>OY728133.1:624412704-626912704 GCA_963277665.1 Viscum album
AATTAATCACCAGAATTTGACAAGTTACCCACTATATTGAATTAAATGTAAGTCCATAACAGGTGTAAATTGTTCAGGGGGGGATACCTTATAAAAATAGAGTGAATGAGAAGTGGAACATAAAATTGATAGAGAGAGCATAGATTTTTATAGTGGTTTTATACAAAATAGATATAGTCTAATATATTTATTCTCTACACAATGTGAGATACAATTAATACTAATGTTTATTTTTATGGAGAATAATAACCCAATTAAAACCTAGATTTTATAGTATAGGTTTAACCAAGACATTATAATATTTAATGGGGAGTCACACTATAATTAGAAAACAAACATTAGACACTCAGAGTCACAACCCAAATGGTAATGAATTTAGAATCTGGTAGTCACAACCCAATGAAAGAAAATAATTTTTTATTATAAATCATTAATAGAAAGTTCAAAATAATAAGTGATATCTAGGAAGTAGTGTTTCAGACAAAAAAATCTAGATGAAAAATATTGATGAATGAAATAAGAACATAGACTGGTTCTTGAGTGTTGGATTATCTAAAATCATAAAGGAATTAGTTTTAAAATTAATTTCAGTACATCCATTGATAGATCATTAGTAATAGTTAAGAATGTGTAAAATATAACATAATGGTTTACAGAGTATCAATGACTTTTATTTTTTCAGGTAAAAAATGTATCACAGAATGAATTCAACATATCATAGTTTTATATCTTCTAAGAATAATCAAGTCATTTACATAAATTATTTAAGGATACAATAGATAATGGTAAATCATATAAAATATTATAATTATTCAAATAAACAATACCATAATAAACTAGTTTTGTTTGAGATTTAATAGTTTGGGAAAATATTGAATGAATTTAATATATCATTCAAATAATGAGAATGGGTCAAAGAAATTTAAATACATCATTGAAACTATTTACACTATACGAAATAAATAAGAATATGTAAATCAATATTAACAATATATATATATATATATTATGAATGGTAGGAAAGTTTAAAAATACATGGATTTAGCACAATCCATAACTGATGGAAGTAAATCTTTTTAACTAGAGGTTACATATCATTTTAAATGGTGGATGCTTATCTTTTAAACTAGTGGTATAAAACATTTTTATCTAATTTTAGAAATAATTTATGGAAAATGATACGAAAAATTTACAAATAAATAATTTATATCTAAAATAATCAAGAAATTAAAACTCAAAATCATAAAATCACATTTTTAGTCTCATGTAGTAAGTTCAAGAATTAACAAATAAAAGCCCTTTATTTTCATATAAAAATATTAAAATAGTATTAATTCACTTCATAAAATATCGATATAATTAAATATAAATTATGGATACATTAAAAAAATTTAAACATAATTAATAATCATATAGAAATCCAAAATATCAAGAATATAGAGAAATAATGAATACTAGAAATTTTTTGGTTTTCAAAACAATGAAAGGGTAAATTTAAAATCATTTTTAAAGATAAATAGGAATTTTAACATGGTAAATAATAGTATAACACCTTTTATAAATATTACAAAAACAAAATATAAAAAATTAAAAATTCATGTAAAGGTAACATATAATTTATATAACATGAAGAATCATAGAATACCACACTGTTTATGGGTTAATAGAGAGTTATATAGCTTGTGTAAAGATAAGGGAAACTTATGTAATGGTAAGAATTTAATTATAAAGATTACATATAGGTAACATGCACTATTAATAAGGGTAATTTAAACATGTGTAAAGGTAACTTGTAGTTTGTATACTATGAAAAAAGTTAAAAAATTTCATGCATAATGGTCGATAGGAACTCGTGTATGGGTAATTGAGAAATTCCAAAGGGTAATTGAAAAATATATATTGGTAACAAAAACATCCATATGGTTAACAAATTATTTTTATGACTTGTGAAAGTATAAGATCAAAGACATGTAAAGGTAACTCCTACTTCATTAATGCAACATAAGGGTTCAAAAATTGATGCTTAATTGTAAAAATTGAAATCAAAGACATGTGTAATCGTCAAACAATTCTCACAAGGACTGTGTAAGGGTAATAATAAGTCACCGAAAGGTAAAAAATAAATAGAAAGAATATTACAACTTGAAATCAATTTTATAAAATAAATAAAATAATCAAATAACAATTAAAAAATTAATGACTTAAAAAATGATGATTTGATAAATAAAATATTGTAATGGGTTTGAATTTTGATAAAATCTAAATATAAGTACACCAGTTTGAAAAAAAAATAAACTCTGCATCTCTATAAATCTCCCTTCATTTTGAAAATTTATAAACCAAACAATATTTTACAATAGTTCAACCCCCTTTTGAAATAAAAAAAATAAATTAATTAATGTCTTAAATATAAAATTAAATATCCCACTCATTAACGATATATATAATAGTAATTTCGAACAATATTTCCATCATTACACGTTCAATTTTTTTAAAAAAAAACTTTCTAATTATAAATCCCTTGTAAATATATAGAAAAAAATATTCATAGTTGGGATATATTATAAAACAATATCCCCATTATTCACATGATCTATAATAAAATGAAATCTAGCATCTATATTATTCAATCTAAAATCAATTAAATTACATTTATACATAAAAATTGTAGAATTATTAGCACAATAAATATGAATTTTATCTAAATAAATACCAAAATCATATAATTTTTTTAATCGATAATCAATGATCTAAAAAAGTAGAAGTATAAATAAACTCATCTTTGAAAATAGATAAAGAAATAAATAATTACTTACTAGAAGTCCAAGAAATTAAATTTTTTCTAGGAAAGTGACAAAAACCTGATGGATATTTTAAAATTCTAAATCATCCAAAATAATAGTTAAAATATGATATTATTTTAAAAAATTATGATTAAAAAAACACACCAGCGCTAGTAGTTCAGTTAACATATCTAATTTTTATTTTCCATGATTTCTAATGTCTTTTATAAGGAACAAAATCAAAACCTACACATAAGAAAACACTAAACATGATATAATGTCTCGATACAGTTTAATAAATCTAGATAACTATCATAACAATATAAATATTACCATCAATAGATTGACCAAAAGCATCAAGATTTAATTTATAACAAGTTATCACTAGATTTTTCAAATATTTACAATAATATGCAGTAATAAACTATTTATTATACTTATGTTGATTCCAAAAGACACGATCATTACATTGAAAATTTTGAATTCCCCGAAAGTACTTTAATATCCAATTAAACTCATATCAAACTAAAATGAACTTATATAAGAGAAACGATTACAAATTAAATCACTAGAAAAACCAAAAATTATTTTATCAAAACAAATTTTAACAATAAAAATATCAATTGAAACCATTTGAATAAAAACTATGATCAAAATTGACTTTCAAAATTAAGTTTTCCAAAAAAAAACATATGAAGCCACTCATAAAAAACAAGAGGTGATTATTGAATCCATATAAATATTTTAATAATATAAAATAATTTTTAAGAAAATTATTATCTTTTAAAATAGGGTTTTTATTAACATAAAATTATTTATATATAAAACCATTTTATAAATTATGTTTAACACAAATTTTATATAAATTTAAACCCAAAAATTGTATTAACATAAAAATATTACAATTGATACTAACATGGAAATAGTTGAATTAAATATTTAAAATCTACCTTTTTTAGAGTATCCTTGGACCACAAGTATGGTTTAATTTTTGACAATTAGGTGAAATTTATCCAGCTTGTTTGTAAATAATCTTTTTTAAAGAAGTTCATAATATTTAGTCAACTCCAATAACGACCCAAAATTATTTATATCATTATTTTAATCTTTAATAAAAAAATACCTTTGATATGGATAAATATTAAAAAAGTCATGGTTGAATTATTTGTTTACCATTCAGAAATGAGCACGAACCAACATTTTATAAAAAAGGAAATCACCTATTTCAATATCATTGAGACACATAATAAATTGATTAGAAAAATAATATAAATTAATAAAGTAAATATTTTATTTTCTATAAGTGTAAAATTAAACCTTTTTATCACATAAGACAAAAATTTATTATCTTCAAACATAACATGCATAATATAATCACAATGTTTAGTGATTCTACTTATATTTTCAATAATCTGTTAAACGTATGAAATTTTAGAAATTAGAATAACACTTGAAATACCTACTTCTCAAAAACCATAAACCACTACTTTTAAATAATCTTCAAAGGTGAAATAGTATTCATCACATTTAGAATTAGTTAGTAAATTTTTTTGATCCCCAGTCAAGTGTTAGGAACATCGACTTCTAATGTACCACGATTGCTGGAGAATCATAAATTGGTTAACCTACAAAAAAATATGTAAATAAAAATTTAGGTGAAAATTTTATTTTGTGTTCAATTGAGTTTGAAATTGAATTATCTTGTATAAAAATTGATTTTAAATATTTAATTTATGGTATGTTATGAATTTTTTTGAAATAAATTCACTATGATAACTAATAGACCAAGTAAAACTAAGAGAAAACTCATTTGAATATTTTCCATGAATCATACACTTAAAACATATAACATGGGAAACAATTCATATAGAACCATTAAAAAAATTAGTCTTCTAAAATTTATGAATATACAAACAACAACCAAATACATATTTATCATTATTTATTTTAAAAATATCGAAAATATTTTTATATTCCACTATTAATTGATAAAAAAATAGATAATTATTATTTCTTATAATAATATTCTTTCGAATATTATCATTACATATAAGAACATATTCATAATCATCATAGATATTACCTTTAGAACATAAAGCATTATTTCTTATTTTTCCTCTGAGATCACCATTCTCTTTATTGAATTTCTTACATTCCTTGAGAAGATATTTATTTTAATCAATAAGTTAATTAAAAGATATTTTATCTCCTAAAACGTTATTTGAATATATTCATTTTATTTATAAAAAACATCAAATAAATAAACGTTACTATTAGAATTATAACATTAAATAGAATTATTTTGTTCCTCGTTTGAATTTAATTCCATTAAGAATAGGTTGGGTGAATCTTTTACACTATTGAATTCATCAATCAAATTGAATTATTCAGGGAACCTCCATAAAAAATGTGGGACACATTAAATTATTTCAAATATGTTTTACCTTTCACTTCTTACATTGACTTTAGGCTATTGGTTTTGATGTGTCCGTTATTTCTAAATTCAAAATAACTTACATATAGTCCATTTTTATAACCACTATTTTCCATTAAATCATTATTTTGATCTTTAATTTGCCACTTATTGAGATTTTATGTTTATTTATAATTTTATAAATCAATTTTATTATATCTATTATTTTATTTTTTCATTTTTCAGTTCCATAGATTTATAAGCATCTAAAAAAATTATTTCAGATTTGAATGTTTTACCTTTCTTCTTCAATGTTTTAAATTACGAAAAAAATTCGACTGTGATTTTTATTGTAATATAGGTCTAGTGATATCATCCCAAGATTATTAATTGAAATTTTTACTATTATAAATATCAACTTTCTTTTTATTTCACTAATTTGGTAGTTCTTATAAAATTAAATCAACAATAATAGGATTTTCTAAAAATGGTCCAAGAGAATTAATTCAATTAATTATTCTACGGAAATTTTTGATAATATAATTTATTATGTATTATTCATCCGTTTTAATATTTTTTTCTTAGCTCCAAGCATTCCATGTTTAGTTTTAATCAGTTTTTCAGATCCAAGATGTGTTTCTTACAAAATATTCTAGATCTCATGATCTATCTTATAAGAAGTTTCAAGTATAATATCACATTTATTAATAGTAAAGTATAAAATATTAATAATATTATAAGTAAGAACATATTAAACTATTTCATTTCCGATAAGATTATGGTGATTAGAATAATGTAAATTTTAAGATTTTACCATTTTTTTCAGGGATCCGTGATCAATTTCTTAAAATATTATTCTATTCTAGTTTTACTGTAACCATAATAATTAGTATTAAAATGATGAGGGTACTAAGGAATACAATATTTACAATAATTTATTCCCACCATCGTTCAAAATTTTTATCCTTAGACTATGAGGTGTAGAAATAGGTTAAAACATAAAATTATAATAAAAAATATAAACTGAAAAATTCAAAAAGGGGAAACCTCTGATACCATATTTATTTGTATCAATCACGTAAATAATATAACTAAACTATCCTTAATATGGTCTGTCCTTTTATTTAAGGTGTTGGTATCAATAAATAAAATATTGAACTAAATTGAAAAAATCATAAATGGTCACCCTCTGAAACTAAGTTTAAATTCAAAATAGATTAAGTAAGTTCAATAAGGGTTAATAGAACATATAATAAAATAGTTTGAGAAAATAGTAGAAAAAAAGATAGATTGTAATAGTATATTTATAGTGGTTTATTCCAAATAGGATTTAGTCCACTCTTATAAATCTCTATGCATTGAGATATACATTTTACACTAAAATA
Source organism: Viscum album (assembly GCA_963277665.1). Taxonomy (NCBI): domain Eukaryota; kingdom Viridiplantae; phylum Streptophyta; class Magnoliopsida; order Santalales; family Viscaceae; genus Viscum; species Viscum album. The sequence goes on from OY728133.1 coordinate 624,419,286, forward strand.
ATTTTAAAAGGTGAATCACAACCTAATTACAAAATATAAATATTGAGGAAGTTTAACCAATACCTATGAATTTTATATGTGGTGTCACAACCCATGTATAACATTTAATTTAGATCGCAGGATTCAAAAGATGAGTGGTATAAACATTAAAATCTTAGAGTTAGAACACGAATAAAGTGAATAATGTTGTGTGAAACATCATATACACAAACTATGATAGAAATGTGTGAGATGTTAAGTAGTGTTACAAACATATGAAAACAAGAAGAAAAAATATTAATGAACAAAATTTTCATAGTAACTGGTTCTTGAGAATTATATAATATCATCAAATCAAGGATGTATAAGTAGAATCATTTTAAGTATAGTTATTGATAGATTGTAAGAAATGGTAAAAATGGAGTATAATATCAATATAATTTTTTATAGAATGGAAATTTTGTATTAATTTGAGTAAAAAATGTATCATAGTATGTAATAATCATTTCAGAATTGTATAATATTCAGGAATCCTGAGTCCCTTTATGTAAATTCTATCCGGCTTCAACAACTATAGACAACTCAAATAAATGATTAGAATTATTCAAAAAAATGTAAGAGTCAACGAATCTTATCAGAGATAAAATATATTACCAAAATTATCAAAATAATTAAATATGTTATATGAATAATGTGAATTTGTCAAAAATTCTAAATATATAATTGAAACTAATTTCATAATACTTGGTCAAATAAAATATTAGTAACACTAAAAGAAAACAAACAAATAATTAAATATTAAAAAATTTATACCAAATCAAAAAGCATAATGATAACAAAATCCTTAACTAACAGTAATATATCATTTAAAATTGAGGTAATATATCTTTAAAATAGATGGTAGTTTTTTTTTGAATTGGCAGTATAAATAATTTTAAATTAATCATAGTGGGAATTTAAAACTAGTTTATAAAATAATATATAACAAATGGTTTCAATAGTATAAAACTACTAGTAGAAATAATTTATAATAATTTATTAATTTTTTTTAAAAAAAGGTAGTACAAATTATTGGCTACCGACAGAAAAAATTAACTAATCAACATCGTAAAGTTGAATTGTTTGATATCTAAGATATAAGTTTACGAATATATGTAAGATAAGAATTGATCATAATATTTAAAATTCAAAACATATTAAAATCACTTCCTTTAAGATATATATAATTCAAATTAATTTATATAAAAATTAAAATAATTTAAACATAAAATATGAACACGAAAAATTCCAGAATATGAAGAATAGATTGAAATAGAGAATAGTGAAAATTTTAGGTTTTTAAAACTAGAAAATGGTTAGTTTATAGGGATGTATATGGGTAAATAAAATTTAACATGTTGTATAAGGGTGACTAAAATTTTATACATGTTGTATGATGGTATGATAGATAATACAAAATCCTTTTAAAGGTAAATTATAATTTATATAACATCAAAAAGGGTTGGTTAAGATGCTACGTTAGGGTAAATAGAGAGTAATAGAGCTTGTGAAATGGTAATAGAAACTAGCATAATTATAAATAAAAAATTAAATATCTTACTTAAACATAACATGCACTATGAATTGGGTATTTAGATATGTGTGATGGTAACAAGTAGGTTGTTAATTATTCATAAAGGTAATAAAAATATTACATAAATCTATATAGAAAATCACATATGTGTAATAGAAATAAGGGTTATGTAAATTGAATCATGAGTGTCTGTAACTGAAGTAGGCGTAATGGTATAAAATTATTTACATGAATTATTTAAGGTTTGGATAAAATATATTTAAAGGTAACTCTTATTTCATATATTCTATATATGGGTACAACTAATGTTTTTATAGGTAAAACATAAATTATATATGTTTTGTAAAGGTTAAAAAAATTATTATGCATTATTAAGGGTAAAAAATAACTCATGTAAATATAAGAAAAAATAATTTGTCACAATATAAAAAAATGAAATGTTCATTATAAAAAAAATTAAAATATAGAAGAGTAAATAATAAAATTAAAGATATAAAAAAATGTTTTGAAAAATCATATTTTGTTAAGGTTTTTTAATTGAAAAATCATAAAATATATATTCTCCAATATTTAGACAAACAAACACCCAATATATATCATGAACACCAACAATAAATAATCCCTATACTACTATTTTTATACGCTTCATAGATATATGACCAAAAATTACTTTCTCTTTTATCTTATTATCTTTCCATGAAATTCCAAAATGGGTTGATATTTATAAGAATATCTTGTCATTATTTTTATTGCAAGAAATAAGATCATATTCCTCTTCTTTAAGTTGGTAAAATTTATTTCCCAAAAGTAATGGAATTATGTTGTCTTTATCCATTCATCATTGAAATTCTTAATAAAATCAAGGAATTATTTCCTATAATTTTCAACTTTATGTTCAAATATGGAGTATTAAAAAAATATCCATAGAATTATTTTATATTCTGATATAAAGGAATTTTTTCCTCCTTTTTAATCCTCTAATTTAAACTATTTTTATGTAATAATATACTATAGAAAAATAAGACTTTTGTTGTCCTATGTAACTATAGAATTCAGTCTTTATTTTGGGAAATATCATGTTACAACCATCTCTCTACATATCCCATGATTTTTAGTGACTCCATGATTTTTGTTATGTTATTAATGATTCATAAATTTATCCTCTAATATTATTCCCTTTTTCTTTATGAATTCTATATTTTTTTTTCTGACAATGTATATAAGAAAAATTTTACCCTTGGAATTGGGTCTTCGAGCAGAAAAAATATCCTCAAAATTTCATGTACCTCGTTCTAAACATTCCTTAAAAAATTAATCAAAATACTTCCAAAACTGAATCTTAATTTTAGAGTTATCTATTTTATTTTTCAAACCAATGATTCATTATAAGAGATTGTACTTTTTATTTGACTCTTTAAATGTTATTAAATTTCTCAGTCATGGACATATTAAAATCATCATTGATCTTTGTCTATTACCTAATATTTGACTTATGGTTTATTGTTTGTTCAGGTTATATTGAATCTTTTTAATGTTCCTACATATCTTTGTCTAATGATAATAATTTGATTCAATATCCTTTGAGAAACATAATTATTACTATTTAAATCAAATATTCATCATATTCAGTTTTATTTGTAGATTAATCTTCCCAAGGGACACTTTTTCTTACACCTTGAACACAATTACTCCACTTGGTTTATCATCCTCTTCTAAAAATTAGTTTCATTTATCTACAAAATACTTTATAGAATCTTTTATTTTGATGATAATAGTAGTTTCAACACCATTTATTGGTTATTCATCAAAATCACCTTCCTCCTTTATAACAGACTCATTTTTATGATGTGTATTTTCACTTGTATATTTTTAATTAGATTTACTTAAAGAGGGAAACAACTTTATATTAATTTTTAAGAATTAACCCTAACATTATTCATAATAAAATATTTTTAGGAAAACATATAGAGACTTTCCAAACCATTTATAATAAAAATGTGTTAAGGTTAGCTTAACTTTAAATCTTGCATTATCTTTCTTAGACTTCCTTGTGATAAGAAATAACAAATTATTACTAAAATATTCTTCAACTTTAGTCTCCAGATACTGATGATTCTCAACAACATTGATTGAAATATCATTAGTTGACTATTTTAATGATATTTATAGCTTCACTTATATTTCATATATATCCAAATGACCATGTAGAACATCAATAGTTATTCCCGATGATTATCTTCTTCAAGTGTAGTTACTTTTGGAATATAAATTGGTGGTAATATATGTCTGATCATTTTTTACAATATCATAATATTTTATAAAAATTCTATATCCATCAATTGTTCTGACCAACTCAATGATACAGTTAATGAAACCATCATAAGATTCACTTTAACCAATATTCAATTCAAAAAATCTATTTTTTATGAACTTATTATTTTTCTTCATTCTATTTGTTGTCACCTTCATAAATATTAACAATTCCCTGAAAGCATCTTTTTATTATACAAAATAACACTTTCACATATATATAATTAAAAAATTATCCTAATAAGGCATGGTTTCCTTTGAATAATCACTCATCAACTATTTTACACTTTTTTTATTAAAAATCCAAAAGAATCACATACTTTAATTTTATTAACTACTATCGAATAAACATCAATACCGAGAGAATATAAAATAACTCTCAATCTATTATAAAAATATGAATAATTTAATTCCCAAAACAGGGTTACTCCCTTGATATTTACAACAATATCCATCATGAAAAAACTTATAAAATATTCTCTTAATAATAAACTATGTATTTTATAGAATTTTTTTAAACTGATTTCCCACTTAACACCCTAAACTGGAGGTAAATTTGGGAAACATCGAATTTAAATTTTATCCAAATTAATTTGATCATGTATTTACATTAGGAATGATCCCTTTAATATGTCTTATTGATCATACCCCAGCACAACCATGTAAAAAACATTAAAATAGCATAGAAAATTTATTTTACATGGATCAACCACACTAGGATATATACAAGGATAACATGTCAATGAAGTATTGCTATGAAAAATAATCACTAATTCGCTAGTACAAAATTAAAATATTGATTATAATATCATTGATCATATAAGTTCAATAACCTCTTGCTCTCTTCCCAAAGAGGTTCTATCAGATTCACTAAGGGTGATGTAGATTATACAAAAGAAGAAGATTCCAAAGTCTTTGTTTCAAACATGTGATCACTAAAAATTTCAGACAAATGATTTATTGATATACTCAGTTTAGGTTAATCTATTTTCCTTCTTAATGCAATATAAAATAAATTTTAAATGAAAATAATTGATATAATATTCAAGTATTATCAAATAAATCCCATGATATGTTCTTTGAAAAGGCATATTAAAGTTATTCAACGATTATCATACAAAGATTACTAATCTTGATGAAAATCCATTAGGGTTAAACATGATGAATATTTTTTATCACATTATGTTTTTTCATGTATTTCAGGTCTACATGAGTGATATTTATATAAAATATAGTCACACATTATATGTATCAAGTGCATGTAATCATAATGAATTATATACAATATTTAAATTTTTTCTTTATACCAGATATATATATATATATAGTATATAATTTTTATTTATTTTAGAGAACATATCAAACAATCTCCCATTTATACTAAATTCCTTACAGAATTCATAAGAAACAAGAAAACCCATTGGGAATACATTCGAACTCTTTTATAAATAGTTTTATTAAGATATCTTAATTTGGAAAAAATAATTTGATTTTTTTAACCTTATAAAAGTGACAAAATTTATGAAACTGTGGGCCAAATTAGAATTAAACACACATATGAAAACCATATTCTATACATATAATCAATGAGTAGCCTGTATTAAATCATCAATTCTACTCAAGCTACTATGTGTATAGTGCGATGTCCATATAAAATACTCCTATCCTTATATGAACATGTTAACTACCAGACGTATCATATAAATCATATATTCAAATGTATAATTTGTTTCTCCATGACAAAGAGTAGCCACTAGACATGGAGCACTACAATATTATATAGAACATATCATGTATTCTTTGTTCTCAGAAATAGACTGACTCGGTAAATGTCTATATTACATTTCATTTATCCAATTGATGAGTACATCACATTTACCACATCAAAGTATATGATAACATCACATTTCATTCAGATAATAATGGCCCTAAATTTCATCAGTCATGGTATATATTTCTTACTTGTTATATAAGTGGATAAATCCATCATGGGTATACTCCCACTGATGACCTGGTCCAAAAAGCAAAACCAACCACCCCTTGATTAGTTTTGTTCACTTGTTGACTTGTTTATATAAGGACTAAAACTAATAAATTTCATATTATAAGTATGTTTATATCCTCAAGTAATAAAAATTTATAAAAATATTATGCCCCTATGTATATTTATATCCACAGGACATTCCTCATGATATACTTTTGTGATTAAATCCAAGTAATAAGTATTTATTTTCGAACTCACTAATAAATTATCCATATGTCTTATACAACACTTTTTAATGAGTAAAATAATATATTTAATATATTTTTAACACAATATCATATTCCATTATACTCTTCCATGATCACTTGTTATAAAAAACTAAACATATTTTGCATTGACGAGATTTATCATTCGATTGTTTATGTAAAATAACTTTCATCACACATTGAATAATGCTAAATATATATTTCATTTATTATAAAGTCATAATATAATATATTCATATCACATTAATCATTCATGTATCAAATACCCTTAGACTCAACATAATCATCATGTTGTTGTTGTGATGAGGGATACAACAATAGATATGTTACATTTACTTTATAGTCACCGAAATAATAGTTACACTATCAATCTTAATGATCTCCCAAATGATAGAGTAATTATGATTAGTTTATTTGTCACTTTCATTAGACCATGGTTTTTATCCTATCAGTAACTATATTTTTTTCATAGTAAATCATTAATTCTCCCTCAATGTCTATAACTACTTCAAATCTAAAAGTGAAATTTGTTTTCTAAACAATTTCTTTTATAGAATATGATACATGGAGGTATTCTTTATTTTATTTGAATGTTTGATATCATGGATTGTTTATAACCCTTCCATGTGATAGATCAACCATTTAATATGAAAAAAAAGAAATTGAGACATCATATAATCTTTTTCAGATTGAAAACATTCATCTATTTAATTATTTATATGGAGTTCAACATATCCTCCAAATCCCAAGAACATATACACTGGCTATCTCAAATACATTTGGATGTTCTTAAAAACAATCCTGTGAATTTAAGAATGATAATATTAGTATCTAATTATAAATATAATATAATAGGAGACATTTGATAGATCATATAACTAGGAATATATAATAGATTCTATGGGGGTTGCATAAAGAATTCTATATATCACATCTAACTCCTCATAATGATCTTGAATTTTCCTAAGATTCATGCTATGCAGTAATAATAAAGGCCACTAATTAGGGTTCACTATGCTAATCAATAATAGAACATTATGATTATATGTATCAAAAGTATAATTTTTAAAAATTACCTATGTATAGGAAAAAATATAGTGTTTACGATAGAAGTATAATATAAATAACCCAATATAAACCTAAACATAAATAGTCTCAAATAAGGATGAAATTGTGAAATAAACCCATACCTCATGTCCAAATTTCTTTATAAGTTATTTTATCATCATATATAATAAATTAAAATTTATTATACATCAATAAAAGGATAATATTCATGATTATAATAACATATATAGTTTAATTATAAGATATTTTCATCCATTCATTATTAATATTTCATTATCATCATCATTTGAGGTGTTAACTTAATCATTTTACATTTATATTTTGATTGTCTTATTGTGGTCCTTGCATATATATCAGGGTTACATCATCTATTAAATGTTAATAGATATATAAATATAACATATATTCATTATATACATATTTTAATCATCAATGAATAGTTGGACATGAAAAATGAATCACTTGTCTTCATGGGGGTGGTAGTTCAGACATACGCTCGAGTGGTGCTGTAATTTTTTATCTAGTGAAATGGTAAGATGGAAAATTCTATATTATATTTAAAAACTAATAATTATGACCTAAACAAATATTAAATATTTTCATATATATAACCATTCATGTAAGGTGATGATGAAAAAATGAATTAGACTGTTGTGTTGAGATGATAGGATGTATATACACATGAGTTGTGTTTTCATTTTACATAACATGAAATGGTGGTGTAAATTATTATCCCATAATCATAATAATATCAATTTATTTTTACTTTACTATAATAATAAACTTTTTAAGGGTATAATATATTTAGAGGATGTATAAGAACTAATAATCATTGAAAGCGTTAGTAAATGTGATTACCTCTTCTTTGAGAGACCTCCTTAGCATACACCTTAAACCATTATCAGATTGTATTAGAATAAGAATATAGTATAAATAAATATGTAAATGAAGATATTTTTTTTGACTTTGATATGTGAATCACATTTTTTGAATGAGGGTGTCGAAGAGGAGATCTTTTATAGGTGAGGGGAGGGATAAACAAGCAACCGTAAAAGAGATTTATATAATATGAAGTCATTTTCTTGTAAAATATAAAAAATAGATATTAATTATAATGATAGATAATATAGCCTAAAAATATCTTTTAAAAAATTATATTAAACAGGTTAATTTGTAATTTTTATCCATATCACATAGTCTAACCCACAATAAATATTTTTAAACCCAAACCGTGGTAACATATTTTTAATATATAACATTTTATTATTACCAAAAAAGAATTTTAAATTATCACATAATATTAATTATAATGGTTATAAATATGGAATCCATTTTAGAAGATTCATCGTGCAAGAGGTGAATAAATTAAATTCTATATAATTGACAAATACACAATAAAAATCATTTTTAGAATAATTATTATTTTAAGCTTAAAATGATTTAACACCAAAATAAAGTATAATGTTTATTACAATGGAAATAATTGAATTATGTTAAATAAATTGATATTTTTTTAATATTAATAAAATATAAATAAAAATAACATATACTTGATTATGATATAAGAACTAAAAAAAATTATTTAGACAAAAACTTCAAATAAATTTCATAAATGATAAGAATACAATTCAAAAATCAACATTATATTATATGTGAATTATATTAGTAATAATATATATATATTCTATTAAATTATTTTAATAAACATTCAAGAAATTTATATGTCATTATAGTGTCATAAAAGAGACAGTTTTTATAAAACTCTGTATTTCTCACTATTCACCAACAAATCACTTATTTCTAAAAAACTGTCAATAATTCACCACAATCTAATTTTTACACATTGAATTAAAATAATTAATTAAAATAAATTAAAATAAATTTATTTTTTTGAATTTATTTTTTATTCATATTATTGAATATATATATGTTTTTTATATTCTTGTTTCTATAAAAACACTTAAAATAAACAATGCTCAGATGATACGTTCATTCCTCCATAAAAAACATCATCCTCAAAATTTCTTAAATATAAACTCATAAACATATGTGGCATGTTCTTCATAAAAAAGTAGTTATGTTCCCATGTCACATCGTCTATATTGTTATTTCCTTGAAGTAACTTTACCAATAGAGTTATATTATTCAGCAACAATTATTATCTTGTATCAAGAATATATATAGGATCTTCAAAGAATGATAAATGTTGTTTCATTTATATTTCCTTAGTGGTTAACTAATGAATTATTCCAGAAATGTTCTTATTTAATAAAGATATATAGAACACATCATGATCTTTATATAGGTTAGGTGATGTTTCTAAATGGTTATTCAAGACTCTAAACATTTCTAAAATTTAAGAATACCCAATGTTCATTGGACACAGATTACATTATTTTTCATACTATATTAAACCATTAAAAAGAGATATATTAAGGTAATATTTATATCCCACTTAAAATTGTATTTCCTTTATATCGTTATCATTATAATATTTCTACTTTGAGATACCCTAATATGATTTTGAATAGTATTCACTTTCGATGTTGAATATTACATGAGAACCTGACCTATAGGTTTCATTTGTCTGTATTCATCCCAATAAGTTGGAATAAATAACCATTCTCTGTAAAATTTCTATTTTTTTATTTTATAATATATTATGGAAGTTATTATTAAAATAAAATTAAACAAAATATAAATAAAAAATCCGCAAAACTATAAAATCAATCAATAATGACCTCATTATATTTTCTAATGTATGAATTATCCCTTTCAACTACCCATAAGTTCGAGGAAAATAGGTGGTGGTCAAAAATAGTTTGGTTCCAAATTCATTATCATGTCACTTCAATATTTTAATGTATATCACCTATCATGATCATATTCAATCAAAGGCCGTATATGATAAAATATCACAAAAACTTTAATATTGATTCACATGAGGCTCTCTAATAATGGACCTTCCCTTATTGTGTAGAAATGCGAGGTCCTAGAAAACTGATCGATAATAATTTATATAGAACAATTATTTAAATAATTATTTTGAAATATAGTGGAAAATTTCATTGTAATATGATAACATTTCGACATATGAATAGATAGAGGTTGCAATATTCCTTTAGGTTGTTTTCCTTCTTCCTCTACCTTCTAATATACAAGGAATCATGCTACATAATCTATAATTTAGCATTTCATTTTTTACCAAAAAATATTCTATCTAACCATGATATATTTTGGTACTTCTAGGGTGTATATAGAAATTTGAACTACTATCTTCATCTAATATTCTATTTTTAGCTCAAGAAAGTACGAAACACTTAAAATCCTCCAAAATTTAAGTATAACATATTTATTAATGATTTCTACCAACATTTGTCATTCAAGTATTTTATTTATTTTTTAATATTTTAATTATAATACTAATAACTTTTTATTTTAATCAATATGGATGGTTTGAAATTCATTAAGGATTGATGTGATGTTTAACCATATATAATGATTCCCATATCAAACATTGTTATGTCCAGAAAAATAAAGTCTTTTTTAATACTCATGTTAGTGGAAAATACTTTATATTTCCTACTCAATGAATCATCCACCATATTTTACATTCTAGGGTGGCTATGTATTGAGAAATCATAATCCTTGTGTAGTTCTAACCATAAAATTTAATTCATGTTGTGCTATTTCTGTGAGAATATGTATTTAAAACTTTTTTGATTCAAATATATTTCATATATTTAACCAGATGCATAATTTATCAATATATTCAATGAAAATATTATAACTACCAAATCAATATCAAGGATTATATGATTTATTTCATTAATCTTAAACTACATTTCATAGGAAGAAACTCTATCATTTGGCATAAAGACACATAAAAATTCTTTCATTGATGCTTCAGTAAATATCAAAAATCAATACATTCCCAATTGTAATATTTTTTTTATTTTCCAGTATCCAATTTAATTATTCAAAAATTTCCTTAAAATATTCTAACCATATGAACATAACCTCTTTACATGTCTAATTGGTTAACAAGTTAGCTAATGAATCAAAATTTTGAACAAATCATTAATAGTAAACAATAGATACTAGAAAATGATTTACCTTGGTTATATTAGTTGTCATTGTACATCCCATAACTACCTTTTCCATTTAATGGTTAAATGATATTCTAGTTTTAGATATAATATTTTAATGAACCGAAAATTCATGATTCTAGAATTCTCATGTTCTAATTTTTAATATAACTCATTTTTCTAAGTGTATTATGAATGATTTATAAATAAATCTTAATCTCATAATATATTTTATAATATAAAAACATATCTTTAATAAATACCACAATGATGTTATTGAAATTATGCTTGAATAGTAAATTCCTCATATCTATAAGAATATATTGTTTATTCCTCTATATAAAGAGAATTAATAAATATTTAAAATTTATATTCTATGTATGAAATCTATTATTTTTAATATATTATTTATTTAATTTTAGTTGATGATACCTACAATATATTTCGATCTTTGATAAATATAGATAAATATATTACTTAACCTCATGCTCAGCTTTGGGTCAGGTTTTCCTTTATGAAACACACCAATATATTCGTAAAAATAGGTACATCATAAATTATAAGGATGAATTTTCTATTAATTGATTGTTTATAATATCCATCTACTATAATTTCATTATGGGAGACAGTATAGGTAGATTCAGACTTGATTCGGATGATATTGTCTCTCAATTGAAGACAAGGGATCCCATATCCCCATCACAAATCCTAATCTTCTTAACTTTGTTGTAATTATATATATTATAATATGAAATCCAATTCATTACAATAATTATATAAAAATCAACCAGATGTGTATTAATATTGTTTTCCCATAGGGAATGTCTATTTGTTATAATGTTAGTTGACTCACATATCATTATTATGGTAATATTTACACTCTGTGTCTTGTTTAACAAATAACTTCTTAATGTGGTAGATAAATATATAATTTTATTATTAAAAATGGAAGATATAAAAAGAGTTTGAATAATAAGAATCAAATTAATAATAACCTAAATATATGTTTATGATCAACACACCTTCTTTTTCATCTTCATGAACTTCATCCAGAGCTGTAATGATAACATATTTTTATCTATGATCCCTTATACTTTTATAAGAAAAATATCCTTTATACCTAGGGAATTAATTTGAATATATTCCCCTATTATATCTTTTGAACTATGGATCATTGGTTGATTAATTAGTTACCTTGAAATCAGGATCTTAATTTTATTTTCATCCACATGTGAAGAAAAATATCATTCCCAAAAATCATGTTCCATAGTGTTTATTTAAAAAATTATTACAAGGAAAAAATTCCACCCTTCCCTTATTCCCATTAATCAAGTTTTCTTCTCTGTTATGTTTATCTTTGTGGTTATTTTAATTTCTTATTTGGAAAACATAATAATTATATAATTCTTTCTCTATATTGAGGGAAGATTATATTATATCTTCATATACTGAAAATGTCAAAGGAACTAATTCCATTTGATGGCTAGAATTTATCCCATCGATGAAATGATAAATCATAATCATTGGATTATGTACACAATCTATATCATTATTTTCATACCATGTATGTTTGTCTTAATATTCCATAACATTTTACCTTTAATTTTTCCTTACTTTGAGGAATTGAATATCATTATAATAAGGTTTATCAGGTGGCCAATATTTTTGATAAATTTCTCAAAGAAATTACTCCACACAATACTATTTATTTTATAAAACAATTTAGTGCCTTTGATCAATGACCAATATTGATTAATGTATCCTTCAAAATAATGAACTATAATGATAAAATTATATCTTTCACACTTTTTCAATGTTAGAATTATATTTTCTATTTATATGATTCATTAAGTATTTACTAATGGGTTAAAAACCCCACAGAATGTTTGAGGTTATTTTCAAATGATACGATCCAACATTGTCTCATAAATTGGGGGTATTAGAATTCTTCCTCATATAAGTAAATTTATTCATCATAACCCTAGTCATATTCCTCAATATAGTCATTATTTATTTAGTTCTATATCTATCTATAACTCTAGTAGCATTGTCTTTCCTTGAGAGGAAGTCCCTAAATATAACACGTTCATTGATATAATTTATATAACAAACCCTTGATTTGTTTCTTAGATATTACATTTTTCAGATTAATATTTAATTAATTACACAAGCACACACCTAAGGACCAAAATAGTTTGGTGTATATAGAGACTGGGTACACAATATTATTATTTTGTGAAATATCTTCAGCATCTCCCCCAAATATCTTCTCACCTTTTATTCCTCTTAGGAATACCCTACCAAAACAATTCTTCATAACCTGGGGAAGGAAACATAAGAAATAGTGATATTATATTCTCAGTAACTTTAAACATAAGTGATATCAATATATGATAATATGAATGAAATATATAAATATAAGGGTATATGACCATGATAATAACTTATGAAGTTCATACCCAACCGGTCATAGATCCTTAACATGATTCACTGAATAAAAAAATTCCATGTTTGAAAACATGTTCTATAAGGGTGATAAATCAGTATAAATAAATTATGAACCACAATCTCATGTCATAAAATGGGGAACCATCATAAATATTTAAAAAACACCATATTTCAAGTTAATCTACCAAGATAATTATAATAGTGGGTCATGAATCATCACAGATTTTCTATTGAGAATCAAGACACACATATTTCCTATTATAGATCTAGACACATATGATTCCCAATGTGGTTTAGGAAGAATCTTTTCCCCATAGTTGATCAATCTCATTTTCTTTTTTACCATTGTTATCTCATGATATATAAATAAATGCTTATTTAATTTTAGGGAGATATAGGTACCACCCATATTTGTTTACACTGTAACCACCATTCTTGGTTATCACGTTACCACCATAATATATAGATAATAACGTAAAAACCTTCAAATAATTAAAGTAATACATATATGTTCTATGATATCATAAAAAATTCATCATATCAGAACCCATGAAATGAAATGGGTTTTACAAAAATTTTATAATATTATAACATATGGAAAAGAAATTGGATTCATAATAATATTATCGTTTCATCAAAGTGCAACCCATGGAACAAAAACTAGGTTTCATAAGGATTTTATCATTATATAACATATGGAATAGAAATGGGTTTCATAAAAATCTTTTAATAATAAAAATATTCCATATAGAGAAAGAATATTAATATATACCTTTGATTATATCAGCAATCAAGTATAATTAACCAAAAAGGATGTCTCAGTTTCTGGATAATGACATTAAATGATCACATGGAAATTTTCTCATTAAAAAACCCGAAAAAAATAATTTAAGCATAAGAAATCATTTAAAACAATTCAAGAGGACAATTTCTTTTATGAATTAGAGAACACTTTCTAAAACATCAAAGTTTTTTAATTTTTTAAGTGTCTATTTAAAATAATTTTTTTTTGAAAAATATGAAGGAAAAAATATTAATTGAAAATAAATTTGAAAAAATTTAATGTACTCTTGAAATAATTGAATGTTCCTAAAAAAGAGTTTTTTAATGTTATTCGTGTTAAAAACAAATATTATTTTAAAATTTTTAGTAAAAAAAATATATTAATTGTTTAGAAAAGAACCTAAATGATATATTGAAAACATTTTGTATAAAATAAATAAATGGCTAAAATTTATTTAAAAAATCATTGGAAAATATTAAAACAACTTTGGAAATCATTATTAGGTAACACAGTTTTGGAAACAAAATAGATTTCTAATAGAAGAGAGAAAAAAATTCAGAATTTATTAAATAAATTTCTTCAATTATTTTAAGTACCATAGAGTTGAAATATGATGATATTACCTGAAAACAACTTAAAAAAAATTAAAACATAATTCATGACTTTATTTATAGATAGATCCTAATATTACATCATTAGAATCATAATCATGAGAAATCAAGATAAACGACGAGATTACAACAAAACACCCAACCCAATTTGGTGAGTTTGAATCATTAGACCCCATAAAGAGAGATCCTAAAAAGGATATTTAAATACCTTATATTTTATGTATTATTATCATAATATACTTTCATGGGTAGTATATGGACTACTGAAATAACACATGTGGTGGATATGGAATTAGTCTCATAAAAAATATAAGTGACATGAAAATCCATCACATCCCAAGAAATATATTGAATCGTAAGGCCCAATAAGTAAAAAAAATAAAATTAAAGATTAATTATATTAAAAATAATTATATTAATGATATAACATATCCACAGAGAAGTTCATACTCCAATGAAAATAAAATAGTGGTAAATTCTCATGTCTCCCAGAAATAAAAGAGAGACTCTAAATCCCTTACCATAAATATCAACTTCATTTATACTCATAAAAAAATACTATATAATAAAAATTTATTTAGATTAATTCCATTTAATAACAATTATTATTTATATAATTCCATATATGATATACTTATTCCATTTTATTATGCATCCATTATAAATTCGTTTTTAAATTCATGTTTTGAGAAATAACCACTATATTTTATGTGTATGTTATGATTCATTACATTCAGTCCTCTTACAATGATCATGGGATACCAATAAACATAATAATAATAATTAAATAATTATAATATTTAAAAAAAATTATTTTTAATAATAATAATGAAAGATGGTTTTGAGATATGATATACATTACGATCATCGAGAGGGTAGGTCGTACGTATAGAGGAGTAACATTACCATTTTTTGATGATCATTATTTAAAAAAGGAAAGTAATATATTATCATAGAATAATTATAATAAAATAATAAATACAATATTTTTTTATTTAAAAAAACATAAACATATCATCAATGTGGTGTGGTTATGAAAATAGAGCCACATCACTTTGTAATGGTGGTAGTCCTCACATACAATGATGATGTTATCATCTTCCAGTGAGTGAAAAGGTAAGAAGTAAAATGGTATATTATCTTTTAAGAAGGATATATACTGTAATTAAATTCATAATTATGTCATATATATCACATATATTCATTAAATTTTCCATTATTATCTTCTATGTAATGAGTTCGTGAAAACAAATGAAATCAATTCGTGAGGCTGTAGTATGTCGTACTCACGAGTGATGTTACCACATCCCCTACAAAATGGATAGTAAAAAGGTTTCCATGATTGAATGGAGAAATAACTATAATTAGGTTATAAATATAATATATATAATTTTGATACATCATCATACCCAAACTTTAGATATGGTGAATGAAAAATGAATGACATCGATTCACGAGGCAGTAGTTTGCCGTACACAAGAATGATGATTTCATAACAAATTTTATGGATGTAAGGATTATTTTAGGCCATTAACGTATCATAAAAACACAAATTAAATATAATTATTATATTATATCTTAATGGATTAATAATAATTGATGGTAGTGGATAAATAAATAAAATTAAAATGATGTTTAATGAATGTTGCATCTTCTATGGGAATCCTCTTTTGTTTTTGCACTAAAATCAATCTAGGTCATCTATATGATGAAAATAAGGATTATAGGATGAGATAAATGAAGTTGAAAATAAATTCTTGTAGGTATTTTATGATAAAAAATGGTTTTACTAAGTGAATAATAGAAGATATTGGGTGGCCTTTTATAAGTGAAGTGAAAGGCACACTTCTATGTTTTTAAAAGAAAAACATGTAACACATTTTTCACATGCCAAAAGGATCAAGAATAGTTTTTTATTGATAAATATACATGGTATGGTATAAATATGTCCCTAAAATATATCTAAGAAACAAATTTTGTCATTTTAACCATTATATTTTGATTTTAACCCCTAAGAATACCATTTTTACCTTAATTGGGATAAGTGATTTTACTATTTTCACGTGATTTGGTCAAAAATTGAGTATAAATTATTATATAAAATAATTTAACTTTATTCAAATAAATTAATCCATATATTAATAAATTACATAATAGTGGTAAATTTTTATTTAAAATTATTCCTACAGTTCTGATGAGAAAGCATGTTTTGAAAGAGAGTATGATTAAATGCTGACAAAGTTTGTATATAAAATTTTAATATTAAATTGATTAAAACAATATAAATTTTATTAATTAATATATAATAGATATAATTTTACTTTTAAAATAATTATAAATACAATTTTACCCTATAAATAACATTAAAAAATGTAAAATTTTAATTAAAATACAGAATTTTTCACTATTCATAAAAAACTAATCTTTTCAGAAAATGATAAAAATTTAACATTAAGATAATTTTTTTTATTATGAGTAAAAAAAATGTTTATTTATTAAAATAATATTTCTAAAAGCATATAAATTTATTTTTAATATTAATGTGTAAAAAAGAGAAACATTTTTTTAGAAAAATACTATTTTTAATCATAAAATTGAATTTATTATTATATCTATTATAGAGAAAATATAATATGAATAATAAAAATAATATTTAATATATTATATATAAATATAATTAATATAATTCAAAAAAACTAAACTTTTAAATTTATTATTGTTAAATACACTTTTGCCTATAAAATTTGTTTTTCCGAAAAATATATTTTTTACCCTTGAATTGATTTGTATTTTTATTTATAATTAATTGGACATGAAATAATTCATTATATGTAAAACTTTAAACCATATTATCATAATATATTTAATCATTTACATACCTTTAATTCAAATGGATTGGTTATGAATATCATATTAAATAATAATATTTTCATAATATATCACATTTCATTTAAACAATGCATTATTTGTGTCAGAATATAAAAATAACTGTTTCAGGTTAAAAATGTAAAATTATTATTAAATTTAATTAAAAATATATAAAATATATAAAATATTTAATTTATTTTTTCCACAAAATTTCCTGGTGTAATTTCCAGCCCCTTTTAAAATGAATTTCACCCTCAAAATTCGTTACATAAGTACCAACAATTGAGGATCATTATACCTCCTTACATACTAATCTTCTCACGTAGCTTCCTAAAAATGTGGTTTTTCCAAAAAAAACATTAATTAATTGAGTGGTCTTGTTTCTTAGAACATTCTTTAATCAATCAAAAATCTCATTTTGTTTTTCCTTATAAGAAATATCTTGCTCCAATTGTACAACCTATAAGATCAATAGATGTGATGGATCATGTACCTAATAAATGTTTTGTGGAAGAATCAAGAGATATGATATGATCCCAATATGATAAATAATTTCATTGATAATAATATACCTTGATCATAGTTTCACCTTATTTCTTCCAAAGAAAATTTGTAGAATGGAATTCTCAGCAATATTAAAATATGGATCACAATAATAATTATCAAAAAATATTTATTCCAAATTTTTTTACCTTACATGTTAATAAATTGATCTAACCTTGTATTACATATCATAATCTAGATCATGTCTTAATAGATTTCTCTCTTAAAAATCATTCAAGTATGTTGGATTTCAAAACTTCTTTCTATTATGTTCTCTAAAAGGATCCATCTAAATACTTATGTAAAATATATTTTTATATAAAAACTCAAAAAGGGGAATGTATTAATCCCAACAACCTTTTAAATCCATATAATTAAATATTAGTTTATCATATCGAGTTTTTATTGTTCTATAAGACTCACCATCTTTCTAAGGATGATATATAATACAGAAACTCAACATTGTATCAATATCTTACTGAATAATTTTACCAAACATTTAGGGGAAGTACAGATTCTGATTATATATAATTTAATGGGATACAACATGAAATATGACCAATTCTTTAATTTATTTTATATAATAATCTATATTGATGTTTTTTCAAATATAATGTAAGTATACCGACTTGGTAAGGATGTCAATGAAACCAAAAATTATCTCAACATCAAAGATAAGGTAAAAAATAAATGTTAATTGTACCTTTAATTATATTTCAAAAAAGTTTAAATTCATTCCTCCTAAAATAACTATTTCACTAAAATATATACAAACCCAATTTGTTCTATTATAATAAATGTCTCTTAAAATATCCTTAATATTCATAACCCCCTTCATGTAATACCTTAAAAAGTGTATCAAGGAATTTGAAGTTATCATAAACTTTAAACTCGTAAACCTTTGATTATACCCATAACTCTTATGTCAAACTATCTTGGGGAAATATATATTTCCAAAAAATAATTCACCATTTATTCCTCAAACAAGATGTTATTTTATACAAAAAAAAATTCAATTGCGACCTTGGGTTTCCCCTTGTATAGATAGAATATCAAATGATATTTCATTATTCCATAATCCATATAAAGGGAGATATTAAATTCTCGAAAATAAAGGATGAAAAATAATATTATCATAGGGATTATTCATACAAAATAAAACCTGGGATTCCCAACTAGGGATTGTAGGATAAGTATTCCCTAATTATCATTATTCATTTCTACTTTTTGATTAAATAATCTTGTGCTCTTCCATTTGTCTTCATGGGTTGCTGTGTTTTTCATCAAAATTATTCATTGCATTTCAGAATTGATTCAAACAATGACAAAACTCCATGAACTTAATCATTGAAGTATTGGTGGTAAAATATGTGGAATCATCTTCTACAATATTGAATTAAATTATAAATTAATAATATTTTTACATTATCAAGATTTATATCCTACCATTCCACATTGAAATCACAAATTAGTTCCATAATTGAAATTCACATAATGTTTCTTCCCACATTTTCATATACAAATGACTAGAATTTCATTCCAGAATTTGAGTTTTCATGATACTCGACCTTAGTTTTCTTACCAAAACCATATGAATAGTGGGTATGTAAAATTTCCTTTTCTACCTTTAGTTCATATGAAATGACTTCTTCATAAAAATTGAAGTCTCTTATATCAAATACCATTCTATAATATGATTTTTAGGAACTAAATAATTGATATATATTAATTTTAGTGATGATTATTAAAAAATAAGGTTTCCTTGAAAGTATTATAAAATTAACCTCAATGGTGTAAATAGATTTATAATCCTTTTACTTATGTTCAATAAATTACTTCTAAATAACAATTCATAAAATACATGGTCAGTAGTTACTAATAAATAACTTCTAAAACTCTTAATATTCCATATATTCAATTTATTCTTGTCACCCCATATACATTATCATATTACATCACTAATATGGTTCACCATCCAAAATATAAACAATAAAATTTTTTTTTTCTTACTCCGAGCATAGAAGAACAGAAAATATATTTTCATTTGTACTAATAGATTTTTCAGCAACTAGTATATCACTGGAACCACTAGAAGATGTTTAAATTATTTTTATGGAGGACCCAATATAACATTTTTTCTTATATTACTTATTTAGATGTTTTATATTATTTATAGATTCATAAACTGTTACAATATTAATAAGATTTCTCATTCTATATCCCATAATGTTGGGTTTCTCTGGAGGTCAAACATTACATTTTCCATTACATTCAACCTTAAAATGATTCCATCGAGTTCAATGCATTAAAATAATCTAGAAAGTATTGGGTGAGAAACACTAATCATATTGGAGAAGCATGTAATCATGAAAAATAATGTATATAATGTCTAAATAATGATATTTTCTCTATATATGACACATTGAGCTTATCCTAAGACATTCATAGTCACTATATACTTTAATACATTGTAAGGTTCATATGAAGATTGTGAATTAAAAATTTATATCTGTAATGAGTGTAAAAATATGTGTGCAGAAAGGTACATTGTCATGCACTTGGTGGTGATTGAGTCTAGCCCACTGCTATCGTTTTAGAGTTATTAACCCTATGTACTTTTTTAGAGCCTCATCCACTTGTACTATCTATAAATGGAAGTAATTTCCTTTGAATTTCCATGGAATATATCTATGGAGTGTTAAATGAGGTATGTAGCATGTCCCATTGTAATTCTTTGGGTGATGATTGAGTTCATTTAAATTCTCACTTTTTAGAGTTATTACCCACAGTTATCTCTGTTATAAAGCCACATCCACTTTATAATGGTATATATTTTCTTATAAACCACTCAATCCATCCTTTATGAAAATTATAGAACATATTCCTATATATTGATTCATCCTTAGACTTATGCTTGGACATATCTCTATAAATATCCTTAGATTTATCCATATGAATATCACTAAAGATTTCTCATCCTAGTTTGAAAAGGTTAACAAAACCTTTAACCTAATACTAAATATAATGACCCTATATTTTCATAAATAAATATTATATCTTTTTAGATAAATATTCAGTATATTACAGAAACACATACCTGAGGACTATAATTGTATTGTGCAATTTGAGACTAGGTGCACAATATTCTATGTTTTTAATGGTCTTAAATATATTAAAAAAATATATGCTAACATAGTTGTATAATTGGGAATACCATACCTAAAATATTTATTATAACAAGTGGAATGAAATATCATAAAGTGTGAGATAAGATGCTCAAGGATGGTAAACATAATTGATATCAGTATATAATCATATGAATGAATATGATTAAAATTATGGTATGTGATCATGAACCTAGCTTATGATGTTTATACTGGACCAGTCATTAATCATAAATAGATGTCATGGAATAACACATTATCATTTCTGAAAACATGGCATGTAATAGTGATAAATCATAATAAATCAATCATGAATCATAAGATCATTTCATAAAAATCTGAAAAAATCATAAATATTTTAAACCATTTCATATGTAATAGTTAAATACTAAGACCATAAACATATTAGATTATAACTAATCACTTATTTACCATTTTGGAACATGAAACACCTATTTATCAAAGTTTATGAGGACAAAAATATTTTTCTAATGGATCAGGGAAGACCTATTTCCCATATTTAATCAATACAACTAACTTATTTACCTTTTTATTCCATGAGATATAAATATTTACCTAATGAATTGGAGAGAGATATAGGTCCCACCCATGATTAGATACAACATAACCACCATCCATGGTTATAAAATAACCACAGTTCTTGGTTATAACATAACCACTATTATATATGAAAATAATACATATGTCTTCCACTTGATCAGAAAATATTCTTCATTTCAGAACACATGAAATAAAATGGGTTTTATTAACATTTTGTTATAACATTACATGTGTAAAAGAAAAAGGATTCATAGTCATTTAATTATTTCATCAAAGCATAACCAATGGAAAAAAGTAGCATCTTTCTTAATAATTTTATCATGGTATAATCCATAGAATAGAAATGGGTTTCATGAACATATTTTCATCAAAAAAACATATCATTTAGGGAAATAATGTGAAAAGTGTCCTTGGGTCATACCCCTAATAAATAATAAGCAAATTTAATTGATGTCATATTATACGGATAATGATTTTTAAAGATAACATAGAATATTTATTGAAGATAATAACCATCTAAAATTGTAATTTAATCATAAAAAATAATTTAAAATATTTATTAAGAAAACAAACATCACAATTTGAAAAATAATTTTTATAACATAAAACACTTTAAAAATACTTTTCATTTTGAAATAATTTATTTAAAATCGAAAAACATAAAAAATATTAAGGAAAAGAAGTTGGTAAAAAAGAAATTTGAAATCATGAAAGTGAATCCTAAAGTCATATTGTAGTTATAGAATGGATAAATAATGTTCAGGTTATTCTTATTAAAAACAAAGATTATTTTCACATTTTTTGGTAAAACAAAAACAATAATTGATTGGAAAAAGGAATGAAGGTTATTTTGAATTTAATTTTTAATTATAAAAAATGCGTAAAATTTTCATTTAAAAATCATAGGATAATAGATTTATTTTTTTGAAAACATGGTTTTAATATAAAATTGATTTCTGAATGAAGAGAGAAATAAATTCACATTTTATTATAAACATTTTCTCAATTATTATAAATAACAAAGGGTGAAAATGGTAATATTAAATAAATAATATCATGAATACCATAGGACAGTAAAATACATGATTTTATTGATAGCTATATCCTATGATTTCATCATTAGAAGCGTACTCAAGAGAAATCCAGATAGATGATAACATTGTAAGTGAAAACCCTTACCACTTCAATAAATTTGAATCATAAGATGCATAAAAGTAATATAAAAAAATTATATATAAATACCCATAATTTTAAGGATTATTATCATAAAATGCATTGATTTAATAAATATATATTATATAAAATAACCCTAGGGTAAATCTTTCATGTGTATCATAGAAACATAAAAGTTATTTGTATATCCCTTAGAGTAAAATCCCAACCTTGGGTCCACACACAAGTACCCCAAGCTAGCTGGTCTCATGATCTCAAGCATGCCTCCCCATAAACCCAAGTCTTCTTACTAATAGTGAAGTTATCCTATGGCAATCATGGGTATACTATAAACTCTTTTATCATAGTAATATAGTATTGGGAATAGATAAAAAATTGTAAATGTAATATATATAAAAATAAAAAAATACCTCACTGTAATCAATGAAAGAATTACAATATCCAACTAAAAAGATGCATTCCATGAAAATTTGTGTCTCAAGGGTCTAAATTGAAAATAAAATATAAATAACACAACAACTCCAAAACGGTCCCCAATGAATGTCATCTTTCATCATCCAATCCTCATCCCCAAACTCGCCTTCTAAAACCAGGCCTTTTACATTAACCTATCCTACATCGATAATATCTATTCGAGAACCCATTATGCATCCTGAATAGGGTGTGAGCAGAACTCAGTAGGCCACCACTAATGGTGTCAAAAACAATATCCAATACAAAATAGTGTATATAGTTTTATAAAGAAATAATTAAATTTCATAATAACACAATTATCACATTGTCAATTAATATTTTTTTAAACTTAAACCTCAGGTTCTCATAGATTTTAGTACCTCACTATGTGATTCATCACATATTAGAGTCTAATATATCTCCAAGAGATGTCATAAGTTTGAATGTTCATGTTACTATTCATGTTTTCAAAAATGAATTACCATGTTACCATTTCTTAATTCACACATTTGAATGAATGTGTTACCATTATTAATTTCACAAATGAATGACCATTTTTCCATCCATTGATTCAAATATTTGAATAACCATGTTGCCATTTTTTAATTCACATACTTTTATGACCATGATATCATTCTTGATTTCGCAAATTAATGAACCTGTTACCATTCATTAATTCACACATTTTAAAGTCCATTTTACGAATCTCTGATCCTTAGATGAATATATATATTATCATTCACCATTTACTAATTACATATATCATAATAAAAAATATATAACATATATCTCAATCACCCATTAATTTATTCAATAAATTATTAATACTTTCATAATATCAGAATTCAATAATTAATTCCTGAATTAATTCTTCAAACAAACAATTCCAATATATCATAATTAATTATCCATATAATTATCTAATTCTTAAATTAAATATCAAAAAATTAATTTCCACAGTTAAATATCCTAAAGTCCAACAATTTAATAATTAAAAATTTAATTAATTCACCAAATAAATTAATTCCATTGGGAAATTTAAATTTCCAAACAAATCAAGCAATTATACTATTTTCATGAACGAAATCAAAATCATAACTAAGTGATTTGAACATTGGACCACATACCATTAACTGAAGATCCAACAACATTTCCAAAGGCCAAAACTCAAAATGAAAGATATGAATGGTTTCAAAGAGGTTCCAAGATCATAGTTTGTAAGACCCCTGAATGATAAAGGGTTAAATTACTAAATGATATGACTCATGTAAACAAGGTCCACCTTCCTTATTGGGAGCCTACCTAATTATAACATCATAGTTAAGCGTTCTTGGCATGGAGTAGTGATCTAGATGGGTGACCTTCTGGAAAGTTTCCAAGGGTGTGTGGGAGTGAGGAAAAATCACATTGGAAAGGACATGGGTTGACCTGTGGGGAAAATCATTAGTTATATGACCCGTTCGGGCACGTGGGTGGGCCGCAGTGTGGGAACCATGTGTCTGCGGGGCAACTGGTGGTCCTGGTGGCCCACTACACTCGATAGAGGAGGAGTTCTCCCGCAACCAAGGGTTCAGATTGATGCTATCCTTAGAATAAAATCCTGGTTGAGCTGAGCCAGTAACTTTTGATTTTACCTCATGATTGAGATGGATTACCTGATAACATAGGTATATGTATGGGAATATACCCAAGTGTGGTTATCTGTTGATTTCTTACTTTGTGGTTTATCCTTGTTGGATTTTGTGAGACCTTGAGGGTCTCGGGGTCCCTACTGAGTATCGTTATACTCACCCCTACATGGGCTATGCCCACACCTCATTATGTTGGATACAAACGATGAACAATGCTGATGGTGGCTGAGAGCGCCAAGAATGGACGTCACCCAGATTTGGACCCTACGACGAATCGGTACACGGAGGAGACAGACACACGTGGAGCACTATGGAGGCTATCTGTACCAACCCATTTGGTAGGATTTCCAGAAGGACGATCCATAAGCTTCTTTCACCTTTCAGCTATTTTGTCCCTTTCAAGTTGTAGTTGTACTTTACAGTTGAGATTGTATTTCCGAACCCTTTTACTTTTCAACACTCTTTTGTATAAAGTTTTACTTAGTGTTTTTCTTCCATTTGTATTCTCCGTTGTGTTTGTTTACAGTTATAATGGAAATGACTTGCCAGTTTAGGGAATTACACCTTTGGTGCTGGTCGCCAGCCCCTGGCCTTTGGAAGGAGGGTTTTGGGTAGTCACTCTATGGGCCCCGGATGACGGGTCATGACAAATTAGTATCAACGGTGGTACCCAGCCTTAAGTGAGATGCACTTCCTTGGTTGAGATGTAGGGCCCACAATGAGGTTGCTGTGATCTAGGGGGGGTGATTTTAACACCCCTGAATGATAAAGGGTTAAATGACTAAATGATATGACTCATGTCAACATGGTTCACCTTCCTTTTCGGGAGCCTACCTGATTACAACTCCATTGTTAAACGTGCATGGCCTAGAGTAGTGATCAGGATGGATGCCATTCTGGGAGGTTTCCAAGGGTTCATGTGAGTGATTAAAAAGCACACTGGAAAAGACATGTGTTGGCATGTGGGGAAAATCATTAGTCATATGACCTCTTTTGGGCATATCGGTGGGCCTTAGTGTATGGACCATATGTTTGCAGGGTAACTTGTGGGTGGCGCCTAGTTGTTACATTTGGTATTAGAGGACGTCATTTTTACCGCAGAACTTTGGACACTGGTATTTCTTTTCTGTGAATTAATAGTGTAAAGCATTTCGAGTGTGGTTTTCAGTTCTGGGATTCTAGTATTGGTGCGGCGGCCGATGTATTCAAACACCAAGACCCAGACTTTTGATTTCCAACTTAGTACATGAAAACACTGATTGTGTGTGTGTTTTAAAAAAATTTCATTAAGTCAGCTCAACCAGGTATAATCTTTTGACTGTGTCACATCTATTTATTTCAGGATGCCTCCTCGTGGACGACCAGTTAGAGCCCCGAGAGTCGTACGCACTGTTATACCACTGAGCGACGAGGCCTCAGTGCAGGTCCCTTTACCAACAGAGGCACCAGTGGTACCACCCCCCGTTGGGCCACCGATGCCACCAGCACCAGTAGTAGATGATGCATGCCGTTTGAGCACGTTGCACTAGTTATAGCACTAGAGGCCACCCAGGTTCAGGGGAGAGACGGACCCCTAGGCAGCTGTGGATTGGGTGAAGGATATGGTGAGAGTATTTCGTCTGGTAGGGACACCAACAGACTTCATGGTGATCCTTTCTGCAAGTCTCCTTCAGGCAGTAGCAGGCAGATGGTGGATCCTGATGCTCCTGGTGCATGATGAGATAATTCTATTATGGACAGACTTCGAGAGCCTGTTTCCAGTAGAGTTTTTCCCACCCACCCTTCGTGTGGTGCATATACAGGAGATCCTACATCTACATCAATGTAGAATGATGGTAGCTCAATACTCAACGAGGTTCACCGACCTCTTGCACTAGTCTACAGATATGGTGTGCGATCCATTCTTCAAGGACCAAACCATCAAGTAGGGGCTCATGCGTGAGATCAGAGCATCGATGTTCTCGCTCAGAATCCCGACACTGGTAGGGGTGTTAGATACAGCCCACCTAGTGCAGAGTTTCCTTGCTAATAAATGACCAGCAATGAGACCCACTCTTAGTCGACATGCAGCGGAGTCTTCTGAAGATGGCAGTAGAGAGATGACACAGAGGTCCAAGAGGACCAGACCCATGGGTGGATGACTGCAGGACTCTACATCTGTTATGTGGGGCACCCAGGTCAGTGACTTACCTACTAGGAGCAGGCAGTGTTAATCGTGTGGCGGGCAGGGTCACATGGCCCGTGACTGTCTGACCCACCATTTAGTTGATCACTAGACATTTGAGGATCCTACCAGGTGGATTTAGATATTCGATCGAGGTATTCCACAGGTAATAGGAGGATGTAGCAGATGATCTAGTCGTGCAGCTAGCGGTGGGTGACGATTCGAGGTGTTACCACCACCACCACCAAAAGGTCCACCCTGACCACAGGGAGAAACTGGAGAGGGGAGAGCTCAAATCCAGGCGGTTGAGGCCTATGATCATGGAGATCTTGATATGGATTGAGGTATGATATGTGTCTATTCCACCTTAGTTGAAGTTCTTATAGACACATGTTCTAGTCATTCTTTCATTCCCACATACCTCGTTCGGAGCTCGGAGATTCAGATGGAGTCGTTAGTTCGATCCTTATAGCTAGAGACTCCTAGGGGAGCAGACATGACGATTAAACACCTGTGCCGATAGTGTGAGATTACTCTAGATAGGAGGCGAGAGCTTTGGCTGGGATCTCTTTATAGTGTCATCGAGTCCTTACGACGTCATCTTGGGTATGGACTGGTTATCTATAGTCTGTGCTCAAATCGACTGTATTTGGCACAAAGTGTGGTGTGTCCACACGGATGGGACCAGGTTTACCTTCACTGGTGAGAAGGGATCTTTTTCATCACATGATGGACTTACTCTGAGGAGGGTGCAACTGATCACTCATCAGTTGGCTGGCTGAACCCTCGGAGTAGTAGATGTGGAGAGCCCGACTTATCCTGTAGTAGTGGACCAGTACACGAATGTTTTCCCTAATGATGTTCCATGTCTGCCTCCTCGCAGAGAGGTGGACTTCTATATTGACATGTACCCCAGGATGACACTGATATCTATGCCAGTAGATTGGATCTCTCCCGCTCAGCTTCGTGGTCTACGAGTATAGCTGGAGGACTTGTAAGGGAAGGGATTCATCACGCCTAGTGTTTCTCCCTGGGCATCCTTGATTCTATTCGGGAAGAAGGAGGATGGAATCTTGAGAATTTGTGTTGACTAACGTCACCTAAACCATGTGATCGTGAAGAACAAGT
The DNA here is from genome assembly GCA_963277665.1 of Viscum album. Taxonomy (NCBI): domain Eukaryota; kingdom Viridiplantae; phylum Streptophyta; class Magnoliopsida; order Santalales; family Viscaceae; genus Viscum; species Viscum album. Next base: position 624,448,082 of record OY728133.1, read on the forward strand.
ACCCCCTCCTGAGGTTTGACGACCACTTTGATCAGCTGAAGGGAGATCAGTGGTTCTCGAAGATAGACCTTAGATCAGGCAATAACCGGCTCAGAGTTCGAGACAAGGATATACAGATGAAGGCCTTCAGATGTCGGTACGGCCACTAAGAGTTCTTGGTTATGCACTTGGGTGTATCTAATGCTCTATCAGTGTTCATGGGACTCATGAACATGATTTTCCTGCCTTACCTAGACCACTTTCTCATAGTCTTCATCGACGACATTCAGATCTACTCGACTACTGAGGAGGATCATGCCTACCATTTGCAGGTATTAACAGACACACTCCGAGAGAACTAGCTTAATGGTAATCTCTCGAAGTTCGAGTTTTTGATTTGAGAGGTTTACTTCTTGGTACACGTTATCTCGGAGGCTGGAGTTGTAGTAGATCTAGCGAATAGTGAAGTAGTACTTGCTTGAGAGACACCGAGGAGTGTGACAGAGGTACAGAGTTTCTTGGGTTTGGATGGGTACTATAGGAGGTTCGTTCCAGACTTTTCCATAGTTTCATCACAACTAACATCCTTGATGAAGAAGGAGAAACACTTTTTTGGTCAGAGAGAGTTCAGCAGAGCTTTCAAGAGCTGAGGCTGAGGCTGACTGATGCCCCCTTTTTGAGGCTTCCAGAGGAGGGTGTAGGGTATGTAGTTTACTGCGACACATCAGGGACCAGACTTGGGTGTGTCCTGATACAAGAGTGAGTAGTGATCGCATATGGTTCTTCGCGGTTGAGATATCATGAGAAAAACTACGCTACCCATGACCTGGAGTTAGCAGCATTGGTCTTCGCCTTGAAGATATAGCGGCACTATCTGATGGGAGAACATTTTATCATGTACTGTGATCACTAGAGTATCAAGTATATCTTCTATCAGAAGGAACTGAACCTGAGACAATAGGGATGGGTTGAGTTCTTCTAGGGCTATAACTTCAAGATAGTCTATACTCCTGGGAAGGGGAACGTTGTTGCAGATGCACTCAGCTGGATGTATGGTATATAGCTTCTAGGAGTGGTGACAGAGCAACTGGCTACATTACAGTTATCATTTGTGGATAGAGATAGAGCATAATTCCTGTAGTTTCTTAGGGTCACTACCCCACTATTTCAGTGAGTTAGGGAGGCACAACATGGGGACGCTGACTGTGAGACACGACGTGCTCAGATATCCACAGGTCAGACACCTGATGGATTTTCTGAAGGTGGGGAGCACTTCATCCTCTATAGAGGATGTATCTTGGTACCAGTAGCACTTTAAGAGTATGTGTTGAGGGAGTTCAACACATCCTCTCTAGTGATACATCCAGGAGTGGGGAAGATCTACCAGGACCTTCGACGATAACATTGATGGCCTGGTATGAAGAAGGCGGTAGAGGAGTTTGTTTCTCGATGCCTTACTTATCAGTAAGTAAAGGTGGAACACTAGGTTCCAGTAGGCTTGGTCCAGCCATTTGACGTCCCGGAGTGGATGTGGGATGGGATATCCATGGACATAGTGACGAGTCTTCCACGTACATCTAGGGGTCACGAATCGATTTGGGTGATCGTCGACCGACTCACCAAGTCGGCCCACTTTCTACCGATCAAAGAGTAGGGTTAAGTATAGAGGTTAGGATGCCTCTATGTGTAGGATATTGTGAGACTACATGGATTACCTTCTTCTATTGTCTCTAACAATGAAGCATGGTTTACTTCCTGACTATGGAAGGGGTTGCAGGAGGCATTCAGGACACAGCTTCGCCTAAGCACCGTATTCCATCTTCAGACAGATGGTCAGACCGAGTGGACTATTCAGACCCCCGAGGACATGCTTTGTGCTTGTTTCCTCGACTTCGGTCGTAGCTGGGAGAATCACATACCCTTGGTGGAGTTTTCCTATAACAATATCTATCACTCCTCCATCGTTATAGAACCTTTTGAAGCATTGTATGGTCGACCTTACATATCACCACTGTGCTGGACATACCCAGGAGTGTCAGCACTAGTGGGACAAGAGATGGTACGAGATACAACAGAGAAGGTGCAGATCATCCAGGAGAAGATAAAGACTACACAGAGCAGGCAGATGTCATATGCTGGCAGGATACAGAGACCTCTAGAGTTTGAGGAAGGCGACCACATCTTTATATGGGTCTCACCTCAATGAGGTCTATAGAGATTTGGCCGAGGTGGAAAGTTATCTCTGCGATTCATCGGACCTTTCTAGGTCCTCAGCAGAGTAGGATAGATGGATTATCGCTTAGCTCATCCACCTCTGTTTCACCTGGTGCACGACGTCTTCCACATATCTTCGCTGAGGAGATATGTGCATGACCTTTCTCACAACATCGACCATGGGGATCTAGACGATGAAGAATGGGCGACATCTATGGAGGTTCTAGAAGGGATTGAGGATCGATTGAATCAGGTAATTCTTGGACGGGTAATAACTATGGTGCGCGTTCGCTGGGAGCACAGGAACCTCCAAAAGAGCACATGGGAGCGGGAGGCTCAGATGGATTTTCCTTACCATCATTTGTTCCCTTAGTTCGAGTTGTATCTTATGGGGACGTAAATCCCTGAGGTGGGGAGAATATAAAGACCCAGAAATTCCATGGAAATTTTTTTCTAAAATACATTGTATTTTTAAGAGTCTGTGAAAATTTACGGTTCTTGATTCTGAGGAATGGGGTGACCGGAATAAATTTATAAAGTTTTGTTCAGGTATGTTTAGTAAACGTACGAGTGGGATTTTATATCTTTTGAACCAGTGCTCGAAACTGAAATCTGAGGGCACTGTTGAAATCAAAACACCGATATTCACTTAAGAAGACTTTCAACTCGATGGAAAATGGTTGAGAAAAAATGTTAGTTTTTGGATTTTTATAAAAAAATAATAATAAAGTGTACAACACTTTATTTTATTTTAAGTTACCATGTGTGTGATTGTTGGTTAAAAACTCAACATGGGAGTTGGAGGTGGTACCACCACACCCTAACCACTCATTAGAGGTTATGGTGGTGGGGCTCACCTGAATATAACCTTTCGTGAGAGGTTATGACATGGGGACCACCCGAGACCATAACCTCTCAACTCTCCCTCATTAATGAGGGAGATCCTCTCCACCCCCGTAGTTTTTGAATTTGTGCGAACTCTCAAATTAATGTGCCATCCTAATGAATTAAATTGGAGGAAATATTTCAATTAATTCACCTTTTTTAATTTTGTGCCAACTATTAAAATAATAGAAAAACTACTATTTTGGGCACTTTCATTTGGGAGGAAAATTTGGAGAGGAAGATCTCTTAGAGAAACTTATCCTCTCCAATGAAGAACGCCCCTCCAAATGAAGAATGCGAAGAACGCCGATGACAATTATTCATTGAATTTCTTCCCTAGACACCTACCTACATAGAGGATCTTCCATTCTCATCGTCATCAACGAACCGATGCATGAGCTTGGTTTGGATGTTTGTGGCGGACACGACGAATGACGGTCTCTTCCGTCTTCCTTCCACGACTCCGTCAATGAATGACGAATGATGAAACAGAGGTAGGGGTTTAGTTTCTCTTATGTTTCATGTTCTTCCTTTCATTTAAAAATGAAGAATGATGAGGATTATCTTTTGCGGGTGGAATGTTGTGCCTCATTGTTGAGAACCAATTGTTACCACCCTAAACGTGGAGGGTGCAGGCCAAACCAACATGGCCTGACCTCTCCACCGATCTTGTTTTTGATTGAACTTCAGCTTGGCGATGATGTAAGAGGAAACAGAGGCAACAATGACAAAGGTCGCACTACCGGCAACCTCCGTGAACCGCGCTGTTTCACACCACCTCCAGCCGAACCCACGCCTCTTGTCCTCTCGGTCGTCCGGTCGCTTGCACCACCCACGCGCCCCAGCAGAACCCCGCACCGGCCCGCACCCTGCCGAGCCCATGGCCTGCCTGGACGCATGTCACCCCGAACCGGTCGTCGCCTGGCCACCGCCCGGTCGCAGTGTGGTCGCCATCCAGGCCACCGGCTAGGCGGCCCACCTGGTCGTCCGCTCACTGCCCGCCTGGCCACCGCCTGGTTACCCGCTTGGCCGCCTGGCTAGTCGCACCCAGCCGCCTACGGCCCGCCTGGCTGAACTGCTTCCCGGCCTCCCCCGAGCCGGCCTCCATGCGACCCGCATGCACCCGGCCTACCGGCCTGCCAGGCCCCCCTTGTAGCCACCTGGCTGAGCCGGTGTCCCGACTCCCTCGTGGCCACCCTGCCTGCTCGGCCCACCTCAAGGTGCCCGGAAAAAACTAGCCCGGTCGCGCCCAATAGGCCGAGCCGTGTCGGGCTATGGCCTCACGATGATCCGGGCCGAACTGGCCCCGAGCCTAGGTCGAACCACTCTCGCAGTCCGCTGGGCCGGGCCCAGTGAACTGAACCAAACATAACAAGATGAGCCACCCAACGGTTTGGGTCAGACCCAGATAGTGTGACCGAGTCGACCCAGAACGGGTCGTATTGTACCCGGGCCCTCTACTGACCCATTACATACTTTGTCTATAACTTTGGTACCGACTGACCATTTGACGAACCGTTAGTGGCGATGGTATTCTAGGAGCATGATAGTCTATTTCAGTATACCCCACCAGAGTTCGGGGTATTTTTGAGTTACGGTCAAGTTGGTTCGTACACGAATCCAACCGGGCCCCCGGGACTAAAAGGATAATAACTCACAGACTGAGCGTTCGATTGATGCACCGTCAATTGCATTGACACCTCTTGGACATTGTGGAATTTGAAATACTTTATACGTGGGACATCATGATTTTTGGAGTATTGACTAGTATCTTGTGGGGTGGATATTTTAGATATGAGCAAACATTTGTGCGGGAACCTAGTAGCAGGCTGAGACTTGATTACTGCTGACCGATTCAACTAAGAGTGATTCGACTAGCCCATTGGGGAGCACCTTGGTGTTGTGGCAGTCCCACGTGGGGAGCGCCTCTGTGTGAGCGTGGCAGACCCACGGTACTCGACACGTTGAATACCTCAACAGGATATGAGGGGGAGCACCTCTGTGTGAGCGTGACAGATCCACGATACTCAAGAGGAGGAGTACCTCAGCAGTCCATGTTAGGGAGAAGTGCCTCTGTGTGATGCAACATGCCCACTGTACTCGATATAAGAGGAGTTATCCTATAGCTGAGGGTTCAGATTGATTCAATCCTTAGAATAAAATCCGGGTTGATTTGAGTCACTAACTTTTGAGTTAACCTCATGATTGAGATGGATTTCTTGATAACTTAGGTATATGTATGGGAGTATTCCTAAGTGTGGTTATCGATTGATTTCTTACTTTTTGGTTTATCAAGGTTGGATTTTGTGAGACCTTGAGGGTCTCGGGGTCCTTACTGAGTATCATTGTACTCAACCCTGCACGGACTGTGCGCACCCCTCTTTTTGTTGGATGCAGACGACAGACAGCACTGACGGTGGATGAGAGCACCAGGACTAGACGGTACCAAGAGTTGGACCCTACGATGAATCAGTACATGGAGGAGACGAACGGATGTGGAGAATTGTGGAGTCTATATATACCTACCCTTTAGGAATGATTTCCCAGAGGACGGTTGTTTCTTCTAGAAATGGGGTTGACCTTGTTTGTTTAAGGTTCAAGCTTTCGAGTTGGTTTTTAAAGGGTTTATTCATAGAACTAAAGACATCCAATGACTCTATATCAATTTGGAACTACTTTCCAAAGGAAGGTGCTCATTAGTTGTGGACCGATGAGGCTTAATAATTTTCATTGGTTGAGAGGATGGGAGGTCTGGCTCATCACGCCTTTTTGGGGGGAATTATTGCCTAATCCGTGACTCTCTCATAGATTTATGTAATGTTCATGAATCCTTATTAATTTAACAAGTATTAAAATGTGTTTAATTTTATATTTGGAAATCAATGATTGATATGTGAGGGATTTTTAGAATCTTTTATATGTATTTGAGGTTCTTCATCGATGGAAAATCATATGTATGTATTAGAGATCCTTAGTCAATGGTATCCTTCAACATATTATATAGAAATATCTTGGTCATTATGATGGCCATACTGGTTTTAAATCCACTCAGTGGGGCAATTGATATTTATTTTCATTCAGAAAGAGAGGGATTATTTCAGAGTTGGGATTGTACCCGCAGATGGGCTACCTACGTGTCCTTGTTAAAAAGGAATCAAAACCCACATAGTTTGATAAGAAGAATATAATTTAGTGTAATACGGTACAGAAAATAATTAATGAAATATGGGCTTGAACCTTATAAAGGCTTCCTAAGTACTCTAATTTTAAGCCAGAGATCAAAGTCCATATAGTTCAGGTAAAGAAATATAGAGTTTATTCATGGTTAATGGCCCAAAAAAGATGTCGTGATTACTTTCACACTCTAAGCTCACGTGAGTCATCCTCGGTGTAAGAAACAAGAGGTGCTAGTAGTGTTGAAAATAGTTCGAAGAATGATGAAGTTATGAGAAATGATGTACGGATTACGTATTTATGATGGTCCAAGTAGATGAAGACCAAGACATAGGAAAAAATCCCAGGAGAAGGGTCCATAAAGGCATTTTTAATTTATAAAGATTTAGAATTTTAACTCGGGACTTACTCTTGAAAAGGAAACCCAAATTAAGAGGGACTTATTATTTGGTTTTATTCCTGAGATTGAAGCCCAAATCAAAAGAAATTAAGATTGGGGCTTACTTATTGGTAGGATGCCCAATGTTTAAGGATACTTTGACTGGGGCTTACTCATGAGAAGGAGGCCCATGTTAAGGGGACTTGTAACTTGAGGCTTACTTTTAAGAGGGAGGCCCAGGTGAAGGGAACATGAGACTGGGGCTTACTCCTAAGAAGGAGGCCAAAACAAAAAGATCATCTCATCTTTAAAGGATGAGGTTATGGGAAACCTCAAACTGTGGTGACATAAAGCTTGTAAGTCACGAGGTTTTGGGAGAGGATCTCACAGAATTTCTTTCAGATAAAAAATCCAACAAAGGAACCATGCCATAAATGGTTTTGAAGAGGGTTTTGAAGGATATTTCTTGAAGAGGATAGGTGGATTTGAGGAAAGGAGGTGACTAGGAAGGAGGCACGCAAGTATCATTCTGGCGCGCAAGTCCTGGTTGCTAAAGTAGACTAGCGCGACCTAAGTCACCTTGGGCGATGAATAATCTATAGGGTAATACTTGGGCGGCTTTGAACTCAATCCCTTAGAATCATCCCTAGAGGCTTCCAAAAGGGTGGCACACAAGTTCTCTTGATAGGGAAAGGAGGCATGTAAGAGTATTCATTTCCCTTAAGGAGTGAGCACTTGGGCGTGCAAGTGTTGATGAGTTCTGACACTGAGGCCTTATTCTTCCTCTTTAGAGCTTCCATTATAGTAAAAGAGTTACCTTATATGTGTTCAGAAGACATTAGAAAAATACTTGGGCGACCAGAGCTTGAATATGAGTTTTGGAAAATTAATCTTGGAAATGGGGGGCCCACAGGGGGTATTTGTAGGCCACCTGAGTTCAGGGTGAAATTTCAATGTGGGTGCGCATGTGACCTATGCGCCTCACATCTAGCGCACACATAAACTGCGCACCCAAGGCTGGCGCGTAAGTGACTTTCACGCCTTAATGCGTTTGCAATATTTGGTGCTTATTATCTCTCCCTTATTCTTCTTTTTGTTTTTCTTTGCTTGAGGAACTCCCCCATTTGTCATTCCTTTGTCTCTGTGATATAACGGAGCATAAAAAAAATCCCCCCCTAAGAGTTTGATCCAAAAAAGAGGAAAGAGGATTTGACTCTGAGGAAACTGAGAAACCAAGATTCACTAGTGCGCAGGTTTCAATGCGCAGGTTTCAGAACATAGGTTTCTAGATCACCTATATATATGGGCGTCACATCGAGAAAACCATCCTGGATAAAAAGAATTTGAGCTCTCGTCGCACAAGTTTGTTTCTTTTCTCAGTCTATCGCTCTTCATTGTGTTGCACTTCTCCAGTAATGATTTTGACTTGCTCACCATTACTTGCGCGACATGACTTGGACGGAAAAACATGAGCACCATAATGACTTAGACATTTTTTTCTTCACAAATATTTCATAAAAACAGACTTACTTAAAAGTTAACTGTTTGATCTTTTTTTAGATACAATGGCTCTATGGAAGATTGGATTGGCTGATGAGTAGGACAAGAAGAGAATATATGACATGATGAACGTTGTCGGCCAGGATTATTATGTTTTCAATGATATTACTCTCACAGATTTGGATAAGTACATGAAGAAATATCATGCCAATTTTCCACAGAGCATTTAATTTCCCTTATATGGCCTGGTCATCTACAAGGAGTTAACATTCCAGAGGCAATGGATTATATTCCTCATTTCTAGTTTCAGACATACACTAATTTCTCTTCTGCAAATGTCTCAGTTATAGGATCACTTATCAATACTAGAATAGTGGAGAAGGCATTCATAATGCATCATAGCCCATTTTATCCTAATATAAATCCTCACAAGCCTGATCTACAGCCACATTTCTATCCCTCTATTTTCCGAAATTCTCAGATGGACCAATACAATGGATGGAAAAATAGTTGGGATTTCCGTCCTGGAGGAGGTGTGAAGCCAACATGGATGTGGGCATATTTGGTGCAACAAACCTGTGTAGAGTTTTTCGAGGATCTGAAAAGAGGTTCAATATATGAAGCCATCTGTGTTGGGCAGACATATGTTTATAGGAATGACAATTTCGTGTCGAAGCTAATCAGCTGCTGGAGCCCAGAAACCAATTCTTTCCATCTGACTCATGGAGAAGTAGGCATCATCTTGTGGGATGTATACAAGATCTCAGTGGCTCTAATTTTGGGATATGTATGATGAATTCATCCCCCCAAGGTGACCTTGAATGATTCGTAGAAGACACCGGATTTCAATTGACAATTATTAAAATTTTTCCACAAGCATAAGAATACCAAAACCATGAAAACCCACTCCAGAAAAGATATCCATCGAGATGAGTGGATGGAAATGTTTCTCATCAAGAAGAAGGAGAAGGGGCCCAGCTGTACTCTTCCTACCAGCTTCCCCAGAACAGAGAAGAGGGGTTCTATTACTACATTCTAACCAACAATGGAAGAAGGAGAGTTTGAAAAGTGGGGGTATGAAGTGGATCAAAGAATCCCAGAGAAGACTCATCTGGAGGGCTTCTTAGCCTTGTGTCTTAGCATTTATCTTCTACCAGTTAGGGATTCTAAGGGAGGCATCAGGCCAGGGACCTTTTTTGTTGTATCCATGTTGGCTGAGAGAAAAATGGTTGGGTTGGACACCCCAGTTTTGGCGATGATTCACATGAGTTTACTCCATGTCTATATGGGTAAGTCTCCTTTGATAATAGTTGGACCATTATATGTTTTGTGGGGATGGATCACCACTCACTTCAGGACATACACTGTATAGAGCAGAGAACAAGTTCCTGGAAGTTCTTTTAGGCCATCGGTGTAGGGTTTTTACAGAATTTATCAATTGTCCCTAAATTTCTACGATCTGATGGTGAGGCTGAGCATGTTCATGGAATTTCATTTCAGTACTTATGGAAACCTGCCAACCGGGCAGTTTATTGATGATGGAACAACTAGCATGGAATTAAAGTAATATATAATGGATTGTAGAGATGGTGTATTGGCCACCAGAATTAGCGAAGAAATTATATGCGAGGCCTATGCTCTATATAGATTTGCACGCTAATTCAAGTGTCTTCAAGAGATTTTTGTATCCCGTCTCATGAACGTCAGGTCAAAGCATCATCCAATGGTTTCACGACAACTATGGTTGCTGATAGCTATTGAGAAGACCAGAGCAGTGTTTGATCTTCCAGTAGTAGGAGCGGTGAGTCAATTGACTACATGGAATGCTGAGAACTAGGTAGCATCATACTCGGCAGGGGTATTGAATATTCCTGTCTTCCAGGTGGGGAGTAAAAAGAGAAGTTTCAAGAAATAAACAGTTCATCTCGAAGGTGACTCTTCCTCATTCAGAGCTGATTCACTGGGTTCTTCACCTGGGGCAGATTCACCAGATTCCCAAGATGGGGAGGATGAGGCATAACATGCGTCAAAATGGCCGCGTGCCAGATATTGTACTCCTACCAGAGTCAAGAGACCTACTCTATTGACTCATGGTGAGTTATATAATTTAGGTAATTTAGTCAATATTATTTTATTGAGAAACAAGTTTCATTTTCTTATCTTTTATTTGTGATTTCAATAGTTGGGAAAAGTTGAATTCCCAGATTCTAGTACCCTCCTCGCGGTCTTCTAGTGAACATTCTGAATATTTATGACCATAGGCTATCTATAAATAGAGGATCTTATATTGTGATGTTGAAACCGCATGAATGAACTTATTTGAAGGGATATATATCCTTGGAGTATGGGATCTCCAGGATTTTTCTGATATCCGCTTCGAGGATAACCCCATTGAAGTGGGTGCTTTCATCAGAGAGCTGGAAATGATCATATATGCCACTGATGATTCCATTCCTCTCACCAAGAGGGTGAATTAAATGATGGATCGTGGAACCACTGAGGGGATTGGTGCTTTAGTAGATGAGGAGTGGCATGATTACGTGGATCCTGAAGATATAAATTTCCTGGTGGCACTTCTCTTGGAGCCACTGAATCTCCTTGGGAGATGGGCGAAGTATCTCCAGGCCAGGAGGCCATCCGGGAGGAGTTAGACAGGGCTTTACAATATCCAATACCTTAATATGGAGGTGACGATGTCAACACACCCAAAAAGTCAAATATGAAAAGGCATTGAAGGAAGAAGTCCACATCTAGATGCTTCATTAGTAGTGGTAAGTCCTTCGGATAGTCCTGAATCCTAACTGATTAAAAGGTTTCTCATACTTCTTGGGATTGTAGGGGCCTCTTTGATTTCCCCTTTGAGGGAGAGGATTAACCCTCCTCTAAGGATGATGGAGGGTGCTGGTGAACAATCACAAATTCATGCAGACTTGGCTACTCCTAAAGAAATGATGAGAGAAGAAGAGCAATTGTCTGTTCCCAGTACTGCTCCTATTTCTGCTACAAGGAGGGAATAGCCTGCTTCTAGTAAATTAACAATAATTCATAGAACATTGAATGAAAACATCAACTGACTTCCATTCTGTGATGATTTAGGTTAAACACATACACTAGAACATTTGGCGACAACTACAACTGAATCAAAAAAATTATTTGAGGAAGCTATATGGGGTCATAGGTCACAGGAGGAGGGTCACCAAGAAGACATGTCAAATGCTCCCACTGGTGAGACTAACCAAGAATTTGGGATATCACTGGATTAAATGATGAAAAATGGCACGTCTTTTGAAGATATTTTAGAACATGTTAAATTAACATGTGATTTAGAAGATTTTGGAAGTGAGTGTTATCCTTCGTCTAGTTAAATTTGTTTATTACATCTCTGACCATGATTGGTTGAAATGTGCAGTTCTGTCTGGGCAAGATGTTGATCTACCGATGCCTGAAGGGGGTAGAGACAACCCTATCATTGCAGAGATGCTATCTCAAGTGGATCTTAACTCGGAAGAGCTTCTCGAAACCCATCCTGAAGATGCTGTTGAATCCAAGAAAGATGGGGAGGAACCTTCTCATACTGCTAATATACCATTCGGTAAAAGATGATAATATTTGTGGTATACTTAATTTTCAAGACATGTAATAAACTTTTGTTATCCTTTGAAACTAACCCAAATTTCAATTGACTATAAAGGACATTCAAATTTAGTGGCTAGATCCAGAGGTGATGAATCTGCATCATCCGCAATGGGAGTAGAGAGTGAAGTACCAAGAGTCTTGGGGGATGGATTAGAACAAGGAAATCTATTAAGTGCATTAATCTCAAACTATATCCCCCCTGTGATAGCGATGTTGAATCAGACCCATCGGTGAAAAAGGTGCTCCAATTCTCATGTCACAAGGCATGGCAGAATATATGGAACATCATATCTAAAGTGCCTCTTGAAGAGATATCTTCGAAGATCCCAGACTGTCATCCTTGTCTAACATGTTGGGAATTGGTGGTTTTGGATATCAAGAGATACATACCGTGGTGAAAAAAGTCATCTTAAAGAGGGAGCAGGAGAAAAAGTGTCGTCAAGATCTAATCAGAGCGAGGCTACTGACCAATATCAGCGAATTCAAGGATGCGATGTTTTGAGCTGAGGCTGATCATGCTGGAAAGCTGAAGGATCTGAAGAAAAAGATCACATAGAAAGTATCCCAACTAAACAATTAATTGGAAACAATCTAAACAAATGTTATGAAATCCGTTGAAGATGCCAATAAAGCACTCCATCAAGATGAAAAGAGAGAAGTTGGTTGAGTGAATGAACTTCAAGTGGCTGTTGATGAAGCTCAGGATGTCATAAATACAATGAAAAGTTATGTTGAATTCCTCTTGTAATTCTTGAAAAAGATAAGATACTCCAATATGTGGATGTTCTTCTAATCTAGTGCATAAATGCAAAAGACATTTCATCTTCAATCATTTGTACTTTCATTCTCTTGCTAACTACTATTTTTTTACCTATGTCAATGGGCCTAGTAAGCATAGTTTGATTTTTTTCTAGGATTATACAAACAACCCAACAAACTTTGCATCTTTTTTTGGTAAATATTGCCTAAATCATACAAAATGTAAGTTTAGAGAGCTGGGACTCGACTTTTGTTCAAATTTCCTTTTACAGATTCCTAATATAATGAGTGCCCTATCTCTTGTTGGATGTTTAAAGTCATGCATGTTGGACATAAAAAGGATAATGTTTAAGGTTTAATAGCGTTGACTGAATGGATTTAAATTGATTCAATTACTTGATAATTTGTTAAAAAAAATATTACCACATTCAAGTATGGGGGAAAACATGTAAAATATGACATAAGAAATTTTGAATCTGAGTTATGATATGAAAAAAGGGAAAAAAGGAAATAGAGGAATTATTTCCAAAGAGTGAAGTTACCATTATTTGACAAACCTGTTAGGGGGTTGAATTATGCAGGGCCACATAAAGGCATTGGCTACATAGTCAAATAATAGCATCTTTTGGATGACATGTCCGTTATTTAGACTACTTATGCAAGGCCACCTAAGGGCACGTGCTTCATAGTTAGGAAAAAGAACTCTAAATTTTTTTACTTTTCTATTGCTAAAAGCTCGCAAAAGATTATAGAGATTCAAATTTCCCAAATCATAATTTTTGATGTATGGATAGAGGTACGTGAATATGGAGAGGATATTCTCAATCACGATTGTCAAATAATTTGATGAATGTCACTCCTGTGAAGGTCTGAACCAAACATAGGGAAGGAAAATATAAACCATAGACTTGTATAATTTCAGATCATAAAAAAGTGTATGGGACAAAATATGTTGAGGATATATTTTTTTCCAGATCCCTACATATTGTCGTTATGACCAATAAGGAAAAAAGGGGTTTTCCTCCCAAGAATGAAGTTACCCTTATTTTACAAACCCATTAGGGGTGTTGAATTATACGGGGCCACCTAAAGACATTGGTTGCATAGTCAAATAATAGAATCTTTTGGTTGATAGGTCCATTATATAGACGATTTATGCAAGGTCTCTTAAGGACACATGTTGCTTGGTTAGGAAAAATAATTCCCGAGTATCAGACATTTTGTGACCAAGAGTCAAGAAAAGGGTTATGGAGATCTGGAAGTATTTAAGGTTAGGAGTATGACACATGAAATTGGGAATTGACCAATGCATGAAAGAGAGACATAGACCAATGCTAACCATGTTCTTGTTGTGGCTGGGTCTTGAATTGAGATGCTGAACTTCACTACGTATATAATTAGGATGAGAATCAAGCGATACGTAGTTCTTGAAATACAGTTTTACGGCATGTGGGATGAGAGCATGGGAGATCTCAGTTTAGGGTCGTAGAGCTCAGACCATAATAAGGGAGACACTGTGTGTGTTTGTTATAAACCTTATGTGAATAAATACCAGGGTTTTCAAACCACATTCATGTTCTCGTAGGGGGACATTTTATCCAAGGGACTGGAAGTGGAGTTTGGGATTAGGCCCAATGACTTGGGGCTGGACTCGAGGAATTCTCGAGCATTCCTATGTATCCCACGAAGATGGGAATCAAGCTGCACATAGTTCTATAAATACCCTTTGTACAGATTTGGTTTGTATATATGAGGAGAAAAGAGGAATTTATTACAATTATGGCTAGACACAATATTAAAGTCATGGGTGTCACTATGTATCTCATAAGGATGAGAATCAAGCCACATATAGTTCTCAAAACAAGAAATGGTTGGAGACCATGTCAATAATGATTCATCTCAAGTGAGGATATCATGGATTGTTGTAGTTTATTGTCATACATGAGAAAAGGTGATTTTTTTAAGGTCATATGCATGGACCAGTGCTATGCATTTTAATGTCCTGCATCAAGGAAAATGGGGGACTGTACAGTTTAATGTCATATAGCAAGGATGATGGTGAACCAATGTGAAGATATTGGTTTGGGGGGGGGGGGGGGGTTGGGCTTCTTGGAGAAACATCTTATGATATGGAGGTGAACTGACATAAAGATATTGGTTTTGGGATTGAACCTTGGGAGGTTGCCTACATACCCAGCCTAGAAGGCAAGGATGCGGTTCGCTTGAGAGTGAATTGGTGATCGAGTTGTACTTGAGGAAAATGACCCAAAGATGGTGTTGGGATTGATGCGTGGTTAGAGGCCCAGAGAGGGAGTTATGGTTGAAGCATAATCTAATCTCACGTGAGTCATGATCAGTGTGAGAAACAAGAGGTAGCAGCATCCCTAACGATGTACAATTTAACATCATGTGGGACAAAGGGTGCTTTATAGTTTAGCGTCATGTAGCTAGGACGTATTGTTGTGCAGTTTAACATCTTGCTGGACATGTACACAGTTTGACATCATGTAGGAAGTATTAAGGTACTTTTTAACAGTTTAAATGTCATGTAGGATGAACATTTATAGTTTAACGTCATGTAGGACGTATAAGGGACTGTTTACAGTTTAACATCATGCAGGAAAATGAACAGTTTAACATCATGTTGGATGACAATGGGGACACTGTTTAATGTTATATTTGACGATGGAGGGAGCAATGCAGTTTAATGTCATGAAATAAGGACAAAAATAATTTAAGGTCATATGCATGGACAAATTCTATGCATTTTAATGTCCTGCAACAAGGAAAATGGGTGTATTTGTGTTACAAAAAATACTTATTCAAATATCTTGCATTGGTTGGAGTTGTAATTAGTTCTCCATCCATTGAGATTAAAGAATAAGCTCCACTGGAGTAGACCCTATGTATTGAGTAAGGTGTTTCCCACATTGGATCATGCTTTGGAGGTTTTTTTCCTGGTATCATTGGAGTTCTGAGGACCAATACCAATTCTTCTTGAATGAATGAACAAAGAAGAACTTCTTTATTGAAATCTCGTACTATTCAATTCTGATAGACTTCCAAGTGGTGTAGGGTGCACAATATTTTTTCATCTAAACATTCCAATTCATCAAATCGCTTCTGATATTTTTCATCTGGGGATTAATGACCACAAAGTGATACTTTGAGCGAAGGTAATTGAACCTCAATGGGAAAGACCGCTTCTGTTCCATATACTAGTGAATATGGAGTTGACTGTGGAGCAGTGTGAGTGGTGGTCCGATAAGCCCATAAAGCATGAAAAAGTTTATCAGGATGTGATTTCTTATCTTTATCCACCATATTTTGTCGTATGTTTTACAGAGTCTTTTTGAAGACCTCTATTTGGCCATTGGCCGCTGCATGATATCGAGATGAATGGTTGTATTTGATGTTGTATTCTTGATACAACTTTCTCCCCTCAGACGAACAGATGTTGGTACCATTGTCTTTCAATATGGTATGACGAACACAAAATATCATAATGATGTAAGACTTGACAAAGCTAATAATTCTTTTATCACTGACTTCTTTGAGAGGTATTGCCTCTGCCCATTTGGAAAAGAATTCAGTAGCAATTAGAATATACTTAAACTGCTTGAATGTAGCCGAAGGATAAGGGCCTACTACATCCATTCCCCATGTGGAAAATGGCCATGATTATTTATCTGTATTAAGACAATCGAGCGGTTGTTGAATGAAGATGGTACATACATAGAAATAATGACAGTTCTTTGTGAAATCAACAATATCTTGCATCATTGAAGGCCATAAGTATCCAAGCCTTCGAATTTGAACATAAAGTCTATGTCCAGACTGGTGGGCACCAAAAACTCTTGTATAAACTTCACTCATGAGAGACATTGTGTCTTCAACATCAATACATTTAAATTGAATTCCATTAAAACTTCGCTTGAAGGGATTTTTTTTGTGATATGGGCTATCATAAAGAGTAAAATTGACCACCAGTTCCTGGACTTGTTCTTTCCGAGCTCTATCCGGTGGGAGTGTTACATTTTAATGGTACTCCTAGATAGGTTTCATAAATCCTATAGTATGGACATATGGTTCAGAAATGGGACTAATTTCATTGATTTCCTCTATTCTGATTTGAACATAAGGTGAAACTATACGATGGTGGGCAATACTGATGATTGTTTTTTCCCGATTTGGATCTTCCAGGGCTGTGGCTACATTAGCCAGTCCACCATCACGGGCATTTGTGATCGTGGGACATAAGAAAATTTCGGTTCTGAAAGAAATAACTCCATTAACTCTCTAACGTAATCACAAAAAAGGATTAAATCTTCATTTATGAGTCATAATCCCCATTGATTTTCTTGATTCAAAATCTGAATCACCTTTTACTTTAAAGTGATTCAACTGTGCCAAATGTGCGAATTATAATCCTGTGATAAGAGTTTGATATTCTTCTTCATTGTTTGTACCACCTCCCAAAAATAAGAAGGAATAGGGTAGCACTGCCTTTTATGGGGAAATAAGCACGATTCCAAACAAAACTTTGTTGAATTTGGGATCTTCCATTTTCTTCCCTATTGGACTTTTGGAGGCACCATCAAGGTACATTTCCCATGTATGAAGAATATCTTGAATAGAGAAGACTTCTTTATAAAGAATTTCAATATTCAAATATGTATCTTCAACTGATGGTTGTTCAGCAAGGAAATCAGCCAGATCATGGCCTTTTATTGCCTTTTGAGACACATACTGGATATCGAACTACTGCAAAATAACTGCCCACCATTCCATAAGTCCTATAAGAAATGGACAACTGAGGATAAATTTGAGCGGGTTATTGCAAGATACCAATTGGACCTCATGATGTTGTAGGTAGTGTTTCAATTTTTGAACTGAAATGATTAATGCTAGGCAGAACTTTTTAATACTTGAATATTGAGTTTCTGCCGCATATATAGTTCTAGTAGGGTTAAGATTAAAATACTGGCTTCTGGAATATTTAGGTCTTCCCTTGTATCCTAGACCTCTATCTCTTCCTTTAATTCCTCTGTTAGATATAGGGGACTTAGGATCATCATAATGAAAACTGTCATTGGCATAGAGATCCATTAAATGAATCATATTAACAGAACCAAAGATCAATTCATTATACGATAAACATTCTACTAGATGAAGTAGTTCAGGTTGTTCTATTTGGTGGGGCGGTGCTCGTGCTTTTGAAGCAAATGGCATAAAATCTGCTAGAGTAGAAGACAACTTAGGCTTTGACATGAGCTTGTCTTCTTCTGACTGCTCTTATTTATTCAAATTATGACACTTCATTATGGATTCTCCTTCTGATGAACATGGATTTTCTGTGGAAGACATAGCTGAAGACACAATTGGTTAATTCAATTGTGTTCGTAAAATGGCATGAGTTCTATTGATCATTTTCTTTACCATCCAATCATCATCTTTCAGCACATTTTTACTTTTGACATCGTGAAATTCTCCTTCTTCCTCTGGATCAGTAGTAGTAACACATTCTACTTGGGCTGAAGAACCTTTTAGTTTTACTTGTCCAGAGTCCACCGTCTTTTGCAGGAGGTCTTTGAAGAAAAAAACTATTAAATGGGATACCCTAACATATGATGAAATGGGAAATAGTTGGGGAGGTCATCATCTCCTTCCTTGTTCGGCCGTCTGGGCCTTGGAAACTGAACCAGATTGTTTTCTAGAGCCATGATGAAGTAGCCAGGAACATGTTCATTCTGGAAAGAATAAACTTTGTTCTTAAAATCATAAAACTATTTCCCCCTTTGATATTTTTGATCATATTGACGAGGTGACCATTGTTTTTGAAGCTCAGGAGGTGGATCCCTTCGACGTGATGAAGGCTTTGAAATGGAAATAGGTATAGATTCTTGTTTAAGTGTAACTATAGGAGGATATTCTTACCCTATACTCCTTCCCAGAACTAATGGAATTACATGAGTTTTAGCCTTAGTCTTTGTTAAAGAATATTCTATCTGCTGAGCGATTGATGAAAGGTCTGGAAACCCTCCGGTGTATTTCACAGGGATCAACGATGTGTGTAATTCATCACGTAGATTTTACACACAAATTGGAAAAAATTATTCTTTAGGGAGTGCTAAACTTAAGGAATATGTTAATCCTTTCTAGAGAGCAATGAAATCCCAAACTCTTTCACTCTACCTTTTCATACAATGGTTAATATCAACAACTATCATCTTTGGAAATGTTGAGCTAAATTGAAGAAGAAATATTTGACAGAGATCATCCCACCCGGTAATTGACGGAGATTGCAAACTTGTATACCAGACAAAGGCTGGTCTTTGTAATGATTGAACAAAACAGCTGAGCTTAAATGCTTCTTGTTGTTGAGGAGTTCCCATCATAGGATCACAACGAGATACTAATTGTGTCAAGTGTTGTTCTGAATATCCCAAACCATTAAAAATTCGGAATGTGGTATTCAAAAAATTTGATGGGGAAGGGATTTCATCCAACCATGTAGGGTAAGATCTCTTTTCTGGTTGAACTTGTGCATGATTTCCTTCCATAGCTTCCAACTGAGCTGTTAATGACTCAAGGGTAGTCATTGATTTTTGAGATACATCTGGTTCATCTTGGACCTGAGTAGGTGCAATAATAGAAGTTTAGATGGGTGTAGCAACCGGTACTACCAATGATTGTAGTACTGTTGGTTTATGTCACGTATGACCCATAGGATTGGACCAATTAGGGTGTACGTGTAAAGGGGGATATTCTTGATCCATCCCAGTAGCTGCTAAAAATTCCAATGATTGATTAACTATAGCATTCATAGGAGGAAGAGACTACTTTCAAGTAGTTGTGCATTTAACATCCTTAACTTCTTCATTTATTCTTCTTGTTGTGTGAAACATTCCTTTAATGAGAGTGATTGGCCTTTAATAGAGGTAGGGTGGAATATAAACTGAATTTTACTCTTTTCCTTGGCATGTGCCTTTCTGGAGTATGGAAGTGTGTTACCCACAGGAATGTCTTGCCCCTAGGGAACCCTCTGTCTTCTAGTACGCACACCTCCTTCATTTGTTTCTGTATGTACAACTTATTGAACAAGATCTTTTTCATATGATTCTTCTGAATGAGCCTCATGGTCTGGGGGATCCGTGAAAATGGCATTGATGACATTTATCGATGCATAATGCATTGCAACATTTCTACCAGCACATATGTGAGAGTGTCTTTTTCAAGTCTGTTTTGAGACATTGTCTTTTGTTTGAATGATCCCTCAGGAATGTCATCATGAACCGTAATTTAGAGGGAATTTCCTGATAATTTTTCTCTATTTTCATATTTTGGATTCTTCCCTAATCAAGAGAAGACTGACTTTCGCTGAGGAAGAGATTGAGATTTTGAAAGGGTCCCCAGTTTGGTGGACTAGGGCTTTTCATGTTTTTCCATCTCAACTCCTTGAATCCTTTCTATTGATCCTAAGGGTTGGATTAAAAGAGTCCCCAATCTGGTAATCTAAGGTGGATCTTGAGATGAAACATCTGAAACATTCTTAAAATCCCTCATGATTTGGCGGACTTTAGTCCAGAAATTAGCCGGATGCATCATCTGACATCCACTCAAATCACCTGGCTCAGCCTACCATTGGATTATTCCTAACACCAATGCCACCAGATGATGTGCATGCTCTAAATGATAATCCTATTCGATATTCTCATTTTCTTTATGCAAGAGTAATTTAACAACTTTTTCTTTATATTCCTAACTTTGTGAAGAACTATTTGAGGCATGTTCTTGAGAAATCCTTTGATTACACTCAAAACTAGTTAGATGTGGCCAACCATGGGCAATAACATTTCATGAGACCACTTTTGGTGGGAAAAGTTGACTTGAGAGCATAGTGAAATGCAATGATCCATGAACACCACATCCCCTCATATGAATACCAGATGGGGCATTGGTAATTAACTGGTGAAAATTTTTCGACGTGCCAGGGTATGAATGCTGAAGGGATCTCTGTTGCTTTTCAACCTTTGGATATCGAGAAACAGAGAGAGATTCTGAGTTATTTTGGCATTGCAACCCTCCTATTATCTTGAAATGATTTTTATATTCATCATAAGATAATATTTTCAATTTTAAGTGAAAAAGGGTTTTCCATATTTTGAGATGAATATCGTGAATACAATCTTCTATCAATGTTTCTGGAATATCATACTGAGAGCCAGCCAAAGGCCAAAACATGACTGGAATTTCACCTTTCACCAGTTGTTTTCTCATATTCATCACTTACACTTTGTCATTTAATGAAGATTCTTCTACCTAATTGGACCAAAGATGGTGCTTCTTTGTTGCTTCATAAGATTCAAAAAGACTGGTAGAGAATTCATTTGTCAAATTAGAAGATGAACGACCCAGGGGTGGTTTGGAGAATGACCTACACCCCATGATATCTTTTGATTGAGAAAGTATTTCACCTACTAGCGGTAAGGCATCAAACATGACTGGCTTCACATTTTCAAGTTCCTCGAGATAAGAGGGATTTCTCGTTACTGCATTTCCCATTGAAGAATTTTCCAGGCAATGTGAATCACTACTACATAGAGGACATTAACAGGTAAATTCTTCATCATGGGGAGGACCACCATGGTGGGTTACAGCAAAAGTTGAAACCTTTTTCTCCTTAGTCATCAGACCACATAGAGGTTTATCACAGATCTCATCTGAAGTTGATACATCGAGATTGACCGAATTGTCATGAAGCAAGCCTTCATGAGGGCGTGTCTAATGAAAACCTTTAGAATTATTGTTTTTTACTTATAGAATCTTGAAATGAGAGATTATAATCTTTTGTTGCAATAGAAAATTGTTTGGGGGCCTCAAGAACACCAGCATTGAGCAAGGACTTATTGCAGAATGGCTCATCAAGAAGTCCAACATTGAACAATGCCTTATTACAAATTGGCTCTTGATTTTTCAACTCTGATGGATGGGTATTTTTCTTAGACACCTTATTACTCACTTTGGAAACCACTAATTGACGAAAGTGGTTATTATGGGTAGGTGTATATTCCTGCTCTGGAGAAATGGTTAGTTTAGGCTGTTTATCTCCATTTAAGTCGGGTTTATGTGCCCTAATTGATTGTCTGTGTGACATGGGGGATTATGCCACATGACACTCCTGGAGTGGAAAATAGGTGTGTATCTGTTATGGGGTGACATGTTGAAGAGTCAATCCACTAATAAGGATATATTTTTGTTTATTTCCGAGTGATGTATCCGAAGTTGTTATAATATATTGATAGGTATCCAGAATATGGGTAGGGATTTTCTTATTCTCTTTCACCATTTTCAGAATGTGTTTGGTGACTTCAGTTTCCGGAATAAGAAAATATGTCCATTCCATGTTTTGAGTAGGTGTATATTCCTGCTCTTGTCCTCCTTTTCCTGTCAATGAATTCTGACAGTACTCTTTTGTGGGGGAAGGAAGTTGTATCTGCCTCTTTTTTGTCACTGGGGATTTCCAATTGACATCTCTATGTGCTACCAAATGATACTGTTGGTTATCGTGATGAACTGCAGGTTTATGTACCTACTGATTTTTCTCCACAAAATATGATTGATGAACATCCTTCAATACTAGCAGAAGAGACTGCTGGAAGAATTGATGAGTGTAAGCAGGTGTGTGTGCCTGTTTACAGGTGGTCACCACATTTTATTGGTGAGCATATTTGGATATAGTCAGATGAGCCTGCTAACTGGCTGATGAATTATAAACGGGTGTATATGTCCGCCTATAGTACTCCACCGAAATTGCCTAGCGGGATTGATGTGTTACTGCTAGACGAGTCAGCTAGGAAGTGAAATTAGGACGGAGGAGTGTATATTCTCGCACATTGTTTCCCATAAAGTTAGATTGATGGAATTATCCAGAGGGGGAAGAGGTAAGAACCTTCTCCCTCTTGGCCGAATATCACCTCTGATAGTTCATCTTGTGTGCTCAGGTCTGAGGAACCTGATCCAAATGCCTAAAAGAGATACGCTCATTATGTTCAACGGGCACTACCGCACGAGTCTGACGATGATTGTTGATGGGAGTCCTTAGGAAAGAATCATCTCTTCTTGAACTGAGGCCTTGAGTGAACTATTCATTTACCTCCATGTAATATGGGAGGGACTGGTTGTTGCGTTCTAGGGATAACGACCCGAAACGGTTGGAGACAGTGGTTTTCACCACTGGATTCTTGACCACTAGTCGTAACTGTACAGACAACCAGGGTGAGTTTTTAACTTGGAGGGAATGTCAAGCGGCCTCCAGAGTCAGGATGGTACTATATTGACGGTATTACCTCACCAATGTATTCGAGACCCAGCATTGAAGACGTTGAGTAGGTGATATAATCCTCAGAGTAGACGTGGATCCAAAAGGAGTAGCGGCTGAGGCATTCACAGGTTTTATCTATAAAACATCTATTCTGTGTTGCTGAGATATCATGGAAAAGAGTTCATGTTTGATATAGAAGACATAAGAAAATAGGTTTGGCCAGACTACATCTTTTGGATGAGCGCATATGTTATTGACTACTTTTTTGGCCTTTATATTGAGTTCAATAGGGGCCTAACAAATAAGTAAAACATCATTTAACTTGGTTAAGGATTCACGTCGCGTTCACCATTTTTATCTTCTGTAAATGGGGATGGCCTTGTTTTTTTAAGGTTAAAACTTTCCAATCAGTTTCTAACGGGATTATTCATAGAACTGGAAACATCCAATGATCCTATATCCATTTGGACCTACTTTCCAAAGGTAGGTCCTCATTAGTTGTGGACCGATGAGGCTTAAGAATTTGAATTGGTCAAGAGAATGAGAGGTCAGGCTCATCACACCTTTTTGGGGGGAATTATTTCCTACTCTGGGACTCTCTCATAGATTTATGTTATGTTCACGAAGCCTTGTTAATTCACAAAGTATTAAAATGTGTTTTCATTTAGATTTGGAAATCAATGATTGATATGTGTAGGATTTTGAAAATATTTTATATGTATTTGAGGTTCTTCATCGATGAAGAATCATCCGTATGTAATAGAGATCCTTATTCAATGGTATCCTTTAATACATTATATAGAAATCTCTTGGTCATTATGATGATGATAGTAGTTTTAAATCCACTATGTGGTGAATTTGATGTTTATTGTCATTCAGAAATACAATGATTATTTCAGAGTTGGGATTGTACCCACAGATGGACTACCTACATATCCTTATTAAAAAGAAATCATAACCCTCATAGTTCGATAAGAAGGATATAGTTTAACGTCATATGGGATGGAAAAGAATTAATGAAATATTGGCCTAAAACTTATAAAGGCTTCTTATGTACTCTACTTTTAAGGCAGAGGTCAAAGTCCACGTAGTTAGGGTATTGAAATATGAGGTTGATGCATGGTTAATGGACCAAAAAAAGATTTCTTGATTACATTCACACTCTAAGCTCACATGAGTCATGATCGGTGTGAGAAAAAAGAGATATCAGTAAACATGATGATGGTTCCATGAAAGATATAGTTATGAGAAATGATATGGGGCCTACATATGTATGATAGTCCATAAAGGCATTTTTACTTTATAGAGATTTGGAATTTTAACAAGGGACTTACTCCTAAAAAGGAAGCCCAAATTAAGAGGGACTTATGATTGGCTTTTATTCCTGAGAGGGAATCCCAAATCAAAAAAATTGATATTGGGGATTAATTCAACGAAGGATGCCCAATGTTTAAGGAAACTGTGACTGGGGATTAATCCTAAGAAGGAGGCCCAGGTTAAGGGGACTTTTGACTTGGGGCCTACTCCAGAGAAAGAGGCCCATGTGAAGGGTACTTGAGACTGGGGCTTACTCTGGAGAAATAGGCCCAATCCAAATGATCTTCTCATATTTAATGTATGAGGTTATAGAAATCCTCTTAATGAGGTGAAATAAAGCTTGTAAGTCACGAGGTTTTGGGAGAGGTTCCCGTAGAATTCCGTTCAGATAAAGAAGGAAAAAAAGGAACCATGCCATAAATGCCTTTGAAGAGGGTTTCGAAGGCTATGACTTGACGAGGAGAGGTGGATTTGAGGAAATGAGGTGACTAAGTAGGAGGCACGCAAGAATCGTTCTGGCGCGCAAGTCCTGGTCGCGCAAGTAGACTTGAATGACATGAGTCACCTTTGGCAAAAACTAATCTATTGGGTAATACTTGGGCGACTTTGAACTCAATCCCTTAGTATCACCCCTAGAGGCTTCCAAAAGGGTGGCACACAAGTTCCCTTGAGAGGGAAAGGTGGAATGTAAGTGTCTTCATTTCCCTTAAGGAGTGAACACTTGGGCGCACAAGTGTTGATGATTTCTGACACTTATGCCTTATTCTTCCTCTTTAGAGCTTACATTCTAGGTAAAGAGTTACCTTAGAAGTTTTTGGAAGACGTCAAACAAAGACTTGGGTGACCATAGCTTGAATCTGAGTTTTAGAAAATTAGTCCTTGAAATGGAGGGGGCCACATGGGGTATTTATAGGCCTCTTGATATTAGGGAGAATTTTCAATGTGGGCGTGCAAGTGACCTACACACGTCACATCTGGTGCACAAGTAACCTACATGTCCAAGGCTGGTGCGCAAGTGACTTGCGTGCTTTAATGCCTTTGCAATATTTGATGTTTCTTCTCTCTCTATCTTCTTCTTTTTTTGTTTTTCTTTTCTTGAGATACTCCCCCTTTTTTCATTCCTTAGTCTCTATAATGGAACAGAGCGTCAACAATGTTCCAGGAGCTACTTTCACCTTTCAGTTGTTTTGTCCCTTTCCAATTGTACTTGTACTTTATAGTTGGGCTTGTATTTCCTACCCCTTTTACTTTTCAATACTCTTTTCTATACAATTTTACTTAGTGTTTTGCTTCCAGTTGTGTGCTCCGTTGTGTTTGTTTACAATTATAAAGGAAATTTCATCCCAATTTAGGGAATTATGCCTTTGGTGCTAGTCGCCAGCCCCTGGCCAATGGAAGGCGGGCTTGGGGTAGTTACAATACGGGCCCTAGGGGACGGATTGTGACATGGTTGACCAAGATCAAAACCAAAAACACAAGTTCACTAGTTTATTTTACCATAACATGATGGATTAGAAAGAAGCGAAATAAGAAAATCCAAACAAAAATACTTATTAGGGATCTATCACATAAACGGGACGAAAAACAAGTTTTTGCACTCCAATATTAACTATATTGTTTCCCTATGTTGATTGGAGAAAAGATCTAATGGTTTCTATAAAAAATCATCCGTACAACCACTTTTAAACTATAGGTCAGGATTTTTCACGACATGTAATTCCGTTAGAAATAATTTGATTATTTTTAAATGTTTTCACCCAAAAATCAGTCACCTCATATTTAATTTATTAAAACACATGAAAAATACATTATATTTAATAACCTTACACAATGTGTAAATGTTCCATATTTATGTTCCATCCCATTTCCCAATTAAATCATATAAACTCTCCACAAACCAATTTTCCACACATATCCAATTTATAACCGGACTCCATTAATTCAATCAAGAATAAACCCTTGACCTTTAGGTAATTTTAGCTAATAAACGCTCCCCATATCCAAACAATATCAGGCCACTAAGAATCAAAAGAAAATAACTTTGAAAAAAATATACCTAAAAAATATGGGATCATACAATTTCCCCACCCTATAACATCTCATCCTTGAGATTCACATACCAACATATCTAAGATTATGAGTCAAAAATATCAGGTCACTAAGCCCAAATATCTTATTCCATTTCCCATTCATCCTCATATACATGCCCTAGTTTCCACAAAATACAAACTATTGCCACAAACTTCCCCAAAAACAATTTCTCACTATGATCCAATACATTATTATATGCTCTTAAAAGTGAACATCTATCTCAATATCAAAATACTCTACCTTGATCACATAATAAGGTTTGGGATGATGTGTCGATAGTTGTGATACATAGAAAATTTCATAAAAATCACAATATTTCTTTGAAAGAAAAAAATCGTTACACCGCCAGCATGATTTTCACAACCTCCTCAAACAACCTACCAAACCTGGGTTCCAACATGCCCTGCATTTTTATCCTATATAAAACAAACATAGGTAACACCTGAACTAATACATGATAAACATTTTAATACTCTATGGTTCATCTCTATTTTTCATCATAGTACTTCTTCCAGCACTAAGATATAGACATACATTTACGAATTAGCAGGACCAACTCCGACATCTATTATATGTGTCCTGGTCCATGAAACTATACTCTATAGGTTTTCTATAGAAAAATAGACACATGGAAATCTGAACATAAAGAGACTCATATGGTTCCATATGTGTATTCTCATGATAACTATTTTTTAAGAAGAAACCCCTAAATCCAAGTGATTCTCCAAAGATCCTTAGAAGTCATGCACTAAAACTCACAACATAACCTCAAGCACCTATATAGTAAATTCTATATTCCCATTTGTATGTGGGTGGAAATTAAAACTCAATAACCCCTATTAACTAAGAGAATTTTGATAGACCTACCATAACTGTGAAGTGTAATGTGAGTCACAATATAAAACTATTGTGTGTGGAATCTCGTACAACTTGACTATATCACATACGTAAAAATATCTTGGCCTACCCACTGTGAGATTCTCATATATAGGAATGAAATGAACTATTTTTTTAATAGATCCTAAAAACCTAGACAGATTCATTATCCTAGGGTATATTTTAGAGACCCAAAACAAGATCAATTTTGACATCATCCCACCTCCATTCTAAAATGGGAAACTACTGCAACAATCCTCTAGGTCATTGATGCTCTGTCTTCACATACTGACAGGTGAAACATCATGTCATGAACTATAAAATATTAATTTTCATTCTCGACCACGGAGGCCATAATTTTTGGTCATTGTAAATTTTGGTCTCACCAGGATGTACCACACACATTGTGGAATGAAACACCCACATGAGCTCCTCACATGCTCATAGGCACAACAACCCAATTCCTTAGCCAGATGATGTTATCTTCATCTATGATCTAATATGAATTTGAATTCTCTAATTCCATGTTTTTCCTCAAATTTAAACATTATGGATCCTCATAATTCATGTCTTATAACAATATAAATATTGAAGAATCCACTAAAACTAACACTAGAGTCATCTGTTCTTGGTTCTCCTAGACCACCACATGCATCTCATTAAGTAAGGACATCATCATCCACTCAGATCTAGACTCCAGGAATATATGATTCTGATTTTTCTTACTCAAAGCATCAGGAACACTATTTACTTTTACATGCATATATTATAGTTTGAAATCAAAAAACAACATATATTCAACCCATATATGCTAATGAAAATTCAAATATCTCTAGGAAAATATGTACCCTAAGAACCTATGGTATTTATAAAATGTAAACTTATTTCCTAATAGATAATTTCACCAACAAATTAAATCATAAACCACTAATTCTAGATCAATCTCTTATGTAGGGTAGTTCCATTCATGTGGCATTAACTGATGAGACAAATACACCAAAAGTGATTCCCCTGCATCGATATGGCCCCATGTCTAATTCTATAGGTGTCACAATACTCCATATAATGCTCACCTAGATCAGGTGGTTTCAAGATCAGTGCCGATGTGAAGTTATTTTTCATATCTGGGAATACATTCTCATAAGATTAACTCAATTCAATCTTTACCCCATCTTAGTCAGACCTGAAATCAATGTTGCCTAATGGGAAAATTCCAAGATTAATCATTAATAATATCGAACTAACCATATAATGATATGGATATAGAACATTTTCATGGGATACTCCCCAGAAACCACTTCTTGAACCAACTCTAGGTCTACTAACACAACTTCATCCAGGATTAGGTGTCCTGATAAGTGTTCCTGAATGTTCTAAAATTGAAAATTAGATAGCATGACAAGTATCCGGTGATGTATCAATGTACCCAAGATGATGTCAAGATGTTGTGAATGATCCTCATTAGTCTTGGAGTACAGTAATATGTTGTTTATTAACACCACAAAAAACTCATCTAGGTATAGATGGATGATTCTTTTCATAAAGTCCATAAACCCTGATGGTGTGTTCGTCAACCCAAATGGCATAATGTTCAATTAATATTGGTTATACCTTCTCCTGAAATCATTCCTCTCTATATTAGAAGTATAGAATCACAGCTGAGGATACAATGATATCAATTTTATAGTCGATAACAAACAATCTCCTCTCAACTGGTCAAATTTATCATCTATATAAAGAAGAGGAAACTAGTTATACATAGAAAGCATGTTCAAATTTTGGTAATCAAAGAACATATGCAAACTCCTTCCATCCTTCATCACAAAAAACAAAGGTGATCCCCAAGGTGATGTACTTGTATGGATAAATCCCTTATCCTCTAACTCCCCTAATTGAGTCTTCAGCTCTTGAAGCACCATCGGTGAGAGTTTTTTGGTGGAATAGAAACAAGATCATCTCCCAACACGAGCTCAATATTGATTTCCACCACTCTCTCAGGTGGTAGTCGTAATAATTATTCCTGAAATAAATCATAAAAATGTTATAATAATGGTGGAAATCTTTCATTATGTATTCTTCCATAATCCATAAATAAACCTTAAAACTTGGCTATGAGCTCTCCCTATTGTAGAGTAATTGGTCTCTCTTTTCCTTCTTGGATATTCCACTCTCTATGGTGAAAAAAATAGTCACCCTTAAGAGGTGTAAAAGTTAAACTCCTTTACGAAAAATCAATGTCAGATCAGAACGAGACATTCTGATCCATACCTATTAAGTCAAATCCTGACATGTGTAGAATATATTGACCCCATAGAAAATTATATTCAATGATTTTGATAGAATATCCATTGAAAAAATAGATGTCTCTAGACCATAATCCCAACGATGTATCTATTGACAGTACCCAGTTATTATACTCCACTTCTAGGCTCAAACCGTTATCAAGTTTTTTAGAAATAATGGAATTAGAGGGTATAATATCAAATAAGTCCCTAGATAATGTGGAATCTATAATAATAGTACCTCTCACTATCTAAGGTACAACCTCATTATCCACATTTGTAGACTGCACTGCATGTAGTTTTCCTACCCCAATCCCCTATGATCCTGTATGATTCCCCTAAAGCACAAAAATTTGTTGATGAGGGTTCTCTAACCCATAAGCACCACATCCTTTGTCTCTACCGACTTGGCTAGTAGAACACCAACTTCTAGAAAAAATGTAGTGTAGAAGATCCCCTTACCACACTATAAACCATTCTAGTTGCACCCTCACTAATCATCTATCACTGTGTCCAATAGAACAAATGGAGATGTCATCAATTGTCGCATAATAGAAACACAACTGGTTGTCTGGAAAAATCACTATTATAATGGTCTGACCTACCACGCTGGTAAGAAATCACTCCAATAAGGTCCTATGAAACCAACACTCTTGTCTGTGTAATATGGTTTCCACTGCTCTAACTAATGTTATCATAGTAGTGCTTCTTTTTATCATAAGTCATGCCTCCTGGTTGTCCAGTAGAAACTATATGTCTAGCCCAAAAAGTCTTATTTGGGTTCCCCTCAGATATGATAGTTCGATACACCACCTCCTTTAACTTCTTTAACTAAAAAAGGATAAATTAGGAATTAATCTCAATCTTATGTCCATCCTGAAAATGACTATCTATATATTTATCATCTTCTATAAACACTGGAGAAAAACACATTAGGTTTGTAAAGCATCAAACATAATCCACCATGGACATGATACCCTTATTTAGCCACTTGAAGTCTTTTTCTTTCAACTTCCTCATTGTTTCTCGAAATAAGTGCTCCAAGAAACTCTCCAAGAAGTCCTTCCATAGCATTCCATCAACATGTACTGTCCATGCATGAATATCTAACCATCGCTTCATAGATCCTCACTGAATATAAGTGGCCATATTGACCCCATTTTCATAATGGTATAGTACAATCTCAATTGACTAATGTCAGAACTCATATCCTTTTGGTCGACCTTCTATTTTGAAAGTATAAGGGTTATGTTACTAGAACTGTATCTTCAGTTTAGACATGATGTTCACAATTATCCCTAGGTATTTTCTAATGAATTCCATGAAGATATAATATTTATCTCCAAACCACTCCCCTGATTCCTCACCTAACACTATTTATGAATTAGGTTTCAATACAGGTAGAGCATTAACATCCATCACCCCCTTTAATCCTCTTCAAATGAATCGTTGTGGAAGATTACCTCTACACTTCTAAACAAGCATCATAGGACTTATAACAGAACACAATCAAATTTATGTGAGGGGAAAATACAACAGGTCAATATAACTCTTTTCCCCACATATCTCTATATAGCCAAAACTGGGGAGATATTACAACCATTAACCATCCTATATATAGTGGTTGGTTAAAAGGATAATCAAATTATTATGGTTCAATCTTCTCATTTAGACACCCATTTATTCAGATTGTTGCATCATTTTACCATTAATGATTTCATATTAGACAATATTTTCAATCTAATTTCACAAACCAAGAAAACAATTCCTGTTCAACGACATTCCCAATTTTTTTTTTCACTTGCATTCCCAGAATAATTCATATCAAATAAAATTAATTAGTGCCTAAAATAATGCATGTAGACTCAACAATAATTCCATTCTGGTCCATGATTCAACTCTCATAAAATATTTAAAACAATTCTCACATCACACAACAAGTGTGTCACTCAAGGTGAAATAATTTTCAACTCTAACAATGAACAACAACAAAAAATCCCACCTCGAGTACTTGGGTTTTCCACCGTAAATGGGTTTACAACTCCCACACATGAGCACATTACAACGGGCATCCACTTCCTAGTCTCCTATAAATCCTTCCCCAAATATCAAGACAGAATTAAAATAATGAAAGCATTCTCTCATACCACATTGTAATGTCACAACTTGGGTGCCACACACCAATGCCCTGAGCTAATCGGTCACATGACCTTAAGTTCCCCTCTGTGTTTTCTAGATTATTCTGAATAGTAGCGAGGGTATGATAATCTGATCATGGATAGACTATACCCTCTTTTATCAGAGTTTTTATCTATAAGAAACATATATAATATATAATAAATAGTAAATATAGCAATAAACAACAACAATATATCATGGTAATCAAAGCAAGAAATAAAATATCCAACTAAAAAATATAATTATCACTATAATGTATGTGTCAAGTCTCTAAAATAAAAATAAAATATAAAGACATTGAAAAATCCCAAGGGGGTCCCAAACCACATCTGGTTCCCTCATATATAATCTATCCCAGAAATATCCAGGTAACACAAGGCATCTTCCCTTTAACTGTCTTGTAGTAATAAATTCTATTCTGGTACCAATCAAGCATCCTAAATAGGGTGTGAGTAAAAATAAATAGTATATCCACAATGGTGTCTAAAAAATATCCAATAAAAAATAGTGTGTATAGTTACATAAATAATTAATTACAATGAATAATTAAATAGTTATCACAATACTAAAAAATATTTTATTTACCACATTAACCTTGGGATCTTGTGAACACCCTTATCTCACATCTAAATTCATCCCATTCTAGTGTGTGAACTATCTCCAAAGGATAAAATGATTATGAATTTCCTTATTACTATTAATATTTTCAATAATTAATTATCATGTTACCATTAATTAATTCACACAATTTAATGATCATGTCACCACTCTTTATATTTGAAATGAATGACCATGTTACCATTCATTAATTCACAAAATTGAATAACCATGTTACCATTCCGTATTTCAAAAATTAATGATTGTTTTACTATTTATTAATATACATAATTTAATAACCATGTTACTATGCTTTATTTCACAAATTAATGACAATGATACCATTCATTAATTCACACATTTGAATGAACAAGTTACCATTCTTTTATCCTTGGATGAATTTCCATGTTAACATTCACCACTTACTAATCGCATATATCCTAATAACATTATATTATATATAAATCAATCATCCCATAATTAATTCAAAAATTAATTAAATATCTCAAAATATCAACATTCAATAATTAATTAAACAATTTATTCTTCAAACATACAATTTCAATATCTCATAATTAATTCACCAATTAATTATCTGATTAATAACATCTGTATCACATAATCAATTTACATTGTCAATTATCCCCAAATACCATAATTTCATAATTATGTAATTAATTTATTCCCCTAATTAATTAATTCCATTAGGAAAGTAAATTTCTGAACAAATCATAAAATAATACAATTTTAATGAATGAAATCAAAATCACGACAATGGGATCTGAAAATTTGACCACCAATATTTAAATGAAGATCCAATAATATTTCCGATGACCCATAACCATGAGGAAATATGAAGATGGTTTTCAAGAGGTTCCTAGATCATGGTTGACCAAGATCAAAACCAATAACACAAGTGAACCAAGGGATTTTACCAAAATAGGCTGAATTAGAAAAAATATAAACAAGATAATATAACTATGAAGACTTACATGGTATTTACCAGATAAATGATATGTCTTGAAGGGGATTTTCCACTCTAAAATCACTAGGAGAGTCTCTCTAGGATGAGATTAGAAAAGATAAAGTCGATTCCATCCAAAATCAACCACAAAACTATAATAAAACAATATGTCAGTCATTTAAACAATTTGTAATTCAATTAAAAATTGTGTAATTAATTTTATATGTCCTCTAAAAAATATTTGTTTTATTAGATTAAAATTATTAAAACCTATAAATAGTTACATATATGTAATATCCTAACATGATGTTCAAATATTCTACTGTTGAGATTCGTCCCATTTTCCCTTTAAATCATCTCAACTCTCCAAGAATCCATTTTTAACATTTAACCCTTTTATACGTGAAATCCATTAATTAAAAAAAGAATATATCCCTAAAATTTATCTCATTTCACATGAGTGGTCTCTCCATCTCCAACCAACACTTGGCCACTAATTTTCAATTTACAAAAACATAAAGAGACAAGTACCTTAAAAAATATATTACACTTACAACTTAAGTAATATTCCAAATGGTAATCCCCCATAAATAAGAATAAAAAATGAAACATTTAATATCATTAAAATAAGTATATTAATGAAATAAAAGGTTAAATGGTTATTATATAAAAAAATGAGTGGTGAATTTTTGTATGTCTCCCAAAAATTAAAGAGAGACTAGAAATAACTTATCATAAGTCTTGAATACATTCATATAAGTTTGATCATCCTTTATATTAAATACATTTCTATTATACATAAGTTATAAAAATACATACTTATATATATACCAATCCATATGTAATATACATATGACCTTTAATTTCCTGTTATAATCAATTTCATGTTAGAGTCCTCTTCCAAGAAATAACCACCTAGTTTGTTTGTGTATGTTTAAATTATATATTTTAATTACTCTTACTTTTATCATGGTTCAAAAATATATTTAACAATAATAATTACATAATTTACATATTTATACATAAATTATACTTTTAATTCCAATAGTGAAAGGCATTTTTTTAAAAATGAAGATGGTTGGCCATATATGCACATGAGTGACATTTCCATTTTTCATTGATTGTGATATAATGTAGGTAAGTAAAATATTATTTTTATAAAATAATAATAATATTATAAAGAAAATATTATTTAATTATATATACTTCTATAGATAATCCATGGGGTATGGTGATGAAAATGGAGTCACATATCCTTATGAAGGTGGTATTCCACACAGACACATTATCATCATTTAGTGAGTGAAAAGGTAGGAAAATGATATATTATCTCATAAGAATGTTAAATATGTCATTAATAGCATAAATATTTCATTTATATCACATATATTCATTAAATGGAACCTTAATATCTCTATTGAAAATAATCAGAAGAAATGAATGATAACACTTCACGAGCCCGTTGTCTGTTGTACTAATAAGTTACGTTATCATATGAAAAACATTATGGAAAATAAAAACAATATATGATAAAATGAATCAATACTATTAATTATGTTATAAATATAATATATATATATATATAATATACCTCATCATACCTAATAGTGAAAGGTGGTAATGAAAAAATGAATGACTTTGGTTTGCGAAGCAACAGTCTGCCATACTCAAGAACAATGATTCTGTAACCCATTTTATATAAGAATAGATGGTTGTAGTTCATGAAAATATCATAAAAATCTAAATATATTTAAGATAATGTTTTTTATATCATCATCACTTAACAATAATTGAAGGATGTGGAGAAGAAATAAAATAAAATTCTTGTTGAAGAACACTACCTTTTCTTAGGGTATACTTGTTATGCTTTCCCAAAAATCATCACTATGTTGGATTTATAAATTAACTATTTTGTAAAGTATGAGAGGAGGAAATTTTGGAAATTATTAATTATGGTATTGATATAAATACATTGGTTTTTAGGTGTGGATAATAAAGTATAGGGGGTTTTCTTTTATATGTTAGGTGAGTGAGACAGTTGTAAATTTTTAAAAGAAAAATGTGTATCTGCATTTTTCACACGCCAAAATGATAAAAATTGTATTATTAACCAGACTTAAACATTATTGGGTAGAAATATGAAAATATTATAGATTCTAGATATGATTTTCAATCATTTTAAACCTTATATTTTTATTTCAACCCCAATGTAAACTCATTTTTACATATGGAGTAATAATTAACTTTTATTGTTTTCATTATTCAATATAGAAAAAAATTTAGTTCAAATTGTTAAATAATTTAAATTATGATAATTATAAATATTTAATCAATTTATCATTAAAAATTTAAGTCAATGACAAAATTTTATTTAACATTAATCTGTCAAACGGAACGAGAAAGCGAGTTTTCAATGATAAAATGTACAAAAGCATATAATGTTTTAATATAAAATTAGAATATGAAATTGATTGAAACAACCTATATTTTATTAATATATATATAATTGAACTAATTTTACTTGAAGACAAATTTAGAATATAATTCAACTAATGGAATAATTTAAATAATCAAAAATGTTTAAATTAAAATGCATTATTTTTAGCTATTAGTAGAAAAACTAAATTTTTAAAAAAATTATGAAAAATTCAGAGAAATGTAATTTTGATAAAATGATCTTAAAAATATTATTTTTAAAAATTAGTTTTAAAATATTTGTTAAAAAATTATACAAACCACTTTTTAAAAAAATAATCTTTTTTGTGTAAACTTAGATATATTCGTATCTCTTGTTGAGAAAAAACATAAGCTAAATATTAAAAATTATATTGAATATATAACATATACATATCATGAATATAATTAAAAATAATATATTTAATCATTTATTGATTCACTACACACATGTTCCCATAGAAATAGTTTTTTAAGATATGATTTTCTTTTATTTTCAATAGGTTGTTAGTTTAATTTCTAATTAATTTACCAATAAATAATTATTTATATATACATGTATAAACCGAATTTTAATAATTTATTTAATCCCATTTATACATTCCTCGTCAATAACTTGTTGAAAATTTTCAAAATCAATAATAATATTTTAATAACATGTCACATTTTGTTTAGGTGTTGTGTGTAACGTAAGAAAAACTCAGTGTTGCATGTATTGAAAAATATTTAAAAGTTGAAATTTATTTGATAAAATATTAATAAAATATCATGGTATTACAATTTACATCCCATAAATATGTCCCAAATTATTAAAAATTTCGTATACCAAATTCACTCATAGTAATTTGAATTTTAAATCTTAGTGTACATTTATATATCTAGAATAACTTGTAAAATAAATTGAAAAATTATGCACAAATAATCATAGAATAATAATAGTATTATATTTGGGAATATCTTAAAATCATAAAAATATTTTCAAATATTTCATTAAAGTTTATAATGATCATGCGAATAAACCAATGTATATCCTTTTTGGGTATCTAATTGGGTGAATAGCTAAAATCCTAGTGAACAAGAATTGGTGATAATCACCGTAACCCTCATATACCCTTTTTAGAGTTTTCAACCCCAGGTGCATCTGTACCACTTCTGCATCAACTTTCCAGTAACTACACAAAAATATATTTTATAGGAAAATATTTAAATCTCAAATTTACAAAAAAAAATTATGATACTATTATATACTTATAATTATTCTCAATTTCTATCAAAGGGTTATGTTCTTTAATTTATATTTTCTTAAATCTAATCACCATTATTTATACTAAAATACCATTGTAAATAATTATAACTCTCATACTCTAGTAACCTAGATTCAATTTTCATCACATCACATTTCTACAAAATATATTGGATTACATATCTAATGATTGAATGTTTATGTAGTTCAAGTATAATATGTACATATATTATTATTCCATTAAATCTAAAAACACAAAATGAATGTTAAAAATTCTTGTGATAAATTTATTATTTTATCACATAAGTCTTTAATACATTTATAGATCCCTTAATTGAATCTTGGGGGAAGTAAGACATAATTAATAACAAGATATAATTCCCAATAAGAGAAAACATATAATTGGTACTATCATTTAAAAAATAAGGAATTAATAACATGGAAGAGATAAAAACTAATAAAATATTACATATAAATAATATCATAAAAATGGTACTAAATCAATTGATGGAATAACAACATATATAATAACATGGGTAATAGAAACTAGTTTCATAATGATATAATCCATAATGTCAAACATCATAATCTTATCGTGAAGGCATCATGACAATAGATAATACATAAATAATAAAGGAGTACACTAGATTCACAAAAACAATTATCTAAAAATATATATTAATGAATTAACGGTATATAAAAATCCCCATCGATCATATATTAAGATTAATGGACTGATACAATTAATTAGAAAAATAATAATTCAATAATTAATCATCATAATAATTTGTATTAAAAAATAATATTATGAAGTGTCAATATTTTCCCCACTCAATAAATTGAACACCATTTTCATAAGAAAACAAGAGTAATATGGTGGATATTATTATTAGATTTTATCCATGGTAAATACTGAGATTCATCAAATTATTTAGATATATATGAAATTACTTTACAAAATTTCTGGAAAACGTCTTTCCAAAAATACCCATTTCATTTTGAAATATAATATTTAAAATATAAAAATTTATAGAATGTTAGAAAATAAATTCTATAAAAATAAATGTGAAAATTTATAATCTAATATTCATGTAAAATAATATTCATGATGGTGGGAAATGTTTTTTATGTGGTATGTGTTAAAATAATGATTGGTTTTACACTTTCATCAAAAAGTTCCATGTTCAAAAAATAAAAAAATCTTCCTTTTAATTTTTTATAGAATGTAAAAAATGAGTAAAATAATTACCTCAACCAATCAATAGATAATATAAAATACATTCTATAAATCATTTTAACAAAACTATGTACATTGGATAAAAATATTCTAAAACAAATAGAAAATCGAATTTGGATATTATTAAAAACATCATTTCAAATTTTTGAGTACCTATAAAGAGTAAAATGAATATAGAACATTTAATTTATATAAATAAGTTGAGAATATGAAAATATATAGGGTTTAAGATGTAATTATCATTTAATTAACCCAAGGTAAACTTAAATATAAATATCTTAAATAAGGGTAAGATTATGAAATAAACCCCTAACTTATATCTCACATGATTCGTAAGTGATTTTGACATCTCTATAACAAAAATAAAAGTATTATAATTCTATAAAAAAATATTTTTGATACTTATATTTCTATAAAGTTTTTACTTATAACATATTACGACCAATTCATTAATAATATTTCTCTATAAATTTTTATTGGCGGAAAGATAAGTAGTTTAATTATATATTATATTTATAGAATCATATTTATATTTTAAGAATAATAATTATTTCTTCATTGTTATAAATATTCATTTGAACATTATTTAAAAATATTTATGTGTTGTGGTATTGTAAAATGAATTACACCACAATATAAATATGGTAGTTTGTACATACACATGAGCAATGTTTTCATTTCATGTAGGATAGAAAATAGGTGGAATGGTTTTATCCAATAATCATAATAACACCCCTAGAAATTTATTATAATAAATTAATTATTTTAG
Source organism: Viscum album (assembly GCA_963277665.1). Lineage (NCBI taxonomy): Eukaryota > Viridiplantae > Streptophyta > Magnoliopsida > Santalales > Viscaceae > Viscum > Viscum album. The sequence continues at coordinate 624,486,940 of OY728133.1, forward strand.
TATGGTAAATAAATATTTTTATGATGTAAAAGAAAAAAACATAAAATGAGTTAGTAAATATAAATAGAGATTCCTTGAAAGATCCCATGTGGCGTACAACTTAAGTCTACTGGGATGATATTATGTGAGTAAGAAAAGATAAATAATTAAGAGAAATAATTTTGGAAGGGTTTTGGGTAGGTTTTATACAATATAGTGGGATTAATTTTTTTCAAATGAGGGTGAAGAATAGGTTCCATTTTATAAAAGAGGGGATGGACATAATTAGAATTACATATAAAATTGAAATAATATAATAAAATTTTATTGTGAAAATGTCACCAAACGACCTGTAATTCCACGATTATATAATATAGGAAAAAATATATTCAAAAACTTTTTGGACGATTTTATGTTATATAGTCACACATTTCTATTAGTTTACCCCATACCAATCTCATTTAAAACAGATCCATGGTAATATTTATTTTTGTTTTATAATAATTATCATGGAAGAAAATTAGATGAATTTATTAAATATTATTAATTATTAAAAATAAAAATATGGAATACATTTTAAAATATTAAATTTATCTGAGTGGAAGAAATAAATTTTAATATAAGTGAACAAAAAACAACCTGAATAATTAAAAAACCCATTCTTCTAAGTATAAAAAATATTTCATAGTAAAATATATTATAATATTAATTCCAATAGAGTTAACTGGATTTTTATTTATCAAAGTAGACTTATTTGACATTAAAAATTAATCAAAACCCAGAGGAACCTTGTATGTATATGATTAAGATATAATAACTAAAAATAGTTTTTATATGAAAAAAACACCACATATATTTTCATAAATGTAATGAATATATTACTATGTTAAAAATAATACTTTTATATGAACAATATTATTTGTTGGATATGTGTATTTTTATATAAAAAGGCATCATAAACATTCTAATTATTTTTTATCTTATTATGTTAAACAAATTAACAATTTTTTTTCTAAAATTGGTATTTATAACTATTTAAAAAAAATATATTATTTATGAAAAATAAAAAAATTACCTTAGGTTATTTTTGACATGATGAATTAAAAAATGAAATTGATTTCACGGATTATTTTTTTGTTATAAATTTCTTTTTTAATCTCATTTTTGAATATTCTTATGTGAATTTTTATTATTGCTTCTCTAAACATAAAAGATTACTAAAACTTATCCTTTGATCTTATAAAATTGAAGTTCTAAAAATCATATATCAATAAATGAAGAAAAAATAATTTTAAATTATTATGTGATCTTTGTAATAAATCATTAAATTATCAAGAAATAGTATAAGTGTTGGGCTTGTTTCCAATAATGGGTTTTCAGAAACTCATTCATATTCAACCTTAGAACTAAATGGAATAACAACATCAGAATTAACAAGAAAATATCATCACATATAATTTATATTTAATTTTAGTTAGGATAAATAATTATAACTCATTTCAATTATTTATTTTTTGATTATTTGGTTGACACATCATGTCATATCTTTATTGTTTTAGATGAATAAAGGTCTGAGTCTCTCAGACGGTGATCCACATGTTCTCCTTGAACTATTTATTCATGATGTTGAGTTCTCTTGGAGTTATAATGAAGTTTCTAATTATGTAATAAAAAAATATTCACTTCCATAAATATATTGTCTAGGAAGAAATATTATTATGTTTTCTCTAGACTTGAGATTATGGCGGAGGAGGATCACCCTCTTTTCATGAGAGACTTCTAGAAGAAAATTTTTATTTAGATTGAAAGTATTCTCTCTAGAATTAATTTTATGAAACTATAAGAATAGCTCGATTTTGGTTAAGTAATGAAATAATTGTGCATTTATATACCTAAGGTTATATAATTAAATATTTTACAGAAGCCCTATTTTATTACTTAATCTCCAATGATCCTCATATCTAAATAATAATAATATTATTATTAATTATATAACTTGTTCCAAACTAATCGATAAATAATAAATTGTTTAAAGAATAAAAAAAATTAACATTTATTCATTAATATTTAAAATATCACTACTCACTAGACTATTATACAGGTTCTCTATTCATTGATATTTATAAAACCCAAAATAATTTCTATTTATTTGAATAAATAAATAACTATTAATTATTCAAATTCAAATAGATTTATTTTTTAATCAATGAAATAGAAAATTAATATTTATAAAATATTCAATTGATATATATTATTTTGAATAACTGTGGAATGAATATTAGTGATAAAAACTGATTAATTCATAAACCATGTGTGAGAATAATCTCTAGTTCACGAGTTAAATTAATATATAATACAAATATTGTTCAAAATACAATTTTTTGGAGACCCTATGGGCGTCTTTCAATGTGAGACTCGGTGACACTGCCTAAAGTCTGTGGTTAGTGTCCAGAAAGAAGACATTACTCCATTAATGAAGGAATGTAAATGTTAGAATAACAATAACAATGTAATAACACACACTATGTAATATAATCCCATTATTTTGATATCTCAAATAATATAGGTTATAATTATGTGATCAACCAATGTGATTAATGATTCATTCATTGACATTTTATAAATGAATTTCACAGTAAAACACTATGTACATGGACTCGATCAAGAAATTTAATTCCAATAATGGGGAATGAGATATAATCATTTATTATAGAGTAGAATATAAAAATTCTTTCTCGCATTATTAATTAATTAAACCTCAGCTGCAATACACCTAATATATCCTAAATCATCATTAGAATATATCATCATTTTATTTTCAATAAATCAAAATAAGAGACTAATGATATGATCTAATTATAATCCTATGGTATAAACACCCATTCATATGTATAAAAGGAGTTATATCCATTGAAAAATATAAATGTGGATTTCCAACTAGTAGGTCAAACACTCATAACATCCTTTCATGAGATTTCCATGAAAAAACATAACAAGAAAAAAATATCAATGTCTTATGAGCCACCTATCCCTAATATATTTTATAATTTTTATCTTATAAAATGAAGTCATCCAAGCATATAACATATATTTAATAATTGCATGGTTGAACTTATAATTTCTTGTCATAATAGGGAACTGTTATGATCATTTAGTGTGATACGTACCCCTAGGACATTATTATATAAAATTTCATGTTAAATAAGAATGATGTAGGATTTGGTGTCTTAAAGCACATATATAAACACATTATTATTACCTTAATTTCTGGTTTTTAATATTAGCAATGATGAAATCACATCATGTTTACTTTTAATTGGAAGAAATTTGTTAAGGAATTATGTTTTCCTAAAAAATTCTTATTTAAATTCCAAAATCTCATTAGAATGATTTATCAACTCATAAAATTAAGACTTTTGAAAAATTGATAAATTTTTCAACTCTTATAAACAATGGATATTTGATTAAGTATTTAAAGTATTTTCTCTATTTAATTTATGGTCTTACAGAATAAAATTAATTAATTAGGCATAGGCTATAATGGTTCCAATGCTCATGAAATTTGATATATTGACCCTGACGCTTTTAATTTCCAAAAACTTAACACTATTTATAACATTTTTATTCTCTACTCTTTAAGATAAAATTACCTTATCATACTTTAAAATAATTGTTTAAATTTTTAAATTATATAATTTCTCAATTCCTTGGCTAATATAAAATGAACGGATTCCAAATAAAATAAATATATATGATATCTTAATTACAGTTTTAAATTATAAATTTAGATAATTATAAAAGAATAATTTAATTGAATTTAAATATTAAAATCTGTTATAACTATAATTGAAATGATTTAAATAAAAAATATTATTATTTTTATTTTATTTAAAAATATTTATTAAATAAATTAGTAATAATTATTTTATTTATATTGAATAAATGTAATAATATGAATTCAATAATTTGAAAATATTAACAATATTTTGAATTATATGTAAATGGTGAGTCATGTTCTGCTGTCTACATGTCGAACATATAACGACCATGGGGGGATGAATAAATATGGTAGTCAATGATCATCAGTCAAATATAGTGATATTCGAGATCGATTTGGGTTCATATTGTGGATATTTATTTAGTGATTTAGTATTCTTCAATATATATCTTTAGACTGGTGGTGAATTAGAGATATGTTTAATGCAGTTCAGATCATTTGTGCATAGTAGTGACATAGGGGGTTTGAAAAAGTTATGGATATAGATGAGGACATTGGTCTAAGAAAGAGGAATAATAGTATTATTTAACTAGTATCCCACTCAGTCTATTGAATGGTACAAGATATCGAGTAAATAAATGAAAAATTATAATTAACTATTAAAACCCCCACCCATGAATTTTTGTCTGATAGGATAATTAAAAACATATAGGAAAATAATATACAGAAAGACAAAGTAATGGAAGGCCCATTATTAGTAAATAATGAAAATGAAAAAAAGCATTGAGTATCTGTAAACCATTAAAAGATATTTCTAAATTAGGCAACTGATATATTTAATGAAAATTATTTTCTATTAAATTTGTCTTTTTTCATCTCGAATTGATATATATTGAATTTATTTTTAATTTCCTTCAATATCAAAGTACCTAGGATGAAATTAGTAAGGATTTGATCTCTTTCACAAAACTAACTTTTCATAAAAATCATTTTTAACAATATCTAGATATAATTTTTTTGTAACAGGTCATACAATGGATATAGTGTAAGATTATTGAAATAAATAATTCTATATATCTCAATCTAAATTCAGTGCAATGCAACCATTATTGTAATTTGAAACTATCATTACATGGATATATGTAGTTAGTCAACTATCATCAATATTTTAGTTTCTGATATTTGTAGTGTATATCTATGTATTATGTATACTATAAGAGGAAAAAAATAAATAGTCTTTTATACATATACATATTTTCTTGATTACATAATTAATTTTCAAAAATATGTTGGAAATTTTGTTACATAATTTTATCGGAAACAAAATTCTTAACATATATGAATAATCTATATGCATATTTATGTAAAATTTATTCATTATATATATAAATAGCCTTGAATGAAACTATATAAGATTAAACAAGAATAAAGATAAATATGAATGATGTGGATACTCTATAAGGATGATGCAGATATCACGATATTTCATTCACAATGAAATATATTGATTATTTATTATTAATTCAATCCTTATAAAATGGAATTTCATATATGAGTACATTCTCAAATAAATATACATTGACAATGTAATTTCATTATATAGTAAATGAATGATGAGGATATCATGATATATTGTTAAGTAATCTCACTATTAAATATCATATAATAGATGGGAAGTTATAACCAATTCCATATATATTGAGAATTGAGTAGACCATTATCCAATGTAACTATACATATGAGTAAACATCATAAACTCTATTTGAAGGATGTGAGTCACCTAAAACATTATAAACATATGATTTAAATTTATGTATATTAGTAAATGGTAATCAAATATCATATTCATACTTAAACTAACATAGTTTCATTAATTCCTTTTCAGTATTTATGAATAATTCTATTTAATAATTCATGTAGGAACTATACACATTTATCATTTACAAATAGTTTTTTCCAAATAAGTAAACAATTATATATATAGCTTCATTTTTGAAAATCTTTATTTTCATATTTAATCTATATATGGTTTCAATTATTGAAACATATTACTATTTATACTTTAAATTCAATATTGATGTTATATAAAAAATTAGATTTATAAATTAAATATAAATAAAGTTTAAATGTAAGCTATATTGTTATGGTGTTATAATAAAATTTCAAAAATCATATAGAAAAATAAACTATCAACTTTTCATTCTAAATTGATGTTAAATTTTTATGATAATATTTGGAAGGGGTAATTATATTCTGGTGTGAAAAATTTTATTGTAATTAATTTTGTTCTTTAAATAATTTAAAATGAAATTTTAAATCAATTATTAAAAGATATTTAATTTTACATGTAAAGAATTAGAATAAGAATTAAATACTACAATATAGAGTTAATGTAATAATTTTGAATGAGTTTACAAATTATAAGTAAATGATAAAGGAACTAACTATATACACACCATTGGTTAAAAAAATGTCATTAAAATAGTAATTAAGTCATTTGTCTTCAAACTAGCATCTGAAGAAACACCATGTATTGAAATAAACAATAATGAAATTATAATTTGGATATATCATAAAAATGATAAATATGTACATATCTTAAAATTGGATATCATTGGTATAGAAAATAGTTTTTATATTTATGCACTGGGTTGGTTTGAAAGATTTTGGGACATACAAAACAACATAGAAGTAAAATAGGAAAACATAGTACATCAAATAAGAAACATTAGAAAACACATAACACATAGGACATAAAAACCATAAATATATATCGAAACTGAAATGAAAATAAATTATTATAGATGTTACCGATAGATGGTTGTAAATATATTAATGGCTATAAATGATAGTATAAAATCATGCCTTGTATCTTGACCACATTAGAGGATAATATGATAGTGATAATTTTACATGAGAGGCTATATCATTACGGTGATTTTTATTCTAAAATCAATCAAATATGAAACTTGGAACCTATTGCAAGAGGAGAAAACATGAGAAGAATACACCTTGGAAGTAGTTGATTCTAACTTGGACTATTCACTTGATAAAGAACATGCATGGTGCTTTACCCTGGTTCCCCAACCTATAGTAGAACATAAACTAATTATATCAATAAAAAAATGGTTACCATATAATGAACATATATATACATATAATATATATATATATATAATAATCCTACACAGATCACTTATATATAGAATCAACATATATTGATGACATATAATTCAAATTAAGTAAAAGGAAAAAATGTATAAAATTTATAGGGATTAAGAGAAAATTATTATCAAGGGAATTTATTGTTATAATATTTATAGATTCTTCTAAAATACATTTAAACAATAAAATTAATGTAAAATATATTTACATGATGGGGATAATTAAACAATACATTTTTTATTGTCTCATAGAAAATTATAAATCAAGAATACTGTTGAAGACAAATCAGAAAGTGTAATATTGAGGAAGGTTAAATAAGGGTAGTGAAAACACATAGAAGATTATATTAATGTTTCTAAAAATTTATAATAACATATATTATCACCTTGTATCTCATGATAGTGAAATTAAAATTTATAACTATAAAATAAAAAAAATGTATGGTGTATTGAATATAATATTTAAAATGTAGTTCATTTTAGAACACTACATATCTGAAATGATAAATAAACTATTTAATATAATATATGAAATCAAACAAATTTTTAATAAAAACGATTTCCTAACTACTATTTTATAGCATTTACATAGAAATTGATTGGAATAAATCATATCCCATCTGGAATATCAGAGAATCTAAAAAATATACATTTGAAAAACACCATGATATATATGTCGATATAAGGTTGAGGTTCAAGGTGTTTATAGAAAGTTAAATGATTGGAATTTAATGATGACCAAGAAATATTATTATTTATCTACTTTGAAGTAAAAAATGGATGGAGTGAAATCCAACTTGTGATGAGGAGGAAGTATTAATATGACAAGGAAACACTAAAACATTATATGGAATTATAAAATGTATAGAAAGTTGTGTAATTAATTTTATAATATTTTATAAAATTTAGAGTAAAAATTAAGATTTACAAGACAATTTTTATGAATGGAAATGATTTAATTTTTATCTCACAGTGTGTTATAAATAATTTTAAAAGATGTAAATATATACTATTTGAAATACACCATGTAAAATAAATAAAATATACCCTATAATGTGATACAAATAATTGTAGGCTAGTTCTCTAAATAGTGATAAACACAAGGAATATTATCAAATTATTGGTAAACATATCCACTAGAATCTACTGAATTGTGTATCTCATGATAAATACATGAACATTTTTAACTGAAAATAAATAATTAAATAGTGAATGGAATACAATACACCAAATGAAGTTCCTTTTGGAACCCAAAAAATATGAAATTTTAAAAAATTTAATAAATATAATATATGAAATCAATAAATGCAGTTTAGGAACACATTTAAATATATATATGTTGTAGTATTCATATTTAAGATAATTGAAAGAAAAAATTCCATAGTATGTCTATCACACATTAGGAATTCTATTTTGAAATGGAATCACATAATATAGAATCTATAAAATGAACTATTGAAAACACTATGGGATGTAGAATGTATATAAAAGATATATAATTAGGGGGTTCATTGATAAGTAATGTAATATAATTCTTACAGATAACCCATAGAGATTTTTTTTATCAACTCTGAAGAAAATAAATTTAAGGAGAGAAATAATATATGCGATGATGAGGAAAAATCATTATTGTAAAGAAATATTGTAACATTATAAGGCTAATAAAATTTAGAGGAAGTTTAGTCTAACCATTTTATAAACTTTCATAACATTATCCCGCCTTACATTAGGAAAAGGTATCAATGTATTTGTATTTTATCCATTTAGCATAATCTGAATGTTATAATGCAAAAAACAGGCCACAAAAATAGATTTCATTTCAAAATGATATAATATTTTAGAAAATTAAATTGGAACAAATGTAAAAATCAATACATATCTTGGTATCCAAGAATGCATGTAGTGTAAATTAATCTTTGATATGAAACCATTGATCATTTAATTATTATATTAAAACCAACCCAAAAATATTTATATAGTCAAAACATGTGTTAAGACTAGTTCTTATAATTTATTTGGAATAATTGGATATATATATATATCCTTATAGTATTGTTAGTCCTCATTTGTCACATAAAAAATTATTATATCATTATAGTAGATTTTATAAATTTTTATTATTATTTTAATTTTATAATATATTATTCTCAATATTTATGTATGTAAAATTTGAAATTACAAATGAGAATGATATGGAGAAAGGGTAAATTTAACCCATGGTAAAACATATATTTTTCATTACAGTAGTCACACACATTCACAAAAAAATATTTGATGATAAATAATTTAAATGCGATATTAATACTCCCGAATCGAAGGGATTATTAACTTAATAGAACATTCATCAATGATCATGTTGAATGGAGACAAAAAATACACAAAGGATACCCATCAGAACAAAAAAATATGTTTATAAGAAAAATTTATAATTATATAAGTTATTTTGAGGATTTAAATAGATATTTATAAACTACTCATTTGATATCATTCAATTTTTCAAAAAACATGATACATTAACAAAAAATATAGACCTAAAATTTAAAAAATATTACATATTAAATATAAAGTGACAATATCTTACCACCTCCCAGGTGCTGAAAAACAACTACCTACAATTTTATACTTCCCTTGAGGTCTTAAAAAGACTGACATGACTTTAAATAATTCAAAAATATTGCATTATTAAAAAAATGTAAAATAATCAAATGAAACGAAGAAGGAAGCTATGATTGAATAAAAATTATATGAAATTTATTGAAATAGAAATATTGATATTAAATTTAATGTAAAATGTTTAAAAAAGTTCGTTATTGGAGATTATTGAAAAAAAATTCGAAACCATTAATTTTAGATGCACTATTACAACTATGGATTATGTATAAAAAAGAAAACCAAAAATAAAAAATAATTAAAAAAATAATGTAAGTCATTTTTAATTATAAATTATGTCATGTACATATTGATACATTTGATTTTTTAACCAGAAAACATAGTTGTTATCTAATTATTTGATAGTATAAAAAAATAAATTGATAACCACACAATTAGAAAAAAATAAGAAAACATATTTAAAAGTAGACAAACGTAGTAGTAAAAAAATATTAACATAAAATATTTTTTATTGTCAGTGGAATGCAATTATAGAAAAAATGGGAAGATTTAGGGACTTATCAAGATTTAATCACACAACTAGTACAATTAACATCATCCATTGCAAACAAATTAAAAATATAATAAAGAGAAATAAAAAATTGGGAGGTGAGGAGAGTGTATGTAATGATATAATGAATTTTCAGATTTATGTGATAGGGTTTCGACATAAAAGGGATGGAACTTGGGTGAGACTACACATCAAGAATCCAATAGAAGCATCAAATGTCTTTAGATGATTCCAATTCTAGTTTAGGGTGAAAAATATTATACTGGTAGTTAATTTTGTGGATAAGATATCCATATATTGATGATTCATCAAAAAATGATTATTATAGAGAAAAATTTAATTCAAATCCATTTCCCAGGTTTTATCAGGCCCATATAGAGTGAAAATATAAGAGAATTTTTGAGCATAACATAGGTTTAATTCCAATTGAGATTTCGAATTTGTGGGAATGTTCATGTGGAATTTGATGTTCTATAGTATAAATTTATATGAAATAATCCATGTGTCATCATACTAAGTGGAAATCCAAATATAGTTTAGGTTTCTTATAGAGAGATAGTCTGACATGTTTTCAAACACTCAAAGAAGAAAACTCTGAATGGGTGGGAAAACATGAAATAGAAGGTGAAGGTTGATCAAGAAGCTCAACGGTTGGGTGTTAGAAATGGGAATGGATTTGTGGGGATGATGATGAAACAAATAGTTTGAAAGGACAGAGTAGTGAATGCAATGAAGAGAGGAGGTGATTTAATTATAATAGTGTATGAAAAGTATCATGAGGCCGGAGACTGGGGTTGAATAGAGAAGACATGTTGGATAGTTTTACACAATTGTTGATATGCAGACACATAAGTGTGCAAGGATCTAGAGGAGCCACATGTACATGAGTCTCCCTCTATAGTATATATAATAGTATTTTTTAATATTGTTATATTTTAAATTTCTAAATAAATTAACTCAATTTGGTAAATTTTATATGATTTGCTGGAGAATTCTACGGTGGATGGGAGGCCACTCTCATAGAGTAAATAAATAACATCATAAATAATGAATGTAAATAAAAACTAAAAAATATATTTAATTTACTAATAATATAATTATTAATTAATAATGAAATTAATAATTTGAAATATAAATAATAATATAAACTATTTTGTTAATATAATGAACAACTAATAATAAAATAAATAATTAGTAGTATTATTAATAATTAATAATATAATTAATATAATTTTTAATTTTTAATAGTGGTGTCAATAATAATATTTAAGGATATAATTAAAACTTTATTAATAATTAAAATTTTATATAGTAACAATTAATAGTTTAATTAATAATAAATTATATTATTTATTAAATTATTTATTAAAATATTTACTATAATAATTAATTATAATTTTAATAACATTATAAATTAAATGATAAAATTTTAATTTTAATTTATTAATTATATTTATATATATTACTTATAAATGTTAAATATTATTTATATTTATTAATTATATGAATTAATTACAAATTATAGTAATTTTGATGTCAATTGTCAATAAAAATAATATTATATTCGTTATCAATTGTCTTGATTAAATTATTATTCAAGTATTAATTAAATTATTAAACACTGATTATATTAATTATTATTAATATTTGTGTTAACTATTAATTATAAAAATTAGTCATAAAATTATATATTTTTTATTAATATAACTTTACAAATTTGAAGATGTAACATATATTTTGGTTCAAAATTTATGAACAATGAATAAAGTATCATCAGTTTCATCATTTGTGTCTCAGAAACTCTTCTCTGACTCATCTTACCGTATAAGTAATTTACCCACACTATGTGTAATTTCCATAACCCAACACTCTCTCACGTGACCAAATCAAGTTAGTTAGTAGACCTCAAACGTCCCTCCCCATATGCCAGATGTTGGTGACTAGCAGTGGGGATGTGATGAGTATAGTGGGGACACAATAATCCAAGGTTCATAGTTACAATATAGTAGAAATAAAAAATATAAATTAATATCATAATAATGAAGAATAGTGGAAAAATATATCATACAGCTGGGAAGTAAGAGGATGAACTAATAAATTAAAAATAGTGAACCATGTAATGAAAGTCTTAAATGAATATAAATTTCAATTTGAATATAATAAAAATAAAAGAACCAGCTGACAAAAATAGACTCAAAAGAACCTAATCCAAAATCCCATGTCGGTCTCATCTCCAAACTCTAACCCCTCCAAAAAAACAAACAAAAACAACAATGATATCCCTTATCCAAACCTTTATCCCTAAAATTTCATTGGGTATAAAATGGTGTCTTGAATATGGTGTGTGTAATTCTTAGTTAGTCGACACCACCATTTCTTAACAAAACAAGTATAATAATAATTTTGTGTAATAAGAAGACAAATGGGTCTATTAATTAAACTATTGACACAATATTTTAATCAATCTTCTTTAGTGCTATGCTAGAATATCTATGAGCATGTAGAAGTACCAAGGAAACCATAGTCACAATTCATTGAATAATTACATAACTGGGGAAATACAACTATATAATAATTTCAAACTATAATAAAATCCCTATATAAAAAATTAATTTCATCAGGTATCACTAACTAATCCCTCTATATACAAATTTTTGCATTAAACTTGGACAAATACTGATATATAAGAATAATATCATGTATCACTTGACCAAGCACACTATATAAGCATTACAACATGTATCACTAGGCTAATACCACTATATAACTATTACACCATGTATCACTAGGCCAAGAAAAAAAAACAGACATTAAAGTGTGTATCACTGGATAAGCATTTTATATAAAAATTAAAACATGCATAACTACAAAATTCATAATAGAAAGGATATAAAAAATCACATCATATCATAAATCACAATGGTTACATCTTCCAATTATCTTTTAGCTTTTAATTTCTCTTTGTTTTGTAGAATTTTCAATAGTCTTTTTAATAAGCAATAAATCAATGCCCATGTGATTCAATATGAATAAAACACCTCAAATACACTATCATACTAACTAAACATTAATCCACTAATAATTCTATACTATTCATGGTTTTTCTCACCCAAACGGTAGCCACAAACCAGGTCGTATTATCATTAAAATCAACAGGGATCCAAGGAAAAATCCAATACATTATTTACAATCATTCAACTTTTAATTAGTTAATTCACATGTTGGATTAGTGAAGAGTCATTATTGAAAATACATAATAATTTAACAAAACATAGGTTTAGGTTTTATACAACTTACCTTAAACCAGCTATCAAACAACACATCCAACATGTAACTATAACAAGAAAAAATGAGTACAATATCACAAGAAAGAATTAAAGACCGATATATTAAATGGGACATCCAGAATGGAGGAAGATTCTCCAAAAATATTTGGAAAAAACCTAGGTCCTGAGGTAGGAGAGGCATGCACCAAATGAATAAAAATTATAACTAATTACTCTCATAAAATCACTTATCATATGAAATAAATGGTGTGTAACCACCTTTTACATACTTTTTTTTTCTATTTAATTGTTACACTAAAATTTATATCACAACAGTTGAATTTAAACCAGCCTGAACATTATAGTTCTTGTAATGTGGATTCATGGTGTGTAATCTAGTTCACAACATGAATCAGTTCATGACCTATATTCACCTCAGGAGATGATCTTAGGGTAGTTACATGTCATATATTACATTTACATGGTGTGTAAATTCCCTTAAGATAGCTTTAATCATTTCTTCTAAAAAAATTACCAAACCACCTCCTAAGCCTACTATACTCGTGGAAAAACATCGTAACCCATTTTACACATTTTTACCCAAACTCTAATTACTCAAAAAAAATATACACTCCCAAAAATTATGTAATTTTTTCCAAAAAAAGATCTTTGTCTCCTAACATGACTCTCCCAACAACGTTTAAATACAATAAAACCACAAAAAATAGGGATTTAATTAAAAACTCAAAGAGGGATATACATAGTAAATAAAAATATCTTACAACCTCCCAGTCATGAAACCTTTAATCCATAAGCATCTCTAAGAATATCTAGGGGGTCTTGGTGAATAATTCTAGCCACATTGATCAAATATTAGAATCCCAATCCCACGTGTCTTCCTAATAATGACCATGAAATCATTATAATCAAACTACAGATTTCTTCATACCCTAAAGATACCTCCAACTATTTTCCTCAATCTGTATTGGATACTTATCAAATGATTCATCTACACAAAACACTACATCAAAGTCATGTACCACTTGATAAGTATTAGGAATATATCCGTCAATTTGGGACATCTGAATCACATCATCCATGACACAATAGACCAACCATTTTCACTATCTTAAACATCCTCAAAAACATTGGTGCAACATTTACTATTTCTTGATATGACATTTCCTCAACTAAAATGACACCCAAATGAAAACTCAATAACCAACCATGAACTCTATAGTTTATCTTTGATATCCAATATAAGACTTCAACATACTCAACATGGTCCCCGAATATCTCCACGTCAACTGAACTAACATAAATGTCTCCTGTATGAGACTAGGCCCAACAAGTACTAACTCACCTTCCTTTGACCAACAATGAGGAGAATGACAAAAAAATTAAAAAAATAATCAAATGGTTCCATTTGGATCAATTATTGGACGTTGTTCTTATATAAGAACTCTATATGTTCTATATTATTCACTTATAACCCAAAAAAATATAATACATGGTATTGTAACATATCCTATGAAATTTTAGTAGTCTACTCTCATTGATGATTAGTATGTGGATGATAGGTTGTGCTTGCATGAACCTGCAATCCCATCACCTTTTGAAGACCCTTCCAAAACTGTGATTTGAAACGAGGATCACTATTAAGAATGGTACACCTCAGAACACTGTGTAATTGAACTGTCAAACACACATAGATACTACCCAGATCATTAATAATGCATGTTTTCATAATAAGAAAGATGTCAGATTCCTTCATCATTCTATATATGAGCATCCCTATAGCATCATTATATTAGAGTGTCATGGGTAATACTTTCACAATGTATATAGTGACATCATTCCATTTCCTCATGGGAATGGGAAAAGGCTACAAAATCCCACAAGGCCTCTAATGCTCATATTTTGACTCTTAAATGGAGAATCATTTCATTATGAATCACAGTAGATCCTTTTCTTCCTAAAAAATAGTAGTATCTAGGGAGATCATAATACATATTTTTCAAACAAGGGTGTACCAACCATATTGAAGCAATAAATTACCTCATTTAATCCTCATGTATGACTCTTGAAACCCATACCTGGACAAAAAAATGAATGTCTACCAATAAGAGTTCATCCTGAAGGCATCTCCACACCATGTAAATTAAATCTATGAACTATTCCCTTTGGATAAGGTAACTACTCTATCTTGATCACATTCATAAACATCGACATGATAATGATTGAAGGTATAACTACTCATCCCTGGGACTTCAGAAAATCATGATGTAGGTATGAGAATTATACATATTCTTATACTCTTTGAAAGATCCCCACACTGAATATTTCTATATCTTTTTACTCCAGGAAGTGGAAACGTTGTTTCCATTTAATTGTGTAATAATAAACTCAAAGTTGAAAGACTGTAGATACTTGACCTGCCTCCTTTTATAAAGTTTCCAGTACCACTGAGAAAATATGCACGTGATTCACTAATGGTTCATTTATACCAAAAACATATTTCCCAAAAAAAGTGTCTGCAACATGTCAGGGCATGTACGACCACATCAAAATATAGGATGTGAGTATGGTAATTACATTTATTTAGTCTTATAATTCTAGATCTATAAGTAACCACATAGTCCTCCTACATTATAACTAATTTGAGACTAACTCAGGATGAATCAAAATACACAATATATGCTTTTTCTGACACAGTTAAAGATAGGATATGTGATGATGTTCGCTAGCCTTTTTTCCCCATAAAGTTACTCTCACAGGCATCTAACCAATCTAACAACACCCCAATCTTCGTCAGCCCAGACAGCAATTTTTTTAGATGGGTGAAGTCCAAAACAAAGAACTAATAATGACTCAAAAAAACTACAAAACTATGAATCTTGAAGAAATTTTTGTTCCATTCTCAAGATACCAATACTACAAATACCTCTAGGTGAACTAAAACTCCTTCATAAGATATTTCATTTCCCAATACGTAAATATTATCTATCCAGAAGTTATATTTTGTTATATTGGAAAAGATATGATTCTCTCCCGATGTACTTTAGAGGATGTCAATAGGTTGGGCATGACCATCCTCTAAATATGAGTATAATAAGATAACATAATTGATAACTACCACAAACTAATCCAAAAAAGGACAAAATATCCCATTCATGAGGGAAATGAATACAGTTAGTGTGTTCATCAAAACCAATGACATAAATATGAACTAAAACATGACATATCTTCTCATATAAGAGGTATGATATATGTTATGTGGTATTTCTCCCCATATGGTGGTATACTTATCTTAATTCAATCTTTATAAAGATATTAGAACCACTTAAGTGGCCAAAAATATCATTGATGCGTGGGAGGGGATACCAATTAATGACTTCCATCTAGTTCAACCATTGATAATCCAAACATAAGTGAATCGTACCATCATATTTCATAGAAAAAAGAACATGAAAACCCTAGGGATATGTTCTTGGATGTATGTGACTGTTAAGTGCCATATCATAAAATTGTACATTCAATTCCAGAATCATTGTTGGTGCCATCTTGTTAGGTAGAATAGAAACATTCTCTCATCCCCAGACTAACTCTATCATGAACCTGATCTCCCAAATGGGTGGTAATCCGAGAAACATGTTAGGAAAGAGATTATAAAAAAATCAAATAACTTGTGTAAAATAATCCTACCACATTCCACCATTATCTAGAAATAGGCTTTATATCTGATCCACGAGACAATACAATTTTAATTGAATTAGTTCTACACCACCAGCCTAAAAATCGGACCCTATGTAAAAATAGATATCTTCTGATGGAGATAAAATTGTAACTCTACATTAGTAACATTATAAATAATAATGGTTTAAAACAATCTAATCCTTTCTATGAAAAAAATTTAAAACATTCATTTTGAGAAAAAAATTGTTCTCATATTAAATGATAACAAAAAATTTCAAGATAACAAGACATACAACATTTGACATTCTCTTCCTGAACTCCCAACAATGTGTTGAAGGTCAAAAAACCATCCACGATTTCCAAAACCAATCCCAAATTGTTTTTAAAAATTAAATATTAAAAGGAATATGATAAACTTGTTTTAAAAATATGAAATGAATGGTAGATGTTACAACAATTGTAACACCTTGTGTATAAGGTTATATATCCACACGATATTGATTATTCTTCATAATGTGTAACTGACTAGGATGTCTATACTGGGCTCCAGTATGACTCCCTTGTTCTATTCTATTGGTCTAGTTATACCAATCTTTCAACTAGGTTTCAATTCCCCTGCTTCAACCTAAATATCTAGTGTAACTATAACTAAAAGACTTTTGAGGGGTAAATATTTCCTTTCGAGACACCGATAAATGTCCTGATCCCCTTCCACTAGACTATTGCAAAAAATTACAAAAAAAATCATAATATGACCTATCTGACCACAAGAATGTCATTCCAGAGTGGGGTATGGACATTGAGGCCATTTGTGGTGCAAAATTTCAAATTTATATCACTATAATGGAACACAGTCCTAAGATGGATGCCCACTTCCCTAAAATTTATACTCATTGTTTCCATGGTGATAACTATCATCACAGTGGTTCTTTTCACCATAATAAGAGAACCCAAATTTTCCAACTGGAATAGTCTGTCCATTTCGTGGGTCCTCTCTCAGATCCCCTTTTATAAAGAGTTCCTGATTCAACACATCTTAAAAGACACTCAAGTGAAATATGTTTACCTAATACATGATCTATTAATGAATCCCATCCTAAAAACACTCCAATCTAGGGATCTCATGAAAAACTATATATGGACCAAAACACATTAGTTTGATGAAGCATCTATCATAGTCCATCACTGAAATTCCATCATGTGTTAAATGGATGAAGTCACTATCTTTATCATCTCTCAATGTCTTAGGATATAAGTGAATTAGTAACTTCTCCTTAACTTATTTTTCAAAGATAACTCCTCTTACTACACATAGTTCTCTATAATATCGTAATAATTCTTGGAAGGTTTGTGAATCATATATGCATCATGATTCAAACTCTTATATACAGGTGCATCGATGCTCTTATAGATACTCTGGACTAACTTGATCCAAAACACAACTGCCTAGGGTCCTCCCTCCCTATAAATCATAGAAATATACTGAAGCTAAAACTCTCTCATCAACTCATATATCAAAGGTACTATGTGAAAAGTATCCCTCTCCATGAATCAAATGACCCACATGAAGCTTCCATGAAACTCAACATCCTTCAGATCTATAAGAGCTACAAGAAACTGTAGACCACCATGGTTATGAGAATATTGATTTTCAATATTTTGATTCTCTACTCTTTTTGTTGAGGGAGAAATGTTTCTAAACAAAAAACACAATCATTAGCATACTGGATAATAATAAGTTCAACCTCAATAGTTGACAACAATAATGAACTACAGGCTCATAGTCTTTCAAATCATGTCTTATAGGTGATTTACCATGGAATAAAAATTTATTATGTAAATTTTTAGATATAATAGGTATAAAATTTTATATTCCATCAATGAAAATATATAATAAGAAATAAAAATGTATATAATATGAACAATTCATGTCATGATATATCCCTATGTTCATATCATGATGCATGAATACTCATATCGAACCATACTAGGTAGTAAGTATAAATCATAAAAAAAATAACATCACACAACATGCGAGGAACCCTAGATTAAATAACATAAATTAAAACAAGTGAACATCATGAACAAAAGTACCATCCCAATAGACTTGGATTTTCCCTAATACATGGTTTCATTACTCCCACTCACAATATCATTACCATGTCATTGAACATTATAATTTCATTTATAATTTTTTTGAAATAGTATACAAATAGGAAAAAAGAAACATACTCTTTTAATACGACATTATAAAATTTACTTAAAGAACACACTCTCATGTGGCCAAATCAGGCAGGTTACCGGACCTCAAAAATGCTTCCACATATTCCAGAGGAATCTGGTGAGTAATGACGGTGTGATAAGTATATTATGAGTACTATACCCATGAAATGGTAGGCTAAAATATACATCTAGGATATAAAAGAAAGAACCAAAAAATTCAAATAATACTGAACCATGCATTGGTAGGCTAAAATATAATGTCAATCATAATATAATACAAATAAAAGAACTATATAGCACAAATAGAAAAAAATACCCTTTTCTCACCCCCATATTGGTCTCATCTGCAAATTCAAACCCAGCAAGTAAGAAAAAGACAAACAATAAGGTCCCTTTCACTAGTCTAAACTTGCATCCATGCAATATTCTCAGGTTTAAAACTACAAATCGAATAGCATGTGAGTAAATCTCAATAGGTCTGTACCATTGGTTCTAAACAAATTTATTCTGATAATAAGTGCATTAAATAATCAGATAAATAGTTGTATTAATTAAACACCTAACAAAATATTACAATAAACCTTCTTTATCCCCATGCTAGAATATATCTGATCATATAACACTTTCATTACAACCATAATAACAATATATAGTGTAATTACATAATAGGGTAAATGTCATTGTATAATCATTTTAGACTTTTGAAAAAACCCAATATATATGGATTTCAACATGAATCACTAGGTCAAGATCACTATATAAGAATTTTTGCATCAAAATGGGCCATGCTCACGATATATGCATTATAGTGTGTATCACTAGGAAATTCCCACTATATAAGCATTCTAGCATTTATCACTTGGAAAACCCCTATATATAATAATTGCAACATGTATCACTGGGATAAGACCACTATATAACCATTATAGAATGTATCACTAGATGAGACCTACTATATAAGAATTACAACATGTATCACTAAAAAAGTAATAACAATAAGTATATATCAATATCCTGGCATATACAAAATAAAAATGGTTTAATATTCTAATTTACATTTATATTTCAATTCCACTTTCAATTTTCAAATTTTCAGTAGTAAATTTAGTAATAAACAATCCATTACCCAAGTGATTTTATATTAATAAATGGCCATAAATATAAGTATATTCTATCCACATATTAATCCATTAGCAAATTCCATATCATTCAAGGGTTCACTCACCTCATGGGTAGCCAAAATATAGGTCACATTATCAATTGAATCCAAAATTATCCAAGGAATAGACTAATACATGATTTACCACCATTCACCATTCAATTAATTAATGCAAAAATTAGGTCAAAAAACACAATATTTAAGAAATAGAACAAATACACAGACCATAAGTTTAGAATTTAGACCACCTACCAGAATCTTTTGATCAAACAAACTTTCAATGGGTAACTCATACAAGAATTAAGGCACATAAGACCACAAGAAGGAAACATTGACCGATTTATTGAATGGGATATATATAATGGAGTAGATTTCCCTAAATTCACCTATAAAATACCAAGGTCTTGAAATTGGATAAGGATACACCTAATGCATTAAAATTATAAGCATTTCCCCACTTAAATCTTTTAACCTTGATAAATACGCATTATGAAACCCCATTTTACATAATATACTTAAAATTTAAGAGTTATGTTTAAAATTATGTCATCTATGATGAATTTAACCATTATATAATATTTAGTGTCTTGTAGTATGGATTAATAGGGTGTAATCTAGTTCATTCCATGAAAAATTTAGTGGCCTATATTAACTTCATGGTATCGCCCGACGGTAGTTACACATCATATATTGAATTTATGCAGTGTGTAAATTCCCTATAGACATATTTTTCCGAGCATATTAAAAAACAACCAAGACACCTCTAAATCCTCCTAAACTCAAATAAAACCATCATAATACAATTTTACATGTCATTACTTTGACAATATTAATTCATATATATATATATCCCTGAAAATTAGGTTATTTTTTTAAAAGGGCTCACATTATCTAAATATGTCTCATCCAATGATGATTAATGAAATGGAAAACCCATGAAAAAGAGGTTCAACAAAAACTCAAAGAGATTTTTACCAATGGAAATATGATATCCTACATTATGTATGTCAATTATCATGATTTTTTGACATGATCCTCCTATGTATTATTTTATTTAGTTGTCTCTACATCATATTATTATTGGTTATTCCCTAAAACATATGTATATAAGATATATGAAAACATTAAAACAAACATTTTAGACTGAGGTCATACATCTAATACTTCATAGATTGAGTGCATGTATCTACAACTTATAGATGAATTTAGGTGCATCCATCCTCCCACATGGTTTCATCAATTTTAATAAATTATAAATGGATTAAATGGATTGAATTAAGTAATTGAATCAATGAAGAAATCCAATAGAAATAAATGTATTCCAATATGTTGAATATGGATAACACGTTTTATTTAATGAAATACATCAAGGATGGCAATATAAAGGGATGGTATCCCTCTTATTGGGCACAACCAATTATATGAAATCCTTCCCATACTCACTTCCTATTGAGATGTTGTTTATCATTTGGAGAATTTTCTATCACACATTTTCCAATTATAGATCCTCAAGAAAAATTAATGGAAACTTTGCACAGTGTAATCCCCTAAAAGGTAAGAGGCATTATATTCAACTTCACGATCTTCATCTATGATTGTTTCATGAAGATTGAGTCTGCCATATGTGCATTACCTAAATGCAAATATTTTGTGATATCATTTGTAATTTGATTTCTTATAGATAGACAATTTTTTTTGGAGTTTTCTTTAAAAATAAAGATCATAATAATATCCTAAGAATCCCATAAATGCTATCAAAGTCATGTTCTAAATGAAATAATCATGTTTATTATAATGGTTGTTAGAAAAATCTGTATCACAGAATGAACATTTCACGTAGTCTAGGTGCTTGGAGGAAATGGTTTTGTGTAGAGAAAAATATCACATGTCACATGCCTCAATCCACATGTTGTGTGTCTATAGTGTGGAAACTTAATGTGTGTTCAAAGTTCACACCCATGAACTTGAGTGGATTTACACACTCTGTATAACAAACCCCACACTATGTATACTTGGTAGATCCTAACTTAGGCAATGTGGTATATTCTATATGGCTCATTCATTCCTACACACTATGTAACTCAACTCACACACCATGGGATGTGACAGTGTTCTTTGGTTTAATATCAGAGATGAGGACTGTAATGATGATAATGGGATGAACTCTTCAGTAAAGGATAATATGATGATGAAGTTATGGTGTGACCACATGAGTGAAATTGGGGTTAGTGTCCCCCCTAACAGTGTGATTATGTCAGGTAATGGTTCCCCCCACTTCTTTGGTATATATACAGTTGACATACTCATAATAACCACCTATATTTTGGGTCATATAACTATGGAGTCTGTATCCCCCCATCGAAGGGATATGGATCAGTGTGGGTCCCCCATTGGGGTCAGTATCCACTTGAAGATGACATTTAATTATTGAGTAATGGGTATACATTAATTTATATAACGTTGTTACAATGGAAAATATCTTACGAAAACACTAATTTGTGGATCTATGGGAAAAATCATTAATCTCAATCATATATATAACATGATATACCCACACACATACCACATGGGATCAATTTCAAGCAAATGTATAATAGGATAGAATACACACACACACACACCCAATAAGATCAACCTCAAGCCTAGATCATAGGGGATACACACATAGACACATGTGATCATGTATCAATGATGGTCTCACAGGATAGTCATACACACACATGTTATCAAAAATAAAACATGATCTCAAGAGATACTCACAAACACATGTGATAAAATGTCAAAACATGGTCTCATAGGCTATAGACAGACCCACAAACACAAAAGAATGTCATCAAGCCTGGAATATTGGTGGCCAGCATCATGCCAATGATAAAGTTTCTATTGTGGACCATAGAACATTATTAAATTACATTAGGCATAATCTTATTCCTAGTTAATACTTAAAAATAATTAAGTAATTAATCCCTTCAAGATGTTCATAGCCTAATTATGATGTATGGGTATTTCTACCAATGTGGATAATCGTATATCACATGTGAAGTATACTGAAAATAATACCACATGGTAAAATACACTGGTTTATATACCTCAAAATAGAGCCAACTCCCATCCATGAAAATTCCAATTGTTTTTTTAAGTCTTCCATGTCCATTCAACATCTATCAATCACCACGTGGTTCATTTATCACCACATTTTCAGAACCATGACCAAACACATAAGGAATGTCAGAAAAAATATTATGATATTATTCCATGAAAAATACCAATCACTTGAATAGAAAAAAATTCAGATTCATACAACTAAAATGTAAAATCTTTTAGAATTCAATTGAGTGATTTATCTTAGTTTCCATAATATCTAGTGGAGTTTAGGAAATATATAATGAATTGTTTCACCTAAGGTATGAAAATGACCTAAATAAATTCTATAATAAAAGGGTTAAACTAACTCAATCATCAAAAAAACTCTAAGAATAAAAGGATGGAGAGCACCTTAAAAAAAGGAATCAACAACACACATTCATTATCACTTTAAATCCTCTAGTTATGCCAATCCAAATCCTCATCATTATCATACAATTACACCAAGATCTAGTGGAATTTCCATTCAATCCATTAATCAGGATATACCCAAATATCAATTGATAGTAAATATGATCATAGAGATGAGGATTCCAAGAGAATTAAGATACAAATGGATGTAAAGGGATATGAATTTCCAATAGGAATCATCCATGATGAAATAAATAATGATGCACCATTTTATGATTAAGAAGGAGGCCATTATCAATAATGAATGGAAGATCCCAATAAATTTTACCAAAAATTTGCATCAAGATCCACCTTGGATCAAGGGGACTCAGGGAGGTTGGAGATTAAGATGGAATAAATGAATAACCATCAAATGTTTGATTTATTCCAAACAATCGTTAGATGGTCTTGATGTCAAAAAGAAAAAAATCTCATTACTAAAATATATATAGTGTGTCCCATTGTTTATTCCATCGGGGTCTACCAGCCACCAAGTGTAGGATCTCAAGTTGGTTGGTCAATTCATCTTGGTAGATAGACTACCAACTACCCTATCAAATAGTTGGTGGGTTTATTAGTTGTTCTATTTTCTCCATGATGCTTCAATTTATTTCTCAATCACTAACACTCTCACCATGTTTCATTCCATGTTTAAAAAAAGCTATAATTTTTTAAACATGATGCATCTCAATTTTACACTTAGTTATATTAATGATCCAGACACCAAATGAAAATATCAATTTACCTAAAAAATTCATGACCCATAATGGTACAAGCCAAAATAATATCAGCACCATATCACTTTCAATCCTCAAGAAATTGAAATATCATGTGAGTCATTTCTACTGATCTACATGAGTAACCATTAATAAGGAGTTTATCATGTTTTATCCTCTTACTCCAACTCACTTACTCATGGATACACTAATATCTTAACCTCCTCCATGCTCTCTCAATTTTATTCTAAGAATTAATCACCAGAAACCAATCAATAATTTCACTATTGTCCATCCACAAGTTCAAAATACCAACATAATTTTAACTCGACACACCACAATATCTTCCATTTATTCTTATTTAAATATCATGGTGCTCCCAAATATAGGAATGAAATAAGGAAATAGGATCTTGAAAGTCCAATGACACACCCTATGAGGTTAAGTTCTATTATTCATGATCAAATTAAAATCATTGTTTAAGAGTCAAAATGAAAAACTCATTCAAGGTTCTGATATGATCCAACGATTATTCTCTAAAAAATGAAATCTGAAAATATGTACAATTAATTACAGGCCTTATATGTTCATTAAAAACCAATATCACACCCACGATGATGAGCTCAATCTGGTACCAATGTCTTATTTTAGGTTCATGGGGAACACCAATTGGTTCCCTTCGATCCATATTCCTATAAAGGTTATCAACCAAAATAATAGAAGATCCATGAACCATTGATCATTATTACTTAATGCTTATAGGTATCATTAAATTGATCTAAAATCCTTACTAAAATTCAAATAGAATTCAATCAAAATTTCCTTCATTGATTTACCACCAACCTTCCCTAGCTATACGGATCCCAGCCATACATCAATGCACTAAAACATTGAATCCCTGTCATTTAATTCTGATTTTCCCTAGTGTCGGATTCCAACATCTGATCTCCCTATAATGAAATCTAGAAAATACACATCCGGAATTTATCACATATATTTATACTCGCAATACATTTATAGGTCGATCTTCAAAAGTTATTATGATTATTCAAAAGACAGTCCTATAAAAAACCACAACACTTTACATGAGAGGATTATTATCTGATTAATAGATTAATTATCTATGTAATTGGAGTGTACTTATTGTCACATAAAAATATAAACATTAATCCACACATAACCTAACTAGTTCATCACTAAATTCAGTGATAGAACATTACAGTCTATTCATACCAATTTTTTATGTGATATACCAGGAAACCCGCACTATTTTATTTCTTGGAACACAAGTAACTAAACTCAATATCCATTATAGATGTGTATATTCTTCTCCAATATACTTTTAATTAGTTATGAATTATAAACTAGATGGATCTCATCCACTCAGGAAAGCTGCTACACTGATCCATAACATACTATAGATGAAAAGATCGTATTAAAAAAACAATAGTATCCTGGTCCATTACCAATTTTTCCTCTATACATAGAGAGATATCCAAACATATCCACAATTGGAATACCAATTCATGTGATTTTCACAAAAAACAAACTACTTTATAATTTTATAGGGTGCCCCAAAATAAATTCATCAGTGAAAAAACACTACTAACTTTTTTGGATTCATCGATTGACTAAGAAATATTCTAAATGGTTAACTCATCAACACAAATCTAATGATTCAATTGAATTTGAACATATCAATAACATGAATTATCCTACATTATTAATTTACCATTGATTCATGATGGTAACAATCTTTGCCCTTAACTTGGTGATTTCACCATGATTTACAGTCCTTCGGGCTCAAAATCACATTATTCCTTAGATGAACACACAATAAGGATCCAAATATACCAATCCAAATCACTATAGGTGATCCAATTTAATAATAAAATATTATTACTTAAAAAATATTACTTAAAAAAACTATCAAAATGTGTCCATTCAAGCTACTGAGAATCAACCCACATTGTAATCCTCCAAGACCGATCACCTATGATTTTAACCTTGTATCCAATAAGAGTTGTATTTTGATATAATAGGCTATGAAATACATGGTTCCACACTCATTGTGATAATAATCCTTGTTATATGTAACCCAACTTTATATCATGAGTTGTTCAATTCCTAGTTCACTATACACTATGGTTGTAAGGTAATTTCATGACCTTCCTCCAAGCCTTCCAAAATTTACTCACACAAAGATGAAATCAAATTTATTTAAAAATTACCCTATGGAATTAATCATGACTGAAACTATATAAATAATATCCATACATAGGTTACCTTAACATATCATGAGATAGTAGATCAATTGTATATTTAGTCAAACTTATAATTTAATCTATTTTATAATTTTTTAAAATTAAAATTCATCGATTTTGGTAAATTTTTTCATGCCTATACACTTAATAGTTTTTTAATATGTGGAAGGATACATAAGTTAATAGGAATAAAATATATATATATGAAATATTATCTACACAAAAATGGGACTTTAAAAGATGAAGTATGTATGTGGGATTCTTTTAGGACTTGAATGTGAAAAAACAAGGTGAAACAAAGCTTCCAGAGTTAGAAAAACATGATTCACATCATGAATCATGTTCATGATGTGAATATATTACAAGATGTGATATATGTATAGTTGGTAGTGGTAATAAATCCTATTTTATAGGATACCATGGAAATACCCAGTGTGACACCAATTTTTACATAGTGATCCATGCCATAAGACCTTGTTTCGAATATTGGTAGATGAATATCAACATGAAATTCATATTTAATTTCACAGACAGTTGTACAACACCCTATGTGGACTCGATACTCTGTATGGAATGTATGAATTCTGAATATAATGAAACCTAATTTCCCTATATTTTTGTAAATATAGGTAATGCTACTAATTCCAATGACGATCCTTGAGACTAATACTTCAGGATAGAATCTGAATTATAAAATGTCTTCACCATTCGATATATCTAATGACTTCATTTTTTATTTTTTATTTTCATTGTCAATCTAACTATGTCATACGTAGGATGGGGGTGTAATTACAACCTTTTCTATTGTATTTTTTTAAAGGACCAATGTTCAATTTGATTTATTTCATTATTTTTATGCATGTATTTGTTTTGACCCGATTTCATTATCCAATTGAAATATATTTCACTTTATTTAATAAAAACCATTGATTGATATATATAAAAGTAAAAAATTGATTTATTAAATTTTTACCCTAAATTATTCATGATTTTCATCATATTTTGGGTATTTAGGATTAAAAATGGTATTGATACAAACATGATTCAATAATTCCCTAACATACCTTACCATTGGAAGAGGGGTTTTCCTTATTGAGGAGGGGATACAAAAACAAAATCAATATCCATTTTATAGACTATAACACTAAAAAATTAATTAATTTAATTGTTAAATTCATTTTCACTAGATCCTTAAAACTAAAAAACACAAATACACTTCCAAAAAATGACTGTTCAAAACCCAATCTGATGTGCTTTCTTCATTTCTCTAATTTTTCTTAAACTATTTTAAAAACTACATAATTTTATTCACTCCATTTCATCAAATAAATTAAATAAACAATTTATTCTAAAACCTAAATAATATTATTCATCATATTGTGGGTTCAACCATGAATTTTATGTGAACTATTTTTTAATTAATTAGAAGAAACGTTTGACATTTTATAAATAATTAATTTTGGTTGACCCTTTAGGGAATAATTATGTCCTTATAGGACAATAAAAACTATCACCATTTCTAGGTATGGTTGAAAAGTATTTTTTTAGGAATTTAATGTTAGTATTTTGTTTATTTATATTATTTTTCATATTTTATTCAAGATAATTTTATGCTATGAATTTTAGTTTTCAAATATTTTATTCTTAGCCACTAAAATCTGATAAATGTAATGGAAATTATTGTGTTTTATCATATGTTGAAATAGAACCTAAGAATGGATAATGTTTCGATCATTTTGGGTGTGCCACAACATCTTAATACCAAGGGAATTCAACCGTGAGATCTATGGATATGTAAACTCACTCATTATAGGATACAATTGAACATATTATTACAACTAAGCATCCTAGAACCCCTCCACCCTTTGTAGTAATTTTTTTTGAGATCACACCTTCCAAGATACAGATGATCTTAAACAACATGCAATTCAATAAATTGATGTTTAATATCTAAATGTGAATTGAAAAGATTTATCATGCTCACAGATACCTTTAATTTCTATAATGTCTTAAGTGATATAGATAGGCTTCAAATATTTATATTTACATTGATCGATCAAGAACTTGATGGGATTCAATGTATTCTGAATCATTCTGTCACCACTTGGGATGAGTTGTCATGGAAATTTTTCACTTTATTCTTCACAAAGTATATGTCTATGGACATATGGTTTTATATTTTTAACATTAGTTGATTTGATTATAAATCACTTTACACCCCATGGGGATGTTTTATGAATATTAATATTAAATTCCCTCATCATATTATAGTGATAAAAAACTAATCCCACATTTAACAATTTTTTGTTGATAAGAAAAATGTAAATTTTATATACCACATCTTGTGGGCCATTGATGAATAAGTCTCCCGAGGTGATCTACAACATACTAGTTGAAATGGAAAGAAATATATTCACATTAATATTAAAGGCTTGAAAAGGAGAGGCATACACCTAATCAACTATAATTACTGAATGGTTCCTCAAATAGACTTTATGAAAAGATGTTTGAAAGACATGATAAGAACAATACCCTTGTATTTTTTAGATTTTGAAAATAATAATTATTAAAAAAAAAATTAGTTGTATAGAAAATAATAACCTCAAGTGAATGTGTACTAAAAAAGGCCATAGAGATACCATATAGAAGCACACCAAGGTCCCAGGCTCATAATCCAGGTCCATACATTGGAAGAGACAATGACCAAAATCATGAACATGATATGGGAGGTAATTAGAGAAATAAATGATGCCTAAGTGATCCAGAGGGCTTTATTGTATAATATTGAGATTCCAGTAGAAAAGAATATCATAATTACATAGAGGGAGGCCATGAGTCGTACTACATAGATGCCCCTAAGTGCACCAATATGAGTATTTGAATGTTATTTCTCTAAGGAGTATAAAAGTCACTCATGATCATCCCAAACCAATCTGTATACATGAATAGAATTAAAAATATATAGAGTAGATTGTGGAACATGTAGCTAAAGAAGATGGAAAATAAGAACCACCATAGTGAAAGGCAAGGATACATTTTTAGAGTACTAGTCTATGTGAATATTGATGCTCAAAATGGTCAATTTATTAAACAATTTTAAAATTTTCATATTTACATTTCTTTTTCCAAGGATCTCAAAAACATGAAAAATTAAGGGAAAAAGGAATGTAAATATGAAGAACTATGATGTATGATTTATAAATGAGATCACAGAAGACTAAATTATTGAAGTTTTTTATATTAATAATATTAAATAATTACAAGAAGTTTCAACTATTTTGGAAGAGGATAGTCAAAATAAAACTTTGGAGAATATGAAAGAGAAGGTAAGAGGTTAGAAAACAATAAATGGAAAAGATACTGATTCCATGTAGTTTGGAATGGGCCAATAATTATGAATGGTACATGAAATTCCATTTACATTTTTAGTAATAATTATGAAATGGTGGATTAGTTTGATAGAATGAATAGAGGTCCAACTAGGAGGAAGAGTTAAGACAGTTAGGGACTAAGAATAGTGGATGACCAATATAGAAAAGTCAAAACTAAAAAAATTTATAAACCATGATAATGTAAAATGTTTTCAAACATCAATCATATGAGATGAAGATAATAGAGGCAATGTCTAGTTTATGATGTTAAAAATAAAAATTAGATGTTAGATTGATTTTTTAGGATGTTTTCATAATTTTTTTAGCATTTTGAATTCACCACAATATCTTTCAAATTTCATTTACAATATGCCATATTTTCACTTGTTCATTTTTATTTTTCAAGACTATAAAGTCTATGGAAAAAAACATGAGATTAATTTTCAGTGCTGATGCACATTTTGAAATCCATTCACATTATTAATTCAAGAATGTACACATTGTGAAAGAAACTATCATTATGAGTCCAGTGCAGGAAAAAAAAATTAATATTTTTCCAAAGCCAAATTAAAGTAGTAAAAGTGTTTCAATTTTTAAATGTTTTATTTTATAAACCACATTTACTTTATTTAGAAATTTTGAATACCAATTTCAATCTTAACATGATTCTTGATTCAGTTAACTAATCTTAAAGTCATAAAAAACATAGGATACTTGGCATTCCAAGATTTTAAATTTCATGATCAATAAATTTGATTGATAAAGAGGTAGATTAGAATTATAAGATATAATCACATGGTTTTTTATTTATAAAATCATTATTGTAGAGAGTATGTTAATTTTTTCTTAATAAAAATACTATATGATCTATCAATGCCTGGAATTTATGAAATATTTATTAATTAATTTTAATTACACATATTAATTTACATTAGTTGATTTCCAAACCCTTCATCTCATTCAATAGACAATTTTTGAATACAAATTCATATTCTTTATATAGTATATTCTATGTTAGAATTTGGCTTGCTATATTCTAGAAATTTCTCAAAATTTTATCAAAGGTGTGATTGAATAGAATAACTTTTAAAATGATTGAGGAATTATTTTTTTGGATCCATTTAACCTTGGACCCACCGTACATTATTGTTTTTTAATATTCTAGAGTTCATGAAAAACCTTGATAGAAAATGATCCAAATTATCAGATTATATTATACATTCCTACCATCCTATAAATATATGTAATGATATCATAATGAATTAATATGGGAGAGGTTATACATGGTGGGTGTGAATGTTTTATATTGAGAATACATTGCCTGAGTTTCTCATTTGTTGGGATATGACATAATATCATTTAATATAATTTGACATTATTCACCTCGCATGATAAAATAGAAAAAAATAGGAAAAAAGATGAAATTTGATTGTTTCTTTGGAGGATGAAAAATAAATATTACCAAACAGAAGTTATTTTTATCGTGGTGGATATGTGGTGGATGTGATATTTTTCTTACTTTTTAAAATAATAATTTTAATAAGAACAACAACAATAAAAATAATAATACAACATAGAAATATATGATTCATTCATCGTTCCTTCTTTAATCTTGATACCACCTTCATAATTTAGGGGGGAAGATATAGATGAAATCTATAATGGGATATTTACATTTATCTTATATATTGATAACAAACATTATGTTTTAGAGTAGAACCTAATTTTTATTATTTATTTTTTTCAAATATTTACCCAGGGACCTAACTCCTCCAATATGATTCAATGTTACTGAAATTCCTTTTGATTAATTGTAATTTATATATTTATGTGGTGGAGATTAAATATTCCATTCAACCCTTTGGTAAATAACATGTTATTATGGTAGATGCTAAACTATAATTATTATTTTTCCTTGATGATGAGTAGAAAATTTCAGTGTAAGGTAAATTTAAAATGACATGGTTATTAATAATTAATTAAAAATATAAATTGATGATTGAAAATGATTGGAAATTTTCATAGTAGAAAAGTGAAATACTTGGTTGATTTTTTTTCTTCGAAAACCGTGGTATTGATGAATTTAACTTTACCATACATGAATATTTAATTTCTTATTTTATTAATCACTTTTATTGAAATAATTCATGAAGAATTGTAAGGTGAATCTATATTTTATAATTTTGATAATCCATCCTTGAATAAAAGTCTTAATTCAATTGGGGGTATTTGATACATGTATTTATGGTTTATGTTCTTGATATTTAAATTCATTGATATTGGTTATTTTATTCAAGTATATACACATAATATTTTATTAATATCTGTATGGATACATTAATTTATGGGATATAAGATAAATAAAAAATTATATCCCCTAATAGAACGCAGTCCATGATGAAGGAAGTCAATGAGATGCTTCCAAGGGTTTAAAGTGACGAACCAGGGTGAAACAAAGCTTTTGTGGTTGGAAATTAATGATACACATCGTGAAGAATGTCTTCGAAATGAATATATTAAATGTAATTGACCACACATAGAGTGTAATGATAATAAAACCAATTATTGTGGATACCATGACTATTCAAGTCATGAAATATAATTTTTCCTAAGGAACTATGCTAGGAAAATCTAATTTCGAATGTTGAAATAAGATTTTCAACAAGAAATACAAATTTAATCTCATATACCACTGCTCAATACCTATGGCTAACCTGAATTTCATTATGATCAATATTAATGGAAAATTAAATTTCAATTGAGACCCATATATATATATATATATATATATATATATATATATATATATATAGAGGACGAATTAGCTGCTTCCAATAAAGATTCCAGATACCAAAGCTTGGGTTGAGAAGCATCATTTTGCAAGGTCCTCATCCATCGATGTCTTTTAATTATTCATGTTTCTTTTTTTATTTTTAGCCTCATTTTTTGGATGATGGGAGATTCCCACTACATGTTTGTGTGTTCTATATGAAGTAGATATATGATTTTAGATCGATTTCATTATTTTTATGGATGTTTTTAGTTTATCACAATATCATTATCCAATTAAAATATCATATTATTGTTTAATTGTGAACTTTGGATGTTAAATATAAAAGGAATCTTTTAATTATGAAATATGTTACCCTTAATTTGGAATGAAAACTATTACATTTTTTTTATTGGGGACTAAAAAAGGCATGAAGACAAACTCAATAAAGAAATTCCTTAAAATATCTTACCAAGGTAATTAGTGGATTGATGAATTGAAGACAGGATATGATGAAAATTTTATTCTATTCATCATGACTCAAACATTAAACACAAGTTAATTAATTTATTTTCAAAATATATTACCATGAAAAGCATAAAACTACAAAACCCTTTTAGACATTCAATACATGATTTTTCAAAACCCAATATGTTTTATTTTCCCCATTTCTCCCTCTTTTCCCAAACTATTTTAAAAAAAATCACTTTCTTAAACCAATTTCATAAAATCAATTAAATAAAACATTTTCATTACAAAAAAAAATGTTTTGATTCATTTGTACTATCTATTTTTGTATTAAAATTGTTGTTTTTTGTTAATTTTATTCATGTATGTACACATAATACTTTATTCATATGTGGAAAATATATAACATTATAGGAAAAAAAATAAGTATAAAAATATTATTTCAACCAAAATAAGTCTCTCCATGATGTATTATGTTAATCAGATGCTTCTGAGGTTTAAAAGTGATAAACTTTGGGAAAAAGAGAGATTCTGGTGATGGAAATATATGACTCACATCATGAATCTAGTTCATGATGTGAATATAATACTAGGAATATAAAAATAAAAAAATTTCAATAGAAGAAAACGAATTTCAACGAGTCCCTGAAAAATCATGGCATAAAAACTAATTTTATTCCATGAAGCATGCAAGGAAGACACAGTTTCAAATGTTGACACAAGAGTTTCAATAGGAAATTCCAATTCAATTCCAATGACTACTGATCAAATCCTATCGTGAATTTGATACACATTATTGGGTGTATTAATAGAAAATTAAATGTATATATATCCCCTTAAAATTAAATAAATAGAGTAATATTAATTTTCTACCAATGATGATTATGTTGACCAAAAAATCGAGTGAGAAGATGCGATGTGTGGGATCATTACTAATGTATGTCTCCAATTTGATCATGTTTTATATTTTATTTCCTCATTCATCATTAATCCATAAACATTAATTTGAGGGGTTAACTATTTCCTTGTGATGCGTAATTTATCTAAAGAGGAATATGATTTAATATTTATTTCATTATTTTTATTCATTTATTTGGTTTCCCCACATTTTCTTTATCCAATTACAATTTATTTATTTTTAATTAATCATTATCATTGATTGAAAAATCTAAAATTAAACCATTAATTGTGAAAATAATTACCCTAAATTACGTATGACCATTGTTTCATTATGGGTAATAATATTTAAAAATATAATTAAGAAAAACTCTACTCGGTAGTGCCCTAAATTACCCAATATTAGATAATTAGGGATTACCACATTGGGGAATGGACAACATGACCCTTAAAACTATATCATCTAGAATATGATGAACAAAATTAAAGAATTAATTTAATTTCTAAATTCAATTTCACTTGAATGTAAAACTACAAATCCTCAACCAGCATTCAATGCTTGATTTTTTAAAACCCATTCTGATGTGTTTTCATTGTCTCTCTTGATTTTCCAAAAATGTGGTCAAAACCAACATTTCTTTCTTCATTGTATTTATTAAGTTCAATTAATAAAATAAATTTAAGAAAAATAAAAAAATTACTTCTTAATATCCTGGGATCAACATCAATCTTTCCACGTAATGTATTTTAATTAATTAGTAGCACAATTTGAGTCTGGTTATAAATATTGTATTTTGGTTCTCCCTATGGGGAATCAGTGATTACCTTAGGGTTTGATCATGCATAACTATGTCCACAAGGCCATAAAAATATCCTGAAAAAAGGAATACAATGAGTCACATATCTTATTTAATCATATAAACAAATATCCTCAAAAATTCAAAGAATATATCACCATTATTCTATCAACGTCAAGGGGTAACATATGCCGGATTTAGTTAAACAGAATTCCTGCAGGTTCTATATAGATAACTCCACATACTTTATATAGGGAATCTTTAAGAAACCATACCTATATAATTTCTACTCTTAGAATAATATTTATTTATATAATTAATTTATGATAATTACTACAAAAGTACACTTTACCACTCATTTAGATAGAAACTACATCATTTTCATCATCATTGTCAACACTTAGCTACACCACACCATAGCCTCACATCACCTAATATCAGAATTAAACATGTATTGAGGTTCAACCAAATTGTATTTAATCAAGAAAACTTATGTGAAAACCCAGTTCGTGTTTTTTATAGTAAATTTTATGGGTCATCTATCATTAATAAAATAAAAAAACATATATGTCATGTTAAACCTATATTAAGCGTATGATTCATGTGATTACTCTTTACAATATGATCCATATTAAAATCTTTATAAAATCATAAAAATTAAAGTACTTGTGTTTTATAAGAGGAGAATCCATATTACTATGACAATATAAACAAATAACCTTAATCCAATGCCATAGTAACTTAGGAATCACTAGAGAAAAGTGTTCATGATGCACTGGATTGATTTTTTTTCACAGTCGTTTAAAAATATTTTTTTTGTCAACAAACTCCTAAAATCAAGAAAAAAATACATTTTTAAGACCATTTTGTAACACCCTGTCCAATATCACCATGTCCAAGCTAGAGTGACACAAGAACTCAACTATGCTTCCCATTGTGCCTGAGGAATCTGACATCTAGTGAGGGTTTAAAGTGGAGTCAAGGGGAGTCTATACCCTCAATCCGGGTAAAACATAAGAAAATAATAACAAAAAATTTAATAGTGTATAGTTATAGTTTATATAAATGAATAAAAACATAATATATATTGGACGAATATAGAAACATACAACTGAAATGGCCATGCCTGAATATAAGGACATTGATTGCCCACCAGGGCAATCATATATATAATAAAATAAATAAAGAAATTATAATGATTCTATAAAACTGACACTAACCGACTCCAAGTTCCAGTCTCTTAAATCATGGAAATTTATATCCCTAAATGATCAAACCTAATATTTAGCCTAACATATACCTACAATGTGTGATGGATACTCGGGTACCCAAGTTCCATAGGAAATCAGAAAGGGTGTGGCTTCCCCAAATTATGGAACCACCGACATGGTCCATTACCTAACTAATATGACAAAGTGTCCTAAATTTGATAAGAGAGAATGAATAAAAATAGAAAATATATAAGTTACACAACCAAAAAATATATTCACCAAGGAAATGGTAATAAATAAACAACCATGAGTTGAGAAGTCATGTTCTTTACAATCTACCAAAATATATTTCTATACAATATTTAGCTATATGGTATAAAGAATTCAATCCATACATGCTGAACATATTCAACCCTTGAAAGGATATCCCAAAAACATGTTTGACACATCCTACTAGAAGGGATAAACGAGGTACATGCAAACCAATTTCTGACACATCACTCTTAGTAGGGATAATCCATATAAATTAGCATGTATGATCAAATATAGAAAAGATATCACATTAACAATAGTTACTAGTTGAAAATATATATAACTTCTTATAAAAAAGATTCATAGTAATCACAAATTCATATGTGAGAAAACAACAAACATAGGTCTCAAGGGCTATACAAAACTACATCTGATCATCATAAAACTTAAATATCATCTAATACGCACACAGAAAAACACAATCAAACATCATGAACTGTCTCATGGGATACTCATAAATACAACATGAAATTGACATAAAACATAAGTATAATGTGCTATACACAGATGTGATCAAGTGTAAAACATGGCCTCAGTAGATACTCATGCACACACATGTGATTATACATCAAACACGGTATCATGGGGTATTCACACACATAGACAGGTTATAAAACATCAAAATTGTTATCATCGTCTATACACACACATGAGATCATGCCTTGAACATCGTTGACATGCATCCCTATTGTGCACAAGTTTCCATAATGGAACTTGAAACATTTTTAGAAACATTTGGCACAGTTTCATTAAAATATAAGGACCGATAGACCATGAACTAATTAAATTTTATTAGAGGTTAAAAATATAATTACGAAGTAATTTTCATTCACCCTAAGTGGAAAACACATATAAAATGATATAAAACCCATTAATAATAAGAGAGGGTTGACTACATGGGACCACCCACCACATTATAGAGCTAACTTTCATCGATGAAATTTCCTATAAATTTTTCAATGAATTCCAATTTTATTCAACATCCATCCATTTATGTTAGTTTCTAAAATCACCACTAATCTAGAACCACATCCAACCACACATGTAAGTTTCATAACAACATTTGATAATTGTTCAATGTAAATACTGACCATGTAAAAATAAACAAGTCGAAAATTAAATATATTAAAATTTTCAACTATAAAATAATTCACCCAAGATACAAAAATTATTTAAATTGTTTCCCAATTGATAGAGAGACACATGACGTGTTTTCCTAAACCTATGGTATGGAAATACACAAATAAAATCCATGGATTGATGTTAACACAAACTCAATCATAAAAAACCTATAAGAGGAACACCAAGGAACACACCTTCAACAAATCATCAATCAACATCACACATTCATCACCACAAGAGATCCAATGGTCATTAAAATAAAAATCACCATAATTTGTAGAATATTAAACTAATACCTAGTTAAATTTTCATCAAATTATTTAATGAGGATCTATCCCAATATTAATCAGGGGTCAATACTCTCAAAGAGAAAAATAATTCAATATAATTTAGACACAAAAGTATTATATGGGATAAGACATATCGTGAAGAATCAAAAATTTATAATGACATAATGATCCTACAATACTTGAGAAAAGAGGACTATATCAATAATTAATATCGAATTTCACCTCAATTTAGAAATAGTTTACATCAATGATCACTTTACATCAAGGGAAACATATGGAGGGAGGGAAGCCTGATGACACTACTGAATACCCCATAAAATCGAGCTAGTCCAAGTAATCCCCAGGGAGGTTTTTTGTCCAAAATCAAAAACCATTTTTCTAGAATCTATCCAGATGTTCCCACTAGCTATCCAGTTTGGGAACCCCAGCCACACGGTGCAAGATCACTGGATGAAGGGTGAGTGTTTTCAGGCATTAGGGATACTTTACAGTCCACCTAATTTTCAGCGGATACGGGAATAAAATATTCTACTCCATGCTTCCTGGGAGGATTTTAAGAGATTTCAGCCTCCTACTGTTATTCGTTACTATTCTAAAAACACCTATTATAGAGTCTTGAACTTGAATTATCTCTATTTTACATCTAATTCTGTGAATGATCCATATAGAAGATAAATAACTCTAATTACCTCTAAAATTCTTAACTCATAATCATGTGGATGCTTAAAACAAGGTTTTATTGAAATTAAATGTTTGTATTATTTTAATAAATTAAATATTATAAAAAT
Source organism: Viscum album (assembly GCA_963277665.1). Classification (NCBI taxonomy): domain Eukaryota; kingdom Viridiplantae; phylum Streptophyta; class Magnoliopsida; order Santalales; family Viscaceae; genus Viscum; species Viscum album. Next base: position 624,525,845 of record OY728133.1, read on the forward strand.
ATGTTTAAAAACATTTTTTTACTTGACCTTAAATTTATTGGTTTTTGGTGTCTCCCAAAAAATTATTAATGATGTTGTCCAAGGGTTTTTGATGTAAAGAATGTTTTTGTGTGCATTCATTATTTCTTTGGAATGAGATTCATCATGTAGGACTCAGTTGTGGTTCCAGATTGGGAAAACTAGATTATATTGAATGAAGAGTCTTCATATTCATATAAAATGGAATTGTTATAACAGACTTGGTCATGGATCCTATTTTGGAGAATAGCTGATTATATCATTGAGTTATGAATTGGGATTCCAGTTTAGGAACCCAATTTCATGGGTTTGTGAGTTGAGAAACATGATGTTATTTTAATGATGTCTATTTCACTAATTTTGTATTTATATCACTAGAAAATGGGGTTTATTCTCTCTCTTCATTTTGCATTCAATATATTATAACTTGTTCTTATCATTATTGTGTGTGTGGGATGCTTCTAGTAGAAGGACTACTGAGATAATATACTCACACCATTTATATTCACCTTGGTGTAAACACAAAAACAATATTTCATGATATATATAAGAGATAATTTATTATTTTACTACTATTATTTCGTGTTCTTGTATTCATAGTTAATGAGATTCATATTTTGGAGTTTTTATAACTATATAGTTATCATGGTTCTACCTTAGTGCATTGAGTCATACTTGTTTTGGGATTATAGATTCTTATTTTTTATTTTATTATGGTTCTACAAAAATAATAATAATTTTTTCCTATTAGAGTTAATCATGTCTTCTTATCATGAATCGTTTTATGTATTATCATTGTTTTATATTGAAATCTATTTACCTAGGTGAAATGTAACCCCCAATGTTTTTTCAAATCCTTGGGAATTTATTTAAATCCTTTGGGTCTTGGATATGTCCACAAAATTTAGTGGAATATTTTTGCATTCCAATCCAATGGGTCAGGGTCTAGATGTTACAATTCTATAAAAACTATTTTTTTGATTATGAATTTGATCAATGTTTTAAATAATGGTATGCATGTAGAATATATATTATGTATAATTGTTTACATAAATGAAATTGAAATATAATTTTTTTATAATTAATAATGTTTGATATATGTAAATTAAAATTCAACATAATGAATAATAAGAAATAGATAATATTAAATATGGATATAATGTTTTTATATTCATGATTCTAAGATATTATTAATGATAATATTAATTATAAATTTTTCTCGTATGATTTTATGTATTAATATTGCATTAAGTTTTATTTAATATTTAAATTTAGGAAATTTTATTTTATTTAATATTTATTCTTTTCTATATTCATATAAATTTTAAAATTGTCAATAGTCGGTATTTTTTATTAATTTGATAAAATTTTTTCAGGGGATAGATCGTTGTATTACATGGTCGGTACAAAATCAAAAGATTTATTTCTCATCTAACTTCACATCATTTTTTAATTGGGTTATGAAAATAAGAATATATGATGAAAATGGTTGAATAATATTAGTTTTTAGTGATGTTATTAATTGAATTATCTCCCATGAAAAGTCACCATTGGGAGAGTGACTTGGGGTAAAGCTGCTCACTAGCCTAGATTCTTATGCCTTGTTCTATAAAGGCAAAGTAGTTCTCTATTTGTCAAATTAGTATTAATCATGTGGAATTCTTAAATCTAATACTACTCTATATAGTTAAATTAAATATTCAAATATGATAAACATAAGATGAATTAATATATGAATTAATATACTTGGAATCTAGTTTTGGGTGAATAAAAAAAACTGGGGGGTTGTACAATAGAGTTACACATTAATGTGGTTTGGAAACATTAATTTAGTGAATGAAATAAGGATTCAAAAAGTAAAGAGTTATTAGAATTCATATAGAAATGTATAAAACATGGGAATATAAAGATTAAATATTCAATTCTTATGAAATTTATATTAATAAGATGAGTATTAATTTGGTGAGGCTTTTATGAAAAACCCCGAAAATACAAAGTCTGTGATTCTTTCTAAATCAACAATTTTGAAGGCATTAATCATCCAACCAGACATGTTATTCCATATCTAGGTGTGAATTTATTATATTATTTAATATAAGAATGTAAAAGGATGAATGAATTATCCAAATATGGAGGTCATTCCATAACCAAGTCATAACACTCCACTTTTTTCGGAATTATTTATCTATAATAATATTATTTGATGTCATTCATTACATTCTACATAATGTTAGGATTTTTATTTATGAAACACTAATTTAATCTTCAATTACAAAAAATAATAAAATTATAATTAGGTACAAACACTTTTTTGCTTCATGTTACCCTCAATACAATTTTTATATTGTGTTACATGAATCATAGAGCTTATATTGAGTGACACATAAAATTGAGTTAAAAAAATGTGACATATTATTATAATATTATTATTGTTAAAATCTAGATTTTGGAATTCTGGGTATGAATGATATTAACTAAATTATAAAAATTTAATTTATAAATGTTTATAAAATTAATTTTTTCATAACAAATTATTTAAAAATTAATGTAAGAAGTATTTAGAAATAATGAAATTCCTTTTCTGAAAAACTAGTTTTAAATTCAAAAAAACATATTATTTGAATAAATTTCAAAAGATCCTTCTTATGAAATATTTTAATGAAATTTATATATTATATATTCAATAACCTATTGATCATTAATATTATGTTTTTTCATGTTATAGGTTAAGAATAAATACAATTTTTGACATAAAAAGATGTATTATTCTAAAAGGAAATTTTAATGCCTTTTAATGGAGAATTTTTTAAAACTAAAATTTATCACTTATTTTTATATCTTTTTGAAAGGATAAATATGAATTTTAAAAGTGTAATTTTGAAATTATCTTATGGTGATTTTTTTCATCGGTGATGTTTCATTTTTTTATGAATAATGAAAAATACATACTTTCAATTAAATCATACTTTTTGTTTGAATTATTTTTATATATAATTATATTTGTAATTTGGAATAAAGTATAGTTATATTAATTATAAATATATTAATCATGTTTATTGAATTTTAATTAATTTCATATTGAAATCGAATTTAAAACATTTTATACTTTTGAAATATTTCAGATTAAAACCCCTTTGTTTCATCTTGCTTGTCAGATTAATTTTAAATTATTCATTTCCACTTTTTTCATTTTATTTTTGAAAATTTTATTAAATATTTATAATAAGAATTATTTATAATATATAATATGTTCAACTTAATTAATGATAAAAATTATTATCAAATACAGTTAAAATTAGTTATAGTGATTAAGAAAAAACTAATATATTGAAGAACTTAATTTCAAAATTATAGGGCCAATGGATATATAAACTTGTAAAAAACCCATTTTATTTCAATATTTAAACCATATAAAACATTTTATAAAACAAATGTTCATTATTGGAGGAATATTAGTTAATGGAGTCCTCCAAATAGTGTTAACCTTTTGGTATTTATAAGAATTTCACTCCTCCTCTATTATGAATTAACACTCACTATCCCCAATTTATCACACAAATCATGCCATTTTTTTCAACCAAAATAATTTCCAACAATCTCTAATCTCATCCCAAAAGCCTTAATTTGGTCAAAAATCCAACCAAGGTAGTCTTTTCATGCAATCCAAAAGAAGATCCCGGAAGAAGAGGTAACATTAATCAATGATAGTTTTTTTATTTATAAAAACACTTAAGTTATTTTTATTTCATGATTAAATAATAACATAATTGTTTTTAATATACATATATAATTTTATATTTTTGCTAAAACCAAAGACATAATATAATTCCTTCAATTTTGATTGAAAATCATCATTTGTATGTATTGTGGATTACAACCCCATGATATGATGCCATTTTTTCTTCAATGAAAACATTTCCTGGTTAGGAATAATTATATATTTATATATTATATGTTATATATATGATTTTTATGATTTTTTTATCTTCTATAATTTTTATATAACACATATCTTCATGCATTGTATCTTGTGGGAATATGATGGTGTTTTCTTTGTGTACAATAGGCTACCGCCTCACGAAGTGATGCGATTAGTGAACTCTTTACATGGAATGAATTAAGGGTGGGTTTAATTGAAATAAATGATATATATGAAATAATAATTATAATTTAATGAAAAATTATATATATATACACACACACACACACACATTATTTAATTTTCTTTATTTCGACATGAAAAGGTAATTGAAATGATGTTCATGCGTACATACGACCTACCATCTTCCCGAATAATGTATTTAATTTTATATTTATATCAATTATAAAATATTTTAAATACATATATACTGAATATATTTTAAATATATATCATTATTAATTTTTCGTAAATTCTGAAATTGTGATAAATTAATAATGGACAAAAATAACATGTTAGACTATATATGAAAATAGGGAGGTTTTTACAAAAAACCTAACATTAACATGGAATTGTTAACAAATGGGTAACAAAATGTCATACTAAAATAATATATCATAATATATAAATGAATATGTATATAGTGTATATTGATATTAATATTATATGAATTTTATGGGAGGATAGAATGTGTATTAAAGATATTAGGACATAAGGTAAGGGTATTTCTAGTATCACTTTTAGTTTTGTGAGACTTATGCCATATTAACCGCCTGTTTGTTTTTTACGATTTATATAATGAACTATGATATGTTATATCATGAAATTAATTTATATATTAATATTATAAATTTAAAATATTATAATTATTCAATGGGTCTCATGATTCAAAAGTTACTCACATAGAAATTGAATTATGTCTCACATTTTACCTTTGTGAGATACAAGCTATATTAACCATCTATTTCTTATATGTGGTGTATATAAATACCCTGAATCTATTTTATAATAATTATACAAAGAGTTGTTATTATATTAATATATATTTTTTGAACACTCATTAATGAGGCTTTTGGTTCAAAAATTACCAAATCAGTAAGGGAATTAGGTCACAATTTGCCTTCTTTGAGACACATGTTATTTTATATAGCTATATTCATTTATGAGGTTCATAAATTTACCCTTTGAAATATTATATCAATAATATAATTTTATTAATGATATTATTAACTTCATGTAATTTTATTCTTTCATGGGGATTAGGATTCAATGTTACCAAAGTGGTAAGAGCTTATAACAACAATATCATTGATAATTAGGATAGTTTATAACTATACTATCATTGATGATATATTTTTGATGGAATGATATTTATTGGAACTAAATTATTCTATATGGGTCAATCGTGTTCCAAATATATTGACATGAAACCATTTATCACCCATGGGATAATCAGGTTATGAAAGAATGTTTGTTTTTATAGGTTTTCATGATAATATTCAAGTTATTTGAACGTTATTCATGTTGTTGTTAATAAAAATTGCTTATAAGTTGAGGTGGACTAGATAAAAATGGGTATATCCATTAAATCATATAATCCAAGTGTCATAGATTTTGTCAGGTAATACCCTTATAAATTTTATGATTAGGTGGCCTAGATTACATTGGGTGAGCCCGTTATAGATTATATGATGGGTTCTCCCAGATTTCACTTCAATGCATTAGATAACGATTTATATCTCATGATATAGACATGACTAGAAAATTTAGTTATCTTGGTTCAATTATAATAGGTTTTAATTATACATTTACCCCATTCATTAGTATAAGGAGAAAACGATATGTAAATTGGGTTTTGTAAAGGATGTTTCCCTCTACGACAGCCTTGACAATGATCCTTGACTAATATGTGTGTTCTAAAAATCCCATGTCTTATTCCAATATAATTGTCTAATGGATTATGATCTTGATTTCATTATGATTCATGTATTATGATAATCCAATTTTTATACAATGAATCATGTGAATGATATTTGATATGGTAGGTATGATCTTTAAATGGTATGCTTATGTCCTCATAGGATTAAATTAATGTTTTTATGTATATCATTTTATTACCCTTAATGAACATCTAAGATCACCCATTCTTATGGTTCATTACCCCATGTTATGATGAAAGTTTTTAAGTTGAAAAAATAAATGGGACTATCTTTGTGGGAAACTTTGAATATCTTTCACCGTGTTAGAATATTTTGTTTATAGTTTTCAATGAAAGTAAACTATTATGGTCCTAAAGAATTTTCTTGTGTAATGTGATGAGTTTTCATATAAAGTGGCGTGATTTATATATATGAGTATCTTGGGTCACTATATATGATCCCTTAGATTTTCTTGTATTCTTTTACTCTTGGAATTTTGTTTTGGTTACACTAGTCAAGAGACCATAATAAGATTATCTTACTGAATAAGTATACTTGAGAGTTATCCATATAATGGATATGGATATTTTTTCCCACTAAATCATCTATGATCCGCAACTATTGTGATTGGGATGGTTCAATACCTAAACAACTATACGGCGAGGAAAAAAACAGAATAGACTCATTTCTATGTGAAATATTATTCTTGAATGACTAAATGGATATAATATACTAGTTCCTCATTTTTAGTGGACATGATTTCATTAAATGTACATGATGAAAAGATATAAACATGATATTATCTGATAATTTTTTTTAGATAAAATACATTATCATCATCAATAAACATATCATTTAAACAAGCCCTTGATAATGGAATGATTAATGTAAAAAACTAATAAGTTTGGTAGATTAATATAATTCAATATGAAATCATATGATAAATAATTCTTTATAGATGAACTTTATTAACATCCTTATCATTGATAAATTTAAAATGAAACATTAATAAGTAAAATCTTAATGTAAGAAAATATGAAAATGGGTATTTACCCCCCCATCCATTAAAAGATATTCAATGTTTTAGAGAAACAACTTCCTAAGTGAACAGAATATTTAATATATTCAATAGATAATATAATATTATTATGTGAAGAATATAATAATTATCTAAATTTTCCAAAGCATCTGATGCCAAAATGACCTAAGTAATTTTAGTCTCTACTATAGATAATTAACCCGAGATACCCAAACAAACTAGAACGTGATCCAATCTACCACATACTTGAAGGGAGTTCATGATCCCCACATTCCAATGACTAGATCCAGTGAATAAATAACAAAAAGAGGGAATGATTTTACCCATACTAAAGAAAATGATATGGGATATATATATATACATATACATAGTGGAATATAATAGTGTAAGAATATCTAGATAGATATATGCCATAAAAGGAAAAAGTAGCATAAAGGATACAATCCTGATAGCTAAACCATCTCCAAGGTATAGGTATAAAAAAGGAAAACAAAAGTAGAAACCAACAACTCAATATTATATGTGGGAAACATCTCTCCATAACACCTCCAATGATGCATACCCAACTGACATAAAATTTCATCACCTCACTAGAACACCTTTCCTTTTCCCATTTTAAAATAAATAACTAGTTCCATACCTAACAAAATGGGTGTGCAGAGTGTTAGGTAAACAAGCTTAGTAGGATCCCATCCATGTGCTCTATAACATGTCATATCATAATAGTTGGAAAATTCTCAAATTTATAGAAAAATGAAATGATCAATAATATATTTTTTATATCAAAATAATGGTAAGAAATTTCTGATTTTAAAAAAATTCTAAAAAATCGTGGTAAATAAGATTCATATAATACCAAATATACCAAACAAGGTAACTAAATCTTAACCAGTACAAATCCAAAGCGTTGGGAATTCAGGAAATGTATCCCTATAGGATATGCTATCTAGATTACTCATTCCTGAACATAAAAAATCATGAAAAACACGTCATTATACATACAAATTGAATTAAAGGATCACAAGAACACACCAAAAATTAAAACAACAACTGTTACAACAATTACATATGAAACTTATCCTTGAGAGAAGAGGAATGACACTTTAGTGAAAAACCATAAGTATCAATAGATAATGAATTTTTGTATACCTTCCACCAAAGTACCCAAGGCATCCCATGTAATACAATTTCAAAATATTTTCAACCAAAGCAATATTTTAAAACAATTTTGTAAATAAATTTATGAAATCATTGAAAATATGTATTATTTTACCAAAATATGGGAGAACCACCATTTCTCAAATATTTTATTATATAGAAATAAATAAATAAATATATATTATTCTTTCAAAAAATAATATATAAAATAAGATAATTAAATTTTCATCCAATATAGGCTAGAGTTGAAACCACTCAACTAAATCATGGTTCTCACATGCCTATAAAGGGATCCACAAAGAGAAGAAAGAACAAAAATATAGTTGTGTGCACCTTAGAATTGATCCCCAAATCATATAATCACATTAAGAAAACAAAACAAATATAGTAGACATGGTAGATTGAAACATACATCAGTGAACACACATTTTCCACATGGAAACCAACAAAGGATCGTCAATTATAAGAAGATAATAAAAAATATCTAGAAACAATTAGAAATAACATCACCATAAGATAAAATGATCAAAAAATCTACAAAATATTGATATAATGACCAATTTAAATGAATAAGTATAAATTACAGTTACTCCAAGATAAAAAAAATAGACACTAAAGAGATTGAGTGTGTAAGTAAGGAACCCAAAATGAGTTGATACACCAAAAATATTATGGAAGTAGAGCCAAGGATTGGAGGAGATAGATACATGATAATTGAAAAGGATTTATAGTATGAAAAGATTTAAAAACATTAATAAATGGTTTATGACATAAATTAGGGTTTTACAATGTAAATGCATTATGAAACATGTACGCTAAAAACTCGACCTTGAGGTAAAAATATCAACTGATGATTTTTTAGTGTAATAGTTTGTCTTACTATTCAAAATAAATTTTCACTATAGAATATATTTTTAAATTTTTATGATTATTATTACTTAATCAATTTTGATGGCTTGTTATTAATGACACATTTCTAATGTGAATATTTATTCTGGTGTAAAATGGTCCTTCAGGATGTAGCAAAACATAATTCTACAGAAAATCCAAAACAACTTTCAAGAGCTATGAACATGAAAACACACTTTTAAATATAAAAGGAGTGTACCTTAATGTTCAAGAAGTTAAAATATCCCCACCATAATCATTTCTATTGTTGGGAAGTCATACAGATGAAAAGAGCTCTAAAAAGCGGTGTGGCTACTACTCCATCACCAATGATTCAGGATACGTCCTCTCTTGTCAATTTGATTCTTATCACTATAACACACAGAATAGTGCGATGTTAATCCCTTGAAATAATTTTAATTGAGAATTATTTATCTCCACTAGAAACTCTACAACTTAAATTTATAGTTATAATTTGATCACATCCAAACTCAAATCATTAAATGGATCACAATGGTATGTTCTGAGTTCTCATATGCCGAAAAAACATGAATTCCCAAAAAAATTTTGGTTAATGAAAACAAATATACAACCATTCCAAGTATATTAGTTACCTTGAAAAGCTATAAATATCATGGAGGAAACTTTTCATGTTTCCAAAGCCAATGATGACCCAAAAAATTAGATAGATTCAATAAAACTCTATCAAGAAAGGAAAACATAAATAGACAACATTGATGATCCACATATGATTTTTGATAACTCTAAGATACAACTAGACACCGATATATAACTATAATACTTGATAATGTATTATAAAAGAGACTAAGACCCATAAGGGCTGCCTCTCTCACCTTTACCTAGAATAGAGGTGATCTGTATAGGATATCATACAAAGATATGAAGAGAGCTATTTTGATCAATAATTGGAAAAGGTTATTAAATAAAAACATGAACTATCCCAGATGGATATCCAATGATCCATCAAAATCCAAAAACCACGCACAGAACATATCTTTAATGATCTCAATATAATTACCTATTTGAATATCTACTTATAGATGGAAAGATATACTCAACCTAACATATGTCCCCTTCACCTATTAGATAGTTTTTTATAACTGAGAGTTTAACATGGCATCCCTTTCTAGGATTTTTTAAGAGATAATTCAATTCTAAAAGCATGATATTTTGAAAATAAATAATATCTATATGTTCAACTATAGTAGTGTTCCTTATCAGAAGAAAATGTGAAAATTTCATTGAATTATAAATCACTACCTAGATCTAATTATAACTTCTGAGAGTCCATGGTAATCAAATAATTAAGTCCATGGATACCACATCTCATTTCCATACCATCATCAATAGAGTACGGAGAAAGAAAAAAGGTTACAAATAATCACTCTTTATTTTTTGGTATGTGTAACAATGTGACACATTATCTACAGTGTAATGCTTCTTACCCAACCACCAAAAATGTCATATCATGTCACAATTCTTCATCATAGTTCCCTGATGAATGGATTATGGATAACTATTATTTTCAAATAACTATGGACTCCACATAGATGTTCAGATGAAAACCGATACGCAAAATGAAGATTACCAATTGAAGGGAGTGAGAAACTATAAATGGTCTGCCCATTATGAAGGGTTTCTAAAATTCCAAGAAATTATTCATCCTATTGAAGACCCAATGAAATTGACTGAAGGAGTGATGATGATAATAAAACAATAGTTAGAACCATACATGAAATATCCTCCTAAGTGTCATGATATAATTCATTGAGGATCATAATAAGTATCAACTCTTACCTCAATTACAAAATAGCATGTAATGATACATTCCTACTGTGAGTGTCTATATTGAAATTCCCCTTTCCCAGTGAGTAGGCATTTTTTTTAAGTTGAAAATCTGATAGTATTACACCCACCACCATTTTCTATGATTCATTTTACTATAAGCAAATATTTAGCTAAAACTCATATGATCAGATAATACTGTGAAACCCTCTCTAAAGAAGCATTTTATCTAATATTTAAGTACATTCATAACTCTAGAGAACTCCAAATCATGATAACTATAGTTATTCTTATGTGGAAAAATATGTTGAGGAATATATGCTACAAAGAGATTATACAAAATAGGAAAATAAATAGGGATATCCCCAAAAGAATCATAGTATACCACACACCCCATAATAGGATCAAGTATTATTAGGAAATTATTTGATGTCAGAATCCATTTTAGAAAATTTAAAGAAGAATGAAATTTCACATCTGAAGTGAATTCAACCATTTTCTATGTATAAGTTTTGAAAAATGGTTCCAACTTCAAGAATTCTATAATGAATTACCAAAAAAATATATTCATAAATAGTAGTCTTTGAATTTTAAGGTCATTTTGCGGATCCTCTGTAATTCCCCAACCCTAGTTACCCAGAGTCGGTACATTAGTACATAACATTGGAATTATCACCCAAGATAAAGTATCGAAAGATCAATTAGTTTAGTAGACTGGGAAGTAATATATACATTCATAAGTTTTACATTACATTATAAAATGTGAATAAAACATTCCCTACTTTGAACACATTCATATCCCTTACACTATCCCTACAATTCAGTCATAACATTCTTCTACACATCAGGGAAAGAAACATAGAAAGGGGGAGCTCAGATGCTCAGTAAGGATAACAATATAACCTAAACTATCATAAATAATAATAAACACCTAAAAAAATGTATAAGGATAAAACTCCATCCATTTAAACATAAAATTCATCATAATATGGAAAAGATAAACCAAATAAATCCATTTATTTATTTATATGGATATTCTACTAGTCGAATAATCCCATATAATACCAATAACCAATTTCATTATGATAGAAAGAATAATGTAAGACATCATAACCACATAGTCAAGGCCTCATTGCAAGACTACAAATAAGACATTGTCTAGGGATTCTTCCAAGAAAATAGTTTTTCCCATGAGACATACTAATTCATTGAGGAGATATAGCAGGCTCCACCAGTCACTTACTAAGACCAATACATTCCTCATATGAAAATGATGAAACATAATGAAAACATTCATATTAAAATTAGAAAATTAAATGTTAATACATTAACCATAAACAATTAATGGAATAAAAATAACACATCCATAGTCAAACAAATCAGAAAACCTTAAATACAATATAGAAGATTGTATCATAATTAATCAACTTCAAACAAGTGTAAAATCCATCAATAAATGTTGATATAGATGAAATAAATACCATTTGAGAGAAATATTTAATTATATTTTGAAATCATTTAAAAGTTACATAATTATAAAAGAAAACATATATTTTGAAAATATTATTATAATATTGTAATGGATTCTTATAAGGTGTTATAATATTGGTAAATAGACACACTCTCCTTATAAGTTATAAAACATTCTATCCTTAATTTTGTCAAAAATGTTGTAAAAGACCATGTTTGGAAAAAGAAGGAATGATTCCTTTATAAAAAATTTATAAAAAGCCAAAAAATGGTATAAGAAAGAGTAAAAATGTTAATAAATACATTTTTAAGAAACGAAGATGTGGATGATAAAGAGGTCCCAGTAGATACTCACGTAAAAACAACCTCGAATAATGAAGAGATTGTAGAATTTACGCTTACCGTGTAATTTTCCTTGATAGAGGGTATATTAACAACATGTATAATTGTTAGATCATTGTTATTAAATTATACAAGAACCACATACATAAATATGATATCATTTATGATCTTCTAATATTGCATTGTTAATAATATATTAGTAGTATCATGGTTTCAGGTATTAACTGATTATTTTTCCTTTATATGTTTTCTCATATAAGTCGTGTTTGTTATTGATAGGATGTATTTTATTCATAAACAGAATTATATTAAGTTCTTAAAAATTATTTCTAATAAAAAAATGAAAATTATTATTGAATGATTATGATGGGAAATAAATCTCATAGCGTTCCTGGAAACTGTAATTCGTACGTACGCACGAGCAACAATATCATTCTATTGATGGTGAAATAGTATTTAATTGAATGGTATACGATATAGAAATAATAATTAACATTTTATATTTATTATTGAAATCACTTATTCTCAATATTATACCCATCCAAATAATGAGGTGTTGAATAAAAAACTACACCACAACATAGAGACGGTAAGCTATACGTACACATGTATGGTTACATTGTCATTAATAATGTGGATAGAAAAATGAATATGGATATACAATATTTATAATAAACGAAATTTATGTATAAGGTACTAGAGATATTATTTTGTTACGGAAAAAAAAAAGAAATAAGAAGTGGAAGAAGAAAACAACTTTGAAAGAGGTGATGAAATTATTACCTCTTCTTCGAGTGCTTCCATTAGATTTGATCAAAATGGGTCCTTAATTTGGATTCAGATCAATTTAAGGCCTCTAGGATGAATTTAGGGTATTTGGGAGGGTATTGTATCATTTTTTGGCTAATAAAAATGGCTTTGGTCATGTGATTCTGAGATATGGGGAAGTACCCTTTTTTAAGAGAGGTGAGGGTCACTTTAAGAAAAGCTTGAACTAATATTTTATTATAAAAATATATTCACTTTATAATGGCTCCATAATGATTTAGTTCTGGTATAAGGTGGGTCTGGGTTGGAAACCTCTCACCCACGAGGTTATAGATAGGTTTAGGTTACCATATAACCTTATCTTTTTAATTTAACTCCTAGTTAAATAGTTTAACTTTTACCATGTATTCTTGTATTATTATAATAAATAGTTAATAAACATACTATAAAAATAAAATAGAACCCCAATAGGATAATTATTTATATATAAAACATTATCTAAGTACTTTGGTAGAAAATTATATTTGTACGAATAATATATCAATTAAAAATATAATATTTGTTTTAAAAACTCATTTATGTCAATTTTGACACTATTTGGTGTTTGGTTTTTTTGAAAGTCATAACAACTTTATCAATTCGAACAAAAATAATTTAATCAACCATAGAATTTCATATTAACCTAGAATATTTATTGAATACATCAAAATTATCAATTTACAATTAAATTAATATTTATAATATTAATTTTTTTAATCATTCAATAAGATGGTAATTACGGCATCATCATTTTGTCATAAATAAATTTAATTTTTTAAAGTCTAAAAATTATAAATAAAATACATTTATGTAGGAAATATTTTTATATTTCTAAATAATATTTATAGTGGAATTTATATTATGTATAACCGTATATTAAAAATGGTTTATTTATTAAACATTGAAATTATCACTCTTAACTCCTCTTTTAAATATAATAATAATAAATGTCCTAATATAATCCAAGTGGACCAGAAGGATCATATTTTTATTCCTAGGGTTGATTTTATTCTAAAAACACTTATTTAATAGAATTAAGACATGTGTTAGGGTAATTATAATATCATTTTTACCTTCAATTACCCTCTTTACTTTTAATCATGGTAAATAAAATTCAAAAGTTACTATTAGCCAAACTATATTTTCTTCTTGTTGAACCGCATTTTACTTACTGATGTCAACCTTGTACCTCAAATTTTTGAAATTAAATTTATAGAAGCTGTAATATTACCTTTTATGCAAATTTGTAAATGTGCCTAAAGGGTACGTAAAATACGTTAAAAATTCAATAAAATTTTATACATCTAATCTTATTATAAAATATCATCAATGAATTACATTGAACTAATATTGGCATTATGTATCTATTTTTACTTTAAAATGAATTTGAATAAAAACAATTATTATTTAAATAATAGTTGGTTTTAAACAATAACGTATTGTTTTTCACTATTCATCAAAAATAGAATGCTTTTCAAAACAATTACCAAAAATTAACCATAAGCTAATTTTGATATTCCAAATCCAAAAATGAAGTCCATTTTGAAAAATAAAATTTATAAAATTTAAAAAAGTGGGTATTACTATTCATTACATCTAGTTTAATTGGAAGTGGTGTGCTAGAACTTGAAGTTTCATACATCGCAAGGTATTGCATTGTTCAAATAGAAACGTACCGTGGAAGCGTGGGGTGTGACATTATTCCCTCATTAAAATAATTTCTTCCGCAAAATTTCTAGAATAATACTGCATAAAAATATTCATGTGGTTCTTCATCACATAAGTTCCTTAGGTTTCTATGTAGCCCCTTCAATCTTATGGTTCCTATATATACCTTTTACTAGACAAGTCATCCAATTTCTAAACACATTTTCTCTTGTATCAAGAATCACAGTGGGATCATCATAATAAGAAAAATCAGGTTCCAGTTCTATTTTATCATAGGTGAGTACATGCGTTCGGTTAGACTTGTATTTTATTAATAGTGATACGTGGAATGCATCATGATATTTGGAGGGACATGGAGGTATTACCAAATAGAAAGCTACAAGTCCAATTTATTCTAGAATTTCAAAAGGTCTGATGTATCTCGGATATTATTTACCCTTCTTACCAAATCGTATGACACACTTCCAGGGAGATACCTCCATGAAAACATGATATTCTTCTTGAAATTTCAAATTGTTCCTTTAGTTATCGGCATAGCTCTTTTGCCTACATTGAGCTTCATTGATGTGGGTGTGGATAATCTTCACGTTTTCCATTATTTCCCCAACTTGTTTTGGGCCAACAAGTTTTCTTTCACCAACATCATCCCAAAAAGTTGGTGAGCGACATCTCTTTCCGTATAACACTTCATATGGTTCCATCTGAATACTTGAATTGATTCTATTGTTATTGGAAAATTCTACCAGAGGTAAATAATTATCCCACATACCTTGAAAGTAAAGTGAGAATATCTCGACATGCCTTATAATTTTTAAATAGTCTATTCTGATTGTCCATCAGTTTGAGGGTATTAGGCAATGCTCAAATGAAGATTAGTATCTAGGGCCTTCTGATGAATTTTCCCGAATCATGATGTACAATGGGGATCATGATAAGAAAAAATAAATAGGGATACTCCATGAAGACTTAAAGATACATTAATATATATTCTTGCTAAACATTTAAGTGGTAAATCTACTCTTATAGAAATAAAATGTGTTTATAGGGTAAGATGATCAACAATGACCCATATTTCATCATTCCTTCATGAAGTCTTTGGTAGACCCATGACAAAGTCCATCGGAACATCATCCCATTTCCACTCAGGTATGGGAAGAGGTTGAATGACTCCTCAAGTATGTTTCCTTCCAAGCTGAACTTATTGAAAAACCATACATCTTGACACAAAATCAGCAATCTTCCTCTCCATGTTGTCCCACTAAAAATTTCCCTTCAAATATCTATATATCTTAGTGCTGCAAGGGTGTATAGAGAAATTGGAGCTATGAGAATCATAAAAAAAATTCCATTTTTATCACTTTTGTCAGGAACACAATGTATCTTCCCAAATTTCAAAATTCAATCTTCATATAAGAATTCAATAAATATCCCATCATTCATAGCTTTAATTTTCTATTGAAACTCCTCATCATCACTATAAGAACATTTTATTTTTTCTAGTAAATACTGATTGGGAACCATTTGAAAATGTATTGATGTTTCACCTTCCATGATTATTTCAATATCCATATTTACTAGATCCATGAACATAATATCCCTTTCAACTCTCATCTTGATCAAAACTCTATGATCCTTTCTGCTCAAAGCATCTTCTGCCTTATTTTCCTTCCCTGGGTGGTAGTGTATTGTTCAATCATAATCCATGTGTAGTTCAATCCTTCATCTTTACCTCATATTGATTTCTTTCTATGAGAAAATATTCTTCAAACTCTTATGATCAGTATATATCTCCCATTATTTACCAAAGTGATAGTGTCTCTATATTTTCAAAGAAAAGAATACAGCTACTAACTCAAGATCATGAGTGGGATAGTTTTTTCCATGAACTTTTAATTGTCATGATGCATATGCAATAACGATATCATTCTGAATAATGAAAAAACCAATTCCATTTTTGAAGCATCACAAAAAATAACAAACCCATCATTCCCTGATGGTAGAGTCAAGATTGGATCCTCGAATAATCTTATCTTTAGTTCTTCAAAAAATTCTCCACACTATTTTTTACAAATGAATTTAACCTCTTTACATTTGATCTTGGTTAATAGGTTATCCAATCAGGAAAAATCTTGGACAAAACACTGATAATTACCTTCTAAACTATTAAAAATGCGTACATCATTTATACTAGATGGTGATGGCCATTCTTGGATTATCTTTGTATTTTAAGGATCAATAGAGATTCCATCCTTAGAGACAATATGTCAATGGAAATAAATATCATGAAGGCATAATTCATAGTTGAAAAACTTCTCATGTAATTCATATCTTCTGAGAGTTTCTGGAATTGTGCACAATTTATTTTCATGATCTTTACAGCTTTTGGAGTAAACCAACATATTGCTAATAGATACCACTAAAAATTAATCAAGTTATTCCTTGAAAACTGTATTCATTGGATCCAAGAAGATAGAGGGTTCATTAGTCAGTCCAAAAGGAATTACTGTAAACTCAAAATGCCTATACTTGGTATGAAGTTATGTCTTCTGAATGTCTTCCTTCTTCACACAAAACTGATGATATCCTGATCAAATGTCAATATTTTTAAAATATTGAGCTCTATGAATTTTATTGAATAAATCATCAATGCAGAGTAGGGGATACATGTTCTTTATTTTTATAGCAATGATCTCCCTATAGTCAATGTGAAACCTTGTTGATCCATCTTTCTTCTTAACAAAAAGAACAGGAGCTGCCAATGAAGAAACTCTAGGGTGAATATATAATTTATTACTCAATTACTCTAGTTGTTTCTTTAGTTCCAATAATTCCAGAGTGTCCATTCTAAAAGGGTTATTTAATTTGGCCCTTGAACTAAGAATTAAATAAATGGGAAACTCAATTTCTCATTCTGTAGGATGTCCATGTAAATCCTCTAGAAAAAATCAACATTTTTTGAACAATAGGAACGTCCTTTATTTGAACATTACTTTTCTCAACCTTAGTTATTTCACTCTCTTCCTCCCCAATAATTTGATTTAGTAGACCTTATTGGGGTGGATCTAGATAAGAAACATATGGTGACATTTCTTATATAAAAAAGGTACTCCTTATCATCATAAAAAATTATAACCTCCTTCTTCTTACAATAAAATTTTTCATCATGGTCTAAAAGCTAATCCATAAAATGGGTTATATCAAATTAAATCATGGGTATGATGATGATATCAGCAAATAAATCATGTTTATATTCCCTAGTGGTAACTAATTCAGAAATCTTTGTTGCATTGATACATCCCTTAGAAGGTTTGACTACAAACTGCCTTGTTAAACCAAATTGGAAATATCTAATTTTCATAGAAAACATAGATGATATGGAACAATGGGATGGCCCAGAATAAAATAACATATTGGATAAATTTTAGAAAACCAATAAATTACTTTCCACCACGTCATTCAGATCTTCAACCTCAGTAGTAGTGATCACATAAGTTTTTCCTTTCTCTATTGGCCTTTTCTGAGATAATTTTACTTTGTGCTTAGTATTTTCATTTGAATAAAGCCACATTTATCTACAACTGTATCATTCAACATTGGTATCCAATTTCTTTCCCTTTTAATCACAATCTTGGTGGCCTTTTCACCCCATATGTAATAGACTCACATTCCCTTCAGGAAATTACCAAGGTATTTCTTTTCACATTTACTATAGGATGAAAATACAACTTTTCCTTTCATCCCCTTATTTTTATTTCCAGAGTTTTCACCAGATCTATTATTGTCTTATTTTTCTTTAAAGTCATACGACATAGAGAATTTTTTTTCTATATTGATAGCACATGAGGAAATATATTTGTATGATGATAAGGATTTTGAGACTAAGTGTTTTCGGAGAAATGGTTTTAAACGATTAAAGAATCGATCAATCTTACTCCTTGGGATACATATATAATCTGATACATTCCTTGATGACCTTGTAATGTTAGTCTCATACTTTTCAACATTCTCTTCCCCCTTTTTCATCAGACTCAAAAATTGTCTTTTCATATCCACTCAATGGTAATGTGGAAATTATTTTTCTAATAAAAGTTCATTAAACTCCCTCCATTCCATATTTGATACTTCTTCATCCTCTATTGTGTTTTAAGATAATTACAACCATTGATCTTCATCTCCCATGAAGAGATAAACACCCATGAGAACTTTTTCCCTTTTGCTACTCCCCAAACCATAAAATAATTTTCTAAAGAACTTATCTATTTATCATCTACAAATGTATTTGTAGTCCCATTGAATGTTTGTGGTTTTTTCTTCATAAAGTGGTATAACATTGATCCTTCACAAAAATAATCTGGGTGCTCCAAATGGGTAAGGTTATTATTCATAAATTGAGTGAGTTGTCCCAATAGGGTTACACATTTTTCAGCACCAGTTTCATCACCTTATCCACTATAATTATCTTTATTTGGAGGGAAATACCTACATAGATTACGTGTGTTGATACATTGTACATTACTATTACTAGGCCCCATTCCTAAATAGTGGAATAAACTAGGTTAGATTATGAATCGTAATAAATAATTCTAAATAACTAAATTATAGAACATAAATTGAATATTTTATGCATATAATCTATATCATAAAAAATATGTTTTATTTTAGAAGTATTTACTCATAAATCCGACATAATGGTTTGAAAATAAAATGTGAATTATCATAAACATATGCCCTGAGAGTGTCGTAACCAATAGTGCAGCAAGTCCCATTGTCATTTACTAGGATACCTCAGGTCCATCCCAAAACACATTGTCGGAGTTTTCACTCCTAGGTATATCTGTGCCCAAGACACCATTACCTTCTTGTATCGGGATATGGATTTATTACTTGTAAAATACACAAAATATCTATATCATCAAAATTCTAGGATGTTCTTCTATACTAATCCGCAAAGACAATCTTAGGGTAATGTTATCTAAATGGTGTTTTTAAAAATCTAGCTTCTAAGGTTTGTAAAAATTTTCCTCTGATACCAACTGTAAAACCCTGACCCTAGTTACCCAAAGTCAGTGGATTATTATATAACACTAGCATGATCATAAGAGGTGAAGTCTCAAAATATCAATTAGTTTAGTTTCCTTTGGAGTAATAGATACATACATATTTTTTATAATACATTATAAAATGAAAAACCACAACATTGCCTCCTTTGAACACATTCATATCCCTTAGAAAATCTTTGTATGTCAGTCATAATAAACTTCTTCACATCCTGTGAAAAATATAACCTTGAAAGGGGTGATCTTAGACACTCAGTAAGGACAACAGTGTAGAAGAAACTATCATAAATAAGAATAAACAAATAAAAAAATGTATAAGGCTAAAACACAGGCCTTTTAAAAAAATTAGTATAATATGGAAAAGATAAAAAAATAATTCCATTCACTTATTCACATGTATATTGTACTAGAAGAATAATCAAATGTAATATCAATAGAAAATTTCATAATGATAGAATGCATAATGTCAAACTTCATAACCACATAGTCAAGGACTCATTACAAGACTAAAAATAAGATTCTGTTAAGGCCTTGTGCCAAGACACTAGTTTTTCTCATGATACCTAATGATGCATCGATGATATATAGCGGGATCCACCCGTTACATACTACGTCCAATGCATTTCTCATATGAAAATGGTTAAATGATAATATAAAAATTCATGTTAAAACTAGCACAAAAATGTTAACACTTTAACCATAAACCATGAATGGTATAAAAATAACACATACACAGTCAAACATATCACAAAACCTTAAATATAATATGGAAGATTGTATCATAATTAATCAGCTTCAAATAAGTGTAAAATTCATCAAAGAATGTTGACATAGATGAAATAAAAACGATTTCAAATATATAACTCCTAATTTTAAATCATTTATATGTCTCATAATTATAAAGAAAAAATTTATTTTGAAAAAATTTATATAATCTTGTAAGGGAAGCTTAGAATGTGTTATAATGGCAGAAATTAGCCACACTCTCCATATAAATGAAAAAAATTGTTTCCTTAATTTTGTTGACAAGGTCGAAAAGGTCATCATTTAGAAAATGATGGATAGATTAATTTATAAAATTTTATAAAAAGTCCAAAAAGGGTATAAATGAATTTAGACCATAGTATTGAAAATTTGAAAAAAAAATTGAAATACATTTTTAAGAAACACGAGTGGGGATGATAAAGAAGTTCTAATAGATACTCACATAAAAACAACCTCAAATAACGAAGAGATTGTAGAAATAACACCTACCTTGTAATTTTCCTTGATTGAGTGTACATTAACCTATTGTATAATAGTTAAATAACTCTTATTAAATTATACCGGAACAAAATACATAAATATGATATCCTATATGATCATCTAATATTTCTTCGTTAATAATATGTCAGTAGTTTCGTTGTTTCATGTGTTAACTGATTCATTTTTTATAGGTTTTGTTACATAAGTCATGTTTTTTATGTATATGATGTATTTTATTCAAATACATAATGATATAAACTTCTTAAACAATATTTCTAATCATAAAATAAAAATTTTTCTTCAATTATTACGATGGGGAATGAATCTCATTACATTCATGAAGATGATAATCCGTACGTACGCATGAGCGACAACAATGTTATAGTGATGATGAAATAATATGTAATTGGATGGTATATCAGATATAGATAATCATTAATATGATATATTTATTATTTACATCAATTATACTCATTATTATACCAATCCAAATAATAAATTATTGAATAACAAACTACACAACGATGTGGAGACAGTAAGCTATATGTACACACTTATGGTGTCTTTGTCATTCATCAGATAGATAGAATAATGAATATGGTGGTGCCATATTTATAATAACTTCACAGTATTTATAAGTTTCTGGAGCTATTATTTCGGTATGAAAACAACAATGAAAAATGACGTGGAAGAAGAAAAGGACTTTGAAAGAGGTGATGAAATTATTAACTCTTCTTCATGGGATTCCTTTTGATTTGATAAAAAGAGATACTTAGATAGGATTATTATCAAATTAAGGCCTCTAGGTTGATTTAAGGGTAGTTTGGATGATATTTGAGTAGTTTTTGACTGATCCAAGTGGAATTGGACGTGTGATTTTGAGATAAGGGGATGCACCCTCTTATTAGAGAGGTGAGGGTCACTTTAGGAAAATCATAAAATATTGTATTATTATAAAATTATATTAAGATTATAATGGATCCAAAAGGATTTATTTCGATGATAAGGTAGGTATGGGTAAAAAAAATATCTACAAATAGGTTTTATATAGGTTTAGGTCACCATATTAACCTTATCTTTTACATTTAACTGTAAGTTAAATAGTTTAGCTGTTACCATGTATTCTTGTATTATTATATTAAATGGTTAATAAAAATACTATTAAAGGCCAAGAGAACTCCATGTGGTTAATTATTGATATATAACCATATCTAATTATTTTTTCTGAACTTTATATTTTTAGTGATATTATATAAATTAATAATATATTAATTGTTTTAAAAAATCATTTATGTCAATTTTGGCACTATTTAGTATTTTGTTTTTGTTAAAGTCATAAAAAATTTATCACATATAAAAAAATTATTTAATCAACCCTAAAATGTCATATTAACCTAGAAAATTTGTGGAATACATCAATATTCACAATTTACAATTATATTAATATTTATAATATCAATTGTTTAATCTTTCAATAATAAGGTAGTTACTGCATCATCATTGTGTCATAAATAAATTTAAAATTTTAATGTCTAAAATTTTTAAATAAAATACCAATATGTAAAAAATATTATTATATTTCAAATGAATATTTATAGTCTAATTTATCTTATGTGCAACCCTATATTAAAAATTCATTACTTATTAATCATTGAATTTAACACTTATAACTCTTTAAATAAAATAATAATAAATATCTTAATCTAATCCATGTGGTCCAAAATGATCATATTTTATTCCTAAGGTTGATTTTGGTTGAAAAAAACTTATCCAATAGAATTAAGACATGTTTTAGCGTAATTATAATATCATTTTTACTTTTAATTACCCTATTTACTTTTAAACAAGGTAAATAATATTCAAACATTATTATTCAACAAAAATTATATTCATCTTATTGAACCAAAATTTACTTAATGATGTCAACAGTATCTTTTGGATTTTTGAAATTCAATTTACAGAAGTAGGGAAATTAATTTTTATGCAAATTTTTAAATGTGCTTAGAAGGTGGGTAAAAGACTTTAAAAGATTCAATAAAATTTTATACATACAATCATATTTTAAGTGACTCTAATTAATTACATCAAACTAATATAAGTATTGTGAATCTATTTTTACATTAAAATAAATTTAATTAAAAATAATTATTATTTAAATAAATGTTGGTTTTAAACAACAACGATGTGTTTTTCACTATTCATCAAAAAATGAAAGTTTTCAGAAAAATACCAAAAATTCACCCTAATATAATTTTGACATTACGAATACAAAAATGAAGTCCATTTTGAGAAAAAAAATTAATTATATTTCTAAAAGTGTGTATTACTACTCATAACAGTTAGTTTGATTGGTCGTGGTGTGCTTGAACTCGAAGTTGCATACAACACAAGCTATTTCATTATTCCAAGAGAAATGTACCGCGGAAGCATGGGGTGTTACATCCTCCAATGAATATACTTCTCTCACTGTCTTAGGATTTAATAATAATCCATGTTCATAATTCATTTTCTTCATGAACATCATGTCTTGGATTTATACATTACCTTTCGAAATATTTCTATAAAATGGTGACTCCTTAGTATTTCAAAAATAAAACTCATATTATGAAAATTATCATGATTATACATTGAATAATGAAACATAATCCATGAATATTACCAAAAATGTGTCCAGATAATAATGAAATATCCATTTAATCGAATAAAAATAATATAAGATCATTATTCATACCAAACAAGATTACTATATATTCATAATAGACAAACTAGATTGTGAAAGAAATCTTCAATATATAAAACTTTTGAAACCAAAGTTGATTATAACTCAGACGATGATAGACCATTGAATATAAAATTCCTCACTTTTACTAATCAAAAAGATTATCCACATGGGGAAAGATATAATTATTCATAATCGCCACCCAGTTTAACTTTTGATAGTTCATGAAAAATTTATTTGAACCATAAATCTTATTGGAAAAGAGCATTGGGGTTTCCCATGGGTAAATAATAGGGAGAATAAAACATATCTTCATCATATCATCCAACTAAATTATTATCTCTTTTATCTCTAATGGTTTCATAATGTAAGAGGGGATCTAGATCTACTACTTACCCGGCACCAAATAAATCACAAACTCCTCCTCCCTCTAAGGAAGAAGGCCAATAATTTTGTCTGGTAAGACATTAGAAATATACATGGAAACCTAGGTAATATTACCAAAATAAGAAATTCCATTAGGATCAACTATAATAGTTGATAACAAACACCTAAGCTATGGATATAAATTTTTTTCATGAACATATCTCAGACCCAACTTTCTCTAAAACACCCAATAACTCAACCCAAAAATATGGAATGAGACACATAGATGATAAAAATGAACCTTAGTATAATGAGAGATAAGAAAATCCATCCTAATGATTATTTAAAATTGATCAATATTGAAAATTAGTAAATCAAAAACTAAATTTGCATCAACTATCGATTATGAAAAAGTAGTACACTAAAACCCATTCACTTTTATATTTCATGTAGGTGTTTATTACTCCATAAAAATGGACATGATATCCATTGAATGTTTCAAAAAATCAAAAAATAGGTAGATATGAAAGTGTTTGAGGCACCAATGTCAAATAAATAAGTCATTATAGTTGATGTGACAATCATGGAACCCCTCCTTGTTAATGGACCCACACCATGCTCTACTTGTAACTTCTCTAATCAATGAAGGTTATTCACTTCCAAGGAATGTGGATGGATCCATGTATAATTTGAAGACATTGATAGAACTATAGTTTTGTTTGGAGGTAATGATCACTATCCATAATGAGGAATATATATATCCTTATATATTTTCTATAAATGGACATAGCAGCCTCAACCATTTCACATCTTCATAGATGATGAACTAGAACACTAACTATGATAGACCTTGCTAAACTGATAACAACTTAGGGGAATACTACTAACAGAATCTAATGGTGTAGAGGAGGATTACTACTAAGAACCACCCCCACCACAACATTGATGCTTATGAAATTTCCTATCCTTTTCATTTTCTTCCTGGATTCTTTCACTAGGTATAAGAGAATGTATAAAATGAATATTTCCTTTCGTGTCCATTTCTTTCACCACAGAGATGTATACCATATCCACAATGATTTAAAGATTTAGTAACAAAACCTATTATATGATATTTAATCAAAAATCCATTAGGTACGTCTCATCCTTTATCTGAATATCCATTAGTTCAATGGATAAAGATTAATCAGATGCACAAACCAATTGTATTATGATAAACATGAAATATCTCTCGACTACATGGAGATAAATTCCTGACACTTCTCCACCTAACACAATATCTATTCATGCATGACCATAATAGGATCCACCACTATAAAAAATAATAAAAATACAATAACATAGGACCTAGAATTAATGGAAACATATTATATTCACATTACACAAAGAGAACAAACTAAGGATATGGTAGATCACAACATACCATAGAGAACACATTCATGTCACACCACAACCCACAGAAGGCTGACATCTGGAATAAGATCACCCAACAGATATAGAGAGGATTTATAAGAAAATCAAAACAAGATCAATATATCCTAAAATGAATTATAGTGATGCTACAATGACCATTGGAAAAAAAATAAGAAGAGATTCCACATACCATAAGAGAAAAAAACTAACATAAAGGAGATCAAGTGAATAATGAAGTAACTCAAATGGAGTTGAGACACCCAAAATCACCTAGAGGGTGAGCCTAGGCCAGAATGACCGGAATTCTTTATTTTTTATTTGATTTTTGATAACACCCCTTTAAAGGGATGATGGGGAACCCTCACAAGGCCTATAGGCTCAGAGATTATATGGCCCATAGGCTTAGAAGATTACATGACCCGAATGTCTTAGGGAATTCAACCATGCTATCTACAAGGAACCGACCCCCCCCCCCACAAAATCTGCATCATGGTAGTAGCTCTCCACCATTTCATGGTTGTCCAGTTAGGATTACCGTGCAAGAATAGGTTGGTCCTGATGGCATAGCCATACCCTCTCATTTTGAAAAATCCATTTGGCTCTACTCTGGTGAGTGCACCTGCTCTAAATCCTCTTCTAGGACTGCTCCTTTTTTGTAGTGTGTCTGGAGAAACTGCATGTTATCTGAAGGCCTTGAGGTGGCCCAAAGTCCTTAAAGGTGGACCGAATGCCTTAAAGGACGCCTGAAATCCCTACTGACTCAAAGGCCCGGGTGGCCCGAAAGCCTTAAGGACCCCAAGCACAAATCTGTGCCTCAAGGATAATAGTTCCAACTGCTACAACACTGAACAACACCTGCTACAGTAACTACTACAGTGCCTAGTACAGTACCCACATAGAGTATAGTTCTGCTATCATACATGTATTGTGTATAGTCTTCTACAGTACCCGCATAGTGTACAGTCCGCTATAGTACTACTACAGTTCCTGGAAATATGCCTCTACCTGATTTTGAACCTGGGTCTTGTGGATGCACTTATGTATACCTCACCAACTAGGCTGAGTCTCATGTGATAGACGGTGAGCCTAGGGTTATAGGGAAATACCATTATAATAAATGATAGAGGATTTATAGTTATGTGTGATAAAAACATTATAGGATAAAGGTATTGTGGTGTAAACCAGGGTTCTATGGTGTAATATAACCATGAAGAATATACATAAAAACATACAACTGTAGGTTAAAAATTTAGGTAGTAGATTTTATGGAATAAAAGTGATTCATATAGTATAAAAGGAACCGATATCACAAAATCTATATTTCATATTTTATTATTATTTTTAAATAATATTTATTATATTTTCTTCAATATGAACCATTTATATTGAATATATGAGTTATGGTGTAAATGGTCTTACAAGAAGCACAAAACCCATGTTCTATTGTAACTCCCATAAAATAATTTTAAGACCACTGATCTCAATAACACATTCTTAATCACTAAAATAGATTAAATTAAAATCATGTGTATTATAATATCCCTAGAAGAAACTTTTACAGCACTAGAAATTCATGTGGAAGAAGGATACTATAAAAAGAGGTGAGCCCACTGCTCCCTCACTAACGAATCATTCTCTCAATTATCATGAGAATAAGTCCATGCCACCATAACATCTGAAAAGTGGGCTAGAAATAGCATATTGTACATTACCCTATGTATCAATGATCTCAACTGGCTACTCTACGATAGAAACATCTCGACCATACTCGATATATTCCCAACTTAGAATGTGAGAAGTATCAGGATGGAACTTCCTAAGAAGATATATGTGAAAGTATTTTTTGAATTCCAATCAACTAAGTTGGTAATTCTTACCATTACTCATCCTATACAATCCACTCTATGACTGTGAATGGTTCAACAAATATTATAGGAAACATTAAATATTTCCCATGTAAATAGTGAACCATCCTAGGATAAACATTCTAGAAAACTTGATCACAAATTGAGAAGTAAAAAGGGAAATATTGACAATCTATATACAATTATTTTCGACAGTGATAAGTAACTAGAAAATGATGTTTATCATTAGTCCTTATTGATTTATTCTAAATGAGACTTTATCCCATATGAGAGGCCTCATCATATTCTTCCCAACAAAGATGTGATCTGAATGTGTGACCATGCAAAGCCTCAATGGGATCCATTTTAATAAAAAATGACATTTTTTATTTTAAAAAAACTAAAAAAGTCGAAAATATCATTCTTGAAATCCATGTAAACCCATGTTACTCTCTAATATCATATACTAAATCATTTGAAGAACACACTATTTATGACCATTTGTTCGTGGATGATAAGATGTACTCAACCTAAACTAATTACACATTACCTCATCGATAATTTTTTAGAATTGAGAGGTAAACATTGGTTCTCTATCTATGATTATATTAGAGGGATTTCCATTGAATATAATTATATTTTAAAAATACAACATACCCAATCATCAACATTATATATGTTTCCAATTTGAATAAATATATAATATTTTATTAATGGATCAATCACCAATTAGATAGAATTATTCTCTCATGTAGTCCATGGTAATCCAAAAATTAAATCCATGGATTCCTTGTACCATTTCTAAATGGGAATCGAAAGAGGCTGAATAAAAACTTTTTTTAGATGATGTACCGTTATCTTTAAATAGGTGTAACAATGGGACACATAATCTACAATACCACACATTATACTTAACCACCAAAAATGTTGTCTCATGTTATCATACATCATTATAGTTCCTAAATGATTAACCAATTTTAAACTATTCTATACAAAATAAAATAACTTCTTTATATGTTATGGGACAATAAACCTATCCGCAAAACAGTGAATAATATTTGAAGGGAGAGACTATCCAAAAATGGTCTCCCCACTATAAAGGGTTTCTAAAATCCCCAAAAATTCAATATCATGTTATTGGTCCTATAAAAAATTAAAGCGGAGATGAAAATAGATTAAAATGGTCATAAAAATATACAAAACACAATACAATGTATTTATATATAATTTAGACAAGTTCTCTATAAGTTTCCACTCTTTTTTCTGATTCCAAAATAGCATGTGATGACACAT
Organism: Viscum album; assembly: GCA_963277665.1. NCBI lineage: Eukaryota > Viridiplantae > Streptophyta > Magnoliopsida > Santalales > Viscaceae > Viscum > Viscum album. The sequence goes on from OY728133.1 coordinate 624,554,816, forward strand.
TCCTGCAAAGAATGTCAAAAATGACATTCCCCTTCCTCAAGGTATAAGTAAAGTTGTTGTAGAATTTATGATGCATTCTGCCCACTATTTTTTTTAAAAAAAATTCTATAGTTTTTTATATTTGATATGACATACAATCTTATGATCAAAAAAGACTACTAAACTCTATTTAAAGAATAAGTTCCACCAATATTTAAGCATATGGATAACTTTAGAGAGGTCATAATCCTGAGTGGCCGAATTATTATCATGTGTACAAATATGATGATATCAATAGTGTGTAACATGATTATCTTATATAAGGCCACTAACTCATAACATAACTATATGATTCATAGTATAACACATTATCGTTACTCAGCTTATGTTAAATTAGAATTGGAAAAGATATTATAAGAAATATCAAGTTATTGAAAGATGATTGAAATTTAATATACCATTTAAATTAAACCAATTTCATGGTAAGTCAAGAAAAATATGATGCCAAAATCAAAAAATAAAAGATGAACCACATATAGTATCAATGAAGACCAAATAAGCTCTGAATATTGAAGGCATTCCATGGATCCTCATGTAAGAAGACAACCTTAACCCTCCCAATACTAATTGATAAGAGACATTTTGAAATTGCATGATTCAATAAATTCAATTATTTGATATATGAGTTAAAATTTGAATTATTTTCATACAAATGCTGATTCTATGTGATTTAAAAAAACAAATGGTGCCCGTACTCAAAATCAAACCTCAAATATACAAAAATATCATCCAAAAACACTGCCAAAAAAGTGTCGAGATAGTGATGGAATATTTGGTTTATCAAATAAAAAAATATATTGGTGTATTACTCAGGTCAATGAAATTCATCATTAATCCATAATGGACATACATTTTGTTGAATTATATCTTTATTATTTATGAATCTCGAACCCAGATCTTATGATAGCCTAACCAATGGTTGATCTTCAAAAACCACTTTCCCCCTTTAACTAATCAAGAAAATACATCCAAATGGGAAAACACGATATTTATTCATAATCATTACCCAATTCAACATTCAATTGTCTATTCATAATTGAAGAAAGCCATAAAAATTATTATAAAAGAGCACATGATATTCCTATGGAGAAACATTAGGTTGACAAAAACCATTTTCCATTAATTTATCCAACAAAATCATGATCTCTTTTAGCTCTAATGGTTCCATATAGTATGAGGGTATCAAGATCAGCTTGGTACCTAGTACAAGAGAAATTTTAAAATCTAACTCTACATCTATAGAGGTAGAATATGGAATTTAAGAAGGAAAAATGATAAGAATACATGAAAAACAATGTATTGTTATGAATAGGAGAGAATTCATAGGGATCAAATGAAATAATATATAAAAAATAGATGATATCTAGTTGGAAAGGTCCTACATTATCTGACCTTAGAACTCACTCTCCCTAAATCACTAATGATATATAATTAGTAATGAGGAATATGACACATAGATGAAAATAATAACCCTTAGCCCGAGGATCAATAAATCAATCCATAATGATGATGATGTCAATTTGATGTAGACCAATAATTGTGAATTCATATACTAACCTTGAGTCAAAAAATGATAGAGAAAAATAAGGAAACCAAAACCGATTCCCTTTCCACTTTCAAAGAGCTGTTTCTAACTCTATAAAAAGAGTCATTAACTGTATTGGATGTTTGAAAACATAAAGAAATAGAGTGATATAAACAGTGGGTAGAACGTATAAAAAATAAACAAGACAACATAGAGATTTAAAAATGATGTTACCTCTCACTATCACTATACTCACATCAACATCTATTGTAAAATCATCCACTCTATTTCGGTGATTTAATCTATAGGCTTATGGCTGGAACCCAACAGACTTTGAAGAATATGACTATGCTATAGTGTCCTTTGTTATTGATGATACCCAACAATAATGAGGTATATAAATAACTAGGAAGAATCATTAAAAATTTCCAAAAAACCGTATCCTTTATAGATATTTTTAGGCTTGTAAAAAGATTATTGGGTGTGTCCAACCTTACTTCCTGGAGAGAAAGTTATGAGCACACCACTAACTATAAATGATGGTGTGTAGGATGTGTGCTAATGAGAGTCATCTCCAATAATAATACATTAATCAAACCACTTCTTATTCAATTATTTATAACTGACTGTATCTACATGTTGGAAGAAAATTAGGGGTAGAATTTATAATCATTCCTTCAGTGTCTATTTTTACCATATCCTTATATACCATCTCTGTATATATATAAATATTCATAATTAACACATGTGATATGATAACTAGTCGTAAACCCTATTGTTATATCTAATCATTAAACTAATCATTTATTACTACCTAAGGACAAATTAAAACTTTTTTTGTGAACCAGATTGTGTATGATGTCACTGAATGCTCTCCCTGATTCATTGAAAAGATCTCTAGATACATTTCCATCATTATAAACTATTGATAGAACTTCTCAAAGAGAAGGGTATTGAAACCCTTTCATATTAATCCCACATTCATATATTTATATAACATATAATACCACCATCTCTTACAAGGACCATCAATTATGAATGACATATAATTCACTCTATTAGCCTCAGGTGTGTCCAAGAATTTGACGATCCGGTAAATATATTCTTCATATCCCTCTATCACTGGGGGAACATTTGTACCCTTAATGGATATTGGATTCTCATATAAGAACTCCATATATCAACCCACTTATCCTCCAACTCCTAGATACACCCCATAAACTATGTTTTATACATTTAGTAAATTTTGGTCCATAAGAAGAACTACTCGCATGAAATCCGCTATAAGATTCGATCAATAGGCAGATTCCCTTGAGGGTAAGTCACTACATACTCTTATGGACCCTATGAAATACATATTATAGGCATAACACTACACAATGAAAAAATAATAAATGATCAAAAAGTAATATAATATTAGATCAAACCAAAAATCCAATGAAAAAACAGATATCATGGTTATGAACTCATCATAAGAGAAATACATCCCAATATCCTATAGTAACTTGATTCTCATCATAGAAATTAATGGAAATAATAAACCATGACCTAACCCTCATTTATAGAAAATTATATATCCAGTTTAATAGATGTCCCATTAATTAGAATAATCCTGGCTCTGAGACCCATTTTATAGTTAATTGACCTAGGAATCCCTAAAAAACTAACGCCTAACACGATCAGCTACATGACCGAAGGGAACTACCAATACCCATGGGATTGTGACTATAATCTGGGAATAAAAAAATATAGAGGGGGAGATTTGACCCAAAATAAATCAGATGACCGGTAATATATACACACACAATAAAAAATAAAAATGTAAGAATAACCATGTAGTTATATTCTATAATAGGAGGAGAAAATATGAAGTGATAGAACTCAAACCACTAAACCAACTAAAATTTAAAAATATGAAACTAAAGATAAATAAAATTAAAGATAGATACTCCATGTGATATGTGGGAGTTTTCTCACAAATAATAAATTATCTACCCATATATAGATGACATAACTCCACACGTCCTCACAACAACACCTTGAATTTTTAAACATGAAAAGACCTAACTAGGTATACATAATATAGAAGGAATGTGACATGTGTGAGCTAAAAAAGATCTATTGGATCCCACCACAGTGTTATATAAAAATTTAGTAAAGAAAAACCTAATCATGAACAACCTTAAATAAAAATAATTAATGACACATAGTTAAACTTTTATAACGTTAAAATCATGGTAAAACAATTTTATTTTTATCATAGTTCTAAATAATCTAGGAATAATTGTTTCCAATCATATAACACATATAAAAAAACAAATAATATATCAACTAGTAAAAATATACTTTAATGATAAATGACATCAAGGATTACAATAGGGTAGGCTATCGACATTAGTCAAACCCAATCATTGAAAATGACTCACATAACATACCTATACATATGAATATAATATATGGAGAAAAGGTACACTCAATCACGAGAACCCCCCAACATATCCAAAAATTCCCTAGGACATTTTGACTGGTGTATACAAGATAAACCCCTTAGTGAGCCCTCATATAGTATTAATGGATGAGTCATATTTCTATACATTCCACCTATGTTTACAATCATTATACCTGCTACAGTTTCCAAATTATTTCATCCTAACACTGCTTCAAAACAAATTTTATAATTCCATTTCACAATTCATTGAATATAAATTTTCCTTTAATAGAAAATGGGAAACACACATTTTATAAAAAGCTCCATTTAGCCACAGGAAAATTAATATATCATGCTAATTAAATAATAAAAAATTTACTAAAATATCGAATTTAAGGTTCATAAAAAAATAGTCTAGAAGAATAGCCATATACCTTATACTCGAGTTGTACAAGCCCGCAACATGATCCAAAAATATATGAAATAGTGAAATGACAAAAAAAATGGCTCTAGAAATGAAAAACCTGTCTTTGAATCACATTCCTAAAAAACAGATAGAGGATAGGGTAGTTCAAAATATACCACAGGGAATACGTACTAGCCGCACCACAACTAACAAAAAGGATGGATCATATAAGTAATATAATAAAATAGATTTGTAAAATAATAATAACAGAATCAATATATAATCAAAAGATTAAAAATCATAGAACTATGCTGGTATTATATCCAATGGAAATGATGAATATGAAAGGAATCTTACTTGAAGATAATAAACATAACCAACAAGGAGAATATGTGTCGAACGATGAAACCTAAAAAGAGAGGAGACGATCAAAATTACATTGAAGGAGAACCCATGGTTAGAGTGGGAGACTTGCGTGATGAATGAAAGTGGTTTTATGTATTCAGTGGATAAAAATATACTCATATGAAGGATTTGTGGGGTAAAAATGGTTTTATGGCTTAAAATTACCATTAAAATTGTATTCTTAAAAACGTATCACTATTGGTTAACAATATATTATTTTTATTTTAAAATATAAAAATGGGTCTCATGTCCTAAAACAAATTTTTTACATAAAAAGGATTTCATTGATATCAAGATTATTATGTCAGGAACCATTTCCATAGATTGTACCTAGGGAACGATTTATAATGTAAATATTCCTTGTGACACAAAATGGTCTTCAATGTTGTTGTATATAAATATTCTATAGAAACTCCCCAAAACAACTATTATAAAATATGAACCTGAAAACAAAATCTTCAAAATAAAATGAAGAAACCTTAAAATTTAGGACGACACACAACTCATGTACTCAATGAGATTCAATGGACTACTTTAAATTTGAATTTTTATTTGGGGATTGTTCTGGAAAAAGAATATATCCAATTATCTCATATTAAAATTTCATGAAAATGTGGATGAATTTGAGAAAAACTGACTCAATGTGTTCAATCATTCAAAATATATTAACTATCCATGTGATTTATTGGTTATAACAGGATAAAGACAATATGTGTGGGTGGAAATTCAAACCGAAAGTGTAAAAGTTAGTTAGAGAATTGAGTAATGTTTCTTTTATTATTAAAGGCCATTAAAATCTATAGTTAACATGAATAGGGATTAATGACTCAATGACATGGGAATCTGTGAGATACCTAATGGAGTTTTTTAACTCCATGGATTTTCTATATTAGTTATCAGTGTGAAAAAAATCAATTCATCATTTTAAAGTGCAAGAGATACTGAATATTTACTTTTTTTTTATTTTATGAATATATAGTTGTTAAATAAAAATGTAGATTTTATAAAACAGGTAGATTTAAATCAATCAAGTAATCAATTAGCTTCTTCAAAATGTTTTTGTATGTAATATGATTTATCAAGATTTTATAAATCATAAAATTATGCATATGTTTTTATTATTTCTATTATATAATATTTTTTTTGTTAGTAATCAATGAGTTGTTATAAACAACATAAGATTATTAATATAATAAAAATTATTATGGTTCATCACTTTATATAACATATTTTGATTAGATGATAAAGATAATAGTGTTTTATCAAGGATAAAGTGTTAATCTATATATTATTAAAATAGAAGGAATGTTGTTACCACTACCATTCATCTATTAAAAATTTAGCGAATTGTCTTACTTTTAAGAAATTTTCCCTTAAAATAAAATAACATATATGATATGGTAATATTAATTTAATTTTTAAATATTCATATAAAAATGAAATAATTGTTATTTGATAACACAAATATATTTTTATTGAATATTATCGAGATATTATTGGAAGGAAATACTGTCTGAGGCTCTAGTGGGATTTTTTTAGAACCTTGTGAAATTTTAATTTAAAAAATAAAATATTATACAAATATAAAATTAAATTGATATCATAAATGTTTTATGATATATGATTGTAAATATAAATATAAGTATTTATATTTATTTATAGTTTCATAGTGAATGTCTCTTTATACTAATATGTTTTGGATGTAATAGTTAGTAACAATATAAATAGTTACACTTATTTCATTGAAAATTATTGTTGGAATAAGGTTTCAAAATTATGATTTTAATCTTAGAGATAGTTCAATGAATACATAAGAAGATAACATCATTATTTTTGATGTTTTCATGTTTTTAATACGATCAAAGAGTTAAATATTAATAGTTTCATTCCTATGTTACACAAATAGTTAACTAAATTTCTCAATTATTTTACTCACTGAAGAGTTTAGTGGGCGTGTTTTATCAGTTGGGGAGATAAATATGTTCTTGGAATTACATATAGATGAAATTAGTAAAAATTCATGAACATGTAGTAAATATGAGACTAAACTGGTGGTTTATCATATAGGATTTGATAAGGATGCACTTATGTATGTTAATTTTTATATAATATTAAATAATTCAAAAATATAATATGTAACCATACTTTATAATTAATGTCATGTCTATTTATTATTCGTTCATGCATTCTTTAGTTCTACATTATTAATGTAATCTTAAAATTCATTCAATGTACAACATAGAATTATGCCTAATATATAGTCATCATTGAACATCATTGATTATTTTGATGTGTTAAAACTAGTATGAATATTACATTTTCCTCATTATAATGGGTTGTATATATAATATGACTAATATATTCATGTGTTGTTAGTATATATTTTTCAAATGAATTATCCAACTAAATTATATAACATGAGGTGTCAAATGGTCATTGTTATACATATTGGTGTATTCATATTTTCAATATTCACTACATGAGTTTTGAAAGATAATCAGAATGATAGTCTTAACAATTTAATAACATAATTAAGAAAATAAAAAATATATTAGCTAATCAGGGGTGTTTGGGAACACATCTGATCATGCCATCGGTTAGGGTGAAACCAAGACGGTATATCCAACTTGTATGCCGAGTAATGAAATATGACCTTTGATGGGTTTAGATCATGAAAATTTATGTAAATTATTATTTAATTCACATATGATGTCTTTAACTTCATAAATGAGGTATATAAAATGTTTCCATATATAAGGTTAATTAAATTTTATTTAGTAAACAACTAGGTTAGTATTTTTTATATAATCATGAAAGGACGAGTTTTCTTATTTTAAATTTGCATGTTCCATGTCTAGTGGCCAGATTATATCATTGAAAAGGAATTAACTAGGTATAAATATGATTAATTTGATAATTCTTATAGTAGTAATGTTTTTATATAGTCATGAGTGTGATTGAGGAAGATCACAATAGTCCCCTTAGTAGCTTGAGTAACACTAATATTTATAAGGGGTCTCTCTTGGTTTACACCTTTAAATATGGATATATTATTTTTTCAATTATATTATGTATTTTAGGGTTCAATAACTATTCCTTTGGATAATTATTTTTCTTTATAAATTTCTCTGATACATAACAGACTCAGTCGAATGTAACCATATCAATAAGTGTTTTGGATACATTCACAATGACATATGGATTTTTAGATAAACCCCTTTTTTATTTTAGTAATAGTTAGGGATTATTGGTTATGTGATAAAAAATATGTTCATGATACATACACCATAATATGTTGCACCCAAAAATTTGGGCTATGTGAATATATATTCCACATTGTTTTTTGAGTGTAATCATCTACCACATATAGAAGAATTTAGGTGCATTCATATCCCTAAATGATTTTGTTAGTTACAATCCATTACGAATGAATTAAATAGATTAAATTATTTCTATTAATTTAATTAATAAAACTAAATGGAATAAAGGGATGAGACCCATATTTCTAGGAACATTAGATTATTACAATTTAGTCCTTGATGTTTAATATGGATGATGCGTTTTGTAAATTGAAACTCATAGAGGATGGTAATATAAAGGGATGAGAACCCTATTTCTAGGAACATTCGATTATATATGAGAATACAGATGATCTATTCCCCCTAATATGTAGTTAATAATTATGTGAATGTGATAATATCCCATTTTTGTTTAGGGGTCCTCAATTAATGGGTTATAAGAAATTTGTCTATGAAATGACATTAGAGTCAGGATTCATTTTCTGCTACATCATGATCATTATCAAGCATTATCCAGTGAAGGCAAAGTTAACATAAAATGTGTTATAGGTATGATTTTTTATGATATTTTAATAAATTTTACATATTAATGATATATTATACTATTTTTGAGATTTTTTCAACTATAAAAGAGCATTCAACAATCCTATGGATCCTATCACTTATGTGAGAGGCGGGGGATCCAATGTCTCATCTCTAGTACCCCACCCGACTTGGAAGGGAGATGAATACTGATATTAATACTCCGTAGAATTTGAAGAAGAAGAAATCTACCCATAAATGTATTTCATGTGGGAAAAACCTTGGTATTTCTTCATGTGAATCTATCCACTAGGAAAAATTATAGAGTCGCATATGTTTATTCACTATGAAGAATCACAACTAAATAAATTAATATAAAGGAATATGTAGTAAAATAATTTCCAATATAATCCCACCTCTCTACCAGTATATCATATTTCATAGTTTTTTATAGATTAATATGACACCCTAGAACATTGAAATTTATTTCATTTTATGTAAATTCAATCCATTTTATATTTTTTTATCCATGGAACACCAAGTATAAAAAAAATACTCTATCAAAATATTAATTAAACATAACCATTATAATATATCCATTATGTTGGATGGTATTAAAATATCCAAACACATTATGAAAATTATAAGTTTTAGACATTTATAAAATTAAATAAATTTATATATATTGATTATAAATAATAATAGGAATCATTTAAAAGAAAGAGAAATGTTTTCCAAAAAAACTAAATTTGTTTCCAAGAAAACGGTATCATTGTTTCCTGCAAACCAATGAAAAAATTAAATTTTTACACTTATAAAATTTATTTGAGAAAATTAATATTTTTTTAAATCATAAAATCAAAAAAATATTATTTTGATTTTTTTAATTTTAGGAAAAGTTATATCGTTCAATAAATAGAGAAGAATATTTATTTTTTTTGAAAATGAAATTTAATTTTATAGTATTTACAAAGTTAAATTGAATGTAAAATTGGTTTTAAAGTAAAATAATATAAATCTAATTTAAAATTAACTGACTTAGATCATTGGTATCAATTTTATTTTTTTATTTTAGCATGAAAACATTCCACGCATAAGTGATATTTATATATGGAAACCACTTTTTCATTGCGTATATGGATGTAACTTTAAATGCGATTTTCCACATCTATGAATTTAATTTGGATAAATAGACAAAATATTTGGAATAATAATAATTTATATTATCAAATATTCACAACTTAAATTTTTACCATCATGAATAGAAAAATATATAAACATTTATTACCGTTGTTAAAGAAAAAAAATATTTATAGCAGGTTAAACGAAATATTCTTCAAAACCCATTTGTGGATATACATTATAATTATAACCTATAATGGTCTATAATGACTTATTTTATAAGAGTTTTTAATGATAAAATAAGGGTGTAATTTATTACTTCCAAAACATCCATGTGTGTCATCTCCCAAACTTTTAAAATGCCACCCCTATCCTCACCTATTTAAACAAAAAAATACATTTGGTTAATCCATTCCATACAAAAAAAATTACTTATTCCCATAATAACATAATAGAATTTTCCTTATAATAAATCCATCCTAGGATGGATTTTTTCCTGTAATTGTGATGATGTCATCCGAAGAATATGGATAGATCCTAAAATAGTGATTTTATTTTATTTTTTCTTCCACCTACTTCAATACATATTCAATAATGATGTTTTACTAACACTATTATCTACCATATACCATGTTTTTTTTAATTTTATTCAATAACATATATCTATCACATTTTTTATTAAATTAGAAATAAAAACATTGATCATGTGTACGAAGGATTACCGCATCACGAATCGATATAATTCATTCTCGATCACCACCTCTCATGGTTTGATATAAGGATGGATTTATTATTTATATTTAAATGATATTTTGGAAATAATTATATTTATTTAATTATAATATATTATATTTCTTCTTACCTTCTATTTTTTTAAAATAAGACATTGCCGCTCTTGTTTACTGTAGACTACCGCCTCGTGAAGCGATATGATTTATTTTTAAATTACACTTTACATGGGAGGAAATAAGTATACATTTAATGAATATTTTTTTACATATATGACATGATATTGATTATATAAAATTAACATATCACAAATTTCCTTACCATTTCACTTGTTCAAGGAATGATAACATCGCTCGTGTGTGTGTATGACCTACCTTCTCCACAAAGTGATGTGATGAATTTTCCACGTACAACATTCATAAATATTTCTATAAATATAAATAATGAGTAAATATAATATTTATAAAATTCTTATCATTATATAAATGATGGATAAATATCATATACACAGTAACTAGATCATTCTTGACAAAAAGTGCATGATAAAATAAGGAAATTATCACTTGCCAAATGAAAAGAAGAAAATATTATTAATAAAATAGTGCGAGAATCTAATATTTTAATCATATATGATATTATAAGTATGAATATTTTTTTAAATAAAGTAATAATATTTACAAAACTATTATATAATAGGTAAAATCATATTCAAAAAAAGTAATCCATGAGTTAAGGGACTTCATCTCAATTTCCCTTCCATAAGCCATATTCTATTACTGTGAAAAATATTTATTTAATATGGTTTAATAACTACCCCTTATAAATTTAATATCATGAATAAAATATAATTTATAGAATTTTGAGTTTTAATTTGAATTATTTTATCTAATGATATTTGACATGAAAGTTACAACATAGTAAATAATTTCATATATCTGTTTCCTTTAACTGGGTTATGTTACATCTTCGTTGTCTTTTACATTATGAAATTACTTTTATATAGATTTTATATAATATTTTGTTTTATTTATAATTATTTTATTTGGATTTATATTTGATACACATAATCAATTCATTTATTCAAACCAAAACATTATAATCATTATAAGTGATTTTGTCTCAATTTCCATTTCATTGCGACATATACTTTAATATGGACTTATTCACTTTTATACATAGTATATAATAACCATTTATGTATTTAACAAGAATACATATTTATTGATGATGTTTAATGTTTCGATTAATGTTTTTACATATTCATTGTATCAGGGGTATAAATATTTCCTAAACTATATACAATTATTACATGCCAAGATTACATATGGGGTTACATGATTAACTAGGTAAATGTTAATAAATATTAATTCTTTAATCAGTATAGATATTACATGATGAGTAATCTTACTCAGTAATTAAATTTTTTGTTCAATATATGATGTATTCTATGGACATGTAGTGACATGTTAGACCCAGAATCATATTTTCCCTTAATGTATCGACTAGGCTCATGAGAAAATTCAGTTGGCCAAATTAAAAGGATATCTTACTATAGTGTTAACCTGTATTGTTAATGGTATTGATGGTATAGGTATCGTGATTTATAATATCATGATATTAAAAAATTAATAATTACATTCAATGATAATTGAGTTATTATTGTTGTACATTTGATTTTTATAATGATATTATCTATGAACACATTTCAATATTTTGTTGTTGATTAAATTTTATTTTTTTTAAAGTTTTTTATCATTAAAAATTGATTAATACTCATAAAATCATGATATAAAAGTATTTAATTAAATGTAATGTGTGTTTTGTATGATCCAGACATTGAGGAAGCATGGATGTTGGGAAGGGCCCAACTTTTCTTTTCTTGTAATAAATGTCAAATCTGGAATCAATATGATGATGAAGTCGAGTATCCACATATTTAAATCAATGATTTAAAAAAAGAAAGAAAAATTATGGAACCATTATAATGTATATTCCACATCATGTTTATAATTAATTGAATTAATTTCTGAAGAAATTAAATACATTGATCTTTGGAACTTTATTCATTGACTATCATTGGTCATCCAAAATGATCCTTCCATATTACATTCATTGAGATCATGAGGATCCAAATTACAATCCCTCTAGTGGTGATCCATGCATCCTTCAATGGTATATAATCAATTCCACTCATTCTTTGGGTACTAGCACGTCAAATCCAAGGTCTTGTGTTAATCATTTTTGATCGCTCATTCTTCAGTCTTGAATAATTTCTCTTGTTCATAAAAGATATAGAGTGGAGAGAAGTCAAGAGAGAATTTATTATGCTAAACAATTACCAATTCATCGGGGTTTGATACAATTTACAAGCTTACTATTAAACAACATGGTATTTCAGTAACATTATTTATTTTCAAAACAAAAATTACATGAAATTATAAATATTTGAGAAAACCCATGCCAAATAATAACAATAACATCACCCTTATTTGTGGTTCACCAAACCGTGCATAACAGAACCATAACTGAAATCTTATGCCACATAATGATAATAGTATTATTTTTATTTTTGTCACTAGCTGGATATACATTATTTATCAACATGTAAATATTTATTTTTCAATAGACACAGCCTTGGTCGATTCGAACTCCCCTTCTATTTATTGAACACCAAAATAAAATATTTTATTCTTGAAAATAATTTTTTTTTAAAAAAACTAGAATATAAATATTTATTAAATGTTCAATAAAATAATATAATATATTTTAATCACAATCTGGTGGATAATTTTTTTTAATTTATGAAATCATTTTAAATTGAATAAAATTATTCCTTGGTCTTGAGAATAATATAAATTCCATTAAATTAATTTTAATATAATTTAATTAAGACCATCAAAAACACATAGGGTGTGACCCTATATGATTATTTCTAGTTGTAATTATGCAGTATTGCTTAAATTTCTAGATTACTATCTAGAAATTGGGCAAGGAACCAATGAGAAAGAACTTAATGTCACACAAATGACATCCACATATGAACACTCATAGGATAATATAATACATTTGTAACAATATCTCATCAATCATGTTTCTTTATTGTTTCATAAACCTATGTGCTTTATACATCATTCTTTTTTTTCTATAAATAAACTCATCATTACACCATAGACATGGAATTTAGATAGAGTGTAATATTTCTATAAAAGGGAAGAGATATCAACTTCCATAAATTTAAAGAAAAAAACCCTTCCTCGACTTATCCATTGATAACATGTCATTCATGATGCACCCAACATTACCTACTTCCTATAAACATACGACGCGATGGTTTTTTTAGTAAATCATGTTATGTAAATCGTGGAATGTATTAATGATAATCAAAAAGTCTAAGGACTATTACACACACTCTTTGATAAGAATATCCAATAACGTGAAAACATGAGGAATTCCTACTAGCACGTCTTTTCTCATAATATCACATATTGTAGATTACAATGTACGATCTTCATGGGAAAAAGTCTCATCTATATACATGTATTTGCACCTGACAGTCAATATACTATGTGTCCCATCATAGTATATCATCTAATCACAAAACTATATTTAGAAACATTTTAATATCACTTCATCTTTCTAATCATTATTGGGAACTTCTATGTCCTTAGTAATGAAAAAAATACACTAAGATATAATTATATTATATTCATGCAGAAAAAAACAATATATAATAAGTTGTTTAATATTTAATTACATTAACTATTCATGTGATCTATATAAAAACAATTGGTTCTAGGACACCAACTCCAACAAAATCCCACTTGGACTAGAGCCAACTACCTATAACATTCATTCTGGTAGACCTCATATGATGATCATGTTTCTGGTAAATCACGGTATTAGTCAAAGGGCCATCCACGTTGTCTTATGTGGAAATATTGCTCACTGTAACTTTAACTCTCTAAGAAAAGTCCCCCAAGAGATGATACATCTATAGTATTTGATTCATCTAATAATGTGACCTTGTATCTTTTTCAAGATCCACTGGTGTTGTATTATATAAATAGAGTGTGACAAGCTCATTTTTTCTAGGAACCACATCCCACTCCTGGATGATGCACCACATCCAAACTACTTATTTAGCTGCCACAGAAGCTATAATATATTTGGACTATACTATAGAATCTATGAACACACCTTTATTTTTTCTCTTTCATCTCAAACCACTTACATTAAATGTGAATTTGTATCCCGTTTGTGAATTCATGTCATCTTGATCGGTCATAAAAGTAGAATCTAAATATCCTTTGCTGACTAGTTATTCATGTCCTCCATAATCCAAAAAAATATCCATAGTAAGAATTTGATACTTATGGATAGACTCGACTTCCATCCCCTGGCTGTCACATGGATCATCTTTATATCTTCCTACCACACATAATCGGTAAGCGACATCTAGCCTAGTACAAACATATATATGACTCACCTAATTACTTATGTTTATGGAATCTTTTCCATTCTCTTTCTTTCCTTGTTCATAAGAGGACACATTTTCTTGGAATGATGAATTCATTGTGACGCTGGCAACAATCCCCTCTTGGATTTTTATGTACTAAATCATTTCAGTATCTTGTCAATGTATATACATTGACATAGGCGCAACATTCTATTGGATATATCATGATGTATCTTTATCCCAAGAATATATATTGCATCATCCAAGTCCTTCATGGAGAAGAATTTATTCATCCATGCCTTAACTTACTGTAATACATGTATTTTATTTTTAATAAGTAATATTTCATCAACATATACTATTAAGAAAATGACAACACTCCCACTAAACTGTATGTAGACAAAAGGTTCATATTCATTCTTTATAAAACCAAATTTCATTATCCTCTTCAAAAATGAATATTCCATGACCAAGGTGATTACTTTAATCCAGAAATGGAATTTTGAGACTTTCATATCTTATTGGCATCATTTCGAGTCACATTAACTTCAGGTTGTGACATGTAGACATCCTCCAGAATGTTCCAATTAAAATAGGCTATATTGAAATCCAATTTTCAAATATCATAGTCTGGGTAAGTAGTAATGGACAGTATAATTATGATGGATTTCATCATTTTAACTAGTGAAAATGTTTCATCGTAGTCAATTACTTGATGTTGTTTAAATCATTTTGCAACATGTTGTTTCTTTTAGATACTGAATTTTCCATCCATGTCCATTTTCTTTTTAGATACCCATTTTCAAAAAATAGATTTTACATCTATTAGGGGATCTACCAAAATCTAGAATTGGTTTTGGTATATTGAATCCATTTCAGAATTCATGGCTTCATTCTACTAGGAAATGTTTGTGCACTTACTAAATCCTTATTTGTTAGAGGATAATTATTATCAACTAATAATGGGTCACCATTTGTAGTGACTAGAATACAATACCATTACGGTTCTCTAACCTATATTGTACTTCGATGTGGTACTTGTGTCTCTGGAATAGATCATTGTTCCATTGGGATTTGTGGAATCTTCTCTTGTACCAACTATTTTGTACCTTGAAACTCAAATTCATCAATGTATATCTTGCTCCCACTATCTATTTTAGTTATTTTCTTCTACTTAATGAATATGGCATGTCTTTCCAATATAACCTTTTTTTCTTAGGGGTCATATAGTTAATAACCCCTTGTTTCCTTGGGGGATTCAATAAAGCTTAACTTTGTGCCATGGGGTGCGAGTTTGTTACCTGAATAGAACATAATAAATGATTCACTTCCCCACTCTTGTAAATTTGATAACAAGGATTTTCTTCCATTCCAAAGATCATATGGAATACCATTTATCAATTTATTTGGAACTTGGTTTAGTATGTGTGACACTATTTGTAATAAGTGTCCCCAAATAGATAATGGAATACTTGCACGACTCATCATTGATCTCACCATGTCCAACAAGATATTGTTCCTCCTTTCTCTTACACCATTCCAACGGGGAATTTAAGAAAGTGTTAGTTTGGATAGGATCCTAAACTCTTATAAATCATCAATGATTTATTGATTAAGATATCCTCCACCTCATTCTAAGTGGAGTTTCTTAATATTTTTAACAAGATGTTTCCCAATATATTTATTATATTCATTGAACATATCAAAAGAATCTTAATTATACCTCATTATATAGATATTTCCATATCTACTAAACTAATCAGTAAATGTTTAGAAGTATGAGTACTCACCCCTTGAGTCATGTGGAAATGGTCAACATACATAGGTATTAACCAACTCAAGATGCTCTTTGGCCCTTCCACCTTTCCCACTAAATGGGGATTTGATCATTTTTCCTTTTAAACATTCCAAACATAAAACAAGTGGTTTTATATTGAAATAATCTAAATATACATATTGATGATACATTTTAAATAATTTATCATTTAAATGACCAATCCAGTAATACAAAACTTGGATGTGGTATGCGTCATGTGGAGTAACATCATTGTCAATTTCCATTACTTGGATTGTGTAATGGAACACAAAAGGACCATTTTATAAATGTTCCATAACAAAAAAAATTCTATATTTATAAAATAAGAAACATTCATTTCTAAACATGTAAATAAATCCATCTGTATATAATTTTTATATAGAAATATTTTTTTAGTTATAGAAGGCACATAATAACAATATATTAACACCATGATCATCCCAGTTCGCAACATGAGGTGGTAGTCCTGAATAGCTACAACAACAATTATAGATTGGTTGGCTACTCGTAGATCTACCACCCCTCCGTCAATTTTCATGAATATACCTGGTTCCTACACTTGGATAAATATGTGGGCACCAGAAGATGTATCAAATACCTAATTTGTAGAAATAGATAAATTTCCTTCAATAATAAATTCACCTGATGCTTCTCCTTACTACTTTATTTGGGTCTAGTTCTTCTTCTAGTGTCCCTTCTTTCCACATGTGACAAAATATATTCTTATTCCCTTGACTCCCCTTTGATATTCCTTTATGTGGAAGGGTGTGAAGAAGTATTGGAATTAAATATTCTTGCCTTACCCTGACTCTTATTCACCATAATGACAAAATGTTTTTCATGCTTCATGTCTATATCAGCTTGGTGAAGGATGATAAAAAGATCTGGCAAAGACTACCCAATGTTTTTCATTTTGAAATTTTCTACAAAGGTAAATAATATATGAGGTAGTAATGCAATAATGAGATCAATTCCTTGTTCTTTTGGGAATTTGAACCCTAGAACCTCTAGGATCTCAATATAGCCAAGGAGCTAGACCACATGAGGCCCATCTAGGGCATCATCTCCAAGATTACTTTATAAGAATGCCTTAGATATCTCAAACTGTTCATGTCTAGATCTCTCCTAGTGAAGACCAATACGGGGATCAAGCATTATATAAGGATACATATTTTTGTGAGGCATCATTAGTTCAGTTGACATTAATGATAACATCAAAAAATTTTCGTCTGCTATGTCGTTTATGTTTTTCTTATAGACCAATTACACTTCAACACTATCCTATTGGGATGATATATCAGGTAATGAGGACTCCAACACATAATATTTCTGTTCATAGTGTAGAATAACTGAAGGCATCTAAACCATTTTGGGATGTCACTACCGGTGAGGAAGTTTTCTTTATCATATATTTATCACAGGGTTAGTTTGGTTGACAATCATGTCATTTTTATTCAAAAATTAAAAGATATAATTATTAGTACTTTCTTGATTACCATTTTATGGAAAATAATAAATTAATTTTATTAGGATTCCTACAAATTTATCAATTCCCAAGATACCTCAGCGTTGATCTCAGAATGTCATGTTTCTAAGACATTATAGTGGTAGGGATGCATATTAACCTTTCCATAACACCAAAATGGGTTTGACAAGCAATTTAAATTATTTTAGGTAAGAAGGACCTAGCCAAATATATACTTTCATCTCCTTGATCTATTGAGTGGACTCACCAATCTTGAAATATTGACACGGATTTCCTCAACACTTACCTCTCAATTTATTAAATGTATAGAAAGGTATACTCATCTTGATTTAAAATGGTGAAATCACCCTGAAACATTCATTAGATCTTCTTATATAAAATTACGTGTCCTGACAAGGGTAGTTAAAACACTTGGTTTTATTGAGTCTTCCCCATAATCATGTAATAGAAGAATTATTCTGACATAATATTTTATTGAGATATTTTTATCTCTTTTGAATAAATTGCCTTATTAAATTTATCACATTATTGCTAATATTATCTGGAACTTAATTAAGTGATTGTCCTTGTCTTGATAATATTTATTCATAATCCTAGTTTATTTTACTCACATATTACATGCTTCATAAATCATTAATTATGTATTTTCTAAAATACATCCATAATGAAGAAATATGAAACAAATAGAAATAAAATAATTAAAGGGAATGATCATGATCAATTCTAATATTTTGTTAATATAGAGGTTGATAAACTAACAGTTGACCTAGGGGAGAAATAACTTGAACCAATTATGGTTCATGTCTATAACTTTCCACATGTCCACCTATGTATCTCCATGGATTGTTTTCACCTTAAATCTTTACTTGAACCGCCTCCACATGTTCGGGAGCTCTATAAATTATATATGTTTTTTATCTCACACATATGTGTGGGGTGAAATGGGGGTCTACATAAATGAATCCATGAGTACACATTCCCTACAGATTAATTTGGAGAGATGGAAGATATTCCTAAAATTTAATTTAAAATAAGTTAAATAGAAACCAATAACATACAAAGGTCTGGTCTAGCACCTGATAATCCACATACTTTCAACAAATTACGTATTAAATAAAAATTTAATTCAATTCATTAATCATTCTTATTAAGATAAATCATACTGGAATTGTTTAATTTTTATCGTTAATTAATCTATCATTTTATTTTAATACTTTTCTGAATTTTCTTGAGATTATCATCCATAACCATGGAGTTAACACAGTGATCACTCATTCAAATATACATGACAAGTAATTTTGAAAATTACACAAATATTAATGTTTTAATTTTGTGTAATTTGGTAATTTATATTTCGTGATGTTCTGACTACATGGCGTGTACTGCCTTCACCATATTATCCAAAGTATATGCCTTTGGACTCGTCATTTGTGGCGTTTTTCTGAAGCCTCAGTGTACACAGTGTGTCTTGTGGGCCACACACATTATAGTATCCAGGTTACATGGTTAATGGTCGACATATCCATGTATGGGATACATGGTTTGGCCCTTGACATGAAGGGATTGCATGCCATGTCCTGTGGGACACAAGGCATGTAACTCAACTAATCATGCACCAGTCTATCCTTATCAACATGCAGTGTAAGAATTAACTACACTCCATTTCATTAATCTACATAGCTTGAGTAATTTTCAAATTACTCTCGATACCCTCAACACAAATACATGGTGTGTAATCCAAGTTACATGGCATTTATGGAAGATTACATGGTGTGTAACTCCAAATAAATTATGTGTACTGTCATGTTACCTAGAAAAAAACAGTGGAACCTCCTAATGAGATCTTTGATTTAATTTTAATCAAAAAATTGTTCATTTCGGTTAGAACTATGAGAACCAAAAATAGGAAGAACAAATCATGAAATTCAAATTACAAGAAAGATTAAAAATGAATTGAAAAAAAAATTACAGAAGCATAAAACATCAATAAATTATTTAAATAATTATAAACCATTATTATCCGCATATGGACCACTAGTAGGAACTGGAAGAACTGGAAGAATGGATGTTGGGAGAGGCCCTAATTTTCCTTTTTCGTAATCAATGTCCAATTTAGGATCTATACGAGAATAAATGCCAGTATCCACATATTTGAATCAAATATTGAGAAAAAAGAAATAAAAACACCCAAAACATTATAAAATATATTTCATATCATGTTTATAATTAATTTAAATAATTTTTTAATAAATTGAATATGAGTTTCTTTGGTATTTTATTCAATGATGATCATTGACCGTATGGAACAACCCTTCTGAATTGTCTTCTTTGCACTCATGATGATCCAATGTAGAATCCCTATAGTAGTGATTCACGTGTGTTTCTGTGGTTTCTGATCAGCTACACTCATTCTCTGGGTGGTATCACCCCAAAATGAATGTCTTTCATAGATCGTTCTTCAACACCTATTCTTCTATTTTTATGAAGTAATCAAATTCTTGAGAGAAAGAGAGAGAGAGAACAGATAAAAGTTGAGCGATAATTTGTTTGGGTCAAAAATACTCAATTTACTAGGGTTTGGCATAATAGATATACCTACCTATTAATTAACATGGGGTTTCAATTACAACATTTAATTTTGAAACAAAAATTAATGCAATACAAAATATTAGATAAAAACCATAAAACATAATAAAATTATCAACAACATTATTTGTTGTCGACCAAATAGTGAAAAATGGAACAATAAATGAAATTCCATTCCACATAATGATAATATTATTATTATTATTTCTTACACCAACAAGATAAACATTATTTACTGACCAGTAAATAAATAATTTTTAATTGACATTTCCTTGGTTTGTTCGAACTCCTATTCCATTTATTGAACACATGAAATAATATTTTTTTCTTTTAAATAAAACATTTTATTTAAAAACTAGTACATAAATATATTTTATATTTTCAATAAAACAAATAAATATATTTTATTCACAATCCGGTGGATTAAAATTTATTAAATCTATGTGATAATTTTAACTTGAATAAAATTATACCTTGTTCCGGGGAATAACATTTATTCCATTACTTAAATTCAAATAGAATATAGTTGAGACCATAAGAAACACTTATTGTGGGACCCTTTAGGATTCATTCTCATTGGAATTAGGTGGGAATTGCTAAATTCAAAGATTACTCTCTAGAAAATGGACAAGGAACCAAAGACAAATAACTTAATGTCTGAAAGATGACATCCACATATGAAAGATCATTGTGTAATATAACCCCTCTATCCCAATATCCCATTATGTAGGTTTTAAGATAGTGTCATCTACTTATATGCTTGATACGTCATTATTTGACTAAATAAAAAAACTTTTCATTACAACATGGCTTTGGAATTTAGGGCCATAGTTCTATTTAAATCAAAGGGTCGAGATATGAACTTCTATAAATGGAAGGTATAAATCCTTCCACGACATATCCATTATTAAAATTTCATTCATGACTCACCCAACATGCCCAACTTCATGCCAACATGTGGTGTGAAAACTTTAATTATAAATTCAAACTGTGTAAGTCGTGACACCAATTAATGATCATCTTAAAGTCTAAGGAACATTACACATGATTATAGATTATAATATCCGATGACACGAAAACAATCGTAATTCCTTCTGGTAGGTTTATTCACATAATCTCTTATATTGTAGATTACAAAATGCAAACATCTTAAGAATATGTTATATTCACATACATGTACTCACACCTGATGGTCTATATGTCATGTTTCCCATAATAGCATGTCATCCAAACACAAAACTATATTTATGAATATTACCATATCCCTTTTGGTTCTCATTATAGTGTGAATCTTCTATAACATTATTAATTTTACAAATGCGCTAGCACAATATTACATTATAGTCATGAAAAACATAGAATAATATGTAATAAGATGATTTAAATTTACATACATTAAATATTCATATAATTAGTGTTCAAAAATATGGTTCAAGGACACAAACTCCTATTAGTTTAGTTATTTACCTTTATATATTGATTATTTTTTTTAAATTGATTAAGAATGTTGTTGTACAGAAACCTTACAATGAAATTGAGCTCGTAGTTTCAATTTTTCTTTTCAATAGGAAGTGAAGAATAAATATTTTATTATTTTTAAAAGTATGTAGATTAATTTATTTTGTTATATATTTTTTCTTCTATTAACATTGTGAAATGGTATCATGTATATATATATATATATCTAAAAAACTATAAAACAGATCAATCCTTTGATATTTGACACATTGTATCTATCATAATATACAAAATCTCATGTAGGCTCTGAGCTACTGATGTTAGGGAAGTTATAGTTTTTATCATAAAATGTTTTTAAAAAACCTTGAGAAATGGATTACAGAAAACATATATTATGGAAATTAAATCTATGAAAGATTTGTAGATAGTTATAGAAGAAAATCCTAATGTTTTTTGGTAATGTATTTTGGTTTTGTTTGAAATAAATCCATGTCTATATACTACAAGTGGATGTGGTTATGGAACAAATGTACCTAGAGGTAATAATTTTAAAAAAATCATATCAGCCTTAAATTGATTAATAAATGGTACATGAAAATGGGCCTTACTTGAAATCTAGTTGGAAACTCGTGGTAGAAATTTTTATGGTATTTCACACTATATTTTAAAATCATTTAGATGGATTTGAAAAAAATATTATGATTTTAATATATTCCCAAACAAACTGTGTTTATGTTTCCATGATTAACAATTACAAAATTTCTAATTTATGTTAGGTGTTAGACAAAGATTTATAACTATACATTATGGTTTAAAATTCATAATGTTATAAACTGTTTTAGTATTTACAATGTTTTTATAAATGGAACTGAGAAGAAAGAAAGGTATCAACATTTATGGACAATGTAGAGAATATGACATCGATCTCTCTAATAAAAATAATATTGTAATGGGGAATATCTTGATTATATTAGGGAAGCCTTACCATGTTATAAAAAATGACCACTCTTGAATAGAGAGAGACATGTTATTCGATTGTGTGATTCTACAAATCGGACCACTTAATGAAATCGAATCCCCCATCATTTATTTTAACTAAACATCCTTTGGTATTTAGGAAATGAATAAATTCTCTAGAAAAGATATTAATGGAACTGGGAATTGAAGAAAATGAAATGATTACATTTATAGTGAACTATATCAAGGGTGATTCTTATCAGTGGTGTTCAATGATCAAAAATACTAGAAATGAATATGAATTATAACTCATGGAATTTAAATCTTATATGGTGTCATTATTTAAAAAATATTTTCATGTTGATAAATGAAATTAAATGAATAAAATGTTCCATAGAGAAAAGTAAAATGAATAACATTGTTTTGAGGAGTATGAGTCTACCTTTACATGGTTGGTAAGATATCATAAAGATTACATACACAATACATAAAGAATGATTAAAAATTTATTTTAATGGTCTAGGCCATGTCTTCAAAGGGACATATTTCTCAATATATTTCATCATACGATGGACTGGTTTTATGTACAATCAAAATATGGATGTAAATTTCTAGACCACTCATATTAAAGGGAAATAAAGAGAGGAATAGGTCATCAAATCACCCTAAAAAGTGAATTCATTAAATAAGACAAATAGAATGAATCAATTTAAATCTTGTGAAAACTATTGAAAATATCAACCAAGTAAATGATTGGAGGGAATGATAGTTTTTTATAAGTGTGAAGATAGGCATCATTTGGACCATGAATAAAAGTGGAAGAAACAAATAATTTATGTCCAGTGCTTCAGTTTTTAGGTAATGGGGCATTATTCACACTAATTACCCAATTATTAAGACAATATACTATTAAAGAGGCCAAGGATAGAATGCCAAGATTACATGATCACTAGAGCCAAGGTGGTAGTTTCTAATTATTTAGTGGTGGGTAATTTAATAAAATCATTATATATAGACAATTAATATTTTTTATTCTAGATACTCTCACTCTTTTAGGTATACAATGTTTACCATTAAAATTAGATATTTCTCTTTTTCCTAACGATAGATGATTTCTGTCAGAACCCCTAGTGAATGTATCACTATAAAAATTATTTTACAAGGAGTACTCAATATGATACAAAAAATATCTTTTTTCATACTTCATTATTATACCAAGGGAAGACTTTGATATTATCCTTGGTATGGACTGTATGTTAAAATATGATGTAAAAATTTAATTTAAGGAGAAGGAAATTATGATTCATGCTAAAGATGTTGAATTATTTATCTTTAGAGAAATGATTTATGTTAGGCCCAAATATAAATATATACACAATATGGAGGTTGATTTATTTATTTTCAAAAATATTTCACAATTCTTCTTTTCTATATTGAAGGATGATTATTCAGAAATGAAATTGTTATCTTCTATATGAATTTATGAGCATCATATAAAACAGAAATATAGAACCTAGTTTTTTATAGTAGTTTGAGGTATAACGATCCCCTATTCCACTCCAACAATTATCCTCTATACGAGTTTTGTGAATTTCACAAGTCAGGTAATCATAACATAAGACCAATCCACAACTGAGAGCATTTAGTTTCTGGATTTTCAAATAATATTTAAAACAGACCCTCCAGGTTCTTTAATAGAGAAATGGAATAAAAATCATAGATTGAGAAGCTAATACTTCACCACAACTGAGTTCAAGTAGTTGAAACTCTCAGAAAAAAATATATTTTAAAAAGTGTTTCGATTGAACTTCACAATTGTAACATCAACTAATAGTTGATGAATATTCTTCTTCAGAAAATAGTTTCTTCAATAAAGTGTAGTTCTAATGTGATCTAATTGCAAAATATCGTACAATAAAATCCATAATGAATAAAACTAGAAGACTTGTATCAAATACTAGATTCATAGCATGTATATCACCACGATGGCCTCTTTTACAGAAAACAGAGTCTGATCGATTGTTGTAGTTGATATGTAAAATATCATTACTATAACGAAATTTCAATTGAAAAATAAGTGTCACAATATATGTCTAAATATATATCTCAATACCTATAGTCTTATTTGAATCATACATAAACATAGAAAAAAAAAATTCACTATTAGAATAAATAAAGCTGATAGCCTTCTTTTCAATTTCATATCCATGAAAATCACCTGATAAATTATAAGAAATCAAATTATTGAGACAACTCAGAGTGGTCATAATTTACCTTAATAATATGAGAGCTTTTATCTACTTAATATGATTATTTTTTATCAATCATAATGAAAATTTAATTTTTCGAGAACAATATTTTAATCATTTTCCAACAAGCTTTAAATCAACCTAATATTCTGTAAAAATCATAGGAGGAAACTCTGAGAAAATCAAAAATTAAAATATCTAGTGATTAAAAGTCAAATGTAAAGTTCCTTCACAAAATGAATAAATATAAAACGTATAGTTCATCTAAATTGAATTAATTCTCCGAATATAAGGATGATAATGTATGGTTAATCAGAAAAGTAATGTTTATGATCCATACTTTTTCTTCCCAAAAATAAAGATATATACTTATGTACGGTTTTGTAACCATACATTTTCTCTCTATCAAATGTATGGTTTCATCCAAATGATAGGTTCTTTGTCCATACATTTCTGTCCACATAGAGTTCCTTAACCATATATTTTTTCTCTTTTTCAAATGTATTGTTTCATCCAAACTTGAGGTTCTTTATCCAAACATTTCTATCAATGTTGGGTTCTTTCATTATGTCACAATCTTGAACGTATGGTATGAACAATGTATCTAAAACATGATTTAGATTGTTTCAAAATCAATATTATGTATTGATTATTGTTGAAAAAATAAATTTCAAAAAATCTCCTCTAATTTGATGATCACAAATAACATAAAATTAATAAAATAATTTATAATTTTCAAACAATTAAAAGACAATAATTTCATATTCAGTCTGACAGAATTATTTTTAAAGAAAAAAATCTTGTATTTATCCAAATTTCTCCCCCTTTTTGTTAGATAAAAAGTATTTACTCAAAGAATATTAAAAAACTATTAATTTTTTATAGATAAATTACTGAATTTTATAACATTCATTTTAAATAAATAATACCATATTTTTCTCTTGATACATAAACACTAATAAATATGAAATAAAGTATAGAAAAATAAAAATAAGAACATTTTATTGAAAAATATTGTATAGGTAAAATAATCAGTATGGCTCGGAAACTAGTTTAGTCGACTAAAATTGTTGGGGTATAAAATATTGGGTAAGATTTAGCTCGGTTAAATTCCTATGGATTTTGAGAAGCTTTATAAATACATATCAACATTTCCATTTATAACCTTGAATTCATCATCAGATTATCCCCTAACTATATAATCAAAATAATATAATCTTTACTGATAGGAAAATATTTAACAAGATTTAATTTTTTATAGTCATACATGATTTTATATTATTGAAAAAATATATCCAACTTATATGTAAACTTGTTCAATAGAAATTTGACACATGTTTCATTTTGAGTCAGTTGGTCAAGTATAAATTTCTAATTGTACAAAAGAACTAATAGTGGAGCACTATTATAATGAATATTTAGAAGATGATCATTAATATATACCATGATAGTGGTTATTGCAGGAAATCATCGAATCATATCTGGAATCGTAGTAGGATTAGATGTGGATGTACTGGTATAAACAATAATACCTTTTATAGATTCAAACTAACTCCCCAAATACAACTTATGATCAGCAATGTCTAACTTAGAAACACCAATAGAGTTTATCTTTCCAAATTCATACATCATCTCTCTCTTGAAATCATCACATTCATTTTTGGAAACAGAATTTTCTCAATGATCCTATATCTTTTTCCTTGTAGCTTCCATAATTTGAAAAATAGTGAAATTCCCTTCTTGATACTTATTAAACATAATTACATGCTCCTCAACCTGAATAGTTAGGGAATATGATGTCCCTTCATCTGGATGTTGTGACTAATCAACTTCCATTATTTCAAAAGATCATGAAAGAGACTTTTCCATAGACTTATCTACTGTATTTTCAATTGAATTTTTACTTGAATAAGAAAAACTATCAAGAAATTATATTTTACCATGGGAAAAAGATTGTATTCTATTATCCACATGATCAAAAATAGAGAAAATTGTATTCTCAAAAATTTCAAAAGACAAATTTTTTAGATCAGATCAGATGTTTCCCTTCATGAAAAACTTATTCCACGTCCTGTATAATTAGTAAAAAACTATTTTTTAGATCTCTTATCTTGCTTTCAACCTATTGATATTCCTCATGAAATGTTTCTGCCAAATGTACTCACCTGGTATCTTCACCTAAAGACAACACTGGTTCTTCAGTAGTTAGATCTACTCTTTTCTATGATTTTACAACCAATTCTTCTTGCATATCCTCTTATGCTTCTTTTTCTACTTCATCAGAAAATAATAATATTATTTTATTTGGTTTATAAATTCATTCACATCGGGTTTCACCAATACCTTCATTCCCAATTGCACTTTTCTCCCCATCAGAAAAAGATCATGATCTGTGTTGGTTATCTGCATCAATATTAATAAGTTTACCTCTTACTATACTCTAGTAAAATCCTATATTTGTAAATGTTCCTACTTAAAGTATATTTTTATT
Organism: Viscum album; assembly: GCA_963277665.1. Lineage (NCBI taxonomy): Eukaryota > Viridiplantae > Streptophyta > Magnoliopsida > Santalales > Viscaceae > Viscum > Viscum album. The sequence continues at coordinate 624,582,790 of OY728133.1, forward strand.
ATGATTTTTTTTGAGAATATATTAAATGAACCATTTATTTCATAATAAAAATTCAAGAGATTATCTTTCCATAAGAATAAAAAGTCATCTTACCATCTTTCTGACAACAGTAGTTCAAATATATGAACATATACCTTGGATAATTCAGCTGTATTTCACATAAAAACAAAAACATGGTATAAAAATATGGATATAGAATCTACTACATCTCATCCAACCATACTGTAATTGTTATTTGACAAAACATAACCAAGATTTCTTGGCCTTCCTCGAGATCCTTGAGAACAATTTTCATAGTGTTTTTTAAACAAAATTGTAAAGACATAATTTCATCAGACATACGATCCTTCTCTTTGATATATAATATATTAAAATGAAAAAATCTTTCATGGGGATAGTTCAAAATTTTATAAATTTTAGTCAATGAAATATTAAAGTTATTATCTTTTATTCTTGTGAAAAATGTATACTTACAATCGTCAAAATTAAAATGAACACTATTATAGAAAATTTTAAATTCCACATTTTAAAGAAAGTATGAGTTCACCTCATTGAACACAGATTTCAATCATTGAAAATATAATTCTTTATTTATTAGAAAATTTTCTTGATAGTTCTATTCGAAATAAAATATTTTTTCTTGAATAATTGTTCTTCTAGAAACTATCTGATGCTTGGACTTGTTGGATTCTCCATCTTCGGTTCTCTTATTTTAAAACTATTTTTAGAAACAAAATCTTTATATTTTTCAGGTTTATGTGTTTTGAAATAAAATAGATATAAATGAAGTTTTTTTATTCCGAATGGTTTATGAAACCAAATGGTTAGGTATTCAAATTGTTTTTGAATGTTCCTTGTTTCATGTGTCATTAGGTAAGGTAGTTATGATTTTTTTGAAAACAAGCTGTGCGTTCAAATTTAAGATAAAATATGTCAACAAAATAAATATGAAATAAAAAAAATAATGTAATAAAAAAATAAATTTAATATAAACAAATTTAAATAAATAAATAAATAAATAAATATAATGTAAATTATAATAAAATACATATTTAAAATTAAAAATATTAAAAATATTAACATTTATTTAAATATTAAATAAACCTAACTCTCTATTAGTAATATCAAAACACACAATTGGAAGTGGTTTAGTAAAAATATATGCTAGTTGATATTCGATATTTACAAATTCTAAATATATAACCTTTTTACGAACATATTCTCATTGAAAATGCTATCTAATATCAATATTATTAGGTTTTGAATGACTTATTATATTTTTTTGAAATTTTTATAGCACATGTATTATAACATAAAATATGTGTACAATTAAAATATAATCCAAAGTCCATTTGTATTTTTTTAACCACAATACTTGTTCACATAAACTTCCTATAGATACATATTATGTCTCAGTTATTGATAGAGAAACTGAGTGTTGTTTCTTACTTGACCATGATTATTGTGATCTTACTAACATGTGACAGGTTCCTAAGGTACTTTTACTATTTAATTTAAAACCTCCAAAATCAGCATATGAATATGATATTCAATTAAAATCAGATGTTTTCGGATAATGAATAGATTGACAAATAGTTCTTTTTAAATATGTAAAAATTATTTTAACATCAATAAGTTGAGATACTATAGGATTTTTTTTAAAATATAGTACATAAACATACTGAAAACATAATATCAAGATTTATAGTAGTAAGATATAATAAACAACCAATCATACCTCTATATAATTTGTTTTCCACTGGTTTTCTAGCTTCATCCAAATCATGTTTTATAGTTGTACTCATGGGAGTGGTATATGTCTTCCTTTTCCCAAGACTCTACTTTTTATATAGATGTGTAATATATTTACATTGTTTTAAATTATTTAAAAAATCATTTTGATAAATTTTAATTCCTAAAAAGAAGTTCAATTATCCCATCATACACATTTTAAATTCCTTTTTTATAAGTTCTGAAAAATCATTACATTGTTTTTTTTGGTTGAACCAAAAATAAAATCATCAACATTGATTTGAAATAATAATATATTAGAACCAATGGTTTATATAAAAAGAGTTGGATCTTGCAATCTAAAAATGAAACAATATTTTAAAAAGAAATGTACTTAATCATTAGTACCATGCTCTAGGTGCTTTTTATGGGCATAAATACGTTTTGTAATTTTAAAAACAGAATCTTTTTTTGATAATTTTTAAAACTATGAGGTTGTTCAACATAAACTTCCCCCTTTAAATAACCATTTAAAAAAAATATTCTACATCCATATGTTATAATTTAATGTTCATATGAGATGCAATTGATAAAATGATTCTAATTGCTTATAATCTAGATATATGGGAAAAGGTTTGATCATAATCTATCCCTTATTCCTAATTATATCTTTTAGCTACTAATAATTCTTTGTTTATGTCAATAATCTCATTATCATCTTGTTTATTTCTAAAGACCCATTTTGTTCCTATAACTAGAAAATTTTATGGTCTTTCAAATAATTACCAAACTTCATTTACTTTGAATTGTTTTAGATAATCATGCATTCATGACATCCAAATATCATCTTCTATGGATTCTCTAAAAATTAATATTATTGTTGAGAAAGAAATGCACAAAAATTCAACTATGTCTTTTGATTGTCGTCTAGTTCAATTTCTATGTCTAGGTCTCCTATAATATTTTCTAAAAGATGATTCTTTAGGGTTCTAGACCTTCTGGGTAAAACACTTTTAGGTTCATCAGTATCATTTTCTTATGAACTAGACTTAATATTATTTATTTTATTTTCACAATGGTTTTTCAGGTTTTCAAGTCTCATGTTCTCAGAAGAGTTTGTAATTTCTTCTATTTGATCTTTCTTTTTAATAAATGTTAATTTTTTATCAAACATCACATGAAATGATTCATTAACAATCAATTACTTTTTATTAGAAAAATTATATGCTTTAGAGGTAGTAGAATATCTTAAAAATATTGCTTCATTATCTTTAAGATAAAACATACCAAGATTATTCTTAGTGTTCAAGATATACACCTTGCATTCAAAAACATTAAAGTACATTACTATAGATTTTCTATTATTGAAACATTCACAATGTTTATTTTTGAAAATAGGAAAAATTAAATCACTATTAATTGTATAGAAGGTCGTACTCATAACTTCTTCTAACAAGTAGGTTGGTAGACATTATTCATTCAGTATAGTCCTAAATATTTCATGAATAGTTCTATTTCATCATTCAATAATTCCATTTTGTTGAGGTGTTCTTGGTGATAAAAAGGAGTGTTTAATACCCATATTTGAATAAAAGGAATTTAATTATTGATTATCCAATTATCCACTATGATCCCTTCATAATTAAATTATATTATAAATTTTTTCATTTTCAACAATTTTACAAAATCCTTCAAAAATAGTAGATGCTTCATTTTTGAGTTTAAAAAATAAATCCAAGTAAATATAGAATAATAATCAAGTAAAACAAATATATATAATTTTAAATCCACACATTCTACACTTAATGGTCTAAATAGATCATTTTGGATAAGGTCTAGAGGTTTTGATGTTCAATTTTTTTTAATATATTTGAAGGGAATTTTTTTTCTTGTTAATTTGGTATCCATCAAAAAATATTTCACTATAAAACTTATGACTATTTAAATCAGAAACTACATATTTCTTAGATAATTTATTTAAAGCATAAATAATATAATGACCAAGCCTCATATGCCACATGAAAGACTCATTTATCACATTAGTTAATGAATCCACTTGCTGTTTACACATGGAATTTAAATCCAAGGTATAAACATTATCAGTTCTTGGTTCTTTAATCATAACATATTTATCTTTAAATATAGAGCAGGAATTGTTAGAAAAATCTAAATAATATCGATCATTACAGATTTGAGCGATACTTATCAGGTTATGCATTATACCGTGTACCTATAATACATTGTTTATTGGGACTATCTTTGGATCTCTAATAGTTTCATATCCAGTTATCTTTGATTTTTCATTATCACCAAAGGTGACTAGACCTCCATCTATTTGATTCGGTTTATTGTATTTTGATATGTTTTTACTCATATTCCTATAGTATTCACTGTCAATATACTATATATTTTTTGTAACCTTTTTCCGGCAGAGGAAATTTAAACTAGAGTTTGTTTTGGTACCCATATTCTCTTATGTCCACCAGTTTTATCTAGTAGAGATATAGGAATATAGATCACCTTTGATTCTCCATTACTCATATCATTTACTTCACATAATATTTTTAAATAAATGATTTTTTTAATTCCACTTAGTTTAGGATTTCTTAAATAATAGTATTTTTTATATTTCATTTTATTAAAAAAATGTAACGTAATCATTCTTGAGTTGGGAAAAAAATAATTCTTCTATAGTTTAGATTTATCACCCTTACTCCTAATATGAAATCTTTTGTTTTTAATCATATTTTTAATATGAATTTTTTTATTAATATTTTATCCTTTTTTAAAGATAGGAGTACCACTTTTATAAGTTTCTACTTCATCTTGTAATGATTTAATCTTATTTTCCTGATCAGTACAAGTTGTGGTAGATAAGTTAATTTTTTCAATTAACTCTTGATGTTGCTTATGTAAAGAATCACTTTCTCATAAAATGGAATTTTAAATATTCATTAAAGATTTGTGTTCTTTAATAACTAGTCATATTTTCCTTCTATCATTTTCTCGTAGTGAACCAATTTATTATTTGGATAATTTGGATCAGAATTAGAATTAGAATTTGATGAATAATAGGGTTTCACCTTATCATATTCTTCCGCGATGTACATATTTTTTATCAGATTTGATTCTTCTTTTTATGAATTAGATTTCGATGAGATGTTATAGTTTTCAGAAACACTCCAAGTAGCCTTCATTTCTTTTCTATTATGTTCATAATCATCATTTTCTAGGTCGTTTCTGTCTTTTAATTTTCACCTTTTATATAAGAAAAATCAGGTATTATATTACCCAATTTATTAATTTCATAGAATTTGAATTCACTTGAGTCTTTCTCATACCTCTTGATAGGTTTTTTTGAGTCTTCTTTTCTTATTATTAAACATGCTAAACATTATTGATAATTAAGCTAGTTCTATTTCAAAATCATATGTAACTGAATAATTTTCTTCTATAAATGTTTTCTTTATAATTATTATTTGCTTGTGAGATGTTACCATTACAGAAGTATTATCCATTTTCACTAAGAATTTTTGATATTCATCATCATCTTGAATTTTAACTTTTTTAATTGTCAGTTTCCTAATTATTTCTGTCATTATTAGATTTTTTATAGGTGATGAGTATTGAATTGCAGATGATAAACCATTCCATTTGGTAGGTAGTAATCTCAGTACTTTCAAGTGTTGATCTAATTGTTTGATAGGATCACCTAATGATGTATTATTAATGATCATATATGTAATACTTCCATTAATCTATGTGATACTCTCTCCATAAATCATTCTGAATGATTCCAATTTCATCTTTTCTATAGTATAATAAATTTTTCTTAAATTATGTATTCTTTCATAGGAAACTGCAATGGTTTTCCACATTTTAGAAGTAGTAGGACAATATGAGACACATTTTAATTTATTTGGTCAAAAACCACTGATAATATCATTCATAGCTATAGATTTTGTGTCATAATAGGCCTCTATAGAAATAGTCCAAGTTGGAGGTTTTTCTGTAATAATATAAGAGTAATTATCTTAGAGTATACTTCGAATCCCAGATTCTTCAAATAGATAATCATATTTTATTTCCTACATCCATGGTTTTTACCATTGAAATGTGGAGAACAAACCATTGACATTCCTTCTCTCTGATTAGTCTTTCCTATCTTTTTATATACCTTATAATTTTAGTTTGATATATATTTTTCTACAATATCTCCTCTGATACAAATGTTTTGGTACGAATATATAAATATAAAAAAGAGGAGGGGGTGAATTGTTTCTTTTAAAAAACATTTCACAATTTTACCTTTTGATGTCAACTGATGATTATTAGAATAAGTAGTTTTTTTCTTCTATATAAATGTATGAGTTGTGGATGAAGCATAAATACAAAACATGGAAATTTATAGTGGTTCAGGGCATAAAGATCCCCTAGTTTTTTCTAGAAATAGAAGTTATGAAGTGATCATATTGTAATATATCTTTTAGTAAAAAATTTAATTAATATTAGTAGAATAATTACAATAAATACTATTTTCAAAACACATATATCTCTAATGTAACATCTTCTGTAAAAAATAGAGTCTAATTGATTTTTGTAGTTGATATGTAAATGATCTTCACAAGAATGAAATTTTAATCGAATAATATGTGTGTTAATATATGGCTCAATATATATATAAATATTTATATTCTTATTTTAATCATACACACATATATAGAAAAAATACACTGATAGCATAAATAAAGCAAAGAGCCTACTTTTCAATTCTATATCTAAGAAAATATCATGATAAATCGTAATAATTCAAATTCGTGAGACAACTCCAAGTAGTCATAACATTCCTTAATAATAAGAGAAAATTTCTATAAATAATACGATTCTTTTAATCAATCATGAAAATTATTGAATAGTTCAAAAATAATCATCTAATCTTTCAAAACAAGTTTTAAATCTTTCTGATATTTCGTGAAGACCATTATACTAAATTCCGATAAAATCATAAATTCAAATCTCCAGTGATGAAATATCAAATATAAGGTTCCTTAAAAAATATAATACCAAATTTAGGGTTCAACTATGAAGAATTAATTCTTAGAACATAAGTTTGACAACATAAGGTTGACAATGTAAGGTTGACCACAAATGTTAGGTTGATGAATAACACATCTTATTCTCAAATGTATGGTTCCATTCAGGCATAGGGTTCTTTAACCATAACATTTTTTCAATATTTTGGATTCATCAAAATATACGGTTCCTTATCCATACATTTTTTTCCATGTAGTGTTCTTTATCTATAAATTTTCTCTTTTCTAAACGTAAGTTTTTTTCCAAATATATGTTTATTTATCCATATGTTTTGGTCAACGTAAGAAAATTTCTGTAGGTTACGTTCTTCAATGTAAAATATGAACAATGTTTTCATAACACACTTCAAAGTGTTTCAATATACTTTGAAAAATATTCCATGAAAATAATAATCATGAATATAATTCAAAAATAAGTAATATAAAGAATATTAATTTCCTGAAATAGACATAAAGTAATATCATGATAAAAAATAAGGGTATTTGGGAGCATAAAAAATAAATATGATTTATAGAGTATTGTTAATATAATACATGCCCAAAAATTTAATTATTTGATTCATTTTTATATCCACAAACAATATATTTTATGAATGATCTGTTTAATGATGAAGAGAAAAATATCATGCATGGATAATGTAATCTTCAAATTGATGATTTACATATTTTACATGAATCAATTTATTTATTTCATAAGTATTTATGTGGAAATATATAAGTATGTGGAGTGCCAATTTTAGTCATTTTAGTCTCTTATGCATTACCCATATAAAATACACCTTATTGAATGGACATTATATAGTTAATAGAGATTAAAAAACAACTATTGGAGTTTTTATTAAGGTATTTATATGCTTTAGATTTTCACATTCTACAGGCCTAATTCTATTCATTAAGATGAAATATGGATCCATAGGGATTATAGTTTACTATAAAAAACAAAATACCAATATAAAATAGAAAATATATCCTCTAACTTTAATTGATGAGTTATTCAATCAAATTCATAGAGCTCAATACATTTCTAAGATTATGCATCTATCTGGGTTTCATGAATTGCGAGTAAAGATTGGTGAAATTTTCAAGACTACATTCCAAATGAGGTATGGATATGATGTGTTTATAATAATCAAATTTTAAATAACTAATGAACAGTAAATTTATTTATTTATAATGAATATAGTATTCAATTTTTATATTGATCGGTTTTTTGTAGTATTCATTGATGAAATATTGGTATATTCTAAAAGATATGAGGGATAAGAGAATCACTTACAGATGATTTTTGAGACTCCTTGAAGAAATTTTTTAGATGAGAAATATAATAACCCTTCTTTCTAGAATCAATAAGTATCTTTTCTTTGCAATATTTTCTCTGTGGATGAAATCCTTGTTGATCCCATGCAGAAAAATGCAGTCAGAAGGTGTCCTACACCAATGAGCATAACTGAGGTAATTAGTTTCATTGGTTTCGATGGTCACTATTGGTTATTCATTTAGAATTTTTCCATATTGACTAACTCATTAACCAATATTACATGTATATAGGTTATGGTTGTCGGAAAAAAATGTGAATAATTTATTGTGGAATTGAATAATATATTATTCAATATTATAATTTTGATAGTTCTATTATGAAATGATGGGATTATTAATATAGTTATTCATCAAATAAAGTACTTGGTTGTGTCCTTTTTTTAAAATGATAATGTTATTTCAATTGATTCATTATAGTTGGAGACTTATGAACATATAAATCCAATACATGATCTTGAGTTATTAGATTTAATCTTTTAATTGATGATATAGAGACATTATCTCCATGGTAAAATATGTGAGATATTAACATACCATAAACCCTAAAAACATTTATCATATAAATATATAAACATAATGAAAATTATATGGATTGAGATACTTAAGGATTATGATTTCTCAAGACACTATATCACAGGCAATGAAAATAATTTAGTGAATTCATTAAGTAAGAAAGATCATGATGTTCTAACCCAAAAGATGAATGAGAGGGATCCTATGTGTGTTGGTATAGTAATGATTAATATATTTATTATTAAGGAAGGGTTACATCAATAATTTTTAAAATGATTTGAAAACTATATTTATTTGAAAATATTAAAATATCATAACCTAATGATGAGAATTTGTAGACTTAATGTAATGTATATGTTTTTGAGGAAAACTTTTAGTGAAATAACATGAAGCATGAAATTAAAGAATAAGTTTCAAGATGCATGATTTTTTAATAGATCAATGATGAGAGACTATATCCTATAGTATTCCTACCATATATTACTATTACTATATGAACATGGTATGAAATTACTAAATACATTGTGATAAAACTACCAAATACTCCTAGAATGAATAATGAAATATTGGTTATTGATGGCGGTCTAACCAAAACTATACATTTATTTCATATAAGAGATGATTTAATACTTGAAATCCACGTAAGAATCTGTACTAATACATTTGTAGGACTTCATGGGGAACCTATTTCAATAATTCTTTATAGTGATGTATGTTTTATATCCAAATTATTGATGTTTATTCCAAAAGATCTTGGGACTGAGATTAATATGATCACTAAATGAAATCCTAATACTTATGGATAGTCCAATAAGACTATTAAATCAATTGAATATATGTTGAGTATATTATCACTTGATTTTCAAATTAAAATGGATCATTAATTACCTTTGGTAGAATTTTTCTGTAATAATAGTTTCCATTTTCCAATATCTCCATATGAAACATTATATGGAAAGAGTTTTGGAACTCTAAATTGCTGGGATAATTTTAGTGAAAGTAAAATTATACGACCAATACTTTTTAAGATTCACTAATAATGGTATGGTTATTTTATATCATAATAATGAATATCAATGTTGGAAAATGAGGTGTTCCGATAGTCGAGGAAGAATTTGTAATTTCATGTGTGAGATCACATTTTTTTTTAAACTTTTCTCTATAGAAGATTGATAAAAGATTTAGTAATAAATGAAACATGAGCCAATTTATAATGGAAAATTTAAAATAATTCGGAATTATTTTATCGATATCATATAATTTTTCAATGCCACCATGTCTCTACAAATTACATGACATGTTTTATATATCATTGTTTGGGAAGTACATGCTAGAAAAAATAGAAGTTATTACCTATGATTAAATAAAATGTTATGTTTATATTTATTATTGTGATTGATACATAAAAATTATTTATACTAGTGAGATATTATTGAGTAATTAAATGACTAGACTTGTAATGGGACTTTGGATAAATCAAAAAATGGAGGAAGCAACATGAGAAATAGAAGATGATATGATGAAGAACATTCATCATTTATTTAGAATTTCAAAACCTTGAAACTTATAAGATGAAAGATTTATAAGAGGGAATAATATATCACCATATGAATGTATGATTTATTTCCTTTCAATTAAATTTAATCACCTCAAAATGTTATGACGCACACAACACTAGTGTTAAAAGAAAATACTCTTTTAAAATTGTATCTAAATATGACCATTATAACATAAATATTAAGTTGGAAGGTATGAATAGTAAGAAATAAATTATTAAAATTATATGATTTATAAATGTATTAAATAAATTAAATACATAAATATTTATTATAAATAAAAAGTAGAATCATTTTAGTGTAAAAGAAATGTATTCTAAAAAACTATATTTTCTTAAAGAAAATAGTTTCGTCGCTTATTGAAAAATTATGATAAAATTGTTTTCTGACAATTTTATAATTTTTTTTTGATAAAATTTTATTAATTTAATTAATAAAAAAATTAAAATTATTGTATAGTTAATAGTTTGGGTTTTCTTGAAAGGTTTCACTTTCAATGAAGAGTGAAAATAAAGTTTTTATTGAAAAAAACATTTTTATTTTAATTATAAAAAAAGATAAATAAAATTTTAGTTTGGTTTTAAAATATAATTATACCAATTATTTTAAAATTTAAATTTATTTGGTCATTTGGATAAATTTTATGTTAAATTTCATTATAAAAACATTCTGAACTGGTTAGAATTTTCTCTTTGTAAACTTGCTTTCTCGTTGCATTGGTGGGAATAAATTTAAATATGTTTATTAAAATTTAGTGAATTGACATTAAAATTTTAAATTAAATTTTTGGAAACATGTTAATTTATAGTATCAAATATATTTAACATCATTTGTTTCCATTTGGCATTATAGAATTAGTAAAAAATAATTATAATGCTTAAGGTAAAAACAGATTTACTATAGGAGTTAGACTAAGAAGATATGTGAACAAATGACCATCAAACTAGTAATAAACCCATTTTAAGGAAATATATAATCTTTATAACCTATAATTTTCTATAATGTCCCAATAATGTGTTTTTATAATGATTAAAACATTCATGTAATTGATTCTTTTCAATTATTCCATGTGTGACCTCTCCCCCCCCCCCGTATAAAAGGCCACCACCTATCATATCCTCTTCGCACTTCCACATCCATTTGGTTTAGAAAATAACTAAAAAAATTACTTCCATAATCCTCTTACCTTGTAATATAATACTTTTTTATCACAAATATATATGATTAAGACTTTCGGTGTAATCCTAAAGAGGTCATCTAATGAAGTGGAAATGTTATTAAACAAGTTTCTTTATTTTATTTATTCTTCCTCCTATGTAAAATAATATTAGAAAACCATGATGTAATAAAAAAAATTATCTTCCATTCACTTATATATTATTATTCTAATGTAATAAACTTTATTCATCTTCTCATCCATTAAATGAGAAATAAAATCATTGATCTTGTGTATGATAGAATACCACCTCAAAAACTGATGTAATTCATTTTCCATCCAAACCTATATCAGTTGCATATAATTATTCATTTAAATATATATATAAATTATTTTTATTAAAATTATTCATATTTAATTATAATAAAATATATACCATCTTACCAATATTCCTTTAAAAAGATGATAATATCGCTCGTGTGTATAGTGGGCTACCACGTTGCGAAGTGATGTGATTCATTTTTCACTTATGATTTTCATAAATGTTAATAAGGATAGATATAATAAAATTATGTGATATATATATGACAAGATATTTATTATGTAAAATTAATATATCTTCGAATTATGTATCGTTTCACTTGTAAAGTGACTGTTATCGTCAATCGTGTGTATGTAGGACCTACTGTCTCCATGAAGCGATGTGATTCATTTTCAATTTCCAACATTCATAAATGGATATAAAAATTTATATACAAAGTTAATATGATATTTATGACATTAATATCAGTTTATATATGATAGATCTATATCATATATATAGGATGAAAAGAATTCATTGAAAAAAGTTCATGAGAATACAATAAAATTAACAACTTCAACAAAGAAAAAATGAAATATTATCAACAAGTGAGTGTTAAAATGTAATAATAGGAACATATATGATATTATAATTGTGAAATGGTTCTATTATAAATTAATAACATTCCTAATACTATTATAAAAGTGGTTAATCATGCTAAACTAAATTAAATCATAAGGTATGGGACGTTGTCTCAAATTCCCTTTATGGAGGCGTATTCCTTTTCTTCTACACATAATTTCCCTCATAAGGTATATATACCACCATGTTAACATGTAATATCCTAAAAAATTCATAATTCAAGGAATTTTTAGTCTTAATTTGAATTATTTTTTACAACGAGATTTGACTTGAAAATTACCAATGTAAAAACTTTTAGATATCAATTGCTTTTCATTGGGTTATATTGAATCATAATTATCATTTAAATCCATAGATTATGTGTGTATATAATTTTTATTTAATATTTTCAATTAACAACTATTTTATTTTTATTTACATTTGATACAAATAATTGATTCATTTATTCTCTTTTCACAATTGTGATCATTTTGGGGTATTCATTTCTCAATTTCCATTTCTTTGATACATATTGGTTAATATAAACCTATTAAATATTATGTGTTTTATATACCATAACAATGATGTATTTAAAATATATAACTATTTATTCATGATGGTTAATTTTTCAATTCAAGTTTATCCACATTTTCTGTATTAGGTAAATGAATATTTCCTAAGTTGTATATTATTCACACATATAGTGTTTTGGAAGTTATTTTATTAACTAAAATTTTTTTATATATATAAATTATTTATTCAATATGGAAATTAGTTTATTATATATATAATTTGATAATTTAATAAATTGTTATTTATAAGTGGAATTTATTGGACAAGAAGTGATGGGTGGTCCTAGAAATATGTCACCACTTAATGCATCAAAATGACTCATGAGAAAAATGAGTTGGATAAATTTAACATGATTTTTACATGTATTTTTTTGTCTCCTTGTGAATATTCATGAAGTTTGAGCTTCCATGAGGCATTATAAAATGAAATCCAATAATTTAACATTTCCTTCACTATTAATTCATGTGTTATTGTAATCCATAAGATTTCCACAGTGACATTATCTATGGACACATTCTATTATTGGTTATTTGATTGAATGTAATGTGTTTTATGTAATTCTCCTTACCATATGGATTAAGCCTTATCTAATTGTGGTATCCATTATATTAATTAAATGGAATCTGTGCTCAGTTATTTAATTTTACATATTGAGTATTCTTTATTGATTGATGATAACTACCATTGTACATAAACCTTATAGAGCATTTGGGCTTGCCCTTATTTTGTACCCTTTCCCTAGGATATTAATAATAAATCTTTTAATGAGTTTTAAAAGATGAATATTATTTTTATTTTTTATGAAATAATCATTTTTCTACTAGGAATTTAAAAGGCGTATCGTGTTTGTATCTTGTTTTCCAAAATATCTTAACTGATATGTCCTTTGGGATTTGACCATATGTATCTTTTTCAATCTAATAATGTTTACACCGATATTGGTATACTAGATTTAGGGTGGTGACATGTAATATATATAAGTTTATAAGGGGAGGTAGCACAAGGACTATAGTGTGGTTGTGACTCATATATATTTGGAAGTATTGTTGGATCTAGAAGATCATGGTGGATATCATTCCCATGTAATACATCATCATGTGACATGTATACACTAGGATTTTAACCCTATGGAACACCAATTTGAAGATCAATATTATAAGGACCCCACAATAAAACATTACATATTATTTAATTAAATGGATAATTAACATTGATGATCTTTTTAGGTTTAGATATTTTGAAAATTAGTCCATATCTATTACATGACATCTAAAAAATTACAATATAGACACTTCTACTCAGTTTCCATTGTTTCATAAAATAATAACTCTTGAAAATTAGAGTTACATCTAGTTCCATTTTTTAGACAATGTGACGTTTCCTTGATCTCATCCCTGACCCTATTCATCTTTATGGTCTTTGAAATTTTTTTCAAAATATGGGATAAGCATAAAAAGCTCAGTATGGGTTTTAAAACAATGAAAGAAAACATTAGTTCATCAATATATACATAACAAAATATCTTTAACATAACTTGTGAAATCATATGATTTATTAATATCACAAAGTAATCACATATCATAAAGGTAACTTGTGGCATCCATAATATACTTATATTGTAGTTTTCACAGCCACGTAGGGAGTTACATATGTAATACCCATAATAGTATATTCCATAAATCTCTTAAAAGAAACATTTGCGTTTACCTCTGTCATGTTACCCAATGCATTGGAGAGCTATTTCGGGCTCACCCGCCCTAGGGTTTTTACAAAAACACCTGTATACGTCAAAAATTCACAAGAACTATAACATTTTCATAAGACAAAAAAAACATAATATAAAGATAACATTTCCACATTTCAATCACAATATATCATTTAAATATATTGATATAAAATTTCCCTTATCAAAACCATTTTCATTAAAAAATTATGTAAAAGATTATATGGTATTTATTTTCCTTTTAAAAACGTTATAGCTTGTTAAGGAATCCATAGAACAAATAAAAATCACGATTGTAGAAAAGGTTGTTGTCACTACTTACATTATAACATACATTCTATTTGGTCGTTTAGTGAAATGCATCATAGAAAAAAATTCCATTTGAATGGAATGAAATTAAAATGTGTTAATAATGATTATAAAAGAAATTAATTTATGGAACAAAATATGCCTCAATGAAAGGTGATTGAGATGAAGTCCCTTACATCATGTCCGACATGAAACGTTGGTCCTTTATTCTAGGTATTAATAAACTAATATTAATTTATACTTAATTAAGATCCTTTTACATGTTTATTATTCTTTTTATATCACTTATTTTCAGGTTATAAACATTATGTAATCATTTAAGTTAATAATGGTCATTTTGTCGATATTTGGTACATGAGTCCAAAATGAACTTCTTATATTTACAAGTTTTCCATGTGGTCAAAAGTTCAGTTTTAAAAAAATAATTTTCATGATTTAGATATCATATATATAATATTTATCAATTTTATATATGTATTTATAATAGTACCTAAAATTTCGAGGTACGAAATGAAATGCATCGTTCATGGAGACGGTAAGTTGTGCGTACGCATTAACACTACATTCATTTCTACTTTGTATTTTTAATGAAATGAAAAATTAATGAAAAATCTTTATATTATAATTCAAGCATAATATCATATATAATTTCATTAAATCCATCTTTTATACGTTCCACATATTTCATGAACGAGTCATATCACTTTGAGGGGGCGGTAGTCCACACTTTCTCTAATGAAATTATCACGTTTACCCATTATAGAAACCATAAAGTCATGATTTAAATAAAAAATATAGATGAATAGAGACAATAGAAATATAATATATATCACATATATATATAGTTCCACAATAATTTCCACCATACGAAGTGGTAGAAGAATATTGAACAATCATCGTTTAATGAGGCAGTAGTTCACCATCCACAGAAACATTAGGTTCTTTACCCATTAGATGGTGGTGTGTGTAAGTGAAGTTAAAATAATTCTCATAAAAACATGATAGTATATTTAAGATACTGTGTTTTTTATAAAATAATTAAATAAAAAGTGTTTAGGTTCTTGGAGGAGTAAAATAAAAAAATAACTTAAAAGAAGATGTTACCTTTAAATCGGGTAACTCCCTTTGGTTTGAACCAAAACGATTTCATGAAGTTCCTTATGCCAAAGGAAATGCTTATAGGTGGAATATAGGGATCTTGAGAGCTTATTCTGTTATAGGATAGAAGAGACATGGGTTTTGAGAGTTGTCAGTAATGGGTTAGAGGTGAGGGTTTTTTATAAGTTGGAGGAGGGGCTCTTTAGGAATGTTTGAAAATATTTTCACATTAAACAATGATTTCAGTTTATAAATCTCAAAAACTTATTAAATACATATATAATATTAATTTTGTTCGAAATAAAATAATCCAATAATAATTGGATTGGTTTTTTGGATATTGTTTCTATCTTTTTAATCTTATTTATTTAAATCATTCAGAATTGAGGTAAATAATAAATCCTTATTGTGTCATAAATAATTATATTTATATGATGTCTAAAAATTATAAATAAAATACCATGATGTAGGAAATTTTTTTAAATTTATAAATAATATTTATAGTCAAATATATCAATTATATAACCCCACATTAAAATTGTTTTATCCAAACAACACATGTTTATGATTTCTTTTTATTTTTACTATAAATAAAAAGTTATTAATATCATTATCTTACAAAAGAAGATTTCAAAGGCCAATGGTCTTACCCAAGGATTTTCTTGGTCGTCTATTACTCATCCAGTAATGTTAGGACAAGTTTTAAGGTAATTTTATATTATTATAATATTTTTTACCTTGAATTGCCCTATTTACCTTTAACCGCGGTAAATAAGTCAAAAGTTAATATTCACCAAAAATTATTTTCATCTTTTTGAACCACATTATATATACTAATAATATCAATGTATTTTATATTTTCAAAATTTAATTAACTGAAGTCGTAAAATTTCATTTAAATGAAAAAGTCATCTTTTTTACTACTACTCATTATTTTCACTATTGATAAAAAAAAATTTTGTTTTCACAAAAAATAACCAAAATTCAGCCAGGGTTATATTTGATATTATTAATTCAAAAATTATTTCTACAAAATTAAAAACATATAATTTGGAATAATTAATTTAAAATTAATGCATGTTGTCAAAATAAAAAGCGTGTTTTTAAGACATAATAACTATCAAAAGATTGACACTTTTTTATGTCCAATTTCAAAGTATAATTACTTTTAATGACCAACATTGGATTTAATGGAAAATATATAATTTAATTACACTTTATATCCAATTAAAAAGATAATCCAACTATATAAATAAATTAGAATAAAAGGACGTTTAGAATTAAAATACAGTAATTTATACTATTCATTAAAAATAAATTTTATCAGAAAAATACCAAAAAATTTACCCAAAGTGAATTAAGATGACCTGATTCAAAAGAAGAAAATTATTTTGTAATATAGATCATATAAAAGTGACCAAAACTATATATAAATAGGGTTCACCATTGAAAAGTAGTAAATCTAACTTTTAAATAATATTAGAGTATTTATGATTAAAATTTGACTCATTTACATTTTATGCCTCTAAATTTTATTGGATAAATCTAAAAAGATTTAACTAATATGTATAAATCTTATTTTAGTTCGTTCTATTCATTCCAGCCAATAAAATGACTTCGCGTTAACTATCATTTAAAATAATAAAATATAATATTTTTTTAGTATAACTCAACATTGTGTGTAACATTAGACTTTAAAGAAACCTATTGTTGCACATAGAGGATTCCATCAAACAGATAATCCGCTTAAAAATAAAATTAATATTTAATTCACTAATATTAATAAATTTTAAAATTTATTATTCTTTATTTACTTGGGATGTTACATTATTCACCCATTTTGGAAATTGCGTCCTCACAATTTTTATTCACTTATCAAATAAGTGGGTGTATTTTTCCCTAGTAGCATTTTTAGATTCCCATGGCTCCTCCTCAACCATATAGGTTTTCCAGGAAACCTGTACATGATAAATTACCTTATTCCTAAACACTTTCTTTCTTCGGTCAAGAATATGGATTGGTTATTCCTTATAAGACAGATTCTCTTCCAACTGAACTACCTCTGGGCTCAAAACATGAGATGGATCTGGAATATACATTATATAAACTGATATATGAAAAACATTGTGTACCTAGAATAAACATGGAGGTAAATCCACTTTATAGGAAACTGATCCATCTTTCTCCGGGATTTCATAGGGTCCAACGAACCTCAGGCTCAACTTTCCCTTATAACCAAAACGCATCACACTTTTCCATAGAGAAACATGAGAAATACATAATTGACTATATAGCGACCCATACTTTACATACATGGTTAATACATCAAAATTGAAGCATACTTATTACAAAATATTACAAAACCATGAAAGGACCGTATAGGTATAGTGTATTTAGAAACTGGGAAACATAAACAACTTGTTCATAAAGCATCTGCATTGTCTCCCATTTATTTCAGTATATCTATAGTCCCTATAGGAATATTTTTCTTAATAACCTTCTTCCGGACCTGGGGAAAGAAAACATACAAAAGGGTGATCTCAAATGATCAGTAAGGGTAAACAAAAGAAATATCAATCACATCATATTCATAAGAACATAACATTTTGGAAATCTTACCCTGCAAAAGAGATCATAATTTCATATCATGGGATAAATCATGGTAGTGAAATTTAATCCCAATAATCATAACTTAAAACATGAAACATTGTTTCATACACACATAATCATAGAGAATCATTTCTTATTAGTCAGGACTCATTTCCAAGACTATCTTAGTGGACAAAGTCCATTTTTGAACCGAGTTCACTCCTCGTTTCAGTCCTGTTTCACTGAACCGGTTTGACCTGATGTTCCAGCCATGTCTATCTAATGAGATATAAAATCTCTAACAAATGCATTGGAGGGAGATATTGGTCCCACCCATCTCATAATGATTCCATTCTTATGTGTGCCACAAAATCATAAACCATACATCCTAGCATAACCCATGTAATAAAAATGGGAATCTTAAACATTGTGACATCATAAAAAAATTCATATAAGATAAAGGAATTCCTAAAAATATTTCCTCCACAACATAATAAAATAAATGTAATAATAGGGACAGAAAATGAACCATATATTATCTTAGATGAAAGATAATTTTGATAAAACAATTGAACTCCATTCTTGAGGAAAATATCCTTTATACTTCAAAAACATTTTTCCTTTATTAACATGTCATACAATTTTAAACTAAAATAAGTTGATTAAAAATAAACTTGAAAACTTGTAAAGGAATATTTTTGGAAATAATTATTTAAAAATCCATTCATTCCGTATAAGTTAAGAAAACATTCTTCTCGTACTTTGGTCAGAAAAGTCAAAAAGTACCTCGTACGAAAAACGACAAAGGATTTCCTTTCATATCTTTTACTAAAAACTCACCTAAGAGTAAAATTGCATTTAAACAATTGTAGAAGGATGTAAATATTATTAAATATTGAGGAAACATGGATGTGGATGATAAATATTCCCCAGTAAATTCTGAAGTATAAACAATCTCGGATAAAAATTGAGATTGCGAGATTGTCCCTTAATTTAGGTCTGATTTACTTCGTAAGTGTCCGAACCTTCTGTATAATGATTTAAATAATGTTATTGACTTATTCCAGAATCATAATTATTGATATGATATCATATATGGTCGTATTCTTAGCTTCATATTAGTAATATTTCATTACTACTTGTTATTCGGGTATTTATTCCTTTTTGTTCTTATGCGTGTTTTTTCGAATAAATTCTTATTCTTCTCTTTAGGTTATAGATAACTCATTTCCATAATGGTATTAGTGTACTATATATGATATTTATTCATTAAATTCATTTATATAATCATTATTCAATGAATATCATGTAGAACGAATCGCATCACATCGTGGAGACGGTATTCTGTACGTACGCATGAGTGATGATATCGTTTCCATGATCGTGGAATTGAATTGGAGTGTATGTATACTATTTCATAATCAAGAAAACATTACAATAATAATATATAGTTATTTATTTGCACCATTATACCGATCAAATTATGGTGGTGATGGAAAATAGATTACACCACGACATGGAGACGGTATTCCCTACGTACGCATGTGCGGTGATTTCGTTTTCCGTAGGATGGATAGATGGTGAAATAGGGTTGTTTCATATGTATAATAACATATCAGTATATGAGTGATACTTATGTTATTAATTCATAATGAAACAACTAAATAAGAAGAAGTGGAAGAAGAAATAATGTTGAAAGAATCGGTAATGGACATTACCTCTTCTTTGAAGCGCCTCTTTGAGACCTCCTCTTAGGGCACTAAAATTGGTCGTTGAAGAAGACCAGGACCACTAGGATGTTTCTAGGGAAGTGGGGAAGTGAAATGGTCAGGTTTTGGCCGAGCATCAAGGCTCAAATTCGTGTGAGGAGGAGAGGGAGTAGGTTCCCTTTTATAAGGGAGGAGAGGGGCACCTTTGGAAATATAAGAAATATTAGTTTATATTAAATCCCAACCCCACATAAAAACATCCCAAATGACTCATATCCAAATATTAGATGATATAGGGTTTTAATATCATCACCCAATAAAATATATACATGTTAGGAATTTATTGTAAACATTATAAACTTGATTTATCCTTATTTATCAATTTAATTTTATTTGTGGTAATAATATTCTAAATTTTAAATTATTATAAATAATTACATATGTGTTGTGAATTTTCTATAATTTGACACTTTATGACATTTTAGACCATATAAATTTTAATTTATAATTTTTAAATATTTTTGTGAGTTTTAATCAATTTTATAAAATAATAATAGTGTCAATTTTGACACTATTCATTTATTTGAATTTAAATAAAATATATACAGAAGAAATGTTCGAACTAAAATCTTTTATAGATTCATAAAATTTCATATGTGTCTATAAATTTAGTGAAGCACATTAAATAGTTCATATATTATTTATTTTAATATTTTTAAAACCATTTATTTGATATTTTAATTAATAAAATAATTTCAACATCACTATTGTGTCATAATTAATGATAATTATTTAATCCCTAAAAATTATAAATAAATTCATATGATGTAGATAATTGTAATATACTTCTGTAGACTATTCATGTTTGATGTTTCATTAAGTTTATCAATAAATTAAAATAATTATACTTATAAGATTTAAGAAAGTGACACATTGTCACATTCTTTGGTTTTAATAATAATTAAATTATTTTCATAGAAAAAGACCATTAAATGAATATAATACGACCCTTAGGTGATATGGGTCGACTTTTAGTCATCCAATAGGATTTTGGCAGGTGTTGGGGTAATTTTATAATCTTATATTTACCCTTAATTACCCGATTTACCTTTAACTATGGTAAATAATATTTACCGTAGTTACTATTCATAATGCCCAAAAATAAAAAATATCCTATTAACATAATTTGGACCCATTGATTAAAATATGGAATCCATTTTTTCAAAATTCAAAACAAATAAGTTGTAGTAATTAATTTAAAATTAATCCTGTTGTTAAGAAAACGGGTTTTAGAAGTTAAAACATTGCCAAAGATTGAAATGTTTTTACCTATGAATTCAATGTGAAATTAATGATAATGATATACATTATATTAAATGGTAAAAATATATTCTATTTATACTTTAAAAACATTCAATATTATAACTTAACCATATAAATTATCTCAATGAAAAAAGTTGTTTTTAATAAAAAATTAGCGTATTTTTACTATTCATCAAAATATGAAAGTTATCAGAAAAATATCAATAATTTATCCAAAGAAAATTTTTATATCCTGATTCAAAAGAAGAATTTTATTTTGTCAAATAGGACTTTTAAACATGTCAAAAAATAGATTTAATGTGGGTGCACCATCAAAAGGCGGCAAAACTGCATTTTTGTGAAAAATACTTATTTTACCCGAAAAATTTATTTTGTTCTCTTACCATGTTCTAGAAAATGTGTAAAATGAATAATAATGTTATAAAATTCAAAATGTTGTTAATACTATTCATAACGGCTAGCCCATGATAAAATATCGTTGTTTAGTGAAACCCGGTATTGCGCACTACACACGCTATCGAGGAAAGTCGCGATTGCATGTAATGCAAGCCAAGTCCGTATTGTGTGCTGTAAAAGATTCCTTTAGTGTTGCGTATAACATAATACATAAAAAAATATTTCTAATAAAATCTCTGGGTGTTACATTCTACCCCAGTAAAATGAATTTCACCCTCGAAATTCGTCACTTCATTACAAATAGATGAGGATACCTCTCCCTCATCGTATCCTCAAGTTCCCATATAGCTTCTTCTAATTGGTGGTTCCTCCATAAATCTTTCACCAAGTGAGTGGTCTTGTTCCGTAGGACTTTTTCTCTACGATCCAGAATTTCTATCAGCTGTTCTTCATAAGAATGATCTTGCTCCAGCGGTACAACTTCTGAGCTGACTACATGTGAAGGATCAGGTCTGTACTTTCTCAGGAGAGATACATGGAACACATCGTGAACTTGAGAGAGATTCGGTGGAAGCGCCAATCGGTAAGCTACCTTCCCAACATGATCCATAATTTCAAAAGGACTGATATTTCTAGGGCTCAACTTTCCCTTCTTTCAAAATCTCATGACCCTCTTCCAGGGAGATATTCGTAAGAACACTTTATCACCCACTTCAAACTCTAAGTATTTTTTTCGGTTTTCGGCATAACTTTTTTCTCGACTCTAAACTGCTCTAATGTGTTGTTGAATAGATCTGACATTTTCTTCCATCTCATCAACAATATCAGGTCCTCATAGCATTCTTTCCCTAACTTCATCCCAGTAAGTTGGAGTACTGCATTTCTTTCCATAAAGAGCTTCATAAAGAGCCATATGAATACTGGAGTGAAATATATTATTTTAAGAAAATTCCACCAAAGGTAGGTATTGATCACAACCACCTTTGAAATCCATAGATCAAGCTCTCAACATATCTTCTAGAGTTTGAATTGTCCTCTTAGACTGATCGTCTTCCTGAGGATGCTAAGTAGTGCTGAAACTCAACTATGTATCCAGAGTATGATGGAGACTTCACCAAAACATCGAGGTAAACCTCGGATCCCGATCAGATTTAATGGAAAGTGGTACTCCATGAAATCTTACCACTTCCTTTACATATATCTTGTCAAGCTGATCTAGGGATAAATCCTCTATAATAGCAATAAAGTGTGCAGACTTTGTAAGACAATCAACTTTGACCCAGATATCATTATTTCCTTTGGATGTTTTAGGAAGTCTAGTGACAAAGTCCATAGTGATGTTTTCCCATTTCCATTCTGGTATAGGTAATGGTTGTAACATCCCCTTAGACTTTTGTGTCTCAGCTTTAACTTGCTGACAAACCAAGCATCGGGAGACATATTCAGCAACATATCTTTTCATGCCAACCCACCAGAAGAACACTTTCAGGTCCCTATACATCTTCGTACTTCCAGGATGAATAGAGAATGAAGAACTATGAGCCTCATCCAGCAGCTCCTTCTTTAATTTGGGGATGGGAGGAACACAAAACCGATTCATGAACTTTATTATCCCATCACAATCAAGGTTGAATTCAGGAACATTTCTCGCCTTCTTTTGTAACTCTACATCTTCTTTCCGTGCCTCTTTAATCTTCACATGTATAGATGGTTGAACATTAATTTGAGAAAGATACAATTTTACCCTTTCATTATAATTCCAAGATCCATCCTTTGTAAATCCATAAATATTGGATCTTTTGTGATCCTCATCACGGATAAGCTAGCATGGTCTTGTCTACTTAAAGCATCTTCCACCTTGTTTTCATTCCCAGGGTGGTAATGAATTGAGCAGTCGTAATCCTTAATCAGCTCCAACCATCATCTTTGGCGCATATTAAGCTCCTTTTGTGTGAAAATATACTTTAAACTTTTATGATCAATATAAATGTCACACCTTTCTCCATAAAGATAATGCCTCCAAATATTTAATGCAAATATTACCACAGCTAACTCCAAATCATGAGTTGGGTAATTTTTCTCATGGATTTTCAACTGTCGGGAGGCATAAGCTATCACCATATCATTTCGCAAAAGAACACACCCAAATCACTTCTTGGATGCATCACTGTAGATCACAAACCATTCTCCACTACAAGGCAGTGTGAGAACAGGTGCACTGGATAACCATCTTTTCAACTCCTTGAAATTCTCTTCACATTCCTCCGTCCAAACAAACATAACTCCTTTTCGAGACAACATGGTGAGTGGATTAGATAATTGTGAAAAATATTTCACAAAACGTCGATAATATCCAGCCAAACCAAGAAAACATAGGATCTCGGTTACTATTATTGGTCTCGACCATCTTTCGATAACCTTTGTTTTTGCTGGATCCATAGATATCCCCTCTTTTGAGATTATGTGACCCAAAAATGAAACTTTTTTAAGCCAAAATTCACACTTGGTAAATTTGGCATAAAGCTTCTTCTTTCTTAGGGTCTGTAATACAATTCTCAAGTGATCTTCATGTTCTTCCTTTCTCTTTGAATAGACAAGAATATCATCTATAAAGACTACCAAAAACTGATCAAGATAGTATCTAAAGACATTATTCATCATATCCATGAAGATAGCAGGGGCATTAGTAAGACTAAATGGCATCACTATAAATTCATAGTGTCCATACCTTGTACGGAAAGCCGTCCTTGGTATATCCTCGCTTTTTAACCTTAATTGATGATACCCTAAATGAAGATCAATCATGAAAAGTATAGAGCTCCGCGTAGTTGGTCAAATAGGTCATCAATGTATGGGAGAGGATATTTGTTCTTGATAATGATCTTGTTAAGTTATCGATAATCAATGCAGAGTCTCATTGATCCATCTTTCTTCTTAACAAACAAAATAGGTGCTCCCCAAGGTGACGCACTAGGGCATATGAATCCTTTATCAATATTCTCTTGGAGTTGCTTCTTCAATTCCTGCAACTCAATTGGGGCCATTCTATAAGGTGTCTTTGAAATAGGCAAAGCACCCGGTACGAGTTCTATTGAAATCTCTACTTCACGATTTGGTGGAAGACCTGGAAATTCCTCTAGAAAGACAACATCAAACTTCCGTACAATGGGAATATTCTTAATCGTCAGTTTCTCTCCCTCCATTTGAGATAAATAACCCTAATTTAGTGGAATCAAGACCCATAAGATAGAAGAAATTTCCACTGGATGTTTATGTTCATCCTTGCATCGATAGACAATCATAGATTGATCTGGAATATGAAATGTGACGTCCCTTCTTTGGAAATTGATATGAGATCCATATAAAGAAAGCCAATCCATGCCAATAATCACATAAAATTCCACTATAGGAAGGATCACAAGATTTTCAGGAAGCAATTTCCCACAAACTTCAATCGGAGAAGAATTGTAAACTTTTGATGCTACTATTGTTCCATTAGGGGTTGTCACAGCTAACTCAACATCTAATTGTTGAGGTAATATGGAGATAACCTTAGAAAATTCTTCAGAAATAAAAGAGTGGGTGGATCCAGAATCAAATAAAACATTTTCTACTTTAGAGTGGATGGTAAGTGTACCTCTTACCACTTCGTTGTCGTACTCCACATCACCGATAGTAATTTCATGTGACTTTCCATTGCCTTTGGCCTTAAGAGTTTGTTGAAGTTGATCATCATCATCAACCCTTGGATTTGGGCATTGATTGGCATATTTTCCCATCTCCTTGCACTTGAAACATTGAAGTGTAGTAGGTTCATTCTGTGTATCCCTTCCTTTGTTTGCATCATTAGACATCTTCTTCCCATTATTTCGACATTCAATTGCCCGATGACCTTCTTTTCCACAGTTATAACATTTTCTTGTCCCCTTAAGGAAATTTCCTCCATGTTTCTTTCCACACTTTGAGCATAAGGGAAAAATCATCTTCTTTTCAGTGAGGTCTTTAGATTTTCCTTTCAATTCCATTTTCCTCTTCTTATCAAACCCATGTGACTGATGGGTTACACCAATCTCCATCTCAACCTTGAGAGCACATCGAACAATTTCCTTATAGATATTGAAGTCCCTTATGGATAATGCCCTTAGAAAACTTGGTTTTAAGCCACTAAAGAATCGATCGATCTTACTCTCAGGTTGGATAATAATACTAGAATCATACCTTGCAAGTCTTGTAAAATTTGCTTCATAGGTAACAACAGATTCATCATCCTTTTGCTTTAGTTCAAGAAACACCTTCTCCATCTTTGTTCGAATAATAAGAGAGAATTACTTATTGAAAAATATTTTCTTGATCTCGTCCCATTCCATGGACTCTATTTCATTCCTTGGCCTCGTATTCTTGATATGATTCCACCATTGATCAACATCACCTTCCAAATGATACACTACTAAGATGACTTTATCATGTTCAGAACATTGAAGAACTGAAAATATCTTTTCAGTGGTACTGATCCATTGTTCAGCAACTAATGGATCAGTAGATCCACTGAATAAAGGTGGACACTGCCTCATGAAGGATTCAATAGAATGTTGCTCCTTCTTTTGCTCATTTGGAAGCCCTGCAAGATTCATAGCTTGAGAATGTTGTGTGAGAATGGCTACAATATTTTTCATTCCAGCTCCCATAATGTTTGGTTGCTCAGGGGACAATCATTTTATTGCCCGTCGCATTCCGAATTAACACGGTTCCTTCGAGTTCCAACCATTGACTAAAACCAGGAAGAATAGTGTGAGCAACACTAATTACAATAGGAAAAACACACAATCCAGAATAAAATTTCACACTTAAGGTCTTATCATAGGTTGTTCATGGCCATTTCTAAAACACTATGATTGTGTTCTATGCTTAGACGTATCCTTAGGTTTCTTACTAAGGCCTTCACATCCTAGTTTCCAAAGGTTGACTATACCTTTCCTCTGATACCAACTATAGCGACATATACTTTACATACATGGATAATACTTCAAAATTGAATCATACTTATTACAACATATAACAAATCCAGGAAAGGACCGTATAGGTATAGTGTCTTTAGAAACTGGGAAACATAAACAACTGGTTCATAAAGCATCTACACTGTCTCCCATTTATTTCATCATATCTATAGTCCCTATTGGAATATCTTACTTAATAACCTTCTTCTTGACCTGGGGAAAGAAAACATAAAAAAGGGGGAGCTCAAATGCTCAGTAAGGATAAACAAAAGAAAGATCAATCACATCATATTCATAAGAACATAAAATTTTGGAAATCTTACCCTGTATAAGAGATCATAATTTCATAACATGGGGTAAATCATGGTAGTGAAATGTAATCCCAATAATCATAACATAAAACCTGAAACTTTGTGTCATACACACATAATCATAGAGAATATTTTCTTATTAGTCAGGACTCATTGCCAAGACTATCTTAGTGGACAAAGTCCATTTCTGAACTGAGTTCACTCCTCCTTTCAGTCCTGTTTCACTGAACCAGTTTGACTTGCCGTTCCAGCCATGTCTATCTCATGAGATATAATATCTAAACCCAATGCATTAGAGGGAGATATAGGCCCCACCCATCTCATAATGATACCATTATTTTGTGTGCCACAAAATCATAAACCATACATCCTTGCATAACCCATGTAATAAAAATGGGAATCTTAAACATTTTGACATCATAAAACAATTCATATAAGATAAAAGAATTCATAAAAATATTTCCATCACAAAATAATCAAATAAATGTAATAATAGGGATAGAAACAAAACCCTATATTATCATAGATTGAAAATTATTTTGATAAAACACTTGAACTCCATTCTTGAGGAAAATATCCTTTCTACTTCAAAAACATTTTCCTTTCTTAATATGTCATACAATTTTAAACTAAAAGAAGTTGATTAAAAATAAACTTGAAAACTTGTAAAGGAAAATTCTTGTAAATAATGTTTTAAAAATCCATTCATTCCATATAAGGTAAAAAAACATTCTTCTCGTACTTTTGTCGGAAAAGTCAAAAAGTACCTCATACGAAAAATGACAAAAGACTTCCTTTCATATCTTTTACTAAAAACTCAGAGAAGGGTAAAATTGGATTTAAAAAATTGTAGGAGGATGTAAATAATATTACATATTTATGAAACATGGATGTGGATGATAAATATTACCTCGTAAATTCTGAAGAATAAACAATCTCTGATAAAAATTGAGATTGCGGGATTGTCCCTTACCTTAGGTCTGATTTGCTTTGTAAGTGTCCGAACATCCTGTATAATGATTTAAATAATTTTATTGAATTATTCTAGAATCATACTTATTGTTATTATATCATATATTGTCATATTATTATCTTCTAATTAGTAATATTTCATTACTACTTCTTATTCGGGTGTTTATTACTTTTTGTTCTTATGTGTGTTTTGTCGAATAAATTCTTATTCTTCTCTTTAGGTTATAGAGATCTCATTTCCAGAATGGTATTAGTGTACTATATATAATATTTATTCATTAAATTACTTTATATAATCTTTATGCAATGAATATCATGTAGAACGAATCGAATCACATCGTGGAGACGATATTCCGTATGTACGCACGAGCGATGATATCGTTCCCATGATCGGGGAATTGTATTGGAGTGTATGTACACTATTTCAGAATCAATAACACTTCAAAATAATCATATATAGTTATTTATTTTCACCATTATACCCATAAAAGTATGGTTGTGATGGAAAATAGATTACACCACGGCGTGGAGACGGTATTCTGTACGTATGCACGTGCGGTGATTTTGTTTTCCGTAGGATGGATAGATGGTGAAATAGGGTTGTTTCATACTTATAATAACATATCGGTATATGAGTGATACTGATGTTATTAATTAATAATGAAACAACTAAATAAGAAGAAGTGGAAGAAGAAATAAAGTTGAAAGAATCGGTAACGGACAATAGCTCTTCTTTGAAGCGCCTCTTTGAGACCTCCTCTTCGGGCACTACAATTGGTCCTTGAAGAAAACCAGGACCTCTAGAATGTTTCTAGGGAAGTGGGGAAGTGAAATGGGCAGGTTTTGGCCAAACTTGAAGACTCAAATTGGTGTGAGGAGGAGAGGGATGAGGTGCCCTTTTATAAGGGTGGAGAGGGGCACCTTTGGAAATATAAGAAATATTAGTTTATATTAAATCTCAACCCCAATTAAAAACATAAAAAATAACTCATATCTGAATATTATATGAGATAGGGTTGTAATATAATCAACCAATAAAATTTAGACATTTTAGGAATTTATTTTAAACATTATCAACTTGATTTATCCTTATTTATCAATTTAATTTTATTTGTGGTAGTAATATTCTAAATGTTAAATTATTATAAATAATTACATATGTGTTGTGAATATTCTATAATTTGTCACTTTATGAAATTATAGACCATATAAATTTTAATATATAAATTTTTAATATTTTTGTGATTTTTAAACAATTTTATAATATGTTATTTTTATAAAATAACAATAGTGTCAATTTCGACACTATTCATTTAATTAAATTTAAATAAAATATATACCAAAGATATGTTCGATCTAAAAGCTTTAATAGATTCATAAAATGTCATATGTATCTAGAAAATTAGTGGAGAACATTAAATAGTTCATATAATATTTATTTTAATATTTTTAAAACCATTTATTTGGTATTTTAATTAATAAAATAATTTCAACATCACTATTGTGTCATAATTAATGATAATTATTTAATCCCTAAAAATTGTAAATAAATTCCTATGATTTAGAAAATTGTATTAGATTTCTGGAGACTATTTAGGTTCGAAGTTTCATTAAGTTTGTCACAAAATTAAAATTATTATACTTAGCCAACGAGCCTGTACCCTAGTGGTACAGGCCCTTTCTTGGCATCCAAAAGACCCAGGATCAAATCCAGGCAGGGGTGAATTTTCCAGGTACTGTTGCAGCGGCATCACTGTAGCGGTGGTGCTACTGTTCACCGAGGGGTCCTTTGGGCTATTTAAATGGGATTTCAAGCCTTGTATTCAGGACACTTGGCCTTGGGATTTCGGGCTATGTAATGGGTCTTCCTCTACCTAGTCTAAAGAGGTCTTTGATTTCAAAATAATAAATTGAGGCTTCGGCCCCAACCTTTTAAAATTATTATACTTATAAGATTTAAGAAAGTGACATGTTGTCACATTCTTTGGTTTAATAAAAATTAAATTATTTTCATGGAAAAAAGTCTATTAATTGAGTCTAATATGACCCTTTGGTGATATGGTTCTACATTTAGTCATCTAATAGGATTTTTTTCAGGGTTAGGGTAATTTTATAATCTTATATTTACCTTAATTACCTGATTTACCTTTAACTATGGTAAATAAAATTTATCGTAGTTACTATTCATAATGCCCAAAAATAAAAATTAGCCTATTAACATAATTTGGACCCACTGATTCCAAATATTGAATCCATTTTTTAAAATTCAAAACACATAATTTTCAGTAATTAATTTAAAATTACTCTCGTTGTTTTGAAAACGAGTTTTAGAAGATAAAACATTGCCAAAGATTGAAATGTTTTTACCTATGAATTCAATGTGAAATTAATGCTAATGACATAAATTATATTAAATGGTAAAAATATATTCTATTTATACTTTAAACCCATTAAATATTATAATTTAACCATATAAATTATCTCAATGAAAAAATTTGTTTCTAATTAAAAATTAGTGTATTTTTACTATTCATCAAAATATGAAAGTTATCAGAAAAATATCAAAAATTTATCCAAAGTAAATTTTTATATCCCGATTCAAAATTAGAATTTTATTTTTTCAAATTGAACTTATAAACATGTCAAAAAATATAATTAATGTGGGTTCTCTATCAAAAGGTGGGAAAACCACATTTTTTTAAAAATACTTATTTTACCCAAAACAATTATTTTGTTCTCTTACCATGTTCTAGAAAATGTGTAAGATGAATAATAATGTTATAAAATTCAATTTTTTTTTAATACTATTCATAACAGCTAGTCCATAATAATATATCGTTGTTTAGTGAAACCTGGTATTGCGTACTACACACGCTATCGAGGAAGGTCGTGATTGCGTGTAATACAATCCAAGTCCATATTGTGTGCTGTGAAAGATTACTTTGGTGTTGTGTATAACATAAGAAATAAAAAAAAAATATTTCTCACAAAATCTCAGAGTGTTACAGACTACCTGAAAAGAAAGATCATTCCTCTAGTTATCTGCATAACTTTTTTGCCTAATCTAAGCTGTTCTCATGTGCTTCAGAATCAACTAAACATTTTCTACCATCTCTTCTACCAATTCTGGTCCCATAATCTTCCTTTCACCTATATCATCATAAAAATATAGATATTGACAACACTTCCCATATAATGCCTCAAATAGATTCATATTTATACTAAAATGAAAACAATTATTATATGAAATTTCAACCTATGAAATATGTTAGTCCCAACTTCCTTGGTAATCCAGTGAACAAGCACGCAACATATCCTCCAAGGTTTGAATAGTTTGTTATGACTTTTCATCTAATTGAGGATGAAAAGTTGTACTAAAATTTAATTTAGTACCTAACAACTTCTAAAGGCCTTTCCAAAAGTTGGATGTAAACCTAGGATCACAATCAGATTTAATGGAGAGGGGAACTCCGTGCAACCTAACTATCACTTTAACATAAAACTTAAAAAGCGGAGCTAGAGACTAAGTATCTCAAATAGGAAGGAAATGAACATATTTAGTCAATTGATCAACAATATCCCAGATTTCATAATTTCCTCAAGATGTCTTTGGTAATCCCATAACAAATTCCATGGATATATTTTCTCACTTCCACTCTGGTACCGATAAATACTGAATGAACCCTTTCAGTAACTATCACTCTACATTAACCTATTGACAAGTCAAACACTTCACAATAAAGTTAGTAATATCTATTTTCATTACATCCCACCTATAATATTCCTAAAGATATTTGTACATATTAGTACTGCTAGGATGAACTGAAACTAGAGATATATGAACTTCACATAAGAACTCATTATTCAACTTTTAATCACAAGGCACACATAATCACACCCCAGACCTCAAAACACAATCATTATCAATTTTAAAATCAGGAAACATACCCATATGAACAAACTCTAACTTTTTCTACAACTCATTGTATTCCTTTTGTGATTTCTGAATTCTGTCCGATAGAGATGATTTTATAGACACCTGAAATAAAATAGAGGAATTTATTGCACAAAAAACTTCTATGCCAAAGTTCATCAAATAAAAAACCAAAGGATCTCATTCCAAATGTATCATGGTTAATGAATTATTAGATTTTCGAATCAAAGCATTAGCCACTTTATTTTCTTTTCCCATATGGTAATAGATCATGCAATCATAATCCTTGATTAATTCCAATCGTCTACTCTATCTCATGTTTAATTCATTCTGACTGAATATATACATTAAACTTTTTTGTTCAGTATATATTTCACACTTTACTCAATACAAATGATGCCTCCAAATTTTTAAGGAAAAAACAATATCAGCTAATTCCAAAACATGTGTAGGTTAGTTTTACTCATGAGGTTTCAACTAACATAAAGCATAAACAATCACCTGATCATTCTACATAAGGAAAAAACCAAGTCCTTTCAATGAAGCATCACTGTAGATAACAAAATCACCATTTCTGGAAGGTAATTCCAAAACTATATTATTCACCAATATTCTTTTTAATTCTCGAAAACAATCATCAAATTATTTTTTCCAGATGAATATAACATATTTTTTAGTTAACTTAGTCACTGGACTTGATAACTATGAAAAAGTTTCAACCAACCTCTAGTAATAATTTTTTAAACCAAGAAAAATATGGATATCAGTTATATTTGTGGGTCTTGGTCTTTATTCAATAACTATTTTTTATAAGGACCAATATTTATTCCATTTTTTGAAACAATGTGTCCAAGGAATGAAATTTTTTGTAACCAAAACTCACACTTTCTGAATTTCTCATACTCTTTCTTTTCCTATATGGTTTGAAAGACAACCCTTAAAGGGCATTTATGTTCTACATTACTTTTGGAATAAACCAAAATATCATCAATGAAAAGAACCAAAAACTTATCCAAGATCTCACGGAAAATTATATTCATTAGATCAATGAATACAGCAGGTGCATTGGTTAATCCAAAAGTCATAACCACAAATTCCTAATGGCCATATCTAGTAAAAATTGAGGTCTTTAGAATGTCTTCTTCCATTAAATTCAACTGATGGTACCCCGATGTCAAGTAAATATTCTAAAACTACTAAGCTCCCTAGAGCTGATAAAAAAATAATTGATACAAGGAAAAGGATACTTGTTCTTAACAGTGATGTTATTAAATTCTCTATAATCAATGAAATATCTCATTGAAACATATTTCTTTTTAACAGACAAGATAGGATGACCCCATGGTGATGTGCTAGGTCAATTGAAACCTTTATCTAATAACTTCTTCAATTACTTCTTCAACTCTAAAATTTCAATTTGAGCCATTCGATAAGGGGGTTTTGAACTGGGTTTGACTTAGGAATTAAGTCAACAGTAAATTCAACTTCTTAATAAGGTATTATACAATGAAAATCATTAGAAAAAACATCAAGATACTCATTTACCACTGGCACATCATTAATATAACCTGTTCTTGTATTTTCAACAATATGTGAAAGGTAACATTAATTTCCATCTTTTACTAGTTTCTCTGCTTCCTGATATTTTATAAAAAGAAAGGGTCATTTTTGTACACAAACTGAAAATATTTCTGAAAAGATACCTCTTTAGCTCTGCAGTCAATATTAGCTTGATAAATAGAAAGCCAATACATATCCAAGAAAACATCAAACTCTACTAGAGGAAAAACAATAAGCTATGTAGGTAAATTCTTTCTGCACACAAGGATAGGAAGGTTCTTATAATTTTTTCCAATATTTCCCCCAAATATTTACACCATAAGTTCAGGATTCATATATTGAGATGAAATTCACAATTTACTAGAAAACTTCTTAGAAATGAATGAATGTGTAGACCCTAAATCAAAAAACACATTGCCATAATCAAAACAAACATTCAGTATACCTGATACTACTTAATTTGATGGCCCAACATCTACTTAAGTAGTTGAAAAGGATTTCACCACCCCTTTCTACTGGTAGTTTGGATTTTTTTCCCTTAGTTTATTTCTTTGTTTGACACTAATTTCTATAATGGCCAATTTCATTACACTTAAAATATTTTTCTGCCTATAAATCATATTTTTTTCTTACAATTAACCTGATTTTTTTTTGTGAAATTACGAGCCTTATGTCCTATTTTACCACATCAGTAGAACTTAGTGTAATTCAAAAGGCATTACCCATAAATATTTTAACACAATTTTCACAAACTGTAATCTTAAGTTTCATATCATCAGACTTTTTTTGAAGAGTTCTTCCATTTTGTCTTCCTCCTCAACCTCTTACTCTATTTTTTTTCAAAGAACATCTGATCATTGACAATCTCTATTTCCACATTATCCATACATCGAACATGTTTTTCGTAACTTTTGAACTCATGAGAATTTAAATCCCTTTGATACTTTGTCTTTAATCCTGAGAAAAAACTATTGATTTTTCTATCAAGATCTCATATGAAATTTGGGGATTACCTTACCAGTCGAGTGAATTTTTCTTTATAAGAAGCCACTAAGTCATCTTCCTGCCTCAATTTTGGGAATTATTTTTCCATCCTAAGAAGAACCACCATAGAAAAATATTTCTCAAGAAACATACCTTTGAATTTATCCCAATCAAACGCATCAATATCCTCATTATCCATGATATTTTTCACCATTGACCACCACTAATCGGCTTCACCTTCAAAACGGTAAACATCCGGACTACACTTCTGAAGTTCTGAACACCCAATGACATCAAAAATATTCTCTAGTGCTTTAATCCACCAATCATCTTTCACAGGGTTAGATGATCCTCTGAATGATGGGGGTGATTCCTAATGAAATGATCCACTACTGACATGTTTCTTTGTGGTTTCTCTGGCTAATATCGTGCATGGATACCAACACCATTTATAGCCTAAGTCAATTGTTCCATCAATGTAAAAAAATTAATTAGTATTGATTCCCATCATATCAGGATGCTGATTTAGAAGGTTGTTTTCCTCTTGAGGTAATCCCATCACAACTGCATAGTTTCCTCTATGGATAACTATTCTGAACAGATAACTATCTTAGGATAAGCAACATGGTAATATATAGATGCAATATCATTTCAATATTAGCATAAAATATTTTATGGATATTAATTTAACAATATCCTAACTTCTAAATTTATCTAAACTGACCACTAATACCAAATATATGGACCCAACCTTAAAACATTACATAATCTTGAATTAAATGTATAGTTCACATAGGGTATCTTTTATGGTTTAGAGTTTTAGAGAATTAGGACATAACTATTACATTACATCTCAAAATTACAAAGTAGAAACTTATACCCAGTTTCCATTTTTTTCATAAAATAAAAACTCTTGAAAAATATTCATGTCTAGTTCAATGTTTTATACTGCATGACTATTCCTTGATCTCATAATTAAACCTATTTATCTTTAAGTCTAGTGAAAAACATTTCAAAACATGGGATGAGCAGAAAAATCTCATTAAGGGTTATAAAATAACGAAATACAACATCAGTTCATCAATACATACATAACATAAGATATTTAACATTCCTCCTGAAATCATAATATTTATGAATAACACAGTAATCACAAGTCATAAAGGTAACTTGTGGCATCCATAACATACTTATGTTGTAATTTTTATATCCACGTAGGGAGTTGCATTTGGAATACACAACACAGTATATTCCCTAAATATATTAGGAGAAACATTCATGTTTACCTCCATCAAGGTAACCAATGCATTGGAGAGCTATAACGGGATCAACCGCCCAAGTTTTATCATAGAACCACCCATATATGTAAACAATGCCTAGGAACCATAGCATATTCATAACACATAAAACAAACATAATGGAAAGATTTCATTTCCAAATTTCAGAACAATATATCATTTAAATATATTGATATAAAAAATGAATTATCAAAACATTTTTCAATACAAAAATACTTAAAGGAGTATATGGTATTTATTTTCCTTTTAAAATCATTACAGCCTATTATGGAAGCCATAGATCAAATAATACTCACAACGGTAGAAAAATTCGTTGTCATTGCTTACATTAAAACAAATATTCTTTATTGACATTTAGAAAAACACCTTGTAGAAATTTTTTTTCCTTTGAATGGAATGAAAAGTCAATGGTGTGTATACAACATATAAAAGAAATTCGTGTATAAAACAAAATATGCCTCAATGAAAGGATATTGAG
Source organism: Viscum album (assembly GCA_963277665.1). Lineage (NCBI taxonomy): Eukaryota > Viridiplantae > Streptophyta > Magnoliopsida > Santalales > Viscaceae > Viscum > Viscum album. Next base: position 624,619,329 of record OY728133.1, read on the forward strand.
ACGAAGTCCCTTACATTGTGTCCGAATTGACAAATTCGTTATTTAATCTCATGAATAATAAACTAAGGATAATTTATAATTATTTAAGAAACTTTATCCATGTTTTTATTCTTTTTATTTCACTTATTTCCATGTTATAAACATTATGTAATCATTTAAGTTAATAATCGTCATTTAGTAGATATTTGGTACTTGAGTCAAAAATAAACTTCTTATATATATAAGTTGTCCATTTGGTAGAAATTTCATTATTTACTTAATGATATTCATGATTTATATATCTAATATATCATATTTATCTAGTATATATATATATATATATGTATTTATAATATTACAAAAAATTTAGAGGTAAGAAATGAAATGCAGCATTCATGGTGACGCTAAGTCGTCCGTACGCATGAACTCTTCTTTCATTTCTATTTCGTATTTTTAATGGAATTAAAAATTAATGATAAATATTAATATTATAATTCAAGTATAATATCATATTTAATTTCATTAAATATATCATTTATACATTCCATGTGTGGAATAAACGAGTAATACCACTTTGAGGGGGCGATAGTCTGCACTTCCTCAAATAAAATTATCGCATTTACCCACTATAACAACCATAAATGTATGATATAAATGAAAAATAAAGAAGCATAAAGATTATATAAATATAATATATATCACATATAAATATAGTTCTATCATAATGGCCACCATAAGAGGTTTAAGGAGAAGATTGAATATCATCATTTCTTGAGGTAGTAGTTCGTAGTCTACAGAAACATTTTGTTTTTTACCCATTTGACAGAGGTGTGCGTAAGTGTGGTTCCAATAATTCTCATAACAAAAATATAGTATATTTAGAATACTGGTTTTTATAAAAAAATATATATTAATAAAAATGTTTTTGGGGTTGGAGAAGTAAAATAATAGTAAAGAACTTAAAATAATATGTTACCATTAAATTGGGTAATTCCCTTTTGTTTTGAAACAAAAGGATTACTTGAAGAGCCTTCTGCCTAAGGTAAGGCTTCAAGATGAAAGATAGGGATATTGAGAGATTATTTGGGCATATATTGGATGATCCAAGGGGCTTTAGATGTGTGAGTAATGATTTATAGTTGAGGGATTTTTCAAAGGGGGAGGAGTGGCTCTTTAGGAAATATTAAAATTATTATTTTATTAAATAATGATTTTCGGTTTCTAGAGGTCCAAAATAAATTAAAGTCGAAGATAAGATGACCATGGTTAAAAATAAAACCATATAATAAGAAATAGATAGGTTTTGGTTATTTTTTTAATAATTGTAATCTCATTTATTTAAATCATTCATTAATGATGTAAACACTGCATCCTTATTATGTCATTAATAATTTTATTTATATGATGTCAATAAATTATAAATAAAATATCGTGATGTGTGAAATATTTTTATACTTCCAATTCGGAGTCCTGAATTCAGATTTTGAATTTAGAGACACGATGGAGGTGTGACAATGATAATGGGAACCTAAATTTGGATCAGGTATCAATGGATTGCGATTCCAGTTTAGAAGATATCTCTGTAGGGTTATCAGTATCAAATGACAAGTGCACAACTAGCATGATTGGGGACATTCTATTTCTATTGATTGATATAGATGATTTTCTGAAAAAAAATGTTGGAATCAAATTTCCAACCAGTCGTGGAGTGTGGTTTGTGTTATTATTATTTTTAATAATTAAAAGATTAGATATTTATTAATATTAATGACAATAATAATGGTGATTAATGTTATAATTAATGATAATAATAAATGTGAAATAATAAAAAAAAATTGATGGTGAGCCATGTCGGTAAAATTAAATAAAGGAATTAAATAAAAGTTATAGGATGAGTCGTGAACAACCCCACCCCCTTGGGGCGGTGTGTATGATAAATGTGAGGAGATTATGTTTTAATTATTATTTGTAGTAATTTAATTGAAAATAAAATAAAGTGGTTATGTAAAATATGTTGAGGCTCCTTCTACACTACATGTACGATGCGTGATGGGGAGTTTTGGCATGGGATCTTTTGGAAGAAACTAATGGTTAAAAAGAGTATTATAATAAATTAACAATGATAATTATATTCTTATTCTAAAATCAATAATTCATTGGAAACTTTTTTGTATGATATCAGATCGATGAACTGTCAGCGATAGTGTGATCCAAGAATTTTGATTATGATTTTATGTCTGATGTTGGATACATTTTTCATACTCATGCCATGGGTCAACAAAACTCCCAATAATAATAATAAAAATTATTATTACAAGATATTTTATCTGATATAACTTTCTCATATGGATTCATAATGATGAAATGTATGTGATGTTGTGACACTACTTTTGGGGAGAATCTTTTGATTTCGATGTTTGGTATTTAAATTTAGAATGAGGGTGTAGTCCCTATGAAGCCCAGTTCAGGAAAATTTTTGTGAAATGTTAATTTTTTTTTCAGGAGACTTATTTGGACAAATATATAGTTGATCCCATGCACTTTAAAGTAATGATTTCATCAATGTGGTCTGTATATTTTATTTTTTAATTGATATGTTGGCCCTAAAAATAAAAGTCCATCCCTTATATGCTAAAATGTGAATTTTTTCATTGGGACTCCATTGGGGGAAAGTGAATAGTCTATTTTGAGTTTTTCTTCAAAAGGATCACAAGAACATTATCATTCTGGAAATATGTGAACTTTTGAAGTGGCATATCAGTGGAATTAAGTTTTATACATATAAGACAATGACGATCCCCACATGTTCATCAAGCCTTCTCTAGACCCAGACACTGGTAGTGCCAGACGTAAAGAGGCACATCATATACACCCAAGGGGACACATACATTATACATTTATAAGATACCATGTGTCTCTACATGTTGTGTATACCCTTCTACACATCTTGTATATGTGGGTACATGACATGTGAGTTTTTCAACATTGGCAATAATTGTGAGAGTTGTACACACTTTGTACCCCCTAAGAATCATTGTGTACTCCCATAAAGAGTTTTTGAGTCTATTCATGTTCCTATTTTGGACGAGTATTGGTTGATTTTGTTCCCTTGGTCCCTTCCTCGAGTGATCTATATGGCATAACATCCAAATTTCAAGATTTTAGTCCACTATAGAGGTCGATTCTTAGATAGAGTTATGGCATTACTTTGTGGAATTAAATAATAATCTTCTATCAACCCAAGAAGAGTGTTTTTTGAATTGCATAAAGTCCAAGAGCATGGTGCTGGTCATCCATCTAGTTGGTTGCATCAATAGGGTCAATGGTATTCCCCTAGGTGTTGGGACAAGATTCCATATTTATGAATTGATCTAGACTGAGTTTGTGGTATTCCCTAGTATGAATAGGATTGATCCCCTATATTGGAATCAAAATCTTCCTTGACAAAAACATTCTCAATTGGGTAGGGACCAAAATAGAAATACCACTTCATGAAAATATTCAATTATATCAGGTCTCAAGGTGTGAGTTCTCACAAAACGAGAATTCTTCGAGAGAAATCATGTGGCTGGTACATAGGTATGACCGCATCATAGCATGGTGTCTATATTGAGTATATATGGATATTTATGTTATATATTTTTTAGAAATATACATGTGTAGAGATTAATATATCTTTCCTTGTGGTATTCATTTGTGGTGTTGCTTCCTTTTTTATGGTTTTCTATTGAGTATTGTTATACTCACCCCTACATAGGCTATAGTCACATGTGAAACCTTGAGGGATTGAGAACTCATTTTAGGGACTCTTTGGGAGGATAAAAGACTATGACGTAAAGGGGGGGTGGATTGGGAGTGAAAGGAACTAGAGAAATTGGACAATATTTATAGAAAAGGAAGTTGAATTTTTTAATAATTTTTAAATATAACTTTTGGAAAACTAGGATGTGGAAAATGAAAAAGCATTGGATTAACCATGGGGTTTTCTCATGTATTTGGATATTTTCGTCACATTTTTAGTAATATTAATCAATCCAAATAGGAAATAATTTTTTAATGTTTTCTTCAACTTGTAAACATAATAATTCCACAAATTAATGTTTTATAAAATTTAACATTACATTTTAGATATTTGATAGTAAGTTAGTGTTTTTGAAAATTGAATAAATAAATTAAAATAATTAATATTAATAAAATAACATGATTTAGTTTATAGATTGTATTTAATTAAGTATTAAACCATTATGACATAAATATGATGTCATAAAATATACCAAAAACACGAAAAATGTATTGTATACAATTCAGAAAAAAAAAATATTTTTGAAAATTCGTTATAAATCACCCTAACAAAATTTAAACATGATGACTTAAAGTATAATTTTTATTTTTCCATAATAATTCTCTAAATATTATAATTTTGACTAAAAATATAAAAATTTATCTTTATTAAAAAATCTTATTTTTAAGGAATAATCTAAATTATGGAACTTCTAAAAAATTTCATAGCCCATTATAAAATTATATTATAATTTATATTTTGATAGGATTATTTTAAAATAAAATTTAACAATAAAAATTATTATTCAAAATACATGAGTATATTTTTAAAAGATTAAATAATTTCAAGAAAATCATATTACGATTTATTAGAATCTAAAAAATATTCAATTTCAACTTATTTACACATGTATACTGAAAATAAAAACAATTCTTAAGGGAGTTGATGGAATAATAAATTATTTACACAAATTAATTTATTCTTTAATTAAATATGGTATGGAAACATAACCCCTTATTACACCAACATATTCCCTAAGTGTAAGGTGTGTGATGCAGGTAGTTTTATGGGGTTTCTCAAATAACATCAAATGAGTGGTAAACACAACTAATTTGAACTACTCTTATAGGTGATTTCATTTAATCATCACTTGTTGGAGATTTTCTTGGTATTGGTCAATGGAGAACCTTAGGGATTATACCACTCTCCCATATTATGAAAATGGAAATTTAAATTGTATGACTCTACTTATTGAGTTATTTGATTCTAATTTCTATATCAATTATCATTTCTCATTACTACTTTTAAACACTAATTATAATGGTAAAATTATGAACAAAGGGTATAGTTTTCAATGCTAATTTTGACCAACAAATATATTTACAAATATTAATATTAGACCAATAGTCATATAATGGTGAATTTATAATAGAACTATTTCCCTTTATACCATAAAAACCGAATGCATTCATTCAATTAAAAAGTAAGAAAAATTTATCCCAAATGTGAGATTTTCATTTTTCATGATGTTGGTTGGTTTACTATTATTTTGCTTCATTTTTATAGAATTTTTAGTGGTGGTGATGATTATATAAAATTGGGATGATCCATACTTTCCTACTGTTGCAATTCTATTTTATATTTTTTATCCAGTTCTAATATTTGTAATTTTAATGGGTAATACAGATGACCAATTAAATGATAATTTTTAATGAGATAATTTTTTTGTTTCTCTATATTTTCAACATGTATAATATAAAATGTTATAAAAATTTATTCAAGAAAAAAATATCATTTTAAAAGGTCACGGTCATTACACATCCTATAATATATATCTTCTCAATGTGACATGTTTCACATAGTTCCCATTATTTATAAAAAATTCAATATAGACTACACATTTATATCCCAAAATGCTCACAGTTTTAAAGTAATGGAAAATACAATTGATGGAAGAATTTATTAGATTGATCGGCAATGATTATGCCTATAGTAAGTATCATAATGTATTCACATGAAAATCATATCCTAGTAATCTCAACAGTGAGATGAGCTAGATTTGTGAAGCATGTAATTCATAGAAAAAAATCCGTTGAAATTATTTTTATCATCATGAAACTCTTTACCATGTATTTTTTTACCATACTATACTAGTCACCAACATCACATCTTTCCACAACCATACACTATATTTAGAGAAAAAATCAAGACATTCACAAAATCAATAGTCATATCTCTATCTACATGAGGTAAAGTATGTGGTTGTGTCCTCTATCAATCTATAAGGGATACAATGAGCTAATTGATGAGGAAAGTGATATTGAACATCACTATACTATAGAACACAATAAGTGGAATATTTGGGACAATCATAGATGGGGTAAAATACAATGGAATTGTTGTGACCTCTACATGATTAGAGGGGGTATGAGAAAAACCTATAATAAAATGTGGGAAAAATGAATTTCATTGGAATTGATAAATAGAATATCCACTATATTTATATATGATATAAACATTAATATTTATTGTTAATGTAGAATATTTAACAAAAAAAATATTTATGAGTGTTTCGGGTAGGTTTCGAAACTCCCAACGGTTCCGTATCTGACGATGTGTGGACCTACATTCCAATGATAGGCGTTCGCTGGGCGGTTTGGCCAGCGACACTTATGAACTCACATTGGTCTAGAGGATGGGAAGTCGGGCTCATAGAAACCTTTTGGAGAGAATTATTGCATGTTCAGGGATTCTCTCATAGATTTAAGACATATTCCAATGTTCACGAATATTTGCTTTATACCAAAGAAAAGTATCAATGGATTACTCCTGGTTGGGAATGGTCAGTTGGACGCATGGGTTCAGAATCATTTATGCCTGAGGTATATCATCCCTCATTGGATTAATGACCCCGAGGAGTCTGGACTCATTGAGGCGGCACTAGGAGTTTCATGGTGAACCGATGTGAAGATAGTCGGATCGACAATTTGTTTGGCTTGAACCTCGGGGAGGCTTCCTACATACCCTACCTAGGATGAAGAGATCAAAGTCTATGTAGTTCGAATGGGAGTGTCAGAGAACCGACGTGAATGTGGATACGGGGGTCCGATGGTGATCGGGCTTGAACCTCATGGAGGCTTCCTACGTATCCCTGTGGTAGGGAATCAAAGTCCTCATAGTTCTCATTAGCTTGGGGCTTACACTCTGAGGAGGCCTACAGTATGGGATTGAGGATTAAACTCTGAGGAGTCACATAGTATGGGATTGGGGATTACACTCTGAAGAGGTCCATAAGATGGGATTGGGGCTTACACTCTGAGGTGGCCCATAGTATGGGATTGGGGCTTACACTTTGAGGAGGCACATAGTATTTGATTGGGGCTTACACTCTCTGGAGGCCCATAGTATGGGATTGGAGATTACACTCTGAGGAGGCCCATAGAATGGGAATTGGGCTTACACTCTGAGGAGGCCCATATTATGGGATTATGGATTACACTCTGAGGAGGCCCATGCTATGGGATTAGGGCTTACACTATTAGGAGTCTTATAAGAGGATTTCACTGTCGATGCCTACTCTAAGCCCACATGAGTCATACTCGATGTGGGAAACAAGAGGAAGTAGGGACTAGACGATCACGTCACAAAAGGTGTGTTCATGGGAAGGGGAGTGGGTTTTATTCATAGAGGCAGCCCATAAAGTCAGGGCTTACTCCGGGATAGATTCCCATAATATGGTATTGGGGATTACACTCTAAGGAGGACCATAAAAGGATGTCACGGTCGATGCCTACTCTAAGCCCACGTGAGTCATGCTCGGTGTGAGAAACATGAGGCAACAGGGACCAGACGATCATGCCGTGAAAGGTGCATCCGTGGGATGGGGAGTAGGGCTTACGCATATAGGCACCCCATAAAGTCGGGGCTTACTTCAGGATGGATTCCCATGGTGAGAAAGCGCAGCGGGAGAGGGACTCATCCCCAAAGAAGTACGGAGCATCATCCTTCCCTATTATGAACTTCCTTGGCTAGGGCCGTGGGGAAATATAGAGGTGCATGGGGCTTCCTTTTGATGGTTATCCCGCCACTCCCTAGAGAGGGAAGAAGTACCCCAGTCCTAATGAGTGGACGGGCAGAAAGGGGGTTCCCGGGCTCGGACTCTGCATTACCGTGGGAATGTGAACCCATGAATGATTCGGAAATCCGCTCAAGGGCTGGAGAAACCCCTTCACCCTTGCTTACTGTGGATATGTGAACTCAAAACGGTGCATTGAGGCGCCTGAAAGTTACATCACACGGGCCCGGTGGCTCTGGTGGAGGCTTCGGCTCAGGGTCAATGAATGGGCCAATGAGGGAGCTGCGGAAGATCAGGCCAGATTGGGAGGATTTTATCTGGCTTGGGGAATGGGAACTCCGAAGGATTTGGCAGGCCACATGGGTGTATGAGGAGTGGCGCCCTTCGCGTAGGGAGGTGCTATGTGGCTGGAGAGGCCGTCTGTGAACCAGGGTGGTCCTCGGGCTGATGGGAATCCCACAAAACAGGGTGGTTCGCAGCTTGGTGGGCATCCTGCGAACCAAGGTGGTCTGAAGCTTTGGGATCAGCCTGCGTACCAGTTTGGTACGAGGAGGGATCCATTCGAGCATCAGCGGCCGAGGGCGACGTCGGTTGGGGGGTTCTTCGGTCGGGTCTTCGCCCACTTAGGAGGGTGCTACGCGATGCAACAGATTGGAAAAGAGGCATAAATTCCCTGTTCCACGGGGAGTGCATCCACAGAGGGGCCATTGTTTGCAGTTTTCTTTTCTTTGTTATTTCAAGATCAAGGTTCACCAAGTTATTATTAATTTTCAGTTCCTTATTAATTCACTCCAAGCTTCATACCTATTCTAGTTCACGAACTGGAACTTTGCTGCATGCAAAATCTTATGCTCTTTCCATTTAAATCCTTCCACCCGAATCTCGTCGATCTCCCCGAATCCTCCCTTCCTCTTCCCCCTCGGTCCCCTTTTATAGAGTGGGGAAAGAGATGTATCTATGTTCATGTGGAAACTTTTGTGGAGGCCCATTATCGGAAACCCATTTATAGATGACTTGGTCAATCCATAACTCGCGGGGGGCATTAAATGCACCTCCCCCCACGAACCAAATCAACCTCAGGGAGTGCATCACAGCCGCGCAGAGTTCCGCCTTAATTTCGTGAATGACAGCTGATGTTTCATGGGCCAGTCAACATGGTCTACGGCTTGGGCAGTTCATGAAGGTGAATCGGGTTGGCGCCCGTCCAACTTCGCACCCGCGGAGGGCTTCGACCTATATTCTGTGAATGAATGAAATCCACAGAGGGGGTTCTTCGCAGAACTAGTTGCGACCTATTATCATTGGACTGTTCTGCGGACTGGTTCATCTTGTGCCTTCCTTTGAGTATTCTCCAAACTTTTCCTCAATTATTGGGGGGGGAATGGGTAGAATATCCCTTGGAATAAAGGGTATTTTCAATCTCCCTTTGCGTATTTTTCAGGACCCTACAAATTCTCCCCATCAGATTGGGGTCTGATCAGAACGAAGAGGAGGCTATTCCAATGCAGAGTGGTCCTGAAACATGGATGGTTTGTGGTAGAGGAGTGGACCAAGTATGGGACCACACCTATAAATACGGGGGCCCATCCTTTTTCTTTTACCAGATTCTTCGTGAAACCAGAGCTCTTGTTTCCATGTGCTCGTCCCTTTACGAAACGCCTCGTCTGCGAACTAGCAGCCACTTCCGGCAGACCATTCCTCATTCGCGGTTGCCTTCATCCGCTGACCAATTCCCACCCGCGAACTAGCACTTTTATTTAAATAAAAAAAATCAACGTAGGAACTTACACTACGGTTTTTGTAACATCCCCAAATGATAAAGGGTTTAATGACTAAATGATATGACTCATGTCAACAAGGTGCACCTTCCTTTTCGGGATCCTACCTGGTTAGAACTCCACAGTTAAGCGTGTTTGGCCTGGAGTAGTGATCAGGATGGGTGACCTCCTGGGAAGTTTCCCAAGGTGTGTGTGAGTGAGGACAAAGCACACTGGAAAGGACCTGTGTTGGCCTGTGGGGACTGTCATTAGTCAGATGACCCGTTCGGGCACGTGGGTGGACCCTGGGGTGGGCCCCGCGTGTCTGCGGGGCAACCGGTGGTACCTGGTGGGCCAGGACCCGACGGACATGTTAAGGCGGGGTGGTTGTGCTGTCACCGGAACCCAGTTGTCACATTTGGTATCAGAGCAGGAACCCAACCTTAAGTGCATGGTGCACTGCCTCGGTTGAGATTTAGGGCCCACAACGAGGGCGTTGTGCCCTAAAGGGGGGTGATTGTAAGATCCCCAAATGATAAAGTGTTTAATGACTAAATGATATGACTCATGTCAACAAGGTGCACCATCCTTTTCGAGAGCCTACCTGGTTAGAAATCCACAGTTAAGCGTGCTTGGCCTGGAGTAGTGATCAGGATGGGTGACCTCCTGTGAAGTTTCCCAAGGTGTGTGTGAGTGAGGACAAAGCACACTGGAAAGGACATGTGTTGGCCTGTTGGGACTGTCATTAGTCAGATGACCCGTTCGGCCACGTGGGTGGACCCTGGGGTGGGCCCCACGTGTCTGCGGGGCAACTGGTGGTACCTGGTGGGCCAGGACCCGACGATCATGTTTAGGCGGGGTGGTTGTGCTGTCACCGGAACCCGGTTGTCATAGTTTTGATGGTCTGTGGGCTCAAATCTTCCAGAAATTGAAAATTTTCTTTAAGTCTTATTAATCTAATTATTTAAATCTAGGATTAAGAATCCTTAGAGAAACCTGGTTCCCGGTTTTCTGGCCAACGCTCTGCGGGCCAGGGTACCATGAACTACTTCTCCACAGGGTTGGTTTGCGGGATGCATTCATCGAGAACCATATTTTGAGGCCTGCTTGGGGACCTTGCTATGAAGGCTCCTTGACTGAATCCTTAGCCATATATTCAGTATTTTTATCTAGATTTTATTATTCCGGACTAACCATTTTCCTAGACTTTATAATGCAGGGATAAAATATGGTTCCCCCTCGTCATGCACCCAGGACTACTGTCGAGCCTCTCCCAATTGGTTTAGGGAGACATCTATCTATGATTCGCATAGCGGAAAACATCAAAGAGGTCCCCAGTTGGCCCATTATTCCTGATGGTGGTGTCTAGAAGGACTTTCTATCTCCTGATCTCCTGGGTTATCCACTATCAAATCAGCTTCATCTTTATGGCTTCAGTCTTCAAGACGATGCCCCTATTCCCCCCACCTTCTCAGGTCTTCCGTCACCATGCTTGGAAGCATCACCAAAGTGCATTCAGGCGAACCTCGCCCAATCATGGGAGAAAACTTCTAGTCCTGATCCGAAAGAAACTTTCATTTTGAGAGGCTCTATCTGGACCCAAAGCGATCAGTACGCACAAGGATTCTCTCAATAGGTTGTACTCAAGAGTTACCCCTCCATAATCAACCTTACTCTGGTGGATCCTGACACATGGTGGATTCCTAAGTGTGATCTTCGATCTCATGGGCTTTTCTCGAAAGACTAAGGCTGGGCCTTTTTTGTCCACCATCATTGTCGGGAATCACCCGAGTCACTGGAAGTGGTCAATTTGTACTCCGCAGTGAGGGCTTCTCAGTTCGCTGTTTACCCCCCATCATTGGTCTGACCTGGCCAGCTCAGTCACTGGTGTTCTAGCACTAATACTTTCCCCATAGTGAAGTTGGAATTAGCTTTTGGGACATCTTACAATTGGGAGGGCTTCCGATCATTGGTGAGATTTGTGACGAGTTTCTGCCCACTCCTGACGCGTGGGACGATGTTGAACAAGTGCCTTCATTGGCGAGGGATCTGCTAGTTATGGCGAAGATGGGTCAGGCCTTGCGTGCCCGCTCTCTTATTCCATATAGCACATGGATAAGGTTATTTCTGAACACCACTAGTCCTGTGCCGAAGATCAAGCACCACAGGACTCATCCCTCTCAACAGTTACGAACCATCCCATGTTCCTACTGGGCGGTTCTGGAAGCGAGAGAGTACCTTTCGTGGGGTTACGAGGTGAGCCCTGGCGTGCTGCCTATGCTCAAGCTAGCATGACTTTTTACTATGTTTTTGAGAAGGTGGTTATTCCCTTCTCGGGATATCACCCCGGGCATCAGAGCTTTCACCTTGATGATGGTAGTTGAGCTGGCAGAGGGCCGCCTGGTGAACTTGGTCATGCCCACACTGGCTCGTATTAATGAACTAATGGGCCACGTGCAGATGGGCAGGTCACTCTATAGTCTGAGTCGGACATTTCAATTCTTATACAACTGGATATCAGATTATTGTTACTGTTATGAATATTGTCACAACACAGTCATCCCACTTCCTACCTTTAGGCCTACCTTTCTTGATATAGTCGGGGTTCGCTTGAAGTCCCTCAGTTCTGATGAATTCATCAATCTTCTGAGTGACTTATCTTAGTTTTCTTTCCTTACCTACCCTACCCCTTTCTGCGTTGTGGTTGAAAACCTCAGGGGAAGCCTCGAGGAACGTTCTTAAATGATTTCATTGCGGGACGTGTTTCTGTTCGCGCGGATTGACGAGGTTTCTCTATGCGAGCTGTACGACGCCCACCATTTTTTCCACCAGTTTGGGTGTATGCAACTCCAATCTTCCCTTCTTCCTCCTCAGGCTCGAGGACTTCACCCATCCACTCCCCGTCAATGGTTGTTGATGCTGATGTGGGAAGGATCTAACACAAGAATTCCCTTGCCCGGCGTAGGAGTGGCTGCCAGCCTTTCTATGGAGTGCGCAAGAATGTGGGTAAAACATTATCCCGATAGAATCATGGATAAGGATGTATGGAAAGTTCCTAGATCAGGAGTTATCGCGGAAGATATGCCTACTGTGCCTTCCTCATCAGCTCTGAGGTTGGATCGACTGATGGCTCGTCGGTCAAATCGACTCAAGGGATTTTCCTCCCACAAACCCACTGTGGTCGAAGTTTAGATGGACCCAACCTTCTTGGATGTGGGTGAGGATGACCCTGTAGTTTTGGGTCCTAGAAAGACCATTCTTGAAGTTTTATCGTCTGATACTAGACTCAAGAAACTTGGTTCCCAAGCCCGAACCCGGGTTAGAAGCTTTAGGCCTTCCAGTTTCAGAACCATCTTTTGGTGTGCACATGTCTACATTAATCGAAATGCCAGACTTCATTCTCGTGCTATCTAGCAAGGATACCAAAGATCCTCATGTCATGGTAGACCACCGATCAGTGCGCAGGTGGGCCTGGCCCTGGATTTTCTGTATTGTTGCCGAAAATCCTCTAGATGAGATGGAAACTAAAACCAATGCTCTCTCATAACTATTTATGGGGTTGGGGTCAGGTGTCTTTGACTATCGGCAGTTCCATTCTCTCGCTTTCTAGGTTTTTAGGGCCCGTGAGGAATTTTACTCTAATTAATGCAAACTTGTTCACCTCTCTACCTCTCATTGCGGGACCCAAGCCCTGGAGGAAGCCATGATAAATCTCCATCAGCTGGTAGTGTAGGAGGAGAGCTCTCGATATCAAAAGTTCATCCTATCCTCTGAGTTGCATGAATGTGAATTACGGGAAGCAATGACGAGGGATCAATTTTTGACTATGACTGGTCTTTTTGAAGTCACCAGGAAAGGGATCAACGATCTCCAATCGACAGTGGAACATACTCGTTCGATGGCTAAGGTTGAGGCCAGGGAGAAAGTCATGCTGGATCAGACCTGAAACAACCTCCATCATATAGTTGTTGATCTAATGGAGAGAGCGATCTAGGATCTTTTGTAATGATTAGATCCATTCTTATACACTCTGTTTTGCTTACCCCCCCCCCCTTCGCTGTTGGGGGAGAGGCCCCATTTTGTGGATGTCCTCCTCTCTTCTTATTTATTTAATGGATTACAGTCTATGACAATTGTTTGATACTATAAAATTTAATTGTTACAAGAACAATAGTTGCATCAATAATAACTCGCTGAATCAGAATTAATCACAACTCAGGAAAAGAGAAACAAACCCTAACGTTTTCCTGGACCATGGGATCCAGCGAGCATAGTTCGAATATTGCTACGGTTTTGTAAAAAATCCCCCCAGATTTTTTTTTTCTTTTTAATTCCCTAATTTTTCCTTTTCCCATTTAGTGTGGACCTAGCGGTTATGGCCCGACAATTTATTAGGTCTCCCTTTTCGGGTTTTCAGGCCTAACAGGCTTTGTGCCTATTTTTGTGAGCGGTTTAAAGTCACATCGACAGGACTATCATCACTGATGTTTTAGGTAAAATAGCATTGAAAATATATGGTGGGGTGAAGGCCCCAATGAGGTTTGGTTGACTAAACGATGTCTTAATATCCTCCAGACTCATGTGGGTGGAGCATCTGTAAATTTTAAAGACATGAATGGCATGTCTCAAAGGAATGGGAGCCGTATCGACATATAGAGATAGGAATGGCATCACTTAAGGAAATATTTCCTTTGGTAGACAGGCAGGGGCGATCAATATGCAGATCCGCTAAGGGAATGGTATGAATAGTCATGAAAACGTGTCCTTAAGTCAATGACCCTTTATTTTTGATGGCCTATGGACTTCATGGAAGTCCAGCTTGAGGAAACCACCATGGGTGGCTTAGAGAATTATGAAGACCACCTGGGGTGGCTCAAAAAGGGTATGTGACATCTCAAAAGGGTTTGAGGACATCCGTATTAATCAAGAGTGTGGACTCAGGTTCCATGTGCTATGCATTTTGTTAGCAAACAGGATGATTGAGGCTTGGCGCAGTTTAAAGTCATGCAGCTGGGACATCATTTAGAATGGAACAACTTCTCTTGGTTCATGGTAATATCATTAGAGACTCTCCACCATATTCAGGCAGGGTTGTGAAAGAGGTCGATAAACTGTATCTCATAGGGTTTCAGAATCCTGGGATAGATATGGGGGTTCAAAGGCCAAAAGGCGTACAGAGAGTAGCATTGCCTAAAGAAATCTTTCCTTTGGTAGATGAGCCAGGGGCAATCAATATGCAGATCCACTGAGGGCATGGTATGCATTGTCATGAAAAGGTGTCATTGGTTCAATGATTTCATTCTCTTGATAGTCGAGCAACTTCAAAGAAGTTTGTTATTCGGGACCACCAGGGGTAGTTTATGAGTGTTCGGCTCTTTCTGAGTACAAAGTATGGTTTATGAGCAGAGGGTTCCTAGATACAGGAGAAACATCTTGGATAAATTTCCTGAGAATAGATTATTTAATTCCTTCTCACATTGGTGTGAGACGGTGGTTTGTGCAGGTCTGACCCCTGCACTAACGGATAGAGAAAATCCTCCATTCCATTACAAAACCATGACAGGTTTGACCATGTAGTTTAACTTCATGCGGTAAGGATGACTTCTATGTAGTTTAAAGTCATTCGATAAAGACGAGGAACATTATTAAAGAATGTTGTGCAGTTTAACTTCATGTAGCAAGGATGGGGAGAATTTTAATTTCTGTGTAGTTTAATGTCATGCAGTAAGGACGTGAAGCATTTTTGAAGATGTTGTGTAGTTTAACATCATACAGCGAGGACGTAGTTGCAAAGGCTGCTCTTGATCAGAATGTAACTGGGATTGAATATCCTAGATTTCCTCAGACATGGAAAAGGGGTTGATTGGTGTAAATCGTGGTTCTGGGGCTTCTTGGATCACGAGAAATGATACGGAGGCTCTGAGGCTGGTAATCTTACGGAGCTAGGAATAGTGCCTCTTGAGGAAATCTTTCATTGGTAGATGGGCCAGGGGCTATCAATATGTAGAGCCATTGAGGGCATGGTATGAATAGTCAGGAAAAGGTGTCCACGGGTCGATAAATTTCCACTTCCGATGGCTGTTAATGGTTATGAGGATCCGCAATTGTCCAGGACATGAAGTTTGTTATCTGCTAAGAAAATATCTGGGCATGTCGAGTATATTCATCCCTGGTTGCTGTTAAAGCTTAGAGAGCTCCTTGCGTTGATTTATCATGTGTGCTGGGGTATACCTTCACTCCATGAAGTTTAATGTCGTGCAATAAAGATGAAGTACTCTTAGTTGAGAGGTCATAGAGCTCAGACCAATGGGTGGCTATTGTTGCAGTCACTCGAAGGATAACTGAGTTACCATGCTCTGATATACTCTGAACATGGTGGGGGTTGATGGTTGTAAACTGTAACTATGAGGTTTCCTGGATCGGGAGATGTGGTGTGGGGGATCTAAGGTCGATAAGCGTATAGAGATAGGAAGAGTGTCGCCCGAGGAAATCTTGCCTTTGGTAGATGAGCCCGGGGCTATCAATATGCAGAGCCGCTGAAGGCATGGTATGAATAGTCATGAAATGGTGTCCCCGGGTCGATGACATTCCACTTCTGATGGACATGAATGATTATGAAAACCCGATATTTCTCATAGTAAAGAGTTCAACATATGGGGATAATGGTGTCCAAGCATATAAGAAACATCTTCACTGTAAATGTCCGTTGAGTCAAAGTAGCCTAGCTATGGCCTGATGTTCATGGATGCAGGTCGTCATGTGAACCACAGGCTGATACATAGGCTAACCGGGTAGGGATACCCTAGCAACGTTTGGATGTGAAAAGGGGGACGAACTATTAAATCATTGCGCCATAAATTTTTGGATTGGGAGATATGATATAGGGGCTCTGTGGCTGGTAAGCGTACGAATCTAGGAAGAGTACCGCCTGAAGAAATCTTTCCTTTGGTAGACGGTCTAGGGGAAATCAATATGCAGAGCCACTAAGGGCATGGTATGAATAGTCATGTAATGGTGTCCACGTGTTGATAACTTTCCACTTCTGATGGATGTGAATGGTTATGAAGAATCATAATTATCTGGGTCGTGTATTCTGATGTATGGAGAGGATGCATCCAAATGTGCAAGGATTATTTCCATCTCGTTTTGACATATATCATGGGTGGGTCAAGGCGATGTCCGTGCAGTTTAACGTCATGTGGTGAGGACGAGGAATACTCCCCGTGTAGGTCTAGTCCATACATGGGAGAAAAGGACATTCATACCTCTTATCCGTGTAGTTTAACGTCATGCGGTGAGGACAAAGAGTACACCCCGTGTAGGTCTAGTATGCACACGGGAAAGAGGTCTTTTTTATCTTTCATTTGGGGACGACTATTCCAGGGTGGGGGACCATGGCGGCACTACGTATCCTGCGAAGGCAGGAATCAAGCCACACGTAGTTCTCTCCTGAATACGCCCCATGTAGGTCTTGTCCTAACACAGGGGGAAGGGGCATTTTATTTTCAAAATGGTTGGGCCAGGATACAGATTCCATGCATCACTACGTATCCTGGGAGGATAGGAATCAAGCCTCACATAGTTCTTTTCTAAAGGACTACACCCCATGCAGTTTTAGTCTATGCACAGGGGGAAGGGGAATTTTTTTCAAAATGGTTGGGCCAGGATACAGAGTCCAAGTGTCACTAAGTATCCTGGGAGGGTAGGAATCAAGCCTCACATAGTTCATTTCTAAAGAAGTAAACCCCATGCAGGTCTGGACCATGCATGGGGGAAAGGGGAATTTTTTAAAACTCCTATTTGAAGAGGTGGTTGGGACAGGATGGGGAACCCTAGCATCACTACGTATCTTGCGCAGGCAGGAATCAAGACATACATAGTTCTCTGCTAAATACACCCCGTATAAGTCTGGTCTGTACATGGGGGGAAGGGGGAATTTTAGCTTTTATTTGAGGGGTGGCTGGGTTGGGGTAGGGGATTTCGACGTCGCTACGTATCCTGTGAAGGTAGGAATCAAGTCGTACGTAGTTCTTTGAATGGAGTACACCAAGTGCAGGTCTCGTCCATACACGAGGGAAGAGTGTAATTTTAAAACTATTTTATCCATGCAGTTTAGTGTCATGTGGTTCGGATGAGGAATACACCCAGTGCAGGATCGGTCCATACATGGGGGAAATGGAATTTTTAAATCTATTTTGGGATGGCTATACCAGGATTTGGGACCCTGGCATATCTACGTATCTTGTACAGGGTAGGAATCAGGCCATACGTAGTTCTGTGAGATCCGTAAAGTTTAACATCATGTGTTGATGACGGGATACTCTTAGTTTATGGTCATAGAGTTTGGTTCGTTGAGTGCTTGTAAGTTTAATGTCATTCAGCTCGGGTGAGGGGAATTTTGGTTATGTTGGCTGAGGAAGAAATACTCTTTGTTTAGGGTCATAGAGTTTGGACCGTTGGGTGCTTTCCAGTTTAACGTCTTGCAGCTCGGATGAGGGGAATTTTAGTTATCTATTTTAAATATTTCTTCAAAAATTTTACATTTGTAGGAGTGGTGGTGAACTTCCCATCCATGGATATCAGGTAATATACTCCATTGGAGTAGACCTTGTGTATAACATATGGTCCCCCCACTTGGGCTCCTGTTTTGGAGGTTTTTTGTTGGGTATCATTGGGGTCCGGAGGACCAACACCAATTCTCCCTCCAAGAAATACCGAAGATAATCCTTTTAATTGAAGGATCATGCAATCTGGTTATGGTATACTTCCAGATGGTGAAAACTGTGCAACCGCTTCTCGTCTAGCTGTTGCAATTCACCTAGCCATTTTTCTGATTGCTCATCATTAGATAACAGATCACAAATGGAAACATGGAGTGAGAGAAATTGGAGCTCAATGGGAAGAACCGCTTCTTTTCCTTATACTAATCAGTATGAAGTAGCCCGAGTAGCGGTGCAGATTGTGGTTCGGTAAGCCCACAATTCATGGAAGAGTTTATCCTGCTATAACTTCTTATCTTTGTCCATCATTTTCTAGAGAATGTTGGACATGGTCTTCTTGAAAGCCCCTATATGTCTGTTGGCCGCTGCATGGTAGCGGGATGAGTGGTTAGTTTTAATACCATATTCATGGTATAGTTTTTCCAATTCAGCAGAGCAGAAGTTGGTGTCGTTATCTGTCAGTATGGTATGAGGGACACCGAATCTAGTGATGATATTGGTTTTCACAAAGCTGAAAATACTTCTTGCTCCGACTTCCTTAAGGGGTACAACGTCTACCCATTTGGAAAATAAGTCGGTTTCCATGAGGATATACTTCAGTTGTTTGGTTGTGGCTAGAGGATATGGTCCCATGACATCCATTCCCCAGACGGAAAATGTCCAGGAGTACTTAGCCTGATGAAGTAACTCTGAGGGTTGGTGTATGAAGTTGGCATGAATTTGGCCTGAGTGGAATTTTTCGATAATGTGCTCGCAATCTCATGCCACTGTGGGCCAATAGTAACCATGCCTTTGAACCTGAAGGGAAAACATGAACCCTGACTGATGTGCCCCATATACTCTGGCATGTACACCATTCAAGATGGCAATGGTTTCTTCTCCATCAATGCATCTGTGGAGGATCCCGTCGAGGCATTATTTGTAGTGGACCTCTTGCTGACCCGCGCCACCGTATAGGACAAATTTGATTGCCCTTCTCAGTATTTTCCCTCATTCAGACCTGTATGACGGAAGTTCTCCTCATTGAAGGTAGTTTGCAATGGGGGTCATCCAGCCGGTGGTAGGAGCTTATGGCTCGGGGATAGGACTGAATTCGTTGATCTCTTACGTATTGGCCTGAACAAATGGCAAGACAATTCGGCGGTGAGTGATGATGAGGACTGTTTCATCCCAGTATGGGTCGGCTAGGGTTGTGTCCGCATTGGATAATGCATCGTCCTGGGAATTCTGAGATAGGGAAATATAGGTCAATGTCGGTTCTGTGGAGAATTCCACCATTAACCCTCGTACATGGTCAAATAAGGGAAACATCTCCTCATTTTTGATTGCATAGTCACTATTGACTTGCTTGATGACCAGTTCTGAGCCACCTTTTACCTTAAGGTGTTGTACTTGTTCTTGGAGTGTGAGCTCCAGGCATACAATGAGGGATTGATATTTTGCTTCATTGTTTGTCCATCATTCTGATAGGAGGAATGAATATGGAAAAACTGCCTTTTCTGGGGACACGAGTATTTTCCCCAAGCCCACCTTGTTATATTTTGGGATCTTCCATCATTTTCCCGGTTGGGCTTTGGGATGTGCTGTCGAAGTACATTTCCCATGTTGGGAGATCATCTAGAACTGCGAAGATGTCTTCATCGGGTAGCTTGACGTCTGGTGCAGTGGTCCCTGTTGAAGGGTGCTCTGCCAGAAAATTTGCTAACGGCTGGTCGTTGATGGCCTTATGAGGCACAAACCAGGTGTCAAACTATTGTAGGATGACTTCCCATTGGGTTAGGCACTAGGTTAGCATTGGGAGGCTGAGGATGTACTTGAGCGGGTTATTATGCAAGACCAAGTGGACTTCAAGATGCGGCAGATAATGTCGCAACTTTTGAACTGTGAAGACCAGGGCCAAACAACTCTTCTCGATGTTTCTGTATCATGTTTGAGTATAAATCATGGTTTGGATGAGGTAGTAGAGACTATTTTCACTGCCGATGTCATTTTTCTGCGCGAGGAAGGCTCCTAGTGACCGCTCTAGGGCCATCACATATAGGATGAGTGGTATTCCTTCAACGGGGGGCATGAGCACCGGCGGGATTAAATGATACTTCATTAGTCTGTCGAATGCCTCTTAGTAGGCATCTATACATTGGTATGTGACTCCGTTCTTCATTAACCTGGTAAAGGGAAAACATTTTCCTGTCAGGTTGGCTATGAATCTCTTCATGTAGGCCAGGTGCCCTTGGAATGCTCTCAATTTGGTGAGATTGCAGGGGTGTGGAAGGCCGAGAATATCCTTTTTCTTTTCTAGGTTGACTTCAATGCCACGATGGTGTATGAAGAATCCAATGAATTTCCTTGAGGTAACCTTGAAGGTGCACTTCAAGGGGTTCATCTTCAGACTATGTTGTCGAATTTTGTTAAATATGGTCTCATGATCTGACAGGTGATCTGAGCACTAACTTGACTTAACCACCAATTCATCTATGTAACATTCGACAAATCTCCCCAGGAATGGATTTAATATACGATGCATGGTGCGTTGATATGTGGCGCCAGCGTTCTTGAGACCAAAGGTCATAACCCTGTAACATAATACTCTTTGGGGGGATCGGAAGGCAGTGGATTCGTCGTCTTCTCGGGCCATCTTGATTTGATTATACCCAGAATAGCCTTCCATTAAGGATAGAGCCTCATACCTGGCCATTGCATCGATTACTAACTCGGTGATCGGGATCGGGAAATCATCTTTCGGGAAATGTCGATTGAGTTCTCTGAAATAAATGAAAACGCGGATTTGTCCATTCTTTTTCTTGACAGAGACGATGTTGGCCAACCAGATGGGGTAATGGACCTCCCAAATGAATCCCTCTTCAATGAGCTTATCGACATCAGCCTCTATTTTGGCATCATGAGAGGGTTGTGTCCTTCTAGCGTCCAATTTATAGCCCCGGTGGTCTTCTGGCATACCTAGGTGATGCGTCGCCACTTCAGGATTGAGTCCCGGAATTTCTATGTAATTCCAGGCGAAGACATCCCAATGTTGTCTCAAAAATGAGGTATATACCTCATTCTTCTTGGGGTACATGGCTGCACTAATGAGAGTGGGACTCGGGTCTTCCTTGGTACCCAGGTTTATTTCCCTAAGCTTGTCCACAGTGGTGGAGATGCCTTCCTCAAACACGGGAGGTGCATCCCTGAGATCTTCCTCCACTTCTTCTCACAAATCTTCATCTTCTTGATCTGGCAAGGGGGGAGCCCTTGACTCGGGCTCCTGGGAGTTCAGAGGCATGGAATTGTGGGTTTCCTCACTCTAGTATTCAACCTCAGATTGAGGTTTGGAGGATGTTCTCGCATTGTCACGTTCGGCCGTTATGGATGAAGTCATGAGGATAGGTGAGTGTGTGTCCAGTCTTGAACCAATGCTCTCAATATGTTTGATGGGCAGTACATAGTCTCTGCCAAGCCACTGAGGGGGTCGTCAGGAACCATTTCCATACCATTTGGAGCAGGGATCTAGTCAATACCATCGAGCGAATGCTTCTTCCACTTTTTCTCATAAAACCCGGCGTCAATGTTGAGTGACTTAGAGAGCTCGAAAGGGGCCTTGTCAGCGTGAAATGTCCCACTTTGTCCATTGATGCTATATTTAATACATTGGTGGTAGGATTAAGGAATTTCTATGTGCTTATAGAGCCACAACCTTCCAAGAAGGGCATTGAATGATGTGTACTATCGAACCACCAGGAATTCCGAGTAGTCCACAAGGTTTCCAAAATGGGTCTTTAGCTTGATTTTTCCCATCGTCTTCTGTTCACTCTTTTCGTAACCAAGTAGAGTTGTCTCCGAGGGTATTAAATCACCCTCACTGAAGCCCAACTTACGGAGTGTCTGTAGGGGAAGGAGCTTAACTCCCGAGCCATTGTCAATAATGACTTTGCGAATCTCAACATCATCTAGTGTTCCAAACACATATAACAGTTTGATGTGTTCCTGCATGATGGAATCTTCATCTTGATCGGTGAAGGAAATAACTACATTGCATTCAGCCAGGATAGTCTCTGTCCGATAAATATCAGCGGAATCTACCTCAGTTTGAAACTCCTGGGGGCTGAGTAAGGCTTCTATAAGTGCCTCCCTGAGGTCAGCTGAAAAACTCAAGGCATCCAGGATTGACAGTTTGGCTGGTACCGATGCTAGCAGCTTAAGAATGTCGTATATCTGTTCCAATGGCCAATGAATCTCCATTGGCGGTAGTGTTTTAGCAGGCAGCTTGGGAGTTGGAATAGGTGATGAGGAGGGACCGTCTTCGGGGTCAGATGCTGATGATGTCCCCATGTTTTGGGGACTCAGCCCGACCGGTCTGTTTGTCCACACTAGGTGGTTGGATGCTTGTTCCTATTCTGATGGGTACTGTAGAATGACGGGGGAAGAGTGGACACATGTGGTGGTGGAGGGATGTTCTTTCTCATACTGATTCCGTTGAAGGGTTCTCCTACAGTTTTCCATGATATTGATGGTTTGTGCCGAGGTCCAACGGTAGGGTTGATTTCAGCCTCGATTGTGCCTCCCCTGATATCCCCTACCTCTGTGATTCCCCCTCCCAGCCCATTGTGTTGGTAACTCGGGTTCATAAACATACCCTTCGTCAGGGAATGATTCCAAAATATGGATGACATTGATGGAACAAAAGATTGGTTCTTCATCCTCTAATAGGTAAACCCGGTCGGTTGTCTCTGATGGTGTCATTTGGTGGGTCGATTCCCATGGCCCGAAATTCGAGGGAAAGAAATCTAACAGCATCGGGGCTAACTTTGGCCTCGTCGCGGACTTCTCCTCTTGCGCTTGTCTCCTCCTTCTTTGATTATGCATGGATGACTGGCTCATACATGGTTGTGAGGCTGATATTGTTGGTTGTGCGGTGTCAGGGGATGTTAGCGGCAACACCGGCTACTGTAGTTGAGCTCGGAGTATACCCTGGGCTTGATTGATTAACTTTCGAGACATCCAGTTATCGAATTTATACCCCTTCTTGGTGGTGACTTCCTTCCACCCCTCCCCTTCATCGGGGCTGGTGGTAAAAATATATGTCACGTGTGCTGGGGTGGTCCCAGCTCGACTGGCCCAGAGTCTACCATCCTTTGAAAGAGGTCCTTGAAAATGAATCATTCGTGAATATTGTGCCCCAAAATTCGATGGTAGGGACAGTAATCTGTACTGTCATCGCGGCAGAATTCTTCAGGTTTCCTCGGCTTCGGGAGGAGGACCATGTTGCAATTCATGGCAGAGATGAAGTAGCCACAGGCATGGTCTTCTCGGAAGGAGTATATTTTATGTATTCGTACCTCAAACTGGTTCTACTTCATTCTTCTATGATCTTTCCACTTATGCGGAGGCAGATACTGATATACAGGGGGGCCTTGACGATTTGTTGGATGCATGAGCGGTAGAGCAGGCACAAGGGCTGGCTTGAGCATGACATAGGATGCTTCAGCTCTAGCTTCTCACTTTGTAGGAGCCTGTGAGGCTACCCGGGACATCAAATTGGTCCACTGCAGGGAGTCCTCAATTCTTTGGGCAATGCCCGAGAGATGGCGGAAGCCAGTGGTGCACACCACTGGTACGAGCGGTGTTCACAGCTCATCTTGAAGATTATCAATGCATATGGATAGCAAATCGTCTTGAGGCATTGGCATGTTCAGAGAATAGGTCAGACCTTTCCATCTGGTGATGAAATCAGAGACCCTCTCATTCTCCCCCTGCTTGCAGTTCATGAGGTCGATGACCATTGTTTTGGGAAACATCGAGCTGAAGTGGAACAAGAACTTCTTCTGAAGGTCTTCCAAGCTTTTTATTGACTGGGCTGGTAGGCCAGTATACCAGACAAAGTCATATCCTTGTAAGGTCCATACGAAGCATCTGAGTTTCACTGCCTCTTACTGTTCTGGAGTTCCCATCATAGGGTTTCAATAAGAGGCGTAGTGCATCAATTTATTTTCTGGATCACCTGATCCATTGAATATTGGTAATACAGGGCTCCCAAAATTGGGTGGAGGTGGTGTGTTGCTCACCCAATATGGGTAGGGCTTCAGCTCTGGTTGTATTAGAGCGCGTCGACCTTCCATTTCTTCCAATCGAGCTGTTATTTCCTCGATGGTGTTGGTGAGACCCTGGTTTACATCTGTTGGGCCCATTCCTGGGCAGGTGTAGCCCAACGCATTTCTTGAGGATCCATCTCGGTTGGCACCTAGGGTACATGTGCCATTTGTGACACCTTTAAAGGGTTCAAGCGTACTCACTTTGGTTTCTTCCTGAGTGGAGGGAAGTCCTGGTATTCATCCAGATCCACATTTAGAGAGTTGGATGTGCCGGGCGCCTCGTTGGATGAGAGCCCTGACTGTGCTTCATTTTGCAGGGTAAACCTCAGTCTTTGAGGTGAACTTACTAAGAGTGCATGATGTGGTTGCTCTTGGGACGTGCTTTCAATAAGATGGTTCCTATGAAGTAGCTCGGCGTTAAGCCACCTCAATTATTTCATTTTTTCTTCCTATCGATCGAATCCTTCTTCGAGTGTATGTGGATCGTTTTTGTTGAGATAAGGAGGTGGGTTAATGGTAGCCAGTCCTTTGTACTTTTCCTTGTTAGAATCTCCCAGGGTGAGCAGAGGAAGGTTAGCTGAAGGGGTGTCCATGTTTAAAGCAGCCCTCTGGTTCCGGGTGTGCACACATGGTGGTTCATTGTGAGTCACAGCCTAACCGAAACCATCGTCTCCCGATCCATCCATATTTGCACCAACTTTGGTGCTACCCATGGGGTTGGCCTCTATGGTGTTGATGGATGTGTATCACGGGGTGGAGAAGATGTCATCTCCCGAATAGGAAGAGGATCTCCCTCATCTTTTACTGGTCTTCCATCTCCTTTCCTAGGGTTGCTTTCGAAATCCTTAATGAAGGGTGACACAGAGAGTTCTCTGATGTTATCTTATGGTATGCCTCCCATTCAGAGGGGATGATGATTTAAACGAAGGGATAGGGTAGGAACCTCCTCTCTTGACTATCCTCAAATGATGAAAGAATACTGATTCTCATGGGGGAGGTTGTTGTTGAGGAGGTTATAATGCCCCCATCCCTGTGGGCTGGGGTTAGCTCTGTTCCTTTGACATTGAGTCTCTCTATGTTTTTATTGGTCTTATAGGGGCATTTGTTGTTAAAAATTACCCCATCCCTACAGGCTGGGGTTGACCCTGGATTGCGGTAGTGGCTGCTGCTATCGCTACCTACCTGATCTTGTGTGCTCCCATTCAGGGGTGAACTGGGTTTGGTGCCGAGTTATTTTGTGAATCGACCCCTTGTGGGGAGCCAGGCAGTGACCAATGATTGGCCTCTCTAAGGCGAGAGGCCTGTTTTATGCTCTCGATGGCCTGATTCAGGAGTTCTTGAATGTCTTGTTCCCGTCGGTCCTGACACTTGTGGGACTCACTAAAGAACTGACTCTGTTGGGTGTGTCTCCTTTCTTGACCAGGGATACCACCCAATTTCCGCCTTGATGTGATGGTGTTGCAAGACACCATGCCGAACAGGTTCTTTTGGGCAGGGAGCAGAGTGAAATACAGAGCTCCATGTTCTCCCCATCCCCTGATATAGACTCTCGTTGGGGCGCCCCCGATGAGGTAGCACAACTAGTGCAGTGCACAGAGGCAGGCTATTTCCATGTTTCCTTTACGCCTCTCAAGTCACTATTGTCGCACCGAAGGAAGATATTCTAGGTCAATGTGATGTAGGAGGTCTCCTATTGTCTTGACGTGGTCTACATACCCATCGTAGGGTAGGAAGCTTGATTTCAATCGGTAGAGGGTTGTCCATATATTGTAGTGGATGTTATGAACGCATTCTTCAGACAACTTTCTGGGAATGTCGAATTGAGATGAGGTCGTGGGCCAAAACATGACGGGGATATCATCTCTGGTCATTTGTTTCCTAGTGCGCAACATGTCAGAATAATCATCCTCTAGCGATTCCTCTACCTGGTCAGCCCAACTGAGATTCTCACTGATCGTGTGGTCAGAGGAAGTGGGACTGATAGGTATCGAATTATCATGTGGTTGATTCTGAGGTGGTTCAGAAGATGAACGTGGCCCCGGAATGTCTCTTGATTGAAGAAGGGTGTCGTTAGCAACTAGTCGGGAATCTGACATGCTTGATCTCGTCCTTCTGAGTACCTCATCTTACAAGGGATTTTCCGTCCTTGATTAGGCAGGGGAGGACCTTCCTGTTGATATGATATGTCATTATGGGTAGGACCTTCGCAATGGACGCTGAAATGGAGAGGACTACCATTACTTCTTGACGCCTCACTACATAGAGGGCTTTTGCAGTGCAGACCTTGGGGAGGACCTCTAAGGCATGTCCCAGTAAGGGGAGGACCACTTGGCTGCGTAGCGTTGTTAGGGGAGGGCCTTTTCGACAACTACTATCATGGTGAGGATGGGAATCATGGTTTGATGTTTGATGTGCATCCTGGGGAGGACCTTCCAGACACACTGCGACAAGGGGAGGACCTTATTGTTTCTTGGGGCCACTGCGGGGAGGCCCTTCGCAATGGTGGTCGTGGTGGCTAGGACTACCATCACAGCTGATTCATTAGAGAGGACTATAATTACAGCTACCACATGGAGAATATATGAAGTTTACACCCTAGGGAGGGCCTTCAGAATGTACCGCATCGAGGGGAGGGCCTTCTCATTGCTTGACGTATCTACGGGGAGGACCTCCGTTATCATGGTGGCGAGGACTACCATTGTGATCTGATTCCCGGATGCACGGAGTGTCGTTTCAGTGTAACCCCTGGGGAGGACCTTCATAGCAGGCCACGACAAGGGGAGGACCTTTTTGTTGTGATGAGACGTCACTTCGGGGAGGGCCTCCACAATTGTGACTATGATAGTGAGGACTACTATCATAATATATGGTCCGGTTGCTTGGAGATTGTTTGCTGTGTATACCCTAGGGAGGACCTTCAGGGTGGACCGCAGAAAGTGGTGGGCCTTCTTGCAGCTCGATCTTCTGTGCACACATAGGTTTTCCATGACTCGCATCAAAAGAGGATCTCTCGTGATCGAACGTTATATATCCGTGGGGGAGGTCCCCACGGGTGCTCTTGGGAAGACCTTCAGAGCTGCTGGTAGTAATATTGCAGGGGAGGACCTTCGTAACTTCTACTGCCACTCCCATAATATGGTAATGGGTGGGCAGTTTTCTAAGCCTTCGATATTCACTTAACGACATCAGGAACCCCATCTTCCAGCGGAGTGGAGTCTGGAACCCGCTCTTTATTTTCCAGCTTCCTTCAGCGTGTTCGGGGCGTTCTATTATGGGCAGTGGGGACCGTCTGCCGTTGACAATGGACTTCACCTTTGGGACCCTATCTAATTGGGTCCTGTGATGTTTCCAGGATACGCTGATGAACATCTTGACTTTTAGCAGGGATATATGCCTGCTCTAGAGCATCCACTGTGATGGACGGGTGTCCCCAAGTTGGAACGAGTGAAGCTTCTTGATCCAGTTGCCCTTGCGTCATGGAATATGGCCAGCAACCCTCTTGGGCTAATGCAGGGATGCAAATCTGATCTGAGGCCTCTATCTCGTCTCTTAGATGAGTCACCTAAATTGGGGAGACGGGCTCACAGGCCCAAGTCCTTACTGTTGCCGCTGATGCAATTAGATTCTGGTAAGTCTTCAAGATATGATCTGAGATTGATACCTTCTCCTCCATCATTTCCAGGATATGCAGAGAGACATCTTTGGTTGGAATGGGTATGAAGGCCCATTCTGGTATCAGAGTAGGATTATCCTGCTCTGGTCCTCCAGTTGTCAGTGGGTACTGACAATTCTTCTGTGTCGGGGCAGGTGAACGAATATGCCCTTGGGATGGGATATGCCGGTTTATCTCTCTGTTTTCCACCACATCGGGATGGCAGACTTTACATGAATCCATAGGGAGCTGGACCTGCATATTCTGGTTTCCCATTGTAACGAGTTGGTGGCCTTTGATGGCAGGGATACGTGCCCACCTATTAATTTCGGCCACATCTAGATGGCGCACATTGTTGATCTCCACTATGCCGAGATGGTAGGCGTTAAGAGAATCTGCTAGGAGCTGGTCCGGTAGGGGATGGGTTTCCACCATGGTGGGTTGGTGGGCTTCACGACCCTAGGTAGGAAGAGGTGCCTACCGGGTAGGTGTCGTCCTGTGTGAGCGATGGTCTTGATGGAGCCCGATGGGGATGCACGACTACTCGTATAATGCCGCCATGTGTGGATGGCGGGCTTCGGAGGAGTGAACATGTATATGTTCCTGTTCATGGTATGTCTCCATGACTGGGTAGCAGAGCTCCTCCTTAGGGACAAGGGTGATGATCGGTCCTTGGTTGTACGCTTTCCACCCTCTTCGGGTGGTCTGAGGGGCCGGATCTCGAGGAGCATGTGCCTGGATCCTCAGGGCGACATCCCCCTGATCATGAGGATGTCGGGTTGTGGCGTGACCGTGATGTCATCTGCTGGCGAGGGCCTTGGAGTGGAATTCCCGTTCAGCGGGGATGAAGTCCTCAGTGTCTACCTCGTCTGCCTCCCTAAGGTAAGGGAGGTATGAGTTGTCCCATTTCGGGGATAGACGCCCAAAACGGTTGGAGACAGCAACAAGGGCGGTCTGGATCTGCCTTCGCAACCACTGCTGGGCGGCCGACCGGCGGGTCCTCGTAGATTGGAAGGCATTCATGGTCGCCTCCACCGTCAGGAGAGTACCATTCACGTGGTACTCTCAGATCAAAGAATCTGAGATTTAGCATTGAAGACGTTGGGTAGGTGAGGGGTTCCTCCATTGGTCAGGAAGTACGGTCATTGCATTTTTGGAAGTACGCGCCTGCGAGTTCCTTCGTGACACCAATGGATCGAAGGGATTTCTGTGTGGTACCTGTAAAACATTTTAACAAATACCAACAGAAAACCCATCAAAGTAGCATCACATGATCCCATGCACAATTAATGACCTTTCTTGGACCTCCTTGTGAGTTTAAAGGGGGCACATGGTGAGATTAGGTTAAACCCATCCTTCTTGGTTAAAGATTCATGTCGGGATCACCATATTTTGTTTTGGGTCGGTTTAGAAATGACCAACGGTTCCGTATCCGACGATGCATGGACCTGATTTCCAATGACAGGCGTTCGCTAGGCGGTTTGGCCAGCGAGACTTAAGAACTCACATTGGTCAAGAGGATGGGAATCTGGGCTCATCACACCTTTTTTGGGAGAATTATATCCTGTTCTGGGACTCTATCATAGATTTAAGACATATTCATATGTTCGCGAATATATGGTTTATACCCAAGCATAGTATCTGTGGATTACTCATGGTTGGAAATGGTCAGT
Source organism: Viscum album (assembly GCA_963277665.1). Classification (NCBI taxonomy): domain Eukaryota; kingdom Viridiplantae; phylum Streptophyta; class Magnoliopsida; order Santalales; family Viscaceae; genus Viscum; species Viscum album. The sequence continues at coordinate 624,649,052 of OY728133.1, forward strand.
TGGACCCCAGGGTTCTATATCATTTATGCCTGAGGATTACCATCCCTTATTGGATTAATGACCCTGAGGAGTCTGGACTCATTAAGGCGACACTAAGAGTGACGCGGTGAACCGATGTGAAGATAGTTGGATCGATCGGTTGTTGGGATTGAAGCTCAGGGAGGCTTCCTACGTACCATGCCTAAGAGGTAGGGATCAAAGTCCATGTAGTTCGAATGGAAGTGTCGGAGAACCAACATGAATGTGGACCCAGGGGGTCCGATGGTGATCGGGCTTGAACCTCATGGAGGATTATTATGTATCCCTGTGGTAGGTAATCAAAGTCCTCATTGTTCGAATTAGATTGGGGCTTACACTCTGAGGCGGCCCATAGTATGGGATTGGGGCTTACACTCTGAGAAACCTATAGTATGGGATTGGGGATTACACTCTGAGGAGGCCCACGGGATGGTATTGGGGCTTAAACTCTGAGGAGGCCGATAGTATGGGATTAGGGCTTACACTCTGAGAAGGCCCATAGTATGGTATTGGGTCTTACACTTTGAGGAGGCCCATAGTATGGTATTGGGGCTTAAACTATGAGGAGTGCCACAGTATGGGATTGGGGATTACACTCTGATGAGGCCCATAGTATGGGATTGGGGATTACACTCTGAGGAGGCCCATATTATAGTATTGGGGTTACACTCTAAGGAGTCCCATAGGAGGATGTCAAAGTATATGCCTACTCTAAGTCCACATGAGTCATGGTCGGTGTGAGAAACAAGAGGCGGCAGGGACCGGATGATCACATCGCAAAAGGTGTGTCCGTGGGAAGGGGAGTGGGGTTTATGCATAGAGGCGGCCCATATAGTCGGGGATTACTCTGGGATGTATTCCCATAGTATGGGATTGGGTATTACACTCTGAGGAGGCCCATAGGAGGATGTCATGGTCGATGCCTACTCTAAGCCCATGTGAGTCATGCTGGGTGTGAGAAACAAGAGGAAACAGAGACCAGATGATCACGTCGCAAAAGGTGAATCCATGGGAAGGAGAGTGAGGATTATTCATAAAGGCATCCCATAATGTCGGGGCTTACTCCGGGATGGATTCCCATGGAGAAAAAGTGCAGTGGGAGAGGGACTCGGCCCCAATGAAGGACATAGCATCATCCTTCCCTATTATACCCTTCCTTGGTCATGGTCGTGGGGAAGTATGGAGGTGCATGGGGGATTCCTTATGATGGGTATCCTGCCACGCCACAGAGAGGGGAGAAGTTCCTTAGTCCTAACGATTGGAGGGGTAGAAAGGGGGTTCTCGGGCTCGGACTCCGCATTACCGTGGGAATGTGAACCAAAGAATGTTTCCGAAATCTGCTCAAGGGCCGAAGCAACCCGCTCTCCCATGCTTACCAAGGGTATGTGAACTCAAAACGATGTGCGGATTCACCTAAAGGTTACATCACACGGGTCTGGTGGCTCTGGTGAAGGCCTCATCTCAGGGCCGATGAATGGGCCAATGAGGGAGCTGTGGAGGATCCGGCCGAATTGGGAGGATTTTATCTGGCTTAAGGAATGGGAAATCCGAAAGATTTTGTGGACCACATGGGTGTATGAGTAGGGGAGCCCTTCATGTAGGGACGTGCTACGTAGCTGGAGAGTCCGTCCGTGAACCAGGGTGGTCCGTGGACTGATGGGAATCTTGAGAACCGGGGTGGTTCGCGGCTTGGTGGGCATCCCGCGAACAAGGGTGGTTCACAGCTTCATGTTCAACCCACATACCAGGTTGGTACGTGGAGGGATCCATGCAAGCAGCGGCGGCCGAGGGTGACGCCGGTCAGGGGTTCATCGGTCGGGGATTCGCCCATGTAGGATGGTGCTACGTGGTGCGACGGATCAGAAATTGGGCATAAATTTCATGGTCCGCGGGGAGTACATCTGTAGAGGGGCCATGGTTCGCAGTTTTCTTTTCTTTGTTATTTCAAGTTCACAGTTCACCAAGTTATTATGCGTTTTCGGTTCCTTATTAATTCTCTCCCAGCTTCATACCTGTTCTAGTTCACGAACTGGAACATCGCTGTTTGAGAAATCCTAAGCTCTTTCCTTTTAAATCCTTCCACCCGAATCTCGTCGATCTCCCTGAATCCTCCCTTCCACTTCCCCCTCGGTCCCCATTTATAGAGTGGGGAAAGAGATGTATTTATGGTCATGTAACACCTTTTGCAGAGGCCCATGATCGGAAACCCGGTTTACGGATGAATTGGTTAATCCGCAACTCACGGGGGGCATTGAATTCACCTCCCCCCGTGATCCAAATCAACCTCATGGAGTGCTTCGCAGCCGCGCAGGGTTCCGCCTTCATTTCGTGAACGACAGTAGATGCGGCCAGGGCCGGTCGATGCGGTCCGTGGCTAGGGCGGTTCATGACAGTGAACTGGGTTGGCACCCATCCTTCTTCGCGCCTGCGAAGGGCTTCCACCTCCATTCCATGAACAATAGTAGTCCACGGAGGGGGTGCTTCGCAGAACTAGCCGCGACCTATTATCATTGGACTGGTCTACAGACCGGTTTGACTTGTACCTTCCTTTGAGTACTCTCCACACTTTTCCCTAATTATTTGGGGGGAAATTGGGTAGAATATCCCTTGGATTAAAGGGGATTATTATTCTCCCTTTGTGGATTTTTCAGGACCCTACAATGTGTTATAAGTTGGTAATTTTTAAAAAAAATTTAAGTTCATTATAAATTATAAAACATGCTTTAATAGGGTAAAATGTTTTCAAATCAATTTGAAAATACATAAGAAACTTTTAAATCTTTTGAGGGATACATATCCTTCATTCCATGATGGTGTATTTCTTACCCTTATAACTATTCTTGTTATATAAATTATATTTTAGACCTAGTCCCCAATAAAAATTCCAATCCAACTAGTTTATAACACAATTATACTTTATCCTTCCATTAGGTTTCAACATAATAATATCTGACACTATAGTCAACTGATCAAAAGGAAAGGTAAAATGATAAACACCACCAGTAGGCATCAAAGGTACACTATATCTATCAACAATTGTGTTAAATAGATATACTGAATTAACATAGGGTTCCTAAGTTAATGTTATCAATGAAAAAAAAATAATGACATGTGGAAAGGGATCCCTCATTGTCTTATCAATCACAGTAATCATTATACATGCATTTCGAAAATTCCACCAGCACCCCACAACTATTTATTATGAGTGGGTTGTGAAATTTTTTTACATCTAATTAGTTACTTTCACAATCAATTATCTTGAAATAAAATAATGTTTCATCATATTGAATCTTATAAAAATATGTTTTGTAGTGTCAAAAAATGTGTATACCCAATTTCATTTAATGAATATCCTGTTGGGATTTTTGGAAAAAATTAATTCCCCCATCGATAAGATGACTGATGTACTATGTTTGTTTTTAGAAGTTTATAGAATCCCACAAAGACCCATTTAGTGCATTTAGCAATATTAGTGGTCATATTGGTATATATCCAACCACTTTCATACAAAAATGGACATTTACCCTTTGGAATCAACATAATGTAGTCATAAACTTCTTAATTAGACCTTCGAATTCCATCTAGACATTGATATATTGATTCTTATTAAGACTCATATGATGAAGCATGTCAAAAAATTTAATTAAAAGGATATTGAGAAAAATATTCTAACAAATATTGGTTTAAGGAAACATACCCAAATAAATAGTCAATATATTTATTTATTCATTCTTAAAATGATTATGGACATTACTGGTTATATGTACAATCCAATATTGATGAAAATTGTTAGGTTTTTCCTATTAAATTACATCATAGTTAGTTTCCTCACTAATGAATTGATTTATATGAGACAATAAGAACACTATTTGAATTTTTGTATCACAGGAGTGTATAAATGCCAAGAATAAAAACTCAATTATTCAAAGTTCTCACTATCTACAATAGAGAATGAAAGTAGTACAATAGCTTGATCACCATCCTATGAGGTAGAATTATGTAATAAATCTATATAATTTCCTTAAAAAAAGTTCGATCGACCTGATTTAACTATTTTTATAAATTAAATTCTCTGATACATGACTTGAATGACCAGAATAGCCTATATAAATTTAGCTTCATTAGATCAAACAAATTATCCAAGGATACATACTCAATGTTGTCAACATGAAAAAATTACCAATTTTTTTAGAGGAAGAAATAAATTTAGATATTATAGAACCATATATGATTCAACCTAGTCACAATTCAATTTTAAAATTTCTTTTTTAATTTCCAACTAGGATTTACTTTAAGATATCCTACATCTATGTTATTTTTAAACCTATTCTTGGATTAGAGAAACCAGAACATCTTAACATGTTCATATTATATGAAAAATAGCAGTAGATATAAATTCTACATTTATATAACAATTTTAACATGATAGGTTTTAATGTAGACAAGAATATGAGACTTCCAATATAAATTTTTTCTAATATGGAATTTTTTTATAAATATTGTTTTATAAAATAAATATACAATTTAGAAGATATTTCATATATTAAAAAATGTATTTACTCCTTTTTGACTCAATCATGAAGGAAACAAGTTGCTCAATATGGTATTACATAACCAAATATTCAATGAACTTTCACATTCAAACTCTCTTGTAATATATAATGGGTTATTAGTTGATGAAGATGTGTTACCTATGACTCCATAAAATTCACTACCGAGTGAAATGAAATCCCAATAAAAACATTGATCATGTTATATTCTCACTACTAAAAGAGATAATAATTATGGATTGTTTAGAATGTTTGATTCTTAGATACCTAACAAATGTACATTTTATGGTCAATTAAGAACATCTTCCTAACACATCTCATATCTTATTGAATTGTTAGATTCTAATTAGAGAATGGTCCATTAATTATATCTTCAGTGTCAATAGTGATGTATCCTATATTTTTCTTGATATTATGATCTCAATATTCATAATGAAAATCATTTTATATTAAAAACTTCACAAAATTCCTATTTTTTGTGTATTTTACTGAATTTAAGCAATAAGATATTGAATAATATTATTATGAAAGAATGAATTCCCAAGATATCCAATACCAGGGTTTTTTAGTAGCAGGATGAAACTCCTTGATAATGAAAATTTCCACATACAACTCTATTAAATCATGAATACACTTTTTTTGAAAATAAAAATTATGCCACCACCGAATCTCATAATCAAGAAGAGGATATTGATTATTTGATATGTTCTCCACATATTGAATGTACTTATATGTGATTAATTTTTTTACTTTATTTAACCATAATTTTAGGTGACTATGAACCCTTATATGTAAATCATCATCTTTCACATAATTATCATTATATGTAAATCTTTCTAAAAATATGGTAGATTTAAGACCCAAATAATTATAATTTAAATATTTATTTGAGGATATTTACTTTTTATAGTGTATGGTTCAAATGTTACCAAACCGGTAATGGATTTTTTGTTTCAATTTTTCATATTTGAGACATATGTAATGTTAACAACTAAACATCCATTATGAGGAGTATATACTACACATTTTACTTATTATATTATGAATCCCCATTTATTAAAAATATTTAATGTTTCATTTTATGTTATTCCTTAAATGGGAATATGATTCAAAATTTACCAATTTGGTAGTGGTTTAATTTAATAATCTCATTATTTATCCGGATAGTTTATGATTATAATTTTCTAATAAAATATCATGTATTTTCATCTCTTTTATTTATTTCTTGGTAAAAAAAAATTCCCTGTCAATTATTATTCTTTATTTAGTAAATGATTAAATGAATTATTTTAAATAAAAAATTACACAATTTATCTCTTTGTTCAAAAAAATCTTTTCTTCCACATTCACATTTTGAAAAAATGATTCCAAAATTGTGTTAATATTAACCTCATATTGTTTAGTTTAATTTGAACTATTTTTTTTTACCTTTTTACAACATGTTTTCAAAGGAATATCCATGTCATTTTCAAAATAATTTGTATTTATATTTTACAAAAATATGTATGGAATATATCTTTTAACCTGTAAGTCATCAGTGGTATTTTCTTACATCAAGAAGAAAAAAGTTTCTTAAATATTGCATTATAATTTCCAAATTTTATTTTCAATAAAATGTATTTCAAAATGTTTTAGTAATTTTCTGGTATATTAAAATTGGAAATGAAATTTAATCACGAAATTTTTTAAATATTTTTGAAATATTATTTCATATGATCCAAAGAATATTTTTATTGAAATGGGATTCAAAAATATATTGTGGATTAAATTTATTTTTCATTGTATAATTGATATTTTCCACATTAAATGTTCCATTGTGAATTTAAAAATTATTTCCCATCTAAGATTACATCATTTTATGTAAATTTTTCCTTATTGGGGATAATAATGAATGATAGCATCCTTATTCATTCTCTATATGGGTAACTCTTATGTTGATGAAAATTATATGAAGCCCATTTATTTTTCATGGGTTATGACATGGTGAATGTATGAAATGTTATTGAGAACCATTTTCATTACATAGGTCTTAATGTGATGACATGATGAATGTTTTATCATATTATGGAACACATAGGTATGGGTCTCATTATGAGATGGGTGGGACCTATATCTCCCACCAGTTCATTTGGAAAAACATTATATCTCATGAAATTTCATTTATAAACAAGTAAATTATATTGATACACTATAGAAAATAAGAGTCATAATCCACTATGGGAAAAAGGAGAACCCTAGTCCATAAAGGAATACAGGGGATATGTATTAATCCACTCTATTAGTGGTACTTGTAGTTACCAATAAATTATTAAGGGTTTTTATATAAGTATAATGGTGAAATAGTTTTATAACATGAGATTATTTCTCATGAGATATTTATGATGATTTCCCACTATTATGAGTCATGTTTTTCTAAAATGATAATGGTTTCGGCCAAGAGTCATGTTTTTGATTTAAAATTAGTTGGGTATAAACATTTTATGTATTTCTCATGATTGAATTCTATTTTACTAATATTATTCCTTCATATGAACATAAATTGATATCTCCCACATTCACCATTACTATATATCTAAGATCATGATTTCTTGTGTATTCATCCCCATGTTATGAGGTATGGTTTAGGTAGGGTATTATTAAGAGGTGTAATATGTGAGAATGTGATTATGGTATATTTTTAGGGTCTTCCATGAAAAAATAATATTATATTTGTAGTCTCCAAATACATTATACTATTAAGGTCATGTGGTTTGTATTTCTGAAATGTATTTAATATTCATCTAACAAGATGAGATATTTATGTATGAATGTTCTAGGTCTCCATATTGGGTATCAAAGGAAGGATTTACTCAATATTTAGATATTATGATTAAAAAAATTAGTTAAAACATTTTTTTATAATTCTATGTATATGACAACATAATAAAGTTTAGTAAGGAATATATTACGTGGTATTCTTCGAAAAAAATCTATCTCTACATACTATAATGGTACATAGTTCTAGAACATAGGTAACTAGGGGTAACAACTCCAAAAAGGTGCATTGGGCTTAAAACGATCATTTCACGGTACATGAATATGGGCCTTACTATGAGCGTAGTTTGAATCTCCTTCGGAGCATGATTTGGATAATCCAAATTTTCATTACAAACAATTATGAAATATTTCAATATATCATGATAATGTAATAACTAGATTAAAACTAAGGTTTTATATACATAAAATAATGATTTAATATTTTCAAATCATATAATTTAATTTCTATGGTTATGATGGTTTTTAAAATGATTTGTGTTCTAAAAATCATGGTTTATAATTTCGTTCTATGTACAGAACCTGATGGAACCAGGTTAATGATGAGTTTGATGGAAAATTCAATTATTTTCATAGTAAGGAACTAAAATTTATGGGATCTAGAATGGATATTATTATTTATATGTCACAAAACATTCTTAAGATATGAACTATGCAGAACATCCAAATTAAAAATGGAGGAAAAAACATTCTAATGAGTCCTTCACGAGTAAATACCCACCTACTTTTAGTAGTTCCACTAATAAAATAGATTAAAGGAATTGTATAAATTCCACTAAAAATATATTATCAATTATTAAATGTTTGAATCATAAAAAAATCATTTTAGATGTTTATCCTTTGTAAGGTGAAGCAGATCAGTGGTGGAATATTATTAATAACATGAGTGAAAAAATAAAATAAAATATAATAAATGTAATTATTTTAATGGGATATTTATTAGTTTGTACTCCCCTTATATTTTGTGAACAAATATTGAGAACATATTCCTTGATATTAAGAATAAGCATGCTGAATTTTTTAGTTCCTAAGAAGCTAATTTTACAAGGCTTTTTAGGCACGCCTCTAGTTTAATTAAAATTACTAATAGAAAAAATGAGTAGTTATTTGGTGTCTTAAAACCATGTCATTGAAAGGTGTTATCCTGAAGATACTTTAGTATAAATGATGAAATTTTTTTATGTGCACTAATGGTAGAAATAATTAACCAGAGATTCCCACCATGCATTGGGTTTTTATAAGAAAAGTTAGATAGAGCCTCATGAAAACTCGAATAAATCACATGATGGAAAAAAATTCTATCCATATATATTCTAGAAATGAGAGAATAAATATAAAGATAATGGTTTGAATGGATCTAGTAGGAATGTTAAACCTAAGTGAGTGGATCATAAATCCAGTTATTGTTGAAGTGTGATGGATGGATTGTCTAATTACGTGTGGTAGAATATAATTCCAAAAAATACACCACCCACAACAAAAATTAAACAAATTTATGGAGGGTGGAAGAAATTTTAATTGATTCCCAAATACATAGACTAATAAGGATGACAATCCACAACAACCTTTAAAGAAAAAGGAAAAAAGGAAATCTTATTCAATCATAATACTTATAGTGAATCATGGTGATTATGGAAAACTAATCCCCCACTTTTTAGTTGTGAATTTAATGATGGGTTTATTTTAACAGGACCTATAATGATATTATTATTATCCATTTAGTGAAATTTTATTCTACTGATTTACTATATCCCTTGACATGAATTCTGAAATAATAAAATCTTATTTTAATCGATATAAGGGTGAACCCATGAATCCAATGAAAATGTTTTTTGTATAAGTTATGAAATTATATAATGTATGAATGATGAATATGCATTTTTTAAGAAAATATGTCTCCATATAGTATTAAAATAATATTTATGTACACAATTATTAGATTATGATCTTATGGTTGATAATAAGTATGAATTCATTGACCCTACCTTTTAAGGTTTTCTTTTATTAGAGTTTATCCAGATTAAAGATACATTAATAGAATTTTTTAGAAATGAAACCATTTGGAAATATTTATTTTTTATTAAAAAAATTATTTTAGGATTAATTAATCTAAAATCTTATGAAATATAATTAATATTACTAGTAACATTTAAGGTTTATATTAACTTTTATATTGAGTTAATTATAGGTTGTAGTCTATCACCTTATTATTTCAACACACATTGTTACTATCAATGATGATTTACATTTAGATTCTTTGCCAATAATATACATTAAGGTATTGGTAAGGTTTCATGGAGTTCCACAAATTATTTTATCTAATCTGAATAAAAAGTTTAACTTGATGTTTTGGGAAAGTCTTCATGAAGATCCTGATATGGGGTTGCATTTTAGCACTATGTATCATCCTCAAGTAGATAGTCAGTCTTAAAGAAAAATTTAATCCCTAGAGGATATACTAATATATTTTTCTATGCATTTAAAAGGTGGTTGATATTGACACCTTCATCTAGTTAAATTTTATTCTTATAATAATCGATGTGATATAGAATATTAAGTTGGTGAGATGGTTCTTCAATGATTTTCATTATTAGATAATGAATGGAAAAATATTACCTAGGTATATCAGTAACATTAAAATTATTGTTCATATTGTGATCATATATTGTCCCTTCATACTTATACTAAACCTCTCTTAAGTTCACGATTTTTTATATGTACCACTGTAAATTTATTACATACCTACTTCATCACATGTACTGAACTCACATGACTTATAGAAGGATCACAATATTTCCTATGAGGATTTACTGGTAGAGATTTAATAACATATAGTGAGATATATATAAAATATACCACCCTCACACCTAATTTATTTTGGTGAATCAACCAACTTGATAATGTCACATGAGAACCTGAGGATGTAATATGGAATAAATTTATTTAGTTTTTTAATACTAAAGTGACAAATTTCTATGGAGAAATTTATTTTAAGGGGGAAGAATATTACTCCCCAAAATTTGGTGAAATATAATGTTTCAAATAAATTTTATCTTATTTATATTTTTCATTACACTCAATACCATGATTGGATTTCATTACACACAACATTGAGTTTGTCATACATTAAATGCCACAAGAGTTCTAATAAAACAATATATAATATTAAAATATTATTATTTAATATGACACTTATCATATAAAAATTTAAGTGATGGGTATGAATAAAATTACCTAAAAAATGAAAAAATGTGGTTTACACATTTATATTTATAAAATTATTTTTTTACCAGTTAGTGTGAAAAGAAAATAAAACGCATTCTAATACAAAGGATTTTTAAAAAAAATTAATTTTTGTGAGACAGACATCATTTTACAAAAAAAACCAAAAAACATCTAGTAAATGGATTTAATTTTTTTGTATTATATATACTATAAAATGTTTCATATTCATCATTTCTATTTTCTAGAAAATATATAATAATTAATCTAATTTTATGACTCAAAACATTATTTTTCTAAAAATCAGTTTTCCCCTTTTGAGAAATTATATTAACATTTATTATCTAGACTCATAAATGATATATATTTGAGAAAATAAACATCATTTTTGAAATGTTCATGTCAAATTTAACTTATAAGGGTTTTTTTATAGTTTTCTAAAAAGATCAATGCATCAATGAATAGTGGAAAATATTGGGTTTTATTAAGAATTGTTGTATCATTAAATGATTTTAAATAAAAAAATATTTTGGATTCAAAAGTAAAATTAGATCATTAATATATTTATTAATCTAAATTAATATTTTTTAAGAAATTGTATATTGATATTTTATGTAAAACCCTTTTAATCAATTGAATGGTTTTTCTTTGGAAAATTTCTTCTTTATCGTATCTCTAAAATTAATTTTAAAATAAATTTGGTCATTTATATGAATGAAATTTAAAATTTTGATTCCAAATTTGAATCAAAATAATCTATATTATATAATATTTTTTTGAGAATTCTGAATAATAATGGTAGAAAAAATTAATTATCGAAGTAAAGGTAAAAATGAGACTACTAGGGGTTATCCTAAAATGAAAATGTGAAAAAGAAATTAAAAACATGTATAACACAAATTTTATGGGAATATATGTAATTTTTATCTTATAATATCATTAGTGTAACATTTATTGTCCTTTGGAATTAGAAAAATTGGGGTATACCATTTTCTTTTAAAAAATTAAATGTTTTCAACTCACCATTCTTATAAAAGGTCACCAAGTCTACCCTCCACCTCACATTTCCAAAACCTTTTAGTTCTAAAAATTCCTATTTTTTACACTTACATAATTCCCTCAACTCATCAGATAATCCTATGATTATATTATAAATCCAACATAGGAATACTCTTTGTGCAATCCATGGGATGTTACGAGAAGAAGATGTAACTCTCTTCAATTATATTTTATATTCTGTTTCTACCTCCACCTCAGTAAGATATTAATAAACCATAGAAATTTAATAATATAAAAATATTTCATATAAAATACATTATTACACTATGGTCATGAGATACACCTTTCCCATATTCCTTTAAATATGAATGAATAATACCGCTCATGAGTACCGAGGACTACCACCTAATGAACTATTGTGACATGTTTTTTATCAACAACTCTAAAGGTTGGTTATTATGATGGATATAGTTTAAATATATTAAATTGGTAACATAGATATAATTATTTACTTATAATATCACACATAACTTCATAATTACCATTCTGTGGGGTCTATGATAACGTCATTCTTGTTTTTAATGAACTGCCACCTCGTGAAGAGATGTGATTCGTTCTTCACTAATAAAATACATGAAAGGTAATTAGGGTAAATTTAATGAATATATTTTATATATATGTAATTAATTTTTTTAATTATAATATATTATTTAACTTTATTTCATTTTATCCATCGAGAAATTGGAAATAACCTTCGTGTGTTTGTACAACCAACCATCTCCAAGAACAGTGTAATTCATTTTCTATCCATGAATTTTTTTAATTAGTCTATAAAAATATAGAATTAATATATATGTTCTGTATATTATTTTTAAAATTATCTAAATTATGTAACCATGATCAAATAATGTGGACAAAAAATTCCCAATTAAAACATACCCAAAAAGAAAACAAGTTATTAACCAAAACAAGAATTTAACATGGAATTGCTCATAAATTTGTTTTAAAAGATCATTTTTATAACATATATGGTATGATATATATATATATATATATATATATATGTATGTATTTTTAATATATTTATAAATAACTTATATTTATTAAATAATTGGTTCAAACATGTACAAAGTAAGTCAGGACTTATTGTAAGGGATTTCTATGTCACTTATTACTTTTGTGAGACTCATTACTTATTCATCACCTATTTAATTTATGTGGTTTATATAAATCCAATGAATCTAATAAAAATTATTTGGATTTAAATATCCATCTTTTTCATCTATATTTCACATGGTTTATGGTTCAAAATTACCAAATCAATAAGAGATTTTCTTTAAAAATTTCCCTTGTTTGAAAAATATTTAATATTATAATCCTTTTTACAAAATATTTTCAAATAAATATTAATTTTTTTTAAAGACAACCCCCATTTAGATTTTTCAAAAAATAATACAAGAATAATTATTTTAAAGTGTACGACTTGGATTATATTTCTTTCCATTACATAAAACTCATAAATTTAAATATTACATTTTATGTTTCATAATTTACTTACAATGAAAAGTATTTTTAAAATATTACATGAATTTTTAGTGATTTAGAATGTGGAAATGGTATTTCCTTCATGAAATGTTTTAAATTATTTATATATTATCCTTTATAATTTCTTATGTTTATTTTCAAAGAAAAGGATTTTGAAATTGACTTATATATTAAAAAGTTATTTTCAATGTAGAAATTGTATTTTTCTAATGAAATATTAGATGTGGTCGTTGAAAATATGTTCCCATCTATGATGAAATCCTTTTATGTTACTTATTATATATTGAAAAAAAATAATTAATGATACCATCCTTATTATTTTAATGGTTTTTTAATTTCTATGAATAAGAAATTTTTATGAAACCGAATATGTTTTAATGGGGTATTTTAATGTGAATTTATGAATTTTTTTATCTTTTTTTCTAAACAAGAGTTATGATGTGATGATATGATGAATTTTTTAGGATATTATAAAACAATTAATTATTATTTTCATTAAAAAATTGTTGGGACCTATATCTCTCATAAACACATTGACTGAAGCTTAATATCTCATAAGATAGTAATGATAATCAATTTGTGGGTCTTGATTTAGTATGGGAAAAAGGTGGTCCATGATCTATTATGGGAAAGAGTTGCATCCTTATCCACAATGTGAGAAAAGATATAAATTCAGATGCACTATATTGATGAGTTTTTTAACATTCACATATAAAATAATTTTTTATATTTATATTTGATCCACACATTTATGAAAACATATTATTATTGATGATTATTTTATGATGATTTTTCATAGTTATGGGTCTTGTTTTTATGAAATGGTAATGTTTTATTCAATAAAAAATGTTTCTGATATGTGATATGTTCGGTGTGAACATATACATTATATTCATGATCACATAAAATTATTATTATCTTATTCATTCATATAAGCATAGATTTATTTCTATTATATTTACCATTACTGAACATCTAAGATCACCCTTTCTTATATCCCCTTACCTAGGTTGTGATTAAATGGTTTGGTAGTGTTCTTCTAATAGTGATACTATTTTATTATATATTTTTTGATATTTAAATGATCTATATTTGAATATGATTATTTTATTTCTAGTTTCCAAAGACACAAAACTCTTTGGTACTTAGGTGTGTGATAATGAAATGTAACAAATATTCATTTAGAATAATGTGGTATTTATTTATGACACTACTAGGTTGTTATATTTTATTATTTTTAGTTATAGAAGATGATATCTCATAACCATTGACTGAAACAAAACTACATTACACTATTAACTAACACAATGATTTGTGGGCGAATTAATTTCATGTAGTTAATGAAAAAATATTCCATCATTTAGGTTGATGAAAAATGGTCCCAACTTTATTGATGATATATCAATAAAAATGGATTATGTTTTATTACAATAATTCATATGAGGTTGTAATCATTAAGATATTAAAATATTTTTCAATCGGTGTTATGATGTATTTCTAGATGATAATCTTTAATTTTAGAAATTAATAACTAATTCCACTAATAAAGAGGCATAGAGCATTGCACATTATATATATATTGAATCTAATATTAAATTATATTTCAATTTAATATTTAGAATACATATTATTCTAAATATAATGGAATCATAATTATTATGTGTATGTTTCTACCATGAATCCAATGAATAAATATTTTAGTTAAGATATATGGTATTTCAATACTAAAAAATATTTCTTCACTTGTTAATAAATGTATTTTTTATTTAAATATTTAAATAATTAATAATATATTGATATTTATTTTTATTATTTACGTATTGATAATTTTAGAAGAGGATTAATGGGCGACATTAAGGGATAGATGAGATTGTTATATTTTATTTAATATCATTCAAATAAAAATTGATTTTTTATTATATTAATCCTCTTAAATTATCTATTTGTTTCATGATTTCATAGAATAAAATATTAATAATAATATTTGATATGTGTTTTATTTATAGTTATCAATTATATAAGGTCGTATACATAATTATAAATTTTCTAACCCTAGGGGTATTATCACAATTATATAATTTCAGAATATTGCATAATTGTTAATTAAGTTAAATAATTGAATGAACTAACAATATAATTAGTTCATTCATGAAATTTATATTAATTAACAGATTGATTTGAATTATATATAGTTTATATTTTTAATTGTTTCATATGTAAATGATCATGATCATGACAAATATATATGTGTGATAGGATTCTATTCAATTTAATTATTTATGAAATGTATTTATTTGATAAATTTGTTATTTAAATAGAATTAGGGATATAATCTTCATCCATTTTTTCCTTATTATATGTAGGCATACATATCTATATTTCTAATATGACCATAAACCCCTAGTTTCTCTCACTTTTTCATGTGTAGTCATATATAGAGTTGAAATATGTTAGGTCAGAGGTGATGATTCTAAATCGAACCAACGTGAATCCAACCATGAAGATACACATGTTAATGGTGGAATTATACAACCCAATATAATTATTACTCACGGTTATATTCCCCTAAGGTTAATATTTTGTCTATTTTCTGCTCGATATAATGACCTGTAGTTAAAAATCATGGTCATACAAAATATTTATTATGTTTTTTCCAGTGTGTGGTGATTTATTTATTTATTGGATGCAATGATTATTATTTTTGATTAAATATAATCACTTAAAGTAAATGAAATAATAAACATGATAACATAAAATAAAATAAATTCATTATATTGAAATCATTATTTAAAAAATGGTTAATTAATTATATTGATTCTATACAATAATAACAAAATATAAATGATAAAATAAAGACTAATTTAAACATAAGATTCGAAAAATCCCTATAAATAACATTAAGTTATATAAATCCTTTTATAACATGATTTTGAATAAAATTATAGAAAAATTTATTAGTTTTTCCTATCTGAGGATACATCCATTTAATAGAGGGATGTAATACAAATATTGGGTATGACCTAACTATGTTATTATCAAGAGTATATCTCATGAAATAATTGGTGTAATTTATATGAAAGTGTTTTAGAAATTCAATTCTATGATTTTAGGATTGGGGAGTCCAATCAATTAATCAATTAAATGGTATTTAACCCAATTTTGAAAAATTATTACATGAATACCTTCTCATAATTTTATTATACCCTCTTCTAGGTTATAAGAATGGTGATATAGATAATTTTTATTTTAATATACATGAAATTTGTTATTCCAAATCCAATGGTTAGGAATACTGAAATTTGATAAAATAGTGAGATAATAATAATATATAAATTATTATTCCACACTTGGTAATAAAGATAATGTATAAAAATTACTTTTAATTAATAGAAAATTTTAATTCATATAACCTCATCATTAACAATACAATTTATCTTGGATAAAGATAATCCCATTACCGAAATGAACATACAAGAGTTGTATAGGAGATTGCACATCATAATATTCCATGTGTTGATGTTTTTTATGATGGGGTCCGCAATTCATGATGCAACTTCCAAGGAGAAAAGTGAGTTAGGGTATCCATATTCTTCGAACTCTTGGATGATATATTTGATGTCTAATTCCTCATGCTATCATCCATGACTAGTGATAATCATAGTTGTGAACACCCTATTTTCCTATCTCTATTATTTTGATTTGGTAAAATAATTAAAATATAGGTATGAGATCATAGAGGAACTTTATTTACTTTCATCCTTGGGGAAGATGAAACGGGTCGCCCATAAGAAGTTATGATGATTAACCATATTGAAAATCTATAAATTTTGGGTTTCAAAATACATAATTATTGGTTCATAGATATTTTACTCATATTGAATCCTATTTTAATCTCTATATTAAATGTCAATTTTAATAAGATAAATATTAAGAAAAAAATCATATATCTGCTAAATCTGATTCTCTCGGTAGATAAGAATATGACATGTGAAATGGATGCAGTCTTTATAGTGAACAAGAGGAAGGGAAATTAAAAAATTCCTACGACTAAAACATAGTATATGGAACATTCAAGATTCCTAACCTAGATTATGAGGATCAATGGGTTGGATAATAGATATGATACTGTGTATTTTTTAGATAGTATGAAGGTCCATAAGAAGAATAAATATGATTCAGTGAATAAGGAGGGGGAATATTAATATTCATTCCTTATCAAATGTAAAATTTCCATTTCTATATATTTGGTATTATATATGTATTGTGTTACTCACATTTGAATCAAAATATAGAATCCATTTAATTTTAGGAAGGCCACCCGAGTTGTGGTGGATCTTTCATATGCCAATAGAAAAAGACAGGGTACACCAAATATTGGAGAATACAATCTATCATTGTTAATGAGTTTCACTATAGTTTTAATGAATTTTTAATTTGTGCCTAGTAAAACCAAATACCTTATATTTGTGTCCTATTTAGATATAGATTTAATTATTTTCATATACACAAATAAGAGCTTGTATTTTTATAAACAAAACATATTTTATTTTATTTAGTATCTTAAAAACTGTCTTTAGATACTAGAATATAAAAATCAATTATTTTAAACCAATGAGGAATAAAGTGATCATGAATCCTTTCACACATAGTTTTTTCATCACGGGTTTTTTCTAAAAATGAGAATCATTTGAAATAGATATTTTGAATAGGGTATTTAGATTCTTGTAAACTGAAAACTTTTCGTATATGTCACCCTTATATTCAAGGAAAATAAAAAATTCCCCATTTAGTGGAAATATTTAAAGGGCCACCAATATTCATGAATTAGTTTATAAATATTTATGTGTAAATTTTAAATTATATATCTATTAAACCAATTGTGGTCATTTGAAACAATTTTATATTGAATTTGTTTTTAATTTTTTTAATTTTTTTGAAACTTTTCCCTTTATAAAACAATTATTTCATCAATAATGCATGATAAATTATAAATTTAAATTTTCTAATTATGTGAAAGGAATTTTAAAAATGTATTTATTTTTTAGACAAAGTATAATATTTGTTATCTAATAATTTCAACTTAATTTTTAATCAATATAAAGAGTAAAAATATTAAAAATTAATTATCGTGGTTATGGTGAAACTATGATAACTATGGGTTTAAACTAAATAGATAAGGAATGAAATTACATATAATCTAGAAAAAAATCATTATGATGGAAATATTTAGAAATTATCTATTATTTTCAACACAATTTATTATTTTATATCCTCATGTAATAAGAAAATGTATAGAATTTTCTTTTCAAAAAAGAGTGGCACTAACCTCACTTATACAAGGACACATATCCTCTCCGCTTTAAACAACAAAATCCCTGTGGTTTATAAAATACCTAACAAAATCCAATAGTTACTTTTATAATCTAATATTTTAAGCCTTATTTCTATTAGAAAGTAATCATTAGAATGATTTTTTTAAAACCCAATGAGGTTATTTGAAGAAGAGGTAGTGTTATTCAATGAGAGTTTTTATTTTATTACTTCCTCCAACTTATTGAAATGTTTTTAAAAAATTATAATATAATAACTTGATTATGTTATATAAGCATATATATTATTATTATACGGTCATGATCCTCATATATATCATATTTTTTAAAATGATAAAAAATAACATCACTTGTGTGTATATTGGACTACTACATCACAAACTAATGTGTCCCATTTTCCATTAATGCCTCCCAATATTGGTTATGCTGATGGATATAATGTATATATATTATATTTATAAAATAAATATATTTTCTTATTTTTATAACACATATACCTTTATAATTTTTATTCTATATGGGGCATAATAACAAAGATCATGTGTACCATAGACTATTACCTCACGAATCATCCTAATTCATTTTTCACTTGTGCTTTGTATTTAAGTAAATTATATAAAATTTAAACAGTATATGTAATATTTTGAAATAAAAATTATCATATAATTTTAATATATTATTTACCTTTCTTTCATTACATCCTTTAAAAAATGGAATCAACGTTCAGACATACATACAACATACCCTCTATAGGAATGATTAATTTAATTCTCCATCTATGAATTTTTTGGATTTATATAAATAAATATAATATATATCTATGATATTTATGTCATGGTTACCTTTGGGGATGTTATTTAACCATAAAAAGTAGTTGGGGTGGCAGTTGAGTGGTTAACACACCCCATTAGCCTACATAAAACCCATGACAAAATCATGGTGGTGGAATATTTCTAGCGTATTATTGCAGTACTCTGGAAGGTAATGTTATAAAACTATATTAGCTACATCTATTCATCCTTTTGGGATATCAAGCCACTAGTTTGGGTTTACATGCTATAGGGCCTATAGGGAACAAAATTCCTTTGGGCCAGCTTAAGTCTTCAGGTCATGAGCTTTCGGGATAGTAAAACATTATAGTATCCTGAGAAGACCCTAACAGAAGGTATTAGAAGAGGATTCAGAGCTAGTAGTATCCCCCAAAGAAAATGTTACCAGATTGGAATAATGAGATGGTATGACAATCACTATCGTTCCAAACACTATGTACCTATGCATGGAGAAATTCTAGCTAACCGGTAATAATAAGTGGGTATCTTGACACTTTTAGTGATGTAGATGTGGTAGGGGTGGTATTTATTATGTAGTTTGGTTGTGTTGTTGTTTCAATTAATAGGAATTTTTCTTATCGGCCTTTGGGCCATGTATTGAGCCTTGTGCCACAGTGCCTATATAACATAGAAGGGTTCCCTATCAACATAGTTTAATATGGTATTCTCCAAAAATAAATAATTAAATAAGGCCTTTCTGACATTCAATAATTTAACAATGAAAATATTATGGGGAATAAAAATTGAAAACTAAGACATACACAAATAAAACAACAAGGATTACCTATAACACGACTTTAACATGTAATTATAATATATGGGAAATAAAATGTCATGAGTAAATCATATGTGGAATGATATATAAAATATGGATCTATAATATATTAATAATAAACTTATAATTATTATATATTAGTTTCTAATGCGTATAGTTGAAATTATGACTTATGTATGGGATTTTTGTCTTACTTTTTAATTTTATGATACACATTCCATATTTACCAACTGTTGCATTTATATGTTTTATATACATGCCATGAATTTATTTTATTATTACCCTCTTGAAAAATATTGTGATTAAAATATTAATTTGAGGATATTTAATTTGTATGGTGTGTGGTTCAAATGTTACCAAACCTGTAATGGATTTTTGTCTCAATTTTTATTATTTGAGACATATGTTTTGTTAAGCATAAAACATCTATTATGAGGAGTATATAATACACATTTTACCTATTATATTATGAATCCCAATTTATTACAAATATTTAATGTTTCATTTTTTGTTATTTTTTAATTGGGAATATTATTAAAAATTTACCAATGTGGTAGTGGTGTGATTTAATAATCCCATTATTTATCAAAATAGTTTATGATTATGATTTTGTAGATTAAAATATCATGTCTTTTCGTCTCCTTTATTTATTTATTGGGAAAACATGATTTCCCTTCATTTATCACTCTTCATATAGTAAATAGTTAAACAAATTATTTTTAATAAAAAATTACATAATATCTCTCTTTGATCATAAAACCATTTCTTTCATATCCACATTTTGAAAAAATTATTTCAAAATTGTTTTAATATTACCCTCATATTTTTTTGTTTTATTTGAAATATTTTTTTACCTTTTTATAACATGTTTTTGAACGAATATCCATGTCATTTTCAAAATAATTTTTATTTATATTTTACCAAAATGTCTATGGAATATATCTTTTAACTTGTAAATCATGAATGGTATTTTATTCCATCATGAAAAAAACATTTTCATAAAGATTACATTATAATTTTAAATTTTTTTTTCAAACAAAAGTATTTCCAAAAGTTATAGTAATTTTTTGTGATTTTAAAATTAGAATTGAAATTTAGGTCATTAAATGTTTTAAATATTTTTAAAAGATTCGTTCATATGATCCAAATATTATTTTTATTGAAATGTAATTAAAACATTTATTATTAATTAAATTTATTTTTCAATGTATAATTGATATTTTCCTCATTAAATGTACCATTGGGTATTTAAAAATCATTTCCCCTCTATGATAACATCCTTTTATGTTAATTTTACTCTATTGGGGATAATAATGAATGATAACATCCTTATTCATTCTTTATATTGGTAATTCATATATTGAAGAAATTTATTTGAGGACCATTTATTTTTCATGGGTTATGACATGGTGAATGTATGAATTGTTTTCTAGAATCATTTTCATTACATAGGTCTTCATGTGATGACATGATGAATGTTTTATCATGTTATAGAACACATAGGTATGTATTTCATTATGTGATGGGTGGGACTGATATCTCCCACCAGTTTATTTGGTAAAACATTATATCTCATGACATTACATAGATAAAAAAGTAAATTATATTAATACACTATATGAAATAATATTCTTAATCCATTATGGGAAAAATGTGTTCCCTTATCCATAGAGGAATACAGGGGATGTGTCATAACCCACTCTATTATTGGTATTTGTTGTTATCATTAACATATTAAGGGTTTTTATATAATTAAAATGGTGAAAAAATTATATGTAATGAGATTATATCTCATGAGATATTTTTGATGATTTTCAACTCTTACACGTCATGTTTTTCTGAAATGATAATTTTTTCTGCCAAGAGTCGTGTTTATGATCTATAATTATTTGGGTATGAACATTTAATGTTTTTCTCATGATCCCATTCCATTTTACTAATCTAATTCCTTCATATAAACATAAATAGGTTTCTACCACATTCACCTTTACTCTGTATCTAAGATCACACATTCTTGTGTCTTCAACCCCATGTTATGAGGTATAGTTTATGTAGGGTATTCCTAAGAGGAGTAATATGTGATAATATCATTATTGTATATTTTTAAGGACTTCCATGAAAAAATAATATTGTATTTATAGTCTCAAAATACATTATATTATTATGGTCATGGGGTTTTTATTTTTGAAATGTATTTAATATTCATCAGCAAGATGTGATATTTATGTATGAATGTTCTAGGACACTATATTGGGTATCAAAGGAACGTATTACTCAATATTTAGATATTTGATTGAAAAATTAGTGTAATCCTTTCAGATAATTCCATGTATATGACAACATGATAAATTTTGGTAAGAAATATATTACGTGAAATTCTTAGAATTAAATCTTTCTCTACATTCTATAAGTGTAAATGGTTTTAGATCAAAGGTACCTAAGGGAAATAACTCCAAAAAGGTGCATTGGGATTAAAAGAATTATTACCTAGTACATGAAAATGGGCCATACTATGATTCTAGTTTGAATCTCCTAGGGAACATGATTTGGATAATCCATATTTTCTTTATGAACCATTATAAAATAGTTCAATAGATCATGATAATGTGTTACCAATATTAAAACTATGGTTTTATATATAGAAAATAATTATTTAGGATTTTCAAATCAAAAAATTTAATTTTG
The DNA here is from genome assembly GCA_963277665.1 of Viscum album. Lineage (NCBI taxonomy): Eukaryota > Viridiplantae > Streptophyta > Magnoliopsida > Santalales > Viscaceae > Viscum > Viscum album. Next base: position 624,671,820 of record OY728133.1, read on the forward strand.
ATGGTTATAATGGTTTTCACAATGATCAGTGTTTTAAAAATCATGATTTTTGGTTACTTTCCATTTATGTAACCTGAAGTAACCATGTTAATGATGCATTCGATGTACAATTAAAATATTTTCATAGTAAGGAACTAAATTTTATGGGATATAGATTTAAAATTATTATTTGTATGTGACAAAACATTATTAAGCTATGATTCATGCAGAACATCCAAAAAAAAAATGGAGGAAAAACATTATAATGAGTCCTTCATGAGTAAACACCCTCCTTCTTTTAGTGGTTCCACTAATACAATAGATTCAGAGTATTATATCGACACCATTAAAAATATATTTTCAATTATTCAATGTTTGTATAAAAAAATAATTTTGGATGTTTATTATTTTGAAGGTGAAGTAGATAAGTGGAGGAATCTTATTAATAACATGAGTGAAAAAAAAATTGAATTTATGAAATGAAAATATTTTAAGGGGATATGTATCAGTTTGTATTCCCCTCATATTCTATGAAAACATATTGAGAACATATTCCTTGATATTAATAATAACCATGATGAATCTGTCGGTTCCTAAGAGAATAATTTTAAAATGCTTTTTTAGGTATGCCTCTAGTTTAATTAAATGTAATAATAGAAAAAAATTGATCTGTTATTTGGTGACTTAAAACCAAGTCTTTTAATGGAGTTATCCTGTAGCGACTTCAGTATCTATGATGAAATTGTTTGATGTAATCTCAAGGTGGAAATAGTTAATCTGAAATTCCCACTATACCTTGGGAGTTTATAATAAAATTTATATAGATCCTCATGAAAAATTTAATAAAAAACATTTTGGAAAAAAATACTATCCATATATATTCTATAAATGAGAAAATAAATATCAAGATAATGGTTTGAATGGATCCATCATGCACTTTAAACCTTGGTGAGTGTATCATAAATCCAATGAATGTTGAATTGTGATAGATGGGTTGTCTAATTAAATGGGGTTTAATATAATTCAAAAAAATACACTGCCCACTGAAAAATTAAAAAAATTAAAGGAGGGTGGAAAAAATTATAATTGATTCCCCAATATAATGACTAATAAGGAAGAGAATCCACAAAAACCTTTTAAGAAAAACAAAAAAAGGAAAAATTATGCAATCACAACAGTCATAGTGAATCATGGTGATTGTGGAAAACTTTTCCCCCACTTCTTAGATGGGAATTTAATAATAGATTTTGTTTAATAGGAAAAATAATGATTTTTTTATTCTTTATTTACTGAAATTTTATTCTACTAATTAACTATCTTCGTTGACATGGATTCTAAAATAATGAAATCATTTTTTTAATCGATATAAGGGTGAACCCAAGAATCCAATGTTTTTTTTGTATTAGATAATAATGAATATAAGGCATAAAAATGAATATACTTTTTTAAGAAAATATTTCTCCCTGTAATATTAACATAATATTTATGGACACAATTATGGGTTTATGATCTTATGGTTGATCATAAGTTTGAATTAGTTTACCCCCCCTTCTGGTTTTCTTTTATTGAAGTTTATCATGATTAAAGATACATTAAGATAATTTTTTGGAAATAAAACCATTTGGATCTGTTTATTTTTTATTGAAAAATTTATTTTAGTATTAATTCATTTAAAATATTAGGAAATATGATTGTTAGTACAAGTAACATTTAATTTTTATATTATCATTTATGTTGAGTTAATTATGGGTTGTAGTCTATCAACTTATTATGTCAACACACATTGTTACTATCAATGATGATTTACATTTAATTTTTTTTTCAATAATATAAATTAAGGTACTGGTAAGGTTTCATGGAGTTCCATAACATATTTGGTATAATCACAATAACAAGTTTACCTTGATGTTTTGGAATAGTCTTTATCAAGATCATGATATGCAGTTTCATTTTAGCACTATGTATCGTCCTTAAATAGATGGTCAATCAAAGATAACAATTTATTCCCAAGAGGATAAAGTAATATCATTTTCTATGGAATTAAAAGGTGGTTGATATTGACACCTTTATCTAGATAAAATTTATTCTTATAATAATCTATGTGATATAGAATATTAAGTTTTTGAGAAGGTGTTTTTATGATTTTCTTTATAGCGGAATGAATGGAAAATTAATAGCTAGGTATATCAGTCCCGTTAAAATTATTGGTCATATTGGGATCATTGATTGTCCCTTCATACTTCTACTAATCCTCTCTTAGGTTCGTAATTTTTTTCATGTTCTTATATTAAGTAATTACATACTTACTCCATCACATGTACTAAACTCACATGACATAAGAGGGATCATAAAATTTTTTATGAGGATTAACTGGAGGAGATTCAAGATCATATAGAGAAATTTATATAAAATATACAACCCTCACTCCTAATGTATTTTGTTGAAACATCCAACATTATACTGTCACATGGGATCCTAAGGATGTAATAATGACTAAATATATTTATTTTTTTATACTAAAGTGACAAACATCGATGGGGAAATTTATTTTAGGGGGGGTAGAGTGTTACTCACCAAATTTGGTGAAATATAATGTTTCAAAGAAATTTAATAATTTTTATAAGTTTCATTACTCTAAATATCATTTATAGATTTCATTACACACAACACTAAATTTTTCATACATTAAATGCAATAATGAGTTCTAACAAAACAATACATAATATTAAAATCTTATTATTTAATATAATACATATCAACTAAAAATATAAGTGGTGGTTATGAATAAAATTACCAAAATTTGGAAAATATATGGTTTAAAAATTTATATTTAAGGAATTATTTTTTTACCAATTAATTCAAAAATAAAATAAAAAGCATTATAAGGAAAATGATTTGTTTTCCTAAAATTAATTTGTCTGTGACTGAATTCATTTTACCAAAACAAATTAACCAAATAACTTCTAGTAAATTGATTTAAAAAAATTTAGTTATTATATATCCAATAAAATATTTCTTATTCTTCATTTCTATTTTCTAGAAAATATATAATAATTAATCTAATTTTATGACTGAAAACATTATTTTTCCAAAAAATTGGTTTTTCACCTTTTGAGAAAATATATTAAAATTTATTATCTAGACAGTTAAAAAATATATTTTTGTATAAATAAAAATAATTTTTGAACTTTTCATGTCATATTTAACCTTTAGTGGTTTTTATAGTTTTTTAGAAAGATCAATGCATTAATGAATAGTGAAAAATATTGGGTTTTATTAAGAATTGTTATATCATTTAATGATTTTAAGTACAAAAAAATATATTTTATAATGGTTTTAAAAGTAAAAATAGTTCATTTATATATTTATTAATATATTTTACGTTATTTTAATAAGATATATATATATTTTTTATGTAAAAACCTTTAAATCATTTGAATGTTTTTCCTTTGGAAAATTGCTTCTTCATCGTATCTATAGAAATAATTTAAAATTAATTTTGGTCAATTATATGAATGAAATTAGATTTATGGATTCCAAATTTGATTAAAAATAATTTATATTATATAATAAATTATATATTTTGATGATTATGAATAATAATGGTAGAAAAAATTAATTACTCCCGTAAAGGTAAAAATGAGATTATAATGTGTTAACCTAAAATGAAAAGGAGAAAAATAATTTAAATACATTTATAACACAAATTTTATGGGAATTTTTGGAATTTTTCTCTTATATTATCATTAATGGTACATTTATTTCCCTTTTGGTATTATAAAAATAGGGGTATAAAATTTACTTTTAAAAAATTAAAGGTGTTCAACTCACCATAATTGTAAATGGTCATCTAGTCTATCATCCACCTCACATTACCAAAACCATTTAGTTCTAAAAATACATAATTTTTACACTTACTTAATTACCTCAACACATCATATAATCCTATATTTTATTATAAATCCAACATAGGAATACATTTGGTGCAATCCAGGGGATGTTACTAGAAGAAGACGTAACATTATTCAATGAGATTTTGTATTTCGTTTCTACCTACACATCATTAAAATACTAATAAACCATAATAATTTAATAATATAAAAATGTTACATATAAATATGTTATTACACCATGTTCATGAGCTACACATTTCCCATATTCCCTTAAATATGAAAGAATAATGTCGCTCGTGTGTACAAAGTACTACCACCTCATAAACTAATGCGATACGATTTTCGTCAACAACTCTAATGGTTTGGTATTATGACGGATGTAGTGTAAATATATTAAATTTGTAACATATATATACATATTTAATTATAATATCACACATACCTTCACAATTTCCATTCTGTGAGGTCTATGATAACGTCATTCTGGTGTTTATTGAATTAGCACCTCATCAAGAGATGTGAATAGTTATTCACTAATACATTAAATGAATGGTAATTAGGGTATATTTAATGAATATATGTTATATATGTGGAGTTAAATGTTTTTTAATCAAAATATATTATTTAACTTTATTTCATTTTATCCATCGAGAAAATGGAAATAGTCTTCATGTGTTTGTACGACCTACCATCTCCTGGAACAGTGTATTTCATTTTCTATCCCTAAATTTTAGGTATTCATCTATATAAATATAGAATTAATATATATTATTTTTATATTATTTTTAAAATTATATATATTAGGTAGCTATGAACAAATATTGGGGACCAAAAATTCCATATTAAAACATACACGAAAATAAAACAAGTTATTAACCAAAACATGAATTTAACATAGAATCGCTCATAAATTCATAATAAAATATCATTTTTATATCATATATGGTATGATATATATATGTATGGTTTTTTAATATATTTATAAATAACTTACATTTATTAAATAATTAGTTCAAACATGTACAAAGTAAGTCATGACTTATGGTAAGGGATTTCTGGGTCACTTATTACTTTTGGGAGACTCATTACTTATTCATCAACTATTTCATTTATGTGGTTTATATAAATCCAAATAATCTAATAAAAAATATTTGGATTTACATATCCATTTTATCATCTATATTTAAAATGGTTGATGGTTTAAAATATACAAAATCTATAAGATATTTTATTTCAAAATTTCCAGTCTTTGAAAAATATTTAATATTATAAACCTTTTTAAAAAATATTTTCTAAACAAATATTCATTTCATTTTAAAAAATATCCCCGTTTGAATTTTAATAAAAATGTAACAAGAATCATTATTTTAAAGGGTACTACTTGTATTATCTTTTTGTCCATCCTGGAAAACTCATAAATGTAAATATTATATTTTATGTTTTATATTTTATTTACACTAAAAAGTATTTGAAAAATATTACATTAATTTTTGTGATTTTGAATGTGGAAATGCTATTTCCTTCAATAAATGTTTTAAATTATTTATATATTATCCTTTATAATTTATTCTATTTATTTTCAGATAAAATGATTTTGAAAATTACTTATGTATTAAAAATTGTTTTGCAATGTAGAAATTTTATTTTCCTTAAAAATGTTTGATGTGGTCATTGCAAATAAGCTCCCATCTATGATGACATCCTTTGATGTTACTTATTTTTTATTGGAAAAAATAATGAATGATACCATCCTTATTATTTCTATGGTTGGTTAATGTTTATGAATATGAAATTTTTATTAAACCGAATGTGTTTTCATTGGGTATTTTAAAGTGAATTTATTAAAATATTATTAATCTTTTTTTTAACAAGAGTTATAATGTAATGATATGATTAATTTTTTATGATATTGTGAAACAAAAAATTATAGTTTTCATTACAAGATGGGTGGGACCAATATATCCACAAAACACATTGATTTAATATTTATATCTCATGAGATAATAATGGAAAACAATTTGAGGGTCTTGATATAGTATGGGAAATAGGTGGTCTATGATCTACTAGGGGAAAGAGTTGAATCCTTATCCACAATGTGACAAAATTGATAAATTATTATGAAATATATTTAATTTTTTTAGTTAACCTACACATATAAAATAATTTTTTATTTTTATATTTGATCCAAACTTTTCTGACACGATATTATTGTTGATGATTGATTTATGATGTTTTTTCAAAGTTATGGGTCTTGTTTTTATGAAATGGTAAGGTTTCATTCAATAAATAATGTTTCTCATATGTTATAGATTTTATATGAATGAAAATGTTATATTCATGATTACATAACATTATTATTATCATATTCATCATATGATCATAGATTTATTTCTCTTACATTTACCATTACTGTCCATCTATGCTCACCATTTCTTTTGTCTCCTTACCTAGGTTGTGATTAAATGGTTAGGTAGTGTTTTCATACTAGGGATACTATTTTATTAGATATTTTTGGTAGATTTTAATGATCTATATTTAAATATGATGATTTAATTTCTAGATTCCAAAGACACAAAACTATTATGGTTTTAAGGTGTGTGTTAATAAAATATAACAAATATTCATTTTAAAATATGTGATATTTTTTACATGGTTTTATTTGATAAATTTTATATTTAAATAGAATTAATGATATGATATTCATCACTTTTTCATTATTAAATGTATGCCTACATATCCATAATTGTAATGTGACCATAAACCCCTAGTTTCCCTCACTTTTTCATGAGTAGTTATATATAAAGGTAAAATATGTTAGGTCAGAGGGGATGATTTTAAATCGAACCAAGGTGAATCCAACCATGGAGATACACATGTTAATTGTGGAATTATATAGCCCAATATAATTCTTAATCAATGTAAAATATTCCTAGGGTTAATGGTTTGTCTATTTTCTGCTTGATATACTACCGTATAGTTAAGAATAATGATCATACAATATATTTATTATGTTTTTTCAGTGTTTGGTGATTTATTTATTTATGGGATGCAATGTTTATTTTTTTTAAATCTAATCACTTAAATTAAACGAAATAATAAGCATGATAACATAAAATAAAATAAATGAATTGTATAGAAATTATTATTTCAAAAATGGGTAATTAATTATATTAATTCCAAAAAACAATAATATAATGAAAATGATAAAATAAAGACTAATTTATACCTAAGATAAGAAAAATACCTATAAAAAATATTATGTTATATATATCTTTCTATAACATGATTTTCTATAAAATTATAGAACAATGAATTAGTTTTATCCCTCTAAGGATACATCCATTTAATAGAGAGTTATAATACATGTTTTGGGTAAGACCAAACTATGGTAGTATCAATAGTATATCCCTTTCAATAATTGGTGTAATTTAGAGGAAAATGTTTAGGAAATTTGAGTCTATGATTTTAGGGTTGCGGAGTCCACACAACAGATCAATTAACTGAGTGTTAACCCAGTTTTGAAGAATTATTACCTAAATACCTTCATGTAATTTGATTATACTCTTTTTTGGGTTATGAGAATGGTGATATGAATACTTTTTTTTGAGAAAAGTGAGCATGAGGGCCCTTGTATTAGAAGCAGGAGAAAACAAGTTACAAGAGGAGAAACAAAGGAAATTTACATTTATCACAGAGAAGAATAGGAACCAGATCGTCAGGTATAGTGGTCAAGTGATGAAATACTTCCGCATTAACTCATTTTTTATCTATCCCATTATTAATATAGTTGGCCTCCCGGAAGGTATGATTAATGAAGTAGTTCAACGTAGAAATATTTTCAATTTAGTTCACCCATTTAGCATCCAGTCTCCATGAAAAATGTCTTTACCACATTCTTATAGCCTGTACAATCATGGTGGAATCACATTCCAACCAAACCTTATTTCAATTATTTTGGGTGATGACCTCAACCACCATGATATTCCCCATAATCATCGATTCAAGAGTCGTGGAATTACCACAAGAGCCAAACATGCATCCAATAGCATCCCTATTCTCATCCCTAAATATGGAACCATATCTTGAGGGGCCTAGTTTAACCCTCAAATCTCTATCTGTATTGCATTTTATCCATACTGAAAATGGGGGTATCCTATCTTCATTCAGAAACATGTAGCAGTTGTTTGTCCAGACACACTCTCATAGTGTTGTAGTGCCTCTTTGATATTTTTGATGTTTCTTCTGCTTCCCTATGTAAAAATGACAATGTAATTAGAAAATAATATGTGATAGGGGGAAAAGTTACCTTGGCCTATTCAGATTGTTTACAAATCACCCATGTCGACCATGTCAATGAAAATTCTGTTGAGGTAATCTTCATCTATAACAAAGATAATTCCTAAAAGGGGATCGCCCTGCCTCAATCCCCATGAGAAGGTGAATTAGCCCTTTGGGGTCCCATTAATATGAATAGATATGTGGGATAACTAAAAAAGAATCATGATCTAGTGAATTAATTTATTATATAATACAATGTTATTTAAAGAACATCCAATGAAACCCCGATCCATTATGTCAAAAGCCACAATGATATCAAGTTTGAGCAATATATTTCCAAATTTAGTTTCTTTCCTAGGAAGATTTATACACTATGAGGCCATAAGTAAGAAATAATGGATGTTTTTACCTTTCAAAAAACCAAATTAGTTCCAAGTTATATTATTTTCAAAAACATGAGCAAGCCTCCTTGCAATAATTTTAGTGATCACCTCCTAAATAGTATTTACCAGAGAAACTGACCTAAAATTGATTATCTCTCTGGAATTATCAACCTTTGGGATAAGAGTGATGAATTATTCTTTAAATCCTTGGGTTAAACTTCCATCCGTAAAAAAATGATTAACCAGTAGATAGATATCATATTTAATGACTTCCCATTATGTTTGAAAAAACCAGTTAGTAAACCCATTCAGCCCTAGAGAACATTACCTCCTGAGACCAAAAACCGAATAATTTATTTCAAAGTTTATTTGATTATATTTCAGAGAAATGTCTTCCAATTCTATGAAAAAATTTGGTATGATGGTTTCTTTTATGCTCTTAGTCCTTGGGGGACCCTGGAAGAGGCTCTTATAATAATAAATAATGTTTTATGAAATATCCTATTGTTCTTCTAGGATATCACCTCTAACCATGAGCAGAGTCATGGGACTACTTACCCTTCTTACCCTCTAAGGGGAATAGAATAACTTGGTGTTTATGTCCCCCTCTGAGATCCACCTTATTTTGAAGATTCCCTTTCTAATGTTATCATGATTCTTAACAAAACTCCCTTGTTCGGAAGTGATTTCAATTTCCTGATTCATATCCACATTTAAAATACCCTTGTAATTTATTCTTGTAAATCATGTAAAATAAATTCTAGCCCATCAATTTCAGCATCCAAAGATCTAAATCTGTCCTTGCTCCATTGCTTCAACTTTAGTTTCACAAGCTTGAATTTAGAGAGGTAGACCAGAGAGTTGGTAATATCCTTCAGTCCCCATGTTTCCATCATAATATCTAAGCACTCATTGAGGGAATCCATAGCATTGTTAAATACAAATGGTAGTGGATGTGATCTTTCAACATTTATAAGGATTATCAAAATGGGATGGTCATCTGAGTTATGTTTTTCCAAGGTAACATAGGAGATGTACTTCCAAATTGTAAGAGAAGAATCATTGACAAAAGCTCTGTCAATTTTACTAGCTCTCATTCCATTCAGATGTCATCTATACCATGTGAAATTAGTATATTGTACATCAAACTATTCCAAGTGCTGATGTTTTTTTATAATGGTGTCCCTAATTCATGATGCAACATCCAAGGATACAAGTGAGTTAGTGTATCCATATTCTAAGAACTCTTGGATGATATATTAGATGTCCAATTCCCCATGTTATCATCCATGACCAGTGATATTCATTGTTGTGAACACCCTATTTTCTTATCTCTATGATTTTGATTTGGAGAAATAATGAAAAGAGAGGTATGAGATCATAAAGGAACAATTTTTACTTTCACATTTGGGGAATATGAAAGGGGTGGGCCACATGAAGTTATGATGATTATCCATATTGAGAATCTATAAATTTTGGGCTTCAGAATACACAATTAATGGTTCATAGATCTTGTTATCATCTCTCATCTTATGAGCCTCTCTATATTTAATGTTAATTTTAATAAGATAGATATTATGAAAACACTCATATACCTCCTAAATCTGGTTCCCTCAGTAGATAAGAACATGACACATTAAAATGATCCTGTTTTTATGGTGAGAAAGGGGAAGGGAAACTAAAAAATTCATAAGACTAACACTTAGTATATAGAACATTCACGATTCTTAACCATGAGTATGAGGATCAAGGGGTAGGATAAAGAACATTATACATCATATTTTTTAGATAACATGAAGGTCCATAAGAATAATAATTATGTATCAGTGAATAAGGAAGGGGAAGATTAAGGTTTATTTCTTATCAAATATAATATTTCCATTTCTAAAAATTTGGTATTATATATATATATTATGGTACTCACATTTGTATTAAAATATAGAAACCATTTAATGTTAGGAAGGCTACCCGAGGTGAGGTGGACCTTTCATCTTCCATAAGAGAAAGAATGACTACAACAACTATTGGAGACTTCAAGCTATCTTTGTTGATGAGATTCACTATAGTTTTAATAAATTAATATTTTGTGTTTAGTAAAACCAAAAACATTATATCTGTGTGAAATTTAGATATAGATTTCATTATTTTCATGTTCAGAAATAAGAGCTTTTATTTTTATGAAGATAACATAACTTATTATGTTTAATATCTTAAAAACTATCTTTATATACAAGAATATAAAAACCAATTATTGTAAACCAATAATGAATCAAGTCCTCATGAATCATATCACACACAGTTTTTTCATCACCAGTTTGGTCTAAAAAATGAGAATAATATGAAATAGATATTTCCAAGAGGGTATTTAGATTCTTGTAAACTAAAATATTTTGGTATATTTGACCCTTATATTCAAGGAAAATAAAAAATTCCCAATTTAGTGGAAATGGTTAAAGGTCCACAAATATTTTTGAATTAGTTTATAAATACATTTGTGTAAATTTACTAGTTGAATCTAGTGGTGGATACTCATACTAAATATCTTTTAGTAAGAGAATTAGTAGACAAGGATATTTCTACATAATGTGTAGCATACTGAATTTTTATTTGGGTTAGAATTCCTGGGTAAATGTGACTTATTATTTGTATGGATAGTAAAACATGAAATTAAAGTATTTCGAACCTAATAATTATAGTTTTAACACCCTCAAGAAGTTTTTAATGGGTTTATGGATTATTGAGTTGCTCAATGGTTCAGATGGGTTTCATGTTAGTCAGGAACATAAACCCTATTTTGATAAAAGTTGCAGATAGAGGTGCATAATTTTATTTAATCATGCTACCAATAGGGGAAAATTTTGAGTTATAGAAAACAATTTGAAAAGGGTGTGAACATGCTACATATAGTTATTCAAACTACACATACCATCCCAAATAATTAGTTCCACTTATGTAGTGGGTTCTCATGATTGGCACAATGTCTCGCCAAACCATGTGGCCCAACTGTGCGTCTTGTTATGAAATGGGTGATAGTGAGTGTGCCCAGTTGGCACATGTTTATCCAAACTATGAAAACAAATCATATGCCTCTTTAAAAAGTATAAAATTAAAAAAAAACATCCACTCTCTCATATTTAATATTTTATTCCTCCCTTATTCTTCCTTTTACAAACACAATAGGGGGCCCTTTTACATTTCATCTCCATCCACAGATTTGGTCTCCCTCCATTATCCATTTTTCACATTGAATGATCTAGGGTATGTATGATTTTTATTAGTATGTCCTTAAATCCTCCTCCAATGGCCTAAAGGCTTTCATTTGTTTTTGATTTTGATAATCCTCCTTTCAAGGGGTGAGGTGGAACCCTTACAAGCATTCCTTAGTACATGGAACTACTCCTCCCCAATATCTTCATCGTGAAATCATCTCTCCACCATCACATGTTGTTTTTCTAGGATTTCTCATGCATGCACAGGCTTATATCAATGGTAGGTTCCATACCCTCTCATTCTTTCAATATATTTATCTTTTTCAATGGTGAACACAGCTTTCTCATCCTCCTTCTAGAACCTTTTCCTTATAGGTTGTCTAGTTTTCATTTTCACAAAAGGTGGCCCAAAGTCATTAAGGTGGCCTGAAGGCCTTGAGGTGGCCATAAGGCCTTACTGATCTGAAGGCCTGGGTGGCCCGAAGGACTTAAAGGACTCGGGGACAAAATCAGTGGCCCAAAATCCCAAACGGGGGAATATTCCTAGATGCTACAGTTTCAACCAGTACCTATTATAGTTCCCACTACAGTACTTCTACAGTACTAACTACAGTTCTATTACATTCCCAGCTACTGTACTGCTATAGTAATTCTATAGTACCCTATAAATTATTCCTCCACCTGGATTTTATCCTAGGTCGCATGGATAGCCATAAGGATTCCTCACCAACCGGGCTGAGGCTCATGTGCTATGTCCTTCAATCCAATTTTTTATATTCCTTGATTTTATCCCCATAAAAATAGATAAATCCATATGATCTCTTTTACCCACTTTTTAAGGGATTTTTCTAGAACCTTATATTCTTTTGATATAGCTTGAGTTTGTAGCTGTTATTTGAAAAGTGTGAACTTATGATTATAAAGTAGGTGATTATAAGATTTTTATTTACGAATATAGGTTTATAGGGTATGTTATTAAATACACACACTTGGTTATCTAAGGGAACTCATTAATTAATTAGAATCTTATATTAAATTTATTAATTGAAATAATGGGATATTTTTAAGCATTCCTTAGTCAATTTATATATTATAAGGCAATTATGGGGCTTCTAAAAAATTTGGTAGCTTTGTCCAGTTTCTTATTCTAGAAATATTTAATTTTACATGATAGAATTGGTTCCAAAAAAATTTCTTGGGAATGACCTGGGGTATTGTAGTTATTTTGATAATTGGGAGTCGTTTTACATGGGTAGTCTGGCTATGGTTATTGACTGAGATAAATGGGGTGATTTTTAGCGTGAGTTTTTGGCAACATATATAATAACCCTGCTCATTATTACATAGGGAAACATGATTTATTACATAAAACACTTAACTTGATACAAAATATAAGATCGAGAGGACAAGTGTCATTGGGGATTAAGAACCTTACATTTCCACTTAGAACATAAAACACAACATCTTTATTGAAAACTTATTTTACATGACCACACAAATTCTTTTGTACTTAGCATTTCATGGGATAACCTGAGGACATGCATAAGAAAAGGGTGAGCTATAAATCCCACTAAGGGAATAAAAATGGAATAAAATGAACAATATTTTATATTTTTGGAAATATGAACAACAATGGAGCATAATAGAAACACAAACATGAAGGTATTATAAATCATGATTATCCTAACATGGAAATGTGGCAACAACACATAATACTGAATTAGGATGAGCCAATGCTCATTCAATATTGAGCATGAGTAAACCCTCATTTCACTTGAATTATCATGAGTAAACCCTCATTTCAATTGACTTTTAATGATAGAAATATTTACCCAATTCATTTGAGAGCTATTAGGGTGCACCCTTCTTAATCATTTCATTTCATTCATATGTGTGCCGCATGGATCATATAACATGGATTCATTAAAAATATTCATTTATTCCATGATTAGGGAATGTGGAATTAATACATTAAACCCTATAGTAAATTAGTAATTGTACATAATGGTGAATTCCCTTGATAGAGAAATTTTCATTGTATTCACTACACAATGACTTTGTCTTGGAAAATCACGGTGTAGTTTTGGCAGCAGAACAGTGTGACAAAAGAATTTATAAAAATGGTAGATGAGAGATAAAGGGATATGTCATAGTATTTATATAGAATATAAAGTAATTAGGTCATATAGATACATGTCCTAACATATGTAATGGGATTTGGATTTATAATACGAAATAATTTTTTGGAGGTAAATGAGAAGAGAGAAATTCATTACAGAATTTCAGCATTTTAATCGGTGTACATGGGAAGAATTAATGAGTGAGAGAAAGATTTATTAACATTAAAACATATTTAGGGAAGTATGGGAAAGGTTATAAATAATACCCAAACATTTTTAATTGAAATAAAAATTTTATAACAATATAATGAAATTTGGACAAAAAAAGAATGGAAGAAATCCTTACTTGGATGTGTGATCCCAAAGTCTTGAGAGAGGATTGAGAGAGGATTTTTGGGTGCTTGGTGAAGATTTTTAGGATTATAGAGAATTTATGTCGGATTTTGGTCTATCTCCAAAGTCCATAAGTATAGACCATGTGGGATCTTTGGTGGGTTTATATAATAAAATATAGGGAATTCGTTATTATTTAGGTTTTGGCCACCACACATAAAAATAATCAAAACCACAAACCAACCCTTGGTTTTTGGTCATGTTTTTTTGTCAAGGTGGAGTCTAATAGAATATTTATATGTCCAGTGGATGAACTTGTTAAAATATTTGGCTTCCTTATGTGGAGTTGAGTCACACTCTCAAAGAAATCGTTTTAAAAAGTTAAAATGTTTTATAAATTTTGGAGGGTCCACTAAGGAACAATAAAATTAATAAAAAAAATCTATAATTAAATTATTATAAATATATAACATATATTGGCCGAAAATATTATTTATTTATTTTTATTACATTTCCATTGGGTCATTATGATGTCATAAAACTCAATATATAATTAAACGATATTTAATTTTTACCCAAAAATTTTACTATCTGAGAAAATTATTAAAATTTAACAATTAGATAACATCAAAATCATGATTCAAAAATTATTATTCATTTTATCTAAATTTTTTTATAAATATCTAAATTTTTAGTTTTAAAATAAATACTATAATTTATAAAAAAAATTATGGGTTCTGGCTAAAAGGGGTTTCAAACATTAAAAAAATCACAATTGTATTCATAAAAATTATAAAATAATTTATATTTAATAATAATTAATTTAGTAATAATATTTTATCAAATTATTATTGAATTTAAAAATCCATTAATTAAAAAAATAGATTTCATAATTTAATATTAACTAAAAATACAACTTGTGCTTTAAAACCCATTTACAAAGTAAAAATAATAAAATGAATGTATATTATTTATTCTATACAAAAATAAACCATATAATCATAGTGATAGAATCTTGTTACATGACCCCATATAACACCTGCATAAAAATGATGGGTAAGGTGTGCGATGGTGAAAGACTCTTGGGGTGGATCGCATAACATCGCTCGTGTGGTAATCTCTTTAAACTTCCACTTCTCTCATAGGCAGTTTTGTTCGAGCTTAACATGTTGAAGCTAGGAGTGGGGTTGGTCAGTAATAAATCACCATGATGCCACCTCATTTCTGAGCTCCGAGAATTGGGATTTGTATATATAAATTCTACTAGATGTGGTCATAGCTTGATTTTTCTGGGTAAATTGTATTTGTTAGTGCCCTATATTTATACTAATCATTTGATCACTGTCCAATGGCTCTATTTAAAATAGTAACAATTATTAATGGTATTTTGAAATCCAAAGTCATAAAACCAATGCATTTTATATGTTATATCACCATAATTAGACATTTAATTAGATTAAGAGAAATTTTCATTAATTAAATTTTGGATTGTTACAGTCTTCCCCCCATGAGAAATTTCACCCTAAAAATTTCATTTTCCCACACAAAAACAGAAGCAGGTAGCTTAGCTTCATCACTTCCTCTGATTCCCACATTACTTATTCAAACTTTTTGTTTCTATATAACACTTTGACAAGGGTAATTGTCTTATTTCGGAGAAATTTTTCCCTATGATCTAAGATCATCACCAACTTCTATTCATAGGAGAGTTAATTCTCTAATGGTAGCACCTCTAGACTGAGTACATGTGATGGGTTAGGTATTTACTTTTTCAAGAGTGATACCTGGAATACATCATGTACTTGAAACATATTTGGTGGGAGTTCTAGTTGATAGGACAATGCTCCAATGTGATCAAAGATCTCAAAAGGGTCGATGTACCTTGGAATAGTCATTCTCTTCTAATCAAATCACATAACTCGTTTCCATGGTGATATTTAGAGGAAGACCATGTATCCCAGATGAAACTCTAAGTATCATCAATGATTATCAGCATATATTTTTTTTCAACTCTGAGCAGATTTAATATACTACTGGATAGTCTTAACGTTCTCCATAATTTCTTGAACCATTTCTGGACCTAAGAGTTTTTGCTCCCCAACTTCTTCCCATCATTCTGGTGTCCTACACCTATTCCCATAAAGGGATTCATAAGGAGCCATTTGGACTCTTAAATGGAAACTATTATCGTAAGAGAACTCAACTAGGGGAAGATTTTGATCCCATTATCCATTAAAGGCCATTGATCATACTCTTAACATGTTGTTAAGTGTTTGGATAGTCCTCTCAGATTGGACATCAATTTGAGGTTGATAAGTTGTACTAAAGTTCATCTCAGTATCTAGAGCATTTTGAAGAATCTAGAAAAACATAGAGGTTAATCTTAGATCTCGATCGGATACAATCAATAGTGGTACTCTATGTTTCTATACCACTTATCGGATATATATCTGTTCAAGTTGATCAAATGATAAATCCTATCTAATTTCAATGAATTATACAGCCTTTGTAAGATGATCCACAATAACCAAGATAGCATTGTTTCCTTTGTATGACTTCAGATGTTTGGTGAAAAATTCAATGATGATCTTCCCCCATTTCAATGTGGGTATAAGAAATGTTTACATCATCTCATTACAATTCATCCTCCCATCCTTCACTTGCTGACATACCAGGCACTCTAATGTATACTCATCTATCCCCTTCTTCATTTTATCCAACCAATAATAATCTTGGATATCTCGATACATTTTTGTGTTTCATAGGTGAACGGAGAAATTCGAACTACATGCATCATCCAAAAGTTCTTTCTTTAACTCTGGATTTGATGGAATGCTTATACCTGACCCAAATCTCAAAGTTCCTTCTTCATTAACATTGAAATCCAAATATTTCTCTATTTCGATAGTTTCCACTTTCTTCTAAATTCCCACATCATCCATTTGATCATCCTTTAAACTTCCCAAAAAGAGAGGGTTGAGAAATAATATGTGAAATTATTGACGATGTTACCTTCTGTATGATTTCCATGCCTATCTTCATCAAATCTAAGAAGATCAGATCCCTTTCAATTATCATAAATGAGTGAATTACTGGGTCCTTTTTATATATAGCATCTTCCACCTTATTCTCTTTCCTATAGTGGTAATGGATTGAGCAGTCATAGTCTTTGATCAAATCTAACCATATTCATTAGCACATATTCAACTATTTCTATGTGAATATATACTTGAGGCTTTTGTGATCCATGCATATATCACACTTCTCCACAAAGTGGTAATGTCTCCAAATCATCAAAGCGATTATTACTGTAGCAAACTCGAGATCATGTGTTGGATGGTTTTTCTCATGAACTATTAATTTCCTTAAAGCATAAGCAATGAATTTTTCATTTTTCATCAACACACAACCCATTCCCTTCCTCAAAGAATCACTAAATATCGAAAAATATTTCTCCACATGTTGGTAGTGCCAGCACATGCATAGTGATAAGCCTCATTTGCTACTCCTTGAAGCTCTCTTCACATTCATCACTCCAATAAAACTCGACTCCATTCTGAGATAGCTTGGTAAATGGGTTTGAAAATCGTGAGAAATTTCTCACAAATCAGCGATAATATCTAGCAAAGCCCAAGAAGCTATGGATATCCATTACCGATATCATCATTGGCCATCCCTCAATTATAGAAGCCTTAGAGGGATCCACATATATCTCATTGCTTGTGATTATATGAACCAATAATGAGAAAGCCTTAAACCAGAACTCACAGTTGTTGTACTTTTCATAGAGATTATCCTTTCACAAGGTATCTAGTACAATTCTTATATACTTCTCATGCTCCTCCTTGTTTTTTGAGTATATTATAATATAATCTATAAAGGATACCAAAAATCTGTTGAGGTAATCTCTAAAGACTCTATTCATCAAGTCCATGATGATTGCTGGAGAATTAGTGAGTTCGAAAGGCCTTACTATGAATTCATAGTGCCAATATCTTGTACGAAAATCAGTTTTGGGGATATCATCATTCATCATAGTTACATGGTAATATCCCAACCACAAATCCACCATGGAGAAGTATTGTGCTCTACATAACTGATCAAACAAGTCATCAATTCATGGAAGAGGCTACATGTTCTTTATCATGATTTTTTTAATCTATCGATAATCAATGCAAAGGTTCATTGACCCATCCTTCTTTTTGAGGAAGAGGACATGTGCACCCCATGGTGAAGCACTTGGGTGAATGAACACTTTATACAAATTCTCCAGTAGTAGCTTTTTTAACTCCTCATTCTCCACAATAGAAATTATATAATAAATCTTGGATATTGAAAATGACCAAGGTATAAGATAAATTTAGAATTCAACATCTCTTCTAGGATAAGACAAGGAAATTCCTCGAGAACCACTTCATCAAATTCTGTCACTATAGGCTGGTATTCAAGGATTCTTGCTTAATTAGACTCAATCATCTCATCTAGATACTCATGCTCATAGGGAAACAATATACACACTTGAGATGATGGTGCAAAAGAAGATTCATCTTTCTCCTTACAGTTGTACAAAATTTGGGGTCTATTTTCCCTATGGAGAGTGATTTAACTCCCATATAAATTCATGTTGGATCTATATAATTAATGCCAATTCATGCCAAGAAATGCATCTAATTCCACCAGAGGGAATATGAAGAGGTTTTCTGGGAAGTTTATAGAACAAATAGTGATAGGGGATGAGTTATATTCATGGGCTGCAATGATTTGCCCATTTTTTTATAATTACTAACATCATTACTTCCTTCATTTTTGGTGGTGTTGGGATTGTTCTACTAAAATTTTAGAATATAAAATAATGCATAGAACGAGAATGAAAAAGTATATTTTCTATTAATGAATGAATAACTAGCATAATTGTCACAAAATCATTGTTGGGGATCACATTGATTGTAGTGATAGAAAAATATCTCCCTTTCTACATAGGCAGTTGTTGGTTGCATCTGAAAATCCATGGCTTAGGGTTCTAGTTTCTATAGTGTCCTAGTTTTTTGAATTTGAAGTAATGAAAAATTTGTTATGGGTAAAATGGTGCACTCATCTCCTCTGTCATAGCCACAGATTTCTCTTGTCGACATTTAATATCATGTTGCCCATCTCTTTCACCCCTAAAATATTTTTTCATCCCCTTCAGGCAATTTCCATGGTGCTTCCATCTGCACCTTTGGCAAGTGGGGAGCTGGATTTCGTTATCACCATTGGATCAATCCTTCATACTCCCGGAATTAAATTACACCTTAAACATCTTATCACTATTATACCCTTGAGATTCTCTAATCTCTATTTTGTTTTTGAGGTCACATCGTACACTTTACTCATAGCTCTTGAAGTCACTGATCGCTAGGTCTTTATGTAGGCTAGGTTTTATCCCACCAAATAAGCAGAACAGCTTGAATTTGGGGGTAACTATAAACACATAGGCATAACATTAAGGCCTTGTAATATTTTCCTCATACTCTCGTATGGATTCATCATATTATTTCTTGAGGGAAAGGAAGTTCATTTATATCCTATGTCGAAGGGTGCGAGGAAAATATATTTCAAAAAACATTTTTTGTAAATACTTCCATTCCAATGCCTCGATCACATCCCCAGGATTCATATTTTTTATCAACATCTACCATTTATCTTATTCATTGTCCATAAAATAATCATCTAGAAGAACATTCTCTAATTTGGAACATTGTAGTATAGAGAAGATATTATAAATATAGTTGATACGTTGTTCAACGATTGAGGGATCAGATGGTCCATTTAAAGATGGAGGCCTTTCTCTCTTGATGCTATTGATTGCGAATTTTATTGTTATTAGGGGGTTTAATGTTCCCCTTGACTGATGTTTTTAATCAAAACATGAGTTAACTGATATAGTATCATATCAAAGATCGTGATTCCTACTCATATCAGATTTGGCATCTCATTAGAACAGTCGTCACATCGATCATCAAATCAGTTGTTTTCCAGAGTCCTCCTATTACTGGACATTGGCTATAACAATAAGAATATTAGGGTAAAACATAATGGGTAATCCAAATACCAAAATGGGTCACTTATAAATTACTTTTATTTCTTTAATTTATGAATTTAGAGGCTTCAATATATGTTAGCAATGATCTACATTGAAACATATATTCTACAGGGCATTTTTTTAATACCATTAATAATGGTTCATACTAAGATTATGAATTTACCAAATAATATATTTTAGTAGTGTTATAACCAAGAGTGAAGTAAGGCCTTTTTTTGTTCACCAGTTCCTATTGAAATCTATATCAAAGTGATGTCTTTGTGTTTTACCCCTAGGATACATCTGTCCTAGAGCCGCCTCTACCTTCTCATATCCATAAAGGGACGTATTTTCATGATAAATTATTTTTTCAATACTCACTAAAATTTAGGTGTTTTTTTATAATTTTTAGTCTTATCCATAAGTTTTTCACTTGGGTTTTCCAATTATAATTCCAAAAAAAAAACTAAACCTCACATTGATACAAACTATAACAAACCTTCTCTTTATTGAACACTTAAACATTACTTATTACATATAACTATTAACATGATGAAACATAGAATATTTAGAGTTCTAGAGTCTTTAGGTATTAGGAACACTATATAACAACATAGAACATAAAACACCACAACGTTTTTGAAAACAACTTTTACATTACTACACACATTCCTTCGTACTTTGCATTACATGGGATAAACTGAGCACATGCATAAGAAAAGGGTCAGATATAAAGCCCAGTAAGGGAGTAAAAAAGTAAGAACATGAAGAATATAGTACATGTTAGGAAATAGGAAAAACAATGGATCATAAGAGAAATATGAACATAAAGACCTGATAAAGCATGATTATCATAACATGGAAATGTGGCAACAACATCTAAAATCGTATTATCATGATCCAATTATCATTGCACATGGAGCATGAGTTAACCTTCATTACACATGATTCATCATGAGTAAACAATCATCACACTTGATTTATATCGACAATAATCATTAACCAATCCATTGGGGTTCAATCAGGGCCTACCCTTATTAATCATTTTATTTCATGCACAAGTGTGCCACATGGATCATATAACATGGATTCATTAAACATAATAATTTATTCCATGATAAAGTAATGTGGAATTAATAAATTAAAATATCTAATTAATTAGTAAATGTTCATAAATTTGAATACCATTGATATAGAAATGTTCATGGTATTCACCTCACAATGACTTTGGCTTTGAAAATAGCGATGCAATTTTGGCAGCCTAACAGTGCGACATAAGAATCTTCAGAAATGGTTGATGAGATATAAAGGTATGAATCATTATATTTAAATTAAATATACAGTATAAGGGTCATATGGATACATGTTCCAACATATTTAATAGAATTTAGATTTATAATAACAAATAATTTCTTGAATGTCAATGAGAAGAGACAAATTCCTTACAAAATTTCAGCATGGAAACATGTGTACATGTGAGGAATTAATGATATATAAAGAGGTATATAATCATTAAAACATAAGGAGGGACGTATGGGGGAGTTTCTCAATCATACCCCAAAATTTGTAATTAAATGGAAAATGATGTAACCACATAATAAAATTTTGAATAAAAAAGAAAGGTAGATATCCCTTACTACGAAGTGTGATCCAAAAGGCTTACGAGAGGCTTGAAAGATATTTCTTGGGAGAATGGGTCACCTTATAAGGATTATAGAGAGATGAGGGAATAGGTTGGTCGATCTTCAAAGGATTTGAGGGAAGAGGTTGGTGGGAGCTTGGGTGGGTTTATATATGAAAGGAGAGGGAATTATTTATTATTTTGGTTTTGGCCACCACACATTAATCTAATAAAAACCACTAACCAACCCATGGGTTTTCCCATGTTTTTTTCCAAAGGGTAGATAATAAATATATTTTATAAGTTCAATGGATGAACATATTAAAATATTATGCTTTATTATGTGAAGGTGAGCCACACTCTCAAAGAAATCATTTTAAAAAGATAAAATGTTTTATAAGTCTTGGAGGGTCCACTAAGGCACTATAGGTTGTTCCATTTGAGATTAACAAGTAGATACTCAGATTGGTCTTAGTCAAGAGCCAAGCATAGTGACACCACCTCCTTTTAGAGCTCTAAAAAATAGGCTTCCAATTGAAAAATTATACTGGATGAGGCCATCATTTATTTTTTCTGAGTAAATTGGATTTGTTAAAGCCCTATATTTACACTAATCATGCAATAACTATTCAACGACTATATTAGCAACGGTAATAAATATTAATGGTATTTTGAAATCCATAATCTTAAAACCAAAGAAGTTCATATGTTATATAACCATAATAAAACAATTAATTAGATAATCATAAATTTTCATTAATAAAATCTTGGGTCATCACATCATTGTTCACGAAGATTGAGGTGATGAGATCATCAGGTTTAGAACATGGATTGTGGGACTTTGTTTGGCATTAAACATCAAGACTTTTGTGACCTGGTCACATGTCGAAATGTGTATGTTGGATTTAGTGCCTTAGGGAATTATTTTCAATCCCATTAATTATTTTTTTGATGAAATTTTCATTGGATTCATGTACATACATATAGGATTTATTTGAGGTGGTGTTGAACGCTCATTATGGGTGGGGTCCTCAGAAGATATTATGGCTTAGGGGATGGTCCTGACCATTATTTATGAAGGATGTTATCACCATATAAAGCCATAGATGATGGTTATGGACTATTACGAGATGGGTTTGAGACTATTTTTTGGCGTTTGAGAATCAACGTTATACTTGAGGCTGATTGGCTAAGAATATTAGAGGATGAGAATTATCATGCCTCGAGACATCTGGTTGATGAGCTAGTGGTGATTTATTTTACATGGGAGGATGGATATTTCTATTACACTGGATGTCAATCATCTAATATGATGATGAATTTCTTAGTGGTGGTTTGAGTGACCAAGGTCATTTTGATGGGAATTTTGTTGGTGAACTGATTACATGATTGATTGAATGAGAGGTGTTAAATGAGATGTGGATTCAATAAAATATATATGGAAGGAGACAAAGGGATCTCCAAGTATGATATTCATCAATGGATTCTTTGGAACTAATCCATAGTTTCTTTAAAATACAAATATATTCTTTTAAACATGTAATTTATGAAAATATATATTTGGGGGTATGAATTTAGAGATGTACAGATATTATCCCAAGCTGGGAAATGCTCTCTTGAAGCTATTGATCATAATTCAAGCATTTTATTTATTGTATGTGTGAGTTTATAATATATAATTACATATTCATACACAGTATAATAAGTAATATACAACATGAACACATTATTGTTAACCTATATAGTTCATACTCACACACTACATGGGCCCCTTAGGGCATGTGTAGAATTTATGGGTTTGAGATATGGTAAGAGATTAGGATTTGTAGATAAACCATAGTGATTATTGATATACTACTTTTTCATGGGATGGATGGAAGTGGAACAATTGGTTCTTCTTCCTCAAGATGAACCTTCTTTTGTGTTTTAATATATATACATATATGGTCAGCCACATGTGACCTATCATAACTATTTTGAATGGAAATAAATTTTTTATATTTATTTACAAATTTTATGATGTCTTTAGGATTGTTATTACCAATTATATTTTGTATGTTTCTAAAATTTTTATTCACCCCCTTCAATTTTTATGTACATTACTCTACTGTGATATATATATGGACCATTATTAGTATCATCACTATAGGGTGGGGTAGATGAAGTTTCCGTGGGTGGGAAATTGATGTTATTCTTTGTTCCTTTAGAGTGGACTGATTTCCACCATGAGCGTCACACTTGGGTGTGATGTTATTGGATTAAGATTTTTTGATCATTACCTCAATATGAAAGGGGATGAGTATTTGTGCCTAAATATAAGATCATTGGGTGATATGATATATGTATGTTCCTAGGAATAATTTCTTCGGACCATGGAAATATCTAAGGAAGGTTGTTCTATTAAAATTATTAACAAAAATATAAGAAGTGTTTTTCTTGTATAGCCTTTTGGTGGCATTCCACTAAGTTATCCAAGCTATGTGGTTCCTAGTGGGGATCATATGTGATTTTATGTGTTTATGATATATAATCCTAACTCTATTGTGAATAGGAAAGAATAATTATGTGGGGGAGCTATTTAAAATATAAAAAAATATAGTTTTTCTTGAATATCATTTTCGTGGCATTCTACTCATCCACCCCTTGTTGATGATATCTGAAGAAAATGATGTGTGATATATGACTCTAAAATATGTAGGAATGGTTCCATGAGGTCGAATGATATGTGATTCCTTACTATGTCATTGGTAGGTAGGGTCCATGAGATTGGATGATATATGACACATGACTATGTTATATGAAGGTAATGGGCCATGTGGCTAGATGTCAAGTGACATTGGTGCGGTAAGGTAGTGTATGCGTAGTGAGATGAACTACATATTACATATTTCCAAATATTTGATATATATATATGTGTGTGTGTGTGTGAATATTATTTTAATATCATATAGTGTTCAGTGTACTATTTTTAATTATTATTTTAAATTAATTTGAGTCCAGGTGTTGAGATGGTGTGTGATTCCTTGGTCCGAGGTTCCCAGAATTATTGAATAAAATATAATAAAATATAAAATAGAACTGGAAATAAATTTCAATAATAACATAGAATAACTCATATATGGGTTCCAATATCATAAATATGAGGGCATCGTTGCATTAAAACTTGCGAATTTACTATATGAAAGGCCTAACATCGACGGATGATTGTCGGGTGTGGAAATTTGATTTTTTCATTTTAAAGAATATAATAATTTAAATATTTTTATTATCATTTTCACAATGATACAAAAATTTTATTACTTTAAATAAAAAACTATGTAGGGACCCAAGGTTATATTGATAAACTTATACATTCTTAGAAGGGCCTAGAGATAATTCTTAGAGAATTATCCTGATGACCAACGATGATGTAACATTAAATCAATGATTGAATAATTTTCTTCCTGAAAAATATTTCCAATAGCAATTACCTGGATAGATATCTTCTTCAGTGGGTGGTCCAATCCTTAGGTAGGATGTTTTATCTAGTTTCCTTTCCCCTTTTTTAAATCCAACGAAGAATTTGTACCAACAAAAGAATAGGTTAATCAATAGTCTGATTATTCTTATAGGATAGTATTTAATTGAGGGATTTATGTGGCTGTTTATCATTTTTATTTTTGATTGTTCTTATAGTAGGAGATCGAGGATGGAATGAACAATGGAAGAGATTCATCCTTCATATTTTTTCTTATGTTCTTTTCTACCCCATAATTTCTAAACATTCTCCATTACTTATTGGTTTATTAATGAGTGATCATTTCATATTTGTTCCAAGGAACACCAATCCATAAATGAAGATCTGATACTGGGAAAGCCTAATAAATTTTTAACCGTTACAATGATGAAAAAATAGATGTGATTTAGGAGATATCATTCTTCCTAAGGTTTTCATCGAATGGATTTAAAGTTGTTTTCCATGTAGATTGATGGACCAATACACCTTGATTCAGTGTTAGGGTGGTGAGGCAACCCTTGATTTTGAATTTTGAGATAAAAAGGTCACTGAAATGAGATATGGGATATCAACCAAGGTGCATGGAGGAAGAATGACATATTTTGGAAATCATGAAGAACACGTTGTGTAATTCGGATTACATAGTGTGTGTCCCCCACTAAGCAGATGCTAGTGTTTAGGGAGATAGTAAAATTTCAGATTTTGTGTGAACTTGTCAAAAGGCATGTAGGCACTTCCTAGAGACTCTATGTGTATCTTGGGAGATACCTGAACATGTGGTGGAGTACATGGGTTTTCTAAAGGGTGTGTGCTCCACCAAAAATATTGACATGGACCAAGTACACACACTAACACATGTACTAGTACACAAGATAAATACATGGGTTGTCTTCATGTACCAGCACATGGACGAAGTCGATGGGTGGACCCCATATGGAAGGAAACGGTGTGTGTCTTCTTATACATGCGGTGTAACCATCATCAACCAGAAAGTGTGGGAATGACATGGGATGTTTTACACGGGCAGTACTCAGGGTCATGGAACACAACATGTAACCCCACTAGATGCCATGTACCCCTTTCTACATTACATGAATCTCTTTTCCACTATATTTTATAGAAGATTCATTAGGGTTTGCTCCCTTGATCATTTCCCTAATAGTTGGTGTGAGTCATTTATTACTCATAAGAGTATGATCCCTTCAAAATGAAATCTTGGATAGAGTTGCTGGAATCCCCCAAGAGGCCATGAACAAGATCCTCTATTCATATTCCTACCCTAGGTAGAGTCCTTCACATTGATGTGACCAATCCTACTAGATGTCGATCCTCTACTTAGCTTCTTAATGTAGATGGAGTTTTTGGTGTCACCACATGGCCTAGGCTATGATCCTCATATATGTATCATATCTTTCTCTTCAATTCTATCAATGTACATCACTCATGAAGGATACTAACGAACATTACTTCTGAGATGTACGTCATCAATGTTATCGGAATATGGATTGTGTTTTCTCGAAAGAGTGCTTCATGGAATCATTGATCTTGATCCCTAGTATTAGTATATGGTAGGTGTGACTTACCTCTAGACTACATTTATGGTATTGAGTATATCTTGATATCATTGTTATATGTTCTATAGACATATACTATGTATAAATGACTATTTATTTCTTTTGTGTATAGATTTTTGGTTTCAGGGTTTCCTACTAAGTATTTTTATACTCACCCCTTCATGGGATTTTTATACGCACATTTTTTATTGTGTGAATTTGTTACATTTTGACAAAGTCCAAGGGGGACAAGGACAAGATCATGCCTTGTGAGATTAAGAGGTATGAGTTGTTCCTACCGATACATACAACATTTCTCAATACCTCTTCATACATGTTGAAATGTGATTACAAAATTATTTTTGTGGTAATGTATTCTACCCTAGTTTACCTTACTGCACTTTAGTTTCCTTTCATACTGATGTTGGGATATACTGGTATGCATGCATTTGGTTATTAACAATTTTTACATTTTAGAATTTTTTTGTCTTGGAGATGTGTGCATGCATATATATATATATGAAATGCCTCC
Organism: Viscum album; assembly: GCA_963277665.1. NCBI lineage: Eukaryota > Viridiplantae > Streptophyta > Magnoliopsida > Santalales > Viscaceae > Viscum > Viscum album. Next base: position 624,699,278 of record OY728133.1, read on the forward strand.
CATGTTAGTGATATTCCTACTCGATTCTTGTCACCAGCCCCTGGCCTATTAGAGGAAGACATGGGGGGTCATAGAATCAGACACACTAGGATGGGTCATGAAAAAGTGGTGTCAGATGATGGTCAGTTCTACATTAGTATTTGGAGTTTGGGATATTTGTTTGGGGAAACAATGTTACGTGTTTTGAGTTTGTCTCTCATGTCAGTGACTATGGTGTTGGTGTGGGAAGCTAATGTATCCATACACAAGAACCCTAATGTTATTCTTCTCTAATCTCTATATGATAAAATTAGTTTCAAAAAAAATAACATTCCAAGAATCATATACGAATGGGTTGTGGTTCAATGTCATTCGTGAGTCATCTTTCCAGATATACTCACTGACCGTGATACATCCTGTTTCCCTATAGGATTCCCTCGAGGAATATACAAACATGGATTTAGTATATCAATCATGTGGATTACCCCCTTTGTTATTAGCCTTCAATATAGGGACCATTTCCCCATATGTTACCTACAGGTAGTCCACCTATCATACCACCACTTATTGAGCGGTACATAGTACCCACAGTACCCGCAGATGAAGAGTGCATGTTGAATGCGCTTCATTAGATTCACAGATAGAGAACAATAATGTTCTGATTCAAGCATGATCATTAGGTGGATGTGGACTAGCATGAGGTGGTGACCCGATTTTTCATTCTAGTTAGGACACCAGTGAGTTAGATAGTAGTCTTAATGGTGATCGTTCTATAGGGGTTGATATGGAGATGGTGGAGCATTTTTGTCCAGACTCACAATGGGGTGACTCTTTCGTGGATAGAGTTTGATTGTGTCATTAGATTAGATTTCTCACCAGTTATAGTAAGATATGTGTGTATAAAAGAGCTCATTCATCTCCAATAGGGTTGCATGATAGTGAATTATTGTTCTTCAAGGTTTAACTACCATTCCATGTAATATATGGATATGGTTAGAGAACCGTTATTCATAGATCAGACCTTTTAGAAAAGGTCTAAATAGAGACATCTAATCCAACATTATCCCTCTATGAATTATGAAGTATGATGGGAAGCTTGAGTGGGATTTTGTGGTTGAAAGCTTTTTGGTTGAGCAGATAAATCCGGTGAGAGTCAGTAGGGGACAAGAAGGCGTAGAGACATTGGTAGCATGGAGTCAACACTAGTCTTAGGGATCAATATATGTGAGACGTTTTAGGAGGATCTCCCATGATAGAGTATCTGTATTTCATCGAATATAGAATTGGTCTAGTCAGCATTGGTAGAGGTAGTATTATTCACGTGATGGCATGAGAAATCCCACAAAACATTATCCTACCTATCATGATGCTGACAAGAAGACAATGGATCGAACATTGAGGCATAGGAAACATTAGAAATAGATAGCACATAGGGTATCAAATGTGGTGGAGGATATGGGAGAGAAGTAGGTAGTCTTCAATGTTTTAAGATGTTACCACCACCACCCTCATGTGGTCCACACAATGATCAGGGAGATGAAGGATAGGGGTGGAGACTTCTGCAGGCTATTTAGGAATATAACATATGGGCCCTGGAAATTATTCTTGTTACAATCAATGTATTTTTTAAATTTGATGTAGTACTGATAGATATAGGTTATATTAAATCCATTCAGGCCACATATCTTGTTCAAGAACAATAGATTCTAGTTGAATTTTTTAATCTACCCTTATGCTAGGAGACACCAACTAGAGAAGTATTAGTGACAACTCATATTAACTGACAATGTGACCTGACCCTTGGAGGTGACAATTTTGGTTGGAACCTCTTGGTGGCAGTGTTGAGGCCTTACAACGCCATTCTTAGTATGGATTGGTTACCCACATTCCATTCACAGATCAGCTATTATAGGTGAAGGGTGTGGTTTTCCTATAGTGATGGAATGATGTTTTACTTTTTTGGTGAAAATAAATCCTAGGATGAACAAGATAGACTCATGCAGAGGTGGGTGTAATTGATTACTCATCAATTGGCTAGCATGACCCTTGGTGTAGTGGATGTTATGAGTTTCTTGTTCCCAATATTATTGCAAGAGTATGAAAATGTATTTCCAAAAAATATTCACGGATTTTCTCCCCTCTAAAAATAGACATTTATATTTATTTATACCCCATTATGACAACAAATTATGAACCATCATATTTGATGGCTCCTTTAAAACGTTGTGAGCTGAAGGTTTTATTGGAGGACTTGCAGATGAAGGGATTTGTGAGAACCAAAACTTTTCCAAGGACAACACCTGTTTTTTTTTCCGAAAAGATATACATGATTTTGAGGTTTTGTTTGGACAAACGACACCTGAACTAGGTGATTGAGAATATAAATCATCCACTACCGAGAATCGATGTCTTCTTTGATTAGTTGAGAGGGATAAAATGAATCTCGAAGGTTGTACCTTGATCAGGCTATCACTGAATATGAGTATAGGATGTTGATATACTGAATACATTTTTCAGAATTCATTATAGTCACAATGAGTACTTGGTGATTCTATTTGGTTTGATGAACTCCCGATCAGTGTTCATGGGACTCATAAACTATATCATTCAACCATATTTAGACCGATTCATGGTAGTTTTCGTCAACGATATCCTTGTGTCTTCTGTGTCTGGGGAGGAGAATGTGAGACACGTATCAGTGGTTCTAGATGTATGCTGTGAGAATAATATTTATGGGAATATCTTGAAGTTCTAGTTATTGATTAATGCGATCCACTTTATGGGGCATGTCATCTCAACAGATAGAGTAGTTTTGGACCCAGCCAAGGTTGAGACAGTGTTAGCATGGGATCCACCTAAGAGTTTGATGATGGTGTTGAGATTTTAGGGGCTAGCCTGATATTAATAATGATTCATACCTGATTTCTCCAGGATATCATTAGTAATGAATGCTTTGAATCAAATGGGTCATCCTTTCGTATGGAAAAAGAAGTGACAACAACATTTTTATCAGTTCAGATAGAGTTTGACGAGCGCCCTAATCTTGAGATTGCTGGAGGAGGGTGTCATGTACATATTCTTATTTTAGGTATCTTAGAACATGTTTGGCTGTTTCCTGATGTAGATAAAATTAGTGATTTCCTATGGTTTATGATAGTTGATAGTACATGAGAAGAACAACACGACTCATGATCTTGAGTTAGTAGTAGTATTATTTGCATTGAAGATGTCGTCACAGTACTTTATTGGTGAGCGGTTTATCCTCTACTCAATTAAAAATAGTCTTCATTATATATTATCTCAGATGTATTTGAACATGAGGAAAAGTAAGTGGCTATAATTTCTCCAGTACAATGACTTTGAGATTTTCTATACTCATGGGATGTGGAACAAAGTGGAAAATGCTCATAGTAAGTGTTCTACTTCGCAGTTGCTAAATGAGTGATCATATTATTTGGACTCATTATAGTTATCCTTCATGGATGAATATGTATATGCCTACCTACAACCAATGGTTGTTATCCCTCCACTGATAGAGTGATTAATTGAGGCACAACATGGGTATACTAACTATGAGACCCTATGTGCTCAAATATACATACGGCATGCTTTTGACAGATATTAAAAAGGCAGGGAGAACATTCCTATATTCATAGGGAACATAGTAGTACCCATAAAAATGTTGGTGGAGTTTTAATGGAGTTTAATATATAAAATTTTGGTGTACATACTGGTGTCGCAAAAATGTACTAGGACATAGAATGTTAGTTTTGGAGGCCATGAATGAAGAAAGAATCACTATAGTTTATTTTTCGATGCCTTAATATTCAGAATGTGAAGGTTGAGCACCAGGTTCAAGTGGGTTTAGCTCATCTACTTATGGTTTATGAATGGAAGTGTGATGGGATATCGATGGACTTCATGATGGTTTTACCTTGTACATACAGAGGACAATATTACATCTGGGAGATCGTTGACTAACTCACCAAGATGTGCATTTTCCTTCCAAGATGAATGTAGGGTTTTGTAAACTGATTGGGATGCCTCTACATTTAGTATATTGTTCAAATTCATTGATTTAGATTGATGGTTTCTTTAGTTTTTTATGGTTGTTTCACATACAGTTTATGGAACAGATTATAGGAGGAATTTGGAAACTAATAATTCTTCATAAAATAATTTCACCCACATAAGAATAGCCAAATAGAGAAGACTACTCATGTTCTATAGGACATGCTATGAGCTAGCTTGTTGAACTTCAATTGTAGTTTAGAGGATCACTAAACACTAGAGGAGTTCAAAAACAACAACATCTAACATTCCACCATTGCTATGTCACCATTTATGGAATTTTACAGGGGACTCTATAATTTTCCACTTTGATGGACTGACCCGATAAGGTCAGCACTTATTGGCCTGGAGCAGGTGGATGCTACAAATGAGAAGGTAATGATCATCCCAGAGAAGATTAAGACTAAGAAAAACAATTATAAATCTTATTATGATAGAAAACATAGGTCCTTGGAGTTAGCGAAAAGAGGAAATGTGTTCCTTTTGGTATCATGTTGATCAAGATTACAGATATTTGTATGTGGCAGCAAGTTATCTCTGAGGTTTATCAGTCCATTTATGATATTATATAGAGTGGTTGAGGTGAAATACCACTTAGCTCTACCCCTTTTGTTAGACAGGGTACACGATTTCTTCCATGTGTCATAGTTGGGGAGGTATGTTCAAGTCATATCGCACATCATAGACTGGGCCAGGCTAGACATCGAGGCTAGAGAAACATTTTCTGAGTACGTCATGGAGATCAAGGATAGATAGGATATGATCCTTTATGTGTGAGTGATTATTTTGGTTTATGTATGCTGCCAGCATTGGAACCATTAAAAGATCACAAGGTAGTAGGAGGCTCAGATCCATGCACAATATCCACATATTTATTAGTATCCTTATTTTTGTTTTTGTTTTTTGATGTAAAGCCCCAAGTTGGGGAGAATTTAATTTCACATATTTTTCAATGTCTTATTTTTAAATATTATTTTGAATTAATTCAAGACCATGATTTGAGATGACATATGACTTTGAGGCCCTGGGTTCCAAGAATTAATGTTGGAAATGTATTAAAATAAGAAATAGCACATGTGAACAGTTTTTGTAAAAAGGTATAATAACTCCTAAATGAGTGATTAGATTATCAATCCAAGGGAATCATTGCATTCAGTTTAATATTTTTACCCTTGTAGTGTCATACTTCAGCTATCGTGGTTTGGTAATGGAATGTAGTTTTTGGCATATTAATGAATAATATAAGTTAATGATTTATTTAATTTTGCAGTTTAGAAACGATGTAGTGACATTGTTTCATTTAAATAAATAGATAGCAATGGACTCATGGTTAGACTGAGAGACCTGTAAGTTCCCCAAATTCTCTAGAGATAATCGTTGTGGAATTATCTTAGTGTAGAGTGATGATGGATCCTTGGATTGAAGATCAACTGATACCATTCATGAGAGATCTCACCGACAAAAATGATGAAAAAATTAATATTCCTTAGTGAGAGATCCCATCCTCAAGTAGGATTTATTATTTTCTTTTCATTCCCTGTTATTGAATTCAAAAATGAACGTTGACTAACCAATGAATAGGGTGATCTGAGGATTGATCATTCTTGGGAGATGGGATTTAATTGTGGGATTTATGGGGTTTTTATTGTTTTTTATTTATTTTTAATTCTTATAAGAACTGATTGAGTCTGTAATGAACAATGGATGAGGTGTTTTCCTTAAATTCATTATTTATGATTTTCTCCCCCATATGTTCTAAATGTTTATTGTTCATCATTGGTTTATGAATGATCGGTCATTACACTTTAGTTTCATGGTGAAACGATCCAGAATTGAAGATGAAAAAATGGGATGGCCTAACAGAGGTGAAACGATGATGGCTATAGATGAATGGAAGAAATATAAGAGATATCATTACTCATGTTATTTTAATTTGATGGATTTAATGTGATTTTTTAAGTTAATCGATGGATAAAAACACCTCGATTCGAAGTTAAGGTGATAGAAAAATCCTTGATATAGAGTTTTGAGATGAAAGTATCACCAAAACAGGGTCTATGAGATAAACTAAGCTGTGTGGCGGATGAATGGTGGATTCTAGAGAATCATGAAGAACAAGACATATAATCCGGAATACACAGTGTGTGGACCCCATTTAAAGTGCGACCCAACTGCACATCTATTACCCCTTTCAATAATGCATGAATCATTTGTCAACTATATCTTGAACATGTTTTGTTAGAATTTGTTCCCTTGATCATTTCTCTAAAGGATGGTGTGAATAGTTTTCTACTCAAAGGAGTAAGATCCCTTTAGAAGGAAATCATGGATAGAATTTTTGGAATCCTGATAGAGGTGTGGACTAGGTTCCTATATTCATCTTTATTCCCGAGGTTGAGTCATTTGTATTGATTTAACCAATCATATCATACATAAATCTTTTAGTTAGAAGGTTAATCCAGATGGAGTTGTTGGAATCACTCCATGGACCAAGCTTTGATCCCCATCTATTTATTATATCTCTCTCATAAGATAAATCCTTGTACACTTATCATGAATGCTCTTCAAGAACAACACCTCTCGGATGTACATCATCAGTTCTATCAGACTCAGGAGTGTTTTCTCCCAGTTGAGTGATTCTTGGAATCTTTGAGCTGGATCCCTATAGTTGGTATGCAGTAGTAGTGACATATATCTAGACTGAATTTATTGTATTGAGTATATCTAGATATCATAGTTATATGTTCTTTAGATAGATAATGTGTAGAGTTTAATGTCTCTTTACTTTGTTTATTTCTTTGTGTTTTCAGGGTCTCTTCCTAAGTATTTTTATACTCACCCCTACACATGCATCGTATGCACATTTCATGTCTTTTACTGGCGTGCAAACTTTTTATGGAGTCATATGTGCATTAGGACCAAATGGTGACTTGTGATATTAGACAGGTCGAGGTGTTTCAATGGCTATAGGCATCATTCACATTACCACTTTATACTTGTTGGACTATTGGTCATTGTATTTTTTTAGGTGGGCTTGTATTCTGGCCCAATTTACCTTACTGTACTTTACATTCCGATTTTACTATAGTTGTGGTATAGTGTTATTCATGCATTTGGTTCTTATAAATTTTTAGATTTCATCATTTTATGGACTTGGAGATGTGTGTGTGCATATAGGTATATAGGGAATGCCTCCCATGTTAGAGATAAGCCTATTTACTACTAGTCACCGGACCCTGGCCTATTGTAGGTGGGCTTGGGGAGTCATGGTACAAGCCCCACTAGAATGATTCATGATATTTATGGATCTTTTGACATAGTTTTTGGTATTAAATTCTTTTCTTCCTTAAAGATTATAGAGGAGTGTAAGGTGGGAAGATATAAAGTTCTGCTAGATCATGAATGATATGAGGCCCTCAAGGATCAAGATGAGGTCCCTGAGGGATGGGATGATCATTATTTACATGAATAGGCTTCAGTACATGAGGGGAATTTGAAACATATAGAATAATCTTGGCCCCTGATAGATGAGTATCTCTAGGAAATATTAGTTTGTTTCATACATATCATTAATAATGGAGCTCGTAGAGTTAATCCATCCATGTATTATATGACCTATAATTTCCAATCACATTACCCACCTTTATTTTTGGATGAGGATATACCACATGAAGCCAATAACTATAACAATTCAATAAAGATGATTTTTCACTTTCTCATGGCACCCCTATGATAGAGGGTGATGTTGGCTAATTACATGCCTAGAGGATTGGAAAAGTACTGGTGGGAGGTATATTTTCATGTTGTTAGACATGAGGTACTAGATTGGAATTATTTCAAGTATATTTTCTTAGATAATTTCATCCTAAAAATGTTGATGGTGGGTAGATATTATCAGTTCATGAACCTAAAACATGGAGACATGTCCGATATTGATTTTGGATAGAATTTCAAGGGCCTCCCTGAATATTATAAATATATTGATGGAAATGTAATTTATTGGTTGATTTGTTTTGAGGATGGATTGGCCCATGCCACTGGGTTTTAGGTAAATATCTCTAGGGTGGCCTCATTCTCAGAGGTGGTGAATTAGGTGTTGTTAGGTGAGGGAAACCTGATGGAATGGTCATAATAGAGTCATGTGATAGCATTAAGTGAGACAATATATAAAGAATTAGGTAGACCAAGGTAGGGATATAGAGATTACAAGTAAGGAAGTGAGGCCACAAACATGGTTAGACCAATAGGGAGTGGTTATTAAATAGGGGTGCTTCCAATAATGGAATCTATAACTTGTTCATATTCAATGTGATTTGGCTCCAAACCAGTGTCAGGCATGTGGTCAGATGGAAAATCTTGAGAGGTTTTACTGGAAGCATTCTTGGATAGCTAAGATCTTGGGATATAATTAGAAACACAGATCTAAGGTAGAATCAACAATGATACTAGTATTTGGTTAACAATATTCTTCTACATTCATAGGTCATGTAAGGGAGATAGAGACCCAACATTAGGGTAAGTGTTTGATAACTATTGAAGATCCCTAGGAAGGTCAGGCCATAGGTAGTTGAGATTCAGTCTAGGTACATGTTGTTGATCATTAAGGTTTAACATAGGATGAAAATATGATGATGGTTAGAGGTATTCAATTATCAGGCCATGTCCGTCTCTTTGGACATGAAGTGTTTTGGTTCACAAGTTGGATGTGTTGTATTTAGAGTATCCAGGTGCTTGTTATTTTCTGGCCATCATGTGTGATGCATGTCTTAATAAGATGACTAGGTAATGAGATAATGATGGGAATGAATATATATATATATAATGTGGTTCTAATTTTGAGCAACAATTTTGATGTAAGATATTTTGGCATTTGATGATATGTAAGACATATGGGTGTCATGAGTGAATGGGTATGAAATTGGCATCTAATGAAATTTGGGTATTGTTTGGTGTCATATATGGAACATGTTCTAATGAAAATATAAAGATATCAATGATTTTATGAGAATTGGTAATTAAATGGGTGTAACCCATCACATGATGAGGTGTAAGAATGACGGTATGTCATGGGAGGAGTTGTATGTTTAGGGATGGTTGTTGGAACCATCATAATGTTTAATTTTTAGGTAGGGTATAAGTCAGGTAGGTAATTGTTAAGATGGTTATAACCACATGGGTAATCAAACGTGACTAATAGCTGATGTAGAAAAACTAAGGATATGATATGGTTATTATTGGTAACATCTTATAATGAAAAAATATATATTGTGGATTCTCTATCTTAACGTGGAAAACAATAAGGTATCAGGTTTTAGAGCAGGTCAGAATCTAAATGATAACATGACATTTGATTTTTGTGGAATGACCAAACTCAAATTATAGTAATCAATACATTGTTATGATATATTTAACACATCATGGAATTAATTTTAGATGTTTTTTAAGGCCCACTAGGAGACTTAGGGTTAAGATGGGTTTCTTGTGCATCGGGTCCCAATACCCCATTTTTAGAAAGACATTAATAGAGGCACTTGGTTTTATTTAACTACGTAGAATTTAAGGGGGAAATCATGTCTGATTTCTAAAACTCTTCATAGAGGGGGCACACAGGCTATAGAATGTTTTCCAAAATATGCATCCCATGTTGCATGTTAGTGCCACTTAGGTACTTGGTGCACACAATTTTCACATAATATAGAAAAAGTATGTGGCATAACCATGTGATATTTTTTAAAAAGTATAACCCATTAGATAGTTATTTGAAATGGTTAGTTCATGGTTATCAAAATCGTGTGACCTAACACTATTCATCATCAAAAACTAATAAAGTACAAAACTACCCCTGCCTCCTTTTTAGGATTTTCTTCCTCCCTTCTTCTTCCCATCATGTGTACAGTGGGGGCTCCCCTCCCATTTCCCCCCACGTAGTCTTTTCTATCCCTCCTCTATCTAATGCCTAAATTTAATGACATATTTATAATTACAAGAATAGATTTGTGGCCATAAATCCTAGATCTCATCATCCTCATTTATCTTTCCACACTGGATTCAAAATATATGCGATCTATATTTCCCTATTTTTAGGTAGTTTTTCTAAAACACTATTTTCTTTAAATATGGATTCAATTAGAGGCCGGTATAAAATAATGGCAGAATATGAGTGTAAGGTAGGTGGTTTATATATTCATCCTTAATTTTATGGGTTCTATGGGGTGTTTTATTAAAAACACATATTGGGTTGTCCAAAAGAAACCATTAAATAATTAATGATTTCATTTAAATTAATTAATTGATGTTATGGGATTCCATTGAGAATGTACTAGTATATTTATAAATTCTATAATAGGTGAGGAGATTATGACCAATTTTTTAGTTTACTCTAGTTGATAATCTTTAATTAATTAAACATGATGTGATTTCATTAGTTATATGGGAATGTCATGAGCATGACCCGAGTTATTGAGGTGATATTGATTACTAGGACTAAGATGATGACGTTGTCAATGTTGAGGGCATGGAACAATATGCATGGTGTATGGTTGATCACTAGGTTGAGGAAATAATGTTTTTTGGGATTGAAAAGATGGGATCATCAAGTTGAGGGAATGGTTTACTGGACATTGGATGGTTTTGACCATCGGGACAATGGTGATGTGGTTTCAAGTGGAAAGAGGTTTTTAGATGGTGTTTCTTTGGGTATATATCAGTTTTCATCTCATTTTTGTTGGATAAAATTTCCATTAGATTCATGAGAACACATATATGAATTGGTTGAGGTGGTGTTGACCACTCATTATGTGTGGAGGCCATCATAGATATATTCCCATAGGTGATGGGGTTGAACATTAGTCATAGAGGTGGTTATAACTACAAAAATCCGTATTTTATGGTGATGGACCATCCTCTGATGGTGTTGAGACCATTAGTTGGGGGATTAGACTCAACATTATTCTTGAGGCTGATGGGTGAGGATAATTCTTCTATGGGTATATCCATGCATTGATACATATTTTTGTTCAGTTTATTATGATTTTTTATACATTGGAGAATGGATATTATTGTACAATAAGATTATGAGCTATTAAGTCGATGGTGAATTTACAATCATAGTTTATAGGTATCAGGGACATATTGATGGGCATGTTGTTACGACATCAGTTACATGATTGATGGAACATGTGGTGTCAAATGGAATAAGGTGCCAGTGATATAGTTATGGGAGGATACTGAGGTATCAATAGGTATGATAATACTTAGGGAATGCCTAGGAACAAAGCCATGGTTCCTCACCATTGAAAATATATCATTTTATAAATGTATTGTTTGAAATTAAATATATTTTTTGGAATTAATTAATATATGTACTCTTGTTGGATGAAGAAGAAAAACTCTCACTAGTTAAAGTTGAGCATAAGGGGTGTGGATTTTTTTTATCATTTATATCTGAGTTTTTATTATTTAGTTACACATGAATACAATATATAATTGTGTATTTAATGTAGAAACACATTGGAGGTGGTCTACTAAGATCATATTAACACCATATATGGGAAATGTACGACATGTGTAGACTTTTTTCTTTGTTGATTAGGTAAAGGATGTGGCTAGAGAGATGGACCTTAGTGATCATGGATGTATTACTTTTTAATGGGATGGATGGATTTCGATCAGTTGGTTCTCCGGTGTCGATATGGAATCTATTTTGGGTTTATATAAATATATATATACATCTACGTGGTCAGCCACATGTGACCTTTATTGTCTATTTTTTATGAAATAACATGTTGCGCATTTATCTGAAAATGGTATAATTCCATTGGTCTTATTAATACCAATATTTTTGTGTATCCCTTTGATGTGATTATTATATCACTTTAATTGTTTATGTTCCTTCTTATACAATGTTTTATAAATATATGATCCATTAACATCATCATCATCATAGGGTATTGTCTCCCATCTATCAGCAAATCTGACCCTCACTTCTTGTCTGTGGACTTTTTAATATGTTTAGGTGAACCAAAGGCCTAGTGTCCAACCATACCATAGAACAAATAAAGAAGAAACATGGGTCGGGGTGCTAAATAATGAGGTATAAGTTTGATTACTTTTAGAAACTAAATTAATAAAATATTTAAATAGAGAATAAAATTGGTAAGATGATAAACTATATCTAGTCATACCATTGTGATAATTATCTTAACCAATATTTCATTGATTATAAAAAAGGATTTTTTTTATTCAATCCCTACATAATAATAATTACAAACCACAAAGAAATATTGTTATTGAATGGATAAATAAAACATTCTTAGAAATGGTGAGATCAATTACATGTCACACAAGACATTCAATATCATTTTGGTTATATGCATTAAAAAGATAATAAACAAACTAGACCAAGTATCAATTAAATATATAAATAGAATACCATATGATTTATTGTATAGAAGGAAACTGATGTAGTAAAATCATCATCTGTGGGGATGGAAAGTGTTTGTTAATGAAAATCCATGAAATGAACTTTCATCCCAAGGAATAATGTATTTATTTATTGGATATACCACAGATTCGAGGTTTTATTACTTAAACAAACCATCAAATGATGGTAATTGTATCCAGAAATTTCATGTTCTGTTAAAGATATAAAATATTTTAAAGTGATTGTGGGAGTTATGTTATTTTTTATGATGACATGGATCAAGAAAAAAATATTTGGATTGATAAAAGACTCCACAAAGTCCCATGGAAGAAGTTCTTCCAATTAATTATTACTATGTGTGTACACAATAGAGGTTATAGAACATGAGTGGTATGATATTGTATTCTCAGAGGATGTAGAACCATTATTAGATTATATTGATGAACTTATTTCTTATATGAAAATATTAATAAGATCTTATGTTTCATGTCAAAAATATTCATGAATATCAAAATAGATTCCATCTAATAGAACCCTATTTAGGTTTTGGTAAAGCCTCTAGTAGGTGTAAAAATTAATCATTGAAAATGGTATTCAAGAAGAAAATGGACATGGATGTCAATTTTGGTACATATAATGGATTGTAGTTTTCTAAATAATTTTGTAATGTTAAGGAATTGACTATAGTAATTATTTTTTAATTTTACCCATGAACAAATCCATAAAAACTCTACATGACATTGCTAAATACCAAAATTATAAAATTTTGAAAATGAATGTAAAAAATAAAATTACTTAACAAGAACATTTTAGAATATATCTATATTAAAAAACTAGAAGGTTTAATGAATTAAAAGGACAACAATTATGTATGCATGTTATAGATATTTATTTATGGCCTGAATAAATAATCAATTTCATTGAACATTCATATGTAGGAATCCATAATACAATTTGGTTTCATAAAAAGTAATGTCAAACCTATGATTATAATATGTTTAGTAGGAGGGTAATAATTTTCATAGTATTATATGTTGATTATAAATTACTGATGGGAAATAAGATACTTGTTATTAATTCTTTTAAGATATATATTAAACTAGTGATTCTCTATGAAATAATTGTGTAAATCCACTGACCTTATAGGGATCAAGACCATTCTTGATAAATCTGAAATGATTTTTTTTATCCCAAGGTACATACATTGACAAGGTACTAAATAGATTGTGTATAAAAAATAATAGAGGGTATTATTTCTAGTTTCAAAAAGAATAAATCAATCCAACAAAACACGGCCTCAGGTATAATTGGAGTGATCTAGAGAATGAGTAGAATTTCATACACAATATTAATAGTGTATGTCTTGTATTCCATACTATGCACCCATATTGTTGTTTTCTACACCTTGGGAATGATAAGAAGATATCAATAAAACCTCAGAAATAAATATTGGACTGTTTTAAATATTATCCTGAAATTCTATAAGGAATACTAAGGATATATTCTCTATATATGGAGGTTATGAGGAACTAGTCATCATGGTATACAAAGTGATACTTTCTAAACATATTATAATGATTTATAATAACATTTAGATTTTGTGTTTTTTATTAATGCTGGACTTGTGAGATAAGAATATTAAGCCATACAATGGTTTCCAATTATAAAATATATTCCTAGAATATTGTGTCTTTTCATATAGCTAATGATGTAGTTCTAATTAAAAAAATAAATAGATCTTGATGTGGTGCCTAATATTAAACTTTCTATCACACTATATTGTTATAATACTACAGTGATAGTCAGAACCAAAGATTCGAAGGTTTCAACAGTGGATAATGTATATACATTGGATGTATCAACTCTTGGATAATTTTTCTTATATGTGTGAGGTCATAGTAAGAATAGTTTCTTTATAGGAGAACCTATAGAACTTAAAAAATAAATAATTATCACAATAGAAACATAAAAATCATGTGAGATCTATTAGATTAATATTTTTCAATATTTGACTCCATTGAAAGTGAAATGATTTTGGTGTTTTTGTGTCTATTACCTATATAATCAAATACCTGAATGTAGATTTTACAACATGATGAGTTCCCTATAACATAAAATTAAGAAGATAGTGTCCTTGGTGTATTTTACACTTGGTATCGTTATAGTATTTCACTTCTACAATGATTACCTTAAAGTGTATTGAAATATTATTAAACATATATACTATAGTCTAGATGTATTCTATTTAATGGAACATATATAATGCTTAGATTGTCAAGTGTTGGATACTCATAAGAGGATAATTATTTATCTAATAATTTTTCACACTTAGTAATCTATGACGGAATAGGTAATGAAGAAATACTGGATAATTAAAATTATTTTGGGTTTTATAGGATCTTATAATGACCACAGGTATCCAAAAAATCATATAATTCCCTATAAAAATTAAACAAATAAGAATTAATTGAATAGTAATGAAAAATGTACATGTATCACATATGTATTAACATGAATCCCAATGAATATATACTGATTAATATTAGAGGATCATAAATAAAATTCTTCCTACCACTAAAGGTAATAACCCAATTATGGATCCCAGATCATATCATGATGACCCAGATTCACTAAAAATGCGATAACATCTTCTACATGATAAGGGTAGTGAAATGAGAGGAGTGTGATCTTAAAAAGTTTATTAATGATATGTAGTATGCTAATGTGATGGGATAATTACATTATATAATAATATATAATATAATTTCTTTAAAAAATAATGTTTTTTACTTTAAACGTATGAGTTTACATCTCCTAGAATAGATGAATTACTACCCATTGGGTTTTC
Source organism: Viscum album (assembly GCA_963277665.1). Taxonomy (NCBI): domain Eukaryota; kingdom Viridiplantae; phylum Streptophyta; class Magnoliopsida; order Santalales; family Viscaceae; genus Viscum; species Viscum album. Next base: position 624,714,598 of record OY728133.1, read on the forward strand.
TTTGTTTAGTTTATACAATAAATGTGAAAGACATGTATAATTCATTCCTAATGAATTATAACCAAAGCTAACTATACAATAGATTATTTGAATTCATGAAACATCAAATGTAGTAGAATCATAATCCATGTATATCATATGATATAAGATAAATTATACAACCTATGATGACATATAATTTAATAATATTATTTCATTCGATATACATTATATACATATTGAATTTTGTGTAATATTTGAATCATATAACATAATTCAATTATATTTTAGTGCATATCCATCAATATTGTAATTTAACTATAATCCCATAATGGATTTTTGAAAAATGTTACTACTATTGGTGAATCTAAAAAATATTGTTTTAATTGCACCATTCCAAAATATACTAATTATGAACAGTGATTTTTTCCAAAATAAAATCCTTATCCAAAAGTCTAACTATATGAATCTATTGTAATTAGTAGTAGTGAAGAAACTATGAGATTATAATTTTTTAGATGTAAGAATAAGTAGCCTCTAGTAATGAGTTAGTTCTACTCAAGATATTAAGGTGTTTTGTGTGATATCAATCAAACATACTCATATCACATATGAAAATGTACAATGAAATATGTTTGTTATAAATCATATTTTTAACTTTATAATACATTTTCCCATGACATTGAGTGACCACTATACTTAGAACAATATCTATCTAGTATAATCTCTCTCATAATTTCTTTATTCTCTAAAAAAGAATGACATGGTTGATGAATACATCACATGTCATTCATCTAGTGGATGTGTACATCACATGTCCCTAGAGGGAAACAATAGTTGTGACTCAATAATTATAGCCATCTAATTTTTATGTCTAATTGTATTAGGGGCCATATGTATTTTATTATAATTTGAATAGAAACATTATATTTTGGTTGAGCTCCAACTGACGACATGATCAAAAAATAATAAATTTCTCCATGATTAGCTAGGTTGAAAATGGGTTGCATAAGAGGTGTATCGAAGTAAAAATGTTTTCAATATTGGTATCTCACCAAACAAAAGTAAATATGATTGATAATACACATACATTTCATATTATTTCAATGATTTCATAAAATTATACGAGATATAAACGGTCATCCAACCTGAAAAACAAATCTCATATTATTATCTCATCAGTCCACTTCTCATGCTAATCGTGACATAACATCATAACCCATAATAATACATTAAAATAATTGAGTTAAGAAATTTCAACTAGATACTTTGAATATATATTATCATTCCACCATTAATGTAATGTAAATTGTAGCACACATGAATGAATGATAAAGGATGTTTACCATATTATAAAAAATGATACATTATAGGGCCATTACACTAATATCTTATGTATAATATACTAAGAGACTCCACACAACCCTCATGTTTATACTATCATAAACAAATTGTAATGGACCATCTCCATTATCACTTATTGCCACCCAAAAGATCATAACATCACAACACTCAAGGATATCTCCTATAATATAGTGTTTATGAAGGTTGTATTTTATTATTTGATGAGATCAGGGTTTCTTGTACAGATTGATAGATCTCATATTTTCATTGTACATATCAATTGATCTTTTAAATCAAGGAACCTATTATAGTTTAGTAACAAACATCTCAATAGAAACATATTCCACTATTGTATCTAATGATATGATGTACAATAACTCTATTTTCAACTCTATTATAGTATCTTTCATGGAACTACTCCAACAAATATACCCACGATTATAGTAAATGATTTAACTATATTTAGATTTCAAATCATCTCTATTATATTATATACTTTCATATGTGCAACCATTTAAACAAATAGCATCCTCTCATCCAAAAAATCAAGAACAAATCCTTTATTTCATCACATATTTAAGGATGTTATTCATACTAATCGAGATAATATTACTTAAATTATATTATTATCAACTTATAATGTTATAAGAATATGTGGAATCAATTTGATTACACAACATTATTTTTATGATATATCATATAATGAACACCTGTGAAATATAATCCAATATTTCTATGTTATTATAAGAAACCAAAATATCCTTATGATTTATTAAATTCAACACTAGTAAATGTCCAATTTTTGAGATCAATATAATGAATATATTTATCATTTTACTAATATATATGTCTTTATTAGGTTGAAAAACCACATAGACCTATCTCAATAGTTCATCATACCCACTATATAGACTACTTCAACCATGAAATTCCGAAACAATAATTTACCCAAACAAATATTTTACAATCAAAATGTATGTATGTAATTTTTTATATGAATCATTTAACCCAAATAAAGTATCAAAACACAACTACACTCCCAATAATAGGCATATATAAATAATATTACTTCAATTTTTTTGGTGAAACAAAGATCTTTAATAACATCATCAAACAATATATTCTAACTCTAATAAGCCATCTAAAATACTTTAAAATATTGTTTCATCTTGGTTATATTATAAATATCAATTTGATATTAATAAAATTTAACATGTATCATATAGGCATCCTCAACAATATTACCATTATGAAAATAAGTTTCAAAATCTTGTTGATATATCTCACAGTCAACATGAAATGTGATAGCTAGATAAATTTGAACAAAATTTATCATCATTAAGGGTGAAAAATATTTTTATAGTTAATAATATGAATTTCATTATAACCCTTTTCCAATGGGAATGATTTATAGGTAGATAATATGTAATTAATGTTAGTATTGTTTTAGAAAACCTAGTTTTCACTATGGGTATTACCCCTTGAGTTGCGTCTACCAAGTTCCAAATTTAGTGTATGTGGAGTCCATTTTAGATTACATGGATTTTAACCTTTTAATATAACCCAAACCCATTATATCCTCTTTCTTAGTAGTATGTTCATCGTATATGAACATTACCTCATCACCATTATCTATGAGAAATCCATATCTCTTGAGATCTTGATGAATAATACCAAATAATTATGGTTCATATTACTTGAGTCGGTTCTTCTTAGGAAACTCTTTGTGGAACTATCTTAACTTTCCATATCGGAACACATAATATACTTTGGTCTCTATCATATCCTAGTTCAATTTCTTCACACTAAGCCCGAAATTTTGGTTTTCCTACTTTGTGAAAAAAAATTCCGAAATAATTTTTTATTGAAAAGGAAGAAATATTACTATCCCATAATTTATTTGGGATTGCTAAAAAATTATCATTATTTGATATGGGGATAACATTACTAGAATCTAATCATTATATATGTTCTTCACAATCAAAAATAATCAAAAAATTCAATCTCTGTAATTTCCCACATCATATGTTATTTGGTTTTATTATGAATGATTTAGATGAAATTTAGTTTTATAGGAGTGGATTCATCTCTAGACGACCTGTTAGAAAATGCTCCTAGCGTAGTGGTTTCAAACCAATGGTTTCAGACTAATGGTTTTAGACCATTGGTATTGGAATTTGAACCATTATTATGGGATATACTAATTATTCTAAATATTTTTAGATGTTTTTTTGTCAGTACAATTCAATATAGTTTGTTTTATGAAATCATTTAGTATGTTTTTTTCTATTATTATCATTTTATAACAATCATTAGTATATGTTCTACACTAATGGTCATAGAACCATTGGAAAAGGTTCTCACCACACCCAGTTTCTAAATATATATCAATTTATCACAAGTAAAATGAATCCAATATATTTCTTTTAATAAATAGATCTATGATTTCAATTGGTCATGATAGATATTTAATTCATCAAATATATTTCATATTTTATAATAAATTAGTTTGTAATTTAAAAACAATAAAGTACATATAGAATCCATTTTAATCAGAAAAATTATCCACAAAGGCCTAACATAAATTTTTAGTTAGGAATTTTAGGGATCCATATATCCATCATAACCACCACTACTATCATGGGCACCACTATCATGAGAGTCCTCATTAGTATCATATACTCTTATATCTTTATCCATAGGATCACAATGAAGACCACTTTCCTTCCCACCACTAGGATCATCATTTCCATTTCTAGAGCATCATATAATGATTGCATAATTGATATGAATATATCAAAAACTATCATGGTATTATATGGGATTGATGGACATAAAGATCTTATTTTATTAAAAAACTACTCATTGGAATTCTTATTTATTTCACACTCAAGGATGGTAATTTTATTGGATTCTACTTCATTTTTAATGGCCTATGCTACCTCTATATTTTCCTCTTTCTATATAGTGACATCAGAGCTATTAGTGGTACTTTAGTTGGTGCATTACATAGTGCTTATGATACTCCTCCCTGTTATAAAATAGAATCCCTCTTGGTGCACGTCACATAATATATAAATAAATGATATTCTGGACTGATGTTGCCATCCAATTTTATATCAAGGGATTCCAAAGAATTTTATTGAAAATTTAATTGAAATATATAATTAAAATTATATCTTAAAATTTAAAATTTGTATAATAATACAAATAATATTGTCTCATTCCTATTCATTTATATGACCCCTATATATCTTATTTATAATCATTAAAATTATTGAGTCCCACAACCTTCTATGTTCATTACCACTCAATGATAATGTATTGAATGTATGATAACATTATTCAATAATATTTTATTTATGATTTAGTTTAATTCTAAAAATACACCATAAATAGTTTAATCTCTTTGGATCTAAGTGATCAAAAGTATTAGGTATTGTTATAATGATTTTTAAAAAGAGTTAGTGATTTAATTTAATCAATGTAACTTATATATGGATAGCGTGGTTGATTAAAAAAGTTAATATTTTTAATATACATAAACTTGTTTGATTTATTTCATATAATATTGATAATAATTTTAATTAATGACATGCATTAGATCATCTTTCGGAAAATCTTGTTTATTTTGAAGATAAATACATATTAGTTAGTGTTTGTAATTTTTAGTTTATTATTTTAGATTTAATTATTTTAATTGATATGAATTATGTTCAATTAAATTGAATATTATTCTTGAATGTGGTTGGTTAAAGTACTATATATTGGATAAAATAGTTGAGTGTGTTTAGGTATGTGTTTAGATTTTTGATCTGTATAAAACCATGTTAAGGGTAATAACATCACTTATTTTCAACAAAATTGAATTATTGATAGTTTTTTAGATACTTTTGGGTAGAAATAAAATATTTTATCTAATATTGGGAATATTTATTTTTCATATTAAAAGTGTAGTTTTTTTAATAAGAGATCAAATTCGAATGATTGTGTTACATATAATCCTTATTTTGATTTAAATTAAAGGTGTTCAAATTTGGTTATTTTTAAAAAGGTTTTATCTTAATGGTTAAAATTTATTATTTTAATAAATATTTAATATGTGATAGATTTATGTTTGTGTAGTTTTAACCATTGTATATGTGGTTTTCTCTTTATATTTTTTGAATTAAATGATTCTTTGGTCTATATAGTTTCATTATTTTTTATTGTATTTGATTCTCTTGATTTTATGAGTGATTGAGTTGCTGGGTTATGTATGGGCTGAGGATGGCATTTGATGAAATTTTATAAAGTTTATGGATAGTGTTTATCTTTGATATTATGTGTGAGGTGGAGTTGGGTATAGTTTATTTAGTATGAAACAATTATATATAGTTTAATTTCATAGAATTTTGTTATAAGTGATTGGGTTTAGGTGGTTATTTTTGGTTTTATCTCTTTTAGTGGATGTTTAGAGTATAAACAGACATGGGAAAAATAATATTTGGTAGAAGTCTAGTTTCATGGTCATGTATATATAATTATGGTAATATATTTCTAAAACATGTGTGTTTGACCTTGAATAAAGGATTGGGATGTTATTCAATAGTATTTGGATGAGAATTTTCATTTTGGGTATTGAGGTTATCTTGCTAGTATGAGATTCGGGCAGTTTATGGCTATGAAAGGTCTGCTTGACATGGGTTTTTGTGGGGATCAGTTTACTTGGTGTAACAATCAGAGGGGGGGTAATAGGTGCTGGAGTCGCATTAATCGGGTGTTGGCCAATGTTGAGGCGATTTCAAATTTTTCTTGTACTACGGTGGATCATATGGTGCGTGGGATGTCGGATCATTCACCTTTGATGGTGTCTTTCTATCAGGTGTGGGGCGGGCATGAGAGGTTATGTGTCAGTAAACAATGGTTTTATAGGCAGGATTTTCTTCAACTAGTCTCTGGTAGTTGGAGGGAACCAGTCTTTGGCTCCTCATGGGTGGCATTACACAATAAAATTAGGAGGTTGAAGCATAGGATTCATGTATGGCCAAGGGTGTTGTTGATTCTGATCAGTTAATGGGGGATCTTAAGCAGGGGGTTATGAGGCTGGAATGTGGCCTTGAGAAGGATTGTGATGATAGTATTTGAGTGGCTTTGGATGATAGAAGAAGGATTTATCTTCGTTGATTTTGAGGGAAGAAGGGGCTGCTAGGGAGGCTTTAAGAGTCATGTGGCTACATGAAGGGGATAGAAATTCAGCTTATTTATATGCTTTTATTAGGGAATAGAATAGGATCATTAAGCCTAATGTTCTTTTGTAAGATGGTTCTATCTCAAATGATAGAGATGTGGTTGTGGGTTTAGTTATTTCCTTCTATAAAATCCTTCTTGCTGGTCCTAATGAGAGGATAGGTAATGGATTTTCTGCTGGTTTTTTAGAACTCGTGTAATGTATTCCTAACTCCATGTCTTCCCAAGTTAACAACTTCTTGGAGGAGGTCCCTAGTGATAAGGAGATTCATGGTGCCAGGATGCATCTTAATCCTGAAAGTGCATCAGGTCCAGATGGTTCCCCTTGTGCTTTTTACAGAGGGTCTTGGGACATTATTAAAGCTGAGATCATTTTTTCTATTCCCTATTTTTATCATGGGGGTATCATCCCTAGGGTTGTTGGAACCATAACTTTGGACATGCTTCCTGAAGTAATAAACCCAAACTCTATTCATGATTACATGTCGGTTAGTATGTGCACTTTTTCTTATAAAATTCTATCGAGCATTTTTAATTCAAGTTTATCCAGATTTATACACAAATGGGTTTCTCTTGAGAAGCAAGGGTTTATTAAGGGTCGATCTATTCAGGGTGTTGTTTCTTTATCCCATGAGCTGATTCAAGATATCAATTTTAAAACTCATGGGTCTAACTTGGCTGTTAAGTTGGACATGAATAAGGCTTACGATCGTATGGAGTGGAGTTTTATTAATAGAGTTTTGATAGGTATGGGTTTATCTTCATGGGATGTGGATATTGTTTTTATATGCCTTAGATCATCTTGGATGGTGGTATCCTTTATGGGTAAGTTTCATGGTTTTTTCAAAATAGCCAGGGTTCTGAGGCAGGGTGACCCTATTTTTCCGACCTTGTTTATCCTTATGCAACACCCGCTTAGCAATCTGATCAATAAGAAGGTCTCCATGGTGCATTTTCTTCCTTTATGGAGGCCTTTGAACGAAAAGGTGGTTTCTCATATTATGTTTTCTGATGATACTTTAATTTTTACAAATGGTAGTGCCTGCTCAATCAAGGTGTTTATGGATATTTTGGAAGTGTATTGTTCTTGGAGTGTTCAGATAGTGAATAGGAGGTAAAGCAAATTTTTTATATCCAAAAAATGTGGGGTCAGACAGATGGATTTATTATATAGGAATCTAAATATGTAGAAGGGGGTTTTTCCAATGACATATTTGGGCTCTCCTTTATCTCATGGCTTGGTTCGTATTTCTGATTTTGATGGTCTAATGAATAGTATTATCACTCAAATTCTAAATTGGAAGAACATTTTCCTGTCTTTTGGAGGACGGATCACGTTAATTAATAGTGTTCTTACTGCTATTCCTATTCATGTGCTTTCTGGATGTAGTGTACCAAATGGTGTGATATCTTTTATTGATAAAATGTTTTCCAGATTTATATGGGATGTTCAGGATGAGGGGAAGCATCATTGGTCCTCATGGGGTAAGATGGAAAGGTATGTATATGAGAGAAGGATTAATGTAAGAAGTCTGGATAGGACCATTCACGAGATGCACGCAGGATTGGCCTGGGAAATTTTGGAAAGTTGCACACTATGGGGGAAGTCCATGTCTGGCTATTTGGTTCCTCATGGGTCTGCTTTGTGTACTTCAGTTCAAGACTTGATCCCTATCATTAGAATGAACACCCGATGGATTATTGGAAAGGGTAATATTTCATTTTGGAAGGATAACTGGGCTAGAACATGCATTGGATTCCTTGGGTGTCTGGCTCCCCTGATCACCTTCAAAGAGGCTATTGGTTTTCCTGGTTTTATCAGTGCTATCCTTAGCAGAGAACAAAGATAGGTGTTTGATCTGGTGTATTTGAGTAATTATCCGAACAAATGTGTTTTCTCTGCCTCTAAATATGCTAATTTTGTGATTAAAGGTTTCCAGCATATGGTGTTGCCTATGGGTCTGCAGGACAAATTGTGTGATATCTTGTGGTGTAACAGGGTTCCAATTAAGTATAATTTTATATTATGGAGGATTAGAACCAATCCATCCCTACAGATGAGAATGTGAATAGGATGGGCATTAGTATTGTCTTAAAATGTTTTTGTTGCAGGGCTCTTAAGGTGGAGAGTTTTGGGCACTTGTTTTTTTGAAGGAGACTGGGCCATGGTGGTCTTGGGGGTGATTGGTGAGTTTACCGGGGGGTTTCGGCAGATATTTGGGGGGCTCATTCTTTGAAAGATGGTTTCATAGATGTAATGAAGCAGGGGATGAAAAGATCTGCTCGCTCGGTGATCTTTAAAACAGGTTTTTGGTGAATATGGAATGCCAAAAATAATGCGAAGTTTGAGGGTAGTGTGGAGACGTGGGAATCCATTGTTACTAAAATCAAAATCCTCCTTCTTGACCTGATTGGTGAAAACAACTTTTGGCACAATACCCCATTATTTTGCACCCTGCAGATGAATGGGAGGTGTGTACAGGGTTCTGTTGATAGAGGAAGGTGGGTGCGCTGGATCCCGCCAATCAGATGTTTTAAATTGAATATTGATGGTTCATCTGTTATGGGTGATATGAGGGGGGTTAGAGATATCAAGGGAGACCTCATTTTGTCTTATGCATCATTTTTTGGGAAAGGTAACTCCCTCCAAGCCGAGATCTTGGAGATGCTGGCCGGGATTTCTCAGTGTGAACAGAGGGACATTTCTATTGATTCTGTGGAAACTGATTCTATGATTCTCTATGATTGTATATAGGGGAATTGTTCCACACCTTGGGAGATTACTTATATCATTATAAGATGTAATTCCAAGCTGCGGAATCATGGTATACAGGTGTATCATACGTGGAGGGAGGGGAATATGGTTGCTGACTTCTTTGCCTCCATTGTAGATGAGGTCCAAGGTAATGTTGTGTCTTGTTTTCTGGATTTACAGTCTTTGAATCCTGAGGGTGTGCGTCTAATTAAGATTGATCAATTGGGACTCCATTACTTTAGGAATCCTTGAGGTGTTGTTGTAATTCCCCACTATTTTGTGGGTTTCTCTTTTATAAAAATGCAGTGTTAGTTGTAGTATTGAGGTTACCAAGTTTGATTGCAATTCTAATGGATGTTGTCATTTTTGGTTGTAAATAATTAATATATCATTAATTTTAAATGTATATTATTGAATCTCATAATATATATATATACAGATTTTTGAATCTTGAATTCAAATGTTTTGGGATGGAAGGTAAAAATTGGGTACAAATTTTACATTTTTTTCATCATGGGTGGGTACCTAGAAAAAATAGGGGAATGTTGAACAATACTAGTTTACATGAATGATTAAATTGGAGAACTACATTTAAATATTTTACAAGAGGTTTTGTGAACTATATTTTTTTAAATGTTTAGAATCTTTTTAGAAATTATAAACAAATTTAAAAAAGTAATATTTTTACAATCCAAACATAAACATAAAAAACTTTTAAGGATTATTTTAACATTATTTTTTTCATTTAGATTATCTATTTTTATTTCAATTTATATTTATTTAATTAATTTATGATCAATTATATTATGTTCCATTGGGTATAGATCAGTTTATTTCATCTTTATTTGATTCAATCTTGTATAAGTCTGTTGATTTCAATTCATTTCATTATTTTCTATTTCATATAGGTTTGTTTATATTATGGTTATTTTTCCACATCATATTAGATTAGTTTGACTTGATATGAGTCAAATAAATTTTATATGGTATGGTTTGGTTCTTCCATAATACAACCAATTCTTTCCATTATCGTTCTTTTCTTAATTTCAGTTAAATTCAATTCAATTCACTTTTTCATTAATGTAAAGTAATTTTAAGGGTTTTTGGTGGGGGTTTTTTTGGATAATTTATATTAGTGCCTAATTGGGATCATCTTCACATAAAAAAATTTTGTTTTCTCTCGTGATCTTGTATAATATTTCTCTCCAATGTGTGAACATACTTCATCAAATCCAGGATTATTTTACTTTGGTTTTAGTTTTCTTAAATAATAAAATTTGATACTTTTAAATTTAGTATTAATAAAAATAATAATTCGTTTCAATAATCAAAAATACAATTTTAATAATACCTTAAACTCATCACTCTTCTAATAATTAATAATTTCCTCTTAAAATGTTACTGGAATCTCATTACGGTTCATGTACCACAAACATTTATGAAAATTATACCATCCACACCATCTTATAAATAAATCTTATATTCTATCCACATATCACCTAATTAAACCATTTATTCATACCTCACGGCCTCCCCTTGGGTAAAATTATAGTGAATCTCCCACAAAAATTATAATTAATACAAATATAAAAATTAAATATATTCAGATAATTTTACTTTACATATTAGATCCCAGGAATTATGATTTATTTCATTTCAAAGGGGCCTATAAGAAATTTGATTCATTGAAATGGTGTCATTTAATTTAGTAATAAACTTCATTGAACTCCAAGATTCTCTCTCATTTTTACAAAATCATTTGATTACCTTTATTATACATGAATTTAACGTATATATAGTTATTCCACACTTCACACATGACAGTATTCTGATTCCACATAATAGTGGTAGATCCAAATATAAAAGAATAAAGTAAAAACATTTAATTAATACATTACTAAATTTGTTATGGTTTAATACATATACTGGATTCTATATAATTAGAGGTATCTGATGGGTTTATGGGATGTAAATAATCAGTAAACCACATAATTCCAGGGGAGTGCAATGTATTGGTGAGATGATCTGCAGGTGTAGTAAAAATCATGATGGTGAAAAATAATAAAATCCCAGAGTGAAAGAAAAAGTATGAATTGTAGTAGGTGATTTAGAATTCAGTGGAAATAATAAAAGGGATGGGGAGGAAGGTATATCCTTAGATAAGGAAATGAGATATAATGAAGATTATTTGATGAAAATAGTGTCTCTAAGGGATCTATGGGATAAAAAACTATGGTATATGGGGTATTTGATAAATTTTCACGGTGTGATTGGGTACTAAGCTTGCAAGGAGTTTCTATAGTATATTCCCACTCAAACTAGTCAAATGGTCAACTCTATTTTTGTTTTGGCTGGAGAACAGTTTTCCCTAGTGGGGGAAGCTGATTAAAATTTAAAAATTATTATTTATGTGTAATTATGTGTTTTTAATTCATGTATATATATGAAATAATATACTAACAAAAAGAACCTGAAAAGGAATGACCATATCTCTCATAAAAATCATTTTTAATAAATTTGTACTAATTAGAATGAAAAAATAATATATTTTGGTTTTATTATTGTATTCTTAGATCATTCAAATTTAGGTTGGGATAGTTTGATTCAATTTTATTATGATAAGATGGTTTATTTCTCCTAATATTATCCTTGGATTTTTAGATTGGTTATCATAAAGAAGATTTAGTCTATTCTATCTAATTTTTAATATATTTGAGTTATTGGTCACATGGTTCATTTTTCAAATAGGCTATTTGGTCTTTTTTTATAATTTGGTTCATTTGGGTGTGGTCATTTGACTCATATTTAGTTTAGTCAATTCATAATATTCAGTTATGTCATTTGGATATTTTATGAGTTAGTTTTGTTTCCTTATTTGGAAATTATGTTAGATCATTTGGTTCATTTTTAGTTTTTCATTTTTTACATTTGAGTTAATTCATTTTGTTCATTTTTTCGTAAATTAATTTTTTATTTAGGTCATTTCGTTTATTTTTTGGAAGGTTGTTGGTTCATTTATTGGTTATTTCATTTTTGAGTATGTTTATTTGGTTTTTTAGTTTAGGTCAATTGGTTCATTTTTGGGTTATGTAATTTTTGATTTATATCATTTGGTTTATTTTGGGTTTGGAAATTTGGTTATATTTTGGGATATTTATTTATTGGGTTAGTTCATTTTCATCATTTTGAGTTACGTCATTTGGTCATTTTATGTTAGATAATTTGGTTAATTTTGGGTTAGGGTATTTAGTTTATTTTGTGTTAGAATATTTGACCATATTTTAAAATTTTGTTTATTTAGATTGTTTTTTGGGATGGTTATTTGGTATATTTTAGGTTAGTTTATTTGGATCATTTTTTCTTAGGTCACTTGGTAAATTTTTTGGTTCTTCCATTTTTGGGTTAGTACATTTGATTTATTGTAGATAAATTCATTTGGTTCATGTAACACCCTATGTTTTTATTACCATCTTCATCTACATTATCATCATCATCATCATCATTATCATTTTATTTCTATAATATTTTATATTTTTTCTCTATTCTTTAAAACGGATTGAAACATGATTAGAAAATGGTCCATACAATATATAAACCAAAATAATGAAAAAGTACACATTCATGGATGAAATATTACAATAAGGTCATATAAAACTATGTATTTAAAACCATTTATTATAAATCATCATGTATGAATACATCCATTAAAAATGAATAAATAAATTAGTGAATATAGATAGAAAATAATTGAATATTAATGACTAGAAATTATCGATGATCATCTTCAGCAACGAGGATCACAAATATAAAAAAACAATTACAATTAAGGGAAACATTAAAGGAAAATATATGCAATAAAATATGTAACATGAAATAAAAAATATTCCTTATGATGTTATAAAGTAATAAACAAAAAATTAGTAATTCTATATTCAGAATAAAAAATGGTGTTTATGAGTATGGTAATTGAAAATATGGTCTATAGAAAGTTGATAATTTCAAATATTACCACTAGATACAGATATATCCAATCGGTATACTGAAGTCATGTTTTCTTATGTAGTGAATTTAAAATAATATAACTATAAATGAAATAAAAATATAATATTAAAATTTATAAATATAAATACGTATCCACTAAATATAAATATTTTGATTAATAATATCAAAACAGGTTTTGTTAATATATAATTTAGATAATTATTTAAATATGAATTGATTTAAAAAACTATATTTTAGAATATAATTAATTAATTTTATAGGTTTCTCAAATGTAATAATTTATAAATGTTATTATAAATTAATATATCAGAATTATTTATTTTATAAATTAATAAAAATTATTATTCAGACACTCAATTTTTGAAAACACCATTTTTGAATAAAAGCGGTTATCCATTATATTTAGTACTTTTAGAAAAAAAATTAACTCTATATTTATCTGAATTTGAATTAGATAAAATTATCAACATTTTTAAAATTATTATTTCAAATTTTTCAGAAATGAATTTTTATCATTCTTCTAAAATAGTAGTTTTTTGTATGAATGGTGAAAGTAATACTTTTTACAAAATTTGTAATTTTTTATTGATATACTCATACTATAAGCTTGAATTATAAATTTATAACAATTTCATAAATATTTATGGAATAAAAATAATTCAACATATGACATTTGGTTGAACTCAAAAATCATATTCTTATAATTTTTAGACAATATTAATATTTAGTTATAATAAAAAAAATATTTTTCTCTTTACATTAAACTCTATATTATTATTGTAAATTTAGGTTATGTTTCATACTACAAGACAAAAAACATTTATTTTTTATAATAAAATAATTTTTTCTTCTAAACCAAATACATTGTTAATGTAACACTCTGAGATTTTGTGAATTAGTTTCTCTCAAATTAATTTAATATATTTTGAAATTTCTTATTTCACATAATACTGAAAATAGTTTATTTTATATTGAATCACTATATTTTAATTTTGTTATATGATAAAAATTATCATTCACTAAAATGAACATAAATTTTAGTTTTCTGTACATATAACATTGATAATAGGTTTTGTTACACGCAATAATGACTTTTCTTTATGGCTTTCATAACAAAAAAAGATCATGTTTTACCAAATAATAACATATCATAAAAATTTTATTATTCAAGATAATATGATATGAACTAGGATTTAAATTAGATTTTATGAATATTATTAAATAATATATTAAAATATATGGTTCATAAAATATAATATAAATTCATAGGATACCAATTAATTAAAAATGATTATGAAAACTAATGAAATATAAATGAAAATATTAATGTTTTTATGGTCACAATTTTTTTTAACATATTAAATTAAATTAATTATCATTAGTGAGTGATATTAATGTAATATATATGTTATATATTTAAGAAAATAATTTTTACATTTTAATTCAATATATATAATAGACATAAGGTAAGAAAAACCCATTTTTATGGATAAAAACCAAATTTTTTTATAATGGTGTATTTTCTACCATTTTATGGACAAAAAATTTAAATTCTACCTTTTTGTAAATTTATTGGATTTAATATGTAAAAATAAAATTCATATTTCAAATTGTAACAAAATAATTAGGTTATGTTAAATATTTGGTATATTTCTATGAATTTTATTTTTTAATGAATAGTGAAAAAATCAAAATTTTAGTTCAAAACTTCTCTTTCATCTAATGTTTTTATAAGGTTAAATTAAATTTTAAATAAAATGATAAGATTAATTGGATAATATATCTTTTAGATTATCTAATTTTGGTCATTGGAACAAATTTCACAATAAAATTGGATATAAAAACATAGTTAACTTTTGATCATTTTTACATAAAAACCTACAGTTCTGTCTAGTCAGTGAGATTAAATTTCAATTAATTTATTCTAATTATATGATTGGAAATTATAAAAATGGATACCATATTTTCAATATGAATAATTTATGAATAATATTAATTTCAACATTGTTTATTACCAAAAATACTAATTAAAATATTTAAAATTAATTACATCGCTTAAAGTAAAATTAAACTTAACTAAGGACAAAACTCTAAAAATAAGACTCAAAAAGACCTATAAACGTTTCCAAGACCATTTAAATAGTTATATTTAGACCCTATATTACATTTTATTGACATTGGTCTATTATTTTATCCATTTTCAACATGAAAAATGTCGGTGGAATTCTCTCTGTAAATATATACAAGAGTGCCACTCCTCCTTCTCTATAAAAAGAACTTCTCTTATCACACTTCCTCACACCTATAAAGCCCATTTTCTCACATAACCTATAATATAATAATCTCCCAAAATTCCTAAATTACCCTTAAAATCCTCCCATTATGAATAAATCAATCCAAAGAATCTTTTTGGAGAAACCAAAAGGAGTTACCCAATTAATATGTAATATATTCTCTCATGAATCATTATTTTATATTCTTTCTCCACCCCAAAATTATATTTATTCTATGATTGTATAAAATAGTATAATAAATATATATGTATGTTTTTATTATAATTTATTGACCTACACTAACACACACCTCCATCTAATGTGTATCAATCATACTATTTACGTGAACAGTGAACTACTGCCTCCCTAAATGATGATTGCTCAATTTTCCTTACCTCCTATAATAATAGAAATTATGATGGGAATTATATTTATATAATTCATATATTATATTTATATAATATTATATATTATATATTATTTTTACAACACATACTTTTTTAATTTTTGTTTTTTTTAATACACTAATTTTGTTTGAGTATGTGTGTATTACCACCCCCTCAAAACAATGTGATTCATTCACACCCAACATGAAATGTATTAATAATAGGTATTTTAAATTCATATTATATATGTGATATAAAAATGTGACATAAATAATTATATATATACCTATATAGATACTTATATTTCATTTCCTTTCATTCTTTCAATATGATCATAAAAATGGAAACAACATTAATGCATATGTACGGCTTACTGTACCAATGAATGGTGTATTACATTTCATAATAATATTTAATATAAATTTTTATAATAAAATTAAATTTTATATAAATGATATTTATATCATGGTTTTAATTTTCTAAATAATTATATAAGTATAAGGACCAAAGATATAACAAATTTTGACACATGAAAACAATAAAGAGAATATTAACCAAAGTGAAACCTTAACATAGGATTTTTAACAAGAAGTTAATATAAGTTCATAATCAATCCATATATTGTATTAAATATAATAATATTACTTTATATAATATTTATAATAAACATATATTTATTATAAAGGAATATTTTATGGGTATGAAGATATTTAATACACAAGGTAATGGCGTTTCAATTAATTTTTATTTCAATTAGAAAAATTCCTTGTTCACTATGAATTACTTTTCTGTGGTTTTTATAATAACCATGAATTTATTATATGATGAATATAATTAAATTTATTATTATTAAAATATATTTTCTATTATCTTTCTTTCATAATATTTAAGTTTCAAAAGTACCAAAATTGGTAAATAAATTCAGTCTCAATTTACCTTCATTGAGAAACATGCCATATTATGCACTTATATTTATATATAATGTATCTATATTATATTATAAATGTTATATCGTTATTAAAATTACATTAATTTTATTCAATGATTCATTTAATTTTATTTTTCTATATGAGTAGTGTGATTCAATGTTTGTAATTTACAAGATGTTTATTCGAACAATCTCTCCGTTTATCAAGAATGATTTAGATTATGATTAATGTGATGAAATATTATGATTAATCTCCCAAGAACACAAATTAATATTATTATCTATTTTTTATTTTATATATATCCATCTATTAGTACCATTTTCCACTCTTAGGTACCTATGATAATTTATAAAATGTTTTTAAGAAAAAGCTGACCATATTTCACTCTTTAGTTAAAAATCATTTTTATTTCAAAAAACATGATTTTAATAATGTTTTAAAAGTTATATTAAAATTATTTTCGGATATAATTTTAAATTAAAAAATAATTTTAATTTTTTTTTCAATTATTCCATTAAAACATTTCAATTCTATTTTTAAATAAAACAGTTTTCAAAATTGTTTCATATTTAAAAAAGTATTTTAAACATTTTCTAGCATCCGTTATATGTTTTCAAAGTATTTTAAAATGATGGTTTAAAGAAATATTTTAAATATTTATTTATAAGTTTTCAAAGTGTTTTCAAATAAATGTTTATAAACAATTATTTAATCATTCTTTATATGTTTTCAAAAAAAATTAAGGAATATGGGTTTTAAAATGTTTTGAAGCTTATTTTATATGTTTTCAAATAAAAATGTTTTTTAAAATGATTTCATGATTATTTTAAAAAAATTCATGGATATTGGTTTCAAATTTATTTGAGAAATTTATTTATATGTTTTGAAGTTCATTTTCGTGAAAATGGTTTCAAAAATATTTTATGGATTATGTATCCATTCATATTATTTCTCTAAAAGGATTTTGTTTTGATGGAATGATTTTTATGAAATAATATTCTCTTCTACAGGTTATATGTTTTTGAAAAAAAAAATTCTTCAAATAGGTTATATGCTTTAACATCCATCTTCTTATCAATGGTTATTCTTTAATGAAATGAATTTGAAACTTATCTCTTTTCTATAGGTTATGATACGATGTAATGTTATTGATACACATTTAATTTCATGGGTTATGATTGGTTGTTTGTATTACCCATATATTTTTTTGGGTTGGGATATGATAAATGTTTTGTAGAACATGTATGTATAATTTAATTATGTGATGGGTGAGACCTATATATTCCTCCACTTAATTGGGTAAAGATTAATGTTTTATGAACTCAAGGGGTATACAAGAGTAAATACCAGGAATAAAACATGAGGGTACATAGGAGGACATCACATTACCAAAAAAAAGAAGTTACATGGAAGGACATCCCAATCACATGACAAGAGGGCAAATGGGGGGAAATCATAATCCAGATACAAGAGGATAAATGGGAGGAAATCAAAATCACAAAACAAGAGGGTACACAAGAGGATATCCCATTCCTGTTATAAGAGGGTACACAAGATGGAATTACAAGACCAAAGTAGGTACATGGGTTATTAACCTTGGACTAACATGTTACAAAGTCCTTGGTGGGGTTCCTTGATATAGGGTACTTATATCATTATGTGTCTTCCATATTTCCATGTTTTATTCCTCTACTACAATATCATGGCTTATGATCTTAATTCACCAAATATCCATGTATTATAAACTTTTAATCATTATTATGATATCAAATATGAAGGGTATGAGAATAAAATGTTATTCTGAATTTTCATACCCTTTGTTCATGTGATGATTACACATTTCCTTTATTTACCATTTTTATCAATTTGAGCTCGCCCCTTATTATGTTTCATTTCCCCAGGTTATAAATAAGGTATTTATCGAGAAGTACTAAAGGTGGAAATATTTATGGGAAATGCTGATGATCTTTCACCAGGGTAGAATATTTTGTTTCTATATTTCGAATGACACTAAAATATTATGGTCCTTAGGCTTGTATTTTTTAATGTACTGAATATTCATCTAAAATGATGTAATATGAATGTTTGATAAACCTAGTTTTTTATTGTTTATATCAAATGAAAGGCCTAATATACTATTATAAAATAGGATGATAAAACATTATCCATATACCTAGGTATATTTCTAAGGATATTGCTATGGATTTATCTATGAATAAGCTAATAGAAGAGCTAACATTTATGAAAATTCCTTATAATTTTAGTAAATGACAGAGTAAGTGGTTTCCTTGAAATAAATCCTTGTTTGGATACTACAAGTGTATGTGCCTCTAAAAAAAATCTATCTAGGTGAAAAAAACAACAATATGTTCATGGCCTAATTTAGGGTAATCTGAAACCTTAAAACAGGCCTTACTGCACACCTTCTTTGACACTCATGGGGGATATGCTTTGGAAATTCACACACCAATCATTACATATTTATATAGTAGTTGTGTCACGATCCATCCCTCCGGCCCGTGTGGTGACTACCCCAAGCCCTCCTTCCACAGGCCAGGGGCTGGTGACTAGCACCAGAAAGGCGTATCCATTAAATGGTTAGGCATTTCCTTTTTTACCTGTATAGACACAGGGTCCAAGAACATAAAAAGATGTAAACTGATGTTATAAAAGTGTGATGAAAGTAAATGGTCTATAATAAAAGACTAAATATAATGTACAAGTACATCTAAAAAGTAAAAATTCAACTGAAAAAGGAAAAACATCTCTTGGATCATCCACCGAGGATCCTACCAAAAGGGTAGGTACAACACACGATCACTAGTCCCCACGTTACGTCATGCCAGATATTCCACCTCTGAGAACTGTCCAGTCGTGGCTCCTTCAACCTCAATCATCTATTTAGGTCGTCTACACAGGACACAATAAGGTGTGGTTGTATCCTATGTAGGGGTGAGTATAACGATACTCAGTAGAGACCTCGAGACCCCCGTAGGTCTCCCAGAGTGCCATAATGAAAAACCACAAAGCAAGACCTCAATCTCAAAAACATAATGAAATAGACATCAACACTACTTAGGTATATTCCCATACATATTATTAAGTTATCAAGATAAACTCATATCAAACATGAGGGAATAATTCCACAAAGGTAACAACATAAAGGTAGAAGTACCACACAGCTAACACCATGACAATAGAAGTACCACACAAGTTACACCATGAAGACAACACCACGAAGGTAGAATTACCACAAAGGTAACACCATGAAGATATAAGTACAACAGAGGTAACACCATGAATATTTATGTTCCACTTAGGTAAAAACTCATCTTACAATCATGTATAACATATGTAAATAAGTACAGCTTATTAATCGTAAGCTAGATCATCGTATTCTATTATGAAGAACTACTACTGACCCACACAGGATCTATAGGTACTAACCCCTACTGACCCACACATGAGTGATATGCACTGAACCACATATGATCTGATAGAATCTGACCCACACAGAATCGATAGATGCTAAACCACATATGATCGATCTTCTTTCTTCATGTTACAGCCTTCCACAGGATTCCTCATGCCCGAGTTTCATAGAATATCTCACTCTAGATATCGGTCGTACCTCGACCAACACTAAACACCATAGTGGAGTAACACAAAGGACCACCATGTCTTAAGGGTTACAATGCAACAGACGGTGCATCATTCAGACGCACGATCTGTGTGTTATAATCTTTTTAGTTAAGATGGCCTTGTAGAATTCCGGTTCAATCCAACCCGTCCATACTCTAACTATTTCTAAAACTCAAATGTAGTATACCAAAAGGACTATCCCGATACAAGGATACCAATTCCTCAAATGGTTCATCAAACAGATTTAGAGTTCTCAAGATATGGCCCTTTTGGTTTTTATAGACCCGATTGTGATCGTGTCCGGTCCGACTTGGTCAGACTAACCTGACCTTATCCGGGCTGGGCCACACCCATCTCGGCCAGCGGGGAAGGTAGCCCGACCACATGAGGCATGTCCCATCTCATTGGGGTTCATCCTGGCTCGCAGCATGGTCCGCCCGAGGTGACATGGAAAAGGATCCCCCCACCTCCCCTGTTCGACAGGTAGAACGACAGTGCCTAAGGGCGCTGCAGGGTCACCACTGGACCCACTGCTGGTCTCTCCGCCATGGCATTGCAGCCATGACTCCTCTGGCCTTGCACTGATCAGACCTCCCTCTACTTCCACAGTCAGCTGGTGTGCCAACCGCCTCTTCTGACAACCGAAGCTGACTAGGCAATACCAGTTCCTCCACCAGTGTGGGTGCGCCACCACCTCCCTCATGGACATCCAGTGTGTCGACTACTGCCTTTATATAACGTGTATTCTATTGTGGCCTCTTGCTCACCGGCGACGCGCTACGATATGCCACACCTCCTACGCGGCCGGCAGTTTCCCACCACCACCATCATTTGTTGCCCTGGGGCTCATCCGACCCAAAGGCAATGTTAGCAAAGAACTCACCGACTTTGAACAAAAAAGGCAGAGGGACCAGGCCTTGTTTGTTTGGTCCATGCCCTCTACATTAGGCTGATAGTAAGAGGGTAGCAAGGATTCAAATAACTCTTGAAAACCAAAACAAGATTAAACCCTAACTCAAGAATGACGGAGAAACACCCACAATTGAGGATATGGTTCAGTGTTTGTTGTCCCCGGCTACTGGCATCCAACGACGACTCTTCATCATAGATTCCTAGGTTTGGGGTTTTGGTGTCACTCATCACCACTTTTTAGAACATAATCTATCCTATAAGGGTTTTGCGAAGCGGAACTTTTTCAGCACTTCATTTCATGGTGAAGTAGTGCCTATACCTCACCTGAAGCACCATATAAATAGGATTAGAGGATAATGACTAACATTTATGGGATTTAATGGGGGACCATTAATTAGGAACCTTCCTAATTCCCCCATGGTGTTGATACTTAGGATTGAATGTTTAATATATTTATTGGCTTCACGTGTCACTGGTCCCACATTGCTGCTTGTTCGTTAGAGTAAAAATAAAGGAAATAAAATGACAAATTTATTTTGTTTATTCTTTTTAAAGTCCCAAATTATAACTTTTTCTCTTAACCTAATTTGGTTGAAGTCAGGCCACCCTTAAGTGAATCCCGACGTTGATGATTCAATGGAGCCCTCAAGTTTTTTAATCTGAGATCCAGTTAGAAAGTTATAAAATTCCACTCGCACATTAACTACATGTACCTTAAAAAAGATCAGAAATTAATTCTAGGCACACCGGGCTTCATAATCACACACCTTCAATTTTCACAGACTCATAATATTTCCATATAATTGAAAAAACAATTACATGGAAAATTGGGGACCTGATATTCTCTCCACCATGGGTATTTACTACCCCAAAAGCCACATCATATACTAAGAAAACAAACGGTAGTACTCAGCATTAATCAAAGCCTCTTACTCCGATTTGCGCGCCTGAATGTTCACTTGCTTCTAGTGAATGTACACCTGATGTATCGACCATCTATAAAGTACTCGCTCTTTTCGATCCTCAATCTCTACAAAACCTCCGTAAACACCTCCCCTTCATCAAAGTCCAACTCTCCATTGTCGATAACAGGAGATGGGTCATGCATGCATCTCTTCAGTTAGGATACATGGAAGACCTCATGCACCCTCTCTAGCTATGGTGGAAGTTTCAATAGGTATGCCACATTTCATATCCTATGAAGCATCAAAAATGATCTGATAAACATCAGTGATAACTTTCCCACTCATCCAAATCTCTATAATCCATGTTGATGTGAGACCCGTAGGAAGACATGGTCTCCATCCTAGAACTCCAAAGGTATCCACCTCCTGACGACATTGGACTTTGGTCTGGTCTGTGAAGTCTTCATATACTCCTGGATGATCTCCACCATCTTAGTGGTAGCTCGTACGAACTCTGGACCCAGAAGTGCTTACTCCATTGGGTCCGTCCAGCATAGAGGTGATCTGTAAGGTCAGGCATATAAGGACGCAAATGGTTCCATACCGATGGTGGAGTGAAACCTTTTGTTGTATACGAATGTCACAAAGGTCAAGTGATCCTCCCATCTGCGGCCAAAATCTAAGATGCAAGCACAAAGCACTTCCTCTAGTGAATGTATGGTGTGCTCTGTCTGACCATCCATTTAAGGATGAAAGGTAGTGCTCAAATGTAGCTGGGTCCCAAATGCCTCCTATAATATCATCCACAACCAGGATGTAAAATGTGCATCCTGATCAGAGATGATCATCTATGTAACCCCATGAAATCTCACAATCTTCTATACATAGAGGCGTCTCAAGCCCTCTACTGATCCCTGATCTTGGATAGATAGGAAGTGGGACAAATTTTTGAGTAAGTCAATGGTCACCCAGATACGAATAATATTCACTAGACGTACGTGGAAGACCTATCACATAGTCCTTATAGATCCCATCCTACATTTTTTTATATTACCTCTAGTGTTTTCTCTAAGACTGCTAAAACCTGATGCTCAACCTTCACTTGATGACAAGTGAGGAATCAAGAAATAAACTATGCCACTACTTTCTTCACCCCTGGACACCAGTGATGATGTCGGAGGTATTCGTGCATCTTCTCCACACTAGGATGTACTGCCAGAGGGGATGTATGGAACACCCTCAACACCTCCTCTTGAAGCACCACTGGTACCATGGTGCTTCCTCTGAAGAGGATGAGTTGATACCCACCTTCAGAAAATCCTTCAGGTGCCAGTCTTGAGGATATCAGAGCACGTCGAGCCTTGAAGTCACTTTCCCCAACCTATACCTCCCAAAATCACTGAAGAAGTGGGGGAGTGATATTCATAGACTGAAATTAAGCTTCTCCATCACTATCCATAAAGGATATCTACAACACGGCTAGCTTCTATGTTGCCTCACTCAACAACTGAAGACCAGGACTCCTACTAAGGGAATTTTCTACCACATTCCCTTTCCCAGGAGTATAGACTATCCCAATGTCATAGACCTGGATGAACTCTAGCTATCACTGATGTCTCTGGTTCAGGTCATTCTGAGAGAATACATACCTGAGACTCTTGTGATCTGGGTAGAATGTAAAATGTTATCCTATAAGGTAATGTCTCCACATCTTCAAGGAGAAATACACTACTACTAAATCCAGGTCATGGGTAGCATAGTTATTCTCATGTTGCCTAATCTTTTTTGAGTATTTGGTGATGATTTCTCTCTCTTACATCAGGACACATCCATGTATGGTTCCAGATGCATCGTAGTAGACTACATACCCAATTTCCTCTTCTGGAATCCTCTTGATGGGGGCACTCATTAGTCCACATAGATTCTCAAACTCTTATCTTCCTTGTTGTAAAACAATATCACCGCTGCTCGTAGAGAAAAATTGGTCCTTATGAACCCTTTCCTGTACAACTCCTCCAACCGTACCTATAACTCATGAAGCTGTGCAGGTTCCATCCAATATTTTGATGTAGATATCGGTGTCTTCCTAGGGTATAGGTCGATGTAAAATTCTACATCTCTACATGGAGGAATTCCCAGAAAATTATCAGGAATGACATCGGCATACTGGTCCACCACTATAGGATAGCTCAGGCTCTCAACATCCACTTCCATGAGGGTAAGGCTAGCCAACTGATGTGTGATCGGCTTCACCCTCCTATGGGAATGTCCATCAAGTGCTACAATGTTTGCCTTCTCACCTGTGAATGAAAACCAGGTCCCATCCTCGCAGACACACCACACATTGTGCCTAATACTTTCAATCTAAGAATGGAATTTGGATAACCAGTCCATACAAAAGATGATGTGGTAAGGCCTCAACACTGCTAACAGAATACCCCAACAGATGATCTCGCCTCCTAGAGTAATCTCACACTACCTGCACCAGTGTGACATTGTTGAACCTTCTCCTGTAGGAGTCTCTAAACAAAAGGATCGATCCAACAGCTCTACTGTAATCTTTGAGCTCTGAATGAGCATTGTGTTAATAATAGAGTTACTTGAACATCTGTCTATAAGTACTGCAACTAAGTTGGGGAGACACATATCATACCTTTAATCATATCTAGAGCAATGTGGTCATTGGCCTCAACTTCCTCGAGTGGAGCTCGTCTATGTACAACTGCTCCCTAGGGTAAGGGTGGACCACATGGAGGTGGTGGCGGTGGAACCTAGAATCACCACAAACCACCTAATGCATGGAAAACTCCTCTTCCATCGAAGCCTTTTACCTGCAGACCTCCTCGATCAAATCTCTACCTCTGCCTCGATGGTCCCTGGACAGCCTGCTAGTTGTCTATATTGAGGATCACGCAGTCACATTCCATGTGACCCTACCTGCTACATGATTAGCTCTTCCTGGTCCTTAGTGGTCCTCCCCTATCCTATGAGCCCCCCATTGCCAACCCTATATCCCGAGGTCTCCCACCATAAGGCCTAGCCCGCTCGGGCCCCTACGTCATTCATCCTCTGCCTACTGCGGATGACACTGCTACCTGACGTTTGGTGGTGGCTCTCACAGTCGGTGCCTTCTCAGCTAGGAAGATCTCCACCAAAATTACTCCCTTAAGTATCCCATCCTGCATCATAATGCTGAGAAATATCATCGATGCTCTTATCTCCCATCGAAGACCCTACTAAAAGGTCTGGGCCCTAAATTAAGGGTCACATACCATGTCATTTGAGTAGCGGGAGATATCAATGAACCTCACTGAGTACTATGCCACATTCATGCTTCCTTACAGTTAGTTTAACAACTCCTATATATGCACTGATAATAGAGTCGTTGGGATGAACTTTTCCATAAAAAGTCTATTGAAGTACGCCTAGATAAGGGTAACCTCATCGTGTATCTAGACCATCAATCTCCAACATCGCCCTACATTTCCCAGAAAAAGACTCAATGTTAGGATCACCATAAGATCAACTAGTGTCCCTACCAAGCAGAAACCTCTTACAACAAACTCCAGCCAGTCCTTAGATGACTTTGGGTCCATCTCACTTAAGAACCGTAGAGGCCTCTACTACTGAAACTCATGAAATGCGCTCAGTTGGCGTGTACCCTCTACTGGTGGGGCTGGTGGAAGAAGATTCCCAATGAGTAGTGGTTCTTCTAGTACACCACCTGAAGGTACAAATTCTGTAAGAGGTCCCTAAACCAAGGCCTCATAGCTTGATGGGATATCATCACATACTCTCTTGGGAATTATCATTGCCTATCTATGTGGTGGAATCTTGAAAGAAGATAGGTGTGCCACAATCAACATGTTATAACTAGTAAGATGACTTGAATATATCATAAGGAATTTTTTTTGAAACACATGCAATCAGTGTTTTCGTGCACTGAGTTGGAAATCAAAAATACGGTTCTTGGTTTATGGATACATTGGCCGCCACACCAACACTATATTACCCAAACTGAAAACCTCACTCATAACACTTACTATTATTTCCACAGTTAAAAGGTCAGAGTATTATTTCTTCGGCATAATTTACTCCTCTAATAACGATTTTTCATGACCCGTCCCCCGAGGCCAATGCAATGACTTCCCCAAGCCCATCTCACATAGTCCATGGGATGTCGACTAGTACCAGAAAGGTATATCCCTAAAATGGGCAGGCATTGGATTTTTAACCTGTATATACATAGAGTCCAAGAACCCATTAAGAAGAAACCATGAAGAAAACTGTTTTAGTAAAAGTGTGGTTACATTAAAAGGACCAGAATACAGTCCCAACAGTAAAGTGCACACAAAAATAAAAATTACAAATACAACTAAAAAAGGAAAAACATCTCTTGTATTTTCTACTGAGGATCCTACCTAATGGGTAGGTATAACTCACGATCAGTTGTCCCCATATCACATCACACTAGATAGTCCTCCTCCAATCAACATTCGGTCCTCGCTCCCTCAGCCACAACCAATAATGTAC
This sequence comes from Viscum album, assembly GCA_963277665.1. Classification (NCBI taxonomy): domain Eukaryota; kingdom Viridiplantae; phylum Streptophyta; class Magnoliopsida; order Santalales; family Viscaceae; genus Viscum; species Viscum album. The sequence goes on from OY728133.1 coordinate 624,741,487, forward strand.
GTCATCTGCAGAAGAAACAAAAAGGTTCAGGCATAGCCCGTGTAGGTGTGAGTATAACGATACTCAGTATGGACCCCAAGACCCTCATAGGTCTCTGAAATTTCCCCAAAAGAAAAACCATAAAGAAAGACCTCAATCTAAAAGAATGAAGAAATACACATCAAAACAACTTAGGTATATACCCATACCTATTCCTAAGTTATCATGATATACACATCTCACACATGATGGAAGAATGCCACAAAGGTAAAACCATGATGGTGTAAGTACCACACATGTATCACCATAAAGATAGAATTACAACACTTGTAACACCACAAAGACAACAACATAAATGTAGAAGTACCACACAGGAAAAACCAAAACGATAGAAGTACCACACAGGTTAAACCATGAATATTGATGTACCACATAGGTAAAGAATCAGATTAAAATTAGGTATAACATAAGTACATAAGTACAGATGATTAGTTGTAAGCAAGATCATCTTATTCTATTAATAATCCACATTGATGACCCACATAGGATCAATAGGTACTGACCCTCACTGACCCACATATGATCTGATACACGGAAGATCGATATGCACTGACCCACACAAGATCGTTGAGCACTGAACCACAAAGGATCTGATAGAAGTTGACCGCCATAGGATCGAAAGATGCTAACCTGCACATGATCGATGTTCTTTCTTCACGTTACAACCTGCCATAGGATTCCTCGCACCTAGTGCACTCAGGTTTCGTAGTATCTTCCCCTCGAGATATAAGTCATACCTCGACGACCACTATACTCCACAAAAGTGTAACCCAAAGGACGGCCATGTCGTAATGGTTTTAACATGATAGATGGGGTTTTAAACAGATGCATGGTCTATGTGTAATAAGCATTTTAGTTTCGACGGCCCGATTGGATTCGGGTTTGATCGGACATGGTTGTACTCCAACTATTTTCAAACCTCATGTTGAGTATAAAAAAAGGACCATCTAGATACAAGGATCCCAACACCATAGATAGTTTGTCAAATGGACGCCCAATTCTCATGATATGGTCATTTAACTATTTCTAGGCCCGATTGGGCCTAGGTCCAGTCTGACCCGGTCATACTGACCTGACCCTATCTGGGCTATGCCATAGATGGCTCTGTCCGCAAGGGGGAGGCCAAGACCACAAGGGGTCGTAGCCCACTGGGCGTGTGGCCCGACTCAATGAGTTGTGGCTCAATTCGCAGTGCGGTCCTCCTTAGCTGGCACAAAAAGGGAGTGAACCCATGCCCCCATATTCTAAAGGTGGAATGGTAGCGCCTAAGAGAGCTTCCATGTCACTACGGGACCCATTGCGGGTCCCGCTGCTATGGCATCGGAGTCGCGGCTCCAATGGCAGCATGCTGGTCGTGCCTCCCTCTGCTTCTGTGGTCGATCAGTGTGATTGATGCCTCTTCTGACAACCATGGCTGATGAGCCACAGTCGGTTCCTCTGGTAGCCCGGGTGCGCCACATTCTCCATCCCGGCAGGCAGGTGTGCCGACCGCTGCCTTCATTTGTTGTAGCTTCGTCCACATCCCCTTTCTCACCAGTGGCAAGCTACGACGTGCCACACCACCTCCATGGCTGGCCTGTACTGGTTTCCCCCATCATTTTCCACCCCTGGGCTCGTCCAATGTAATAAAAAAGTTAGAGAAGAACACACCATATTTGAACAAAAAAAGGTAGAGGGAATGAGACTTTTTCGTTTGGCCCGTGCCCTCCGTGTTAGGTTGATAGTAAGAGGGTAGGAAGGATCTAAATAACTCTTGGAAAAATAAACAATATTAAACCCCACCTCATGAATGATTGATAATCGCACAAGGTTGAGGAAATTGGTTAGTGCTCGCTGTCCCCCACAACTGGCCTCCAATGACATCGCCAGATTGTCGATTCCTTGTTTCGGGGTTTTAGTGTTGCCGATCATCCACTACTGGAATTCTGGTTTTTACCAACGGGTGTTTACCAACGGTTTTCTTAAACCGTTGGGGCTGAAGGATTAGGGAACCTTTTACCAACGATTTCGTAAAACCGTTTGGTAAAGAAATGGTCAAGGAAGCCTTTCCCAACGGTTCACTGAAACCGTTGGGAAAAGGCACCCCTTTTCCAATGGTTTTATCAAACGTTTGGTAAAGGTGTGTTTTAGGTTCCCTTTTCCCAACGGTTCAACAGAACCATTGGGAAAGGGTGCCCTTTTGCCAACGGTTCTCTAGAACCATTGTCAAAGGGTACCTAAACATCTCTTTCCCAACAGTTTTTAAAAACCGTTGGGAAAGCTTTCCCCCAAATACAACTACGGTGATGCTCTCTCCCATTCACAACAAAACCCTAAATTCATTTCTGCTCTAGCGCTCTGCTCCTCTCGCGAACTCCACCATCCGAAGAGGTGAAAACCCATCTGAAATTAGGTATTTTTTTCGTTTATACACATATACTACCTTATTTTTATTGTTATTGATCTATTATTTTAGTTTTAAGTTATCAATCTAGCTCCAGCTTTCTGCTACTCTCGAACTCCCCCATCCGAATAGATGAAAACCCATCTGAATCATCTCAAATCAGGTATTTTATTCTTTATACACATATGGTACCTTGTTTTTATTGTTATTGATCTAATATTTTTGTTTGAAGTTTGGATTTTGATGTGATTTCACCGTGAAAAATAGGGAAATGAATGAATATTTTGTTAATTAATTAGTTTCTCCTGGAATATCAGTTGTGTTATGATGTCCATGCTAAATAAAGGGGTAATGTAATAAAATACCTTGAATAAATAAAATGTGGAAGTTGGGGTATGTTGCCTCTATGAGAGGTTTTCTGTTGTGTTTCATTGTATGTTGTAGGATATTTTATGGGGATTGAGGTGACCAGTTGGGCTTTGTGATATGTGGGGTTGTAATGTGATGGTTAGTGGGCATGGATGTGACATGTGAAGTTGTATGATAGTGATGATGTGTGGTGGTGTTGTGTCATGTGGAGGTGTTTTGTGATGAAGTTGTGGTGTATGATGTGGTGAGGTGGTTTTGGTTGTGCGGTGGTTTGTGATGTGCAATATTTTTGTTTTGATATGTGGTTGTTTTGGTGAGATGGTCGGTCGATGTAACATGGCGTCGATGGTTATTGTAAGATGGTGAGTTATTGTGCGGTGGTTTTATTAGTTTTCTGGTCATCTATGGAATAAATTAGGCTGTTAAAAAAACAAAAAAACTAGATATTAAATAAATGAGATGGAATAGAAATGGATATGTGGTAAATGGATTTAATTAATTTAACATTAAATGAATGGACAATGTAAGTGTGAATGAAGTGGCTTATAAATAAAAGTGAGAAATTCTATGCATCTTTTGTGGTGGTGGTGTGGTTTAAGTGCATTATGGTAGTATTGAAGTGTGTGATAAGTAGTTAATGTGAACCCATAGGTTGTGTATTTTGTGCGCTCTATATATCATGTATTTTTATGTTATTTCTACACATTCCCAACCAGAGTTGGATAAAATTACTAACGATCAGAGGTTTCGAGTTATGGGTATTTTTTCTAATATCTAAGATGGTGGTTATATGGTTGGATAGCTACCATTTCTTCCCTACTCTTCCTTCAAAAGTGATTGACCATGTGTTTTTAGGCAAGATGTGATGTGATTGTCCATGTGTGTTCAGGTGAGATGTACTATGATTTCCCTAGTTTTTTCCGCTGAGGTGTGATGTGATAAGGCTATAATAAGATGTGGCATGTGGTTGGGGTCATGTAGGGTAGGAGGATGGCACAAGGTTGATGTTATTCATGATCACGATACCCTAAAAATACGGTTATGGGATGAGGCATGTTGTGATGTGATATTAAACATTTAGTTCTTGTTGGTTTTAGATTTTTTCAATAACACATTTGTATGTTTTTTTCACATGTGTAGCTGACTTGACCATTATGTGAATTTTCAATGTTTATTGGTTGCAGTTTTATTTGAATTGAATTTTCTAATTTGGAATTGAATAGTATTCAAACATAGTCAAACAGTATTTCTAACTTGGGTAACATTACAACTTGTATGATTTATTAAATCCATTCAAGATCTTCTAAAACAATTGATAGCTGACTTGAACGTGATGTTAATTTTCATTGTTTATTGGTTGCAGTTTTATTTGAATTACATTTTCTAATTTGGAATTGAACTGTATTCAAACATAGTCAAACAGTATTTCTTACTTATTGAACATTAAAACTTGTATGATTTATTAAATCCATTCAAGCTCTTCTAAAACAATTGATAGATAAATTACCAATGAATCCTCATATTCCCTCATATATATAGTTTTTTGGGTTACACATTAGTTTTTTTTCTAATTAATTACATATTTGTTTTCAAAATGAAGGAAATGAAGCTAGTTGAAGAGAGACGAAGGAAAAAAAATGATGGAGAACAATCGTCGAATGACGGAGTTGGGAATTCCATCATTAGTGCCTATAGTGGGTACATTATTTCAAATTGATATTTTTAAAGAATATATAATGTCATGTGATTAATTTTTTGGTAAAAATTTTTGTATGATCCACCTATATGTCGACAGTTATTCGACGAGGAGCCTAGTACTGGTCCTAGTACTCAGGTCGGTGGTACGAGGAGGGTTCGTACCAAAGGTGGACGAGCAGCTACGCGTACCCAACTAGATCATGCCCCTCCCAATGACATATCATCCTTACCACATTCTGATCCCGGTGTGTCGTTAGAGACACATGGATATTTAGCCCTCCAATGTTTTCGCTACCTTCTGCATCTTCTGGTCCATCATTTTCACATCCCATGATGATTCCCACTCCTCAGTCAGCATCCGGTCAGACAGTTGTCCCATCTTCTTTTCCTTCTACTTCTATCTCTCCGAGCTTCTATATTCCATCGTCTTCGACTCCTATTCCACCACGGGGTGTTCCATCAGTTTCTGTGGATCCAGCGGCACTCAGTGATCAGACCGACATAGGTATATTTATGGAACCCTAACAGATTTTTATAGAAATATTTATTTTCATTATAACATGTTTTGATAAAATATTTGTTTTTCTTTCATGACAGATACATCTACTAAAAGGAGGTGGGGGCAGGGGTGTACATGCATGCGTTCGGTGTGGAACCGCTGCACACAGGTTATGGTGGATTATAATAAAGACAACCATATGGTTGAGAAAACCGGACATCAATGTCGGAGTTTATTAGCGACGCCTTCCAAATACTCTGACATCATTCCCGTCAGCCCTCTATCGTGGAGACATTTGCCACATGAGGTCATGGATAGAGCTTGGGCATAGATATGGGTAAAAAAATATTTTCTATTTAATGCCATGAATTATTTTTGTATTTATATGAATTAATATTTTGATTTCATGTTCGATTTAATTTTCCTGAGGGTGAGGGTGCACGATCGGAACGTCTAAAGGATTTAGGCGAGCATTGGAGAGCCTACAAGCATGAGTTGTATATTGGCTAGGTTCATAGTGTTGGAACTGAGTTAGAGGCAGTACCAGTGGTGGATGATTGTCCTATAGAGCAGTATTGTCAGATTATTACTCATTGGACGAGTACCCAGTTTAAGGTATTAATAACATTTGAGGTATTTAAATAATAACTTTCATGTTTTTCATTAATTATATATATTTCATTTTTGAATTTTATTTAGGAATCATCTGGAAAAAATAAAAAGAACATTGATGAAAAAAAAATACCTCCACACACTGGGATGGACTACGATGCCAGATCATGATATGAAGCAGATATGACAATTGTTTATAAGTTTTTTTTATGACTTACACTTTCTTTTGTTTATTCAATTATTTAATAGTTTGCTAAAGTTTTCATATAAATTTAGTTTTCAATGTCATTGTAGAGGAAAATCCAAAATATTGAAGGATGTGTGCCTCGAGTAAAACTGTTTTTCTTGAGTAGACAGAAAAAGGATGGAAGTGCCATCAACGAAGCGACTCAGCAGCAGATTGTATGTTTTAATCTGTTGAATTTATTTTTTAATATCTATTTTTTAACTTAATGGTATATTTATATTTGTAACAGGATGCTTTAGATGCCCTCGATGCCCATGAACCAGACAATTTTGGGCCAAAAGATCACTTACATCAGGTGTTGGGAGAGGAGCATTCTGGCAGAGTACGCTGCCGACCTAGAATAGCCCCGACGAGGTATTGGCCCTCCTCACGTACGAGCTGTAGTAGCACCGAGCTGCAACAAGTTAGGGCATAGGCAGAACAGGCTGAGAAAAGGGCCACAGAGATGGTAGAACAGTCTGCTTGGGAAAATAGTGCGTTTATGAAATTTATTGAAGTTCTACGTCCTACACTTCCAGTAGAGGCCAGCCCAGCTTTTGATGAGTATATTTCATCGATACGTTCTATATACGGTGCACCAGGTGGCAGTTCTAGTGGTGGTCATGATGATGTTCAGCTTGACGATGATGATGGCAAGGAGTCTGATGCGGAAGAGGAGGGAGAGGAGGAGGGCGATGCGGGTGGCGAGGGCAAGGATGAGGGTGAGGATGAGGAGGAGGGAAAGGGCAAGGATGATGATGGCGACGAGGACAAGGGTGATGATGATGATGGTGATGATGGTGATGGTGATGTGGGACAAGTTGATCCATTACATTATAGATTGATATTACTGAGATTTGATATTTAATCTATTCTAGTTGTTGGTTTTATCTAGATTTGTAGTATAGTATTGGAGTTGAGTTATTTTTATATATTATCTGTTTTTATGGATGTTGTTGTCTTTTAGTGGTTGTGTGTTTGTGAACCCCCCTCCATCCTTGACCCTGGACAACCCCCACCCTCCTCCCTGGAACCCGGACAGCCCCACCGGACAGTCCCCCAGATAGCCCCCCGGACAGCCCCCCACCCTCCTCCCTGGACCCTGGAAAACCCCTCGGACAACCCCCTAGACAGCCCCCACCCTCCTCCCTGGACCCCGGAAACCCCCCCCGGACAACCCCCCAGACAGCCCCCCGGACAGCCCCCCAACCTCTTGGAACCCGGACAAACCCCCCCCCCCCCCCCCGAACAGCCCCGAACAGACCCCAGACATCCCCCCGAACAGCACCCCGGACAGCCCCACCACCCTCCTCCCTGGACCCCAGACAGCCCCCCGAACAGCCCCCCGGACAGCCCGCCAGACAGCCCCCACCCGCCTCCTTGGACCCTGGACAACCCCACGAACACCCCCCGGACAGCCCCCCGGACAGCCCCCTTCACATCCCCCCACCCTCCTACTTAGACCCCAGACAGCCCCCCGAACAGCCCCCCAGACAGCCCCCGGACAGCCCCCCACCCTCTTCCTTGGTCCCGAACAACCCCCTGCACATAGGATTCTCATAAAATGAACAACATTTTAAGTACATACATAAAAATGACCAAACACATTTGGTATCCATTTAAACTTTAGGAGAATGATCCATGGGTCATATGTGACGTGTACGAGTCAAGCCCACCTTAATCTGAGGCACGGTGTGGCCAGAATCACTCTAAGTGGCTCTCTTTTCCTTAAAATGGACAACAATTTAAGTACATATGGAAAACCTACTAAACACATTCTTTTTCCATTGAAATTTTAGAAGAATGATCCATGAGTCATATGTGACATGTATGAGTCAACTCCGCCTCAATCCGAAGCGCGGTGTGGCCGACACCACTCAAAGTGTCTGCCTTTTGTTTCAAAAGGGTGTCATTTTAATTGAAAAACTTCAACTGGCATTTGGAAAACTGACCAAATGCATTCGGATTGTGTCGATACATTAGCACAATGATCCATGGGTCATATGTTACGTGTACGAGTCAACCCCGCCTCAATCCGAGGCGCGGTGTGGCCTCCACCACTCAAAATGTCTATCTTTTTTTCAAAAGGACGTCATTTGAAGTGAAAAACATCAACTGGCATATGGAAAACCGACCAAACACATTCGGATTGTGTCCATACATTAGAAAAACGATCCATGGGTCATATGTGATGTGTACGAGTCAACCCCGCCTTAATTTGAGGCACGGTGTGGCCGCCACCACTCAATGTGTCTGTCTTTTGTTTCAAAAGAACGTCATTTTAATTGAAAAACATCAACTGGCATACAGAAAACTGACCAAACGCATTCGGATTGTGTTGATACAATAGCACAATGATCCATAGGTCATATGTGAGATATAGAAGTCAACCACACCTCAATCCAAGGCGCGGTGTGCCCACCACCACTCAAAGTGTCTGTCTTTTGTTTCAAAAGGACGTCATTTGAAGTGAAAAACATCAACTGGCATATGGAAAACTGAACATACACATTCAGATTGTGTAGATACTTTATCACAACGATCCATGGGTCATATGTGACGGGAACGAGTCAACTCCACCTTAATCTGAGGCACGGTGTGGCCGGAATCACTCTAGGTGGCTCTCTTTTGCTTAAAATGGACAACAATTTAAGTACATATGGAAACCGACCAAAATAATTCGGTTTCCATTGAAACATTAGGAGAACGATCCATGGGTCATATGTGACATGTACGAGTCAACCCCGCCTCAATCCGAGGCGTGGTGTGGCTGCCACCACTCAAAGTGTCTGTCTTTTGTTTCAAAAGGACATCATTTGAAGTGAAAAACATCAACTGGCATATGGAAAACTGACCAAATGAGTTTGGATTGTGTTAATATATTAGCACAACGATCCATGGGTCATATGTGATGGGCCCGAGTCAACCCTGCCTTAATCTGAGGCACAGTGTGGCTGGAATCACCCTAAGTGGCTCTCTTTTGCTTAAAATGGACAACTATTTAAGTACATACGGAAAACTTACCAAAGGAATTCGGTTTCCATTAAAACTTTAGGAGAATGATCCATGGGTCATATGTGACGTGTATGAGTCGACCCCGCCTCAATCCGAGGAGCGGTGTGGCCACCACCACTCAATGTGTTTGCCTTTTGTTTCAATAGAACATCATTTTAATTGAAAAACATCAACTTGCATACGGAAAACCGACCAAATGCATTCAGATTGTGTCGATACATTAGAAAAATGATACATGGGTCATATGTGACGTGTACGAGTCAACCCCGCCTCAATCTGAGGCGCGGTGTGGCCGCCACCACTCAAAGTGTCTGTCTTTTGTTTCAAAAGGACGTCATTTGAAGTGAAAAACATCAACTAGCATATGGAAAACCGACCAGACGCATTCGGATTGTGTCGATACTTTAGAACCACGATCCATGGGTCATATGTGACATGTACGAGTCAACCCATCCTTAATCTGAGGCACAGTGTGGCCGGAATCACTCTAAGTGGCTCTCTTTTGGTTAAAATGGACAACAATTTACGTACATACGGAAAACTGACCAAACGCATTCAGTTTCCATTGAAACTTTAGGAGAACAATCCATGGGTCATATTTGACGTGAACGAGTAAACGCCGCCTCAATCCGAGGCACGGTGTGGCTGGCACAACTCAATGTGTCTGTCTTTGTTTTTCAAAAGGACGTCATTTTAATTGAAAAACATCAACTGGCATACAGAAAACCAACCAAACGCTTTCGGATTGTGTCGATACATTATAACAATGATCCATGGGTTATATGTGACGTGTACGAGTCAACCCCGCTTCAATATGAGGCGCGGTGTGGCCGCCACCACTCAATGTGTCTGTATTTTGTTTTAAAAGGACATAATTTGAAGTGAAAAACATCAACTGGCATGCGGGAAACTGAACAAAAGCATTCAGATTGTGTCGATACTTTAGCACAACAATCCATGGGTCATATGTGATGTGTACGAGTCAACACCGCCTTAATCTGAGGCACGGTGTGGCCGGAATCACTCTAAGTGGCTCTCTTTTTCATAAAATGGACTACAATTAAGTACATACGGAAAACCGACCAAACACATTCGGTTTCCATTTAACCATTAGAAGAACTATCCATGGGTCATATGTGATGTGTACGAGTCAACGTCGCCTCGATCTGAGGCATGGTGTTGTCGACACCACTCAATGTGTCTGCCTTTTGTTTCAAAAGTACGTCATTTTAATTGAAAAACATCAACTAGCATATGGAAAACTGACCAAACACATTCAGATTGAGTCGATACATTAGCAAAACGATCCATGGGTCATATGTGACATGTAAAAGTCAACCACACCTCAATCTGAGGCGCGGTGTGGCCGCCACCACTCAAAGTGTCTGTCTTTTGTTTCAAAAGGACATAATTTGAAGTGAAAAACATCAACTGGCATATGGAAAACTGACCTAACACATTCGGATTGTGTCGATACTTTAGCACAATGATCCATGGGTCATATGTTACGTGTAAGAGTCAACTATGCCATAATTTGAGGCACGGTGTGGCCGGAATCACTCTAAGTGGCTCTCTTTTTCTTAAAATGGACAACAATATAAGTACATATAGAAAACCAACCAAACGCATTCGGTTTTCATTGAAACTTTAGGAGAATAATCCATGGGTCGTATGTGACATGTACGAGTCAACCCTGCCTCAATTCGAGGCACGGTGTGGCCAAAGACACTCAAAGTGTCTGCCTTTTGTTTCAAAAGTGCGTCATTTTTATTGAAAAACATTAATTGGATACGGAAAAACGACCAAACGCATTCTGATTGTGTCGATACATTAGCATAATGATCCATGGGTCATATGTGACATGTACGAGTCAACCCCACCTCAATCTGAGGCGTGGTGTGGTCGGCACAACTCAAAGTGTATGTCTTTGTTTTTCAAAAGAACGTCATTTTAATTGAAAAATATCAACTGGAATACGGAAAACCGACCAAACGCTTTTAGATTGGGTCGATACATTAGCACAACGATCCATGGGTCATATGTGATGTGTACGAGTCAACCCCGCCTCAATCTGAGGCACGGTGTGGCTGCCACCACTCAAAGTCTCTGTCTTTTGTTTCAAAAGGACATAATTTGAAGTGAAAAACATCAAATGGAATACGGAAAACCGACCAAACGCATTCGGATTGTGTCGATACATTAGCACAACGATCCATGGATCATATGGGATGTTTATGAGTCAACCCCGCCTTAATCTGAGGCATGGTTTGGCTGAAATCACTCTAATTGGCTCTCTTTTTCTTAAAATGGACAACAATTAAGTACATACGGAAAACCGACCAAACACATTCAGTTTCCATTGAGACTTTAGGAGAACGATCCATGGGCCATATGTGACGTGTACGAGTCAATGCCGCCTAAATCTGAGGTGCGGTGTGGTCGACACCACTCAATGTGTTTGGATTTTATTTCAAAAGTACGTCATTTTAATTGAAAAACATCAACTGGCATACGGAAAACCGACCAAACGCATTCAGATTGTGTCAATAAATTAGCACAACTATCCATGGGTCATATGTGACATGTACGAGTCAACCCTGCCTCAATCCGAGGCGCGGTGTGGCTGCCACCACTCAAAGTGTCTGTCTTTTGTTTCAAAAGGACATAATTTGAAGTGAAAAACATCAACTGGCATACGGAAAACTGGCCAAACGCATTCGTATTGTGTCGATGCTTTAGCACAAGGATTCATGGGTCATTTGTGATGTGTAAGAGTCAACCCCACCTTAATCTGAGTCATGGTGTGGTCGGAATCACTCTAAGTGTTTCTCTTTTTCTTAAAATGGACAACAATTTATGTACATACGGAAAACCAACCAAATGCATTCGGTTTCCATTGAAACATTAGGAGAATGATCCATGGGTCATGTGTGACGTGTACGAGTCAAATCCGCCTCAATCCAAGGCGCGGTGTGGCCGGAACCACTCAAAGTGTCTGCCTTTTGTTTCAAAAGTACGTCATTTTAATTGAAAAACATCAACTGGCACACGGAAAACCGACCAAATGCATTCAAATTGTGTTGATACACTAGTACAATAATCCATGGGTCATATGTGACGTGTACGAGTAAACCCCACCTCAATCCGAGGCACGGTGTGGCCTGTAGCACTCTAGGTGTATGTATTATGTTTAAAATGGACATTATTTCAGGTAAAAATATATGGTATACAAAAAACCGATCAAATTATGAATTGAATTCCGGATATAACATATAATTGTCATCTAAATTTTAAATTGAATTATAAATGAATTATGTATGTTTATAATTATTTTATGAATTCTAATTTAATTATGGATGTGTATAATTCCTCCATTATATGTTAAATGTGTATGAATTTGTTCTCTATATGTAAGTGTTAGTTGGTTATTGCTGGTACAATAATTGTATATGTATGTGTTAGTTTATTGCAGGTACAATAATTGGATTTAAAATGAGAGGCAACCCAAAAAATGAGACCAGGTGGGTAAATTGGATAGCTGGTTGAAAATTGGGGAGGTAGCAAATTGGGGAGCTGCTAGGAAAATTGCAGAGCTGCTGTGCAATTTGTCCAGCAGAGGCTATGACAACGGTTCAAAACCATTGGCATAGATTGTCTATGTCTTGTTTTACCAACGTTTCATAAAACCATTGGTAAAAATCTTTTCTCTATGGTTCTAAACCATTGGGAAAGAGGAGATATTGGTTTTTCCAAACGGGTTTTAAAACCGTTGGGAAAAAGCTTTCCTAACGGTTTTCTAGAACCGTTGGGATAGGGTAGTTTTTCTCCACCCTATCCCAATAGTTCACTGTAAACCATTGGGAAAAGTTTTTCCCAATGGCTTACTTCCCTATGGTTGGCAGAATCGTTGGTATAACATATACCAACGGTTCTCCAGCCTTTCCCAATGGTTCTAAACCGTAGGGAAATCCTATATTTCCTGTAGTGATTGCTCCCCGAAACTAGCTCAGTCTTTTATGTGTTTTACGATGAGGAACTTTGTTAGCACTTTGATTCTTAGTGAAGCAGTGATGATACTTTTTCCCAATCTCTATATAAATAGTACAGGGAGGGGGTGTCTGACGTTCATGGGATTTAATGGGGGATCATTAATTATGAACCTTCTTAATTCCCCAATGATGTTGTTACTTAGGATTGAATTGTCAAGACACTTATTGGATTGACACGTCACTGGTCCCACATTGCTGATTGTCTATTGAAGGAAAATAAAAGGAAACAAAATAAAAAAGTTATTTTTTTTATTCTCTTTAAATTCCAAAAAATTATCTTTTTCTCCTAACCTACTAAGGTCGAAGTGAATCCTCCCTTAAGTGAATCCCAACACTGCGTATTCAATGGTGCACTCGGATTTTTAATCCTTGAACCTGTTCAAAAGTTATAAAACACCGCTCACGCGTTTAATGAACATATAATAAAAAAAGTTCAAAAATTTATTCTGGGCATACTGAGCCTCAGAATCACACGTCGTCACTTTCGTAGAATCATAATAATTCAATATAAATAAAAAAATACATGGAAAATCCCGGTCTTTACATGTTGGAAAAAAATAAAATATGATATACATATGGGTTCATCATTTAATAATGGGTCCATAATTTAGACATCATATAAGTGGTTTTCATAATTATGGGGTTCCTCATTCTGATAATTATTTATTACTATATAATTTTGTTTTTAGTAAATTTATGGAACATGAAGGAACTACATTAATATTGATTCAAATAGAAAATACATTGATTGTACTCCTAAGAAACAAATTTATATGCTTGATGAAAAATGAAAGGTATCATTTCTATACTCACCCAAATTTCTCAATCTATTAACCATGCTAGATTCCCATATGAAAAATGGATAGAACAACATTCTAATGAATCATTCATGAGGCAATGTCAACTTTCTTTCAGTAGGGCATGAAAAATGGATTAGTGCAACTGAAAAGATATTTTTTTCTCCAATGTTAGAAACATGAGAAATTCACTCTTTTTATTTATTGGTTAGAAGGTGAAATAGATCAGTGGGGTACATTAATCAAGAATACAAGGAAGAAAGAAAAAATTGACGCCATGGATTAGGAGGACTATAGGAACTTATTTTTATAATAATTAAATTCATTATAATCTTTATACGATGATGGAAAAAATTTATAGATTATGAAGAAGGGTGATAAATCTATCCAATCTTATAATGAATATTTTATTTGACTTTTGAGGTATTCTTCGGGTATTACCATTCAACACAAATGTAAAATTGATCAATACTTTGCTGGTCTGAAACTTATTATTTAAATTCCATTTACTATAAGAGACCTTAGAATATATAAATAAGTGGTTATATTTTATATAAATGGAGAAATGTAGGTTTTAATTATGGATCAATCTCAATATTTTGATAATAAAATGAAGATGGTGTTCAATGGAAAATCTAACAAACAAGGAGAAAATATAATGACCCTTAAATTATGTACAACTTGGGAGAAGAAACTTAGAGGTAATTTTCTTAAGGGTAATACTAAATGTTTTTAAGTGTGGATTGTAAGTTTATAATGAGACTCGATTTAGATGGGATTGGAGGTTGTAAGATACTGACGCAAATAATGAGAAATCCCTACAAAATTCACCTCCACCACTTTTCTGTTTCAATTGTTTAGATTTTTTCCATTATAAAAACGAGTTCCATAATAAATTGAATAATGTGTATAATAAGACAAAAAAACCACTTTTGAAAATGAAAAATGGGAAAACATATGAGATTTATAATGGATTATGTGAACCAAGAACATTATCAATTAATTATCCTTCCCTCATTAGATTGAAATTTTATATTTTATTTTGTATGAATAATCGCTATGAATGTATTATTGTTCATATTTTGGTGAGATTCCATATGATTATCTTCCCTTAAATTGATTATGGATTAATTAAATAACATATTATATTATATCAATTCAAGGATAGACCCATGTTTCTATTAAAAATGTTTTTGATTTATGATAAGATATTATTTATGGAATAAAGGGTGTACTATATTTTTTAAGTGTTACACAATTAAATATTTATGTAATGATTGGTCTAAAATTCAGATAAAGTTTGTGAGACAAATATATTATATCCCAACATGGGGATTTATTCATACTGGATAAAAATTAATGAGAAAAAAGATTTTGAGGATAACTAATGATAGATGGGAAGAAATATCATGGATCTTATGATATGTTAGTACATTAGAAAAGAAAATTTGACCTCCTTATTGGAGAAAGAGTTTAAGTGGATCAAGGAACAATAAAGTGTGGTGTTATACTGATATCCTCAAATTATACCTTTTCATGAAAATTCATTAACATTAGGAAAGTATCTTGAAATAAAAAAATGTATCATAGTACCTCAGTTTTTTATGAATCAAATGGTCCCATAATTCCTCACATATTAATTGCTTTATGATTGTTAAATTTTTACAGAAAATGTTCTCTATCACTCTCAATCATAAGATTGTTGTTATATTTCAATTCTATGATAATGTTTTAACTTTAAACCTATGTTATCCGATGTGGAAACCTAGTTATATGTTACTTGGGGTTTCCATTATTGTTTACACTTTCTTTTTTATGGGAAGATTTAGTATTTATTTTTATGATGTGGGTTTCAATAAAAAAACATTCAAGCATTAAAACTTTTATAATATTGATTAAGATCATGGGTAAAATTCAAATTATGGGAGTTAGAATGTAACAACCCAAGATTTTGTAATTTTTTTTTCAAATTAATTTAATCTTATTGATATTTTGAATTGCTCGCAACACTGAATATAATTTATTTTATATTAATGTACTATATTTTCCTTGCATTACACGCAACAACATGATAATTTAGCACTAAAAACATGATTAATTTTATATTTATATACATATAACACCAATTTTAGCTTGTGTTACTTGCTTCAATGAATTTCCTTGATGGCTTACGTAACACACAACAACGAGTTTTACCAATCAATAGTATATCATTAAAAAGTGATTATTTAATATAATAAAATATAACTGAGCCATTAAATTAGAGTTTATGAACAATATAAAATAATTTATGAAAATATATGGTTTACAAAAATATATGATTAATTCATTGGTTACCAATTAATTACAGATGAAAATGAAAAATAATTGAATATAAAGGAAATTATTAATAATTTAATGGTCCCAATGATTTTTTACCCTATGAAATTAAATTAATTAAAACTAGTGAGTGATATTAATGTAATATATATTTTATATATTCATTAAAATAATTTTTATATTAATCCAATATATTATATTGACATAAGATAAGACCAAACTAAATTTTATGCATAAAAACCTCTATTTTTTATAAATATATATTTTTTATATTTTATTGGAGAACCCATTTTAAATCCAATTTATGGAAGTATAATGTATTTAATATGTAAAAATTAACTTCATATTTTAATTTTTAATGTAATAATATTATTCGGGTAAATTTTTGGTATTTTTCTATAGAGACTCATTTATTAATGAATAGTGAAAATTTCTGAATTTTAGTTCAAAACGTCTTTTTCCTCTAAATTATTTATAAGTTAAAATTACTGTTAGAAATAGTTTAAAATTTTAATGAGATAATATTTTTATCCATTAATACATTTTAGGTAATTATAACCAATTTCACATTGAAATTTGATACAAAAACATAGAAATTGTTTGATCATTTTTACTATAAAAACACATAGTGTCATCCTATCAACAAAATTAAATTTAAATTAATTTTTACAACTTATGTGATTGAAATTTAGAAAAATTAATTCAATATTTGTAATCCTAATAATTTTTAACTTATAATAATTTCATCATATTTTAGACCAAAAATATTAGTGAATGTAATTAAAATTAATTATATTGGTTGAGGAAAACGTAAGCATAACTAAGGACTAAACCTTAAATTTATGACTTAAAACCACCTAAAAACATGTAAAAGATCCATTTTATATCAATATATAGGCTATATCCTACCCTGTATTGATAGTTTTCTATTATTATATCTATATTCAACATAAAAAAGGTGGTTGGAATTCTCTCTTTTTATATTTAAAATAGTTCCACTCCTCATCCACAATAAAACAACCTTCTCTCCTCCCAATTCCTTAAACCAATAAATCCCCTTAGCTCAGATAAAATATTTTCAAATAATCTCCCAAAATCCCTCTAATATTCCTATAATAATACCAATGGACATAAAGAAATCCAAGAAGGCCTTTTGGTAAAATCTAAAAAGTAGTTACTTGATTAAGTGGAAACATCTTCTCTCAAGATCATTTATTTTATTTTATTTCTCCTCTACTAAAATCTATTTACACATTTATTGTATAAAATAAACAATATCCAAAATATAATAGTATTTTTTAATGAAATTTTTTTGACCTACTATTACACACACCTACATCTACAGGGTAACGAACACAATATTTATGTGTACGACGAACTACAACCTCACTAAATGATGATTGTTCATTTTCATTTTACCTTATATCATGGTATAAATTATGTTTAAAATCGTTTTTAATATGTTATATATTATATTTATTATTTTTTTATTATTATTTAATCATTTTAAAACACTTACCTTTTTTACTTTCCATTTTCTGTAAATATGATAATTTCGTTTTAGGAAGGGTAGACTAGCAGCCCCTCAAAGTGATGAGATTCATTCATCCACTACATGGAATTTATTTAAATGGGTTTAATGAATTCATATGATATATATTATATAATAATTATAATCTAATATATATATATATATATATGTGGGTGTATATACCTATTTTTCATTTTCTTTCTTTCAATATGACATTAAAAACAGAAATAATGTTCACGCGTATGTACGGCTTACCATCTCCAGGAATAGTGTATCCCGTTTAACACTTATATAGTATATATATTAGAATAATACAAATATAATTTATATAAAATATATTTATATCAATTTTTTAAATTCATGATATTATGATATAAGTATAAAGACCAAATATATAACAAATTAAGACACATGTGAAGAACAAAGAACAAATTACGTGAAGTGAAACTTTAAACTAAGATTGTTAATAAGTAGTTAATATAATTTCACAATAAAAACATATATGGAATTATATATAAGAATTTATTTGGTAAAAGTTATAAAATAAACTAATAGTTAATATACAAGAAGCTTGTATGAGTACGAAGAGAGTCAAGACACAAGGTAAGGGAATTTAATCTCATTTTTTATTTCTGAAAGATATATGCATTATTCATTGTCAATTGCTTTTTTTGGTGTCTATACTTTACATTGATGTATTCATTAATTTATTATACTTAATGTTATGGGTAATTATATATGAATTATATAATATCTTTTTCATGAGTTTTGTGTTTCAAAAATCCCCAAATTAGTAATTTCATTTCATCTCAATTTCCATTCTTAAAGAGACATGATATGTAATGCACTTATATTGTTATATATGGTTTATATATTGTATTTCACATGTTATATCATTTTTCTAATTCCATTCATAGTATTTAATTCTTCATGTGATTTAATTTTCTTACCTGAGGTGTGTGATTCAATGTTACCATTTGATAATATGTTTATGGAAACAATCTTATCGTTTATTGAGATGGTTTATGATTTTGTTTCCATTGATGAAATATTACTATAAATAGATAAAAAACAGTCATTATTTTTATTCGCCTATTTTATTCAAGATATATACATGAATTATTACCACTGTACCACTCTCAAGTACCTTAGATAAATTAGAAAATATTTTTAGGAATAATATTTCTATATATCCCTTCGATTAAAAATATTTTTTATTTCAAAAAACATGTTTTCAAAAAGTGTTTTAAATATAATTGTTTTCAAAATTGTTTTATATTTAATTTTTTTAATAGTTATGAAGCTTTCTTTATATCTTTTCAAATTATTTTCAATGAAATGGTTTTCAAAAAAATAATTTTTTATTTGAATGTTTTCATACTAATTTCACAAAAATGTATTTCAAAAAAGTTTTCATTCATTATTTATGTGTTTTCAAAAAAAATTCAACGAAAAAGGATTTTAAAATTTTTTGAAGTAAATTTTATAAGTTCACAATAATTTTTTTTTTCAAATGATTTGAAGCTCATTTCATAAGTTTTCAAGGAAAATGGGTTTAAAAGTCTTTTCAATGTTAATTTAATGGTTTTCAATTATATTTTCATGAAAATGATTTTCAAAAGGATTTATTGTTTAAGAATCAATTTTAAAAGTTTAAATGATATTTTCAATAGGAAATTTTTCTCAAATGATTTTCAAAATTATTTCCCATCTAAGATGACAATTGATGGTGTCGTTAATGAATTTCTAGGGAAATTATTCGATGTATCCGTTCATATTATTTCTATAAGTGGTTTATTTTTTTGTTGGAATAATGTCTATGAATCTTGTTTCTCTTCCATGATTTATATTTCCATATAACTCATTTATCTTCCATGTGTCATATGATTTTCAAACCCACTTCTTTTTCTGGGTTATGCTATCATAAAATGATTATGAAACCTGTCTATTTTCCATATGTCATTATGTGATGAAGTTTTAAAGATAACAATTTAATTTATTTATTTATAATTTGATTTTCATAGAACCCATCTATTTTATTGGGTCATGATATAATTATTTTTTTTTGGCACATGCATGTATGATTTAATTATATGATGGGTTGGACATAAATTTCCCTCCAATTCAATGGGTAATGATTATTTTTTTATGATCCCAAAGGTTACATGGGGGAAATCTCATTCCAGAAACAAGATGTTTAAAGGAGTACATCCCGATCCTGAAATAATAGGGTACACTATATGACATACAATACCCAAAAAAATTGGGTACATGATAGGAAATCCCAATACTGAAATAATAGGGTACACATAAGGACATCCTAATCAAGAAAGAAAAGATTACATGAGAAGAAATCCCAATCCTGAAATAAGAGGGTGCATGGGTGGGAATTCCAAGACAGATGTTTGTATATAGGTGATTAAACCAGGAATATCATGTTAAAATGTACTAGGAAGGATTCCTTGAAATAGGGTTTTCATATGATTATTTGACATCCGCAATTCTGTGTTTTATTATAATGTTACACATTCATGAATGATGTTGTTAATTATCTTTTGAACTGCCAATCAATATTATGATATCTAATTATAGGGTATGATCTCCATATGTTATGCTCAGGTTCCATACCCTTTATTAACGTTATGATTATGAATTTTATTTATTTAACATTACTGAGAATCAAATCCCCCCTTTATATGTTTTCAATACTCATGATATGAAGAATGTTTTTATAAATAAGTACAAAAATATGAGATCTTTATAGGAGATATTGAAGATATTTTACCATGATAGATGTTTCTATTACAAGATTCCAAATTTACTAAACTATTATAGTCCTTACGAATGTATTTTTTAATGTAATGAATATTAATAAAAAATGAATTAATATAGATTTATGTTAATCCTAGGTCACTATATTTAATCTTATCCCACACATAATCCTTATTCCTAAAATTAACTTTTATAAGAAATACATTTCAAGAATTATGTGTGCTAATAAAAAATTCTTTTCTATAAATAGTATAAATTTTACTTTAAAAATTACTTCAATATTTTGAATAATCTTATTCTAATTAGTAAATAATGTCAATTTTTATTCTAGACAACAAAATTAGTTACTATGTTTGAATGTTTAGTTACTATGATAAAAGTAAAATAGGGAATTGTTTTTAAAAATAGTTGAACATATAAGAGAATTTATGATATAGAATGATGGAGGGTGTCTCAAAAATATTTCCTTACAACTATAATTTTTCCTTTTTTAATCATTTTATATCCAATAAGTAAATAGTCTTATCAAAAATTAATGTTATCAAAAAAGTTAACTCTATTTATTTAATAAAGGAGACTGCCTCTAACCCATTTTCCACCCATTACAATGATTTGGAAACACATATAGTATACACTTGTTTCTCATAAACATGATTACCATTTATTTTATGTTATGGTCTCACTAAAATTTCATGTTATAGAATTTTGAGGAGTTTCCCAAGGGAGAACATCAATGGTAGTGGTAATACTTTCTAGTCAACTTTTCTAGTAATTTTGTTATTCTAACAAAAAACTACCATATATACGTGAATTTATTATAACACTAGAAATATTAATAGTATGAAGTGTTACTATAATAATTAATGATTAATTTAATATATTCCACTAAAATCATTGAGAAAAAAATATCATCACATAGATGTGATAACTACCTTCTCCATGAAGAACACATTGAATTTTTATTCCCCACGAAAAATGAAAGGTTCAAAAATGTTATATAATTTAATAATATGATATTTTAAACATTAATATAATTGTGAAATTATAATTACTTAATTTCTTATACCCTATCCTTTTATGGAAAATAAAAGGGTTTTCGTGCATATGTGTGGACTATCACCACCATAAAATGGCATGTTTTTTCAAATGCCACCCATAATATATAAATTTCTAAAATTTGTTAATATTATAAAAGTTATATATTTGATACCATTAATATTCTGAAATAGTAATATTTGGCTTTCTATATGTGTGATTAAAAAGAAATAATCATAGTAACATTGACCACCTTAAATAGACCTTCCCATGAGCCATTCACAATTTCATAATATTTTGGTATATGTTTTTAAATAGGATAAATATCTTCCTAATATAATAAAAATAGAAATAAAACTACCAAATTTTTTATATAATGTAGTTATTTTACTTATACATCTATTATGGTCAACTAACCTGATGTGATACGTAAAAATGAACCGAACAACCCTGAGTAACCAAAAAAGTGGAAACTATATTAATATTAAATCATAGAATATAATAAATAGGTAGTAGAAAATTAGTTAGAGATGGATAGTTTCTTTTGGTACATTTTTAAAAAACCTAATATAATTATTCCGGAAGGTATCTTAATGTGCGAAAAAATGTGCCAGAGGTAAGTGATCTTCTGTAACACCCTTGTTACTTGTCTGTTTCATGTCCTATTTAATTTTATCTCCTTAATTTAATATTATTATCATGAACTTGTTATATTTTTATATATTTACCTTATATATATTAATATAATTTCCATATATATGGTTATTCATGTTTGTAGTTCACTTCAAAATTCAACTAATATGTAAATTTGTTTTAAGGGGACATTCATATTTCTTATCTCATGTAAAAAATCACCACATCCAATATTTTTTAAAAAGAAATATATTCTAAAAACAGTACTTTTTTATAGAGAATTCCATTAGTTAAATTATTTTTTTATGGAAAAAATCATCACTTTCATTTATTAAAAACACCATTTACTTGTTTAATAATGTATCACTCAAGTGGTTCATTTTTATTATTTCATCTCTTAGATGATTCTCTTGAGTTATCTATATTTAAATTCAATTCTCAAGAACTATTTACCATTTTACTTTTGAATTTTGAAAAATATTTAATTCATTGTCTCATTGGGAAATCTTAGGATGCATATTTTAGTTATACATTGATTAAAAATTAATAAACCCACATATTTATCATGTGTTTGATCATTCTTATCAGTAATGTATGGTTTATTTTTCCTTATATGATATGCATATATATGACATATATTAGGTTATGGGTTGTCTTATAATTATATATACCTCTATTATTTTGGTTAATAATTTATATCTCATTATAGTCTATATAAGGGATTAGAGAAGAAACCTATTCCTCATTGGGGAATTATAAACATTATGATGAGAGTCTTGGGACTGGCCCTTAACTTATGTTTATGATACCAAATATTATTTTTTACAAATTTTAAAGGATTTTATAAACTTATGATATCATTTAATTATGAAATTTTTTCTTACTTTTGACCATTATCCTTATGATATTATTTTTTACCTCTAAGTTCACATGTTATGATTTATTACTCTGAGTAATCCTTTACTAGACATTCCATCTTGCCATTTTCCATATTTATTTTCCGCAAGTTGTGCTATAAAATTTTAAAAATTATATTGGACTTAGGGGAACAATATGGAGTTTTAAATAATAAATATGTATTTACATTTATGGTGATGTATCTATGTGTTCAATAATCCGAAGACACTAAAACTCTAGATTATTATCTTCTGTTATAGAAAAACAATGATCAATTCATGAAATAAAAAGTTTTTAAGGTTTGGTTAACTGTTGTTGGTAATATCACATGGAATAGTAATTTTTGAAGAATAGTATGATAAAACATTTTTGAAAACCCAAGGGGTAATCCTAAGTACATGATAACATATTGAAATTTTATAATGTTTTGAGTATGTGGTTTTTATTGAAATGAAATACCTGTCAGGATACTATAATATGATAGAGACTTTTAAATTGATTTAGAAAGGTGTAATAACCCCAAATTGGTGGATTTGATGTTAACTCATTCACTGCCTTTTTGATAACATAGAAGCATTATTTCACACCTTATATGACACTCATGTGTGGAATATTATTTTCTCAATCACAATATATTTATAATTAATTAGGACAGATTAATTAAATTTCAATGATAGGATAAGTAGTATTAAAGAACCCTACCTAAAGAAACCTAGATTAACCCCATATCGATTTAATTAAAACCAAATTTAAATTATAATGTTTTAAGGAGTAAAAAATTTAATAATTGAATTTTTTTCTAGGATCATTTATGATCATTCTCTTGTGATATTAATTATTTATAACTCATATTTACACCTTCTGGTTTTATTATTGGATAATGCTCAAATTAATGATGTCAATATTGGATTCATATATAATTTTGAGAGTGTCGCAATAATAATCCTAATTGGATACATGATGGAGTGAGAGACATTATGATTATTCAAAAACTAGTATCAAGAATTGAAATTAATTAATTTTATTTTTTTGAGTTTCCAAAAACTACATAAACGAGGGAGAAAGTAATATTGAAGTTTTTCTAAAAAATAAAATTAAGTAAAGGATGTTTTGTTTCCTTCATTTCATAAATATGTGATGGGACACCATGGGTAATGCATCAATAAAATTTAAAGATGTTTGGTATGTGGAGAATGAGTCCATCGAGAAATAAACTAACAAGGAAAAATGTTGAGTTAATTTAACTTGATGCGGAACATAATGTCTTATATATGAATCCACTAGAAATTAAATGTTTTAGATTTGACTAATTTGTTCATTATACAAATTAGTGCATAAATATGGGGTATTAAGATAGAAATTTACCCCCAATAACATCTTAATAATGGGAACAAGGAAAACCAATTAAATGATTACTATTAAAGTAGATGGTGATAATTTTGTGATACCAAGTAAAATTATTCATAAATACTGACTTAATGATTGATTATTTCATGTATTCATTCACCAACTGGTATATTTTTAAATAACAACAACAATTGGTATCATTATTATAGCCAGGGTATGTAAATATTCATCACGGTTTATGGGATTATGATTCATAGGAGAGTTATTATCCTTCTTTTAGATTGGATTAATAAGGTTTTATGAATTAATTTTTTTTATCTTATTAAATGAAAATTTATTTTTTTGAATAATAAAATAACATTTCATAACAACCTATGACTATATATAAATTCAATGTTAATTTATCATAAATTATTTCCTCAAATGGTTAAAAAAATTCAATATTTGGGATAGTCTAATACTAATGAAAAATAAATGTTCTCTAGGATTCTAAGGATGTTATTTCTCTAGAAATTATATCTTAATTCATAACTAGCATTTAAATACACTTAACTATTTTTTCATTATGTGATAATCAAAATTCTGAGGATGTAATTTATTAAGGGTGGGTAATGAATCTCGTTTGGTTTTAAGATCCATTATTATTATTATTATTATTATTATTAATTTATGATTATAATTTTAAATTATGTCAAATAATTCATTAAAAAAGGTTTGATCCTCGATTAATAGATTTTATAAAAAAATTATTAATGAAATTGAAAAAACATTATTCATTCATGACTGGGAAATTAAAAAATAATAATATAAAAAAAATTTATCACCATGAATTTTTAGTCACTATAAACAAATACATAAATTAAAAGTGTGTAAACCAATTTGGGAAAATAGATATAAAATAATATAATGTTAAAGACTAGGAAATCCCTTGTATAATCTAAAATGTTAGAAATATCTAAAAACATATAACATGGAAGATCTCGATGGAATGTCAAATAATTTTTTGAAATTTTTAATATGAAATAAGAACTATATTTTGTGAAGTGAGATTTGAATGACTAATGATTTAGTAAGTATATATAATGGATTGAAATATAGTTATTTTAAATATGGTCATTGAAAATATAGTCATTAAAAATATGGTCATTTAGAATATCGTAATCATATATACATATATCTATTATTTATAATGAATTCATTTATTTAAATATTTAATATAAAATAATATAATTAACAATGAAATAAAATTATAATATTAAAGACATAAACATAAATAAATTATTATGAATTATTAAAAAATATAAATATAAATATTATTAAAAGATTATGTAGATCATATATGAAATTCATTAATTTTTTTATATCAATTGATTAAAAAATTATATTTTAAAATGTAATTAATTAATTATATTGGTATTTTTTAAATCATATTTACTATAAATTAATTGTTCAAAGTAAAATTTAAATATTTATTGAATATTTTATCTTTTTAAATTTTATTTAAAATTTTTTATGTATTGTTATAAAATAATATAGTAAAACTATTTAATTTGGAAATTTATATAAAAGAATAATAAGGATTATTATTGTTTAAAAACATAACTCTTCAATAAATGAGGTTTTCCAATATATATTTTTTGTTTTATTAAAAAGAAAAATATCTAAACAGTGGAATTTATAATAAAAAAATTAACATTATTTTTTAATTTAGAATTTTAAAACTATCTAAATATGAATTTTTTAATATTTCTAAAATTATTTATTTTTAGGGAGAATAATTTGAAATATCATTTTTACCAAAAATTATAATTTGTTTTTTATATTATCATTTGATAAGAATAAATTGGAAATTTTTTAAAAAATGAATATTTAATTACTTATTAATAATTTTGAACTGTAAAATTTTTAGTTGATATTATAAATCATATCCTTATAATTTTTTGAACTTAATTAATATTTAGTCATAATAAAAAAATTGGTTCGGTCTTTTCATAAAATTAATTTTTTTGTAAAATCATTTTTCAGTTCTTTTATAGGAAAAAAATATTTGATTAATAATAATAAAATTTTCTTGTTGAAATAATAATACATTTATATAATTTTTCATCAAATAAATATTATTATTAAAATTTAATTTCTCCACGAAACATTTTTTACTAATTTTGGGGCATAACACATTAATTAATTTCATTAACTCCTAAAAATTTTATTTTATAAATTGATTTCCATATTTGATATCTATTTTTCAAAAAAATTATATAATTTTAATTTAAATTCCATCCATTATAATTATTCACCAATGATGAAACTTGAGTTACCTAGTTTAGGGTAAATTTGAGGGAAGGTGGTTCAATATAGTGAAAATGGATAAATCATGTGAAAAACATGTATGATATTGGATGACAGACGGTGGATTAATCTTTTGTCTTTACTAACTCCACCAGTGTCAAATTTTTATCCTTTTTTCCTTGAATTTTGGAAGGGAATTATTGAAATGTAAAACAATGTTATTAAAATAACTCTCTCTTTAGTTATAAAAGGTTATCAAATAATCCCCATTTATCTACCATTTACAAAGATATAGATTAACCTAAACTCATCACGAGACTCTCCTAAAAACCCTCTAAATTCCCTTGATATATTCATATCATGAAAATTACATTATTAGGATCTTAAATAAGTTAACCAGGAAAGATATTCAAAAGTGGAATTAATACTCTCAAAACATCTTTTCAAGTTCATTTCTTCTAGGACACCCCTCAAGTCCTGTATAACATGGAAGGTATTATAAAACCAGAATTTTTTATATTACTAGGTGTAATTATACTAATTGAGTATCCAATTCAATATCATCCTAATAAACAACGGAGAAAAAACATAATCATGTGTATGTGCAGATCATTTTCTTCATAAAAGGCATGTTTAAGATTATATCACAACCTTAAATCCAAAGATAGAAAAGATGATTTACATAGATAAAATTATATTTATGAAATTATTATAATTCAAAAGTTTATATTATTTCATTTTCAACCCCAGTTTATTTTATTTAAAATGAATGTTTCATACATATGTATGTGCGGACTACCACCTCTAAAAAAATGACATGTTTTACATTCCATGATCACCAAACATAGATGAATTTAAAAAAATTATTCAATTTGTAAAAATTTTATTTTTCAGACCACTAATAATCTCTCAGTATAATATTCTTTTATCTTTTATCTATGATCATCAATAAATGATCATAGTAACTTTAACCTTACTAAATGGACTTATCAAAGAAGCTTTCTTAGTTTGACATATTTCAGGATAACCTTTGAAACTATATTAGTTTTATTATAATATATTAATAAAGGATATAAAACTAAAAAATTATATATATCCTTAATTTATTTTACAACACCGTTTTCCATGTTCAATAAATTAGAAATGTTATAGAGAAATTAATTAATGAACCCTGAGTAAAGGAAATAATAAGAAACTATAAAAAATTAAAAGACAATTAATATACCATATAGAATAAAATATAAATGAATAATTTTATTTGGTATTTATTAAATGATATAAATTTAGTTATTTATCAGTTTATACCTATGTGAAGAGATTATTTGGACACATAATAAGGAATATTTCATCCCACCCTCATTGCATTTCTGTTTCATGTTATATTTTTATTTCTCCATTTTACACAATATTAATTACATGAAATTCTTCTAAATTTTTGGTATTTCTCTAAAATAATTACCTATTATAATATTATTTTCATATATTAGTTATATATTTCTTTAGTTCTCTTAAATATTATAATTTTTATATGAACCTAATTTAACTCAACATTCGAATTTCTTATATCTTGTCAACAAGAACACCCATTAAATTATTTCAAACCCTTAATAGATTCTAAAACCACATTTATTTTTTTGGGAACCCTAATGCTTGAATTAGGGTTTTATAGAAAAAAACCTATTTCCTTATTTAAAACCATCCCTTACTTATTTCACAGTGCATCACCAAAGTGGTTCCTTATGATTCATTATTTTCTTAGATTCTAATAATTAATTTTCTAGAATGGAACTCGATGTTCATTAATAATGTTTCATTCCATTTTAGGAATATTGTGAATGATTTAATTACATATTCTATTAAGAATTATTATGATTTATCTTATTGTAATTCCATTAATAAAAATTATAAAACCACTTCCCTCTGATGGGTTTGATCATGCTTATGTTTTATGTATCATTTATTTTAATCATGTCTTACAGAAATGTATGATTTATAGTATGTTATAGGTAAAGAAAAATTTTATAACCCTATAATGAATTATTTAAATATTTATAACTTATTATATGTGTTTTATGAGGATTTGGAGAGAACCTAATCCACTACGAGACTTTTTTCACAATATGATGTTAGGCTTATGACATTGTCTACATTATCATGACTTGTGTTATTTCAACAGAATACATTATTCCATGATTATATGTTAAAATTTGCTAATTCCATTTTTCTATGATTATGATGACCCTCTTTCTGAAATAATGTTATTACTCTTGACTCTTATTTTATCCATTATTTCTATGTTTATTCCCTTATAAGTCTTTCTAGATCATCTTTTTCCTTATTTATTTTCCACATTGTATAATATTTGGTATTAACATAGCTATTAATATAATGATAAATATCTAGTACATCAAATAAATATTACATTATTATGTTTATGAGGATGTATTTATGTTCCCAATACCCCAAAATCATTATAACTCTAGATCCTTATCTTATGTTGTTGGAAAATGACTTTAAAAATAATGAAATAGTATGTGTTAGTGGATTGGGAATCTATAGTTCATTTTTTATTGTGTCATTTTTGGGTAAGTTTATTTGGATTCATTTTTTCATAGACGAAAATTTTGGGGTTTTTAATTTTTTTTTCGGTATGGTCATTCCTTTAATTTTGGGTTAGGTCATTTGGTCACTTTTTCATTTTGAAGACATTCTATTCATTTTGGGTTTATTTATTTTGTTAATTTAGGGGTAGTTCAGTTGGTCATTTTATTTCATTTTTTTCATTTCTTTTTTGTCTTTTGGTTCATTTTGTGTTAGGTTACTTGGTAGAATAACTATTATATTAAATGATTATTTCTCTAATTTTACACTTCAGGAATAGTAAATTTGTAACACCCCAGGTAAATAAAGAATATGACATCTTTATATTTATCCATATTTTTGAATAAAATATTAATATTACTTTAAAGGGGATTCTATGCTCGATGGCGTACCCAATACGCAACAACGAGTTTCTTGGGAATCTTACGTTGCACTCTAATAATAAAATAATATATTTTTAAATGGTAGTTAACGCCCAGCCGTTGTAATGGTAGAAATGAACAGAACTAACTAAAAAATGATTATATAGGTTTGTCAAATATTTTTACTCTTTAAAATAAATGTTAGAGAATTAGAAATGCAAATGCATCCAGTTTTTAAGCGTAAACATTCTAATATTCTTTAAAAGGTCGATTAACCGCCTTTTGATGGAGAACCCCTTTTAAATCAACTTTTTGAAAATTTTATAAGCTCTATTTTTTAAAATAAACATATTATTTATGATTGGGACATTGAAATTTACCTTGGGTTAATTTTTGGTATTTTTCTGACAATGTTCATTTTTCAATGAATAGTGAAAAATACGGCATTTTACATTAAAACTGCTTTTTCATATAATTTAATTATATGGTTATATTATCTTTTTAATTTGTTTTAAAGTGTAATTAGAATATAATTTTACCATGTAGTTCAATGATGGTCATTGGGATTAATTTCACTTTGTAATTAGGTATAAACAAGTGCCAAACTTTTCATAAATATTGTTTCTAAAAAACCCGCTATTTGTTTTGACAACAGGAAGTTTTTTTAAATTAATTATTTCAATATATGTTTTTGAAATTTGGTACAATGAATTACATATTTGGAATCAGAAGTTCCAAATTATGTAATTAAGACTCTTTTGTTTTTGAACATTATGAATAGTAACGACAGTAATTATCTTTAATTATCTTCATTAATGAGGAATCAGGTAGTTAAAGATAATAAGATAATATCATAATAATACAAAATGGCCACAAAATGTTTCCTAAGACTACTGGTTGTCTCATGGACGACCAGGGGATGATTTGTGCAAATCTTGGGGGCCCCATGGAATCAATTTTGTGAGAAAGTGAATTTTTATCTTTTTATTTTTAAAGAATGTTAAATATAACAAAGAATGTATCACCTAAGTAAAATATTTCTAATTTTGTCTACATAAATGATCTTTTGGACTATAAATATAAATTAAAAAGCTAAAACTATTTCCTACATCATAGTATTTGTTTTATAATTTTTAGACATTATATAAATTAAATTATTTATGACATCATGATGATGCAGTGATCACCTCATTATTTAACGATTTAAATAAAATGGAAAGATAATGTAAAATATAAGACCTAAAAATGTCAAAAACCTATTTTATGGGTGTATTTCGAACCCTTATCACCTTATCCTAGAAACACATCAATGTGGAAACAATAAAAGCCGAAACTCATTTGAAAATAAAGTTACATTTTATACCTTTCCAAGACTGCCCCTCCTCTCCTCTTATAAAAGGCCCCAACCTCTACCTATTTACCCACACATCCAAAGCCTTTGGATCGGCCAACCCCTGCCCATTTCATCTCTCCACATCCCTATATAACTTCTTGAAGCCTCAATTTGGGCAGAATCATTTCCAAGGAAGCCTTTGAGCTCAAATCAAAGGAAGTTACCCGATTTAAAGGTAATGTCTTCACTTGTGTCTGTCTGTTTTATTTTTCTTCTCCAACCCCCTAAATTATTTTTATTCATTTATTTTGTAAAAAATCCAGTATCTTCAATATACTAGGATTTTTTTATAATAAGTATTAAAGCTACACTTACACACACCTACATCTAATGGTTAAATAACATACTGTTTCCGTGGATGGCAAATTTCTGCCTCCCGAAACGATGATTGTTCAACATTCTTTAAACACCTTAAAGGTGGCCATTAAGATGTAACTATATTTATATATGATATATAATATGTTTATGTTTTCTTTAAGCTTATTTATTTTTCATTTATGGCATACATTTATGGTTTCCATTATTGGTAAACGTGATATCTTCATTTTAGGAAGTGCGGACTACCGCCCCCTCAATGTGATTTGATTCGTTAATGCCATATGTGGGAAATATAAAGGATGGAATTAATGGAATTACATATGTTATACTACTGGAATTATAGTATACCTTTATATCTTTATTATTTCATTCAATTGAATACAAAAAAAATGAAAGTAGCATTCATGCGTACGTACGGCTTACCGTCTCCATGAACGGTACATTTCATTTCTTATCTCCAAATGTTATGTAATATTATAAGGACATAAATATAATGGATATATATGTAATATATTGCATCTAAATTATGGTTATCATTCTGGAATTATAATATATATATATCTCTCATTTTTTTTTAATTCCATTAACATGCAAAAAAATGAATGGAGCGTTCATGCGTACGTACGGCCTACCATATCCATGAACAGTGCTTTTAATTTTTTATCTCCAAATGCTATGGAATAGTATAAAATGAATATATACTTGATATATATGATATTTAAAACATAAATACTATTCTGGAGATGATGTACCTATAACTACATGGAAAATTATTTTCCAACAAGTTCATTTTTTACTCATGTATTGAACATCGACAAAAACATCTGATACGAACTCACTTTATTAACCAATTATTATAAAATTATAATATGTGATATGAACTGAATAATAATATTTAAAGGAGGTCCTTAAGAAATTATAAATTGACAAAATTTTATTATTCAGGAGATTAAAGAACGATCGAGTCATGTCGGACACGAGGTAAGGGATCCTACTCCTCTCTTTGTTTTTAAGTACACACTTTTATATCATTCCTTATAAGCTCATCTTTATTGTGATTGTGATGTTCTTTTATATTAATATTACTATAATTTTTACGTTCATATGATGAGAGACCCTATTCTCTCTCATCAATCCATTTTGGAAGTTTTGAGTGGCGCCGTTAGGCTGTCGAATTTTCGTAAGAGATCTAACCTCTATCATTCTCTTTAAGTACTCTCCTTTCTGTCACTTATTTTAAGCTCCTCTTTGTTATGATGGGGGATGTTCTTTTATATTCCTATTTCTGTAAATTTTAATTTAATATGATGATATACCCTTTTTGATCTCATCAATCCATTTTGGGAAGTTTTAAGTGGCGTCGTTAGGCTGCCGAGTTTTCGTAAGGGATTTTTCATCTCACTTTTATTCCATTGAGATTTATGCTAAATTTGCCACAATTTTCTTTGAGTGGTGTATTTACTGCCCATTATTCTACTCTTTGTGTAATATACTTTCGTTTATGAGTATTTACATCAATGATGTATTGTCCTTCTTTCATGGGGTGTATGTTTTGAAAGATACCCAAGTCGGTAAGGGAACCTTTCACCCTCCTCTTTTTAAAAGACTTCTTTTGTTGGGTCTTTTAATTTACATATTTTTATGTTGGTATATGTTCTCATATATCCTTATTGATGTAAATTTTATGTCCAAGTGATGAGATACCCTTTTTATCACTCATCAACTCATTTTGTAGTGACGCCGTTAGGCTGTCAAATTTTTGCAAGGGAACTTCTTAACTCAAATTTGATTCTTTGGGATAAAATTGTACTCCTTGAATATGACGTTCTATGAATATGTGTAAATAACCTCATATTGTTTTACACTTAATATCCTCTTATATTTGGTGTATGTGTTTTTCACACATAATTATGTAATTGATTTATCCTTAAACCAAGGATACCGTCTTTGTAAGGGACTTCATCTCAATATCCTTTCATTAAGGAATATTTCTTTTTATACACTACTTTCTTTTATATGGTGTATAAACCCCTTTAACATTTACTTTTATACAAAAGGAATCTTTTTCTACGAAGCATTTTACAAAATGACAAAAAAGAATGTTTCTTTTAACGTACGCGGTGACAACGACCTTTTCCGCCACCGTGAGTATTATTTGGTCTTTGGCTTCCTGAACAAGCCGTAATGTTTTTTTTAAATGAAATAAATATCATATACTCTTTTATGTATTTTGGTATTGAAAATGGTTTTTATAATGGATTTGTTGTATCAATATATTTGAGTGATATATTGTGATTAAAGTGTGGAAATGTTTTCTTTCCATTATGTTTGTTTTATGTATTATGATTTCATAATGGTACTTGGACATTTGACGGGTGGTTACATGATAAACCATATGATGGGTGGTGCTGTGAATACAGGACGGGTGGTTACGTTATAACCTCCAATTCATTGGGTATGGAAGTCGGCCGTATGGCTATTACATTAAGTATGTATTGAAGTCGGCCGTATGGCTATTCCATTAAGTATGTGTGGAATTTGGCCGTATGGCTATTCCATTAAGTATGTGTGGAAGTCGACCGTATGGTTATTCCACTTAAGTATGTTTATGTCCCAAGTTACCTTTATATGTTATGTGTTCTTTATATGGGGTTTTTGGTAATATTTTGGTTCCTGAAGGGTAAGTAATTATCTTTTATTCAGTGAAGAGTTTTTACTACTTCGAAAAGGTGAATGGTATTACTTTGATAAAGTATACATGGTTTACTTGTTGTTTTAAAAAACTAATAGTTTTCATTCTCTGTGTATCCCTTACTGAGATTTTTATGCTCATCCCAAGTTTTTGAAATGTTTTTCATAGGACTTAACGTGGAATAGGGTAAAGGATGGGATCAAGGGAAAGTCTTGCTACCTAAAACATGGAACTATACATGTTTCTTTTTAAGAGTTTTTATTTTATGGAAACTTGTAGAAGTTTCTACTTTGTAATCTTTTGAGATTTAATAGTTATGTCCTAATTATCTAAAACTCTAAACCTGAAAGGATGATCAATGTGAATTATTCATTTAATTCAATATTAAGTAAAGTTTATGGTTGGGGCCTTATAGTTGGTATCAAAGGTCGGTTTAGATAACTTTAGAGGTTAGGGTATCCTCTAAGAATAAGTGACATTACCATAATGGTTAGGATTTCAGAAAGAGTCCTAGTTTTAGATAAAGTGAATGAGTAAGTATATATTTGTGTTTATCTTCCTCATTAGTACATGATGGTTTTTTTGATATACTCACACTGAAATTTCTGTTTTTAGTGAATGGATGGATCTAGCAGGAACCAAAGAGACAATAGGTTTGAAGGAAACAGTGGGGGTTCTCTGATTAAGATACTAGATAAAATGGGGGATTCAATGAGGAAACTCGTGTTTGTTCTAAACCAACTATCAAGGAGTCATGATCAACCACTTGAACCTTGGTATGTTCTGTAATGCATCATATACGAGATGACCAATCGATGTGGAAGTTCAGGTAATAATTATAAAGGTAACCATTAGAGTTTATATGATCCTTACTTTTGAGGTAATTATGGGTTATTATATGATATGATGGAAAATGAAAGGCATGAGATAATCTTGAGGTTAAAATATGTTATGATCATTTTTGAAGATTTTATCTTGTTTTGGGGAATGTTTTAAAATTATATAGTTTTGGAAAATGGACAACACGCAGACCGTGTGACAACCCGCCGCGTCGGACAAAGCTGCGGGAATCGAACCGACAACCAAAGTGCTACTGGTATTTATCGCCTACCACTGGACTACGTGAAGTCCCTGGTTATTTTGACTAATTCTTTTTAGTTAGATGATTTTAGTAATTAAGAGTAAGTTGATTTTGGGTTATCTATGGAAATTTATTAACCTATCATGGAGGATATGTGATTAGGTTAATTACTTTTCAATACGAGACAATAAGAGCAACTGATGTTGTTTGGAGATAAATGTTACGATTTAACATGGAAGAATATGATACTAAATCCTTCAAATATTTGGATTTCAATCTTAGTTTGGTTTACTATGAATAATTTTATGGACAAATTGATTATCGAATGGTCCTCGTTGAACTTTGGGTTTTGTTGGACAAATTTTCGAGATTAAGAATAGATTTTCTTTTTATAAAGGGTTATCCTTTTCTGGATTATATGATCTTATACTGACCTCTTTTATTTTGGTTTTGGTTAAAGACTAAAGACATGGGAAGTATATAGTTCTATTTTGTGGATTAGGTGATTCTCTAGAAGTTGATTATAGTACTCTTAATGTGAACAAGTCTTCCTAAATACTCGTCTTTTGGAGAAAATATGAGTTTGTGTAAGGAATCTAATAAAAGTTGAAAGTCAACATGATAAGTAATTATGTTTCCTTATGAATAAATTCCTCAATATAAATTAACTTAAAACAAAAATTTTGTCTATTAACTTTTCCTACTGGGGAATCGAATACCATTTAACCCATCACATGTTTGAGATTTTCTTGTCGTTAACTTTCTCCTAAACATCTTTTCTATCACCCTCCATCAGAACATGACCCTTTGTTTTTTTCCTCCATGTCCATATTTTCATACTTGGAATCCCAGTATGGGTTAACTCGGGTGACCTTTGTACTTATCTTTCTTTATTTTAAAGTGATTGTTTTACTGACTCTTGTTCTGATGTGGGACTTTCAAGGATGTTTCCAAGCCCAATTTTAAAATTGCGAGGACGCAATTCCCAAAAGGGGGGAAGGATGTAACACCCCAGGTAAATAAAGAATATGAAATCTTTATATTTATACATATTTGTGAATAAAATATTAATATTACTTTAAAGGGGATGCTATGCTCGATGGGGTACCCAATACGCAACAACGAGTTTCTTGGGAATCTTACGTTCTACTCTAATAATAAAATAATATTATTTTAAATGGTAGTTAACGCCTAACCGTTGTAATGGCAGGAATGAACAGAACTAACTACAAAATGATTATATATGTTTGTCAAATATTTTTAATCTTTACAATAAATGTTAGAGGATTAAAAATGCAAATGAATCCAATTTTTAAGCATAAACATTCTAATATTCTTTAAAAGGTCGATTAACCGCCTTTTGATGGTGAACCCCTTTTAAATCCAATTTTTGAAACTTTTATAAGCTCTATTTTTCAATATAAACATATTTTTTATGACTGGGACATTGAAATTTACCTTTGGTTAATTTTTGGTATTTTTCTGACAATGTTCATTTTTCACTGAATAGTGAAAAATACCTCATTTTACATCAAAACTGCTTTTTAATATAATTTAATTATATGGTTATATTATCTTTTTAATTTTTTTTAAAGTTTAATTAGAATATATTTTTACCATTTAATTAAATTATATTCATTTGGATTAATTTCACTTTGGAAGTAGGCATAAACAAGTGCCAAATTTTTCATAAATATGGTTTCTAAAAAACCCGCTATTTGTTTTGACAACGTGAAGTTTTTTTAAATTAATTATTGCAATATATTTGTCTGGAATTTGGTTAAAATAATTAAATATTTGGAATCAGATGGTCCAAATTATGTAATTTAGACTCTTTTGTTTTTGAACATTATGAATAGTAACGACGGTAATTATCTTTAATTATCTTGATTAAGGAGTAATCAGGTAGTTAAATATAATATGAAAATATCATAATAATAAAAAATGACCACAAAATGGGTCCTAAGGCTACTGGTTGTCTCATGGCCGACCATGGGATGCCTTGTGCCCAACTTGGGGGCCCCATTGAATCACTTTTGTTAGAAAGTGACTTATTATCTTTTTATTTTTAAATAATGTTAAATGTAACAAAGAATGTATCACCTAAGTAAAATATTTTTAATATTGTATAAATAAATGATATTTTGGACTATAAATATTCATTGGAAATCTAAAAACATTTCCTACATCATAGTATTTTTTTTAATAATTTTTAGACATTAAATAAATTAAATTATTTATAACATCATGATGATGCAGCGATGACCTCGTTATTTAACGATTTAAATAAAATGGAAAGATAATGTAAAATATAAGACCTACACATGTCCAAAACCTATTGGATGGGTGTATTTCGAACCCTTATCACCTTATCCTCGATAAACATCAATTTGGGACCAATAAAATCCGAAACTCATTTGAAAATAAAGTTACATTTTATACCTTTCCAAGAGTGCCCCTCCTCTCCTCTTATAAAAGGCCCCAACCTCTACCTCTTTACCCACACTTCCAAAGTATTTGGCTCAGCCAACCCCTGCCCATTTCATCTCTCCACATTCCTCTATAACTCCTTGAAGCCTGACTTTGGGCATAATCCTTTCCAAGGAAGACTTTGAACTCAATTCAAAGGAAGTTACCCGATTTAAAGGTAATGTCTTCACTTGTGTCCTTTTGTTTTATTTTTCTTCTCCAACCCCCGAAACTCTTTTTATTAATTTATTTTGTAACAAAACAAGTATATTCAATATAATAGGATGTTTTTATAATATTTAACCTAGCTACACTTACACACACCTACATCTAATGGTTAAAGAACATACTGTTTATGTGGATGGCGAATTTCTGCCTCCCGAAACGATGATTGTTCAACATTATTTTAACACCTTCAAAAGTGTCCATTAAGATGTAACTATATTTATATATTATATATAATATGTTTATTTTTTCCTTAAGATTCTCTACTTTTCATTTATGGCATACCTTTATGGTTTCTATTATGGGTAATCGTGATATCTTCATTTTAGGAAGTGCGGACTACAACCCCCTCAAAGTGATTTGATTCCTTAATGCCATTTGTGGGACGTATAAAGGATGGAATTAATGGTATTACATATTTTATCCTACTGGAATTATATTATACCATTATATCTTTATTACTTCATTCAATTGAATACAAAAAAAATGAAAGTAACATTCATGCGTACGTACGGCTTACCGTCTCCATGAACGGTACATTTCATTTCTTCTCTCCAAATGTTATGTAATATTTTAAGTACATATATATAATATATTACATCTAAATGATTGATATAATTCTGGAATTATAATATATATATCTCTCATTTTTTTAATTCCATTAATATGACAAAAAAATGAAAGTAACGTTCATGCGTACATACGGCCTACCGTCTCCATGAATGGTGCTTTTAATTTTTTTTATCTCCAAATGCTATGGAATAGTATAAAATTAATATATACTGGATATATATGATATTTAAAACATAAATACTATTCTGGAGATGATGTACCTATACCTTCATGGAAAACTCTTTTTCCAACAAGTTCAATTTTTACTCATGTACTGAACATCGAAAAAAATGTCTGATACGAAATCCCTTTATTAACCAATTATTATAACATTATAATATGTGATATGAACTGAATAATAATATATAAAGTAGGTCCTTAAGAAATTATAAATTGACCAAATTTTATTATTCAGGAGATTAAATAACGATCGAGTCATGTCGGACATGAGGTAAGGGATCCTACTCCTCTCTTTCTTTTTAAGTACACTCTTTTATGTCATTCCTTCTAAGCTCATATTTTTTGTGATTGGGATGTTATTTTATATTAATAATACTGTAACTTTTATGTTCATATGATGAGATACCCTATTCTATCTCATCAATATATTTTGGATGTTTTGAGTGGCGCCGTTAGGCTGCCGAATTATCGTAAGAGATCTAACCTCTCTCTTTCTCTTTAAGTACTCTCCTTTATGTCACTTCTTTTAAGCTCCACTTTGTTAAGATGGGGGATGTTCTTTTATATTCCTCTTGATGTATATTTTATTTTAATGTGATGATATACCCTATTTGATCTCATCAATCCATTTTTGGATGTTTTATGTGGCCTCGTTAGGCTGCCAAGTTTTCATAAGGGATTTTTCATTCACTTTTATTCCCGCGAGATTTATGCTAAATTTCCCACAATTTCCTTTGAGAGGTGTATGTACTGCCAATTATTCTACTATTTGTGTAATATACTTTCGTTTATGAGTATTCACATCAATGATGTATTGTCCTTCTTTCATGGGGTGTATGTTTTGAAAGATACCCAAGTCGGTAAGGGAACCTTTCACCCTCCTCTTTTTAAAAGACATCTTTTGTTGGGACTTTTAATTTACATATCTTTATGTTGGGATATGTTCTAATATATCATTATTGATGTAAATTTTATGTCCAAGTGATGAGATACCCTTTTATCTCTCATCAACTCAATTTGTAGTGACGCCGTTAGGCTGTCAAATTTTTGCAAGGGAACTTCTTAACCCAAATTTGATTACTTGGGATAAACTTGTACTCCTTGAATATGACGTTCTATGAATATGTGTGAATATCCTCTGATTGTTTTACACTTAATATCCACTTGTATTTGGTGTATTTGTTTGTCACATGTAATTATGTAATTGATTTATCCTTAAACCAAGGATACCGTCTTTGCAAGGGACTTCGTCTCAATCTCCTTTCATTGAGGCATATTTCTTTTTATACACAACTTTCTTTTATACGGTGTAGAAACACCTTTAAATTTTACATTTATACAAAAGGAATCTTTTTCTACGAAGAGTTTTACAAAATGACAAAACGGAATGTTTCTTTTAACGTACGCGGTGACAACGAACTTTTCTGCCGCCGCGAGTATTATTTGGTCTTTGGCTTCCTGAACAAGCCGTAATGTTTTTTTAAATGAAAGAAATGCCATATACTCTTTTATGTATTTTGGTATTGAAAATGGTTTTTATAATGGATTTTTTATGTCAATATATTTGAGTGATATATTGTGATCAAAGTGTGGAAATGTTTTCTTTCCATTATGTTTTTTTATGTCTTATGATTTTAAAATGGTACTTGGACATTTGATGGGTGGTTACGTGATAAACCATATGACGGGTGGTGCCGTGAATACCAGGACGAGTGGTTACGTTATAACCTCCAATGCATTGGGTATGGAAGTCGACCGTATGGCTATTCCATTAAGTATGTATGGAAGTCGGCCGTATAGCTATTCCATTAAGTATGTGTGGATGTTTGCCGTATGGTTATTCCATTAAGTATGTGTGGAAGTCGACCGTATGGTTATTCCACTTAAGTATGTTTATGTCCCAAGTTTCCTTTATATGTTATGTGTTCTTTATATGGGTTTTATGGTAATATTTTGGTTACTGAAGGGTATGTAATGAACTTTTATTCAGTGAAGAGTTTTTACTACTTAGAAAAGGTGAAAAGTATTACTTTGATAAAGTATACATTGTTTACTTATTGTTTTGAAAAACTAACAGTTTTCATTCTTTGTGTATCCTTTACTGAGCTTTTTATGCTCATCCCATGTTTTTGAAATGTTTTTCATAGGACTTAACGTGGAATGGGGTCAAGGATGGGATCAAGGGAAATTCATGCTACCTAAAACATAGAACTGGACATGTTTCTTTTTAAGAGTTTTTATTTTATGGAAACTTAGTAGAAGTTTCTACTTTTTAATCTTTTGAGATGTAATAGTTATGTCCTAATTCTCTAAAACTCTAAACCTGAAAAAATCCTCGATGTGAATTATTCATTTAATTCAATATTAAGTAAGGTTTAAGGATGTGGCCTTATAAAATTCATTGAAAAATATGATCAAGGATAGAAGGATTATATTAAAATATTGTTGAGGGGTAAAACTAAATTATATCTAGATGGAATTTTCTAGATTTCTAGAGAACATTAATCATGTTTTGTGGATTAATTATAGAAAATCATACAGGGATAAATATGGATTCCTTATAGAAACAAATTCACAAATAAAGGGGTACTTACAGTCTTATATTCTCAAGGTTCATGTGAATAAACCATAAAATATTCATTATTTCTTATATGTGAACTAATATCTTAAAAAGAAGCTAAATATGATATAAAT
The DNA here is from genome assembly GCA_963277665.1 of Viscum album. Taxonomy (NCBI): domain Eukaryota; kingdom Viridiplantae; phylum Streptophyta; class Magnoliopsida; order Santalales; family Viscaceae; genus Viscum; species Viscum album. The sequence continues at coordinate 624,782,624 of OY728133.1, forward strand.
ATTTTTAAATTAATATAAAAAAATGAGGATGATATGGAGGGTATGATTTCACTTTAATAGGTCAGAAATTAATCTTTATATACACTATATCATTGATGAAATCATAATCTATATGATGAAGAAATTTATCGAATTCTTTATCAACTTTCTATACATAGAAAATAATTAAGTGTGAAGTAGTTATAATGAGATACAATGTGATATACATTTAGAGGCCTTATATGGAATCAATTTCAAATATAACAATCCAAACATAAACCTATATGAAAAAATGGAAACCTTCATACTATGATATAGAGATAAATTCATGGAAAGTGAATACACATCAGAATAAAACAAATCATTTTACCTATCTTATTTTGGAGTAAAATGAATCTTAATTTAATAGACATTCATCAAAATTATAAACCACACTATTGATACATGTTTCTAGCTTAATTTGACACATTTTATAATGTAATTATGTAAAAATCATATACTTTTTAAAATTTAATAAATTTACTACATATTTTCTAAAATTCAAAATTATATTAAAATTCTTAAATAATTACTAAAATGCACAAAACATTTTATTTTATGAAGAAAAAACATTTAAATTAATTTTTGTATTAAATTTTATTGAAATTATAGTGTATAAAACAAAATATAATGTTATTACGGTATGAGAAAAAATATATGTTCCTTTTTAGATGATTATATACATAAAAATAACCAAAATACAATTAAATTCATCCAATATAAAACCCTACAACACTATTTCACGTAGTTCACATTTATACCATTTTATAGTTTTTATGCGAACTATATTTTCTCCATATGTTTAATTATTTAATAGTTTATATGAAATTATTTTATAAATTAATTGATAGTTTAAAAAATAAAACCAAAATAAATTAATTTTAATTTAACCAACCAATAAGAACAAAGTCGAGATAAACTAAATGAGTAAAGAACATATATGTTTTCTTCAATATATTACCCGTTATTACTTTGGATTAAAAATAATCTATAACAAAAAGACTTTTTGAGTCATCACATGAAGTATATTGATCAAGACTAATGAAGGAAGCGGTGGTGAAAATCTTATCCCGATAATCATAAAAAATATTTATCTGGATTCCATTAATAATGACATAAAATTTATATCTAAGGTGCTATTTATCATAAAACACTTAATTTTACATATATTAGAAAAAATATGTATCATATATATCCATGAAGTGAGTTATGTTAGTAATAGTTAATTGAAATTCCTCAATAAATATTCTCTATCCCAAAATTCAGTCAATGAACTTTCATTTCATCTTAAAGGATCAACCATTGTAAAAATTATCCAATTTGATTCAAAAAATAATAATAAAAGGAATTTTGATATAGAAGGATACAATCAACTAAACTATAATAATATCATTTCAATATAATTAAGACAACACGATCATGTTGTGTTCTCCAGTTCACTACTCGATCTATTGAAAATAAGTTATAACCATTAATAACCAATGATATCCATTCACAAATAACTGAATTAGGATCATTAGACAATGAAATTATTTATAATTAGATATATTCAAAATTAAACTCAATACCTACAAAAAATATGAATATTAAAATTAAAATCACACTTATTTTTTATTTTATTTAATTATTAATCATACCTTCAATTTAAACCAAGCATAAAAATAATTTCTATAAAAACCCCCATTACTATCAAAAGATACTAATAATGGACACTATATATGATTATTTAATGTTATATACATAAAAATATATTAGAAGTTTAATATATATATGAAACTATATTGTCTGTAATTCCATATACATGTTCAAATTAATTACACGATGTAGTAATAAAAAATTTTCATATATACACATGACTATTTGATGTTCTATCTCTATCTCTTCAAGGATTAATTTGTCCAATTTATATGGTCTAATTATAAAACAAGTATCGGAATTTGATATAATATTGGTTTCAATTTTATTAAAATAACCATATTTATTTATAATTTCCCATTTATATCTTGGGATCATATCAACCAAATAAATTAAAAAGAAATATGTATGTTCCTGAGCCAAGTAAACGTTCCTAATGGAACATTTATTAGGATTATTATTTCTGATGTAATAATTCATTCTATACATATTTCATTCTATTAGATAAATTCATTAACATAAATGTGTCTCCCAATAAGTATTTCATTTGGAAGATGAACTGTTAGATGTAACGCAGAAGGGAAAAAATATGGAGGAAAAAGTTTCTATAACATAATGATTGTTTCGAAATAAATTCTTAAAGAAGGATGTTATAATTGTAAGATCTTATAGACTTCAGTTTCAACTATATCCTATTGAACAACATTGACATGTTTCTTAAATATACATCCATAACCATTAATATTTCTAATATGTCCATAAATTTATTTTTATCTAATGTTCTTATTATATAAATAATCCTTTTAAATATCTATTTTATATAAAAAATCAGATAGGATGTATTTCTAGTCTCATACACCAATCCACTTTGTCTTGTTGAGAGAAAAGATCCACTTTCTTCATCAAAATGTTATTTATAAGAATTAAAACAAAGTTTCACATATATTTTTCTCAATGTGCATTATCTCTAAACAAGGACATAACAAATTGGTTGACTAATAAAGAAAATCCATGAAGATACATTTGTATATATTATTACAATTAGATTTGTTAGAAATATTACTGATTTTATTGATTTTATAAAAAATTTACCTAATAGAAAACCATCATCCAATAAATCATTAAGAAAATGAGTTCTATAAATTGGTTGAGGTGGAATCTCATCCTCAAAGGTATTGTGAAACCTCTAATTAATATTACTATTTAGATAAACCATTGGATGAAATATTTGATTTCCCATGAAACTGATACTATAATAATATATATGTCTTATCAATAATGTATTCTTCATAAAAAATGAAATGATAGTTTTTCTTTTATACAATATCTAGTCGTCATGGATTTAAAACAGTCACATAATAGACCCAAAATGAAACTAAACTACTCAAATAAATAATTACGATACAATGACTCAAATTTATCATTTGATAATCCATCTACAGTATGAACCAAGAAATCATTATACATAAATCTCTCAACATCATTCTATAACTATATTTTTGAGAATTAATAATACATGAATATATTTTAGGTCCTTGAAATTAATGGAATGTGGTATATTACTTATTTGGAACATGATATGTTATCCCATCATTATTTTAATTCCCCCAAGATATAACCCATTTGATAAAATCATGCAGGACAACAACAGCCACCTAAAATAAGTTATAATATTTTTGGTAAATCATGAAATTTATTTCTTGAAAATCCATGTTATTAATTAACATCAATGTAATATAATGATTTGTGGTAATATAGACATCATAAATAAGTAAATACTTTAATAAGGATATAATATAATTTATTGAATTATTAGATATTCAATAAATTATTTTCATATGATATAATCACATATAAAATTACAGCTTCTCATTTTACCACATTCCCGATATATAAGATCCCTAACATTAAAAATCTATTTTCCCCCGATGAACAATATTATTTTAATTAGTTTCCTTATCTATTCACATATCATCATTTTATTTCAATAAAATACTTTATTTCTCATAATTATGAATAAACGGAAAGTAATAAAAAAATAAATTCTTAATTACACACTTTTCATTTTGATCATGAACAATATGATATTTTATTTTCCATCTTTTATGAAAGCATATATGAATGTTTTCTTCAAAATGAATTTTATATATGGTAGATAACTTATTCGAGATATAACTAAGGCATTAAAATTTAATTAAAATAATGATAGTGTATAAGACCACTTTATGATGTGTTTTTAAATTAAAAATAAAAAAATATCCAACTTCTGTAGAAACATGATTCTGATATAATCATTACCACACACCAAATTTAAATTCATTATGAGGAAATATTTTTTATAATTTCAACATAGTAGAGTATAATTAGATAATTAATGACTATCATTTATATTTGAATACATATTATGAGAAATAAATTATTACAAAACTGAATACATATGTTTATATCATAGATCAAGTCATTTTGATTCTATCTAGTTCAATTATTCCATGCTCATCTATATTCCTATTGGATTTTGTTATATTATTTTTAAACATATAAAAATTAATGGTTTTTTAGTTATTTTTTATTTAAATTATTTTTGTTCTTTTATTTTTAATTTTATTTTTCTTATTGTTACTAATTCAATTCAATTTAGTAAGGATTGGTTTAGTTTTTGTTGGGTATAAGATGGAGTAGTATAGTTTTATTTATGCTAGTTTTATTCCACTCTCTTTTTTTGTTTGAATTTGTATATGTATATTATATTCAATTTTTTTAATATTTTTAATTTATTTATTTTAATTACTTTAATTTGATTCTGTTCAATTCATGTTTATTTGGTTCTTAATGGCCTATTTTAATATTTTTATTTCTATAATAGTTTATTTAATTTTTTTATATGTTCACTTTAATTTATTATGTTTGATTATGTAATTTTAGAAATAAACATCCACCATAATTAAAGGATCTCGAAATACTCAATGTGTTTAGGAGATATCTAACCTTTAAGTGTCATGAAATGTTAGAAAACTATTCTGAAACACAATAAAGTGGGGTTATTATTAACATTAAATGTTTACCATAAAAATTCATCTACACATTTGTTGAAAACATTATGAATAAATTATATTCATTCACTATTAATGTGTTGAAAAATAAGTAGCCTTATTTTATATTTTTCCCTTCTTTAATGAAGTGAAATGAAAGAACATGGTTATTGAAAAAATATGAAGATACATTTAAAACATTGGATGATATAAAGACATATAAATAGTGGAAGGAAAATTTCTATAATACCATAACATTCTGAGAACAATATTTATATCTTTATGAACTACAATAACACTTATATGACTTGATATAAAAATCCCTAGATAATAAAAAGTATGTGTATAAATCAAGTGATATTTATATGAAATGAAAAAATCATATCAGAATATATGAAATCAAAAAACTCATATGACTTTATAATTGGATGAAAAACACATGACCTGACATGTAAACATATCATATGAAGGTGACCCTTTTTTAATATCACATGATCAAGGCTATATAAATGACATGGATGTGTCTTTGAATGGTGTGGTTGAATTCTAGCATGCTATAATATGTCAAAATAATATATAAATAATATAATTTTAAAAACCTATAAATATAGTAGGTGAGAAATATTGAAACTCATTTGTGGGATCATGGGGAATTAAAAATATATAAACACATGAATTAAATAAAAATTTCATGTCAACCAATATGGAGATCACAAGAATGATTTTCCCTAAATATTGAATATTACAGTGGGAGGAAAAAATAAACATACTTCTAAAGGATCAAGAGAGAATTAGTAAACATTAGGTAAGTCTTGTTATATATATTATAAAGTTAAATCTAAAAATTTAGATACAAAAACCAATGACTTCAAATCAAAATTATAAGCCCAGTTTATTTTCTATAAAAGTAATGAGGAATTCCATGTTCAACCGACATGTTGTGTGCCATCTCCACTAAAAATAAGGTAGTATATTGACTTAAATATAACACTAAATCCCTGAATTTATAGAGTCCATCATTTAATTTATGAAATTATTTAGAAGCATGAGAACTATTTTATTGGGATATTTCATTTACAATATAGGGAATAAAATTTATAACGATGGAGATAAAATATGATAGAATGTGAATGGAATTATTATTCCATTATGATTAAACCTAAGAAATCATTATAAATATTTTGAATTGAATAAAAATTTAATTACAATAAATAGGAATTACTCGAGTATAAATACCTATCCATGTAGGGAATTTATTTTTCAAAAGGAGAGGGGTCATTAGATTTTTTATAGGAATGAGCTTATACCAATGGGTTTTCAAATCATTTGTATAAGTTAACTAATAGTTATTATTTTAAAAATTTATTCTTATAGGGCCTTATACAATATCCTATAGTAATGGTAAGTTAAAACAGTTTGTTTCGGTCCATTGGTATATAAATATAATTTCCAATTTTGAGAATAAACAAAAAATAAAAAAGAAGTGAACAATACATCATAATAAATCAATCCATGTCTAACAAATGCTTGATTCCTCCTCTCATTAACACTATTTCACAACCCTATTTTAGGTGGAATGAATTGTATAATAATTCTGTAGTATTCTAGATAGTTAGTGAAATCCTAGATCACGTATTCATCATCCTGACCTGATCAAAGGATCTTAATACTTTTTTCTAGTTGATATTGTAGTTAAATTTAAACCTCTTTAAGATTTTCAAAATTCCATGCTTCTTTATCATCAAAAAAACATATCCATACTATAAATTCCTTTGGTAAAAGTAAGAAAATTAACTAAAATAACCACATTATTGAGAAATGATTATATTATACACATCACTATGTATGAAATCAAATATATCACTAGCCCATTCAACCTTTCACCTGAAATGTGTTTTATTCATATTTCCTAATAAAAATTATTCCCAATTTTCAAATTAATCAAAAAAATGGTTTCAATAATAAATTTATATAGAGTGTTTGGATTTTTTTGTCATTTATATGCCCATGGTGAAAATTAAAATGATATATTGTATTAAAATCAATAATAATATACATATTCTAAATGATATAGATTGGATTATGTAAATTATGACTTTATAAACCATTTATCACATTCCCAATTCCACAAAACAAATCATCTATATATATCAGTTAACTCATGTCGTTATTGGTGAATTAAAATATATTCTTTTAAAAAAAATTGAAATTAAATTTATTATTATTGAAGGAAAATAATAATATTTGTCATTTTCAAATAATAATCCAATTATTAATGTCATATCATAAGTGCTAACCTTTAATGAATCAACTCTTTAGACATTAATGATACATAGATTTACATCACTCATTTTCAATTCTAACATTTATCAACGTCTGTGATTGTTTTCTCAAATATGTTATCTACTCCAAGTATCGGTTAAACATAATAAAAGTTAGTATCATTTATCTCTATAATATTCACATTCAAACACACAAATTATCAAATTTTAGAACACTTTTCAATCAAATATACCATTATTGGAAAATCTTATTTTTCAAACATATAAGTGATATCAATTTTATTACTATGTAGTAAGCTATAATATAGTAAAATAAAAATGGGAGAGTATCAAATTTATATCTAATTATTAGGTACGTTTAATTAAATTACCCACTCTAAAAATAATGACCCCATACAAGGCCTTTATTTAGTGAGTGAAGATCCATATTTCATTAATGTTTGAATCTGTTATAGATTTACTATTAATAAATTTTTCTTTATTGAAGTTAACATTCCAATAATATCATATATGAATCATTGATATTTTAGCTGATAAAATATTTCCAACACATTATACAAACTAAAACAACTCTATTATTATGGTATCCAATCTTTTAGGGTTTTCTAGATAAGTGTTTTCCAAATATCACAATGTGATTTTGTTACCTAAACTTCAAGAATAGTCATCTCCACTATGGCTTACACAACTTAATCTATGGAAAAACAACCTTATAACCATCTTACAGTGTAGGATGGTCAATTTTCTGACATGTTTCACTTTTGAATGAATCTCAACATTAATATTATTTTGGGTTATCATTTTTAAAATTCAGTGTATTTTGACATATATAACATTAATACATATCCAATTTCACCTTATTGAATTATAATTATATCATTTTTATAAACATTTTTGTATTTTCTATTATAATGTTTTTTAATCCCTCTTATATCCACCAAATTACATATTTCACACTATATTAATTTTTAACTATTTACAAAACCTAAATTTTTCTGTTATTCACCCATGACTGAAGATAAAAATATTCAAAAACATCTAAATGTATCTCATGTATAAGGTATATGAAATACTCTTGTATAGTAATATAGTTTTATTACCTTGAAAAACTAAACATGAGTGAACCATGAGAAGATAGTAAACCGCAAACCTTTTTAAAACACGACATAAGCCTCCAGTCTGGTGGATAATCGGAATGCGAGCCTTTCTCCCAAGGGAGATATTAGTCAGGAGATAATTCATTTATTTATAAACCAAACATAATATAAAAAATAATCATTCAATAACTCTTTTTATCTAATAACTCTGGAAACAAATTGTGGCCTTGGAATATAGAAACTTAATATCATGATATCACACATAGCATGTAATATAGTTATCTATCTATTTGAAGAAATTAATCACATTAATCTAGAATACAAAATATAAAAAAATATAAACAACATATAATCATAAATATTATAAAATAATATAAAATAAAAACTATCAATTTAGATATTTTTCATAAAATGTGTTAAAAATGTAGGCTTTTACTATTTTATATAATATTGAAAATCCCATTTTATTATTCCTAACACTAAAAATTTAAATATTTTTAAAAAAGAATAAAAAAATTAACAAAATATTAAAACTTTATATTTTTTAAAATTTTCATATTTAATCACTAATTTTACTATGTTTTATTTTAAAATATGTCTGATACTAGAGAAATGCAGCTATATGTGTCAATTGAATTTTATGATAAAGGATTTAATACAACAATACAGATCATATAGCTACCTATGATTAGTAGTATTATTATAACAACTATAATTTTTTTAAAAATAGAAATATAAAATTTACACTATGAAACACCTTTTTTACAGAATACATAATTCAATCAATCATTATGATATCACATATCATAACCTATGATACTTATCAAAACTATGGGTTTATAAAATATCATACTTTCTGATATTGTTTAGTTGTACACAATGACTAATCGATGTTGATAAATTCATTATATGGTATAATGTGATAAAAATGCGTAAAATTAATGTATGTATTTCTTCAAAAACCAATTAAAATTCTTTCATTTATTCCTCAAAAAAATCCGTAATTCCCTTGATGGGTTTTATCGTATCATCGAATAATCATAGGCAGTAGAAAATACCCATATAATTTCATATTTATCTTCCATAAATCAGTATGAAAGGAATATTTTTGTGGAACTTACAAGTCTCATATATATAGTAGCCTCCATCTTGGAGGATCATGTTTTATGTTGATCAGAGGAGAAATAAAAAATGGTTTCCCTTATTTATAAGTAATCTACCAAATTTGGATCACATATCAAAAAATGAGGAACATGATTAAGTATGTATGTTTAAGTGTATTATCTACAAGTTAGATGTTGAAAAATGGGTTAGATATATTTGGTATTGTTCACTTATAATGGGATATAAAAATAAGGGATACCCTAAAATTATTCATAAATTTCATGTACTATAAATTAAATAAATACTTCCTGATATTTATAATGTATTAATTACCATATCATAGAACTTATGAAATACCTCTTGTTGGTTTCCATTAATTTAACTTAATCAGTGAATGTTCTGAGACATGTATAATTAAATCATAATGAATTCTAAATTATGAGTTCCATGTGGGAGATAAGTTTCACAGATAAAACATCCCGCACAGTGGGATTTTATACTAATTGTATCTTATGATGTAGAATATATGAAATAACCTATTCTTTCTTATCAATCCCAAATTTCGTATCCTATAATATAAATCACACACATATATATTTATATCATAGGATGTAACTTAGATTAATCATATAACATGATTTACCCAAATTTCATTGCATATCCATTAAATTACACTACAATTTTTGTATTAGTCCTTATACATGTTATTTTTATTAACATGTATCATTAATCACTTTTTTTGATATATTTTTTAAAATAACAACAAGAAATATTAGTAGTTAAGTTGGATATGTTTTTTGTGTCATACGTGATATGATATTGATTGAATATCAGGAAAGTATTTTCACTTCCATGTTATGAATGATGTTATCTTAGGACTGTTGAATGATATGGAAATATTTTGTGATGTCCACAACAATAGAGGGTTATAAAAGATTTTTAGGTATTCAAAGAATGATATTCATGTATACAGGTTAATAACACGGGAATACAACCTTAATGATGAGATACCTAGACACAAGGATTATATTATCAAGTAAGCATTCATATGAGGTTGTAATCATGATGACTTTAAAAACATTCATTTTGAGTGCCTTGATGTGTAACTAGATTTCATTCTAGGACTTTTTCAAAACCACCAAATTACACTGAGAAATATTTATAGAGGGTCTCACAATATGTGTATTCAGAGTCTCATATAAATATATATTTTAATTTACTATTTTAAAAAAATATTGTTCCTTCGATCAGAGAATAAAAATTGTCAAGGTAATGTTGATCACATAAATTCAATAACCTATTATTTGAGTTTTAAGTATATAATAGATAAATACTAATAAATATTTTTTCACTAATTAGGGAATCTAATAATTAAATAATTATTTATTTATTGAATAATATAATTATTTTTATATTTATTATTCAATTATAATAAAGGGGGTGGGGGATTTCCAGTTCATGTTAAGGGACCAATAGAAATGAAATATTTTTTAGTATCATTTAATTATATACATATTTATCTATTTAACAAATTATATTTAAATATATTTGATATAGTTCATGTCGTGGAATATAATAATAATTTTATTATTATTATTTTACATGGAGTTTCTTTTGAGTTAACATTTACGTAATGGTCTCCATGAGATTATTAATTTTCTAACACTATGTATATTAATCAAATTATGTAATTTTAGAGTATGTGAGATGTTTTGTAAAAAAACTAAATTCTCTCAAGAGAATTCTTTCAATGCTTGACAGAGAACCTCTCAATAGTTCTCAGAATAATGATAGATGATCATTTTTCTCCTCTATCTAATGTATGAGATAATAAGAGCGAATCTATGAAGACTAAAAGAATTAATGTCGTTATCAACGATGAATGAAAAATGAGATTTATTTCTTATATACTAAGAACTATAATTACAATAACAATTTTCCATGATTCTTAGAGCACTATTGTATACCATTAGAGGGATTTAAATTGGATTATTGTTCATAATAATGACATAACAAGAGTGTCACCCAAATTGATCATCAAGGAAAAATGTATTACCAAGTATGTGTAATTATTATTATAAATTAATTAAAACTTTTATGTGTACAGATCCTCTCTTTGAAGGTTTTTGGGTTACTTTTTCTAGTTTTGAGGATTTTACCAAAATAAACCGATGAAAAAATATTTATCAACCATCATTAACATTTCATTCATGGAGTAAAAATACAATATTGTATATCATCCGGTCTTATAGAATAAAATAACTTTACAATATTACTTAAATGAAAGTGTGTGGTTTCATAGGATTATGATATATAACAATTTATCATTGACACACAAGTTCAGACGATACTAATGAGATGACAACACACATGTCATCAAGGAATAAATTAAATAATACTATTAAAGATTATATAATCAATTTCAAAAAAAAATTCAAAATACAACTCTAATCAAACATTGGTTTCTAATCAGAGTATCAGTCATCATAATTTGATAAAAATATTTAATGGATGTTTAATATTTTATATATATATACTCAAATAAATTAAAAATTAATTTTGTAAAATTTCATACATGTTTTAAATTATTAAAAAAAGAATATTAACAAAATATTTAATTTTATGATATTTTAAAAAATATTATTACATATAGTAAATTTAATATATATATTTTTAAAAACATAAATTATTTTAAAACATAGAATAAATCATACGTTACTAGATTTTTAAATTATTATCTCACACTACAAATATTTAAGACTCTCTATTGAAATTGTCTTAATAGTTCGTATTATTTAAAAAATATTTTTTCCTTTTTTAATAATTTTTTTATATAAATTTTATTCAAAATTATATTAGTTATTATTTTTTACATTAAAAATATTTTAATTTTTACAAAATTTATTTTATTATACATTAAATGAAAATGTATTGATTTTTTATTATTTAATTTTAGTTATTGTTTTTTGTTTTTCAATGCATATGAAATTATTTACATTTATAATAATTATGAATACTACATTATTTTTTTAATATAAACCATTCATTTATTTTTTTTAATTATATATATAATATATTTTATTTTCAGAATATTTAAAAAAAACTCCAACATATGATGTTTGTCATTTTCAAAAAAATTTGTTTATTTAGGATAATTTTCAAAACATTGCTTTAATATTATATATATATTAATTTAAAATTAATTAAATATTTTTTAATTAAATCTCAAATTTATTTATTTTCTATTTATTATTAAATTTACTATATTCTTTTACTTAATAAAATGATTAAAAAATATCCCCAAAGTATATGAAAATATCATGATATATATTGAGTAATTAATGTTTATAATGAATGGCGTTCCCAAAAATATTAGGGGAAATTCACATAGGAGTTGATGAAATCAATTAATCTAAGTAATCATTCTGCTTCAAATTTCATGTAAAGATCCATCATTGAGCATCATCAGCTCATAAAGAGCCCCTATTTTTTTTACATTACTCACATGTATGTAAGGGGCATAAAGGGATTATGATATACTAAATTTATCATAGACACACTAGTCCTATATATATGGGAAATAAGTGATACATCGATAACCAATAATAAAATTAAAAATAATAATGAAATATTACAAATAAAAAATCAAATATGTGTTAGTCTATATAACTAATGACCATTAGCAAATTATATTAATAATTTTATAATAACTTTTGATAAATTGTATTTCAAAACCTATTTTAGTTTTAAAATAATTAAATCATATATAAAATAACTGATTTAAAAAAGTAAAATATTTAACTCCATTTATGTTAGCCAAAGAACATGTTCAATTTTTTTTGAAACATTCAAATATATTTAAATCATTGAAAAAGAAAATTATTTAAATCATACAATCTGTATAATTTTTATGTAATCTATAAAACTAATTAAAAGAAACCCAATCTTTTCTAAATCATAAAATTTAATATTTTAAATGTTATATAAAAGAAATTACTAAAAATTTAAACACTACTGGAAATATGACCTTTCCCAACGCTTCTATTCCAACAGTTCATAAAAACCGTTAGTATAGGTTCCCTTTCCCAACGGTTTGGCCAAATTGTTGGGAAATCCCACATTGAGGCCACTTTTCCCAACGGTTTGGCCAAATAGTTGGGAAAAGGTCCACCTTTCCCAATGGTTTGGGCAAACCCTTGGGATATGTCCCCCACAGGTCATCCTTATCCCAGAATCAAAATGCAGAATCAAAATCTGTACCAACGGTTTTGACAACTGTTGGTATATGCCTATACCAACGGTTTTGACAACTGTTGGTATAGATCCTTTGATTTATTATCAATTCTTCTTACATAGAACATTATATAAATCAAAATTTAAAATAATTATGAGAAAACATATATATATATATATATATATGTAATTATATTCACAAAAGTCATGTTAGGTTAGTGGTTAAGTCGTTGAATAATAAACTAGGGGTCCTGGGATCAAATCCCAGTGTATGTTTTTCTGAAATACATATACCAACGGTTCCATAACTGTTGGTATAGATTTTCATATTAATTATACCAACGGTTTCCAAAACCGTTGGTATAGACCTATCCCAACGGCTTACTTGGCATCGGTTCTCCAAACCAATGGTATAGGCTAAACCAATGGTTTGGAGACCTATACCTACAGTTCCAAACCATTGGTAAAGGTTTGTTTTCTAGTAGTGAAAACTAATAAATTCATTAAAAAATAAATAAGTAACACAAATTTACATAAAGAAATTAATACTTTTTTTTGACCTTGAATTATAATTTTAAAATAAAAATAAAAATTTCCTGAGTTTTGCAAAAAATCTATAGAAGATTGTGTCTTAAAAAGTGGTGAAAGCATTTTATGGAAGGTAATAACAAGTGGCATGGACCACTTTGAAATATTTTTTTCATGAATATTACAAGAGACATAACCATGATTTTTTTCTTCCTTACCCCATAATCAAAATTCATGAACCCCATTCATGGTAGATAGAGAAGTCATTAGTGTTAATTGGGTTTAATTATCCTTGGATCAATTTTAATAAATATTATAAGCAGTCTCCATTTTTTCCAGAAAAAACTCCCTATTGAGATGTATATATTATAAATTATAATAATATTATAATAATATTGTTAATCTTATATCCATTATTTTATAATATCATATGTAATATCAGAATATAATTTCAGTTTGATAATATATAACATAACTAAAAAGGATTCATCAAGATAAACTATTTAAGAGCAATATGTAATTGGAAATTCTATCCTCCTACATAGTCCATTAAATTTCAACATACACCATTTGTGTTTAAGTTATTATAATTTATAATTTTTTATCAAGATAACTGATTTTGATAAATTAATAGTGAATACCGCTCTATTTTCTACATAGATGAAAATGATTCTAATTTCAATGTTATAACATCCCTAACACGAGTGCCACTACCCTGGTGCCCTGAACCAGGTCATCACATGACATCAAGCCTGCCTCCTCATACACTAGAGGTTGCCGACTAGTAGTGTGGGTATTAAAGATTCATGGGGAAACTATTTCCTCTTTATTAAATTAAGCCACAATATAAATACAATGAAATAGCATAAGTAACATATAAAAACTAATGCACATGCATAAATAACTATCACAAAAACTGTGTACAAACTACAATCAATAGTAAATATGTCAGGTCATGCTAAAACACCAAGTCTATATTTCCAAAATATATATAAACATCATAATCCTCAAAAATACTCATGGATCCATGTATGGAACCTCGTTCACAAACTTCCCATCATTGAATCAACTCCCAAGTTTTAGGACATTCTTCTTTACTTAACTCAAACCCATGAAATCTTCTAGGGTACCCAATGGTGGCCTAGGCAGGGTGTGTGTAAATCTCATTAGGGCACCACCAATGATATATAAAAAATACCAATTCAAAAAAGATAGTACAATAAAATACTAATTAATGAAAACTAAATAATGTTTTGTTAATGTAGCCATTCTTAATAATGTTTCACCTAAGTTAATCCACCATTAAAATGACATTCAATAATTTCAACATATTAATACATAATAAAAAATTCTTATATGTTCAATGGATTTGGAATGTTTAGAAACCACATGGAATATGAGAATAGATCAAGTCTTATTTCACTAGGAAAACACATCACAACAACCACATTATCTGCACATCAAAGCCTTAGTCTTGGTGGAATGAAACAGTTAGGGTAATAGAACTATTTCTCCTTCCAAAACCCGTGTATTGAGGGGTATATTATGGAACCTCAATATAACTATACTCATGATCATAGAACCTCTTATCAATACCTCACTCAATATAGCCATGTACACATTATTATTTATTCATTCACCACACATAACCACATTTAAACTGAGCATAGCCAATATCATTAGCAATATCAAAACAAATAACAACTATAATGGGAAATAGTATTATAACACTTACCTTTAACAAATTTATTTTCTATATAACAAAAAAATTTAGATAATTCCTATTTTCCATGCCAAAAACACTTATCATATTCAATCTTTCCCATGAATTAACCCACAGATACTTTTCAAGTGAAAAACAGAACTCATTTAGTGCACTCCCAATACGCACACTCAGCACCTTTATCATATTAATCTAAATAACCCCTTAACCATTATAAAAATCTATAGATAACTATAGTAATCCTTTATTAATCAATATATTAACAATTTTACACATTCTCCATGGCTATCATAATCATAAGTCAATTTGACACTGTAAATTTCCATTAACCACATTCGAGAAGGGTCGGGACACCCCATGTGTGGCCCTAATTTGGTCAAGTCATCCCCCATGAACCCCATAGGGATTATGAGTGGTTAAAATGTTTATTTATACACCCATTATATTAAATATTTTAATGACACAATGAACACATCAATTATGGAAGAATAATATCCCTAACAAGCACAAATCTATGTAAAACCCAAGGGATATTACCTGTATACCACCTAACTCAAATCTATTGACAAAAAAACTCAAAATCAAAGACGTAGATCCTGATTCAACCTCCCATTGAATCCTAAACATATATATCACTAGAAAATAATGGTTTTATAGCTTCAGAAGGTCATAATAGAAGGATGCAAACCCTAAAACAAAAAGAGAAGCTACAGAGGGATTAGACATAGCCAGATCATTGATCCGCACCCAACAACACTCTAAATGGATTAAGATCAAAGGATAATCACCCCTTATAAGTTTCGTTCCCTAGGGTTCATAAATAAGGGACAAATAAGGATAAACGGGAGAAAAATCAAGTGAGGTTTTTAATTCCCATAACGATATTTTATGTAATTTTTCCAAACTTTACAGGGGTGAACAACTTACTTGTCCTATTTTCCAAACAATGATTAAACCATGAAAAACACACTATACATAGGATTTTGGGTGTCATGGTTACCTAGTAAAGTTGCACGATTTTCTAAACATTACATCGACCATGCATTAAAACTATATCAAGGGTTTCATGGTTACATGGGTATTCTGTATTATTTTATTAACCATGATCCTTACAGAGATTGGGCCATTTGTCACTTTCTTTTCTATCCCAAACCACCAAAAAACATACCTGGGTTCCAACATTACCGATTTACAAATTCTATGGTGACCCAACCATAGTGATACCCTAAGAAACACATTATCTCCAAACACAAACTCAAGCGGTTTACAATATAGATCTTCTTATTACTTCTACCTATTTTGAGCCATTATCATGTACTTGTGAATCACTAAAAACTTCTCCAACATCTCCATTATAAGAAATAGTTCCAAAATCATAGATTCTATATGTTATAACCAAAAATATAGAGAAATGCACCTTCTTTCATAGAGATATTCAAAAGGTACCATTTGAACTGTCCCATGAAAAATATTGTTGTAAGAGAACTCAACAATCCAAAAAAAATCCCCAAGAACCACTGAAACTAGAACACATGATCTCAAAATAAATTCTAAAACCTGAATCATATGCTCTGACTTCTCTTCCATCTGTAGGTGATAATCCATACTCAAAAACACTTTGATAACATGCACATTCTGTAGTCCATTTTAGAAGCGCGATGTAAAACCTGGATCATGATATGAAATTACAGTTCTCAGAATAATGTGCAATAATGCTATCCATAAAACATATAACTCTCCCAACTGATTGATATTTTATTTCTTTTATATGGTTATAAAATGGAAAACCTTGGTCAATCAACCCAAAACTAACCAAAATGCATCATTTTTCTGATGCGTCCTTGGAAAACTCATTGTGATTCCTTTAATTACTTCATTAATGTCATATGTCTATAATAGACCACATGGGTGATAATGTTTATCCCTGGATTATTAACAGGTAAGGAATCATTCCTTGAAACCCACAACATCCATCTACATTCACAATAATAAATAGTTTCAATGAAGATCACAATACTTACTAGTTAAATAATGATGAAATTCATACTTGAATTCATGGAACATACACATATACTCTTCCCACATACACACTAGTATAACCACTTGGACACTAACATAGAAAAATCCATCATCCCAAATATACCAAATCAATAGTGACTCCCCACCATTATGATTTTTCTTTAATTTCCAAACACTCTGGATCCTACAACTGACTCTCTCTAACCAATATCAAATGATTGGACTCATATTAGGTGGATATAAGGGTCATTTTTTCATTCCTATCTTGCACTTATAGGTGTATCTCAGCAAATAATTAAATCATTTTACACTCAGAGTTGGATTCTGGAACAACTTGATTGTGAGTCTCCTAGATCAGAGAATAATCCAAACTATTCTGTTTCCATTCGGTATAAAATAACTCGAAATAGATGTATTTTAGGTACTCAACCAACCTTCTCTATAGATGCATGAAATCGAACTAAGATAAAATTTACATTATGATTTTATGGTCAGTAATCACTCTGAACTATTCTCTGAATAAGTAATTCCTCCAACACATTATGGCATTAACCACACCAACTAGATCAAGGGCATGAGTAGGGTAGTTTATTTCCATATGTCTCTATTTTATTAACCCCCAAGCTACAAATCCATCATCATATATGAAAAATTTATGATTTCCAACACCAAACATATCAATGAATATTTATTAACTCTTTCCAGGTTTAGGTATGATCAGAATTAGTGCAATTGCCAACCTCTTCTTCAACTCTTTAAAAGGATTCTCACGTGCTTCCAACCACTCAAAATTAACTCCCATCTTGGTTAGTCCAGATATTGGTGCTTCCAATCTGTAGATATACCTAATAAACCTTCTATTATAACCATTCAAATCTATAAAATCTCAAAACATCAAAAACATTCTTAGGATGCACCCATGATACCATAACCTGAACCTTCTCTGGATCCATAGACACACCTGCATCAGAAATTATGTAACCCAAGAAATGACTTTATCAATAAAAAAATGAATTTTTTATATCCTGAAATAAATCATAATCATGATTAGTATATTTATAATGATTTAAAAATGTTTTTCATGATCATTAAGATTTACAGAATAAACATATATTTCATCAATGAAGATGACAACAAACTATCCTAGATATTGTTTCAATAACCAATTCATCAATTCCATGAACATAAATGGTGTATTTTTTAACCAAAACGACATCACCAGA
Source organism: Viscum album (assembly GCA_963277665.1). NCBI lineage: Eukaryota > Viridiplantae > Streptophyta > Magnoliopsida > Santalales > Viscaceae > Viscum > Viscum album. The sequence goes on from OY728133.1 coordinate 624,801,515, forward strand.
AGATCATACAACTTTTATGTTCTCTGAAATGATATATGTGGAACATCAAAAAGTATGACCCTCAACTGATGGTATCTAAATATTAAATAAATTGTCGATAACACTAAAGCTATTATCAACTGGTCATACATGTCAACAATTCTAGGATGAAAGTATTAGTTCATAAACATCATCTAATTGGACATCCAATAATCAACACATTGCCTCAATGATCTGTCTAACATCTTGTAAAATAGTACAAGAGATCCCCAAGGTGATGTACTAGGATAGATAAAAACTTTATTCTCCAAATCCTCAAGATGCACTTTAAGTTACTAGAGTTCCTCAAATGTCCTTGGATATGGTGGAATGGAAATCATCTCCAGCACTGGTAGTAATTAAATCGTAAACTCAACATTCCTCTAAGGTGTTATTTCTAATAAAACCTTAGGAAACACATCCTAAAATCGACCCACAATGGGATGAAAGAATAAATACTCTATTCCCCCATCTTCTATCACATGATATGATACATGACCTATATGTTATACCATATTCTAGAAAATTTTCATTGTGCACCCTACTCCAACATCAAACCCACCTTGAAGTACATAAGTGTCTCCATTGAGAGTTGTGAACTTCACCTGACATTAGTAACAGTCGATTCGGGATTGATACAACACCAGTTAAGTCATTCCCAAAATCAATTGTAAACCTAACGTCTCTAGGACAATTTGGTTCCACAGTAAATGATATCCACAAACATCCATAGAACAACCTTGAAACACCTGGTATCTTTAACCCATACCCTTAATGGAGTATCAAGAAACATAACTCCAAATGCACTTTCCATGGATAATCCCAACACCACTATTAACTATGTGGAAATAAAAAAAAATTGTCACACCAGTTTCAAATATATAACTAGTGATCCAAGAAGCTAAATGAATCATACCTTTAATGGTATATGGTTCTGCCTCTCCACCTTCAGGTGTAGATAGAACATCATGAAGATGACCTACCCATCTTCCTTGAGTTCCAACCTGAGTACCCTACACTACACTACCTTGCTGATGTGGATTTCCTTTCCCTAGAGTTTCACATCCACTACCCCTTGTAGTATGACCCATGGAGCTCCAAATCCAATATTGATGTGGGGTAATTTACCCCCTACCTGCACATAGAAACTACATTTGGAATCCCCCATTTCATGACTAGCGTTGGTTCCTATAGAACCTCGATACAAGGCCCATTCTTCACATGATTGGCACTCAACAAGTGGTCGGGGATACTGGTTGTGAATGTTCCCCAACCTACCAAAAAAAAATAATTGAACACTTGGAAACCACCCTAAGAGGATATCCCCCTATTTGGAATTCTTTTTTTTTACTTCCACCTTGATGTAGATTTCTATAAATGGAACTTCTTTCTATCAAAATTAGTATCTCTTGTCCACCCATATGGAACTTCAATCTCACTACTCGAATCTCCCACTATGTTACCTTATAATATAATGTCTTGATACACTACCTCGGAAAACAGTGTCAAATCGTAAGATATTTACATGGGACACGATCTCAGGAATAATCCCATATTGAAAACATTTCTCCATAGATGCCTCATCTCCTTCCAACATCTAAATGAAGTGGCACAGATTAGTGAAACAATTATCATAATCCATCATGAAATTTCCAATTGGGTCAAACACAAAAAATCCTTATATTTATTCTTCCTAAATATTTCTAGAGATATGTTTCAAGTAACTTCTCAATGAAATCTTTTCACATCATTCCTTCAACAAACTCCATTTTAACAATGATGTCCCACAACCAATTTTCTTGACCTCTCAACATGTAGGCCTCTAACACGAATCACTACTTGAGAGGAGTCTCCAGATGATCAAGAATAGCCTCAATAGACTCTATCCATAACTATACTACATCTATTCTATGCTCTATGATAAGGTTTTGAGGGTGATGCAATTGAAACTCCATGGTCAGCTCAAACATGGTGGGTGCAACCCACCCTAGTTACCTTTTCATCATCTGTATAAAACGAAAAATGTTCTCATGGAAATACTCTTCAATATTTTCATGAATAACCACATTCTATTTCTCTACTATTGGAGGATCATTCTCAGTAACATACTCCTATTTCTATGCCTACACACGTCTCTATGGTGTAATTTCTCTACAATGCCAAAGATGATCTTTAGAACAATGATGATAAATCCTTCAATAAATATAAAAAGGGATTACCAATAGCCAAAAATAAAAATTCCACATACACTTCAAAAATAGGCCTTATAAAAAATGGGACACAACCCCTGACCTCCCCTTTCCATAGGTCATGACCAATACGTGGTAACTAGCTCACCTTGTTACAAGCCTTACCTACTACACCATTTCAAAAAAAATCTATTTCACAACCTACTGAAATTTTTTTTTCACTTTAAAACCCTTAACCAAAAAAATTATTTAATTATTATTTAACATTTTTCTCCCCTTTCACAAATTTATATCATATCATCAAACATCATTTTCATCACCTTCATGAAAATTGAATCCACCATACCCCTTTATATCCCACACACATGTCTCGTTTGTGTGTTTTCCTAACATGATTAATGTAACTTATATACATTGGTTAATTGAATGATACATGAATGAAAAACCATGTTCCAAAATATACATAAGGAAAATTTGGTAAAATTGTTACATTAGAAAAGAACCTAATCACCCAATGGTGAAATATCATCAAACATAACAACACGCAAAATGAACAACAATTACCACCCACAGTGACATTTTTTTTCACTCATACTTGGTTTAGATACTCCCAATAATGAGATCAGTATCATTTCCCAAAAAATTATTAACATACTATTTACCATTCACAAATATTAAGTCACAAAATTACCTCCTATGATACCAATTTGTAATATCCTTTACCTGGGTGATTCAAAATCGGTGCCCCGAGCCTAGTGGTCACATGACCTCAAGCGTGTATCCTTGTATGATTGAGGATTCCGACTAGTAGTGCAAGTTTAAAAGTCACATGGTGACACTATAACATTTTTACTATAGTATTACATAATAGAAAACATATGGAATTGTGTGTGTAACATAGACAAACTAATTCACATGTGTAAATAACCATCACCCAAACTCGGTACGAACCACAAATAATAGTTAATATTTCATGTCATCCTATAAAACCTAATGGATAAACCCAATATAATGATATATATTGGAATAACAAAAAAATCATGAATTCAATTGCAGAATGAAATCCATAACCATCCCATATATGATTGAACCCTCGATCACATGGTCATTTCCCTTTACTTGACATTTAACCATGAAATATACTCAGGTACCCAAAGGAGGACAGAGCAGGGTGTGAGTACAACTTAGAATTCCACCACCAATGGTGAATAAAAATTTCAATTCCAATTATATATTACATGAAAACACTGTGTAATGACAAATAAATAATGTATAGTTCAAATATCCATTAGTAATAATGTTTCACCAATGTTAATCAACTATTAAATAAAGATTTAATACTTACTATATCACAAAACATAATTCACCCTTCTTATGTGTTGAATGTATTATTTATGTTCACTAATTGGAAAGAATATTTGAATAAACCATGTCATGTATCATTTGGTAAACACATCACAACAATGACATTATTATCATATCAATGCCTTATTCTTGGTAGAATGAAACCATTATGGGAATAGAACCCTATCACCTTCCCTTACTCGTGCATTGATGGAGACAGTCTAGAGGCCAATTCTAATTCAACCCATGGGAAAAGACCCAAATTTCAATACCCCACTCTACCAAACCATGTTCAAATTCTTATTTATCCATTCACTATAACACCCCGAGATTCTACGACATGTTTCCCTTTGAATAATACTATATATTGTGTTGTATGTAACTTCGAGTTCAAACACACCACAACCAATAAAACTAGCAGTTATGAATAGTAATATCTAATTTTTGAAATTTGATAAAATTTATCTTTCAAAATGGTCTTCATTTTTGGATTCGAAATATCGAAATTAACTTAGGGTGAATTTTTGTATTTTTCTGAAAACATTCAATTTTTTTATGAATACTGAAAAAACACTGCGTTATTGTTTAAAACCAACTTTTTATTTAAACAATTAGTTATTTTATTTATTTATTATAGGTCAAAATAGATAAAAAATATCTATATATGTTCAATGTAATTAATTGGTGTAATTTTATAATAAGTCTAGATATGTAAAATTTTATCGAACTCTTTACCGTCTTTTACCCACATTCTACGAGCATTTGAAAATTTTCATAAAATGTAATTTTACCGCTTCTTTGAGTTGAATTTTAAAAATCTAAGAGACACAGTGAATATCAGTACGTAAATTTTGGTTAATTAAGATGAAAATAATTTTTGGAGAACTGTAACTTTTGACTTTTATTTACCACGATTGAAAGTAAATAGGGTAATTAAGGGTAAATCTGATATCATAATTACCCAACATGTGTCCTAATTTTGTTGGATAAGTATATTTCGACCAAAAACAATATTAGGAATAAAATATGATCCCTTTTGGTCCATTTGGATTAGATTAATACATTTATTATTATTTTAATTATAGAAGAGTTAAGAGAGTTAAAATCAAAGTTTAATGACTAAATCATTTTTAATATAAGGTTAAAAACAATTTAAACTAGACTATAAATATTAATTAAATATATAAAAATATTTCCTACATAAGGGTATTTTATTTATAATTTTTAGACATTAAATAATTTAATTTATTTATGACACAATGATGTTGCAGTAATTACTTTATTTAAGAAAGATTAAAATAATTGATATTATAAATATCCAAATAAATGTAATTTGATACTTTTGATGAATTACACCAATTCTATAGGTTAATATTACATGTTAGGGTCGATGAAATACTTTTTTTGAAGTAATCATGATGTTATGATATTTTCAAAAATCAAAACTAAATAGTGTCAAAATTGACATAATTGAGTTTTTAAAACAAATATTATATTATTAATTGATATAGTATTCATAAGAATCTAAGTTTCATCCAAAAGTCTTAGATAATGTTATATATATTAATAATTAACCACATGGGGTTCTCTTGGAATGGTATAGTTAGTTTATTAACCATATAATATAAAAATACAAAGAGACATACTAAATGACAAACTATTTAACTAAGAGATAAATCTAAAAGATAAGGTTAATATGATGACTGAAACCGTTATAAAACCTATTGGTTGAGATATTTTCAACCCATACCCACCTAATCATTTAAATTATTTATTTTTGATCCATTATAAATAGAAAATGTTTTTATTATAAAATAATATTTCAATCTGTTCCTATGGTGCCCTCACCCCTCTTTTAAAAGAGAACATCCCCTTCTCTAAAATTGACACCTTCAAAACCATTTGGCTCGGCCAAAACCTACCTTAATATCCTCTAAAATGTCCTCCCTTAATCCTATATGCCTTACATTAGTTATAAATCTATATTATAGAGCCCTTTTGATCAAATCAAAAGGGAGAACCCAAGGTAAATATTTCGCCACGTCTTTCATGTTCTTTTCTTCTTCCACTTCTTCTTTATTTGTTGTTTACATTATAAAATAATAAATCCAGTATCTTCTATTTTTGTTATGTTATTATAAAAATGGTATAACCATATTCATTATTCTATCCATCCTATAAATGACAAAGTCCCCATATGTGCATACGTATGGATTACCGTCTCCACGTCCTGGTGTAGTTTTTTATTAAAACACTTCATCATTTGGATGGGTATAAAAATGATTATAAATGTTGTAAATAATAAATATAAAATTTTAATTATTTTTTATATATGATATAACATCAAATTACATACTATTTCACCATCAATATAATTACATTGTCGCTCGTGCGTATGTACGAATTACCGTCTCCACGAACGCGATGACAATCATTCCCCATTGTAATAATTCAAGAATAATTTTCATTTTATGATTAAAAATAATGTTTAAGAACATAATATCATTATTTATATGAATAAAATAAATCATATCCGAAACAAACATAGCTTACGTATCCAAGCACATAAAAGAAAACAAATCAATTAAACACCTGAAACAATGATACTACTGAAGTATTATTAACAAAGCAATATTAGAGGGTCATATATGATATAATATTTATGTATATAGTTCTTTTATAATTTAATAACAATAATTTAACTATTATAAAGGTGGATAAAATACCCACTAATGAGGAAAAGTACAAGATAAGGGTTAATTTCACAATCTATTTATTATCTGATGTTGTTTTTCTGTAAGTATCTAGTTGCACATCTTTATCATCCACATCCATGTTTTCTTAAAAAAAATGTATTTCAAAACATTTTTACTATTTACTAGAAAATGGGTTAATGTAATTTATACCCTTATTTTACCTTATAGGTTTTTAAAGGAATATTTACGTCGTTTTCCAAAAAGTTACTTTATGACCTTTTTGAAAAAATTAAGGTGAGAATGTTTTTTTAACTTATATGGAGGGTGTGGATATTTTCTGTCATTATATCATCGTCAAAGCTACAATTAAAATCTTATAAGAATATTTTCAAAATAATTTTTTTTATAATTATATGAATTTTATATTATTTCACAATATAAAGAGATATTTCTCTAAAAAAAGATTTTATTTCATTTATGTCAACATCATTTGATGGATTTTAGGACTATTTGCAGTTTATTTATTATGATACAAAACTTATTTATTTTATTGAACGTTTTGAGATATTTTTGACTATGGATGTGTTATTTTTACATGATTCATGGTTTATGGATAAATTATTGACATTTCGTATGCTAGTTTTAATACGAATGTTTATGTTATGGTTACACCTTTTCATTTGAGGAATATATTGGAATTAGTAAGTGACGGGTGGAGCCCGCTATAACTCCTAGATGCATAGGAAGGTCTCATGAGACAAACTAGTGTCTTGGAATAGGGCCTTGACAAAATCTTATTTGTATTCTTGGCATAAGTCCTTGACTATGTGGTTATGAAATCTAGCATTATGCATTCTATAATTATATAAGTGGCCATTGATATTCAATGTGATTATTAGACTAGTAGAATATCCATTTGAATAAGTAAATGGCATTATTTGATTTTATATTTTCCATATTATTCTGAATTTAATGTTTAAAAGGATTTTGTTTTAGTCTTATACATTTCATTAAATGTTTATGCTTATTTATGAAAGTTTCTGCTATATTATTATCCTTACTGAGAATCTGAGCTCACACCATTCTATGTTTTATTTTTCCCAGGATGTGAAGAATTATATTATGAATAACGTGTGTGGATTGTCTAAGGAATATGAGTGTGTCCTATGGATACTATGTTGTTGTAGTTTTTCATTTTATAATGTAATGTAAAACTTGTGAATGTATCTAGTATTTCCAAGGCTACTAAATTAATCGTCCATTAAAGACATGGTCTTTTGAGATCATTAAAATGTTATATTATAATGTACTGACTCTGGGTAACTAGGTTTGAGGCATTACAGTTGAAATCAGAGGATGTTTAGTACAAACCCTGGAAACTAGATTTAAAAAAACACTGATTGGAGAACATTACTCTAAGATGGACATTGAGGATTTGTATAGAAGCACTTCCTATAATTTTGATATTGTAGAGATTTTGTGAGTTCTACAAGAAATATATCCATGTTTGGATACGAGTAGGTAGAGGCAGATCTGGCCCAGATATTCCTAGGGGTAAAACCCAAAAACACCGCTTTGAGCTAGACTTGAACGGGAATGGGTGCACGTCAACGGGCCTTACTACAATCTTGGTTACGACACACCTGGGGGATATGCTTAGGATAATTTTCATTTTCTTTACAACCCATTATGAAAGGTTTATGAGTATATACCTTCTCATTGAAAACATTTTTATGATTATGTAATATATCCATAAACTATTCAATTTATATTTTGTGTTTTATAAGTTTGGAAATATGTATTGTGATTCATAAACAAATATAGTGTATACCATTGTTTATAAATGGCTCCGAGTGGAAGAAATGGAAACTGTATAAATGCACGTAATCCATATAGGGATTTACCTCCTACTCAAGATAATTATAGTGGAGTTGGTGATGCAATTGTTTCTGATCAGCTTATCACCATAATAGGACAACTCACTCAGGTTATGAATAATAATCATACCCATATGGAGTACCTTGATCCACAATTATATGGATTAATGTTAGACCTCTTCGTGTGGAAACAACAACCAACATTAAATGGGAGTAAAAATCTATTTGTAGTTGAGAAATGGATAAATTCCTTAGGGATAAAATTTCATTCTTTGGGGAGTAGCCAAAGGGAAAAATATGTTATCATAGTTTATCACCTTATGGGAGATGTCGATCAATGGTGGTCATTAATTCAAAACACAAAATAAGATGAAGAGATTCTTATCATGGAATGGAGGGAGTTTAAAGTAATTTTATTATAAAAATACTTTCCTCATGACCATCGACCAGATATGGAAAGACAATTTCTGAGTCTAAGGAAAAAAGAGGATGACAATGTCACAAAGCATGAAGCTAACATTACAAGGTTAGAAAGGCATGCAGATGATTATATTCGTAACCCAGGGAGTAATATTGATTGATTATTTGATCGGTTAAAACCATTCCTCCATTGAGCATTAGTCTCACAATCTTTTTCATCGTATGAAGATATTATCTCATGCACTATCAAGATAGGAAAGGAATTATATAAGTCTTATGACTTCAAAGAAAAGAAATAGAAGAAAAGATTTGATGAATATTTTGGAAATAGAAATAAGGGGAAGAAGGGAAAATTTTAATATCCATCCTGTAGTAAATGTGGTAAGAAACACCCCAGTACTTACCTGAAGGGAATGAGAGTCTATTACAAGTGTGCTGAAAAAGGACACCAAGCTCGTGATTGCAATGGGAAGAAAGAGGTTGTCAATGTTGAATCCTACAACTATATAGAAAAGGGTAATTATGAAAATGAATTTCCTTAGCACAAAGAAAACATACCTCAGAAAAGGCCAAGGGATAAATGCCATGCTTATGTTATCACTACTGCTAAGGATGAAGCCTTGAAAGACGTGGTGTAAGGTAATTTAATGTTTTCCTCATGTTTGGAAAATGATATATTTGATAATGGATCATATCATTGTTTCATATCTTCTCAGTTTCTATGAAAATTAGATATTTCCTATTTGATTTAAGAAGGGATTTTTCCACCAAAACTCATAAGGGAAGTATCATTACAACAAGGTTTTGTGAATCCGTTACCATTATGGCATATAAAAGTTCTTTATCATCTAATATCATCATTATACCCCTGATTGAATTTGATATAATCCTTGTAATGGATTGGGTTTTAGACCATGATGGGAAAAAATTATTATAAGAAGGAGGTTACAATTTTGGATGATGATAAGGAGTACCTTATCTTTAGAGAAAAAACATCACCACTGGATTCTAATCTAGATCCACCCCAATAGATCTACTAAATTCAATTATTGGAGAAGAAGATAAAGAAATAACTATGGGTGAGGAAAATAATGTTTGAAAAGAGTATGTACTTATTGTTCTATAATATGTTTATGTGTTTCCAGAAGATTTACCTAGACATCCTCTAGAACGAGACATTGAGTTTTCCAATGATTTAATTCCTGGTTCAAGGCCCCTATCAAAGACCCCATATAGAATGGCCACTTTGGAAATAGTGGAATTAGAGATACAACTAGATGAATTTAGTAATAAGTGATTTATTTACCATAGTGTTTCTCTATGGGGAGCTTCTGTTCTTTTTGTTATGAAGAAAGATGGATTTATGAGGTTGTGCAATGACTACATGGAGATCAATTCTATAACAATAATGAACAAGTATCCCTTACCTCGCATTGATGATTTATTTGACCTACTTCATGGAGCTCAATATTTTTCAAAGATTTACCTTCGATATGGATATCATCAGTTGTGTATGACAAATGAATACATTCCAAAAATGGCATTTTGAACTAGGTACAGGCATTACTAGTTTACAGTAATGCCTTTTGGACTGACTAATACACCATCTGTATTCATGGATCTAATGAATAGACATTTCAAGGAATATCTTGATGACTTTTAGTGGTATTTATTGATGATATCTTGGTATACTCCAAAATTTATTAAGATCAAGAAAATCACATGCGCACCATTCTAAAAACCATCGGATGAAATGAATTATATGGGAAGTTTAGCAAGTGTGAATTCTAGCTTCAGGAGATTTCATTTTAGGGACATATTGTCTCTAAGGATGGAATCTTCATTGATCTTTCTAGTACAACAGTAATCAAAGAATGGCTAGCACTGACGAGTATAACTAAGGTATGTAATTTTATTGGATTAGCATGTTATTAACGGCGTTTTTTCCAAAAAATTTCCCGATTGGCTAACCATTAACCAAGCTCACACGTAAAGGGGTTAAATTTGTTTGGAAAAAAGAGTTTGAAGAATGTTTTGAATAATTGAAGATAATATTAATCAATTCTTCTATCTTGACTCTACCATCGGGTAATCACTAGTGTAGAAATCATTTTTTACGTCACCATTTTTTATGTCGGTTATATATAACCGACGTAAAAATGCGGCGAGTAGATATTTTACGTCGGTTATTTTAATAACGGACGTTACAAATCACGCCTGTTGGGTTTTTACGTCGGTTATTTGTTAACCGACGTAAAAAATGCGTCGATATCGGGTTTTTTACGTCGGTTTCCAAATAACCGACGTAAAAAAGCCACCGTGCTTTGGTTTTTTACGTCGGTTATAAAATAACCGACGTAAAAAACGCGTAGATATCAGGTTTTTTTATGTCGACTATTTGGAAACCGACGTAAAAAACCAAAGCATGGGGGGTTTTTTTACATCGGTTTCCAAATAACCGAGGTAAAAAACCCGTACATATCTCGTTTTTTACGTCGGTTATTTTATAACCGACGTAAAAAACCAAAGCACGGTGGCTTTTTTACGTCAGTTTTAAGATAACAGACGTTATAAAGATAAAAAATAGTTTATAACGTCGATTATATAATAACCGATGTTATAAAAAATTTAAAAAAATTAATGCCCGTGGACTGTCATTTATGATTTTTCGATTGACAGTCCGTCGGCTCGTCCCTCTCGTGCGCGGTAAACCCTAATCGGCTCGTCGATCGACCTGCGTTAAACTCATTTTGGCTTCATTGTTTATCTTCATCACTCCTCTTGGATCTATCATCTCAACTCGCAACATTCAATTAAGCCTTCCACGAATTTATTTCGATCGTTTTTGTTTCAATTCGTGATGTGCTTTTCGTTCGTTTTTGAATCTCGTGGAATTTTTTGTTATTGCAAATGGTTATTAATTCCATTAAACTCGCAACATTCAACTCGCAACACTCAACTCACAACATTCAAGCAGGTGTATTTTGGATAAGACTATTTTTAACTCTTATTCTAGATTTTCATTCTGATATACGCTTTACGATTCTATTGTAAAATGAAAAAGTAGATTCATTAAAGCTTCTTAAACCACTTATACATCATCTTTTCTTCTGAAATACGAATCAGTAACAACTCCAATATGATCGCTATATTGATCTTTCTGAATACCAGCAACTTCATTATGAGCAACCTCTTTAGTATCTAAATAAATCAATATCTGATAAAAATATTACTATGACCATGAGAACATAGATATTTGACTTCACAACCGTTCAAATTATTCAATCATTTAGAAAGAATAATTAATTTTAAAACATTAAGGATTAGCTTCAGCAAAATCTGAAAAATAATGGGCGGTATTGTAACGTTCCATTCTTCCAGCAACATTATTATTTCCTACTTAGCTGGAATGTGTCTTTCAGGATGAATATTAGTAGTACTTATTTTCTTAAAATCATATTTTCAATATGATTGTCCAGAAAATGATTTTCATCAATGAAATTGGACCAGGTACAATCGGTAATACCTATCCTTAAAATTTCATTCAACATTCTTACACAATTATTTTTTTTCAAGAAATTATGATTTTTAGAACTCCTAGATTAGAAAATCATCATCTGTTTTCATCTGCATTCATAAAAATATCAATTCATACCTATTACAATCAAATATTTCATTCTGGACTCATGGTGAGTCTGATAATACATTTCTTCTTTCAGTCATCTCCTAAAAATGATGGACCTTTTCATCTAAAGTGTTTCTGATTTCTTGAATACGATGGTATGTCTGATTTTCAACAAAACCAAGTGAGGTGATTTCTTTTATTATAAATAATTCAAAAAAAAATTTATAATACCTAAATATTATTATCATCCTTTTCAGATTTTTCATTATAAAAAAGGTAAAGGGTATTTTCTTTTCATTCTCAAGTTAAATTATATTTTTTTTAAAGGTTTTTTCTATCTAGGTAGAAATAATTTAACGATAATTAGATTGAATTAGGTATATTATCTTCTCTTACCATCCAAACACATTTTTATGTGTTAATAATTATTATGTTTTGTAAAAACAATTATGACCACCATTTCATTTTTGTTAGTTAATTGATCTACGAAAGTGTTATAAATGATTTGATGATCACGATTCACCCATATATATGGTTAGTCATTATGTGACATTTGGGTCCATAATATCCTTCTAATGCATTCGAAAATGCATTATATATCATAGATCAATATGGGATACAGATGGTTATACCATGTCCAATGTGTTATGTGATGTGTCTCGTAAGAAATATTATAATAAATTATAGGAAAGGTGATTAACATATCCCAATATGAGGTGAATGAAACTATGTTTTACCTTGACATATGTTACGACTTATATGATTATGTTTGTGCCACACTCTTATGTTATTCCACATACCAATGTTGTGATCTTGTGAATAAGCTTTTTTAAATCATGTTCCCACTATCATATAAATCATGTCTTATGTTATACTAAAATTGTTATACTTGGACTCAGGTCTTATGATCTATGATTATATAGAACTGTTTCAATTATCTTTTTGATCATGTTCTTTGTTTATGCTCTTATACACCCACGGATATCTTTTTATGACATTAGATATTATATTTATATATATCATGTTTACCCATAATGAGTATCGTAAATCAAAACTTTTATTATTTTCATTCCCTAAGTTATAAAAATAAGTATTATGTAGGATGATTCAAAAAGTTAATCTGTGAGATGAGTTGTTTTATGTGTGAAACCCAGGACAAACACATATGTAATTTTTTATTGGTATTACATATATATAGTTCGAAATATACTTTTTTTACATTACCTTGATATTAACATTACTTTTTGTAAAGAAATATTTATGTCCTTAGATTATATATCGGATCAAAAGGATATAGTAATTCTAATATATAATCAGAATGATCAGATAATATGAAAATATTATTAAACATAAAACAAATGGTCTATATTCATATTTCTAACATGACACTTACGATGTATAGCTATTTGTTGTTGGGTACTTATGAAAACTACTACTACTTTCATGATTTTGGCACTTGAAAGTGTTGAGTACTTTAGATCATAATGATTGAACAACAAGCATGAATAATACATGTTATATGCTCTATTAGGTATTCCTATATTTTAACATGTTTATTAGTATATTGGAATGAGATTATTATAAATGTGTATCATCTGATCATATTCACTTATTCCAGATAAAAATCATTTTGTTTATGTTTTATTGATGTATATTTTATTTGGAAAATCATTAGGCGTCATGGTTTTCATTGATTCAATGAACTTTAAAACTGTTATATCTAACTATATTTTGTTTTAAAAATAATATTCAAGCATATTTTTTTAAATGCCTATAGATTTGTTTTATATTTTAAATTGTTTTACATTCAAATTATAATTTTTTTCATATAAACATGTATTTGTCGTATATTAAAAATATATATTTTTTGTTGATATTTGTTATAGGTAATATGAGTCGATGTTGGATTACGACACATCGAATGAGAAATGAATTTGAGGAAGGTGTTGATGCCTTTTTGGAATTTGAAAAACGAAATGTTCCAAGTAGTGACATTATTTTCTGTCCATTCCTGAAATGTTTGAATATGAAAAGTTGAAAAGTATAGAGATAAAAGATCATCTGATATGTCATGGTTTTAATCCGAGTTACAGCCCTTGGATTTGGCATGGTGAAACTGGACGGAATGTCACTGATGATGATGATTCACAAGATGTTAACTACGATGGAATTGAAGAAATGATTCGCGATATTGTAGCAAAACAAATTGAGATAGAACCGATAGTTGCACGTCTATATGGTGATGCTGAAAAACCATTATATTCCGGTTGTACAGATTTTACGATTTTGTCAGTGGTGTTAAGATTGATTAACCTGAAGGCGAAGCATGGATGGAGTGACAGAAGTTTTACAGAGCTGCTACAATTGATGAAAGACATTCTTCCAAAAGTTAACGATCTTCCAGATTCAAATTACAAAGCCAAGAAAATATTATGCTCATTGGGATTGGGATACAAGAAAATACATGCATGTCAGAATGACTGCATTATATATAGGAAGGAATATGAATGTCTGTCAGAGTGTCCAAAATGAGGGACATCACGGTATAAGGTGAAAGAAAAATCACTGGGTGATGTAGAGATTACAAATCTCCCTTCAAAGGTATTTTGGTATCTTCTTATAATTAATCATTTCAAATGTTTATTTTCTAATTCACATGGTGCAAAAAGGTTAAGATGGCATGCTGAAGATTGGGTATGTGATTGAAAAATACATCATCCAGCTGATTGTCCACAATGGAAGAAAATTGATGCGCAGTATTCTACATTTGGAAATGAAATAAGAAATCTCAGACTAGGGTTGTGCACAGATGGAATAAATCCATACCGAACACTCAGTAGCACACATAGTTCATGGCCGATTTTATTGGTAATTTACAACCTCTCTCCTGAAGTTTGTATGAAGCGCAAATATGTCATGTTGAGTACAATGATCTCTGGTCCAAAGCAACCCGGTAATGATATTGATGTTTACATGTCACCGTTGATTGATGATTTGAAACTATTATGGGCTGATGGTATTAGGGTGTATGATTCTTATAAAATGGAATATTTTCAACTGCATGCAGTGCTTCTGTTCACTATAAATGACTTCCCAGCGAATGGAAATTTGTCTGGATACAGTGTTAAAGGGCATAAAGCATGTCCAATTTGCGAACAACAGACATCCTATTGTCAATTTCATCATGGGAGGAAAATAGTGTACATGGGTCATCGAACGTTTTTTCCTATGGAACACCCTTATAGAAGACTAAAAAAGGCATTTAATGGCTCACAAGAATTTGATACCGCTCCAAAACCTTTATCCCCTGATCTGTATTTTGAGAGGGTGAAAAACCTTGATGTGACATTGGGAAAGACACAAAAATCTGGTAATGATAGACATATTTGGAAGAAAAGGTCAATTTTTTTTGAGCTACCATATTGGAGGTATCACGAAGTTAAACATAATATTGATGTCATGCACGTGGAGAAGAATATATGTGATTCTTTGATTGGATCATTGTTAGATATTAAAGGAAAGACTAAAGATGGGTTGAATGCAAGATTAGACTTACTATCAATGGGAATACGTTTGGATTTAGCTCCCACTTCTAAAGGAAGACGAACATTTCTTACCCCAGCTTGTCATACATTATCGAAGAGGGAGAAAATTAGCTTCTGTCAGTGTCTTCATAGTACCAAAGTGCCTCAAGGTTATTCTTCTAATGGAAAAAATTTTGTCTCGTTGAAGGACTTGAAGTTGATAGGTATGAAATCACATGATTGTCACGTCATGATGCAACAAATTCTACCAGTTGCATTGCGTGGAATATTGCCCATTCGTGTCAGAAAGACTATAATGAAGTTGTGTTATTTTTTCAATTCAATTTGCAACAAGGAGATTGATGTGAATGCTTTGAAAATTTTGGAAAAGGATGGAATTTTTATACTTTGTCAATTGGAAATGTATTTTCCTCCAACTTGTTTTGATATAATGGTGCATTTAATGATTCATCTGGTTCGAGAAATAAAGCTTTGTGGACCTGTATATCTTCGTTGGATGTATCCTTTTGAAAGGTATATGAAAATATTAAAGGGGTATGTTAAAAATCTATATCGACCTGAAGCCTCCATTATTGAAAAGTATATTTCTGAGGAGGTAGCAGAGTTTTGTACGAGCTACTTGGCTGCGGCGCAACACATAGGTTTGCCTCCATCTCACCATGGACGAGTTGATAATGAGGGAAAGGGGATTCGCGGCTTGAAAGTCAAATCATTGTTAGCTGAACAGATGAAGAAGTTAGAATCATACATCTTGAATAACATAGCTAATGCTCAACCATTTATCACATTGAATATTAATGAGTTGAAACAATGTCATCCAAAGAAGAAGGAAATGTGGATTTTGAATGAGCACAACAAAACTTTTTTGTCATGGATTAAAAAGACTTTGCTTGGTAGATCAGATGTGTCAGAGACATTAAAATGGATAGTGGGTGGTCCATGTTTAAATGTGATAACATGGTCTGGTTATGACATTAATGGTTATACATTTCATACAAAAGCTCAGGACAACAGAAGTGAAGTTCAGAATAGTGGTGTATTGGTGTTTGCAGAAGCAATGCATTTTTTGAGTGCTATGGACAAAAACCCAATTTCTGCATCAAATGCATAATATGGAGTGATTGAAGACATATGAGAGGTTGATTACTTTAAAATTAAGGTTCCCGTTTTTAACTGTAAATGGTTTAACGGTAAAAACAGTGTCAGACACGATGAATTTGGAATGACACTTGTTAATCTGAATAGATCAGAAGACACAACTGATTCTTTTTTAATGGAAACACATGCAAAACAAATTTTTTATGTAGTAGATCAATCAGATATGCAGTGGGCTGTTGTTTTACAAGGGAAAAAACAATATGTTGGTGAGGATGAACTTGATGAATATGCTGATTTATGTGAGATCCCTACTTCCATAGAAATATTAACAGAACATAATGACGATCATGTTGAAGACATAGTTTGTGCCATAAGGAACGATCACGACGAAGGAATTTGGGAAAACAATCCATCTGTACATTCCTAAAATTACAGGTAACATATGTTTATTTCTTTTTTACATTTATTTTTTCCATAAATGTTAGATATTGTATGTTTTTTATTTATTAAAACATGTTTTAAAATAAAATAAGTATATGTTTTTGTTTGTTTTAAGTTTGTTTAGTTTACTTTATCATGTTTATAACCATTACATGAATTTTAAAATGCTCATTTTTGTTCACTGACAATTACTTTACCATGTTTACAATGTTTACCAGGTTTACCATTTTTACCATTTTTACCATCTTGACCATCTTGGCCATATTTTCCATATTTACCATTGTTTAACATGCTTACCATATTACCAATGTTTACTATTATGTAACTTAGTACACTTTTCTATTTTTTGATTACGGTAGTATTAAAATATTTGAATTTGTTTATTTATTCACTGACAATTACTTTACCATGTTAACAATGTTTACCAGGTTTACCATTTTTTCCATTTTTTACCATCTTGACCATCTTGACCATCTTGACCATCTTTTCCATCTTTACCATTGTTTAACATGCTTACCGTATTACCAATGTTTACTATTACGTAACCTAGTACACTTTTCTATTTTTTGATTACAGTAGTATTAAAATATTTGAATTTGTATATTTGTGAAATGACTTTTGTTTTTTTGATTTGAAGGATAATGAAAGATCATTCAAATGATCAACCACATGATTCTGGAGAGGAGCATATTGCTGGTCATACCTCTGGGGATGAACATTCACATGCTCCTCTTACGACAAAGAGTTCAAAGGTTGGTAAACGTGGGTGCACACGTTTACCAAAATTATCACTTGCCCGTACACAGGATCAGAGGATAGTAGTTGAGTTTGATGATGATGATATTCCTAGAGGTCCGAATGCCAAAGATTTTAAGAGTTTTGATGCAACTCAGGATAAGACCAAAGTAAGCATTTTGTATGATGATTAGAGAGGCAAGGATAAAGCGATTATCTCTCAGTTGTGGGAGATGATTTTGGTAATATCTTTTGTCATTGTTTGACCATTATTTTAATGTTTCTAGTATATATAATATGTTTAACCTCTTCTTTATCAGATTAATTTTGATATTCCTGACACTGGAGGAGTCAGGAAGAAATGCTTATCGTTGGCTTCTAGGAGATGGAGGGATTTCAAATCAACCCTCTCATCTGATTTCATTTATGGTCATAGGAGTCATGAAAATCCATGTCGTATATATCCTTTTATAGATGAAGACACATGGAGACAATTTTTTGAAGGTAGAAAAAAAGAGTCATTTCTGGTAAGGGAAATGTAAACTTTTATAAACTTTCTTATATAAATGATTTTATTAATGTTTTGTTAATGATTTCTTATTCTTAAATTACACCAAACAAGGAATTCTCATCAAGAGATCCAATCTAAAAATGTATACCCTCATAGTTTATCTCGGGGAGGGTATACATTATTGGAAGAAAAAATGATAGCGGAAAAATTTCAACAACTAAGAGATGAGTCTTCAATCTCTAGAGGGGTGGCCCCTCTATCCCCTCCATCTAGACATGAAAAATGGAAGAGAGCTCAGAAGGGAAAAAATGCAATATATTTCGGAAGAATCGAGAATCGTAGCTGAGAGGATTGTAAGATATCTATTTAATTTATTTAAGTTAACTTTTTTGTTCATATAAGTTTCAATCATTACAGAAATGTTCAATTAATTAATACAGGACTCTCTTGAGGAGCAGAGTTCAGAGGGGACATTTACAGCTACTGGGAGGGAATATATTTTATTTGCAGCATTGGGAAGGCCCGAACATTCTGGTCATGTAAGAGGATATCCGGAAGGTGTATCGGTAAGAAAAGTGTTTCCACGTTCTTCAACTTCTAAAATTGAGGGGGTTTATAAAAAAAATAAAATCCTTGGAGGCTGAAGTTCAAAATATTAATGCGACGATGGAAGACAAGATTAGAGAGTCGGTGCAGTCTATGTTTGCAGAAATGCAAAGACAATTTCAGACTGTAGCTCCCACTCCTCCACCTCCCCCTGCAGACCCCATTATTTATCCTCCACCTCCGCCAGTAGCTCCCACTCCCCCACCTCAGCCTGCAGACCCCATTTTTTATCCTACGCCTCCGCTGCAGCTTCCTACATATTGCGAGTTGTATGTTGATGATTCTCAACATCATATAGTAGCATACGGGTTGGTATATTGTATAGGAGATACAGTTCATCATCAACAATTAGAGGTAGAGAATCAGAGGGTCACTGTACAGGATATTATAGATAGATCAGCTAGGGTACCGATACCTACAGATGAGGTGGTGATAGTTGGACAGAGTATCGGCCTTTTTTTAGTTTGGCCATCCAGACTTCTTCGACTCATTACCATAGAGGTATGAATGTTATATATTTTATTTTATTTTTTTATTAAAGTTGTTTTATCATTTGAAAACTACTATAATTCTCAATTTTTTTTCACAAGAATACTTCAAAGGTAAAGAAGTATTGTATAGACAATAACAAAGACAACAGGCTATGACATCAGATTCAGATTCCAGTGGTCTTGACAGATTGTCAAGATATTCACATTTGTTGTTGGGTTTTTATGAGTTTCCAATGGAATCTCATGTTTGTGGACGTGAAATAAGTGTGGGGATTACAAAATCTGATATCATGGAGCTTGTTACTGGAGATAAGTTGGCCATCAACATGGTGCAAATTTTTTCCATGTAAGTCTTAACACCTTTTCACTGCGTTATAATTATTAAAAATGTATTCTTATATATGTTTTGTATTAGGTATCTTAATAAAATTTGTGAGAGGAATGAACTGAAAGAAGTATATGGATTCATGGACCCGCAATTGATTTCCCCTGAAGCATGTGCATTGACTGAGGAACAAAAAATGGTTTATATTGCTGAAAGATTTGAAAAGAATATAATCCAACAATGTTGGATGATGCCTTTTTGTGAGAGGTATGAAACACATTTCTCTCAAAGAGTTAATTATCTTTTAACATAAAAAACCACTAACATTAAATTTCCTTTTATCAGTAATCATTGGATGTTAGGGATTTTTTGCCCAAGGGAGAAAGCTCTTTATTGGATATGCTCTGTTCATGGTGATGTGCGGGCAAGTTTTAAGAATATATTGGAAAAGTAAGTTTCAATTTCTCAATAGTTTTACATATTATAATGAATTTTAAATTTACCCCATTCGTATTATTTTCTAACAGTACATGGGTCTACTTTCGAAAAAACACAATGAAAAGAAATGAAAAGATCAAATATGTAAATGCGAAGGTAAATTTCCATTTATAATTTGTACTTTTTGATTTATTACATAAAAATAAAATATTGAATTTACACTCATTCAAAACAGATTTTTCATGAACAACAAGGCCTCATCGAATGCGGATATTATATGTTAAGATTTATGTATGAAATAATAACAACTGGGACAGTTGTGAATTTTGACCTGGTACGATTTCCTCTTAAACTTTTCCATAATATTTCAATTTGATTTATTCATTACACACGTTAACTATCTTCTTTTTCATTTGTATCTTTTTGATGACCCTCAACCCTATACTTCTAAAGACATCAAACACGTACAAGTGGAGTGGTCAAATTATTTTACAGGTTTGATTGAATATTAGTTGTTTGTATTGTAAAATGTAATTTTGAATATTGTCATTTTAATTGTGTATTTGGTAGTTGTTTAGCTTTGATTTAGTTTTTTTTGAAGTTGATAGTGTATGTTTTGAATGTTATATAAGTGACTGTTTACTGTTTCTCTACTTCTTGTTTTGGTCTACTTTTGATGGTTCTTCTGGTATGGATTTGGGTCTGTAGGGGAGGGGTTCCAAGGGAGTGGGGGTGTCCAGCGGTCTGGGAGGGCTGTCCGGTGGGGTGGGGAGACAGTCTTGGGGGGTTCCAGGGATGTCCAGGGGTGTGGGAATCCGGTCCAGGGGTGTGGGAGTGCTATCCATGGGTGGGGGGGGGGGGTTGTCCAGAGGTGTGGTGGGGGCTGCCAAGTGGGGTGAGGGGGTGATGAGGTGTTGTTCAGGCGGGTGGGGGTTGTCGAGGGGTGTTTGGGGGTGTCCGGGGGTCGGGGGGTAGTCCAGGAGTGTGGTGGGGGCTCCAATGGGGTGGGGGAGGGTTTTCCAAGGGGTATACATGAGGGTGGGAGCTCCAATGGTGTGGGGGAGGGCTGTCCAGGGGGTATACATGATGGTAAGGGCTCCAACGTGGTGGGGGAGGGCTGTCCATGGGGTATAAATGATGGTGGATGCTGTCTAGTGGGTAAGTTTTATATGTTATCTATGTACATGCTTAATTTTGATGTACTTCTGTTTTTGTGGTACGATTTCTTGATTTGTTTTCTGGTTGATTCTGGTGGAGAGAAGATCACTGCATTCTGTTTAAAAAAAATTGGGTTTATCACGTCGTTTATTAAATAACCGACTTGATAAAATGCCTGGAAAATAGTTTATCACGTCGGTTATTAAATAACCGACGTGATAAAAGGCCTGTAGAATGGTTTATCATGTCGGTTATTTAATAACCGACATGATAAAGGGCCTTGAGAATGGTTTAGCATGTCGGTTATTGAATAACCGATGTGTTAAATGTCCTGGACAATGGTTTATCAGGTCGGTTATTCAATAACCGACGTGATAAACCGCCTCCCTCCGGTTTATCACGTCGGTTATACAATAACCGACGTGATAAACCCCCCTCCCCCGGTTTTTCACGTCGGTTTTATATGAACCGACGTGATAAACCACGCTCAGCCCGGTTTATCACGTCGGTTCTTATAGAATGAACATGATAAACCACCCTCACCCCAGTTTATCACGTCGGTTCTATATGAACCGACGTGATAAACCCCCTCGCCCCTGTTTATCACGTCAGTTATTCAATAACCGACGCGATAAACCATTATCCAGGCCGATTATCACGTCGTTTATTAAATAACCGACGTGATAAACCATTCTCCAGGCCCTTTATCACGTCGGTTCTAAAATAACCGACGTGATAAAACATTCTCCAGGCCCTTTATCATGTCGGTTCTAAAATAACTGACGTGATAAACATCGCGATTTTATGTTTTTGACATCGGTTTTTAAATAACCGACGTCAAAAACGTTATTTATAACGTCGCACGTATTAACGTCGACTAGAAACCGACGTAAAAAATTAAAAATAACCGACGTAAAAAATGTTTTCTGCACTAGTGAATGATGGATTTGTTATTTATAGTGATGCGTCAAAAAAAGGACTTGGTTGTGTCCTTATGCAAAATGATAGGGTTATTATGTTTGCATCAAGATAGATAAAAATTCATGAGAAAAACATTTCTACTAATTATCTTGATTTAGAAATTGTAATCTTTGCTTTGAATATATGGAGAGATTATCTCAATGGTGAAAAATTTCATATATATACCAATCACAAGAGTTTGAAGTATATTTTCTAATATAAAGAACTCAACATGGGGAAAAGATGATGGATTAAACTACTTATGAATTATGATTGCACTATACACTATCACCTGGGGAAGGAAAATAAGGTGGACGATGCTTTGAGTATAAAGGTTCAGGATATTTTGAACAAGATGATATTTGAAAAGGGTCTTATATACATGGATCTAGTAAAGATGGATATGAGAATAACCATGGAAAGTGAAACATCAATTGTTTTTCAAATGGTTGCCAAACCATCTTTAATAGAAAGGATAAAAAGTTCTCAGACTGATGATGAATAAGTTCAAAAGAAAATTAAAGCTATGAACGATTGGAGATTGAGTGAATTCATATATTAAGATGGGATTTTGAAATTTGGGAACAGACATTGTGTTCCCGATATACTTGATCTGAAAAGGGAATTGTTAGATGATGCTCATAGATCTAATTTCTCTATACAATTTGGTAGCACCAAGATGTATAGAGATTTGAAAAAACCTTTTTGGTGGGACAACATGTAGAGAGAGATTGTTGAATTTTTGTCGAGGTTTATGGTATGTCAGCAAGTGAAAACTGGAAGGCAACAACCTAGAGGAGTCATGTAACCTCTTCCCAACCTAAGGGGAAATGGGATAATATTACGATGGACTTTGTCATGGGGCTACCAAAAACACCTAAAAGGAATGATGTAGTATGGGTCATTTTTTATTGTCTTACCAAGTCACCACATTTTCATGCTATAAAAGAAGATTTACCACTTGAACTATTAGGAAGACTATATATTAACAATGTTTTAAGACTTCATGGAGTACCCCGATCGATTGTTTTGGATCATGATCCACATTTTACATCAAGATTTTGGAAAAGCCTCCAGAAGACCCTAGATACTGAACTTCATTTGAGCACTGCCTACCACCCTGAAACTGATGGACAATCAGACTGGAATATTGAAACCATAGAAGACATGTTGAGATCTTTCTCACATAACTTTCATGTTACGTGGAATCAATATTTACCTCTAGTATTATTTTCCTATGATAATAGCTTTCATTCAAGTATTCAAATGGCACCATATAAAGCGTTATATTGTAAGTGATGTCACGCAATAACTTGTTGGGATGATGTTGGTGAAAGAAAACTCATAGGCCCAGAACTTGTTGGGGAAACGATGGAAAAGTTGAAAGTTATACAATCCCACATCAAAGAAGCACAAAGTAGGAAGAAGATTTATACCGATAACCGAAGGAAGGATTTTGAATTTTAGGTAGGAGATCATGTTTTCTTGAAGGTATATCCATGCAAGGGAGTTATACGATTAGGTAATAAATCTAAATTGAGTCCAAGGTACATCTAACCTTTTGAAATTCTTGAATGAATTGGAGTTGTAGCTTACCATTTGGCAATGACGCCAAGTGTCTCCAAAGTTCATGATGTGTTCCACATATCACTGTTGAGAAAATACATTCTAGCCCCAATGCATGTAATCAAATATGACGAAATAGAACTGGAACCTGGCATGTCTTATTTCGGAGAGCCTATCATAATTATTGATACTAGAGAACAAGTGTTGAGAAACCGGATGACTCGCCTGGTGAAAGTTCTATGGAGAAATCATAATATGGAAGATGAAACATGGGAACCCAAGTAACATATGACAAAGAACCACCCGAATCTTTATATGCAGTAATATTCTAGAAATTTTGAGGATGAAATTATTTTAATGAGGGGATAATGTAACTCCCCAAACATCCATGCTACGTTTCCCTTTGAATAATACAATTGCTTGTGTTGTATACAACTTCGAGTTCAAACGCACCATAACCAATCAGACTAGTTGACTGAATAGTAATACCAACTTTTTAAAATTTTATAAATTTTATATTTCAAAATGGACTTCATTTTTGGATTCATAAAATTGAAATTAGCTTAGGGTGAATTTTTGGTATTTTTCTGAAAACTTTCAAATTTTTATGAATAGTGAAAAAAATATTGCGTTATTGGTTAAAACCAACATTTTATTTAAATAATTAGTTATTTTATTTTAATTTATTTTAGGTAAAAATAGATACATAATACCTATATATGTTCAACATAATTCATTGGATTAAATTAATAATAATTTTAGATATATAAATTTTTATTGAACTTTTTACTATCTTTTACCCACGTCCTAGGAGCATTTGGAAATTTTTTTAAAATATAATTTTACCACTTCTGTGCGTTGAATTTAAAAAATTGTAGAGACATAGTTAATATCATTATGTAAAATGTGGTTCAATAAGATAAAAATAATTTTTAGTGAATAGTAACTTTTGACTTTTATTTACCATGGTTAAAAGTAAATATGGTAATTAATGGTAAAAATGATTTCATTATTACCCTAAAATGTGTACTAATTCTATTAGATAAGTATAATTCAAACAAAAACAAACTTAGGAATAAAATATGATCCCTTTTGGTCCACATGGATTAGATTAGAATATTTATTATTATTTTATTTAAAGAAGAGTTAAAAGAGATAAAATCGAAGATTAATGGCTAAACCATTTTTAATATAGGGTTAAACACAATATAAATTCAACTATAAATATTAGTTAGAGATATAAAAATATTTCCTAAATAATGGTATTTTATTTATAATTTTTAGAAATTAAATTTTTTAATTTATTTATGACACAATGATGATGCAGAAATTACCTTATAAAAGAAATAATTAAAATAATTGACATTATAAATATCCAAATAAATTTAATTTGAGACTTTTGATGAATTACACTAGTTTATAAGCTAATATTACACATAAGGGTTGATTAAACAATTTTTTTCGAAGTAATCATACTGTTATGATTTTCACAAAAATCAAATACTAAATAGTGTCAAAATTGACATAATTGAGTTTTTTGAAGAAATATTATATTATTAATTGATATAGTATTCTTAAAAATATGAGGTTCAAAAAAAGGGCTTAGAAAAGGTTATATATATTAATAATTAACCACATGGGGTTCTCTTGTCATGTTATAGTATTTTTATTAACCATATAATATAAAAATAAAAAGAGACATGGTAAATGAAAAACTAATTAACTAAAATTTTAATCTAAAATATAAGGTTAATATGATGACATAAACCTATATAAAACCTATTTTTTGAGTGGTTTTAGACTCATACCCACCATATCGTTTAAATAATTCATTTATGAACCATTAGAATCCGAAAATAATATTATTATAAAATAATATTTCAATATTTTCCTAAGGTGCCCCTCACCCCACTTATAAAAGGGAACTTCCCCTTCTATCATATTAACACCATAAAAGCAATTTGGCTCAGCCAAACCCAGCTCAAATATCCTCTAAAATTTCATACCTTCATCCTAGAGGCATTCCATTAATCATAAATCCAACCTAGGGATCCCTTTTCATCAAATCAAAAGGAAGAACCCGATGAAGAGATAAATATTTCATCACCTCATTCAAGTTCTTTTATTCTTCCACTTCCTATTTATTTTTTGTTTCCATTTTAAAATAATAACTCTAGTATATTCTATTTAATGCGATGTTATTATAAAAATGGTATAACCATATTCATTTTTCTATCCATCCTATAAATGAAAAAGTCGCCATATGTGCGTACGTACGAATTACCGTCTCCACGTCGTGATGTTGTTTGTTATTCAAACACTTCATCATTTAGAAGGGTATAATAATGAGTATAAATAATGTAAATAATAAATATAACATGTTAATGATTCTTTATATATGATAAATTATCCAATTACATACAATTTCACCATCTATACAATGATATTGTCGCTCGTGCGTATGTACGGATTACACTCTCCATAAACGTGATGAGATTTAGTCTCCATCATAATCATTCAAGGATAATTTTCATTTTTTGATTAAAAATAATGTTTAAGAACATAATATCATTATTTATATGAATAAAATACATCCTATTTATAACAAACATGGCTTACGTAACCAAGCATATAAAGGAAAATGATTTAGTTAAACACCTGAAACGATGATACTAGTGAAATATTATTAACAATGAAATATTTAATGGTCATATAGGATATCATATTTAGGTATATAGTTATTATATAATTTAATAACAATGGTTTAACTATTTTATAGGAGATTAACATACCCATGTCCATGGAAAAGTAAAAGGTAAGGGTTAATTTCACAATCTCTTTATTATCCGATTTTTTTATGTAAGTATCTATTGAGACATCTTTATCATCAGCATCCGTGTTTTCTTAAAAAAATGTATTTCAAAACATTTTTACTATTTACAAGACAATGGGTTGAATTCATTTATTCCCTTATGTGACCTTATATGTTTTGAAAGGAATCTTTCCATCATTTTCCAAAAAAGGTACTTTATGACCTTTTTGACAAAATTAAGGTAAAAATGTTTTTTTAACATATACGGCTAGTGCAGCTATTTTCTACCGTTATAACATTGTCGATGCTTCCCTTACAAGATTATAGAATATTTTCAAAATAAATGTTTTTTTAATTATATGAATTTTAAATTATTTCAAAATAGAAATAGATATTTCTCCAAAAAAAAGTTTAGATTTCATCTATGTCGACATCCTTTGATAGATTTTAAGATTATTTGAAGTTGATTTATTATGATATAAAACATCCATATTGTCTTAATGTTTTTGTGGTATTTTTTACTGTGGATGTGTTATTTTTACACCATTTTTGGTTTATGGATAAATTATAGACATTTCGTATACAGTTCAAAAATAGGCCATATCAACAATGAGAAACAACCCTTGACCTCCTGTTTCCATAGGTCATGACCAATACGTGGTAACTAGATGACTTGGTTACAAGCCTTACCTATTACACAATTTCAAAAAAATATATTTTACAACCTACTCCAAAAAAAAGTTCTCTTTAAAAACCTTAACCAAAAAAATTATTTAATTATTATTTAACATTTTTCTCCCATTTCATAAATTTATATCGCATCATCAAACATCATTTTCATCACCTTTAGGAAAATTAAATCCACTATACCCCTTTATATCCCACACACATGTCCCATTTCTGTGTTGGCTTAACATGATTAATGTAACTTATATACATAGGTTCATTTAATGACACATGAATGAAAAACCTTATTCTAATCTATCCATGAAGAAAATTTGGCAAAATTTTTACATTAGACAACAACCTAATCACCCAATGGTAAAATATCATCAAATATAATAACAAGCAAAATGAACAACAATTACCACCCATAGTGACATGTATTTTCACTCATACTTTTTTTAGATACTACCAATCGTGAGATTAATATCATGTCCCAAAAACTTCTTAACATAATATTTACCATTCAAAAATATTAAGTCACAAAATTACCTCCTATGATACGACTTTGTAATATCCCTGACCCAGGTGCTTCAAAATCGGTGCCACGAGCCTGGTGGTCACATGACCTCAAGCGTGTCTCACCGTATGCTTGAGGTTTATGACTAGTAGTGCAAATTTAAAACTAACATGGAGAGACTATAACATCTTTACCAGAGTATTACATAATAGAAAAAATGTGGAATGGTGTATGTAACATAGACAAACTAATTCACATGTATAAATAACCATCACCCAAACTGGGTACTAACCACAAACAATAGTTAATATATTATGTCATCCTATAAAACCGAATGGATAAAACCAGTATAATGATATACATTGGAATAAAAAAAATCTGGAATTCAAGTCCATAATGACATCCATAACCATCCCATCCCTAATTGAATCCCTGAGCACATGGCCATTGCCCTTTACCTGATATGTAACCATGAAATATACTCAGGTACCCAAAGGAGGACGGAGTAGGGTGTGAGTACAGCTTAGAATTCCACCACCAATGGTGTCTACAAATTTAAATTCCAATTATATATTACATGAAAACACTATTTAATGACAAAGTAATGTATAGTTAAAATATCCATTAGTAATAATGTTTCGCCTATGTTAATCCACTATTAAATCAAGATTCAATACTTACACCATCACAACACTTAATTCACCCTTCTCATGTGTTGAATGGATTAGTTATGATAAATAATTAGAAGTAATATTTGAATAAATCACGTCATGTCTCATTTGGTAAAAACATCACAACAGTGACATTATCATCATATCAAATCCTTATTCTAGGTAGAATGAAACCATTATGGAAATAGAACTCTATCACCTTCCCTTACTCGTGCATTGAGGGAGACAGTTTAGAGGACTATTCTAATTCAACCTATGGGAAAAGACCCAAATTTCAATACACCACTCTACCAAACCATGTTCAAATTCTTATTTATCTATTCACTATAACACCCCGGGCTTCTACGGTATGTTTCCCTTTGAATAATACAATAGCTTGTGTTGTACGTAAATTCAAGTTCAAGCACACCACAACTAATCAAACTAGAAGTTATGAATAGTAATACCCAATTTTTGAAATTTTATAAAAATTTTCTTTCAAAATGGTCTACATTTTTTTATTCATAATATTGAAATTATCTTAGGGTGAATTTTTGGTATTTTTCTGAAAACTTTCAATTTTTTATGAATACTAAAAAAATATTGCTTTATTAGTTAAAACAAACATTTTATTTACATAATTAGTTATTTATATATTAATTTATTATGGGTCAAAATAGATACAAAATATCTATATATTTTCAATGTAATTCATTGGTTTAATTTTATAATAAGTTTAGATATATAAAATTTTATCGAACTTTTTACCATCTTTTACCCACCTTCTACGAGAATTTGAAAATTTTCATAAAACATAATTTTACTACTTATGTGAGTTGAATTTTAAAAATATAATAGACACAATTAATATCAATAATTAATTTTTTTTTAAATAAGATGAAAATAATTTTTGGTGAACATTAACTTTTGACTTTTATTTACCACGGTTGAAAGTAAATAGGGTAATTAAGGGTAAAATGATATCATAATTATCCAACACGTGTCCTAATTTTATTGGATAATATATTTTGACCAAAAAATCTTAGGAATAAAATATGATCCCCTTTCATACATTTGGATTAGATTAAGACATTTGTTATTATTTTATTTAAAGAAGAGTTAAAAGAGTTAAAATCAAAGTTTAATGACTAAATCATTTTTAATATAAGGTTAAATACAATATAAATTAGAATATAAATATTAATTAATAATATAAAAATATTTCCTACATAATGGTATTTTATTTATAATTTTTAGACCTTATGAAATTTAATTTATTTATGACACAATGAAGTTGTTGTAATTACCTTATTAAAGAATAATTAAAATAATTGATATTATAAATATCCAAATAAATGTAATTTGAAACTTTTGATGAATTCCAAAAATTTTATAGGTTAATATGACATGTTATGGTTGATGAAGTAATTTTCTTTGAAGTAATCATTCTGTTATGATTTTTGAAAAAATCAAATACTAAATAGTGTCAAAATTGAAAAAATTGATTTTTTAAAACAAATATTATATTATTAACTGATATAGTAGTACTAAGAATCTAAGGTTCGGACCAAGGCATTAGATAAGGTTATATATATTAATAATTAACCACATGGGATTATTTTGGAATGTTATAGTATGTTTATTCACCATATAATATAAAAATAAAAAGAGACATGGTAAATGACAAACTATTTAACTAAGAGATAAATCTAAAAGATAAGGTTAATATGATGACCTAAACCTTTATAAAACCTATTGGTTGAGATATTATAAACCCATCCCCACCTTATCATTTAAATAATATATTTTGGATCTGTTATAAATAGAAAATGATTTTATTATAAAATAATATTTCAATCTTTTCCTATGGTGCGCCTCACCCCTCTTTTAAAAGGGAACTTACCCTTCTCTAAAATTAACACCCTCAAAACCATTTGGATCGGCCAACCCATACCCTAGTATCCTCTAAAATGTTCTCCCTTAATCCTATAGGCATTTCTTTAGTCATAAATCCATATTATAGATCCTTTTAGATCAATTAAAAAGGGAGAACCCTAAAAGGAGGTAAATATTTCATCACCTCTTTCAAGTTATTTTCTTTTCCACTTCTTCTTTCATGGTGGTTTCCATTATAATATATTATCTCCAGTATATTCTATTTTATGTGATGTTATTATCAATATTGTTTAACCATATACATTATTATATCCATCATATAAATTACAATGTCCCCATATGTGCGTACGTACGGAATAGCGTCTCGACGCCAGGGTGTAGTTTTTTATTCAAACACTTCATCATTTTGATGGGTATAAAAATGATTATAACTATTGTAAATAAAAAATATAAAATCTTAATGATACATTATATTTGATATACCATCCAATTACATACTATTTCACCATCAAAATAATGATATTGTCGCTCAAGCGTACGTACGGATTACCGTCTCCACAAACGTGATGACAATCATTCCCCATTGTAATCATTCAAGAATAATTTTCATTTTATGATTAAAAATAATGTTTAATAAAATAATATCATTATATATATTAATAAAATAAATCATATCCATAACAAACACAACTTACGTATCCAAGCATATAAAAGAAAATGAATCCGTTAAACACCTAAAATGATGATACTACTGAAGTATTATTATCAAAGCAATATTAGAGGGTCATATATAATATCATATTTATGTATATATTTCTTTTATAATTTAATAACAATAATTTAACTATTATATAGGAGGATAACATACCCACGATTGAGGAAATGTACAAGGTAAGGGTTAATTTCACAATCTCTTTATTATCTGATGTTGTTTTTCTGTAACTATCTACTATGACCTCTTTATCATCCACATCCATGTTTTCTTAAAAAAAATGTATTTCAAAACATTTTTACTATTTACTAGATAGTGGGTTAAAGTAATTTATACCATTATTTGACCTTATATTTTTTGAAAGGAATCTTTACGCCGTTTTTGAAAAAAGGTACTTTATGACCTTTTCAACAAAATTAAGGTAACAATGTTTTTTTAACTTATATGGAGGGTGCAGATATTTTTTGTCATTATAACATCGTCAAAGATTTAATTACAATATTATAAGAATATTTTCATAATAATTTTTTTATAATTATATGAATTTTAAATTATTTCAAAATATAAAGAGATATTTCTCTAAAGAAAGACTTTATTTCATTTATGTCAACATCTTTTGATGGATTTTATGATTATTTGAAGTTGATTTATTATGATACAAAAAATATATATTGTATTGAAGATTTTGGGATATTTTTGACTATGCATGTGTTTTTTTACACCATTCATGGTTTATGGATAATGTATTTACATTTCGAATGCTAGTTTTAATACGAATGTTTATGTTATGTTTAAACCTTTTCATACGAGTAATACATTGGACTTAGTAAGTGACGGGTGGAGCCCACTATAACTCCTTGATGCATCGGTAGGTCTCAGGGGACAAACTAGTGTCTTGTAATAGTTCCTTGACAAAATCTTATTTGTATTCTTGGCATATGTCCTTGACTATGTGGTTATGAAGTCTGACATTATGCATTCCATCATTATATAATTAGCTATTGATATTTAATGTGATTATTAGACTAGTAGAATATCCATGTCAATAAGTAAATGGAATTATTTGATTTTATATTTTCCACATTATGCTAAATTTCACGTTTAAAAGGACTTTGTTTTAGTCTTATACATTGCCTTAAATTTTTATGCTTATTTATGAAATTTTCTGATATATTTTTATCCTTACTGAGAATCTGATCTCACACCATTCTATGTTTTATTTTTCCCTGGATGTGAAAAATCATATTATGACTGATCTGCCTTGATAGTATAAGGGATATGAGTGTGGCCTATGGAGACTATGTTGTTGTAGTTTTTCATTTTATAATGTAATGTAAAACTTGTGAATGTGTCTAGTATTTCCAAGGCTACTAAACTAATCGGTCTTTAGAGACTTGATATTTTGAGATAATTCCAATGTTATGTAATAATGAAATGACACTCGGTGGCCCTAAATTGGTCAAGTCACACCCCATGCACCCCACGTGGATCATAAGAGGTTAAAGTGGTTATTTAGACACCCAATATATTAAATCTTTCAATGACCCAAGGAACACATCAAGAAGGGAACATGAACATCACCCCACATGCACAAATCTATATAAAAACAAATGGATATAACTTGTATACTTCCTACATAAATAACCTAGTTGAACAAACTCTAAATTGAAGAAATAGTTCCTGATTAGACCAACCATTTATGCCTCCATTCACATCCCAACCAAAAGAGGGGTTTTAGAGGATCATATAGAGATTAGATAAGGATGGAAACCGAAAACAAAAAAGAGAATCTAAAGAGGGTTTACAAAAGCAAGGATCTTCGATCCCCACATAATAGTTATCCAAATTGATGAGGATCGAAGGATAATCGCCTCATTTAATATTCATTTATTAGGTTCATCACCAGTCTTAGAGAATGAGAAATGAGATATAAATTAGGCTAGGATCTTAAATCCCTTAATGTAATATAGTAATTTTTACAAATGTAACAGTGGTGCACATTTTACCTGAACGGTTTCGCAAACCTTGAAAAAACTGTGCACAATACACTATCGAAGGGATGTTGGGTCACACAATTACCTGGGTGGGATGAATTATTTTCTTAAATATGATTCAAACATGAATTATTCATCTTTCCTGGGCTTCACGGTTACCTCATAATTATGCACAATATGATTTACCATGAGGGAACCATGGGCCTAGAAAGGATTGGACTGGTTTTCATTCATTACATGTCTTGAACCCTCGGAACACCATCAAGGCCCCTCAAACACCCATGAAACATTTTATTAATAAAAAATAATAGATTAAAACCAAAATTTAAATAGGGGCATACCTCCATGACGTCCTGAGTCTTACAAAGGAAAAAATAGTTTGTCTAAATGATTTTTTAGTACTTTAAAAATATTGGATGTCATGAATAATAGGGACATGAATAGAAAAAAATTATATACACCTAATTATATGACCCTAAAATTTTAATATATGATTCTCTTTAAATAAATCAGTGTGTTCAACCATTTTTTTGACACACAACACTAAACTTAAACAAAATCCTGATATGTTTGGACAGTTAAATCCTATCCATTTTATTATTGGGAACAAATTAGAGTAACAAATTTATGAAATATTTATAAAATTAGAATAAATTATACTTTTAATATAAATTAAAATTCATTGGTAAAACTAAAATGACTAATGTGATCATTTTATTCTTAGAAATATATTTTTCTTAAAATTAGTTTTCTATGCATTATGAATATTAATTTCAATAAACTTTTGAGTGATTACTATAAAATAAATTTTATTTTAATAATATATTAATACTAATTTTCTTAGTAAATAATAGTAGATATCAATTGGAATGGTTAATATTATAAAAAACTTTTTTCAAAAAAAAAATCATTATATCTCACCTTATTTATTTAAAGGTTAATTTTATATGATAATTAATTGAAATTCAAAAAAATTAACATTATTTTTTTTATTCATAATATTTATAATTTATAATGATGACATTTTTTTTCTAAAAAACACATATTAAGGTGGATATTACTAAATATTATTGTTACAAATAACATGAATTTTTTGACATTATTAGTTTATAAGAATGAATTTAAAATTAATTTATTATTATTATATGATAATAAATTTATGATATAAAGGTAATTTATATTTTAAATAATGTTGGTTTAATTTAAAAAACCATAATTGAAATTTTAAAACATATGTAATATTTTTTTTAAAATGGTTTTAATACGTTATACATTTAGTATTATGAAATTATTTTTATCACTATTAAAAAAAAAAAAAAAAAAAATCAATGTTTGAAATTATTAGGTCCAAAATATTTAATAAGTATAATATTAATTTTATATATAAATATTATGTTACCTTAGGTAAAAACTAGTTATCTCAATAAATTTTATAATGAAGAAAGTTATAATTCAAGGGGTATGGGGATTTAAACATGTTTTTCATTTAGTGTTTGTGATATGATTAAACTTAACACACCATATAATAAATAATTATCTATTTTTTGATCCACATTACATGTTAAACATGTTCTATATTTATATTGAGTATAAATATTAACAAAAATTCCAGTCTCACCACTTATAAAAGGGGCCTCTAATCACCCCTTCAACACCACTTTAAATATTCATCTTCATGATGAAACGCTATTTTTTTCCAACTCATAGAATTATAGTTTTTTGTCCCTAGATTATTTTCACAAAATATAATCAAACTCCATCCATTTAAAAGTGTTCTTCCAATAGAATCTCTTAGTTCCCAACAACAAAAGTAACTTTCTCCTTAAATTATTTATATTATATTTTTAAATACTAATTATAATTTTCAAATAGCTATGCGATAATATTATTATTTGTTTTATAAACTATAAAATTATTAAATTGGAATAATTATTAATCAAATTTTCCATTTTCTATTAAAAATATTAGAACCTTTTTGTGTGTGTTGTGGAGACTACCACCCCCATGAAACAAAGTGTTTTTATTTCATTTAAGAAATTAAAAGGATGGTATAAAATAAAAATTTAATAAATAATTATTACATTTATATAATTATAATTATTATAAATCAATAAAAATTATCACCTATTCCAATTTTTTATAAAAATGGAATCATCAGCCATTCGTACAAGTGGGCAACTACCTTCAGAAAATGATTAATTTCCATTTTTATTTTCATAACTACCTTATAATAATTTCCTTAATAATGGGTTTAATTTATAAATATCATTTTCACGATATCCTGAAATTGGTAATGAGAAATTGGGGAACATATTATTGATATAATAAAAAAACTATTATTGTAAATTCTATCATTTTAGATAAGCGTAGTTGGAGAAAAATGATCTCTTAATTCCATGTAATGAATTTATATAAAGTATATAATAAAATAAATTATTTATAATTATAATATTTCATATTAATAATCACCATATAAATTCATTATTCTTCTCATATAATTATATTACAACTATACCACCTTATAATCATCCATTAATCTTAGTAGTTTAATGTTTGGGTCAGTTGAACCACGAACCTAAACAATAATATGTATTTATTTCATGAATGAGAGTGAGAAATTATTTAATTTTAATATATGATAAAAATATTTTTTTTCTTTGAATGGTTATATGAATATTTAAATCATTAATTAAGAAGCCTCTATTATTTCACTAAGAGTCGATGAAACTTTCTCATCATCGATTTTAACCTCATGTGTCATAATAAATATAACCATGAAAAGAAAATATTTATTTACAAACTATATTGTAATGTATAAAAAATTTATTTATATGATATAATATTTATGGTTGTTGGGAAAATAATTAATACCAACACTATAATGGAACTTTTAAAAACTAATAAACATTAGATACACTTGGTGTTAAAAATAAATAAAAACTAATTAATATATATATGAACATAATGGTCATAAATATATAATATAAATGGTTATAGATAAAAAAATAGTTTTTTGAAATGTATTTAACTATCTATATATAATTAATCATGATTTTTTCTGAAATAGAAAAATGAATCAAGACGGAGTTAGGGTTTTTAATCTCAAATTCCACTATTTGAGACATGTTTGGTATGTTGATCCAAATTTCATTTATATAGTGTATATAATACCTATTTTAGATATTCTATAATGAATTATATTTTTCCCATGGAATTTTAATTTCAATTCGAATCCCTATATTTTATGTTGTTTTTATTATAATGTTACCAAGGACACAAGAGTTATTTGTCACAGACCTTAATTCCTTGATGTATATTTATATTTTTCAACATTTTTTTCCTTTGAATGATGTATTCAATAAACATGGATATATATATATATCATATATTGTTTCTATTCTTGTGAAATACTTAGCCCAATTAGTTCCCTTTTAGCAAATGTCTTTTTGACTTAATTTTTACCCCAGTTGTATGGATTTTTGGTAAATAAATTTTTATAAATTTTGTTATTGTCCTTTTACTTTCACATATATTAAATATTTGGTTTTTAAAGTAGAAAAGTTTATAACATTATGTTATTTTTATTTCATACTTTTACCAAATAAAACTCTATATTAAAACATATCATTCTTCAATATTATATTTCTCATAGAGGAAATTGATTACCCCGACCTCCTTTCCTTGAATTTTATTATATCATCATGAAAATATTTATTCCATGATTTTTTCTTCTATCCAAAATTTTTAATTTTTGTTAATTTATCTACATCTATGGGAAAATAATATGTTTTTATACATATTATTTTTTTCTTACTCCTCTTAAAATGTGTATTTTGAAAATATGTATTTCAAGAATATAAAAAAGGGATGTTTCTATCAATTTAATATATTTTTTCTTAATATCCTTATTTATATGATATTAAATATATATATTTGAAAATTTTCATTATTTAAGATTCTATGAAACCAATAATTGTATTTAAATTCTTTGACATCGACTTTTCAATAGTTTCCTTAGACATTATTATGTAAATTAATATTTTACATCAATTTTAAAAACATTTCCTAAAAGTTTTTATGTTTTCCGTTCCATTTACCATATCCCTTCAATAATTATTCACCCTAATGGGGTTTTAGTATAACAATTTATCATATAACATACACACACACATAGAGATATTTATATATATATATATATATCATTTATGGTATTTAATTCATGATATCAAATTATTCGATTCTTAATCAATTATTTTGCGATACCATTCATATGAATATTTGGTGAGTATGGTTTTAATTTGTATCATCAATAATATTTATTCACATTATTTGATTGGGGATATTTTATTTTTCAGCCACCCATGTCTATTATTTTTATGGATTATAATCAGGTTATTACAATATTGTCTTAACCATATAATCATTACACTATTGTGTTTGAACATCACCTTTTATAAAATTATATTTGGTGAAAATTAAACGAGAAAGAATGAATATTTAATAAAAATTGGAATTATTAACATTATTGAAAATTATTCATTGACAACTATAGTTGATTATGTATTGAAAATACATATTTTTTATTATAAGGGTAACCATGTTTTGTTCAGTGAGAGGTTCATTACGTAATGGTATGAAATAACATATTTAATCTTATGTTGAATGCATTGAACATAAACATGTAATGTTTGGGGCTTAAAATTATTTATCCCCTCAATGCATAGAAAGGCCTTATGAGACAAAATAACTAGGTTTTTAGTGTATACTTCTCCCAATATCAGTATAATATCATGTTAAAAGGCATTGAAACCATTTTTTGATGTCTAACATAATGGATTCCTTAAATAAAAGATCACTATTACTGATATCCATGTTTTTATTTATTTATTTGGATATAAATTGATATCAGTTTCAATTGAATTAGGAAATTATTCTTATTATTTATTTTAGTCATATTATGTATTTTTCTGTTCTGTTTTATATATATTTAGTTATATATGTCATATAATGTGAATTTAACCTCACAAATTTGTTATGATTCCCTTACCCACGGTAGGAATAAAATAATTTTACATGAAATGTATACAAGGTTATCATGTGTGGAAGAATTTGTGGGAGTTGTTGTATCCCAATTATGAATTAAGTACATTAATATATAATCATAAATTATGTATTTGAATAAAAACATGGTATTTTTTAGCTAATTATTTTTCTAAATCTCCAAATATATAAATATAAAAGAATTGGATATCCATGAAATGTAATATTTACTTTATATTTTATAATTATTTTAAAATTATGTTTAAAAATATATATTTTGTATGAAATCCAATATATAATGTATGTGTTCATAAAACTGGATCTGGGAGTACATTTCTAGGGTGTCATTATTGGAATTAGTGAAGTGGTTTGATAACTTTGGGGATTTGGTCATTTAATGAGGATAATTTAAGGGTTGATAAATTATTTTTGATTATAATTTCAAAAGTCAAGATAAAAATTTGTGATAGTATATTATTTCATATTAATGTAATAATTCTCATTATATCTTCGTATTAAGATAAGAGAACATTTATAAATACCCTAGGGATATGTACAAGAGATAATTGTAATTATTGGATTACACATTGATGTTATGGTACTATAGATATTGTGTGGTTCTCTATGAAAATATGTAACTTTCTAGATACCAATAGTGGAAACATACTTTCGAATAGAATTACCTAGGGGTAATAACCCTAAAAAGGTGGAATGGGTATTAACCCAACTATAGCATGGTTCATGACGAAGATGTCTATCTTAACACCTAATTTAACACTACTTGGGGATATTATTTAGTTAATTCATATTCTATTTATGAAAAATTAAAAGTAATTTGAATATTTTTTTATTTTAGATAACCTAAAAAGAAATTTAACATGGATAACATAGATAAAAATGTAGCGATTCATAAGTTGTGGTATATATTAATTGATATTTTATTTCCAAGATAAATAACGTGATCGATTTTTAGAGAATATGTTTTAACAATTATGGGGTTTATAATATTTTTATAATGTTCAAGGTACTTTGAGGTCCTTATTTATAGTATTAAGTTAATAAGTAAGATAAAACCCATGTAAAAGTATCATAGGTTGAGCCTATAATGACATAGGTAAAATTTTAAATGATATAGGCTGAACCGAGTTTGATATGAGTTGAGTTGTAAAAACTATTGAATAAATAGATTGTGTTATAAAGTACGAAATATTGAAATTAAATTTTACTATAGTTATTTACGATAATTCTATTATAATTATCATCACTCATATTAACTCTTTATGTTTTATAAACAGCGGATTCCCAATATAACCAAGTTAATAATGGATTCCCTGGACAATGTAAAAACTATACTAGTAAACAACCTAGAATGATAATTAAAAGAGTGATAAATATCATAATTATACTGAATTTTTCATCAAGAATAGAAATTTATAATGTTAACATAGTAGGAATCCAAAAAAACTAATGTATTGAAGAAAGTAATATCATATATATTTATGGAACCAAGTTTATATAAAAAATATTCACGTTATCACACGAAAATAATCTGGGTAGAAGTATGGGGGTTTTTTCTATAAAGGGAGATAAATTTTAAAAGTGTCTAGATAACGACCATCAGACTCAAAAGTTTAAGGGAAAGAGAGAAAATTCCAAAATACACTGCATTAATTAATGATATTTGGGAGGTATAAAATTTAATATACCAATCTAGGGTCCAACGAAAGAAATAGTCATTTACAACCATGCAAACAAGGAAAATCTTATCAAACTACTACTATTGTTGAAAATAGCGAGTTTTCCTCCAATATTTTATAGTTTTCTGTATATGTATATTTTCACCAATTACTAAATACTAGTTGATAAATAAAAACCCATTGTGGAATTATTATAAAAAATCATTTTCATGGTCTATGGTTTGTTCTTTCTATTTGACCTAGATCCTCACCCCTTAGTAGAATTATTTTTGAAATTTGGAATGGTTTACATCTATCTATAAACATTCAATAATAATTTTTTATATTGATCTATCTCATTTCATATCCGAAATAAAACCATGCTCATTTAAAGGTGTATGGTAAATTATGAGTTCCTTATCAAAATTACTAATGTGTTATGAGTTAAGTTGTGATGATTTAATTAATTTAATGTGAGATAATGTGACACCCTAATAATTTATTATATGATTAATTTGAAAATATATCAATGCTTTAAAATTATTACTCAACACACAACACCAACAAAAAATTAAAATGGCATGTTTATCCCTTTAAACATAGCTATTTAATTAATAGGAATAACTATGAGTTACTACATTATGAAATATTTATATAAATATAACGATGGGTACTTTTAATGTAAACGAAATTAAGTTTTTAAATCAAAAACTACTAATACAGTCATTTTATGATTAGAAATGTATTGTCTAAAATATTTTCTTTCTAAGTAATATAAACTTCTATTTCTTGAAGCATGTGATTAATGATGATAATGTATATTTTATATTAATAATTTGATTACACAAATCTAGTTATTAAATAATATGAAATGTGAATGAGAATGTTTAACAATCTAAAAAATTTATCTTCATACGAAGTAGTTCTTCACTTTTTATCGTTTATTAATTTAAAAGTTAATTATAAAAACATTATATTTTTAATTTTAAAATATAAAAATTATTTATTTTCATCATAATAATATTTTCTTTAAGATGTTTTTCAATTTTTCAAAAAATTATAAGTTTTAAGTGAATAGTTAAAATATCATATTTATAAATAAAATTAATTTTATGACATTAATTGTTTATAAGTATGAATTATAAACTTATGAAAAAATTTAATAAGAACGTATATTTATTCTATAATATATTTCATAATTTTATAAATGGTCACATCATTAGTGTTCTTGAAAATAATTATATTTCACAACAATAAACAAAAAATAAGATAATTATAATTTTGGAGTAATGATAATATAACTAAACCACCTCATAATCATTTGTTAATCATGGTATGTTCATGTTTGGGTCGGTTTAACCACCTACATGTTCAATATAATTCATGTATGTCATTGATGACTAAGAGAACATATTTATTAGTTAATATGATATAAGAATATAAATATATTTTTTGGTAAGGTTATATCAACATTTAAATCTATAATTATGAAATCGCCTTTCCTTTGTTAAGAATCGTCGAAATAAGATTGTTGTTGATTTCAACCTCATGGATCGTAACACAAACTACCATGAAATGAAATTATATGTTTATAAAATTTATTTGAAATATATTCATTTAAATTATATGATCTACGAGTAATGTAAATTGAATTAAAAATAGATACCCACACTTATTTTATGAAACAAGTTCAAAGTGATAACGATTGCATACACCATATGTTGAACATAAGTAACAATAAAATTATTTATATATTGTAATGAATAGTGATAATTGATAATTATAAATGGTTATATTTATTAATTTAGTTTATAAATATTTATTTAATCATATGAATTTTATCATTTTGAATGTTTTGTGTAACTGAAGAATGAATTAAGACCAATGTAAGGGTTTTCATCTCAAATTTCACTCATTGAGATATCATTAAAATTATGATCCTGATTTTATTAATGTGGGGGTATATAATTCATAATTTAGATATCATGTTATGAATTATCTTTTAACCATGATATTTTAATTAATATTTCATGGTCTCTCTTCCAAGGATTTTAAATAAAATGTGTCATAATCCACATGGTTTATTTGTCTCAAACATTAATTCCCTAAGACATGTTTATGTTATGACCCATGTATTCTTTTGAATTATGTATTCATTTTACATGTATATATATTTTCCATTTTATTTATTCATGGGGAGTAATTTCTAAAACAAATTTATTTTTCTAAATGGATCTTGAATATATTAATATAAAAAATCTGATTTTCTTGATTTTAATTTCAGAAATTATCTGTAAAAATTCCGAGCCCAAACATTGAGACCATGTGTGATTCTGAGGCCCAGTGTTCCTAAAATAATATAGTGAAAATTGATCATTTATTAAGAAAACAGACAAGTGATTTTCCTAATTTTTTTGAATAACTCTTAAGTGGGTGCCCGAATAAAAAATGTGGGGATACTGTTGTGTTTAGAGTATTGCCTTTGCCCATTGAGAGGCCTAACATCAGCCAACATATGTCTAATTTGAAATATTT
Organism: Viscum album; assembly: GCA_963277665.1. NCBI lineage: Eukaryota > Viridiplantae > Streptophyta > Magnoliopsida > Santalales > Viscaceae > Viscum > Viscum album. Next base: position 624,844,056 of record OY728133.1, read on the forward strand.
TTTTTGGTTGTAACCATAAATAAAATAATTTGTTTTATTTTTAAATCCTAATTACTAATGAATGGTGAATTACATTAGAAATATGAGACAACCATTGAGTTTTTAATGTGGTGTTTTCCCTAAGAGTGACTTTAAATTAGTCTGTTTGGGTCTTCTAGTAAAAACCCTGAAAATGATGTAGTCATCATTAAATAATTTAATGATAAAATATTTCATTAAAGAAATTATAATTTTCTTTAAAATTATCCTTATTAAGAAATCCCAAGGTTAGATTCATAACCCTAGTGTCCCCATAGAATCACTAGGGTGGTCTTGGATGAAACCTCTCCAGAAAATAGTGATGGAATCACATATAGATTATTTATGAATGCTTTTATTCATAGAACATGACAATGATGATGGTACAGTAACAAAAATTCATCAACAAGTGATCGAAATAAAATGTGGGATGTGTTATTTTGGATTTCCTTCCCTATTTTGAATCCAATTATGAATACAGACTAAACAACAAACATACTGATTCATTGTATTCTCATCCTTGTGGGATGAGAATATCATGAGGTTTTTTATTGGGAGATAATTATTATTTTATTAATTTTTTATTATTTTGATAATTTTTACAAAATGGATCAAGTATTGAACAAACAACAACCATTTTCATTCATTTGGTTGTTCAATTTTTCTTTTCTCTCCCAATGTACATTGTTTTCTTCACATTCTTAATGGGATATGAAAAGATTATTATTGTGGATAAGATTCTTGGACCAATGTTTGAAATCAGATATCCAATATCATTATGAACTAATATAGGTGTGATGATTATGGTGGTGGTCAGATCGAATAATTCTAAGAGATATCATTATTTGAGTGACTTATATGTAGATAATTGAAATCAGTATTCAGAGATGGTCAAAGGCCCAAAACCCACAAATTTTTTTATAATGGATATTTGACTGGGGATATTTAGTTTCAAGGTGAATAGATCATCATATCAATCTCCAATGGATTCAATGAGGAGTGTGGGGGAACAACCATCATTCTAAAAAATTATGAATAACAACACATATAGTTTGGACTACACATCATGTGGCAACCACCAAGCTGAGTCTTGGGTTATAGGAGGTTGTAAAGTGTCACATGGAGTGTGAAACTTCTCAAATAGCATGTAAGCCCTTCCCTCAGACTCAAAATGTACTCTAGTATAACATTGACATGAGGTGGAGTACACTACATTTACCCCACCATATGGCTTTACTAAGCTGGTTATGAAGATAACCTAATGTATTGATACATCGGTAGGAAGACATCAGTTGAAACTAGATACTGGCACATGTCCATAGTACACGGGAGAACCCCATATGGAATAACTCGATGTGTGGCCCTTCTACATGGTTTTTACTCCTCTTCTACATGACCTATTCTAAATGGCACCAGACATTGTACACAGGGAGTACCTGGGTTCAAGGAACATGGTGTGTGACCCTATTAGACTTCTTGTATTAATTTTTACATGGATTGATCTCATTTTCCACTATATCATAGACATGTTTTGTTAGGGCTGGTGTCATCGATCCCTCCTCAGAAGGTTAGTTGCTATATTTTCATACTCACAAGAGTGTAATCCCATCTGAATGATATTTTAAGTAGGTTACTTAGATTACCCTTTGTGAGGCCTAGATAAGGATCATCTATCCATTCTTGTTCCCTATGTAGAGTCTTAGTATTGGCGAGACCAGTCCTACCATTTGTTGATCTCATACTTATAATGTGAAACATGATGATTCATTGTATTACCTCATGGCCCTGAAACTGATCCTCATCGTTGTATCGTGAACTTCCTCACTAAACTCAAGATAATGTCCTCTGAGATGAATACATCATGTATTCATCAAACTGAATCTATTGTATTGGTATACAGTATTTGTGACTTACGTCTATACTGTTGATCTGGGTTTGATTATTTATAGATATATCTATCATATATATGGTGGTCATATACATGTAAATATCTTAATTTACAATTAAATTTTTTTTCTTCATGGTTTCAGGGTATCCTACTGAGTATTTTCATAATCACCCATGCATAGGTTTTTCCCACACATGTCATGTATTGTGTAAGTGATTGATGCATTGATGGATTCTAGTGAAGGCTAGGGCTAGATAGAGCATTGTGAGTTTAGACTGGTAGAGGTTTTTATATATATTCAAGAATCATTCCCAGTACCCATCTATTTACAGGTTGGACTTTTTAGTTTATAGACTCATTCAGTTGGTGGTCTTGTATTCTGGCCTAGTTTACATTACCACACTTTTCAATCATGTTTTACTCTATTGGTTGGGTATGGTGGTATGCATGTGTTTTTTTACTTGGTATTTTTTTTACATTTTTGTATTTTTGTCTTGGGGATGTGTGGGTGTGTACATGTACTTACACAATTCCTGCCATGTGTGTGATATGACTACTTGGTGCTAGTCACCAGGCCCTGACCTATTGTAGTTAGGTTTGGGGAGTTGTGACATGGGAACCAATGGAATGGGTTGTGAAAGAGTGGTATCATAGGTGTTATGTTATACCTTAGTTGTGAGTGTCTATAAGATTATTTTGGGGAAACTGTGTTATGTGTTTTCAGTTCAGCTTTTTGGCCTGGGACACCAATGTTTTTGCGGTGGCCTATGTATCTATACACCAAGACTCTGATAACACGATTTTTGACTTAGTACATGATTAAAATAGTTTCTGTAAAATAATAATAGAACATGTATCATATAGTAATGGTTTTTTCTTTCTGTGTTGTTCTTGAGTCATATCTGTAGATATAGTCATTGATGGTGGTACATAGTATTCTCTTATAAAATGAATTCACAATTTATACCAGATATGATTCATAAGCATGATCATAAGGATGTCCCCATATTTTAAAAGGATTTAATATACATATATGTTCCTCATATGTTACTTATAGTTGGTTAACTAGCCATAAAACCACCTGTAGAGAAGTACATTGAACTAGTAGTACCAGGGGATGAAGAGCATAGGCTGATTGTGCTTCATTATATTCAGTTGCAGAGACCCCTTAGGTTCCGTGGCAGGCCAAAAACACATTTGTTTGAGGACTGGATAGAGGTGGTAAATGATATTTTTAATTTATTCAGGACGCTATAAAATTATATGGTGGTTCTAGTTCCAAGCCTTCTCTTTGGCTTAGAAGGGTGATGGTGGGGTTTAGTTACCAAATCTTACGATGAGGCGACCCTTTAGTGGGATGTGTTTGAGGATATTTTCAGAGAGGATTTATCATCTTATAAGCTGAGGGTTATGTGTATCAAGGAGCTTCTACAAATCTGAAAGGAATACATGTATATGTCTAAGTATTCATCAAGGCACACCTACCTCACTAGGTACTTGATGGATATGATAGACGATCAACACTACTAAGCATGAAACTTTGAGTGAGGTCTGTATAGAGACATGTGTGCCTTTGTATATACTATGTGCATTCCTACCAATGTAGGGGTGATAGAGAAGTCTTTTTTAGTTGAGAGTTCCTCGAATGGGATGATACAACAGAAGGTAGATAGTAGCAGGAATGCAGGACTAGAGACCTCTGTAGCAGGATGCCTGCATTAACCTCAAAAACATAAACATAAGAGATGTCATAATAGGAATAACTAGTGTAGGGATTATACTATTTAGGAATCATAGGGTGGGTCCATTAGTCCTAGATAATGGTGATTCTATTCTTGTGGCAGAAGGGGACTATCCCTAGATATTTTCAAACCCATCGAGCTCATGACAGGGAGACAGTGGATGGTCAGCCGACGCAGAGGTAAAAATTGGAGAATGCCGATCCGTAGGGAAGTGGATATGGAAGAGGAGTTGGGAGTGCAGTGGGAGGTGGTAGATATTTTGACATGTGACCACCACCAGCCCCAGGTAGTCCTCCCCAGACGTAGGGAGCTATAGGATAGGTGCACGGAAAACTGCATGTGGTCACGGTGCACGACCTAGGGGCTCCAAGAATGATTCAATTTACAATGTTTTTGTATTATACATTATCATCCATATTGATAGACATAAATATTATTCATTAATTTCTTATCACAAATCCTAAATGAGACCATGATAATCTAGTTAGACCATTTAATCGACCCTTACGATTGGAGACTCCTACTAGAGGAGACACAATGATCACCCCATGTGGACAGTGTGACATGATCCTTGGAGGAGATAGTTTCTGTTGGAAACCCTTGGTGTTTAGCTTCAAGGCCTTATGATTACATTATTGGTATGGATTGGTTTTCATCATTCCTTGACTCTATTGAATATTTTATGAAAATGGTGTGGTATGTATGCAGTGATGCATCAAGGTTTTCCTTTGTCAAAGAAAAGGAAACCCAAGAAACCCCAGAGAGACTCTTGCATAGGAGGGTGCAGCTGATTACTCATGAGTTGGAAACCATGCACCTAGATGCAACATGTTTTATCTATTTTCAGTTTTCAGTAGTAGTAATGGAATATAGTGACGTCTTTTCTGGTGATGTTCTAGGATTACCTCCCTATCGATAGATAGACTTGTGCGTTGTATTACACCCTGGGATGACACCTATATCAACACCACCATATCGAATAGCTCCACCAAATCTACTAAATATGAGGCTGAAATTGGAAATATTTTAGAAGAATTTCTTACTACTACCTATTGTTTTTACCAATGTATCCCCCACTATTTTACCAAGAAAAAAAGGTAGAAGTGAGCTTAAGGTTGTGTGTAGATTTCTGAAACATAGATAACATGAATATGGATAATTAGTGTCCATAAACAAGGATTGATGACCTTATAATGTAGTTGAGAGGGATATTATGTTTCTCAATTGTTGACCCCTGGTCAATGATTTCAGAAGTTGTGGTAGGGTTTTATGAGAGCCCCAATCTTGAGATTTCTGGAGAATGGTGGAAAGTATTTAGTGTTCTGTTATGCATCAAGGACCAGAGCTGGTTATGTCTTGATATAGAGGAAAGAGGGGATTTCTTTTGGTTTATTCCAATTGATACCACATTATTAGAAATATAAGACCCATGATATGGAGTTTTCAGTAGTAAAAATCACATTAAATATGTGCTGACACAACCTTTTGGGAAATAAATTTATGATCTACTATAGTCGCAAGAGTCTCAAGTATATATTCTCACGAATGGATATGAACTTAAGACAAAGGTGATTGATATAATTCCTCCCAAACTATGACTTTTAGGTTCCTTATACTCATAGAAAAGGGAATTTTATTGAAGATTATCTTATTAAGAGATGGATTTTAGAAATACTAAATGAGGAGTCAGAGTAGTTAGTATCGTTACAGTTATCCTTCATAGAGGGAGATATAGAAACTTACCTCCAGTCCATGGTTATACCCCCTCAAAAAATATAGTTATTTTGTGAGGAACATCTTGATGATAATGACTGTGAGACCTTACATGATTAGATGACCAAATGGTATGTACCTGATTGATATTCACAAGGTGGAGGCATGTTGTTATTTTAAAAGGACACACAGTTTTACTAGTGGTGTTGCAGTAGGAGGTCTTGAGGGATTTTTATACATACTATTTGGAGGTACATATAGTGTCGTGGAAATGTTATTGGACCTCTGACATCAGTTATAGTGGACATGAATAAAGAAGGCAGTGGAAAAGTTCATTTCTCAATGCCTTACGTGCCAGCAGGTGAACATTGAGCACCAGGTTCTAGTGGGTTTAGCTCAACCACTTGAGGTTCCAGAATGGAAGTGGGATGAAAAATCTCTGATATTGATAATGTATTTAGCACATATGTTCGAGGGATATGAATCCATATGGGTGATCATATATTTACACACCTAGTCGTCCCACTTCCTCGTTATCCAAGAGAAGTATTTAGTAGAGAGATTGTGATGCTTCTATGTTCAAGATATATTTCGACCCCATTGTGTCCCATGAATTTTATTTTCAGATCATGATGCTTTTTTCATATCCTAGTTGTCGAAGCGATTCTATGAGGAGTTTGAAACTAAGTTACACTTGTTCATGGAATTTCATCCCTAGATGGATGGCCAGATGGGGAGGACCATTTTGGTTCTAGAGGACATGTTATGGGATTTTATGTTGGACTTTGACTATAGTTGGGAGGATCATTGACAACTAGTGGAATTCTCATAAAACTACAGCTACACTTCCACCAATTGTATGACACCATTTGAGGCCTTGTACGGGTGACCATGTTGGTAACCAATTTTCTGGAATGACATAAGAAAGTCAGTACTCATGGGCCAAGAGTTGGTAAAAGCTACTACTGAGAAGTTGGTGATTATATAAGAGTGGATGAAGACTATACATAGCTGGAAGAGGATTTATGATGTCATGAGATAGATTCCTTTGGAGTTAGAGGAATGATACAATGTGTTCTTTCAGGTCTCACATCGATGTGGATTACAATGATTTTGACTGGGTGGAAAGTTATCTCTGAGGTTTTTTGGCCCATTTCAGATACTACGTAGAGTTGGAGAGGTGGCATACCACATTGACCTACACCCAAAATTAGATCATATGTATGATGTATTCTATATTTTTTATCTGAGAAGGTACATTCATGACCCGTTGTAGGTCATTGATGGGGTGAGCTGGAAATTGACGGAGGAAAATTTGCAGAGAACCTAGTAGAGATCAACAATCGATAAGAGAGGATATTTCATGAGCTAGTGATTCCCTTGTGACATGTCCTCTGGAAATATAGTAATTTCAATGGGATCATATGTGAGAGGGAGGCTCAGATTCATGATTAGTACCCTCATCCTTTTGTTCATGTATGATATTTTGGATTTTAGAGATTTAAATCCCTATGTTGAGGAGAATGTAATTACTCTTATTTTCCAAATTTTATTTTTTGAAATTATTTAGGAAGATCACTAGACCATTCAATAAGACTATGTGTGATTCTAATGCCTGATGTTCCTAGAAAAATTCAATAAAAATGTTTAGCTGTTAATAGAATGACTGAGTGGTTTTCATTAAAAGTTGACTAACTATTAAATGGGTGCATGGATCATAAATTCATGGGTGAAATTATGTTTGTTGTAGCGGATTTACCTTAGGCAGGGCTTAACATCAGCCGTCATGGGTTGGAAATGAATGATTTTTTATATAACCATAAATAAAATAATAAATAAAATAATTATTTTAATTTTAAATCCTAATAACTCATGAACTAGGACATGGATTGAAAATCTGAGACCACTGTTGATTTTTTAATATGGTGTTACCCATAGGCGTGACTTAACTTTAGTTAGGATGAGTCCTCTATTGAAAAACCAAGAAATTTCATAATAATATGTTAAATAATTTAAAGATAAGTAATTTTTTTAATGCGACAACTATTCCCTTTAAAAATATCATTATAAATAAATTCCAGTGTTAGCTGCATAACCCTAGGAACACCATAGAATCACTAGGGATATCTTGGAAGAATACTCTCAAGAAAATAGCTACTAAATCATAGATTGATGATAGAAAAATGTCATTATTGGGAGAACATTCCAACCATGGCAACACAATTATTGACCATCATCAAAAAGTGATACAAATCTAAGGTAGGATGTGTTATTCTTGATTTCTGCCTTTTTTCATGAATCGAATTAAAAACATGGACCAACCAATGAATATGCTGATTTGTGGTTTTCCTGTTCTTATGATATTGGATTTTGTTAGTGGTTATTATGGGGGGATTATTATGATTATATTACTATATTTTGATCAGGATCATTCTTATAGAAATGATTGTGGTCAAAAGGAACAATGATTGTGGTTTTTTTCTTTTGTTGTTTAATAGTGATTTTCTCCCACTATGTTTTTCTCATTCTTCATAGGATATTAATGGATGATCTTTGTGCCTCATATTCCCAGTACAACGATCCGAAATCAGAGATCCAACCTCTTCATGACCTATTGGTGGTGTGAAGATGATGGTGGTGGATGGATCAAAGGATTTCTAGAGATATCGCTCTTCAGGTGACTTTCTTGCGAATGATTGAAACAAGTTTTCAGAGTTGATCGAATGCCTGAAACCCACCAATTTAGAGTTGCAAGGGAGATATGACCATGGATCATTAGTTTTAAGGAAAATTGATCATTGGATCAAAAATTGGGGGATCATCCAAGGCTCATGGAGGAGGAAGTAGTGTTGTGTAATATTTTGAAGAACACGATGTGTAGTACGGACGACACAGCATGTGGTCCCCACTGAACGACGACTTTTTTATCCGGAGGTAGTCAAGTGTCTCATTGTCTATGACCCCTATCACATAGCATGAGCTCCTTCCTTGACACCTAGTGTGTACTTCAGGAGTATAGGAACATGGGGTGGAGTTTATGGCATGTCAATATGATGTGTACCCCACCACATAGATTTGTTGAGCTAGTGTTGCATATAACCCCTTATACTAGAACACGGGTTGGAATACATGGGTTGAAATAGGGTTCTAGAACATAGACAGAGTACCTTAGTGGACCCATGATGGAAGGACTTTATGTGTGATCCTTATTCATTTTCTATACCAATCTTCTATAGAACATGTTCTAAATGGCATGGGCCACTGTACATGAGCTGTACCGTGGGTCAAGAAACACGACGTGGGACCCTACTACACACTATATATACCATTCTAAATGAATTTATCTCCATTCCCACCATATATTGGATATGTTTTATTAGGTTTGGAGCCCATGTTCCATCATTTAATGGGTAGTTGGTATTATTTATTACATATAAAAGTATGATCACTTCAGTAGGAGTTTCTGAAGATACAAGTTCAAATCTATTCCGAGAGGCCCAGAGCTAGATCCTCTATCCAATCATCTTCCTTATGTAATTTCTTGGTATCAACATGACCAATCATATCAGATATAGATCCTCTACATATAAGGTGAATCTGGATGATTCATGGTATCACTTCATGGCCTGAGAAGTGATCATCATCTATGTATCATGATATTCTCTCTCATGGAGTGAGTTGTCCTAGATTGATTGTATCATATCTCTCATCATATCTGTAATTATATGTCTATCAGGAAGGTTATCGATGAACAAAAACATTCAGATGAACGTATTCAGTGCTATCAAACTCAAGAGTAATTTCTCTCGAATGAGTGTTTCATGGAATCTGGGGACTGAATCTCTAGTGTTGGTATACGGTAGTTATGACTATGATATGGACTACAGGTTTGGGTTAAATTATATCTAGATATCTCTTTTAAATATGTTATGGTCACATACTTTTGTACAGATGAATATAGCCTTACATTGTGTATTTAATTGTGGTTTCCAGGTGTCATACTGAGTATTTTTATACTCACACCATCATGGGATTTTCCCACACATGTCATGTCTTGTGTATACGAGTGACCTTTTGATGAAGTCTAGAGTAGACTAGAAATATATGGAGCATTATGAGTTTATACAGGATGAGGTGTTCCTACTACTTTGAGTATAAATCCCAGTACCAATTTTTTTATAGGTTAGTATATGTATTTTACATACTCCATCATTTGGTGGGCTTGTATTCTAGACCAGTTTACTTTAATTCACTTTTCTTTCCTGATGTACTATGTTGGTTGGGTTGAGTGGTATGCTTCCAATTTTGTTCTACAGAGTTTTTTTACATTTTAGTATTTGTGACTTGTAGATATGTGCATGTGTACAGGTACTAAATAAATTCCTACAATGTTAGTGATATTCCTACTTAGTGCTAGTCACCAACCCTAGCCTATTGGGAGGTGGTATTGGGATGTTTTGGCATAGTCCCCAGTGGGACGGGTTGTGATAGTAAATATCCCAATTTATAGGATTCTTGGTAACTCGATTTTTATTCATTAGGGTGTGATACTTTCTTTGTCACACATTTATCCTAAGTTGGATACATTATACCATTTGATTATATTTTTTGGATTGTTATTTATTCACAATTTGAACACATAAAACACTCCTTTTAAATATTTCATAATTCAAGGAGTATGTAGACAATAAGTGATAATTATAACTATCTTCTCTATTCCTAAAGTTACATTATCTTTCTATGAACATATTAATTACATTCTTTGGTTGCCCTACCCTAAAACATTAATATATGTTAATTCATATATGACTATGGGGAAATAAAATATTATTAAATAAATTAATATATTTTTTCTCTTCAAATAAAGATTGTTTTAAACAATGGTATGTTAAAAATAATAAATAAGGAATTTTCATTCTCCTTCACATGTTTTGTCACCCTATCGTCAATTGAATAAAATAAACATGATTTATTATCAATGACATATTATTAGAGATCATTTTTTTAAAAAAATAAAATATTTCATGTCACTTTTTCAAATGATTACTCTGAATGAAACATGTAATTCTATTTTATAAATGATAAAAAAATATATAAATTATATTTTATGTTTTTTCATCAATTTCCCTAATCATTTGAAAATGATTTACCCTAATGGGGTTTTTTGTTTCATGATTTATCCTAAAATATATATATATTGGAAAATATAACTGAAAGTATAAAATAATTTGATTATTGATCCCTGCATTTTTGATACACCTTGATGCATTCCTTTTTTAGAGTGCTTATTTATTTAGGTCAAAACTTTTCTATTTTTTCTATATTACACTAGGTGTATATTATTTATAAAACATTAAAATTTTAAATATCTATTTCTTATGATCTTGTTGTTTTAGTATTGACTTCACTATTTTCGGTTACCCTATAAGTTTTAATCATCCCAATTTACATAAAATATATTATGGGATGTTCCCAATGAAAAAGAGATTATTTAATATCTTTGGTGGTATTGACATTCTAGATTATTATTGACTATTGACACATGTTTATTATTCATGGCATTATCATATTTTTCATTATATGGATATCCATATTTTTAATCTACCATAGTTTTCTTACGGAATTGTATGAAATGTATTGTTCACACTTATGGGGAATGAACTATACTTAAAGAAGTGATGGATGGAGCTTGAAATTATGTATCCCCTTTGTGTATCAGAAGAACTCATCTCACAAAATAACTTGAATTTTTCTTTACACCTCTCCCAATATTAGTATAATTTCTTGGAACGAGTCATTAAATCATTATTTTGATTTCCCATATTATGGTATACAATATTATAAGATCTATTTTATAGTTATACATGTTTTCATTTATTTCCCCACGTGATTTGTGCTCCCAATTTCAGTTGATTGTAAAAATTTTAAAATTGTTTAATATGGAAATATAATTTATTTTATACTTATGTTTTTGATATATTTAGTTACATGATTCCCTTAATATGTTTCCCCCTCCACTCTCTCATGATATCATTCCCTAGGTTTTGAATAAAATTATTGCACATGATATGTCTAGAAGAATTACATGTGTGGAAATTTTTTGGGATATGTTATAGAAATATTATGAATTATGTATAATTATCCATTTGATATAAATAACATGTTCTTTTTTAGAATTTTCTTTCCAATTTTTTTAAAATATTATAAACATTCAGGTTTTAGGAATATATGAAATGTAATATTTTCATTTATTCATGTAATTAAGTGATAATTATGTATTGGAATCTACTATTGGAATAAAATTCTGCATTTAATGTAAGTGATTATGGAATCAAGTTTGGTAGTGTGGGTATGGGGCATCACATATATGAATAATTTTTATACTAGATCACAAAAACATCCTTCATTAAGTGATTTAACATTGATAAAATCGAAAAATAAAATGAAATTTGTATTTTAGGGTATGTGTGGATTTATGTGTGACTCTAATGATGATCAGGAAGCACCAAAAAATTCTGTTAAAACTCATGATCATGTGTATAATTAATAATTAAATTTATAGGTAAATGATTCAAAATTATATGAAAAATTATGGATATTAATTAATGTGGGGTGTGATGGTGATATATTGATGAGTAATATTGGACAAGTAATTGATTCGTCCTAAATGATTATAGACAATGTGGGTTGAAAAATAATTTGACAGTGTAATGCTTTTATAATCCTCATATTGATAATTTGTTATTCTAATGGGTTTAGCTTGGGATAGATATAGTAAATAGTTTTACTTGATATATTGATAATGTGTAATAATGGATGATGCAGTTTATTATTGAACTTAATCTTGAGAATAATGCTACTATATAATAGTTCACATTATGATATTCAATCTATTTATTATAATATATTAGATGGGGGGAGTGAATAATAAATGTGGTTCTTTGATAGATGGATAATTACCCTATGGTTTTTTATATTACCATGATGGGATGATCAACTCACATGTGACACTACTTCATTGTGTTTTTGATTAAAAAGTTTGGTTGTAATAGAATAATCTAGAGTTATATTCATTGAGATGTCCCTATGATGAAGGCATGATTATTGATATCCATTTATTTTTATAAATTAGAGGATGGTAATGCCATTATTATATATATGACTTACTGGACCTTATGATAGATATGAATTGGCATGAAATGATTATATGAATATTATTATGGATTAGTTTAAGATAATAATAAAATTATTGAGAGGGATGGTAGATATAGTTTCCTCAGTAGATGAATGCACTCAATAACTTGGAGGCATATATATTTGTGGGGGATAAATGATATATATTACTAGATATTCATCGAGACTACATTAAGATGTATATTTATTATTTTATTTCTAATGATTATTTAATGGTAAGTTTTTAATTCCTTTGGTAGCTATCTATATGAAGTGGTTCCCTTAGGATAAAGACAAAATTCTATTAATGTATACACATTGAATAACCAATATTCATATCTCTTCTTCATACGAACTAGTTTTTTTGTAGTATATTGATTTGGTTCAGGCGTAGAAATTAAATTTCATGTGATTATAGATTAGGTTCATGTTGGGAAACTAGATGTTGTAATATGATGATAGGGGGTTTCCTTTAAGATATTATGTGTTGGTGGAATATAGGTATGTAAGGGGTGGGAGTTGCTTTGTGGGGGAATTCTATATATAGATGGAATTGGTTATATTATTAATATAACTTCTTCATTTTGGATGTTATTCTTATGTTGTTCTAGGGAATGATATAATTAAATGAGTGGATGAAAGAATCTAGTTGTGTATATTTTCAAAGCTGTTGAATTATTGTAATTGATAATGGTAAATATAATTTTGAAATGAGATATAATTATTAATATTATTTGATAGGACCAGATGATAGGATATTTAACTATTTTATAGTTGACATAATTTACCCTGGTGTTATTTTAGATGGTGAGAACAAGACTACATATTAATATGTATATGTTTTTATTATTATACATTCATGATATTGAATTCATTGTTTTTATTTATTTGATGAACACTTGAAACACAGATTAATCTGCTGAAATGGGGTCTTTATAGGGTAGCTAACTCGAGTAATCTATGTCTCGTGTTTAATAATTTGGTGAGCTCTTTTAGAACATATTGGTCTTGTATGTGAATTTGGTTTCCCATTTTTCCACAAAATGGCTTAATAAAAATTTAAATTTGGATGGTTGAACTCTTGAACATAGTTTTTTTATCATGATTATAATTATATTTTGTTTTTCTAGGTTTTTAGAGATTTTTTTTGGGTAGTTTTAGCTAAATTTCCATGGTTCGTATCATGATAATGGTATTTTGGGTATTGTTTTTTGGATAATATAGGTATACATGTTTATTTGGGTTTTATTACACTCTATGGACTTGGTGGTTTATGGCCAAAATTGTGGTTCTTTTAAATTTTTATTATATGTTGTTACATTAAAAAATAATATATTATGATGATATTAATTGATCATTCATTATTTATGAGACATGGAATAGTTGTTTTCATTAGTTTTAAATTAATCCACCATATTTTTCATATGGTAATTCATTCAGTTTTTGTGATTCATCCCCTCACATATATTCTCCTATTCATGCCCCTTTAGAGGTAGGATTCATGGGTCACACATTGTTCACCATTGATTTAGGAGGGTTGTGGATGGATTTGGTTTTTAACAGTAGTCATTTTATTAAAGAACATATAAAAACCCAATATATCCATATATAAAAAATAAACTCTATGGACCTAAAAATACTATAATGTTATTAAGAAGAAAAAAATGTTTTTTGAAATTGACTATTTTATTATGATCTTATAAAATAAATTTAACATCTCATAAGAACATTTCACGTCAGGTGAAAATATTTACTTGTAAACATTGAGGAATAACACATTGACTAAAATAAACACCACCAGCATGAATTACCCCAATTATATTGATCCAACCATAATGACTATGAATATAAAGAGATGATAAATGAAAATGATTAAAATCATAAATAAATTTGTGAAATCCTTTGTAAGAGAATTAGTAAATAATTAAGTGATAATTATGGAAAATTATAATGTATATATGAAAAATTTGAATTATAATTTCATTCAAATAAATAATATTGAAATTATGACCACTATAAAATAGAATAGTTGGTAAATATTATTTCTATTTATATTGATTTATTTAAGTGACAGTTAAGATTTTTTAATGACTTAATCAATATTGTATAATTTTTAGAAACTGTAACGAAATTATTCTAAAAATATGTTTCCTATGAAATGTGAATGTTTCAAATAAAATTTATTTTCATTAAATAATTATAAAAACACTTTTTAAATGAGAATATATTTTAATGAGGTCCTAATTAATATTTATAACATCTAGAATGTTTACTATGAAAATAAAATTTAAAATTTTAATTAAAAAGGTTTTTTTTATTTAAATGTTAAAAGTATAATTTATAGAGATATATTTTTATAAATAATTATTTTAAACTCAAAACCTATAAATTTTCTTAAGGTAAAATTTTATGAATTTTTTGACATAGTTAATTTTGGTGAAAAAGTAAAAATTTTCATTTTACCAGCACTATGATTTTATGACATCAGTATTTTGTCAACATGGTCCAAGAATTAGTAAAACTTTTTTATTTAGAAAAAAAATTCATTTAATAAGAATAAAAAAAATTAAATTTTATTAATTTTATTTTTTAAATTTATGCAGTAAATTTTATTTCCAAAAATTATATTTTGGGATAATTTTTCTGGTTTTCATGCATTAAATGGGTTGGTCAGAAAGAGATTTTAGAATTTGGAATAACTTAAACACCCACCCAACCTTATTCACTGATTAAAGATCATTTTTTAAATTCATTACGCCCAAAACTGATATGCTTATAAAATAAAATACCCAAAAAATTATCCATTTAAACCACTCCATAAAAAGTATAAATAAATCAAAATTCTCTCTATCCTCTCTACATAGAAGCATTTTAGCATGAATTATCTCTCCAAATATCTCTAAAGAATCTCTCCAAAGTTTTTCCAGTGTTCTACGGAGTCCCTCTACCGATTTAAGATCATCAAACCAAGGTAAGGGAACCATTCTTCCACTTCCCCAATTCACATACTTCTTTTGTATATGGATCTTAATTAGTAATTTTTTTTAAAATTTTTATTTAAACCACCGTTATTTTATATATGATGAATTTCTAATGAGATATTACCTTTCTTTTTCATTAACCCATTCCAAGATCCCCTCTATATTCTCGCTATAATAGGGAAATAAATCGTTTATTTTCAAATATGTATTTTTAGGTCATGAATTAAAACACTATTTTTCATTTATGGGTATTGATTTCAATGTATCCTTTAAAATATATTTGTAAAAACTTGGAATAAAGAACAAACTCCCTAATCATGGGTTATAATAATATGAAGCTATGATTTTTTATCAATGTGGGAAACATAATATTAGATATACGATGTGTTTTCTCTAATAATGCTCCAATTCATTTCCTAAAGAAGTAATATATAGAGAGAAATTGCCTATTTAACTTTAGTGTATTTCCATCGTATATTTTTTATGATACCATGGGAAAACACATGGCAATATATTTTACGACACCTTAGATATGTTCTATAGATATATGTTAATGAATTTCTCAATGATTATGTTTTTACTACATTTCCTTATTATGACTCATATTATTATATTCTAGTACTTAAGTAACTCCTCATGTTCTCATATACAGGTTATTATTGTATGATTCATGTCTCACCTATGATGTCCTCTTAAATTATTTATTCTTTACTAGTCTTTATTTTCACCCTTTCATTAGATAATTGTTCCCAAAAAATACTATGTGTTGGGATATTCTAGGATGGGATGATAATGATGTTGTTCAAGAGGAATTAAATTTATTTATGTTTCTTAATTTGTACAACGCATGTTTTGTAATATGTACTAAGATTCTGGGATTCTAAACCTAATAATTTAATCAGAATATTTTAATTTAATATTTTTTAATTAATTACAGTTAAAATCATGTAATTAAACGTTGGTCATCATACCAACCATCTTTAATTTAATACTGATATAAAACTACTGAAAAAAAGATATCAAAGATACAGTAAACAACCTTAAATGATGAGATGGTAAACTTCTTTAATTACATTGCAATATAATAAAAAATTATCCTAATCTTTTTATAAACATAAAACATGAAGAAAATACACCTCCATGATGAAACAAATATTATCATTAACTTTGTTGGAAGATTTCACCCTTACAAACCAGTAATCACAAAAAAATACAACTCTATATAATCTAAGGTAACCCTTGAAATATCGATCAGCTATATAAAAATACAACATGTCTTGGGACAAATACCCATGATTGGGTGAGTATATAAATAATCTATAGTATATCTACAAAAGAAAAATGATGAAGCATATCATTTTCGATAGTAGACCTATATATAGATCATGTATTTAAAAAACCAATGTTTTTGTGAATTATTAGTATTACAAAACAATTACATTAAGATCATACTTATTTTGGAACCAAATAAACCTAGTAAATAAATCATTTGTTAACACCCATACTTCACAGATTCATGAAAATAAATTTACTTATATAAATTCATAGTGACTAAACCACGCCTCAATGAGGTAAGTGTATTAGTCTATGGGGTGGTTACCATATATAGAGGTTCTATATCGTGATCACTAAGGGGTCATGATACTCCATAATAGGGGTCCCACACCCTATCATGTGGGGAAGTTCCTTACCATATGAATTTTATGGTGGACCCATGATTTACCATCATATAGCTGTGTCCAATTTTTTATCCAAAAAATAAAAAAAATGGAGGACCCATTCCATTATCCTTGATATATTACCTTACTCTATAATTTACATGTGGGACCCCTAACCTACCATAGATATGATATCTGAGTGTTCTTGACCCCATTCCTAATAAACAATTATCAGTCTAAATCATTCATCATCTCATATAAAGAAACATCCACAAACTATCTAATACATGTTTGAAATTACCATTGATAGAGAATAGTTTCCTAATATTTTGATATGTGTTAATAAAACTCAGAATGGACTATTCATTTTTCTAATTGCATGAATCGGAATAAAATATGTCAAATAATCATGTAAATGATCCCCCAAGACTTGTGGTGGCCCCAATGAATTTCCAAATGGAATTTATAAATGGGGAGAAAATTCCAATGGAAATTATATTTATTCTCAAAAATAAAAAATAGTATTGTAAATTGAGCATGTGAGTATTACCACATGTTCCATACTGCTGTGGGTGGTAGGAATAAAAATAAACATGTCTTATGTCACTCTCTAAGTTGGAAGGCCGATATACTATGGTAGAGGTTGACTATCATTAGAACCCACACCATCATTGATTTGGGTTCTATTAGGGAGAATGTCATGCATGACCTCACATGGTCCCTACGTTTAGATATGGTCCACCTTGCGAAAACATTACAGAATAACTAGCTTCACCCAACCCTACACAAGGTGTTGGGTTGGTGAATCACTTGACATTCATCTCGACCCACCAATTTTTTCCCATTTTTCAAGATATTCATAGGGATTATTGACCATCCATCAATTTTTAATCTAATATCCTAGTATAATCATTCTAATTAGGTTCCCATCCCTCCCCTGAAACCATAGTCTCTTATTCATATATCCTTCATTGACCTCCTTATAATTTCACTTCTAACATGATATCCAATATACATCGATACCAAAGTCACATAATACATTTCCTATATAGCCCCTTGGGTGATCCACTCATCTATTAGACTTTTTACTTGATGTCATCCTTAACATTGTCTCAAACCTATCGTCATCTCCTTAAAATTATAGTGATAATCATATATGAATTTGATTTGAAAAAATCTGTAGAAAATAAGGAGAGTGGGATATTGGGGGTTTTATTGGTGTCTACGATAGTCTAGAATTTCTATAAAAACTACTACACACCCTAGATATGGAGTCACAGTGCCATGTTGGTCTCGTGATATGATGTGGCTAGAGAAGATAATGGATAGTGGTCATACTAGGACATAAACTTCCTCCCTAATCAACCTCTTATGAACATCACACAATGAAATAGCTATAAATGATAAAATATATATAGTAATTGGTTATAAAAACTATCTTTACCGAATAAAAAATATATTTAAATAAAGAACCTACTGTGAAACAATAAACAAGTTATTTCTTGGGGGTTACGTTGACTCTAAAAAGCTATCCACTATCATCCTATAATAACATGAAACAATATATTCTCTCATCTATGTCATGAATATATAATTACCTAATTCTGGAGATTAATCAATTATTTACAGACCACAAAAATGTGTTGAACCTCAGCCAAAAACCCGATCATATATTTTAACAAACCCAGCTAAAACCCTTATGATAGAAAAATATACAATGACATATTTTCCATACATATAACTATTTATGATATATAAATGATTTTATAGAGTTCATTCATATGGGATAAGTATTTAAAATATTATTTTCATATAATATCATTCAGGTTCCCATGACTCAAATATAAATTTTTAACAGTCTGACATCATTATTTAAAAATTAATAAAAATATTAAAGTGTGTGAGGAATAAATATGGGTGTCAACATAATCTCCATTTTGAATGAAATTCAACCCAAAAATCCAAACTCACTCAAATATTTGAGTGTAAAAATATCTCAACTAATTTTTATACTGCCAAAACATCTCTTAAATATTCCCATATTACTATTATAAGAACACTAATGGTAACTCTATCTACAAAGGGTCTTCTTTTTTCAATCCTTGATCAATATTCTGTAAAATTGTAATTTTCACCAAGTTCTAGCTCACCCCAATCAATATTATATGGTATTTCATGGAAAAATTGTTTTAGTTGTGACACATGGGAAAACTCATGTGCCACACCTAACAAAGGGTTAATTATAAGAGATAAGGTACATCACTAAACCATGTGAACGATCTAAAAAATATTTGTGAGACATAGAGATGTATTAATCGCTTAACCAAATGTCGTAAAAGGTTATCATGATGTCTACTTAAAGAATACATGATCTCCCTAATCAAAATCCAAAACCTTTTTTTAGATTGTTTAGGAATTATGAAAGATCCATGTTGTCCTCATATAATCCTAGGTCACTAAAATCTTCAACATTATGAATTTAACTATTTATTTCATATAATAAATGAATCATCGTAATCTTTCCATCATAGGGAATTCCAACAATGACTCAAATTAAGGTCTACGAAATGTTCCATACATATGTGGATTTTTTTGTAGTCTTATAAAAATTCCAATAATGGTATATTGTTATCCCAACATCTACTAAAATAAATCACACAATCTTGGATATTTTATATAAAAAAAATGGTAGTTCCATTAGCGTTTCCATCTATTTGACTGTGCAACATCAAACTTAGCCACAATTGGGTCCCAAAATAATCTTGAAAAATATTACACAATTTTTAAGTGAATCTAGCATCTCATTTAGAAACTATTATAAGGGGTTTTATAAGGAACAACATGATCCCATTGAAGTGTAGATGTCACAAAATATACTTTTAAATATTCTCCATAATAGGAATGACTTCAGATGGAAATGATAGTTGGTCCGTGATCACTCATTCAATAAAATGACACTTTATCAGTCATGGAATTAAAATCTTGAAATCCATCAATATTCCATCACCCTTCAGCAATGGAATCTTGAGGGTATATGTCAATAATGATGGAACTCAGTTCTGTGCTTTCACCCATTTAAGGGAGATGCATGTTACAATACCCAATAATTTACTATAATAACTATTTCATTATAATATTATTCTTTTTATTTCATTATATTGTTACAATACCACAATAAAGTTAAATTCATTGAAATGTGAGATACACAACATTATATATGATATGTAAACACACACCATGAAATGAAATGAAATAAAATGAAAATAAATAAATAAATAATGAGAGTAATATTTTGAAATCCATAGGTAAATTGAATACTTGAAATGTTAAACATATAAAAAATATTTTAAAAATAAATTAAAATATTAAAAAAATGATTGTAATTTTTTAATTAATATAGATAAACATGGTAGAAAACAAAATAAATGAATAATTAAGGAAACAATTGGTATTTATAATATTTTTATACCCTATTTGTTCATTTTAAATTGGAGACATTGTCACTGGAATTATGAATATTTGAATAATAATTTCGTAATTGGAGTTATAAACTGGCCATTATAGATACTTATAGATTAGTTTTATAAATAAAGTTTAATATTTATTAAATAAATAAATATAAGGTTCACAATTTTGTTAAATAATTACTCAATAAATGTATCAAAATGTTAGTAATGGTATACTTTTTTAGAAAAACATATTTTACATTATATAATAAATCTATAATTTTTATATTTTCATTAAATAAAAAAAGAACCAAATATATAAATTAATTTTGGTAAAATAAATTCTATTACTAAGTTTATCACCTAAAAAGTAGGTAGGGTTAATGTTTTCTTATTTTTCAAAGAAATTAATATACATAGATTATTCATAAAATATCAAAAAAATGTCATATTTGATAATAGAGTTATATTGATGAATATATATTTTTATAGAAGATAAATAAATACTAATATTCCTTATTTAATTATAATTGATAATTCGACTACTGTTGAATTATAAGATTCATCACTATTTGAAGAAATAAAATTTTAATCAAATGTACTACTCTAAACCACACCTCACATCGTCCAATAAATACCCCCTTCACCCACAGACATTTCCATAAAAAACATGTTTAATAACATTCCAAATAGGTGCATATATATTTATATATATATATATATATAACTATTATTATAAATTTTGGTGATGTTTTTATATCATCAGTAGAATATCCCTTGAAGTCCATATTCGGTTAGAAAAATAATTATCCATGATTTAAATATAATAACTCCTAGTAATCTTCTATCCTTTACATTACATTATTTATTCTTAATTTAATTTATAAATTATATAATAATTTTTAGATAATAATATAATAGATATTATTCAACTAAAATAATAATTATTAAATCATATAATGTACAAAATAACATTTTTTAACAAAATACATTTCATGGTTAGTATAAGAACATATAAGAATGTTACTCATACAAAACATTAACTTCCTTCATTGATGACTTTAATAAATCTTTTCATTTTTAAAAATGATATTAATAATGATATTATTTTTTCATTCGTATTCTAGAATGGGTAAATGATCATAAAGGTAAATATAGAATTAAAATCTAATTTGATGAAAAAACTACCTAAATGAGTTTACCAATATATAATAACATGTATACCCATTAATCCATAATTATAATTAATTTTTTTAAATATTTTTAAGTATTTTAAATTATATAAATACATTAAATCCAATTATTTTATAAGAGGTCTCATGAGATCACTATGTAGGGGGGGGGGGGGGTGGGTTGAATTAGTGATCCCATTTTATTTTTTGAATAATATCATTTACATTCAATATATATGTTAGGTAAGGATCTTGATCCAATATTCTTGTTTTCATTATTCAGTATCTAGATATATATATTACTAAAATAACAATACATAATGATTTATAATATTTTACCTTGATGGATCACTCTATTCCATGATTGGTTAGTCACTCCAATAGCATATTAATCTAATATTAACACAAGTAATTACATAGTATAACCTCAAAATATTCTTAAATTTAATCCCACCATGTTGTCTAATATTGTAATTTATGTTTCTAAACCTCTTTACATTGTCCAAAATATCCCATGTTCTTATGGTATGACCACATAGCTTTGCCCTTATAGACCATGTTTACTATCTCACATAGTCCTTGGAATGGCTCCTTCCCTAAACCTCCTTCAAATAAGACTTCAGAATATCCCTCCTCTCATGTAGTGCGTGTGATAGAATTTTTATTATATGAAGATTATTCAATATATTTCATCTAAAATATAAAAATATCATATGTTAGGATGATGATCCTGAAATTCACCCTTTAATGTTATGTCTTTGATAGAAATGAACTTTTTGATATAGTTATAGTATTATACCTTGAAATATAGAAGGGTATTATTTTTATTCAACATTAGGTAGTCTCAAAATATCAAAAAGAACTTCTTCTCTATGTTTTTTAATACTCAAAAATATTTTCATGGATAATATAAAAATTAAATTTACAAATTGTTGTTATGGAAACCTAATTAATTGTAGTAAAAACTTATCTTTTTTATTTCAATTCAAACATCATTTAAATCGAGTAAAGTTATCCTTTTTAAATTTCTTTTAGATTTTTAATTTTCTTATAAACTCAGAAATTATATTTAAAAATCATTCCCCTATTATTATCATCAAAATATCATATATTAATATTATTTGATTAATAAATGTGTGCATGGAACTCATGTGGTTTTGACATGGGAGTCCTTATTCCGATATAAATTTTAATTCTGTTATCACTTCATGTTGAATTAAAATTTTTCGTATTAAATATCTTATCTTGAAACATGATCATCCTAATGTATCATTTTTTTGTTCCGTTATGAACAAATAAACAACATGGTATGATTTATCTCCCATTATTCAAAATTTTATTCTACTAGAAACCTTCTATTTGTCATTATAGAACCCAAAATTCCCTTATTATGAAGATTATTAGTATATTGGATTGTATTCATAAGATATATTGTACCCTATAGTTTTTATATATTATCGAGTAATACAAATAAGTGTCAAATATTACATATAATATTTCTTATTTAATCAGCATATCATATGACCTAACAATATTTTACAGGGGCTTGCTATCATATTATATTGAGATCATATAAAAACCTCCTTTAATATGAGATCTTCATTTCATATGATATTAATCTTTCATACCAATGAAATGATTTATTATGATCACATCTATTTAAAAATTATCATGATAACATTTTCAATCTCATTTATGATGCTCTCAACATATCATACACAGTATACTTTTAAGAGAGATACTTTTTATATAGTAACAACAACATGTAATGAATTATTTATCAATTTATATAACATATTAAATATATTTTGATATAATATCATAAGAAAAAACTCATCTCAAATCATTACCCAAAGAGTATTTATTAGACAAAACAAGTGTTTTCATTATTTATCTATTCTACAACTCATATTCTTCCTCCTTTAATTTTGGTTCTTCAATATCCCATGAGATATCATACACCCAATTACTTTTAATGGTGTAAAATACCCATCCATATTATTTTCACTTCTATTAGACATGATTAATGTCACATCAATCATAAAAAATAGTGGCTTCTTGAATCTGGATTCACTGGTTCTTTAAAGATTGTCTTTTACTTATTTATTATTTATGTTCAATGTAGAAAAAAACCCTATCATCCCTTTTTAGTCTCTAATAATTTATTGACATATTCATAATATAAAGTGTCTATACATATTGAAAAATATAATCAATCCAATGGGAACATCAATATATGCCTTTGGATTTCTTTTCAAAACCAAAAATACCTACTATGTATATATGACATCATTTTTCCATCTCTACATTATCCAAAATTATTACGTCATTCATGAAACAGTTGTGCTTCCCATATAATCTAAATGTTTCATCAATGGTTATAAAAACATATTATATATAATTTATTATATATTTCATCCTAAAATATATTTATAGAATAACTACACCACACACTACATAGTTCTTTGTCTATATCCAATCATCTCTAAATATAAAAAGAAAAACCTCATATATAAATAACATATATTAACCAT
The DNA here is from genome assembly GCA_963277665.1 of Viscum album. Taxonomy (NCBI): domain Eukaryota; kingdom Viridiplantae; phylum Streptophyta; class Magnoliopsida; order Santalales; family Viscaceae; genus Viscum; species Viscum album. Next base: position 624,868,381 of record OY728133.1, read on the forward strand.
GATCACATAGATATAAAGAAAATTTCATGAATTTTTTACCATTACAAATTTTTCATTTAGTTACCAAACACATATATTTTACCACAAATATTAACATCAAATACTCAACCTAAAAAACGCGTCGTAAAAATTCTTTTTCATGTTGGAAACCACCCAAAACTAATCATTTTCATCGAACATCACTCCATGTGAGAAATAGATTTAGTATAACCAAAAAAGTGTAGAAATGTGTGAATTTAATATCTTGATCATAAATATTATAAATATATCTATAAATTAAAAATTGAAGTCTAAATTATATTTTTAGATCTACACCTCTTTTTTTCATCACCCAAGGGAATGTGTAGCCCCTTGAGATTTTAAAATGTGAACATTTTTTTGATAAAATTGATGAAATGAAACACCAATATTAGAATATAATTTAAAATCATTATAATTTAAAATATATTTATTTTTAAATAAAATCAATATCTTAAATATATTGCGATGAACACAACACCACATTTAAAATAAATACAATACATTACCAAAATATTGTAATTTAAACATGAATACTATAAAATAGCAATTTAATTGGATAAAATGAATACTAATAAGAATATTAGAAATATTATATGGTTTTGACATGTATTGAATAAATTAAATATTTTTCTATATAATATTAATAAATTTAGAACCATTTGGAAGAGAAAAAAACGTTTTGTGGAAAATATATTTTCTTGAAAGGTTGATTAGTCGTTATTTTTATTCAATTTTTATTGTTCATTTTTCCCAGTTTTATAATTTATTTGGAAAATAAATTTAAGTTTTTAAATACAAATTCAAAACTATATATGGGGAAATTTTTTATAAATTTCCAAAAAAATTAATTGTTTTATTAAAAGTGAAAAATATTTACTTTTTTATACTACCTTTTTGTAAAATTATTTAGAAAGTAAAATTATATTTTAATTTGGTTTTATTTTTTAATCATTTTAATAATATTACAAGTCAAAAATTATATTCCACTTTAATCATTTTAAAAATAAATTTGGATATTAAAATATTCTATAAATATGACAATTTTCTCTATGAAAACTACTCTTTCGTTATGTCTGTAATTTAATTATAAATTGATTTCTTACTCTTATCTAAGTTGAATTCAAAAAAATGGATTCCAAAATTTCAATTAGGATAATTTATATTATATAATATGGTCAAATTGATTTTTTTCTATATTGGATAGTGAAATACTAACAATTAGTTGCCATGGTTATGGTAAAAATGGGTGTACCTGGCCGATTAATCTAAGAAAATAATCATTAAAAAGATCTAAAATTGGTCCAAAACACATTTAAGGTCCATAGTTTGACCCTATAATCCCTAAAACTAAATAATTACCCATTTTTAGTCTTTTTTACATTATAAAAACTTATTTATAACTTTTTCTTATAAAAATTTTCTTATGTGTCCCCTCATAGATTTATAATAGGCCACCCCTCCCCTCCCATTTTATGACAAACACAACCCTTCAGTTTTTCCAATACCATAAAAATAAATTCTTTTCATACATACACACATAAAATAAGCCTTATTTTTTAGGATTATATTTTAGTAATTTTTTAGGTATACATATATGGAGGCTCTCCAAAGATGAGGTAAAATTATTAAACAAGAATTATTATTTTATTTATACATCAAGCTATTTTAAAGAATATTAAAATATAATAATATTATAGAATCATAATATGATTTATATTGAGATGATATTATGTTAATTTAATAACCCATATTCATATCCACCTCAATAAAATGGGAAACAAATTTTTTGATCATGTGTAAGATGGATTAACGCCTCACAAACCGATGTAATTTGTATTCCCTAACCACCATTAAAGGATATATATAATGATGGATCTAACATATTAAAATTATATTTATGAAATTATTTTTATTCTATAATATTAAATCAAATATATCTTCTAGTAGTACATTTCATTTTGGATACAATAACGATGCCCATGTGTACAGCGAACCAATCACTCGTTAAGCGCTGTGATTAATTATTCACTTATTCATATCATGAAATTTAGAAAGATTAAATATTAATAATATTAGTGATATCTATAAAATAAAATTAATAATTAAATAAAATATTTCATATATCTTCTTACATTCCAATCCATTTTAGAACAATAATTTCGCTCGTGCACACATGCGGACAACCACCGCCACACAATGATGTGATTTGTTTTTCATTATATTTTCACATTAATTACATTGGGGATATATTGGATTAATATAAATTAAATATATGAAATAATTATTATTATTATATATTTAAGAGTTAATATTTATCTTCCTTTCATTTAATTCATTGAGAAATATTGAAACAACATTTATTCTTACGTTTAACCTACTAACTCCATGAATTGTGTAATCGATTTTCAATATATAACATTAATAGATTAATCAAGATAAATACAATGAATATATATGATATATTTTATTAATTTAAAAATTATTTTAATTATGTACCGATAATATAATTAAAAGGACAAAATTATTGAACTAAAACACACTTGAAAAAACAAAGCAATTATCTCCTAAAAAAACATTTTTAACAAAGAATTCCTAACAAATGGGTAATAAGGAATATAAGAAAATCATATATTATGTGATATATATATGTATGGGGTTATATTATATTTATAATAAGCCAGTATTTATTATATAGGGGATGATTAAAAATATGAATGAAGTCAAACCTGAGGTAAGAGATTCTCATCTCACTTTTACTTCCATGAGACTTAGTCCATATTCCACTCTTATTCCATTATGAGGTTAATATAATGATTTGTTTAATATTTTAAATCAAAAATTATTTAATATTTATGGTATTTAAATATAAATTTTATTTTATTTCTTTCATATATATTAGGATCAAATTGTTACCAATCTGATCTGGGTTTATTTCACAATATCATCATTATTTATTAATTTTTAAGTGTCCCATGGGGAAAATATATTATATTTCTATATTAATCTAAATAAATATTATTTAAAACATGTAATAATGATATTAATAAAGTAATAGTACAATTTTTCAAAAAATTATTACTTAAATTTACTGAGAAAATTATTATATGGAAATCAAACTATATATCATTATTTGGTCAAAAATAATTTTTCATCACAATTCATGTACTATAAATATGTTTAAACTTTTTTAGACTATAAAGATGATTAACTAAAGGAATTATTACCCAATTGTACAGTTAAAAAAATGTTTTTAATGGAATCATAATTTTTTTCAAAATTAGTAATATTTTATATTTACTAAAAATGTGAAAGGAGTCATGGTATTAACAAGTAAAAAATAAATGAAATTTCCATCCATCATAACCACTAAATGATCCAAATATTAACTTATAGGTTTCAAATGATATATTCAAAGATAATTATCTTAAATTTTTTTTTATCTTTTGTTTTAAAATCATATTTTCAGAGTGAAAAGGTTAATTTCTTTGTGAATGTTTTAAAAGATCTTTTCATGGAATTTCTATTCATAAATGAGATCAACAATTATTACTCAAATTACCCATCAAAGATATATTTTATTTATACCATGCTTATTATTTATCTTGATGGTTAACTAACATTTTGAAATAGAATGTATAATTTTATTACCACTCACCATTTTACTCTTGGAAAATATTAAATATGTTTATTTGATTGGGGTTAATATTAATTTTTTTTTTTAATTTTTCAATATAAATGAATTGGTTGATTATATTTCACTCTTTTTATATGAGGATCGAACTATTACTAGTAAATAATGTTTGGTTCATAGTTGTATAAATCCAATATATTAATTGATAGGTCTCATATGAAATTTGGTTGGCCAAAATCGACAACTTTCAACCTAAATATTTAAAAATTATAATGAAAGGTCATCAAAATATATTTCAGAGATGTGAAATTATTCATTCCCTCATTATTATATTACTTATATATTTCCATGTGATTATTTTGATAGTTAGAATAAACATAGATAATTTTAAGATTATATGATTGATTACATGTATTTATTTGATCATTATTTACTTCTACCACATTATGATCATTTTATTGATTAAATGGATTTTTTAGTAATTTGAAGTTCTATATTTATTTTTATTATTTATTAATGATAGATTCAACAATATGATTACTCTTATTGAGAATATGATTCACCATTTTCTTATGTATTATTTTTCTATGGATGCAAAGATGTGTTTATGATTGGTATTCATAGATATTATTTGATGAATAATGGATTTCACAATGAAAGCACATTTCAGATTTTATGTTTTCAATTGTAATTTGACTTTTAACTATGTATCTAGTTTTCCAAGAGTAATAAACTATTTGTCCCTTCTGTATCTGGTTTGTTGTATATTAATGTAATAAAGTGGCCACCAACTCTACGATACAGGGATATAGGTCTTTATAATTTGTATTAGTGGAAGTTTAGTAGTAATCCTAATATCTTTATTTCAAAAAACATAGATGAACGAATATGACCCTATGAATTAATTTAAGGATAATTTTATGTATATGATAACATCTTATTATTTTGGGAAGGTATAAATTACTTTTTTTCCCTAGGAATACATACCAGTATATATTTTAAATGTAAATGTTGTTCTAGAATAGATGTATCATGGGTTAATTACTCTAAAAAATAGGTAGCATTCCTGAATTGGTCATCACCTTGTATAAGAAAATGGACCCCACTGTGCTCCTATTTTGACAATCCCAAGGGATACTCTTTAGTTAGTTAAAATTTTCTTTTCAAACCATTAGGAAGGATTTAAATTTATTTTTATGATATAAAATCCATCCTAAAGAAACCATGTTTATGATTATAATAACAGCTATGAATAAAATTTTCAATTTATGTAAATTATTTGTGATTATCAATTATGTCCAAAATGTTATAATCTAATATATGGTATGAAATTATTTTGAAATGAAACATAGTGGAAGGAATGAGTACCATATAAATGATGTGGAATGATGTTATACAACTTCATGCATCATCATACCCTATCATCCAGTTTTTCTATAAATCCATTTGTCTCTAAATAATGGATAACTTCATTTTAGATGATATTTATCACTTTGGGAAGCAATGTATAGGAGACATTTTTCATGGAAACTTATTATCTATCGGGATATTTTCTTCAGTAAGATTCATCAATTCAAAACACTAATGATGGAAAAGAAAAAAATATGTAATGGATAGATATTAAGGTACTTATATTTGGAAAAGTATTTTCCTCAGTAGAAATAATAGGACATGGAGAGACAATTCCAAAATGTAAGACAACATAAAGATGAAAATTTACTTATGTGTGAATAAAAAGTTACATAGTTATAAAGGAATGCTATAAACTATGTAAATAATCTATGTAGAAATATTGATAGTTAATTTCATGGGATTAATATAATTCATCAAAAGGAACTAGTATCCCAATATGTCACATCAGAGAAGGTCATTCTATCTTATAGTGGCACAAATACATGTATTCTTACCTTTGTGTGTTTATAGTGCTCATGAATCTTTGAGTAGGTATGTTGTGAGTCTATATGTATAATATTTTATAAATCTAGGAGATGGTAGAAATTCACAACATTTAATTTTTTCGCATAATGAATTCACGATTCACAAATTGGGTGGGAGCATGATTATGGCCTAAAATCTATTTATAAATTTTTTGAGGCTAGTTCGTAGTGTCATATAAAATATGTAAATATTCAATAATTAATTATTAAAATTGATAAATTTTTTAGAAATAATGGAAACCCAATATTTACACGATTGAAAAGGGTTTCATGTCATGTAAACCCCCCTTAAAATACCTCAAATCCTTGGTTATTTCTCCATAATACAACTATTCAATTGATTTCTCAGAGGAAAATGACCCTATATCTATGAGTTTTGGTATTACATCATTATATTTTGAATCTAAACATTTCATATTCAATAGTTATTGATCTGATGTATATTATACATGTTCTCTCTTTGTTATTCAATCTGGTTTTTCCTGCTTATTATTTATAATTGATGGAAAATCATCAAAATGTATCTAATATAGTTTTTTATGAATTTTTATTAGTGAGGTTGTGTCATAGATTCCATGTAGGGAAAGAGTTTCTTGTAGAAAAGGTGATCAGGATCTGTAATGTTGGTTTGTTCTCTTGAAATAAATGTTGACGCATTTAATGTTGGGGGAAAGATTCTCCTCAAATTTATTTACAAACAATCATAAATTCTCCATGGTTTACCACCATGGTTTTAAATGTAATTAAATTAATAAATATTTAACTAAATTAATAATTAAATGTCTAAATCGATAACGTGTTGTTTCATTTGCCTCTTGATTTTCATTATATTGTTTTATGTCTGTTGTGATTTTTAGCATGTCTTATTATACTATGGATTAGCATGTTTATGATGATTGAAATTTTTAAAGGAAATTAAGGTGCAATTACATGATAATTAACATGTTTAATAATAAATATGCATGTATAATGAATCTAGTATTTTTTGTAATTGGAGAATGGTCAAATTAACATTCATCAGATGTTTAATAGAGTGTGTTATTCTATTTGTTGATGGAAGTTGATAAATAATGTGAATCATGATAATTCTAGTTGATAATGTTTATATAAAATCACATGTTAATAGATATTGGTTCCTCTCATAATTTGTTGAATGTGATTTTATTGGTAATAAAGTGGTTAAATTTTAATATCTTATTGTAGAATATTGCCTTTAGTTTCTCATAGATGGAACCTATAAATTAATAATTACTTAATTCAATATGGATTAGAAAACCAGTTGTTTGATAAAGATAATTAATTGGTACTGATATTTCTTTCTCGTTGAGAAGGTTGGATGACTTGAGTTTGGATCCCTATGATTTTTTTTGTTTGTGAAAGATAAATGCTTTGTTTTTGGGACCAGATTTCCATCTTGACTCTGTTTTTTTTATTTTACGTTACATTTTTATATTCATTTAATGTGATATTTTCTATGGTATATGATATGGAGTGGTGAGGAATATATGTTATATGAGCCCGGGATGGCTGAGCCTATGATGAATGATGAGATGTAGAGCCGGGAGGCCCAAATTATGTGGTAGTAGTTGATGACTATATTGTAAAGATACAACAAAATATGCCTATTAGTATCTATATTGGCACTATAAATGATTAAATGGGTAAAAAATAGATTACCCATTGATGTGATGTTGAGAGTTATGAATCTATTTATGGTCATTGGATTGGATTCTTTTTTGATTTTTATTATATTCCAAACTATGTAAGAGTATTGGGTGTTCTTATTTTCATGTTTTATCTTAGAGGTAGCTTAGATTTTTTTCTAAGAGTACATGGATTAATTAATCTTTTAATGAATATATAATTCTTAACCCATGAGTTTCGTAATGATAGAATGGAAATATAGAAAAGTTGTTAGTACTGAGAAACTATGGACTCAGATTGGATTAATCTTTTAGGGAATGGACATTACTCTAATAAGTAATATAATTAATGAGGAAAAATGTCAATGTTTAATTTAATGGATAATGAAATAAAAAAGGAATTATGTGATTTAAATAATTCATTAAAAATATTTTGTGCTTATAGAATATATTTTCATTGTAGTGGAATCCAGGAGACCAAGTGATATTATCTATTGTTGATTTATTTCTTGGTTATTCCCATAGTGTTGTTGTGAGATAGTTTTTATGTTATATGATTTCATACACTAACATGTCATGTTGGTTATAGTGACTGAAACCTGGGGGACTTTGTGTGGGTGGTTTCTCCCACATTCCAGGTTGGAGGATGGATGAATGACAATCCCCACTGGAAACACTCTATTCTTTTGGTATTTAATTGTGACAGTATGAATGATAGTTAGTTTTCAAATATATGTTTATAGATGGATGTGATGTCTTGTGTTCATTTCACACCCCTTGATCTCTATATATAGTATCCAATGTATTATAATTTTTTTATGTGTATAGGTGGTGATGGATTTTGGTACTTAATTAGAGATTGTGTTGTAATGGATTGAGGTATAATAGTTGTTGTATGATTCATGTCGTATGGGCTATTGTGGATCCTAGAAAATACCTAGTTACTATATATGGATATGTGATATATGATGATGTGATGATGTGGTGCATGATGTTTATGTTGTAAAACATTTCCTAGGTGTCTTTAGGATGGATTATATTGGAGATAGGTGTCACAAGAAGTGACGTTCTCCATTGGGGCATAATGGTAAACCAATGGGGAAGTGGGAGTGTGGTACCCTTTATATATCACTATTATATTAATTTCCCTCTTTTATATGATACTTGGTAATAGTTAAAAATAATGAGGATATAAAATTAGTATTCCTATTTAAGTGATGAGTTAGTCCAACCTAATTACCATGTTGTAGAATGTTTCCTTTCCATTTTTCATGAGAGGCATTGGAGGGGATCACACAGAGCATAATTTTTTTCTATAAAATTTTATATATAAACAATTTTATATACAACCGTAGTTGTATAGATATTGGTATGTATATTAAAATCTATTGATTTTATAGGATATGTTTCAGATCATGGTCACTTTCATTTATACATATTTGATAATTATAGTTTCACTTTTACCTTTTATTTGATGTATGAAATTGCATGTTTACACCTGGGATTTTTTATATATATATGAGTTGGTTGTTTCTATTGTATCTATTTTATCTTCCTCTTCTATATTTTTTCTTACATGTTAGTTTTTTCCATGTGTATGATCATTATACCATTGGTTCTAGTCACAAACATCGGTCATACTAATGACATAACTCATGTATTCACCATCTACCTTCCCTCCTTGCCATCCTAAAAGAGGTGTAATTGGTGGATCAGGATAGGGTGATTTAAAAGGTTCAATTTAAGGAATACACTACTATAAATTGAGTTTTCCCAACACTTTTATACCAATGTTTTGAATAAACCGTTGGTATACTTAATTTTTCGCAAGGGTTTCTTTAAAGCATTTGGATAATGGGATGAGAACAAGTTTCTCCCAACGGTTTAATCAAACCATTAGAAAAAGATATATATATATATATATATATACCAATGTATTTTAAAAACCGTTCTTAGATACAATCTTTCCCAATGGTTTCAACAAACGATTTGGAAATTTCCCTCCAATAGCAACACATTCAGAATCTCTCAGCATGATTGCATCCATAATCATAATCACTCTTGACGCTCTCACAATGTTATATATTCACCCCATGGTATCTCCCGAAGATCTCTCTGCAATAAATCAGGTAATTAATTACTTCTAAACTTCTAATATGTATGTGTAATTTAGTGCATCTATTTTTGATTGTTGTCTATTTTGATTTCACCTAAACGAGATCAGTGTGGTCTGCTTCTTCCTGTATTTCTATTTCTAATATCATGTTCCCTTTCCACAAGACCCTTCTACAAGAGATGATCATGAGAGTGTGGTTTTATATTATTTAATGTGATGTGGGCCTTGGTTAGAAGTTCCTTCTAGTGGGAATCCTTTCCATTTGTATAGTAATGCATTCTAGTGTGCCATGTGGATAGTGAAAACCCATTTTAGTTGTTGAATAATTGTGGTTCTTTGTTTTGTGGGTTATTTTTTCTCAATTATTAGAGGTATTAGTTGTATAATGAATCTAGTTTTATGGTGGATTTCGTGTATTGTGTAGTAGAAATATGATTCATCGATTTCATGTATAATGTGATAACCAGTTTTGTTGATTTGTATTATTTATCTTGTTGTCACTACTGATAAATGTTCAATGTTGTCTTAGTAAGGTTTTTTTGGGTAGAATTTTTGTAGTGACACCTATTTATAAGAAGATATATGGTGACATCGTTAGTTTTTTTATTCATTTAGTACATGGAATGTGTTTGAAAGATATAATGGTCTGAGTGACTCTTTGGGGTTATATTATTGAGTGAGTTGGGTAAGATGGAAATCATTATGTGAGTTCCTTATGGCCTATGGGGTATTCTTACAACCTGGAGGGGTGTTATGCTGGAATGTGGATGAGGGTGGTTGATGAGATTGGCCATATATCAATTATGTCCTATGGGATTGTGTATAAAATTAGGATATTTCTGAGTTATAGGTTATTCTTGGGTGGTATTGTATGGTCAGATGGGATAAGAAAATTCATAATGATTTTCTGATACAAATTTCACATAGGAGCAGGGTGTGGGTTGTCCAAGGAGGGATGGGAGTTTTCCACACCCCCCACCACCCCTTGGACAACCGCCTTGGACACCACCCCCACACCCTGGAAACCCCCCACCCCCGTGGACACCCCCACCCCCATGGACACCCCCACCCCTCTGGACAGCACCCCCCCCCACAAGACACCACTATACCCTGTTGGACTATCCCCCACCCCCCTCCCCCTATATAGCCCCCCCTGAACACCACACCACCCCACCGCTGGACATCCCCCCCCCCCTGAACAACCCCCCCAGGAACCACCCCACCCCCTGGACAACCCTCCTAACAGCTAGACATCCCCCTCTAGACACCCCCACCCCCCCCCTCCGGACACCCCCAACCCCCCTCCGGACACCCCCCTGGATAGCCCCACCCCATTGGACACCACCCCCCCCCCCAGACACCACCCCACCCCTGGAAACACCCACTCCCTCGACTCCCCCACCCCCTTGGACACCCCCCTTGGACACCACCCCACCCCCTGGATAGCCCCCCCACCCCCTTGGACTGCCCCCTGGACACCACCCCACCCCCTTGGACATCCCTCACCCCCTAGAGCTAGTTATAAGTATATCCTTCTATTCTCAACATTTCTCTATTTATTTCACTATCTAAAAAAATCACTGTCATTATTACTTAAATATATTTTCGATTAAACTTCAATATTATTGAATTTATTATGAAAAAATAACTTATAACAATTTTTTTACAGAATGCATAGAAGTCAGATGTATGAAACCGATCAGATCGTAAGCGATTTTTAAATCAATTTGGAGAGATTTTTAGATTTTTCATTTCACAATGCTTCACATAGTGATTACATACACCCCCATGTTCCAATTGGGTTGGTAGACCTTGGTTGAGCCAGGAAGAAGTCAACTCCCACATAACAAAATATGGTTTTAAAGCAAACTATTATGTGTGTTATCACAATGGGGAGAAAATGAAATCTCAAATTCCTGCTGATCAAAATGAAAGGACTGGAGTGGATAATTTGTTGGATTACTAGTTTCCATTTATTCTTCATCATTAAAAAGAAAGTATTTTGACTCAATAAGACTTTGATATGATTGAATATGATGAATATAATTAAAATGATGATATTGTTAGGCTGAAAAAATTGAGTGATGCTGCCACGACTCCAGTATATCGAAAATACGATAAATTCAAAAAGAAATAAATAATAATTCGATTGTTTCATGGGAAAACAATGTATGGGATTTATAATACATAAATCTATTACATTATTACTTTCTTGAAGGATTTTATTCTAGATTATGCAGATATTCCCCCAAACCACTATATGGCATGGAAGTTAGTGGAGGAACTTGGATTTTCAAGAAACAAAATTTATGATTCCATGAAATATTGCAGTTTATTCTAGGAGGAAACCACTGAACGAAGTGATTGTATAAAATGTGGAACATCCCGCTGGAATTCAAAATTTGATGGAACACCATCCCACATGCCATAGAAAGTAATGTCGAAGTTTACATTGATCCTTAGACTCTAATATCTTTTTATGTCTGATGAAATATCAATAAAAATTATATGGCATGATACTAAGGGAAAGAAGACTAATGATGAGTTAGTTCACCCATAAGATGGATTTACATGGAAGAGATTTGATGCTTAATATCCTGATTTTTCATATGATGTGTGTAATGTGAGGCTTTCTCTTTCATGTGACGGTTTTAATCCATTTTGGAAGATGCTTACTTCGCACAACACATGGACATATTTTATACACATTTATAATATTACACCATGGTTGTGTATGAAAAAACCTTTCACTTTAATGAGTATACTCATATATGGCCTTTCTGATCCCAACATTGATATTGACATATACATGCAAACTTTAACAAAATAGTTGAAACTTATTTGGGATATGGGTGTGCGCACATATGATGCATATTCTAAAGACATATTTCAGATGTGTGTTGTGCTTATGTGGATGATCAATGATTTTTTGGATTCTGTAATGATGTCTAGATAGAGCACAAAGGAAAAACTACAATGTCATGTCTTTATGAATAATATATGATCCAGAAGATTGAAACATTGTTGTAGTTTCAGTTTTATAGGAAATCAACGATTCTTTCCAATGGACATCTATATAGAAATAATCGTCGAAGATTTGATAATACCATAGAGACAGATGATCCACCTGAGCATATGTCTGGGACTGATGTGCTTAATGAATTGAAAGATTTCAGTTTTTCATTTGGGAAGAGTCAAATGAAATCTGGAAAGAGAATGAATTCTCCACTGAAACCTGTTACAATTGGAGGAGGAGGAGTATTTTTTTATTTTCCTTATTGGCCAAACAATTTGTTACATCATTGCATAGAAGTAATGCACATTGGAAATAATATATGTGAAATGTTTCTTTCGATGCTTCTAAATGATAAGGGAAAGAAAAAATATGATTTACGGTCTCGGTGTGAGTTGGTGGATTAGGGCATCAGACCAAAATTGCATCCTGTACATATCAGTGAAAATAAATGGAAAGTTCCATGTGCTTCTTATGTGATGAAACCTTTGAAAAGAATAATTTATAGAGGTATTAATGACTATTAGATTTCATCATGGATATTTAAGAAACATATCTAAACGAGTCAACATAATATAGTTGATGTTAAAATCTTGAAGACTCATGATTATCACTTTGTTATGCATGAGTTGATTCTAATAGAAATCCTTCATCTTTTGTCTAATAATGTAAGGGTGACTTTTATTCCGTTTTATCATTTTTTAGAGATCGTTGTGCTAAGAATTTGTCTATGTTTTTCTTGAATAAAATAATTGGCATATGCCCAATTAATTTTTTTTGAGTTGAAGAAAATATATCCTTCATCATTTTTCACATGCATGCTACATCTCACTATCCATATTCCCACAGAAATACTTCTCAGAGGTCCTGTTTCTTTTCATTGGATGTATCCAACTAAAATAAATATGTACACATTAATGTCTTATGTCTGAAACAGGAATCATCTTGAAGGTTCTATCGTGAAAGGTTACTTGGCTCTAGAATATATGGATTTCTTCTCAATGTATTTATCTGATCTTACTACAAGAATAAACATACCAATGAGAAATGAAGAATAATAATATGAGCAAATTGATCCCAGTTTTCCATCACTTCCTCAAACAGGAGGAATTCTTGGATCATATACATTGAATACATTAAGCCTCGAAGAGCGGGAGATGGCACATCGCATAGTTTTGTTCAACTGTGATTTGTTTGATGACTACATCAGGTAACTAAATTGAATATTTATATCTTACATATATATCTATTAATTTATTCATGTTTTTTATCTACAGGCAACATAAATCAATGATAAATAGAAAGCATCATTTTCTATCTTGGAGAAAGAGGGAGAATTTTCATAGAAAAGAGTTTTCTACATGGTTAAAATTAAAGATAAATATGGTATTATTTAAAATAATTAAATCAATAATTAATTATGTTTAATATTCATTTATATTTCAGGTATTGATTTTGCCTGCTGACTCTATCTCTGAAGAAATAAGGGATTTGGATTTTGGTCCCAATATCGTGGTTCGTGACTATAAATAGATTGTTACCAATGGGTATAAATTTATGACATTGAATGAGAAAATAACATAAGAACACAACATGATGGTGCTATTGTTACTATCATAACAGATTGTTATGCCAATGCATCAGATAGTAGACCGTGATTTGAAAATTTTGGTTATTATGGAGTCATTGAAAAAATAATAAAATTGGATTATTACTCTCATGGACAAGTCACGATGATGAAATTACATTGTTTTGATTAGATGACGATATAAGGCGCATTTATTGATGAGTTTGGATGTCGATTAATTGATATGACTCGCACTCTTACTACCAATGAACCATATATATTGGCATCAATGGATAAACGAATTTTTATTGCCAAAGACCAACATAGACCTGAATTTTCTGTCATATTTTATGTAATTCCAAGACATATTTTTGATGATGGTGATGATGGAATTAACACTGTCCCTACTACCATTAGAACCAATCAATTTATTTCTTTTGATGAATCTAATAGCTCAATTGTCAGAGTTGATTGTGAACCTGATGTTGTGGTAGAAAATATATAGAATCTTCCATCCATGTTCTCAATTCTTTTGCTTTACCTTAAGTTGGGTGGTTATGGTTGATACTATTCAAATTGATTATATATTAATTAAAAATATGTTATATTTGATTTGACTGTTATGTGCATTTTCAATGTTTAATGGTTGGAATTTTTATTTTAATTGCATTTTTTAATTTGGAATTGAACTATTTTTAAACCTACAAAACCGAAATTTCTAACTTGGTAAACATTTCAACGATTTAACTATGATTTGTATAAAATATTTATGACTTCAAGACATCTCTTTATAATTTTACCAGGTAGTGAACCTGATGGTTTGTATTCTTCTGCGAGACATCTATTGAAACCTGTATCATCTACTTGAGCTAAATAAATTAAAATTTTCCTTAATTTTGACAACTGCTTCACAACATATGAATATAGTAGAATCAATGTTCCATATTTTTAATAAATTGATGACACTTAGTAAATAATCATCCAACTAATAATTAAACTTATTTATTACATCTTGTATGATTTATTGACTTCATTATATATTTGTTCAGGCTCACCTAAAACAATGGTTAGATAAATTATCCATGAATCCCCTATTCCCTCTCATTTATTTTCTTATGTGGGTTACATATTAGTTATCCTTTTTTTACTTCCATATTTGTTTTCAAATGCAGGAAAATGAATCCAATTTAAGAGATGCAACGAAAAAAGATTATGGACAACAGTCATCGCATGGCTGAGCTAGGAATTCCACCACTAGTGCCTGGAGTGAGTATTTTATTTCAAATATATTTATTTAAATAATATATAAAGTAATGTGATTAATTTTCTTAAACATTTTTCGAGGATCCATCTATTTGGAGACAGTTATTTGATGAGCATCCAAGTAGTGGCCCCTCTACTCGGGGTGTTCGTATGAGGGGGGTGGTATGGGAGCTGGACGATCTGGTCGGCGTACCCAATTAGACCATGCCCCTCCCACTGACATACCTTCCATCCCACATTCTGTTCCTGGTGTGCTGTTACCGACACACTAGATATTTAGCCCTCCCATGTTTTCACAACCCTTTACATTTGATCCTTCTCACCCTTCTATACCATATCCGACAATGATTCCCACTCCCGATCCAGATTTTGGACAACCATCCCAGTCATCTTCTTTTACTTCTGTTTCCTTCTCTCTGGGCTTTTATATTCCATATTCTTCGACTACTGCTCTGCCAGAGTCTGTCCCTATGGAGCATATATTGGGACCCACTCCATCTGTATAGGGTGTTCCTTCAGTTTCTATAGATCCAATAGCACTAATTGATTATACTACTATAGGTATACTTATACAACCCTATAAAATTGTTACACCATTATTTATTTTCATTATAACATGTATTGATAAAATATTTTCATTATTTCATACTAGATTAATCTACTGATTGAATGTGGGGGCGGGGGCGTACATGCATTCATTCGGTGTGGAACCACTACACATAGTTGATGGTGGAATACAATGATGATAGTCAGATGAATAAAAAAGCAAGGCATCAATGTCAGAGTTCTTTCCCAACACTTGCCAAATACTTCGACATCATTCCTATCAGCTTGTTCTCATAGAGACAGCTGGCAAAGGAAGTGCAGGAAAAAGCTTGGGTAGAGATATGTGTAAAAAATATATTGTATTTAATGGAATATATTAATTTTCATATTTATATGAATTAATATTTTGCTGTCAACTGCGGTTTAATTTCCCGAATGGTGAGGGTGCATGGCCAGCATGTCTAAAAGAATTTAAGTGAGATTTAGAGAGATTATAAGAATGAATTGTACATTGTCTGGTGTGATTGAGTGGGAATAGAGTTAGAGGTAGTCCCTGTCATGGATGATTGTCTATTATAAAAGTACCGATAGATGATTACTTATTGTACGACTAGCCGTTTTATGGTATTAATCAAATAAGAGATATTTAAATGAAAATTTTCATGTTTTTTTTAATACTAAATATTGAATTTTATTTAGGATGCATCTGGATGAAATAAAATAAACATTGATGCAATGAAATATATCCACACATTGGGACGTACTACGATTCCATTTCATGAGAGACAGCAGGTATAATAGTTTACAATCTTTCTTTATATATTTCACTTTCTATTGCTTCCTCCATAATTTATTCGATTTCTAAAGTTGTTTTATAATTTTAGTTATGAAATTACTATTTTTTTTTGGTATGTTATTTTTAATTATGTTTTCATACATTAAATGTCATTGTAGAGGCATAAATTGAATATAGAAGGATGTCTGCATCGAGAAAAACTATTTTGCTTGAGTAGAAAGAAGAAATATGGAAGTGTGGTTAATGAACCGACTCAGTAGTAGATTGTAATTTTTACTTTGTAAATTTAAAAATTTCATTGCTATTTTTTAACTTAATAATCTATTTATATTTGTAATAGGATACTTTAGAGGCCCTTGATGCCTAGGAACATGAGAATTTTGGGCCAAACGATCACTTACATCAGGTGTTTGGAGATGAGCTCCCTAGTATATTATGCTACCGACCTAGGAAGAGTATAGTTATGATGAGGTATTGGACCTCCTTAGATATGATTTTTAGTGACACCGTGTTGAATCAGGTTATGGCACAGGCAGAACAGGATTAAAAATGGCCATAAAGATGGTAGAACAGTCTACTAAGGAAAACAGTGCATTTATGAAACTGATGGATGTTTTACATCCAACAATTCTACTAGAGGCCAGCACTGCTTGTGATGAATATATTTCATCGATGCGTTCTATATATGGGGCACCAGGTGATAGTTCTAGTGGTGGTCAAGATGATGGTGAGGAGGAGGCTGAGGCAAAGGAGGAGGCGGGCGAGGAGGAGCCCGAGGTGGAGGAGGAGTGTGAGGAGGAGGTCTAGGTGGAGGAGGAGGGCGATGAAGAGGTCGAGGCTGAGTACAAGAGTGAGGAGGAGAGCATGGATGATGATGGGGATGACAATGGAGATGACGGTGAGGGTGACTATGATAGTGATGATAGTGATGGTGATGATGTACAAATTGATCCATTACATTTTTGAGTGATATTACTGACCTTTGATGTTTATTGATTTATTGTTCATGAATATATGTGTGATTCGGTAGGTCACATTATCTTTATTTTTTATATATTTTAATGAAATTGTAATTTTTTATTGGAATTTAGAAAACTGATGGTCTGATTAGAAGTTGATATATTGAAATTATTTTATTAACCTAGAAAACATTTGTATAGAAAATATATAAATACCATCCCATAAGTCCGGGATAGGCTCTCAGACAGCCTCTCAAACAGCCCCCCAACCCTCCTCCCTGGACCCCGGAAAGCCCCCCACCTCCTCCCTAGACCTCGGACATCCCCCCTTCTCCCTGGACCTTGGAAAACCCCCACCCTATTTTCTGGACCCTGGATAGCCCACAGACATCCCCCCACCCTTCTCCCTGGACCCCGTAAAGCCCCCGGATAGCCCCCACCCTCCTCCCTAGAACTAGGACACCCCCTTCTCCCTGGACCATAGACAACCCACCCTACTATCCTCTTTAGATCCCGAACAGCCCCCCCTGACAGACCCCTCCCTCCTCACTGGACCCTGGACCACCCCCCCAGATAGCCCCACACCCTTTTCCCTATACCTCAGATAGCCCCCCAGATAGCCACTGGACAGCCCCCCCACCCTCCTCCCTGGACCATGGACAGCCCCCACCCTCCTCCCTGAACCATGGACACCCCTCCCCCCTCTCTGGACCCTTGGAAATCCCCTATCATTTGTGAAGTTTATGAGTCAATCCTACCTCAATCCAAGAGATGTTGTGGATGGTACAACTAAAAGAGTCTCACTTGTCTTTGAAATGGACAAAATTTTATGTGAAAACAAAAAATGGAATACGGAAAACCAACCAAACACATATGGATTATATTGATACTTTAGGAAAAGAATACATGGGTCATTTGTGACATGTATGAGTCAACCCCACCTCAATTCGAGGCACGGTGTGGCCAGTATCACTCGAAGTGTCTTTATTTTGTTTAAAATGGACACCCTTTTAAGTAAAAACAACAGGCATATGGAAACCTGACCAAACATATTTTGATTGTGTTGATAATTTATCATAAGGATCCATGGGTCATTTGTGACATGTACTAGTCAACCCTCCCCTAATCTAAGGCACGGTGTGGCTGGTACCACTCAATGTGTCACACTTTTATTTGAAATGGACAACATTTTAAGTGAAAACAACAACTGGCATATAGAAAACCATCCCAACAGATTCATATTCTATTAATACATTAATACAAGGACCCGTGGGTCATATGTGACTTGTATGAGTCAACCCTACCTCAATCCGAGGCATGGTAGGGCCGGTATTAGTCGAAGTGTCTTTATTTTGTTTAAAATGGACACCCGTTTTAAGTAAAAAAACACTATCATATGGAAAACTGACCAAATGTATTTGGAGTGTGTTGATACATTATAACAAGGATCCATCGGTCACTTATGACATGTACGAGTTAACCCTACCTCAATCTGAGCCATAGTGTGGCCGGTAAAACTCAATGTTTCTCACTTTTATTTGAATTGGTCAACAATTTATGTGAAAACAACAACTGGCATACAGAAAACTGACCAAACGTATTCAAATTTTGTCGACACTTTATCACACGGATCCATTGGTCATTTTTTATGTTTATGAGTCATCCTTGCCTCAATTCGAGTTGTGTTGTGGCCGGTACCACTCAAAGTGTCTCACCTTTATTTGAAATGGACTACATTTTAAGTGAAAACAAAAATTGACATACTGAAAACTGACCAAAGACATTCGGATTGTGTTGATAATTTAGGAAAAATATCCATGGGTCATATTTGATGTGTATGTGTCAACCCTACCACAATATGAGGCATGATGTGACTGGTATCACTTGAAGTATCTTTCTTTTGTTTAAAATGGACACCCTTTTATGTAAAAACAATTGGTATACAGAAAACCAATCAATCATATTCATATTGTGTTGATACATTTTCACAAGGATATGTGATTCATTTTTAACGTGTATGAGTCATCACCACCTCAATCTGAGGCACGGTGTGGCCGATACCACTCAAAGTGTCTCACTTTTAATTGAATTGGACATCATTTTATGTGAAAACAACAATTAGCATACAGAAAACCAACCTAACACATTCATATTCTATTTATACATTATGAAAATGATCCATGGGTCATTTGTGACATGTAGAAATCAACCATGGATCAATTCAAGGCACAGTGTGGCCGGTACCACTCAAACTATCTATATTTTATTTCAAATGCACATGATTTTAAATGAAACCAACAACTTGCATACTGAAAACCGACCACGAACATTTAGATTATAAGATACTTTAGGAAAATGATCCATGGGTCATTTGTGATGTGTATGAGTCATCCCCACCTTAATATGAGGCACGTTGTGGCTGGTACCACTAAAATTGTCTCACGTTTATTGGAAATGGACAAGATTTTAAGTGAAAACAACAAATTTCATATGGAAAACCAACCAAACGCTTTATGATTGTATTGATACATCAATAAAATGTTCAATTGGTTATTGTTTACGTGTACAAGTAAACCATGCCCCAATCTGAGGAACAGTATGGCTGGTATCACTCAAAGTGTCTCTATTTTGTTTAAAATGGACATTTTTTTTACCTAAAAAAACAGACATTCAGAAAATTGATGAAACACATTCTTACTATGTTTATACGTTAGAAAAAGGATCCATGGGTCATGTGTGACGTGTACAAGTCAACCTTGCCTCAATATAAGGCACGGTTTGGCCGGTACCACTCAAAGTGTCTCACTTTCATTTGAAATGGACAACATTTTATTTGAAAACAATGATTAGCGTATGGAAAATCGTCCATCCACATTCTTATTTTGTTGATACCTTATGAAAACTATCCATGATTCATTTTTGACATGTACGAGTCAACCCCACCTCATTCTGAGGCACAGTATGGCTGGTAACACTCAAACTATTTCGCTTTTATTTGAAATGGACACGATTTTAAGTGAAAACAACAACATGCATATGGAAAACCGACCAAACGTTTTCAGATTGTGTTAATACTTTAGCAAAAGGATCCATGTTCTAGCCTCACACAATCCACTTCTCATGTGAGGAACTCCTACCCCTATTATAAAACACATGACATTTAATACACCAATCCCATCCTCAAATAGGGAGTTCAAGGACCAATCCAAAGTCCCTTTGGGAACCCAATACCAAAGACATAATTAAATATTCATACCCACTACCCAAAATGGGGAGTCATCTCACATCACACCCAGGAGACCAAATTAAAATTATCCACATACCCGCTTATTCCAATTGAAAAGTCTATGAAAAACATGTAGGCTATTTTAGTAACCCATATCATATGTCGAGATTGGCTAATGTTTCCCACTAACACATAAGGAACCATTTATACCTGGATACATAGTCATTTGAGTAATATAAACATCCCATGTGTTTCCAATAACTCATCCTAGGTCTAAGCACATAACCACTACCATTGTTTATCTTATGGGTATCATGATCCTTGCCCACTTTACCCAGGTTTTTTAGTTGGTCTTAAGATAGTCAACCCAATACCTTGAGTAAACATCCCATGTGCTTCCTATAACATGTATTCCTTTTCTCTTGTGTGTATTTATGTTGTGATTTAAGTGAGAAGTGAATTCTAAACTCTGAATATTGTTAGGGGTGTTATTTCTTTTCAATTCTAAATTAAAAAATTCTGGATGTATTGGATTATAGCTATATTGGTAATGAATTATAAATTTTTAATACTATTATCTGTATTGGATTTTGGATGTATTATATTTTAATTTTTTTTTGGTGTTATGGGTGTTATTTCATTTCAATTCTGGATGTATTAGATTGTGGATGTATTGGATTCTGGATTTTTTTCTTGTGTTGTGGTTTGAGTGAGGAATGATTTTTAAATTTCTAAATATCTGAATTCTAGATGAATTTTAAACATCCCATGTATGCTTTTGGATTCTACCTTTATGTGGTCTTGTAGGTCAAGGAGAGTTGTAGGTTGAAGGTGGTTTCCGGTTGCTATGGAGTTATAGCAAATGTATAACAAAGATTTTCAAATCCGTTGGCATAGCCTTTTGATGTATATTATAACAAAAAAAAATTATAACCGTTGGTATAAACATCTACCAATGGTTTTCAACACTGTTTGTATATCCCTTGGATGTATATTATATATTATATACCAATGGATTTAAACTGTTGGTATAAGGGTAAAATATACCAATGGTTTGTGAAACTGTTGGTATATCTCTTACTTTAACACATATACCAGCGGTTTACATAGAACCATTGGTATAATCCTATACCCACAGCTTTCTTCGACACAGTTTGGGAAACCGTTGGTATATAATATACCAACGATTTACCATCCTTTACCAATGGTTCTGAAATGTTGGTAAAGGGTAAAATTCCATTAGTGATAGGATGGGGAATGGATTTAGGAACTTGTGAGGTTTAATGGGTTGGTATAGTAACAATGTTAGCTAATTTTATAATGTAATTCAAATAGATATGATTAGATGAAAAATGGTTATTTAGGGACCACTACGATATTATTCAAGAACATTTATGTTTACTAAACCTACTAAATGGTGTGATATTTGTTATGGGATAGAGACCTAGGAAGGAATTGTTTATTGTTAATCTTTTCACAAATTATTGTAATGGGTAAGCCTTGGGAGGTGTTAAGACTTTTATATGAAAATAAATAATAAATTAGTAAAAGTTATGTATAAAATATTCCCAGTTTAGGATCCCAAATAATATTTTAATTTTTTAGGAATTCATTTAGTATGAAATTAATGTGAGTTTCATGGTGAAAATATCTAGAGAAATGTTTGAGTATATGACCATAGTGTGGAGATCAATGATGATTAAACATGGGGAATGAAACGTTGAGAGTTCTAGGGAAAATATTCATAGAAATATGGGGATACCATTCATATTCTACCACAAAATAATTTTTTGGAGGGAGTTTAAGTTTCATTCATTTTAATCAATGCTTGGGTGGACACTATGATTAATTGGTTGTGATGATGCTCTACGGACTGGTGAGTTAGTGTTTATTCTTGTTCCTCGTGGATCTTGTGGAGTTATTAGTCTCATGGGAGAAGTTATACGAGTAGTTCCAAGTAGAGTTACACTATTTAGTTGTAAAGGATGTTAGTATAGATAGGGTTTTGTATGATTCTACATGTTAGTTACTTCTTGTGATTGTTTGTTATTCATTTAAGGTCCCTTTTGCGATATGATTCAAAACCATTTCTAGATGAGGTGGGATATTTGAAGCATTTCTATTGTGATTTTCATCAATAGATCTAATTATAATTCACCTTATTTATACTAAAGATGTATCTTCGGTCTATGGAGAGAGTATAAGTTATTTAGAGGATTGTATCATGAACTAGACCATAACAAGTGGGGAGTCTTCCAGATTCTTCATTACGAAGATCTCAGGTCCAAGTTTTCTGTTTCTCAATATTGAATAGTTTTTAGTCAGTCAAGGCTTGGTCCCAACCATTATCATCTCATTTATATTGTTTAATAATCCCCCAGACTTGT
This sequence comes from Viscum album, assembly GCA_963277665.1. Classification (NCBI taxonomy): domain Eukaryota; kingdom Viridiplantae; phylum Streptophyta; class Magnoliopsida; order Santalales; family Viscaceae; genus Viscum; species Viscum album. The sequence goes on from OY728133.1 coordinate 624,891,486, forward strand.
TCTATGGGATCATAAATTCATTTATATTATTGATGTAGTGGTTATAAATATAGATATTTCTATACCATTCTATGAAGTTAGTGTGCGGTAGGTGTTCCACTACAAGTTCATCCATTGAGGAAGTTTTGACTGAGGTAGCGGCAGAAGGGTGTTTAATTTACAAGGGGTATATATGAGACGAGGAATACAAGGTACATCTTCAAAGTAATCCTTGTCCTCATAGATAAGTGCAAAACTATGGAGGCGATCCTGAGTAGGGTTAGAGAGGTCATGTATCAGGTCATGGACAACTTCACACTTTAGAGTTTTTAGCGCCATCCAATCCATACATCACTCAAGGTACCATTTTTTCCTATATGGGTTTATTATTTTTTTGACTAAGGAGTGACTCACTCTTATATATCACCAACCATCATCCATGATTTGAGATATGAGTTTTAGAGGATTCCAATTTCTCTACCATTGACTAAAGCAGTTTCATTTCAACCAAACTTGTATGAAGTATTAAGATACTATGATCTAGTGATCAGGCATACTAGATCATGAGGATATTTCCTCTGTTTATGGATACAACCATATGAAATCATACTTATATTGGATTAGTTGTATTTGATGCATAAAATATTAGATACCATCAGGATTAAGGTTATGTTTTATGATGTTGTTGGAGAGACAACATTGTTCATTGTTGAGTGAGACCCCAAGATGGGTCGAAGATTTGTTTTTTCCCTATATTATTTGATGAATTAGTCGTTGAAGACATCATTATAATATGAAAAATTATTGTTTCCAAGGGTCATAGAAACATACCATGAAGTCTTTTTATATAAGATTATATCATTACCACATTGATCAGAGATCGAGTTTGGGATTGTGTTAATGTTGGGAATGTATCCAATCTCGATATCTTCATATAGGATGGAATATTCTGAATTGCGGGAGATGGGAGTATAGAATGATGATCTATTGTAGTGTGGTTTTATTTTTCCGAGTGTGTCACCTTGTGCTACACAAGTTTTGTTCATGAAGAGTGATGAAGATGGTTTTCATTATAGTATCCCATATTATCACATGAACTAGTTAAGAGTGAAGAAGTACTACCCTATTCTGTGGATTAATGATTTATTCGATCATATGATGGGTGAATTTTTGTACATATAGCTCTAATTATAGTAAATATATCATCAGATGCAGTTGAAGGTTGGGGGTATTCCAAATACTACTTTCTATTGTCATCTTGGTCATTATGATTTCATTGTGATGTTGTTTGGTGTGGAGAATGCTCCACCTGTGTTCATGAAAATGATTAAAATAGTGTTTAGAGAGTTTCTGGATATGTTCATGGTGGTTTTAAATGATTAAATACTTGTGTACTATTCATATAAGGAGGATCAAGAAGAGCATCTGAATTCCTGGTGTGCCGTTAGGGACACACTGGATATTTAGCCCTCCCATGTTTTCACAACCCTTTACATCTGAGCCTTCTCACCCTTCTATACCATATCCGACAATGATTCCCACTCCCTATCCAGATTTTGGACAACCATACCAGTCATCTTCTTTTACTTCTGTTTCCTTCTCTCTGGGCTTTTATATTCCATATTCTTCGACTACTGCTCTGCCAGAGTCTGTCCCTATGGAGTATATATTGGGAACCACTCCATCTGTATAGGGTGTTCCTTCAGTTTCTATAGATCCAATAGCACTAATTGATTATACTACTATAGGTATACTTATACAACCCTATAAAATTGTTACATCATTATTTATTTTCATTATAACATGTATTGATAATATATTTTCATTATTTCATACTAGATTAATCTACTGATTGAAGGTGGCGGTGGGGGCGTACACGCATTCATTCGGTGTGGAACCACTACACATAGTTGATGGTGGAATACAATGATGATAGTCAGATGAATAAAAATTAAAGGCATCAATGTCAGAGTTCTTTGTCAACACTTGCCAAATACTTTGACATCATTCCTATCAGCTCGTTCTCATAGAGACAGCTGGCAAAGGAAGTGCAGGAAAAAGCTTGGGTAGAGATATGGGTAAAAAATATATTGTATTTAATGGAATATATTAATTTTCATATTTATATGAATTAATATTTTGGTGCCAACTGCGGTTTAATTTCCCGAATGGTGAGGGTGCACGACCAGCATGTCTAAAAGAATTTAAGTGAGATTTAGAGAGCTTATAAGAATGAATTGTACATTGTCTGGTGTGATTGAGTGGGAATAGAGTTAGAGGCAGTCCCTATCATGGATGATTGTCTATTATAAAAGTCCCGATAGATGATTACTTATTGTACGACTAGCTATTTTACGGTATTAATCAAATAAGAGATATTTAAATGAAAATTTTCATGTTTTTTGTTAATACTAAATATTGAATTTTATTTAGGATGCATCTGGATGAAATAAAATAAACATTGATGCTACGAAATATATCCACACATTGGGACGTACTACGATTCCATTTCATGAGAGACGACAGGTATAATAGTTTACAATCATTCTTTATATATTTCACTTTCTATTGCTTCCTCCATAATTTATTCGATTTCTAAAGTTGTTTTATAATTTTAGTAATGAAATTACTATGTTTTTTTTGGTATGTTATTTTTAATTATGTTTTCATACATTAAATGTCATTGTAGAGGCATAAATTGAATATAGAAGGATGTCTGCATCGAGCAAAACTGTTTTTCTTGAGTAGAAAGAAGAAAGATGGAAGTGTGGTTAATGAACCGACTCAGCAGCAGATTGTAATTTTTACTTTGTAAATTTAAAAATTTCATTGCTATTTTTTAACTTAATAATCTATTTATATTTGTAATAGGATACTTTAGAGGCCCTTGATGCCCAGGAACATGAGAATTTTGGGCCAAACGATCACTTACATCAGGTGTTTGGAGATGAGCACCCTGGTATAGAATGCTACCGACCTGGGAAGAGTATAGTTATGATGAGGTATTGGACCTCCTTAGATATGATTTTTAGTGACACCGAGTTGAAGCAGGTTATGGCACAGGCAGAACAGGATTAAAAATGGCCATAGAGATGGTAGAACAGTCTACTAGGGAAAACACTGCATTTATGAAACTGATGGATGTTTTACATCCAACAATTCTACTAGAGGCTAGCACTGCTTGTGATGAATATATTTCATCGATGCGTTCTATATATGGGGAACTAGGTGATAGTTCTAGTTGTGGTCGAGATGATTGTGAGGAGGAGGATGAGGAAAATGAGGAGGCAGGCGAGGAGGAGGCTGAGGTGGAGGAGGAGTGTGAGGAGGAGGTCTAGGTGGAGGAGGAGGGCGATGAAGAGGTCGAGGCTGAGTACAAGATTGAGGAGGAGAGTAGGGGCGATGATGGGGATGATAATGAGGATGACGGTGAGGGTGACTATGATAGTGATGATAGTGATGGTGATGATGTACAAATTGATCCATTACATTTTTGAGTGATATTACTGACCTTTGATGTTTATTGATTTATTGTGCATGAATATATGTGTGATTCGGTAGGTCACATTATTTTATTTTTTATATATTTTAATGAAATTGTAAATTTTTATTGGAATTTAGAAAACTGATGGTCTGATTAGAAGTTGATATATTGAAATTATTTTATTAACCTAGAAAAAATTTGCATAGAAAATATATAAATACCATCCCATAAGTCCGGGATAGCCTCTCAGACAGCCTCTCAAACAGCCCCCCCCCCAACCCTCCTCCTTGGACCCCGGAAAGCCCCCCACCTCTTCCATAGACCTCGGACATCCCCCCTTCTCCCTGGACCTTGGAAAACCCCCCCCCCCCCCCACCCTATTTTATGGACCCTGGATAGCCCACAGACATCCCCCCACCCTTCTCCCTGGACCCCGTAAAGCCCCCGGATAGCCCCCACCCTCCTCCCTAGACCTAGGACACCCCCTCCTCCCTGGACCTTAGACAACCAACCCTACTATCCTATTTAGACCCCGAACAACCCCCCCTGACAGACCCCACCCTCCTCCCTGGACCCTGGACCACCCCCCAGATAGCCCCACACCCTTTTCCCTATACCTCGGATAGCCCCCCAGATAGCCATTGGACAGCCCCCCCACCCTCCTCCCTGGACCATGGACAGCCCCCACCCTCCTCCCTGAACCATGGACAACCCCCCTCCTCTCTGGACCCATGGAAATCCCCTATCATTTGTGAAGTGTATGAGTCAATCCTACATCAATCCGAGATATGTTGTGGATGGTACAACTGAAAGAGTCTCACTTGTATTTGAAATGGACAAAATTTTATGTGAAAACAAAAAATGGCATACGGAAAACCAACCAAACACATATGGATTCTATTGATACTTTAGGAAAAGAATACATGGGTCATTTGTGACATGTATGAGTCAACCCCACCTTAATTCGAGGCACGGTGTGGCCAGTATCACTCGAAGTGTCTTTCTTTTGTTTAAAATGGGCACCCTTTTAAGTAAAAACAACTGGCATATGGAAACCTGACCAAACATATTTTGATTGTGTTGATACTTTATCATAAGGATTCATGTGTCATTTGTGACATGTACTAGTCAACCCTCCCATAATCTGAGGCACGGTGTGGCTGGTACCACTCAATGTGTCACACTTTTATTTGAAATGGACAACATTTTAAGTGAAAACAACAACTGGCATATAGAAAACCATCCCAACAGATTCATATTCTATTAATACATTAATACAAGGACCCGTGGGTCATATGTGACGTGTATGAGTCAACCCTACCTCAATCCGAGGCATGGTAGGGCCGGTATCAGTCGAAGTGTCTTTATTTTGTTTAAAATGGACACCCGTTTTAAGTAAAAAAACACTATCATATGGAAAACTGACCAAATGTATTTGGAGTGTGCTGATACATTATAACAAGGATCCATCGGTCACTTATGACATGTACGAGTTAACTCTACCTCAATCTGAGGCATAGTGTGGCTGGTAAAACTCAATGTTTCTGACTTTTATTTGAATTGGTCAACAATTTATGTGAAAACAACAACTGGCATACAGAAAACTGACCAAACATATTCAAATTCTGTCGACACTTTATCACACGGATCCATTGGTCATTTTTTATGTTTATGAGTCATCGTTGCCTCAATTCGAGTTTTGTTGGGGCTGGTACCACTCAAAGTGTCTCACCTTTATTTGAAATGGACTACATTTTAAGTGAAAACAAAAATTGACATACTGAAAACTGACCAAACACATTCGGATTGTGTTGATAATTTTGGAAAAAGATCCATGGGTCATATTTGATGTGTATGTGTCAACCCTACCACAATATGAGGCATGATGTGACTGGTATCACTTGAAGTGTCTTTCTTTTGTTTAAAATGGACACCCTTTTATGTAAAAACAATTGGTATAAAGAAAACCAATCAATCATATTCATATTGTGTTGATACATTTTCACAAGGATATGTGATTCATTTTTAACGTGTATGAGTCATCACCACCTCAATCTGAGGCACGGTGTGGCCGGTACCACTCAAAGTGTCTCACTTTTAATTGAATTGGACATCATTTTATGTGAAAACAACAATTAGCATACAGAAAACCAACCTAACACATTCAGATTCTATTTATACATTATGAAAATGATACATGGGTCATTTGTGACATGTAGAAATCAACCATGGATCAATTCAAGGCACAGCGTGGCCGGTACCACTCAAACTATCTCAATTTTATTTCAAATGCACTTGATTTAAAATGAAACCAACAACTTGCATACTGAAAACCGACCACAAACATTTAGAATCTAATGATACTTTAGGAAAATGATCCATGGGTCATTTGTAATGTGTATGAGTCATCCCCACCTTAATATGAGGCACGTTGTGGCTGGTACCACTAAAATTGTCTCACGTTTATTTGAAATGGACAAGATTTTAAGTGAAAACAACAAATTTCATATGGAAAACCAACCAAATGCTTTATGATTGTATTGATACATCAGTAAAATGTTCAATTGGTTATTGTTTACGTGTACAAGTAAACCATGCCCCAATCTGAGGAACAGTATGGCTGGTATCACTCAAAGTGTCTCTATTTTGTTTAAAATGGACATTTTTTTACCTAAAAACAACAGACATTCAGAAAATTAAAGAAACACATTCTTACTATGTTTATACGTTAGAAAAAGGATCCATGGGTCATGTGTGACGAGTACAAGTCAACCTTGCCTCAATATAAGGCACAGTTTGGCCGGTACCACTCAAAGTGTCTCACTTTCATTTGAAATGGACAACATTTTATTTGAAAACAATGATTAGCATATGGAAAATCGGCCATCCACATTCTTATTTTGTTGATACTATATGAAAACTATCCATGTTTCATTTTTGACATGTACGAGTCAACCCCACCTCATTCTGAGGCACAATATGGCTGGTAACACTCAAACTATTTCGCTTTTATTTGAAATGGACACGATTTTAAGTGAAAACAACAACATGCATATGGAAAACCGACCAAACGTATTCAGATTGTGTTGATACTTTAGCACAAGGATCCATGTTCTAGCCTCACACAATCCACTTCTCATGTGAGGAACTCCTACCCCTATTATAAAACACATGACATTTAATACACCAATCCCATCCTCAAATAGGGAGTTCAAGGACCAATCCAAAGTCCCTTTGGGAACCCAATACCAAAGACATAATTAAATATTCATACCCACTACCCAAAATGGGGAGTCATCTCACATCACACCCAGGAGACCAAATTAAAATTATCCACATAACCCCTTATTCCAATTGAAAAGTCTATGAAAAACATGTAGGCTATTTTAGTAACCCATATCATATGTCGAGATTGGGTAATGTTTTCCACTAACACATAAGGAACCATTTATACCTGGATACATAGTCATTTGAGTAATATAAACATCCCATGTGCTTCCTATAACTCATCCTAGGTCTAAGCACATAACCACTACCATTGTTTATCTTATGGGTATCATGATCCTTTCCCACTTTACCCAAGTTTTTTAGTTGGTATTAAGATAGTCAACACAATACCATGAGTAAACATCCCATGTGCTTCCTATAACATGTATTCCTGTTCTCTTGTGTGTATTTATGTTGTGATTTGAGTAAGAAGTGAATTCTAAACTATGAATATTGTTAGGGGTGTTATTTCTTTTCAATTCTAAATTACAAAATTCTGGATGTATTGGATTATAGCTATATTGGTAATGAATTGTAAATTTTGAATACTATTATCTGTATTGGATTTTGGATGTATTATATTTTAATTTTTTTTTGGTGTTATGGGTGTTATTTCATTTAAATTCTGGATGTATTAGATTGTGGATGTATTGGATTCTGGATTTTTCTCTTGTGTTGTGGTTTGAGTGAGGAATGATTTTAAAATTTCTAAATTTCTCAATTCTAGATGAATTTTAAACATCCCATGTATGCTTTTGGATTCTACCTTTATGTGGTCTTGTAGGTCATGGAGAGTTGCAGGTTGGAGGTGGTTTCCGGTTGCTATGGAGTTATAGCAAATGTATACAAAATATTTTCAAATCCGTTGGCATAGCCTTTTGACGTATATTATAACAAAAAAATTTATAACCGTTGGTATAAACATCTACCAACGGTTTTCAACACTGTTTGTATATCCCTTGGATGTATATTATATATTATATACCAATGGATTTAAACTGTTGGTATAAGAGTAACATATACCAATGGTTTGTGAAACTGTTGGTATATCTCTTACTTTAACACATATACCAGCCGTTTATATAGAACCATTGGTATAATCCTATACCCACAGCTTTCTTCGACATGGTTTGGGAAACCATTGGTATATAATATACCAACGATTTACCACCCATTACCAATGGTTCTGAAATGTTGGTAAAGGGTAAAATTCCATTAGTGATAGGATGGGGAATGGATTTAGGAACTTGTGAGGTTTAATGGGTTGGTATAGTAACAATGTTAGCTAATTTTATAATGTAATTCAAATAGATATGATTAGATGAAATATGGTTATTTAGGGACCACTAAGATATTATTCAACAACATTTATGTTTACTAAACCTACTAAATGGTGTGATATTTGTTATGGGATAGAGACCTAGGAAGGGATTGTTTATTATTAATCTTTTCAAAAATTATTGTAATGGGTAAGCCTTGGGAGGTGTTAAGTCTTTTATAAGAAAATAAATAATAAATTAATAAAAGTTATGTATAAAATATTCCCAGTTTAGGATCCCAAATAATATTTTAATTTTTTAGGAATTCATTTAGTATGAAATTAATGTGAGTTTCATGGTGAAAATATCTAGAGAAATGTTTGAGTATATGACCATAGTGTGGAGATCAATGATGATTAAACATGGGGAATGAAACGTTGAGAGTTCTAGGGAAAATATTCATAGAAATATGGGGATACCATTCATATTCTACCACAAAATAATTTTTTGGAGGGAGTTTAAGTTTCATTCATTTTAATCAATGCTTGGGTGGACACTATGATTAATTGGTTGTGATGATGCTCTACGGACTGGTGAGTTAGTGTTTATTCTTGTTCCTCGTGGATCTTGTGGAGTTATTAGTCTCATGGGAGAAGTTATACGAGTAGTTCCAAGTAGAGTTACACTATTTAGTTGTAAAGGATGTTAGTCTAGATAGGGTTTTGTATGATTATATATGTTAGTTACTTCTTGTGATTGTTTGTTATTCATTTAAGGTCCCTTTTGCGATATGATTCAAAACCATTTCTAGATGAGGTGGGATATTTGAAGCATTTATATTGTGATTTTCATCAATAGATCTAGTTATAGTTCACCTTATTTATACTAAAGATGTATCTTGGGTCTATAGAGAGAGTATAAGTTATTTAGAGGATTGTATCATGAACTAGACCATAACAAGTGGGGAGTCTTCCAGATTCTTCATTAAGAAGATCTCAGGTCCAAGTTTCCTGTTTCTCAATATTGAATAGTTTTTAGTCAGTCAAGGCTTGGTCCCAACCATTATCATCTCATTTATATTGTTTAATAATCCCCCAGACTTGTTCTATGGGATCATAAATTCATTTATATTATTGATGTAGTGGTTATAAATATAGATATTTCTATACCATTCTATGAAGTTAGTGTGCGGTAGGTGTTCCACTACAAGTTCATCCATTGAGGAAGTTTTGACTGAGGTAGCGGTAGAAGGGTGTTTAATTTACAAGGGGTATATATGAGACGAGGAATACAAGGTACATCTTCAAAGTAATCATTGTCCTCATAGATAAGTGCAAAACTATGGAGGCGATCCTGAGTAGGGTTAGAGAGGTCATGTATCAGGTCATGGACAACTTCACACTTTAGAGTTTTTAGCGCCATCCAATCCATACATCACTCAAGGTACCATTTTTTCCTATATGGGTTTATTATTTTTTTGACTAAGGAGTGACTGACTCTTATATATCACCAACCATCATCCATGATTTGAGATATGAGTTTTAGAGGATTCCAATTTCTCTACCATTGACTAAAGCAGTTTCATTTGAACCAAACTTGTATGAAGTATTAAGATACTATGATCTAGTGATCAAGCATACTAGATCATGAGGATATTTCCTCTGTTTATGGATACAACCATAGGAAATCATACTTATATTGGATTAGTTGTATTTGATGCATAAAATATTAGATACCATCAGGATTAAGGTTATGTTTTATGATGTTGTTGGAGAGACAACATTGTTCATTGTTGAGTGAGACCCCAAGATGGGTCGAAGATTTGTTTTTTCCCTATATTATTTGATGAATTAGTCGTTGAAGACATCATTATAATATGAAAAATTATTGTTTCCAAGGGTCATATAAACATACCATGAAGTCTTTTTATATAAGATTATATCATTACCACATTGATCAGAGATCGGGTTTGGGATTGTGTTAATGTTGGGAATGTACCCAATCTCGATATCTTCATATAGGATGGAATATTCTGAATTGCGGGCGATGGGAGTATAGAATGATGATCTATTGTAGTGTGGTTTTATTTTTCCGAGTGTGTCACCTTGTGCTACACAATTTTTGTTCATGAAGAGTGATGAAGATGGTTTTCATTATTGTATCCCATATTATCACATGAACTAGTTAAGAGTGAATAATTACTACCCTATTCTATGGATTAATGATTTATTCGATCATATGAATGGTGATTTTTTGTACATATAGGTCTAATTATAGTAAATATATCATCAGATGCAGTTGAAGGTTGGGGGTATTCCAAATACTACTTTCTATTGTCATCTTGGTCATTATGATTTCATTGTGATGTTGTTTGGTGTGGAGAATGCTCCACCTGTGTTCATGAAAAAGATTAAAATAGTGTTTAGAGTGTTTCTGGATATGTTCATGGTGGTTTTAAATGATTAAATACTTGTGTACTATTCAAATAAGGAGGATCAAGAAGAGAATCTGAATTCCATTTGGATAGTTCTTTATCATGATAATTTATTTAGGACATTATCAAAATGTGTTTTTTTCATGTGATGTCGATTTAATGGGGAAAGTCAGGTCCCAATAGAGAGTAGATGTGGATCCATTGAAGATATAAAGAATTTTTTTCTTAATAAGTCCCCATGAAATTGGAAAAGGTGTAATTTACCTTGGTCTTACAGGATTTTATAGTAGGTTAATATTTAATTTATCTCTGTGTGAGACTCCTATGATATCCAACACTATAAAGTATTAGGAATACTTATGAACCATCCAATTTTATCCATATATAGAGTACTGTAAGAAGAAGTTGGTAAATAGTCCAATTAATATTTCTGTTAGTAGAAGGTGTTTAGTTTGAGGTTGTCAATATTTATTTGAGTTTAGTTATAGGATGTGTTATAATGTAGTATATATTAGTTGTTTCTTATCCATACTATTGGTTACATACCCAAGAGCCTAGCTATTTAATCCATGATTTGGATCTATAAGAATTCATGTTATATTTTAATTTGGGGTAAAATTACATCACTGGTTATAGATTCATAGTTTTTTCATACAATTAAAGCAAGATGTATGTCTTATTCGAGCATGACTGGACCATTCATCAGCATCAATGGATGTAATTTTTAATGTATTATGACTTCAATATTTTATATACACATGGAACATGAAATTATGTAGTTAATGAACTGGGTAGAAAGTCTCATAGTAATATCATCCATGAATCTTGATATTCATGGAGAGTGATGGAAGAACTCTTAGGGATGCATCTTGATATGGGAGAAGTTTGAGGAATATTTTTTCATTCCCAGATGACCATACATTTATTATTGCTATAGAAGGTGGAAGAATATATGGTTTGGGATTCTAACGTAGTGGTATGGAGGGACCATATTTTTTTAGTGATTCACATAATGGTTGGTTTGAGGATGGAAATCTCCAAGTGTAATTCCATGGAATTATTTTTGTCCGTTAAATGATTCATGAGATATTTATCTATGATTTCAATATACAACCTTTCATATTATATACCATTATAAAGAATATGTATTCTTATTTAAGAGGTCGGTTCCAATGGTTTGGGACAATGTGTTCCTCTGTAGAGTTTGTTTCTCTATTTTTGGTCTTCCAGAAGATGAAGGTTGAAAACTGTGTTCTGGGTGGTTTTCTCTATCCATTAGATGTTTCCCAATGGAATCTGGAGGACATATAAATTGAATTCAGTACCAGTTTACCTTGATCCGATCGATTCTATGATTCTATATTTCTAAGAGTGGATTTTATGAAAAAATTAGCACACTACATAGTAATCAAATAGTCTATCTCAGTAGAGTTTTTGTTAAGGATGAATGTTGAGGAGGTGGTTTGAATCCAAAGAGTATGAGGGAAAATTATCTCTAATCTGGATCCTTATTTTAAATCCAAGGTTTAGAGAGATCTTTAAAATTCATCTCGCTCTTAGTTACTCCTTAACCCTACTTTTCATCTGAATACATATTGTCAGACAGAGAAATCCATCCATAACCATGAAGAAATGTTGTGAATTTGTTTCCAGGATTTTGGATATTCTTGGCCCTTGATTATATTTTTGTACAATAATAGTTTCAACACCACTATTTTTAAGTATTTGTTTGAATCTTTGTATATCCAACCTTTATGTTCTTTGTCGTACTAGAGTAGGGTTGGAGAGGCAGTAATTCTCAGGTCACGGCTATTTAAAATACAACTGAGATAGTACATTTAATTAACTATAACATTTAGACAAAAACTATATGAATAAATATTGTTTTTATCATAGGAGGATATATATGGAGTTCAATGTTGGGGATAATATGTTATTGAAGGTGACTCCTCATCATTGGTGCTGAAGGTTTTTCCATGGGAGTATACTTTCAACCTAGTTTTCAAGGAATTGTGGGGGGTTGGATCATAATAGAGATATGCCACATTAGATAGAACATTCCCCATAGAAGATATATATTCAGATTTTTTTCACATGTCACAACTGTATTGTTTTATTCATGATTAATATAAACTCATCCATTTGGGATAGATCAATGTTCACTATGATACAGTGTTCAAGGACTAGCCTATAGTGATTTAAGACCTCCTATAGAAGGATTTGTGTGTAAATTATATTCCCCTTTGTAGTTTATTATGGTGTCATAGTGGCATATGGGAGTGTACATGGGAATGTGATTCATATATTCACACTCAGTACCCCCAAGATGATTGATGTTTATCCCAAAACATAGGAAATTTTTCTCTTATTGATGTTAACCCTTATAATTTATTATTTTATTTTATCCTTTTTGTTGTTGTAATTACTCTCATTTGAGTGGTATCAACCCCGGGACTAGGTGTTGGAGCTATTTGTTTATGTTTCATGGTTTTAATATTATCTCCACTAATGAGGTGCTTGATCTCATGTGATGGAAATATCCTTGAGATATATCATGTGTGGTGTAATTTTCTATGACTCTTTTTTGGTTTCTCTATATGATTATTTTGGATTAGAATGGCTGGAAATTTTTGTTGAGGTATCTAATGTAAGGGATTTATTCTATGTAGCCTAACCCTTTTTATGTTTCCAAATATCTTATTTCTCATAGGTGACTTTATTTATCAATAGAATTTTCTATCCTATAATTAGATTCAGTGTTACAAAACACATATATTCCATAAAGAGACCAATAATAAACAATATTCATATAAAAAAAATGAAATAAGCGATATTCAAATAAATTAGGGAACCACAACTAATATAATAGTAATATGACCCATAGAATAGTGACTTAGCTATTAGGAATAGTAATCTAGCCAATGGAATAATATCCTTACAATGAATGTATAAATAAAATTTAAGTATCTAATAAATGACAATATGATATAATTATGTCATAGTAAAACTTAAAAAATTAATTAAAAATGATAAATTATTTATTTATATTTTTATAAAACATAAATTCTCAACTATATTTATATAATTAATATAACTATTTAAATTTTTTTTAACTAAATAGATTCATAATTATTTTTATCATTATGATTGGATAATTTTTTAAACCTTAATTAAATTTTTTTAGTTACATAATATTTCTTATAATTTTATGGTTGGTATTTTTTGAATTACTGAAAATTTAGAATAAATATTAAATATCACATATATATAAAATTATTTTTCATAAAATGGAGTCCATTTTCTATACTACATGTTAAAAAATTCAATGGGTGATTTTTTTTATTTTTCTAAATAGTTAAATTATTGGTGAATATTGAAATACAGTAATTTACAGTATTCAACACATACAAGATTTATTTATTCATGGATGATATATGGCTAATAAAATTTAATAGTCTATAAATATCCTTCATTATTTATTATATTTAGTGACATAGTTCAATACTATTTATAGTATTGAGCCAAAACAATAAACTAATGTATAAAATAAAAAAAACGCTGGTCTCCTCCCCTATAATACTACATGTCACCACCACTTCTCTTAGCCCATTCAAAACATAGATTCTTCTCAAAATTATTCCCAATCATATTCTTAAGACACTTCTAGACATTCATGATCCTTTTTTTTAAACCAAAAACAATATCTATTTTTCTTTGGAGGTTCTATTGGAGAATAATACAAAAGGTAAAATCCTCTTTCCATTTCATTTAATTTATTCCCAATTTATATTCATTTATTATTCTATACTCACCCCCTCTTATTTATGTGGAATAATAAAAAATGTATCTTATATATACTATAATTTTATTATTTTAATTAAATACTCCATTATAAAACCTCTTCTCCTCTTAATCACATTGCGATCCACTGTTTCATTTTCTCCCTTACACCACTATGCTAAACTAATTTTGTATTAAAAAGTATAAAATTAATAACAAATTTTACTTCATATTTGATTAAATTATTTTGTATTTATTAACGTTTAAAATAGAAATGTTACTTTTTTTACAATTATATTGTAGGTGGAGGTGATTTGGGGGTCCCATTATGATGTCGAAGAAAAATGGCTCAAACTGCGCAGGATCCATGCATACTAGTGGACTTATCTACACACCAATCCTGAATCGTGATTCCCAATGGACTACAATTTGTGGTATAGTCCAAAATATATTGGGATACATTTCATCTGAAGGAACCCAATTCTAATTAGGTCATATGGTGGCCCAACCATCCTAATCTATCCCGTACACCGAATCTGCATGAAGTCAAAAGCGGTGTGCTGTGTTATATCAATATCTCAAATTATAACATTCCAAATGGCTCCAATAATTTTTTTGAGATAGTTCATATGTGGGAATATAAATTTTTAGTTCTTTTATATGTGATATAATACTATCTATCCATGAAAATATATAGGCCAAGTGGTTTCTCAAAACCAAGGTGCTCAAAACCACCTTCTTATTTTCCTATAAAATGGCACATTGGGATCCCCATTTAGTTGTTAAATAAAGAGAGTGATGTGATGCAAAATTTATGCTCCATAGGAGTCCTTTCATCCCATTTTAGGTTATGGATCTCCCTATCCTCGTAGGGATAGCTGAAATTAAGAAGGAGTTCCACCGGAGCTTCCTCTCCTCCCGATGTCGATCTAAATGGTGGAAGTTCATTGTAAAGGAGTTAAAAAAATTTACAGGGAGTCCCAACACATATATTAGCTACTATATCGGAGTTATTTTGGATTTTAAACATTTATTTCTATGTATAGTAAATTAATTCTTATTTTAATTCTTGTTTTTGTACTTTCGATTTATTTTCTCTTAATTTCTGACTGATTGGTGTGAGGTATTGAGTATATGACTTAGGTTGTTCCAATTAGACAACACAAGAATCCTTTTCATTCCCACATTCATGATATTTCAATAATATTTGGATTCTCTAATTCAGTTTATATGTTTTTTAAATTTACAATACAATTGTTATGTCATGGGTTTGTTCTTTAAGAAATAAAATAATGGATTAGAAATTAATCGGGGTTCCAATTAATTTCATCCAATGAATTACTCCAACACAAATGAATATCTAATAATAATGAATAATAAATGTGTGTAGTGAAATAAAAATTACCCCTTCATCTCATATTTCTCAAAATCCACTTGGTTTTTCAAATATTAAACTCTTTATGTTAAGTTACTTTCTTTAAACAGTTTACAAAATCACCCACATTTTGAGTGATTTTTATTAAAAATGTATACTCTAAACCTATCAGTGCTCTTTGATAGATGAACTAGGGTATATCATATACTATAAATAAAACTTAAAATCATAATAAATTTATCAATTCATGTCAACACACTAATATTTTGGCCATGTTTCCGGGGAGAGCTTTTGTTTTTAGTAAATTTTTTATAAGATTTCAACAAATTTTGTAAATATTTATTTGTTTTATTATATACCTTTACCTATATTTTTTTCTTCATATTTATTTATTGTATAGGTTTTGTGCATGAAGCGTTCTTTTCCAGGATATTTTCCACCTTTCTATCGCAAAATGGAGAGGATCTTACGTTATCGACCCCAAGATACATAAGATAACCCTTTGAAGGAGGACACACCACAACTTGAGAATTTTCAAAATCCCTCTTCTTTTGGAACCAAATTAGAAGCTAAAATTAACTTGCATAGCATGGTAAAAAATAATGTACATTAAAAGAACTAACGTCTCATGATATTGATATCCAAAACACCTATATCCAAATACAAGTTGAGGCATCTATTTTTGAACATAATTATGGTTTAAGTCATTTATTACCAAGATTCATGGACTCGATGGAGAATAACTACATAAGAAGTTAAACAAATTTCAAACAATGTGTTTGTTCTTAAAATATACTAATGTGGATTAAGAACAAGTAATGATTATGGAATTCCCATTTTCATTAGAAGACATTTCAAAATATTGGTTGTATTATGTAAATTCGTGGTATAATGAAATATTTTAGGAAAACAATTAATGAAGAATTCAAATGATTTAAAAGGCTTTGTTCAGGTTGTACACACCACCAAATAAATGATCAACTAGTAATTAAATATTTTTATGAATGTTTAATCTCCATAGAATGAAATATGATTGATGTTTATATAGGTGGTGCACTAGTGTATAAGAAACCAATTGCTATAAAAACCATTATTAAAACATGCAAAGAACACTCAACAATTTTGTACAAGGTCCAGTGTTCCCATTCGTGGTGTATATGTGGTGCAATGTAATTAATTTGAGAAGAAGGTGGAAATGATGTTCAAATTGGTTTTTACACTTCATAAAAAACTTTCTATATTCCTAGGGAAATCCAAATCTCCTCCTTCCATCCATTGTGGTATATTTTCTTCTGAAACCCACTACACGAACCAATGTTCTCAATTGAGAGAGATATCTAATATTTGTGAGAAAAACTTTCCAGGACGTCCGTATAAAAACATTTTAGGAAAGAACAACACTATCCATCCAAACCTGGGTAGAAAGATAAGAAATATTATAGAAAATGGTTTATTCCAACCAGCCTCTACAATATTGGGACCAATTGGGGAAGATTAGTCATCAACAACCACCACCAAGAATCCTCAACCAAAAAAGGCCTTTCCAACCACCCTCTCTAAAACCTGATCCTAGCCTCAAAGATATCACGAACCAATGGTTTCTAACGTTCTTCAATTCCGAAAAACCATGCACAATTCTATACAAGAACTAAAAACCCAATTAGGATAACTAGAAAACTCAGTGGGGGGAAATCTAATGTCATCGGTCAGGTAAGCTACCCTCTCAAACACTTCTAAACCCTAGGGATAAGGGAAATCTCTATTCCATCACCCTTAGGAGTGGAACTCACCTTAAAATCCAAATGACCCCTCTAATAGATTCATCCCCTCGTGATGAATCCACCATCCCAACCATTGAAAATGATCCAAATTTTGAAAAACCATGACCTAAGAGATGCCATGCCAAATGAATGAATGTGTCTATTTATGAGTATCGTATCCCAGACACTCCTCTTCCATTTTCCCAAAGGTCCACCCTACATAAGAAGAAAAAGGAAACTGAACATGATAATGAAATATTGGAAAAAATAAAAAAGTACATCTTAAAATTTCTTTAATTTAATTTTTCCCGGAAAACTTTATGATATTCCATGTTTTTAAAGGAGATGTGTACACACTGAATGTGGCTATGAGGTGATGTGAAGGTGATCATGGGTAGAAATGTCTTAGAATTGATAGAGCCTTCACTTCCCGCAAAATGCAGTGATATAGGATCATTATCAATTTCACACACCAAATGAGTGTATTCATTTTCTAATGATATGTTTGATTTGGTTGCTTCTATAAATTTTATGACTCACTCCACATACTCTTCATTGTAGTTTGGAGAACTGAATCCCATTGGAATTTATTTTCAATTATAAAATTCGAGTACATTACACCCTTTGATGTGTTAGATGTTGTTCTTATAAGGGTCCAAACTTTAGGTTTTCGAGCTGGTTTTTATGTGCTCAAAATGGAAGTTAATAGGATGAATGGACATGACCCAATAATATTGGGAATACCTTCCTTATAAACTTTAAAACTATAATTAATTTCCATAAAGTTACATTATCTATGGAGTTTCGCGGTGATATTTTCCACTTCAATATCCTTGATTCCAAGTAGCGCCACTTAGAAAAATATTACTCTATCTCTCTAAATACAATTTATATACTCCCTTATCTTAAAAACACTTATTTTTATTCCCCTGATCCCAATTCTTTGTTTTCATCCTTGAATAAAATTCATGTTAATGAATCATTCATATTTTATTGTAATGGTCTAGAAAATTATTATACATGTTTATTAATTGATAATTTCATGAACACTGATGATATAATGACCATCAATGATACTACGAATCTTATAAAAGATCATTCCTCATCTAAGTAATATACAATTCAGAAGTTAGATGAGATTACTGACCTCCCATTTTCACCCTCACTCCCATAATTCTGAAATCCCCCAGACTTAGAACATAAAAAATTAACTCAAGATTTAAAATATTCATATCTTGAAAATGGAAACAAGCTACCTATCATCATTGCTAGTTCACTTCCCCATGAACATGAATTGAAATTACATGAGATTTTTATGGATTATAATGAATAATTGGGATAGACACGTGTAAACAATACTAGTATCATCCAATCAGTTTGTACACATAATATATTATTAAATGATGAGGCTAAACCAATGAGGCAAACACAAGGTAAAATGAACACAATCCTAATAGATTTAGTTAAAAATGAAGTATGAAAATTATTGTCCATTGGAATCATTTACCCCATATCTAAAAATCAATTGGTTAGTTCCATTCAAGTAGTTCCTAAATAAAAGATCATATAGTAATCAAAAATAAAAACAATTAATTGGTTCCAACTCATGTTCCGAATAGTTTGCATGCATGTATAGACTATCTTTGACTAAATCAAAACACTATGAAGGACTATTTACCATTTCCATTGATTGACCAAATTATAGATCGGCTAGTAAGGAAGTCATGTTACTCTTTTCTTGATGGGTATTCTAGATAATTTCTTATCAATATTTCCTTTAAAGATCAGGAAAAGATAACCTTCACTCACCACTTTGGCACATTTTCCTATTTAATGATGCCATTTGTTCAGTGCAACACTCCGACTACTTTCTAGTTATGTGTGGTTAGTATTTTTCTCCGATTACCTGGACAATTGAATTAATGTATTCATAGTTGATTTCACTATTTTTGTCTCCTCTTTTGATGATTGTTTCAGTAGTCTTGCTTCAGTCCTACGTTGCTATATTGAATCGAATCTCATATTAAATAATGAGAAATTCCATTTCATGGTGAGACAAGGGGTATTTTACAAAAATATCATTTCTGGAGATGAAATCCAATTTTATAAATCAAATTTTGATGTCATTTCATCATTACCATTCCCAAAAAATGTATGAGTGGTGCGGTCTTTCTTAGTTCATGCAATATTTTACCATCCTTTCATTCATGACATTAGTAAAATTTGACACCCCCTATCCCGATTGCTCCGAAAAGAAAAAGAATTTGTTTTTTATAAATAATTTCAGGATGATTTTAAACTTTTAAAATGAAGTCTCATGTCACCTTAAATAATCTAACCACCTCAGTGGGATTTACTGTTTGAGCTCATGTCTGAGGCCTCCAACTATGCAGTTGGGGATGTCCTGTCACTAAGTGTCGATAGAGCTCCACATGTCATAGATTATGCCTCATGCACACTGGACCCTACCCAAGTAAAATACACCAAAACTAAAAAATAATTCCTTTCCATAGTGTTTTCCTTGGATAAATTTAGGTCATACCTTTTAGGGTCTAAAGACATTTTATTATTCGACCATGCAGCCCTATGATATCGCCTTAAGAAACCAGAAGCCAAACCACATCTCATTCATTGGACATTACTCCTTTAATAATTAAAAATTGAAATTATAGATAAAAATGATCAGAGAATGTGGAAGCTTACCGTATCCATAGGATTCACCCATAATTTTACATTGACCCATTCCCCAGTATTCCCATAAATGAAACTTTTCCAAATGAACAAGTCTACTAAATGCAATATGTTATACCTTAGTATGATGTAATTGTAAATTATTTAGTATCATTATGCATTCCTACTGAGATAAAAAACTAGGATGACCATCTACAACATGAATCCTATCGGTAGATTTGGGATTACCCCTACCTTTTGCACACATGTAGTTATCAAGTGCTTAGGAGTTGGGTCACCGATAGAGAGTCTCTGGTTTTCCATAGGTTTTTTCACACTCTTTCTTCTGGGGGACACTTTTGTCCCCAACAGAAAACTCTTATGGTCCTCGATTTAGGTCTCTTTTAACCCTCATTGTTTTGGGATTCCCATGAATTTGGTAAATATTTTCCTTACTCTCAGCGAATTGGGAATGTATCTAAAATAAATTATATGCCACAACAACCCTTATTTATCAATGAATTTTTATATTTGTTGCACTGAAATTATGGGACCATTACTCAATTCATTTAGGGACCATTACATTATTCTAGAATTAGATTATGTTTGAAAATGGGTAGAGGTATGAGCTACAAGGACTGGTGATTCAAAGGTAGTTGTGGAATTTTATAGAACCCAAATATTCTATAGGATTGGATTACCATGGTTCATCATCAATGATCATGTTTCTCATTTCAACAACTAAACAATGCAATCTTTTTTGTGTTAGTATGGGGTCGGGCATAGAGTATCTACTAGTTATCACCCACAGACCAATGGTCAATATGATTTGTATAATAGTGAGGTATAAAAAATCATGAAAAAATGGTTCAACCCAATAGAATATTGGAGTCTTAGACTCAATGATTCATTATGTGCTTATTGTAATACCGTTAACACTTCCATTAAAATTTCACCCTTTCATCTTATGTTTGAAAAGATTTGTCACCTCCTTATTCTGATTGAGCACCAGGCTTACTGGACCATCAAAAAATGTAATTCTAATCTTTTTGGCGTAGGTCCTCAATGGAAGTTTCAAACTCAGGAGATGGAGGAAATGAGAAGAGATGCATATGAGAACTCTAACATTTATAAGGAGTGAACCAAGGCTTACCAAAACCATCTCATCCTTCGTCGTCAATTCCACATTGGGTAGATGGTACTCTTCTACAATGAAAGGTTGAAGTTGCATCTAGGTAAGCTTAATCCCTGCTATTTTAGACTATACACTATTACTAATGTATCACTAGTTGGTGTTGTTCAGGTTTAAAAATAATAAACCAAGAAAACCTTTAAAGTCAATGGGAAGCGGTTGAAGCACTTCCACAAAACCCTTTAAGATGTCCAGATAGAGGAAATAAATGGTTACAAAGAAATATACCAATGAAACCCACCAGGTTTTACCCTTAATTCCCACATTATATTTTATTATAGTGAGGGCACTATATTTTTTATGTGTGGGTGATGGGAAGATTCATTGGTTAGTTATGAATTTTCATCTTTGGTTCATTATGAATTTTCATCATTTTTTTTCTTCTCTCAGTTGTTGAATATTACTATCACATTCCCCCAATTTTATCCCTAAATTTTCTTCTAGGAAGTTAATTTTATCTTGGAAAAAGATGCCCACTTTAAAATAATTTCAATTCATTTTTCATTCATGAGGGTATTTTGTTGAAAATTCCATTTTTTATTGTATTTTTTTACAAATGAATTTCGATTTTGATGATATTACTAGAATTAATATTTTCAAATCATTATTTGGTGTTTAATAGATTTTTGAAACCCATACCTCATTAGAATTGACCAATATTTTAATCCTTTATCTAAGAGACATTATAAGACCTTTATTTCATATTCTTCTATTTAATAACATTATTTAGAGTCGCAGGTCATGTAGTGAGACTAGAAATTTATTAGATTCTATTTTAACCCATGAGATTAAATTGTGGTACATTGGTGATAGAGTATATTAATAATTGAAAATCCCATTGTACCATTAACCTCTATTTTTAGCCACCATTACATTTTACCCATTGAAATCCTTAGAGATCATGAAATGCTTATTATGTAGACACATTACAAGATTATTTATCCCTACATACCCATCTCTTGTGTACATTATTCATTTACTTTTTTCATTTGTGGTCGAGAGAGTGTTTCCATTTGAATTTTCCTGAATGAATACTTTGTATTTGTTGATAGAAAAGGTACCTTCATTTTTATTGGGCATTGGGTTCACACGCCATATTTTATCATTATTTTAAAAAATTTACCTCTTTATATCCAATGACAATTGTAAGAAAATAGTTTTTTACATGAAAAAAATAGAACAAAATAAGAAAATTACTAATGGATAAAATAATAAGTTTATTAATTATTATTATTTCATCAGTTATGACCCACAGAAATGGACAATCGGTATAGTTAGTTGGAATTGATACACATTTTTAGTGAATGAGGGTGTACATTCATTTTTAACACTTTCCGATTTTTACATTTTTTGTACTTAAGATATTAAATACTCTTCTTATACATAAAAATTTTTTATACATTAAATCTTACCAACCCTTGAACCTCTGAAAAATCTATCATAAGTCCTCTTTAGTAGCACACTAGTTTCTAACTCTAGAGAACACAGAATATGAGAAATCATATGGTATGATAAACAAGACTCTAAGAAAGGAGAATAACTCTACTTACATTTAAACCTTGAGTGATGAGGGAGAATTTTTAAGTGAAGTAGGTTTTGACATTTTTCATGGGTGAACAAAAGAAGTTGAACAAATTTGAATGTGAGTGAAGAAAAATGTTAGAAAAAATGATTTCATAAACGAGACATGATGAATTTCATTTCAAATGAATTTTGTACATTTTATCACTTCTGATTTAGTAATGATACATGGTTAGTATATAATACTATACCCAGAAGTGAAAATGATTACGTGTGGGGTTTTGATCGCACTGTGATTCACTATTTCATTTTCACCCTTACACAACTGTGCTAAACTAAATTTGTATTGAAAATAAAAAAAAATTATTGATATTTGATTCAATTTTTTTGTTTTTTACTTTTAAAAATTTCATTGTTACTTGTTTTGATAATTACATTATAGTTGGAGGTTATTTGGAGGGCCCATGATGATTTGCAATAAAAATGAGCCAAACTAGAAGGATACATGCACACAAGTGGACGCATCAAAATACAACTACTAAACTGTGCAAATAAATTGGTTGAAATTTTTTGGGATGGTCAAAATTTAATTTGTATACATTTAATCTGAAATAACAAATTATTCATTCGGCCATCTAGTGGCCCAACTATCCTAGTCTATCCAGCCAACTTAATCTACACGAAGTCAAAAGTTGAGTCCTATGTTCTGCTAATATATCGAGATGTGATTGTCCAAATGGTTCCAAAATTTTAGTGGTGATATTTATGAGTTGGGGATACAAATTTTTAGTTTTTTGAAAAGTGAGATAGGACTTTTTGGCCACAAAAAAATATGGCCCAATCTGTTTCCAAAAATAATGGTGCTCAAAACCACCTTGAATTTTTATTATAAAATGGAACCTCAGGCTTCCCATTTGGATGATCGACCAAGAGATTGAATTTTTTCCAAATTGAAGTTCCAAAGGATTTTTCTTCTGTTTGGTGGTTTCAAAGCTCCCTATATTCATATGAAGATCTGAAATGAAAAATTAGTTCCACCTGAGCTTCTTCCTCCCCCCAATATCGAGCTAAATAGTGGGCGTTCTTTGTGAGGGAGCTCCACACATGTCAAGGGAATATTGACGCATATATTAGCTACTATATTGGATTAATTTTGTTTTTAAAACAGTTATTACCATGTATATTAATTTATTTATTGTTTGAATGCTTGTTTTGATGCATGTGATTGATTTTCTCTTAATTTCTAACTGATCGGTGTGATGTTTTAAGTGTGTGACTTGTGTTGTTATGATTGGAAAATACAGGAATACATTTCATACCCAATTTTTTTATATTTAAATCTAAATTTGAATCTCTTATTACCTGCATATGTTCTGGACCATGAAAATACCATTGTTATGTCAAGGTTTCATTCTTCAAGTAGTGAAATAAAGGCTTAAGAATTAATCAAGATTCTAATTAATTACAACCAAAGAATTACTCTAAATTTAAATGAGTCTCTATAAAAAATGTACAAGAAACGTGTGTAGTGAAATAAAAATTACCCCATTATCTCATATTTTTTAAAATCCACTTGGTTGGTAAACTATTAAACACTTAATGTTAAGTTATTTTCCTTAAACTGTTTTCAAAATCAGAACCCTTTTTGGTACTTTTTATTAAAAACACATACTCTAAACCTATAAATGATCCTTGAGAGATGACCTTGGTTCTTACCTATACTATAAATCAACCATAAAATCATATTAAATTTTACGTGTCATGATAATGAGTTAACCTCTCCATTTTCTTCTAAAAATTAAAAATCCACTGTGAGGTGTTGATTTATCATTTTCGAGGAAAAAAAGATTTCATTTTCCATTACCACCTTCAAGGATGGACAATACACAATTATAATGGTTGAAAATGGATTTTAAAATTTATTTCAAAACATTTTAAATGTTATTTAACTAACTTATACACATAATATTAAATAAGAAAACAAAATCAATTCATGATCATTGACAAACTGACTAATTATTCTAAAAGATTATCATTAACATTTTATGTAATGAATCATCATCATATTTGTAAAAATAATAATATGAAAGAAAATTTAAAATTATTTAATTTCAATAATAAAATATAATTTCAATTTTGGATAATTATTTTCAATTTACATGATTTTCTATACATATATATACCAGTGAACTGATCATGAATATCAAGAAAATGAACACTACCGAACGATGAAATTGAACACCCTAACTCTACAAATGGGCCAAAAAAACTTAATAAAATTATAATGAATCTAGAAATTATAGAATAGGATTTTGATTTAGTAATTAATGAATCTAATTTTATTATCCAGGATACTATACTTAATAATGCATTCAAATATAAGGTAAGGGGATTCTCAAACCCAATTTCATATCATTAGGGGCGCTCCTCCGCTAGGGTTCCTCACCACCACCTTCTTCTGCCTCAAGTCGATTCGGCTCCCCTACTCGGCGCTTGCTCGGTGAGTTTGTGGTGTAGGATTCTCCTTCAGTGCTGGCATCGTCCGTCTCGACATCTCATCGTTGCTAGCTTGTCTCACGCCTCACTCCACCTTCACTGAATAGGGATTCTAATGGCGGCGCAATGATGCATAAGTAAAGATCTTGCTTCCGCTTCTAAGGGTTGCTGCCTCAAATCCTGGTATGTGTTGGGTGGTACGCTATTGCCTTTGAGCATTGGTATGGTGGTGACGGGTTATGGGTTCTGATTTGCGGGGGGGTCCGGTGATCTTGGATTTCGGGTGGCCATCTTTTGGTGATGGTTTCTTTAACTCTGATTCACGACCTATTTTTTGATTTTGTCCTTTTCTCATGTGCTGGTTTTTGGTTGTGATTTATTTCGGTTGATCTGCTGCTAGTTTTGACCACATCTACTGATCCGGTATTTGATTCTAGTATTTGTGGAATGATTTCTTGTGAGAAGAGGTGTGCTGATTTGGTACTCATTCTTCTATTGGTGATTTGGTTTTGATTCTGATTTCTCAGTTTCATCAAGTTGTCCCACCTAATTCAATAATACAAATATATAGATTTTAGTATAGTTCATCTATAATGGCAGCTAGATGGAAAGTTTTATTCCCTTTATCAATTATGTGTGGCCTTTTTTGATGTTGGTGCATGGCTCGATGTGTTTCTTTTCTTTTTCATGAATTTTGAATTTCGTTTGTGGATTTGGGGATTTTTGTGTGGTTCTGTGATCTTCTTGACTCGACGATGGTGATGGATGTCATCAACAATAGTGGAGACGACACTAGTGGCAACCTATGGGTTTTTTTTGACATTTGAACTTTGAAATTTGTTTTTGGGTTATTTGGTTCCCACCCGTTGTGTATGTTACCGCTCATCCAAAAAGCGGCTTCTGAAAATAAAATAAAAAATCACTTTTTAGTCAGTTAGGTTATTCCCCTTTCATGCCAAACATCAATGTTAATGTCCTTTTAATATTCCTAAAATATAATTTCATTATTTTTCCCTTTTCTTTTTTAGGATATAAATACTTTTAATCTAATTTTTTTACTTTTAAAATATTTTCTAAAAGAACTCTTGTTTCATAAACACATTTTGACTCCTCATGAGTGGTTTCTTCATCACTGAAGAATGATGATGTTTATGTAAGTTAGGTTTTTCATTTTTATTCAGTAACCAATAGTTTATTCATGATTTATGAAATCCTTAATAAACTCATTCATTTATGTGGCTTACTTCATTAATTTGGGTGATATTAATTCTATCTATCATGGATGATTATTTAAATGTTTTGATGTGGCAGGAGCACCATGAATTATATAACACATTAATGTAGTGGGTAATGTGATTTATCTCAAAAGATAACATGGAATATTTGTGAATATTAGTCTATATTTTTTCAAAAAAAAAATTTTATTATACATTGTTTTTGTGAATGAATATAATGTTATCTTTGTTCCCAACTATGTGTGGTATTTGACCACAAAGTCATGATATATCATTTTTATGAATTCCCACATTACATGAATTTATAAAATAATACATATAATTAAAATGATGAATACACCACTCTTATGTTATGATGCTAATGATTATGCTTAACCATTTTATGTCGATACATGTTATTATCTGTCACCTTAATGGGATTTTTGCATACCGGTTTCTGTGACATATATCCTTTCTAATTACTTATAATAAATATAACCTGAGGGAATATAAAAAGATAGCTAATAATGAATTAAATAATGATTATGTTTTATGATTTAAATATTTTATATGGTCCTAATTTTCCCATGACCCCAATCCTTTCGATCATGGTTTTGTAACACTATTATTTATTTATCTTAGAAATGATGCAATAATGAAGTAAGAAATATTAGAGTCATTATAGTTGGTAAAAGAAAATAGTTTATTTAATTATGGAAATATGATTGAAGAACATTTGATAATACTCTTAGTATGTGACTATGTATATGTAATCACCCTAGAACAACAGTTTTTTGGAAAATTATAAACATAGGAATCTTAATTGTTATTTTTTTAGAGATAATTTCATAGAGGAATAAATTATATATTAATAAATTATTTAATTATGTTTTTTCAAATGTTTTATATTTTATAAAATGGCGTGAACTAGGAGAAACTAGACAAACATCCCATACAAGGGAGAATGTTGAGAATACTTGAATTATATCCCCCATGCCTTGGAAGGTGGAGTTAAAAATTTCATTGGGATACTTACCAAGTATTTTATGGTTATGAATAATAACCTGAATAATATGGAGCTTCCTCCTTCCCCTAAGGGAGATAAAATAGCTATTGAGTCTTTAATTATGCAATGACAACCAACATTTTGTGAATTTTCTAATTGACTTGTTTCATAACATTGGGTCAACATAATAGGGAAGATATTTTTTTTCTTCACTATTATGAGACAGATAAGGTAAATCTATCCATTTATCCATTAGATGGAGGGTCCAACCAATGGTGTTTGTTAATTAGGAACACCATGATGAAGGCTGAAATTTAATAGATAGAGTGGGAATAAGTTATCACTCCAGTTACACTGGCATCAGATCATTCATGAAAATTATATAGGGCGGACACATCTGCATGTTTTTAGTTGGACTTTAACAACTTTGTCACCTATTATGATGTTTGATGCTCTCGATTGTACTTGCAGGTTTCACACTTTTTCCATAAAATCATTTTATAATAGAAATTAACATTCAGGTCAGTAGTGGGAATATGTTATGAAAATATTTCCAAAAAAGTATTTCATGCTAACTCCTAAGAAAAAGTTATAGAGATAATTCCTAGGGATGATTAAAAAGAAAGTTAAGATGTCACAAATTACAAAAAAATTAACATGTATTTCAAGGTATGAATTAGGTATAGTTACGAAAAATGATATAAAGTAGATATATTATTTAGTGTTTTAAAACCTCAACTTTAAAGTATCTAGAAATTTGAGAATTTCTTATTTATGATGATATAATTCAATGTACTCTCAAAGAGGAGATAAATTTTGGAGAATGGCCCCATGGATATGAATATAAGAAACAAATGACGGAGTTTCATACTACATGATCTAATGAAAATGGTGGAATTAAATCATAATCACTCACATTTCATTAATGTGGGAATAAGTATCATGGGAATTGCCTCAAATGGACTAGTAAATTATTAAAATATGGTAGAGAAGGAAAACAAGATCATGAAAGTCATAGAGTCATAAAGAAGCTATAAAATATGATGGGTGAAATGATAGCACCACCCAAAGTTCAATGCTTTAACTATATAGAGAAAGGGAACTATGAAAGACAGTTCACTAAACATTGATTCATTGAGGGTAATCAATGTCCTTATCCACAATATCCAAATGTATAATAGAATGATTATTCCATTACTTCTATTGATGTGGAGCAAGAAAATGAACTTGTAAAAGGTTCACTTCCTATTCACTGAATAATGGTGAATGTCTTATTTGATTATACTTATATTCATTGCTTTATATTTGGAAACTTTTATAGAAATATTGAATTTAATCATTGATGTCTTGGTGTAGAGATATACATAAAAGAACCTAGTAGTGTGATCTAGAAACCATAGTGTTTGAGTC
Source organism: Viscum album (assembly GCA_963277665.1). NCBI lineage: Eukaryota > Viridiplantae > Streptophyta > Magnoliopsida > Santalales > Viscaceae > Viscum > Viscum album. The sequence continues at coordinate 624,920,333 of OY728133.1, forward strand.
TTCTCCTTCTGGTGTAGGATGGATGATTTTCCCAAATATCTAATGATAGTTACCTTGTTAGAATTATACTCCACACTAGGGATGGATTGTCCCATATTATATAGAGCACACATCAGCTATCAAGAAAAGGAAATATCTTTTCAAATTCCAAACCATAACATGATTCTATACACATGAAATAAAGATCATGAATCTAGTTTGTAAAATCCTTCAATATTGTGGGTATTTATTCCCTCTGATGAAGTATTCATCAATCAAATAGTTAGTTCATTGGATGGTATCAACCTGGAAGAAATTTCCATTATAAGGTTATATAATGATGTATTTCCTAAAGAGTTACCCAGAATTCTCTAAGATCGTGAGGTAGAGTTATCAATATAACTCATACCCTGAGCCACTCCTATCTCAAAATTCTCATGCATGATTTCCCCTATAAAAATAGGGGAGTTAAATAATCAACTGCAACAACACTTTAGAATAGGATTTATTTTCCCTAATGCATCAACTATGGGTTCTCCAATACACTTTTTCAAGAAGATGGATGAATTAATGAAGCTCTGTATCAATTATAAGGATGTAAACAAGATCACTATAAAGAACAAGCATCATCTACCATGGATTGATGACTTGTTTGATCAAATATAAGGAGAAAAATACTTCACAAAGGTGGACCTTTATTCTGGATATCGACAACTAGGGTTAAATTAGGAATATATATATATATATGCCTATTTTCCATACATGGTATGGCCACTATGGGTTTTTTGTCTTTCCATTCAGATTTACTAATTCCACTTCCATCATCGTGGATTTGATGAATAGAGTATTTAGGCACTAAACATTAAAAAATTTAGTTTTTTATTGATTATGTTTTCATCAACTCCCCTACAAATGAGGGATATTAAGAACATCTAAGGAATTTTTTTAGAGACATTAAAGTAGTATGAATTTTATGCAATGTTCATAATGTTTGACATTTAGATGAAACAACTCACATTCTTGGTACATGTGATAATAAGTGATGGATTTTATATGGACCCTTCAAAACCAATGGCAATTAAGAAATTGGTAAAACCCATTACCACCATAGAAATTCACATATTTCATGGATTAGTAGGGTAATACTAATGTTTATGGAGAAATTTATCATGATTCTATAGCCTACTAACTAAGTTAACATGTAAAGGGGTAACATATTTTCGGATAGATGAGTGCAAGGAAAGCATCATAGAGCTCAAGAAGAGGCTGATCAATAAACCAGAAATCACATTACCAACAGGTGGATAATATTTTTTTGATATACAATGATTCTTAAATTTAGGAATTGGATTTTGTACTCATGAATATTGATAATGTGGTATCACATACCTCATAGTAGTTTACGATACAATATAAGAACTATCTAATACATGATATAGGGATAGAAACTATGATATTTTCCTAAAAAATCTAGAGGATATATCTATATGGTGAGATGTATGAAATATATACCAATCAGAGTAGTATAATGTATATATTCACATAGAATAAACTCAACATGTATGAAAGGATATGGTTATATCTAGTAAACAACTATGAAATCCGTATTAACAATCATCGTGGGATGGAAAACAAAGTAGGTGACTCTCTTAGAATAAAATAACATGCTACTCTATTAATAATGTGAATTTAGAAAGTCCAGATCTTCATGGATATATAATGGATAGATTTTTTGAAATCATAATGACATGGAACATGTCCTACAGCTCCAAAATGATTTCCCGACCATCTATCCAAGGAAAGATTAAAGAGAAGAAAAGGTATAACATGGGGCATCAAAAGAAAATAAGGGATGTAAAGAAAGGTAAGCTACAAGAGTTTTATATCATTAATGATGTTGTGATTCATTTTGGATCAACTATTTTTGTTACTTTGTAACCTGAGAAAAAATATTATCTATTGTATAATGCACAAATATAGACTCTCCCTATACATTATGGAACTATCATGATGTACTGTAATTGTAAAGAACACATCTGGTGAGACAACATGAAGAAGGACATTTTGGAGTATATTTGAAGGTGAATAATTTATTAGGAATTTAATGCAGAATGAAAATAATCCTAAGGGATGATGCTACCAATTCCTATACCCATGTGGAAATGGGAGAATGTCCCCATGGATTTCACCACCAGTCTCCTAAAGACAAAATAGGTGAAATTGTGATATGGTTTATGGTGGATCAACTAACCAAGACTTTCCACATTATCTTTATTCCAAAAAAATATCTCTTGAACAATATTCCATTATATATATAATGTAATTAGAGAGGCTATATGGTGTTCCACTTTCTACAATATCTCATCATTATCCATGTTTTACATATAAATTATGGAGAATCCATCAACATGATCTATATACTAAATTGAATTTTAGCATGGCCTATCACCCCCCAAATGATATCTAATATGAAAAACTATTTATACACTCGAGGGAATTCCAATAGCATAATAAAATGAATTAAATTGTGGATGGGATCTATATATTCAATTGGATGAGTTTTCATACAACAATTTCATCCACTCAAGTATTCATATGGGTCTATATGATGTTCTGTATGGAAACAGATATAGAACTCTATCTTATTTGGATGAAGTTATATAATGAAATATACTTGAAACTAATGTTCTTCAAGATATAAAAGAGAAAGTACAATCCATCCAACAACACATAAAATCTTCTCAATATTTTAAAAATATCTATGCTAACAATCATTTAAGATTATTGGAGTTTGATGTTGGAGATAGAAAGTTTTTTCGAATATCACCATAGAATAGAGTCATCTGGATTGAAAAGAAGGGGATGTTAAGACCAAGGCACATTAACCACTTTGATATTTTTCATCTCATATGATAAGTGGTATATAATCATGAACTTTCACTAAGTATGGCAGAAATTCATGACTTTTTCAATGTATATCTTCTGAGAATGTACATACCAGATCCTTTACATGTACTGAACACAAAGGTGGTAAAGCTGGAAGATGAAATCATTCATGAGGAGGAGCTGGTGAGATCCTAGATCAGAGAAAAAAGGTTCTATGAAAAAAGACAACCCACCTTTTAAAAGTGTTGTATAAGAACCATAAGTATTAGGAATCATCCCAGGAACCAAAATAATAAATGTAGGAGATATACCCTCACCTGTTTATATAAAATAAAACTTCAAATGAGAAAGTTCAAAAATGGTAAGGATGTAATGACCCAAAATTTTATCAATAGAATTTACCCTCTTATAATTAATTTATATTTTATAAAAATATATATAGAATAAATAGTCATAAAAATAACATTATTCTTATAAATAAAGAATACAATTTGTGAAATTATGGGAAATTAAGGATCCTCTATCAGTGGAATAATAACATGACCAGTGTAATAGTAACTTGACCATTACGAATTGTAATCTGACCAATGGAATAATAACCATACCTATGAAAGTAGAAATAAAATTTAGGCATCTTATTAATGATAAAATTATATATTTATATCATAATATATGTTAATCATTGTTTTAAAATTATATATTATGGGTTCGTATTTTTAAAAATCATAAATGTTTATTAACAATTTTTTATTTATTATAATTATTTATAATAAAATATTTTTTCATATAATAGAATAAAAAATTAATATATTGTTTTCTTTTAATTATAAAAAAATTGAGATCTTAATTAATTTTTCAATGTCTCATGAAATTAGTTAAAATTTTAAAAAATTTATTTTTGGAATATATGAATATTTTATTGAAAAATTGAATTTCTCAAATATATAAATATATTTTTAAAAAATTGCATCTTTATTTGGATTCCACCTATCAATGAAAGTTTAGTGTGAATAATTGGGATTGTTCTTAAATAGTTCGATTTGGGATGAATAGTGAGATATGGTAATTTAATGTATTTAACAAATACATGAATTATTGAGTCAAGTATGATGTATGGATGATGTATGAACATAATATAAACATCCCCTTCATTATTTAATATATTTAATGATAATGATCAATACTATAGAAATTCTTGATCCAAAATAATAAGCTAATGAATACAATAATAAAAAAACACACATATCCTCTTCTACAAATATCACCCATCACCACCACTTCTCCTCACACCATCCAACCCTAGAATAATTTCCAAAATATTCCCAATAATCTTCCCATGAATCTTCCCCAATTATAAGATATTTTTTCTCAACAAAATATCATGATCAATTCCCTATGGAGGTTCTCAGGGAGATGAATTCATGGGGTAAAATCCTATTTCTTTTTTCCTTTCATTTATTTTCTGATTATCTTTTATTTTATCGTCAAATCCTCATTTAGAAGTGTAATGATAACACCAGTATATTATATATAAAATATATTTATTATATTAATGTAACAATACATCATTATACCTCTTCCCCTCACCCTTTTATTCTAAAAATGAAACCATCTTCTGTGAGGTGTTGATTTATCACCATTAAGGACGACATGTTTCCATTTTCCATTACCACCTTCAATGATGGTCATAAAAACATTATACTAGATGAAACTGACATAAATTTTTTTTATAACCTTTTTATGTGATGCAAGTAAAATATATAAATAATATTTAATAATAATTCAAAAATAGTTTATAATGTCTGATAACCTGCCAATTTAATCTAAATGATTATCATTAAAGTTTTATATACAGAATCATCCTCATATCTAGAAGAAAAATAATTTTTAAAACCATTTAAACTTCTATATGTTAACTCATAACATATAATGTCAATTCTGGGAAATTATTCTCATTTTACACGATATTCCTTATATATATATATATAAGCGAGTCGATCATGAAGACTAAGAAAAAAAACACTCCCAAACTGTGAAATTTGACCCTATAACAAATAAAAATTGTCATAAACAAACTTAATAAAATTATAATTAATCATATACATGTATAATATGTTCTATATTTAGTAATTAATGAATAAAAGTTTATTATCTGGGATATTAAAGTTAATAAATCATTCATTTATAAGGTAATGGGATTCCCAAACCCAATTTTCTTTCTTTGTGTTATTCTTATTTGATGCAAAATTTCAATGTTAATGTTCTTTTAATATTCCTATAATATAATTTCATTATTATTCCCTTTTCATTTCTATGATATTTATTTTTATAATCTTGTTTTAAGAAAAATAAAATTATTTTTCAAAAGTATCATTCTTTCCAAAACACATTTTTTCTCCTCCGGATTTGTTACTTCTTCACTCTTGAATGATGAAGTATAAGACAATTATATTTTTCTAATTTTGTAAAGGAAACCCATTTTTTTCAAGTGTTATGAAATACCTAAGAAACTCATTCCCTTACATCAGTTACATCTTAAATTTTATTGACATGTGTTCTATGTGGTATGGATGGTTATGTACTTTTTATGATGTGACGAGTGTGCAGATATTTATAAGAACTCCAATACATTGAGTAATGTGATGTATCTCATGATATAATTTTAAATATCGGTGAAAATGACTGTATGTTTTTTCAAAATGATGCTTTTAATATTATTCATATATGTTATGCATGAAAATGATTCCAACTTTGTTCACAACTATGTGTGGTATTTGACTATTATTACATTATGTTTCATTTTAATGAATTACCACATTATATGAAATTTTATACTGATTCCACTCATGACTATGATGAGGATACCATAATTAATTTATGATGTTTATGATTATGCTCACCCATGTCATAATTAATAATATTCTTATCTATCCTCTTACTAGGATTTTAGCACACCAAATTCTTTGATTTATATCCTCTTGTGATTACTTATACTAAGGAGTACATTAGGGCCACTAAGAAGCTAGATAAGAAGGAATTAAATAATGTTTATGTTTTAAAATTTTATTTTTATTTATGGTCCAAATTCACATATGAAACTAAACATTTGGATCCTAGTTTTATAATAGTATTATATTTTATCTTTATAATGATGTAATAGTAATGTAATAAAAATAAGGTTCACAATATGAGGTGGGTTTACAGGTGTTTAACTAAAAACATTTGGGATCAAGGAGAAATTTTTTATGTGTAAATGTTTCACATTGTTAATTCCGAGTTCATAACATGGGTGATTCCATTCTTGTTTATTGGAATCTAATATAACCTTTTTGAGGCTTATTCATGGAGTGCAACATGGTGTGTAACTATTTTATATTAATTATATAGAGGTGACATGTTGTTCATCGAGATATAAAAATATAAATTTACACAATATGAAATGTTTTTACATTGTGATAATCCTTTGTGAATCATGCCTTTAATTGCTACATCACCTTATGTTTTTCTCTAACCTTCAACCCTTCTCTCAATTTACAAGTAGACAATGACCCTATCACTTGGAGTTTTTGGATTCATTCAAATGGGGTTGATTCCTGATCATACATCTTTGATCCATAGTGATATAAGGTATGTTTAACATATTCTCTTGTAGTTTGTCAATCTAGTTTCTCACAATTATTCTTTTTATGTGATGGATATTAATCTATTGGTTTCTATTGGTTATTTTTTGTTTTTTTGTGCCACAACATGGTTGGTGGGATATATTTTATTATGTGATAGGTGACTGAGATACAAAAAAATGGTCTATTATTGTGTAAAGAACATTAATTACTTCAAGTCAGGTTATTCAATTATTCTCTAATTTATTAATATTAAATTTTAATATATAAATGGTTTAGAACCATAGGTGGTAATGGAATTATTCTAATGAATATTTAACGAGATTCAAAAAGAATTGGATATAGCGATCACATTCTATTATTTTCTACCCTGATAATGGGTTTCCTAATGATTTTCTAGATAGTGTGCTATTTATGTTATTGTTTTATGCATGTTTTGATAGTTTTATTTATATTATAAGTATTATCCTATTTTTCTTATTTTAAATTGGTAATGAATAAATATAAAAAATCAATTCATAATATTTTGTCTAGAGAATAAAATGGCATGTCTCATGAAATCATTGTTTTTTTATAATTTGATAATGGTCAAATTGATGATCATTTCATGTTTAATTGAATATTTTATTAAATGTTTTGAATAAATTTGATAAATAATATCAATCATTGATAAATTTTGTTGAGACTGTTGAAATAAAATGGCATTTTAATTGATAATGGTTAATCTCATAATATATTGAATCTAGTTTTAATGCTAAGAGAATAGTAAACATTTGATAACTTATTATAGCATGATGAATTAGGTTTCCTATAATTGGATCCAGTTAAAAATTAATTCATTAAATCAATGTAAAATAAAAATAATTTTTTTAAAGTTAATATTTAGGGATTGATTTTTCCATATGCATGACAAGATTGAGTTCCTTGAGATTGGAGCTATGAGAGCTTATTTCTGTGTGATTGTCATATTCATCATTTTGAACCCAGATTTAGATGTTGGTTGTGATAGTTTTTTCTTGGTTCTTATATTATGTGCTCTATATATATGATCAACACTATGTGATGTGATATGGGGTATGGAGGCCCGGATGGAATATGAGGTTGGGATAGTTGAGCATGGGATGGTTAATGTGTTGTGTGGTGGGGAGGCCCATAGGATGCGCCAGTAGTTGACACCTATGATGATGAGATGAATCAGTATACTTCCATGGTTTTTAATAATGAAATTGGAGATTATAGAATGAGATGAATTTATGATTTCCTATTGTTGTGATAATGAGAGATAGGATTATTGATTATGAATCTATTAAATAAATGATGGTCAAGTTTCTTATTTTATATGAATTCCCTTCCATAATGCATTAAGTATCTAGGTGTGTTTGGTGACTATTTATTTGTAGTGGAAGAATAGGATAGTATTACAAGAGTACATAGGTTATGTAAATTTACAATTAATAAATAATTATTAACCCATGTGGTTGGTAATGGTTGAATGTAAATGAGGAAATCATGATACTCTTAAGAAACCATTGAATCGGTTTGGATTTTTCCTTGGGGGAATAGAATTTTCTCTATATATTAATGTAATGTAATGTCCAAAAGTTTTAAAAGTTAATTTAATGGATAATGAATTTATAAAGTAATTAATTGACTCTTTTTTTTGGTAAATTGATTTTGTGCTCATAGGATATATGTTCCTAGTAGTGGAAGCCATGTTTTAGTGAAACATTAGCTACAGTTGTGCCTAAGACGAGGTAATTTTTATAGTGTGGTTGTGAGAAATATTTTATTTTGTATATTATATGATTTCATACACTACACATCCTATGTTAATTATGGTGATTAAAAATCAGTCGACTTTGGGAGGGTGTTTTTCCCAACATCCCATGGGGAGGATGGATAGATGACAAGCCCCTTTGGCCTCACATTCTTCTCTTGGTAGTTACTTATGATAGTTTGAAGGAAGATTAGCTTTACAATACATCTGTTTATAGGGATATGATAGATTATAGTTATTTAACACACATGTATCTCTAGATGAAGTTGAAAAAGGATTATTATAGATATTTTGCTTATATTCCATGATGGATTGAGGTACTTACTTGGTGTATGATTTGTAATGGTATGATGTATAACACCTGATGTATGATGCATGTCATATAGGATGTAGAGACTCTTAGAAAGTACATGGTTACTATATATGGATAAGTTATATGGGATGATGTGATGATGTGGTGAATAGGGTTTGTGTTTTGATGCCTTGAAAAGGTTTCCTCAGGCTATCTTATTTTGGAGAGAGAATACTCAAGATGTGCGATGATACAACATAGTGGAATACTAGTTGGGAAATGGTATTAGGGATCCCATGGTGTTTAATTATTATATTATATTATATCTTGTATGTTATAATTGGTGATATTTATACATGGTGAAACTAGGAACATAGTATACCTATTTAGGTGATGAGTTAGTTTCACTGATTTTCATAACTCTTCAGTATACTTTCTTTATCTTTTGCACGAGAGTCTCTACGATTGATTCTAATGAGTATACTGTTATACACACCCAATTTATATATATAATGATTATTTGGTTAAAGGGAGTTGGTTGGATATTTGTATTGATATTACTAGATAAATGTTTTACATGAGCAGTTTGGGCTTCATGGTCTCTGTCATCTTTAACTTTTTGGAATTGCAGTTTTTCCTCCAGTTGTTTTAGTACATTAGGAGTTTTCATGTATTCACATGATATTTATGTTATATATATGAGTACATTTTTTTGGGGTATCTATATGATATATAATTTCCACATATTTACTTATAGGTTAATTCCTATCATATGTTTGTTTATTATACCCTTAGCATTCTTCGCCAACCCGGGGCCCACTAGAGTCATGACTTGGGAAGTCACCATCTCCATTTCCATGTTACTGGTATAGGAGGGGTACTATTTATGAGGAGGAGATAGTGAAATATCACATCTTATATTGATAGGAATATAATTATACAGTTATAATTACTTCTATGGAAAGAATGATAAGAAGAGGATGAAAAATAAAAATATTGATAATGGAAATAAGAGAAATTTGGATTTTATCCATGTGAAAATTATACAACGACACACCATGGGAATTTTTTGAAGTTAATGGGATTTTTCTACGTATTTGGAGATAATTCCCTCTATGATCGGGACTACAAGGGTTTGAAATATGTTACGATGTTAAATTTATCAACTGTAAGGAGATGAGGCACTACCCAATGAATTTCCCAAGCACCAAGGGAATATGACTTATAATAAACTTGGGGATCATGGAAAAGGTTAGTATGTTACTATATATATAGAATAATATTTAATGTTATTATGTTTAGATTTAATAATTATGTTATAGGTGTATTATTATCAATGATATTATTGTAATAAATATTAAAATATATATATGGATAGTACTATAATATGTTTTTCATTATAAAATTAAGAGAATATGATTATCAATAAAAATGAACAACAAAAGTGGATTAGTTTAAAGATAAATTTCATGGGAAACAAAATATTTAAGGCAGATAACCATTAATAATTTAACTATACTAATATAATAATTATAATAAAATGTTTATAGTATAGGATTGGTGACATTGAAATTAGTGAGTGGTTTGATGGTTTAGGTTATCATTGTTCTAGTTTACTTTATGTTTGGATTTATACAATATATTCAACAATATTATATATTTTAAGACTTCATGTTTTCATTAGGGTTATACTTTTACTCAGTTATTCACACATTTTCATGGTGATATTAATAGTCAATTTATATTGTATGGGGATTATACTGTTTAACTAGTGATTTTCACTCTAAATATTTGGACATCGAATTCGGTCAAAATTATTTTGGATGAGTAATAAGGATATCAAATTATGAAATTTATTTATACTAATTTTAATAATTTCAAATGAGGTATCTGAGATTAATGTATTATATTTGAACAATTTAAGTAGAAATTTCTGCTTTAGTAATTTTACGAGGAATAACTGTAACCCTTTAATGGATCATATGATTTGTTAAATGTTATTTGTAATTATTCGTGAATAAAAATATTGATCTTGTATATTCATTTATTTGAGTAAGAAGTGAATTAAAACCAAAGAGTTAAATTATTCTTAAAAAGACACTAGGTAAGTATATATTCTTGTGATAGTAAAATAATTCCTCAATATTTGGAAAATGATATTGAAACAAAAATATTATCCTTTTAAACTCACATCAAATAAATTTGATTGACCTTTAACAAGAAAAAGATTTATAGTTTTGATTTTGTTAAAATTCCATTGATCACTCACTTTCTCATTAACAGGGATCTTTATCACTCTCTATAATTATTCTTTCTTTTCTTCTATGTCCATATCGTCCCTTACAACCAATATTCTTCTAGTTGGTAAACTAGTTATGTGTTACTATAGATGACATTTTGGCTTAACTTTATCTCTTGTAAATATGATATCATGTAAACCCTTTTATGATTTGGGTCCCAAACAATAGTATTTTGAAATGTAAAACACATAATTTTCAAGATCATGATTAAAGTTTGAAGATTCAATTTATTTTAGGGGTATAATGTGACACCTCAAGATTTTAAAAGAGTAAAATCATGTTAGATATCATTAATGAAATGAAAAAACATTATTATAAAATAATATAAAAACAAAATACGTTTCTAAACATTTAATTTTAAATAAATCCAATCTATTGAATAGCTTTTGATACATGTGACATCAGGTTTAAAATGGACGATGCACCCTGCTATATGGTTTACACATGTATAAAATAAATTCTATAGTTATCAATTTAATATAAATAAAATAAAAACCATTTGAAACAGAAACAATTGTTTTCTGGAATAATATATATTTATAAAACGTGTCTTTGTGGTTCATTCCACACATAATTTTAAATTAATTTTTTAGCAACACAGGTAAATATATAATATATTATTTTATCATTTATTATTATTCCTTTATTATGTAGTTATATTCATTATAATAAAATTACGTAATACATAAAATGTAAAACAAAATTATTATATTAAACTAATTTCATGATTGATTTTATATAAAAGATCAATTTTCAAATAATTAAATTTTTTATTTAAAAATTTAAGTTCATTTTTAAATTCATAATTATAATATTATCTTTGTATTATTTTATAATAATTTTTATAATTTTTTTTTTCAAATAATATTTAAGAATATAGATGTTGTTGAAAGTCGTATTATGTAATAAATTATTTTCATGTTAAAATTATGTTATCGGTTAGTTTTAAATGTTAATTAGTAAAAAAATTAAATAATCTAATTATGGGTTTTTAAATGTAATTTATACTCTAATTTAATAAAAAACATTTTCTATTTCAGAGGTTATTTTTTTATAAAAATTTGCTTTTTGTTACGCTATTCCGGTTTATCTTTACACTAAATTTTGAAACTTGTGTATTTTTAATTTTAAAAAAATTGATTACATATTTTGAATTAGTGTATATAAATGTAGTATATTGGCCATTTTTATATTTGTACAATATGAATTGCAACTCAAGTAATTTTTATTATGGTTTTAATGGGTTAACCACATATTTTTTTTAAAAAAATAAAATCGTAAGAACTATTAAATGACCATAAATAGTAACTAATTAATTTTTTTTGAATATATATCAACTTTAATCATCCATTGATCAATCTTAACACCTTTTTTGACCACATGGATGATATTATTACCTCAATAATATTGTATTTAATGAAATTTCAATCTTGTCACACTCTTGTTTTTAATTAGTGTAATATTGTTTATTATGGTGTTATAGCAAGTATATGTTACAATATAAATATTATTTAGTAATATAAAGTATTTGGGTTCATTATTTTTATTTATTTTTAATTTTTAGTTATTAAATAGTATCCTTAAATTCTTACACATCATAGACCCAATAATTATTCAATTAATAAAAATATCAACCAAATGATATTAGAAATAATATAATTAATATTAATTATTATAATTAATATGTTAGATGAATTTTATATATTAATATTACATTTTAGGTATATTTTAAAATATTTTTCTTCAATTTTTTGTTTTTTCTTGACATTCTTAAAAGGAATTTAATATATAGTTCTAAAAATGAGTATTTTGGAGATTTTATAGTAAATAGTATTTTATTAAATGATATAACATTTTTAAAAAATTTAAATTAGGAAAATATATTAGGATAAAGTCTAAAATATCAACCAAAATCTATTTATGGGTCTTTATTCAGTTTATAGTAACTATATTTACCCTCAAAGAGTAAAAATCAATGTTGTCATGGTAAGAGTGAAATGGGTTAAATAGGGGTATAATTAAAAAGGTAATTATTGAAATATAGTAAAAACATGTATAATTATTTTTTTATTATGGTAAATAAATTTAAATAACAAAAACTATATCCATTTTCTTTTAAAAAATAATATTAATTTAATATTAGGAGAAATTTCCCGAGTGCCCCAACCCTTTATTATAAGAAGGAACTTATTATACGCTTTTATTCACATTTCAAAATCCCTTCAGTTTAGAAAATTCCTTAAACATTAATTTATAGTATCCATAGAAACATTTTAAAGGTAATTTTTAGGTATAATACCAATATAACTGGTCTTAAGGGGAGAATCCAAGGTTGTTTTTCAACGAAGATGTATAGTTTTGACTATATGTTTGTTTTAGTTTCTTCTTCAAAATCCCTTGGACGTTCTGTGACAATTGTAAAGAAAATAATTATAAAAATGTAAGTATTTATTATATATAATATTCATTTCATATTTATCATTATGAAAATATAATATTTAATTTGACTTATTACATTTCAAATCACTGAGAAATGATAATGTCATTCAAACATACGTGTGGACAGCCACCTTCACGACGCGAAGTGGTTAATTTTCCATCACCATATCCCATGAATTAAATATATAAGTATTTCTTATGAGGTAATATAATATTTATTGTATTATTAAAATTATTGAATTTTAAAATGATACTTACCATCATTCAATAATGATAATTGAAAAATGGAGTCATTACTCATGTAAACATACAACCTACCACCTCCATGGTTACAATGTAGTTCATTTTTTATAACCATATTTAAATGTTGAATTTTAAAGTATTATTTATGCATAAAAAATATAATTATTTGATGATTAATTTTATTGATATGATATAATTATGATCTCTTTCACAAATATCAATGTATTGTGTTCATTCTTGACATATGAACTGAATATCATCAGAACATAGTATGCATACTTATGTGATTATGTAATTGTATATAACCTAGAAATAATGGATATAAAAGGAATAATATAATTAAAATGGATGTTAGTAATGTTAATAATAAACTTAATCTAATTATTCTCGAGGATAAAAAATATACTTAATGATTCAAACTCAAGGTAAGGGAGTCTCATTTTAAAATTAAGTTTAAAGTTTCCTTAAAACCATATTTTCTATCCATTTACATGTTTTCAAAAAATGTTTTATAAAACATTTTTACTATTATTGTGTGATTTTTATTATATTTGATTTTAAATTGTTTGAATTATAACAAAATATTTAGAAAGAAATCACTTTTTAATTTTCCAAATGAGGTACATTGTCGTTTTTTGGACAAAAATTCAGAATGAATATATTTATAACTTATATGGAAAGAGATAATTTTCCCACCATCATGAAGACTTAAGGATTTTATGTTTATGTTATATGTTTCCATGACTATTTTTAAAGAAACTTTTTTCTTTATGATGTGAAAAATTCACTTTTAATGTCATGTATAAATGGAAAGGGTGTTTTGATATCCAAATGTATTTTTATTTAAATGATTTTTTGGAAGGGTTTCATGATGAAAATATGTAATAATAAAATTTTTTACTCATGAAATTAGACTCCAAATAAAGTTAATTAGATTTTAAAAACACAACTTTTATGGTAGAGTGGGAATCCACCCATAGAATTTGGACATAAAACAAAATTAACTAGACTCAAAATCCAAGAGGCTAAATTAGCTACCAAAGGTCACAATCTCATTAACATATTCATCTCCATTATCACATATTGACCTAATACAAATAATCCACACCAAAAAATATCAATAATGATGTATCTAGCCAATTCAATTTAAAATGTTAGTTTTAAAAATTCAAATTTCAAAATGAACATCATTACCACCTTTGTTGTCGAGTTGCCTCGTGATGTGCACTCTGACCCAAGCCTGCCAGTGAGAACCACCAACGGATCACTAAAGAGACCATCAACTGTAATACAACATAACCTTGAAATAAAACAATAATATATCACCACAAAACATATAAAACCATGAAGTATAAATCACACCACAATCCATCATGATGAACAAGGCTTCTAGTGGAACACAAACAGATAGAAATACACTTTAGTGAATCACCTACCTAAACACCATAAAATGGTCAAAATTCACTTACCAATACATTTTATTTGAATTTTTGGGCCCTATTATAGCTGATGGGTGAGCCTGATATTGATTAAAAAAGGGTTGAGACCCATTATACACCATGAGTGATCCCGATATAGCTTATATGATGGGTTGGGCCACATCATGGCTCATAGAAATTGGGTGATACATGTATATCTTATATGAAGGGTGAGACCCATTATCTATCTCTAATTAATTGTATAATTTTGATGATCTTTGAAGAATTATATTGGATTTTGGTTGTATTGTTAATCCAATTATGAGTGTTTTGAAAATGGGTTTATGATTATAATTCTTTATGTTTCCAAAAAATTATTTTATGTACTTATTATGGGTTTTAAAGATAATATTTATGAAAATGTGAGTTATTTTCATGAGGAAATTATTAAATTAATGTTATAAATGAACCATGAGTATAAAAGTAAATTATACATGGGTTTTTATATTTTTCACTAGACTAACTGATTTCTTTTGTTAATGTCCCTTACTGAGGGTTTTTTCTCATTCCATGATTTGTAAATGTATTTATATGGTTTAAGGATGCATAATGGTAAACTATAATTAATTTTTAATGTCTTTATGATTTTTACTCAAAACAAATCATTATTTTTTAAAATGTTTCATATTATGTAAAAATGGATACAGAGTATAAGTTCCCACTTGTAATGTATGGGTTTACTATGTAATAGTTTTTCTTAATTCTCTAAAACTAAAATCCAAAAATATCATTGAGATCATAAGAATTTTAATTCTAGATTAAAGTCAATATAATATTTAATTGTTATGTCCAGATCCTTACTGTTGATATCAAAGGATGGTTAAAGCACTTTGGAAATTATTATATATTCTTAAGAGTTTTTTATACCATAATTTTTTTCTAATTTTAATATTTATCTCAAGATAAATGTATAAGAAACACATTTTGAGGATTTATGTTATGAAATACTATAATGACTCATGGTTTTCTTGGAGACATTTTTTTGAAGGTAATTATGAGTGATTATATTTCAAAATATAAAATTGAAGGTATGAGACACATTTTTAGTTTAAAACTTCATTAAACGTTTAATTTCTTATGTTAATTTGAGAGGATTTTACTAAAATTTATATTAATTTTTATAATAAATTTAGTTTAATGAACGAATTAAATCATGTATTTCAGGCGTCAACCCATAACATTTTCATGGTCTCATGGTTTGAACCCACAATCAATGGGTGAAAAGGGTGAAATTCCATTTACTATCCTACATGATATCCAGAGTAGTATGACATTATTTTAACTTATATATACTATATGATGGAAAAATAATAACTTCATTTTTTAGACATTTGATTTCTTTAATATATAACCATGGAATTATAAAATGATTATGTGTTATGTGATTTTTTTATCTAATAATTGGTTTAATTTTTGAGTAAACTATATTCTAAAGGAAATAGAATTTTATGGAATTAATTTCTAGGAATAAATATTTAATTATAATTAGGAAGAATATATGAATTTACAATGTATTTATAGTTATTCAGGTAATATGGGGAAATGATTGATACATCTTGGAGATTATGATATTAGAGTAATTACATATTGGTATGAGCCTTAAAAAAGTAGTAGATTTTATTTGGTGATAAATTTTAAAATAAATGTTGGATGATTATGTTATGAAATACATATGGTTTTTTGGGATTAAATATTAGTAAGGAATTTTTTTAGGATGTTTAAGGATAGAGATTTGTTGAATAATCTATGTTGAAATTTGGTTATTACATTTTAATTTTAGGGATGAAAAGTATTTTTTACTTCTTATGAAGATTTATTAATTTTTGGAGATTATCTTACCCTATAATAATTATTTTCGTTTTGGATAATTCTTAAAGATAAGAGGAATATATTATTATTATTTTAAATATTTATTAATATGTATAATTTTATTCTATAGCTACAATCCTGAAAAAATCATATTGATGGAAAATTATTTGAAGAAAATGATTTTAATGTAGTAGAAATTTATTAAAGGATGAAATTATACATGTATATTATGTTTTTCCCTAAATGTATAAGAATAAATGGAAATAGAATTCCACAAATATTGGAAAATGATATTTAAAAAAAATACCAATTTACTTTTCTCACTGTGAAATCAATAGCCTTCTAACCCATCAATGATTTATGATATTGTGATCACTAACTTTCTGATTTCCATGTTCTCAATCACTCTTCATCAGTATTAGGGAGTCCTTTCAATTTTGTATCCTTGATTTCACATACCACTAATGTTCTATTACATGGAAAGCTAGTATATATTACTTTATATGATTATTTTACATCTGATTTTTCTTTTATCAAGTTGAATTTATATCCACCCTTTTTCTGATGTTGGATTTTAATAATGATATTTTGAATAATTAAACATTGTTTACTGAGCCTGAGTTCCAAATTGTAAAGATACAATTTAAAAGGTGGTTATGTAACAACTTGGGTAATGATATAATTAATCATTTTAATGTTTATTATTATCTATGAATTACATATGTATATTAGTTATTAATATATTAATTAATACTTAAAATCAAAAATGATATTTTTTTTATTGAACTCATTTTAATAATACTTTACTTAGAATTTTTATTTTGAAATTATAGAAGTATAAATTTATAAAAAGAAAAAATTTTTTTAATTAAACATGTAAAAATATTATTAAGATTAATTTTTTATATTTTCTTTTAAAATATTGATTATTCAAGCAATTACAAAAAATACTAATTTTAATTGAAAAAAATATTTTATTTTAAAGAATTTACATGTTCAAATTATGTATTGGATTATTTTTTATACTTTATAAGCTAATATATATTTAATATATTCTAATTGAAGATTTTAAAATGGATTTTATTCAGGAATTCATTATGAAAACATTTTCTTTTTAAAAAGGGATTTTTTTTTGAAAAACATTTCTTCAGTGCACATGTCTTATTTAATAATAAATTAAATTCAACAAATCTTTTGTTTTGAATTACATTAGTGGTTTAAATATTTGAAATCTGTGCATTTGAAATTATTAAATATTTCCAATTTATTTTTAGATAATATTAATAGTAAAATTAGTAATTTTTATTACCACAATAAAGGGTAAAACAGATAATTTAAATTAAAAATATAATGATAAGAACTATTAATTGACCAAAAAAAATTCCTAAATATAATTTTATGAGTGTATCACTACTATAATTATCCAATTGTCTAATTTATGATATTTTATGTACATTAGGATGTTATTTATACCTTTCGAGTATTTTATTTAATGAAATGTCAAACAAGTCACAATCTTGTTTTTAATAAGTGCACTATTTTTAATATGGTGTTATCCCAAGAATATATTAAACCATAAATATTATTTTGAAATATATAATATTTATCTTCATTATAATAATTTATATTTAATATTTTGTGAAGAAATAATTACATTAAATTCATAAACAATACAAACACATTAATTATTATATTAATGGGAATGTCAAATAGATGATATTAAAAAAATAAAAAAATATAGCCTGGGTTAATTAATGTGATCCAATAAATTCAACATTACAAAGACATTTTAGGTATATTTTAATATAATTTTTTATAATTTTAAGCATTTTATTGATATTATTAATTTCAAAGTAATATAGAGTTTTAAAGGTTGACAATATTAATATTTTAAAACAAATAATATTTTACTAAATGATATTAAATTCAACAAATGTAACACCATCAATTTTATTAGGATAATGTTGAAAAAATAATCCATGGTCCATTAAAGGGGCATTTTTAATTTTATCACAACTATATTTACCCTGAATGTGTAAAACAATCAGCTCAGAATAATTTTCAATTTAAAATTAATTTATATAGATTTAATGTTTTGAGAAATTCCAAAATTTCTCCTCTCTATTATGAAAATGCACATCTTACATTTAAATCTTGACATTTGAAAACCCATATAGTTGGGTCATTCCTTAAAAAATATATTTTTATAATCAATGACCACATTCAAGAGATCATTTTTAGGAATAATACAAATCTTTTAGGTCTTATGGTGTTAAGCAATGGAGGGTTATCAAAGAAGAGGTATAGTCTTATCATCATTCTTTAGTCTTATTTATTATTCATCATCCCTCAACCATTTTGAAAATTTTTTAAGTTATTTACTACATTATCACCCATATATTGATATTTTATTATTTTAGTTTCATAACATATATCAATCTCTTATTCAATCAAATGGGAAAATAATACATCATTCAGGTGTATCGCAGACTACTACCTCAAGAACTGTCGTGATTCATTTTACATCACCATCACCGAAGAATTTTTATAATGATGGATAACATTTTTATATATGATATTAACGAAATTTTGGTTATTATGAAACAATAATATATCAATTTCCTTCATACATTTCCCTTCATTAAAAAATGATAATTCCGTTCATGTGTATATGTGGACTACTAACTTCAAGAATCAATTTGATTTATTTTTCATCACCACATTAAATTTATGATATGTATAAGTATATTTAAATAGATAGATTTATATTTATGAAATTAATATAAATATGTAAAGATAAAATTATATTTACCTTCATTCAATAATTATCATTGAAAAATGGAAATTTTACCCATGAGTATGTACATCCTACCATCACCCTAATTGTAACATTGATCTTATTTTAAAACCATATTTAATGGTATAATTTTAAAGTATGATTTATTTATTAAAATAATATCTATGCCATATATATTTTTTTTAATTATTTAATGATAATATCTTTTACCGTAGTCAAACTACTAAAGTCATTCATGACTTATAAACCAAATATCATCAAAACATCTAATGTGAAATTGAGTGATAGAGTAATTATATATAACATGGAAATAAGATATATAAAAGGAATAATAAATATTAAAAAGGTTATATGTCAAATAATTAAATAACCTATGTTTATTATTCATTAACATAAATAATTTATGTGATGATTTAGACTCATGGTAGTGGAACTTATTTTAGAAATTATCCTTTTATTGTTTCCCAGAAAACTCACGTTTTCATTCAGATCCATCTCTTATAAAAATGTGTTTATTTTTTTACTAATTTATAGTGGTTTTTAAAGTCATTTTTTTATTTTATTTTTTTGATATGGTTTTAGGGGAATCCTTTTTCATTTTTCCAACGTGGAACATAATGATTTTTTTATAACAAATATAGAATGAATTTTTTTCAACTTATATAGCATGAGTGGTATTTACTGACCTCATGACATAAAAATTATATGAGGATTGCATTATAATTTTAGAAGATAATTAATATATAAAATGGTTTATTTATGATATATATTATTTTTTAAATTTTCTATGTTTTTTTAAATGAAAATTGTTATTTGATGTCCAAATCTATTTTTATTTAAATGTGTTTTTAAGAGGGGTTTATGATGAAATAGTGAAAGAGTAAAATTTATTATTCCAGATATGGTAATTGACAAATATATAGAAAAACTAGGGACCTTGATATATGTTATACGATAGTTTTTTCTCCAATATAGATCACTGGTGAGTCTGATAATTCTTATGCATAGTATTGAGCACCATTATAGCTCTTGAAAATTGTTTTACCCAATATAGGCTATATGAAGGGGGAGCCCAATTATATCTCTCAAAATAATTTCTCAGCGATCATGTTCTCTAAAAAATTATATTATATGTTAGCTTTATGGAGATTACAATTACAAGGGTTTTAAAAGGGTATTATGAATAAAAAGATCTAAATATTTGAAAAGGGGGTTTATTTACATGATATGGGTTTCAATGGTATTATTTGAGAAAAATATGTATGTTTGTGTTTCATGTGATATTTTTTTATTTAATATTATCAAAGTACTTTTAAGATAATGGAAAACTTTTATGGGTTTTCATGTTTTCTACTAGACAAAATGATTTATTCTATTTTATGTCCCTTAATATGATTTTTTTGATCATCCTGCGTTTTTAAAAAGTTTTTCAATGGGTTTAAGAATGGGTAAAGTAAAAGAATATGTCAATATTAAAATTTTTATTATTTTTCATGAAACCAAATCACCTTATCTTTTAAAATTCTCATATAGTGAAAAAAATTGAGACTGAGTATATTTTTTCAATTATAATGTATTGTTTTATAATCTTTTATTTTTCCCACTTATCTAAAACCATAAACTAATAAGATCATTGAGATCATAAGAAAGTGAAATCTATCTCAAATTTTATTTAATATGAATTGATTATAGGTGGGTCATTACAAATATTTTAAACATTTATAAACAATATTTGTGAAAATAAACTATAATTAAGAAATACACATTTTAAAATTATCTCTCAGTGGATTTTTTAGATTTTTCTAAAAAGAATAAAAAAAATTAAAATTGATAAATAATGATTTTTATTGAAAACATATTTTTTATTTGACTCATTCACAATGTTATATGATTTTATATATATTTTTTAATGTAAAATTAGTTCAATTATATTTATTTTAACTAATTTTGGTCATTATAATCAAATTCATATTGAAATTTGATATTAAAACCATATAAATTTTTGAGAATTTTCCTGTTGAAAAATTTATCTTTCGTCAGATTTGTAGTTTAAATTGATATTTAATTTATCCAATTATTTTAATTGAATTTCTTAAATAGTATTCCATATTTACAATCAAAATAACATATATTATGTAATAATGTAAAAATAATTTATGATGATAATTAATAGTGGAAACAGTAAAAATTAATTATTGCGGTTAAGGTAGTAATATGTTTTATAAAGGGGTTATAAGTTATGATTATTAGATATAAAAATGACATACAACAAATCCAAAACGCCTATTTTAGCCATATTTTTACCCTATCATTTCTAAGGATCTATAGTGACCTATTTTATATGGTTTTGGAATGATAAAAACATGGGTATCACTTTATCCCTTTGAAAATTCCAAGTATGTCCATTCCACAACATTTAAAAACCCACACACTCTCATCCCTATTTAATACATGAAAAAACAATTGGATCAGTCCATACCTTCAAAAATACATTTACTTATTTCTTTCACACATTCTGAAGGCCATGTTTTAATTAGTAATCCCTTATACGAAGGCATTATGTATAAATCAGAAGAAGCTCTATGAAGAAGAGATAACATTCATAAACAAACATATTTATTTTATCTTTTCTTCCACCACATTAATAAATTCTTAAACTATGGTAATATAACAACACCATTATATTCTCTAAAGATATATGTTAATGGAATAACTCATATCCTTCTCCACATCTATCAAATGGGTAATGAAACTGTCGATCATGTGTATGGCAGAGTAACATATCAGAAACCAATGTAATTCATTTTTCATCAAAACCTATAAAGGGTAGATTTTATAGTGACTGAAGATTATATTACATGGATATTACATCATTTTATATAAATATTCATTAATTTACAAAGTAAATAATCTTAGTTCCATAATAGTTTATTGAATTTATAATATTGGTAGAAAATATTCTAAATTCTTGAAATAAGTTTAATGTATCCCATAAATATCTTCCCCTTTATTAATCCTACATAAAAACTAAAATTCTAATCATGGTGAAAGGAAACCTAATAAAGGGTAATCCAATATGAATAGTAAGTATAAAAAAGGGAAAAAAATCTCCATAACATAAGTATAGGGGTATGATAACATAATCATATAATTTAAAAACCATACAATGCATATCATAGATTATAAATTTGAGTCATTTAATAAACATTACTATTTCACAAGACATCAATCATAATCAAATAAATTAACATGATTAATTACATCAAAAAAATATCATATTAAAATTAATTCATGACATACACAAAATTATAGAAAATAATTTCGTTAGTATTCTAGGAACATTTTGGAAACATATAATGGAACTCTATCGGAGGATATGCCTCATGGGTGGGACACACCAATACCCCCAGTGGAATCTATATCCTCATAGCGGAATGGGTTCACACCACAAGCCATCATGTTAGTCAAGGATCATTCCATGGATGATCATAATGAACTAAGTTCCTTAATAAATCTGGTTTACATCCTATTTCATACATATCTTTCTAAACTGGGTTCACTCCCCCTTATATTAATATCTTAATGAACTAGTCGAACTCCCTATTCTATTAATTATTTAATAAATTAAATCCACTCCCCTTTATATTCCAATTTATCTCATGAGATATAAATATTTACCTAATGCATTAGAGGGAGATATTGGTCTCACACATCTTTACATGAATCATAACCACCAAACTTTGTTATAAGGTAACCACTGTCACATTATAAAAATCATACATAGGTGTTCTATAAGATCATAAAACAATCATAATATCGAAAACCATGAAATGAAATTTCTATAATAAATATTTTATTATAACATTACTTTTGGAAAATAGATAAGTTTCATAATAATATCATCATACCATAATATGTTAACCAATGTGGGTTTAATAATCATTTAATCATGGTATAACCCAAGTAAGAGAAAAAAGACTCATAAATATATTTCCATAATAAAAATAAACTATTAATATAAATAATAAGAATGGTATCCTTGGTTAATATACCCAAAAAATCATAAATTATATGAAACTATTTCAACTTAGAAGGAAAATGATTTTGAGAGATCACTTGTGATATTTCGTAAGGAAAACAGTATTTATGCAAAAAAAAACTTAAAACAAAAAAATTCAAATTCCTTTTATTTCAATATATCATAGAATATTACAATTAATGTTTTGATTTATTAATTTACTATGTTTCTTGTGGAAAATATCCTTTATTATATGGAATGAAATTTAAATCATAAATAATTTTGAAAATTAATTTCTTATTAAATAACATTGATAATTCACCAGGGAATATTCAATGATAATTATGGAAATGATGATAGTTTTTTTATACCATACATATTAAACACAAATATTCCTTTCAAAATTTCCATTAATTACAAATGGGAATTATTTTTTATGAATATATGAAGATGCCTTTCATTTTTTAAAGTCATAAATATGTGAAAAAATATTATAAAAATAATAGGATAATAATAAAATATTTTTTATAACATTTTTTTGAGACATTATTTTGGAAGAACTTGAATTTACAACAGAAGAGAGAAATAAATATGGTTTTTTCTAAAAAACATTTTCGTAATTTATTTATGTAGAAAAGTGTGTAAAAATAGAATCACTTATTTAAAATTTAATGAATAAATATAAATAGATGAAAATTAATAGTTTTTAAAAGGATATGGATCATAACATATAATCTGCATAAACATAATCATAAGTAATCCCAATAAAAGATGAGATTGTAACATAAAATATTTCCACATTGAGACCCTGATTCATATTCCCCAGGAAGGAATGACATATATTGAAACTTGAGACATCATGAGGAAAAAAAATTCATGGAATCACAAGTAAATGTGGATGTAAATACGACATATAATCTACTTTTGGCACACAATATAACATACATCACAAAGAAATAAATTGAGACAAAAATACATTACCACTTGAGTAGATTTTAAATCGTAAGACCCTTGAAAGCATATAACAATTAGAAAAATAAATTATAATTAAATTAGCTAGATTAATGATATATCATTTCATATGGTAGTATATAAACCACAATAAATAAATGATTGGTGAATATGTCATAGGTATCTAAGAAATAAAAGTGATAATTAATATACTTTATCAAAAAGTCTCAACGTCCTTCACAGTCACTCAAAACTACTATATAATAAATATAATTTTATTATATAGTCATTACCAAACCATAAATATATATATCATTCCATATATATTTTACTTAATTCCTTTTACTACCTATTTTTTATCATTTCAATGTTAATTCTATGTTTTATGTAATAACTTATTTGTTTTTGGTATAAGTTTTTATTATTTATTTTTGGTCCTCCTAATTTAACCATGGTTAAATTAAATATAGAATAAAAATCATTGAATACATATCATATTTATACATTAAATATACAGCTTATACCAATCATGAATGATGGGTTTTGGAAATTATATATGTTACGATCATTGAAAAAATAGGTCATATGTATGCTTGTGTTATGTATTCATTTTAAATATCCATTATTTATACGTGGTAAGTAATATATTATATTTAAATTATGATAATAATATCATAAATAATATTTTCTTTCATTAAATATAGTAATACATACCATAAAAGACGTGTGGGGATGAAAATATTGTCACATCACTTCGTGATGGTGGTAGTCCACAGATACCTGAGGAACATTTTCCAATTTCATTGGGTGAAAAGGTAATAAATATAATGGTAATTTTTTAATGATTATAAATATTAATTTAATATAACAACTATTTGATGTACATAAAATATAATCATTAATTTTTCCATTATCAACTTCCTTGAAAAATGCAATCGAATCACATCACTTTATGAGGGAGTATATAACCATACATACGAGCAACATAATCATTTAACAAAAATTTGGAAAGCATAAATTGATTTTTTATAAAATAACTATAAAATAATTATAATATATAAAATATCATTTATAAAAATAAATACATCACATATAGAATTTACTGTGTTTATTATATCATAATGGTTTAAAAAACCTGGATGTGGAAAAAGAAATAAAATAAAGATGCTCATTTCTGAACATAACCTATTCGTTGGGTATCCTCTTTAGGTTTTCACAAAAGTCATCATTGGATTGATTTTTGATCAATGTGATCCTTAAAGGATTATAACAGGGAATCTAAGAAGTTTTTTGGGTAGATATTGAATGAACCAAATAGGTTTGAAGCTATGAATAAGAGAGGAGAGGGGTGACCTTTTAGAAGTGGGGAAAATTACACACATATTAATTTTGAAAAGACTTAATTGTTGCCATGTTTAGCATATCTCACTAGGGTAATAATTAGTTAATTTTAGATCTTAAATGGTTTAATGATACAAATATGGCCAAAAAAATATTTTATTCATGTTTATATGTAATTCGCACAAATATATTTTCTACTATAACCCTCGAAAAACAAATTTTGACGTTAACTATGGTAATTAATTTTAAAGTGTTCACTATTAATTTTGGAAAAAATTATGTTTAACATATTATATGATATCTATTATTATAATTAAAAATATGGAATCCATTTCTAAAATTTCCAACCACATAAATGAATATTTTCAATTTGAAATTTATCTCGTAGATATGATGAGAAAGTGTGGTTTTAAATAGAAAATGTTCAAAATATGACAATGTTTTTATCTCAAAATTATATATGAAAATGATTAAAGTGAACTATATTTTCTTAATGTATATAATATTTAACTTTTTTTTTCAAACCAAATAAAAATATAATTTTACATTATAAATTATTTATATTAAAAGGATGGTTTCAATTTATTTTAAGTAACATTTACTGTTCATCATAAAATGATATTTTTTAGAATAGTCCAAAAAATATCAACATAATATAATTTTTATATTAATATTTTAATATATTTTTATATTATTAAAATAAACTTTATGAAAATATAAAAAAAAAATTTAAAAATTGTTTTCCCTAAAATGTGATAACTCTGTATTTTAGAATATTACAATTTTTTAAGCATAAAATATGATTCATTATTATCTCTTAAATAAAAAACACAAAATAATAATGTTAAATTTTTTATTGAATATATAATATATAAATTTTTTATATAAATTCAAAATAAAGTTTTTTTTTGTTTTATTTCGGAAGAACAGTTTTGTTTTCATAAAAAAATAATTTTTCAGAAAAATATTTTCTTCATTTTGAAATAGTATTTATTTTAATTTATAATTAATTGTTTGAAAATGAATTAATTATGTATAAAGTCATAAAAAATATTTTACTTTCTTTCAAATATGTTTTATCTTATTAGTATTTAATATTCCATTTGAGGTTATTTCTATCATGGGACTTATGAATAAAAATTTACCAAAATAGTTAGGTTTTATTTCAAAATATCAACATTATTTAATATTGGGTAATTATTTTTTATTTATAACTTAAAATAAGTCAATATTTTTATCCTCTAATTATTCATCATCATTTTCTTATAATTGTACCATTTTTTCATTCTTTGGTACATTAAAATATTGAGAAAATATTCATAGAAAAATATAAATTTATTATTCTCTTCGGTATAAAATCCATTTTCATACCATTCTACATTTTAAAAAACATGATTTAAAAAATGTTTTTATACTTATAAAAATTATTTATTAAAGGATTTTTTTTCTTATTTAATGTAATATTCATGTTATTTTTAAAATAAGGAACGTTTGGATTTTATAGATAATGTGAAAGGAATATTTATTTTATTGTGAACGACATGAATATAATTTACTTCCATAAAAACAGTAAATGTTTTCTAAAATAAATTATAGGATTCAATATTAATTTTAGAAGAAAATTTTTTCAAAATTTTTTGTGATCATTTAGTTTTTAAAATCTATTTTCAATGTTAGAATGTTATTTTTCACATGAATGTTTTAAAGGCTGTTTTTTGTATTTTATATTCATCAATTGCAAATACCATTATTTTTCTTATAATAAAATAATGGTATATGGTATTTATATCATCCTTATTATTTTTATGGATTTATTATGATCAATTTTACATGTCATATACAATTTTTTTACCATTAACAATTTTTTTATTGATGAATTATAATTATGTTTATTTGTTTGTTGTATGTAATTAATTTTTGAATTTTAGTTTTTTAATATGAATAGTTATGTACATTTTAGTTTAGCCCATTAATATGTGGAATGAACTGGACATAGTGAATGATAGGTGGATCCCTATTATATAGAGCCCCTTAATGAATCGATATGTATCATTAGACAAATCTATTAGCCATACTAGTTTGGGTTCTATCCAGATATTTAAAATGTTTTGTGAAAGGTCTTTACATTATAATATAGATGTCATCCATTCTGAATTTTTCAATTATAATATCAATTATTGGTTTCCATATGATTAATTGATTTATTATAATATCCATGGATATGTTTTTTTCTTAATGGATAAATTATATAAATTTATTTGATCATCATTTAATTTTACCAAAATATGATTATTTTACTGATTAAATGGAATGTTTTTTAGTTATGTAACTTGTCATATTGATTATGAATAATTTTTAATTATTTCATACACTATATCCTTACCCTTACCAAGTATCTGAGATCACCACTTTATTTTATTTTATTTTCCCTAGGATGACAAAATTTGTTTTTTGATTTATATATAGGGATACACTATGTGGAATAATAGAATTATCAAATAAAACACTTTTTTATTTTACATTTTCAATTGTAATGTGAATTTCTAGTATGTATCTAGTTTACCAAGACTAGTAAACTATCTGGTCTGTCTAGATGTGATACCCTATATCTTATTATTATGTATTAATATAACAACTTACATTGAGCTATTGAGGTTGGGGTCTTTATAGAATGATTTCACATTCACTTTCATATAGAAATTATTAATTATAATTAAGAATATATTCTCTTATAACCATATGTGTAAACTTCATGCAACCTCGCATTCTTATTTGTGTCAATCATTTTCTTATAAGGTAGTTTTTAAATAAATGAAAGATAATAATAGGTATTATTCATTTTTTCCTAGAAATTATATAAATGTTTTGGAGTTCCCTCTCAAATAAGGTTTCCATTTACTTGTTTGAACTCTCAATGATATCATAATTATTACATTTATTCTTTACTTAAATCAATGTGTTTTATTAAGAGCCTAGATTCATCTATCTTTTCTCCAATATGTTCCTTATACAGGTGATTCCTCATGTGTTGGGAAATTAATTCACTCTATTTATTATATTTTGGGTTATTTTTATTCATATTTTCCTTTTGTCTAGATAATATTAACATAAATTATTTTCAACATGAAAAAATTCATTAATAATCCCACACAACTCCTATTAAACTTCATGATTTCTATGAATTATTTCTCTAGGGGAACTATAAGCTGGTTCAATTATCTTTCCAACATTATTGGTACTTTTTTTGACATGATATCAATATTCCTATTTTGTTTTTATGGATTTATTAGTCTATGGTATCTTCTTTTTTTATTTCTCAATTTTCATGTTTTTGTATATAGAATTGTTTTTCTTATAGAATGAAAAAAAACTCATGATTTCCCCCCAATATTCCATTAAAATTTAATATATGGGAAATATTAAGAAAAAAATGATTTATTCACAAAATAACTAAAAGGGAACTATTATCATTTACTTATTTTTCATTCATGATTTTTTTTCTAGTTGTGAAAAAATTCTTGTTGCATTAGTGTAAACATGACCTTGTTTATTCATATTCTTGATAGATTATCAATTCTCAAATAAATTATAATTATAATTATATATTTTTATTTTTATTATTATCTTTATCTAATATATAACATGTTAAAATTTTAGAACCAATATGTATTGAAAACAATTTCTATCAATTGAATAAATATGTTAAATTTATAACTTTTTCGTGGGTATGATCATATCTACAGTATTTGATGACTGAAACTAAATATCAATATTTTTTTATACCAGTATTTAATCATTCATAAATTATCTTCTGATTTAGATAACAAAGATTCATTTTTATTTAGTGTTTATTTTTTTATTACTAGTTTTTCATTGAATTCATATCACATTATATCATTATAATTAATTATATCCATAGAGTAATTGATATCATTGAAAGAAAAAATACAATTTTTTAAAACTTTTATTTGTTCTTCGTCAATTATCATTAACATTATCTTGAGTTTAGTGTTTTTCTCAAGGAAAACATCAAGTTCACATATCACAAAATCATCACATATTTCATTTCACCTTAATCATTGTAGTTAGAAGTATCTCAATATATTATAAATTGAGATATTAATGTTTTATTATTATGAGGAAAACCATTATTCTCATATTCACTCCATGTAGAGGAATCTTTATAACATTCTCTATAAATCATATATTTCTTCATCTTTCTTGGTGATCAATTTTTCAATATTTTATTAACATTTTATATTTTTATAGATAAATTTGTTTTTAATTCCTTAAAAATCCGAGGTTAATTCATTTTCTTTCTTCTATATTATATTTAACATTCTTATTATCTAGTCTATTCATAGAAATGTTTTCTATTTTCATGAAATTATAACATCTTTTGCGTGTATTCTTCTATATACCTAGCTTTTCATTAAATGAATTTGATATTAGATATATAACATTATTATAATTTTCACATTAAAATTCAATTTAATATTCATAATATTACTCATGTTTAGAATCATAACAAATACCATCATATTATTTATTTCATATTTATTTTCATATAAACATAAATGCTATTTTTTTTCTTTTTCATTCCAATTAAAAAATAGAGCTTTCATCATCTCAAAATTGAAAAGTGTATCCTATAGCTCATTAATTTATAGATATATAATTTATAAAGGTATAATATCATTTTATAAATTTTATTAATTAAATATTAAAATTATTCCCCATAACAGTTTCATCCTCTAAAGTATATCCAAAATAACTTATATGATTTACAATATCATTTACCTTGGTAAAGTAGTTGATAATATTATCAAGTAAAATATACGTTTATTTAAGAATAGATTTCCAAATATTAATTTTGGATTCTTTATTTTTCAAAATTTCCTCAATCATATTCCCATTTTTCTCCCACGTCTCTTTGGTAGATTTATGTCCTATGACTTTTGGGTATATATATATTTTTTTTGAGATAAAAATATGGGATTTCTGGAATTTACGTAAACATACTGATTTATTTTATTAACCAAATTTATGGTAGAATATATTCCAAGTAGGTTTAATATAACATTAATTGTGTCACTTAACTCAATCACTTATGATGTAATATATAGAACAATTATGTTTATCCATCCATAAAAATTCATTCCCTCAAATATGGGTACCCTTGAATTATTAATAGAACTAAGATTATCCATTCTTATACATCTATAATGGTTATATTTTTTAGAAGAATCTTGGGTTATCTCAAATACTAATTAAAATGTCCCGTTATAATAATATCCTTAATATGTATAGGGGTGAATTATTTATCAATTTTTCATAAATAAATTTTTTCCTTCTAGTTCAACTTCTTTGACAGGTTAAGATCTTGATCCACTCTTCTGGATGTATTTCATCCTAAACCAAATGTACATAATGTATATGTTATAATAAATTAGTATTAATTGGATAGACCTTGAATAATTACTCCTGAGTATAATTGGATAATCCCTCTATTCATGTATTCTACTATTATTAATTCTTGTGGTTATAATGAATATCCAGAAAACATGATTATATGGTATCCCACTATGTGTTCTAGAATCATACTTGAAATATATATATATATTAAGTCACATAATTTATCCTCCCATTGTTTCTTTCTATTTACATACATAGATCTACCCTCCCATATGTTGTTTGCATCCTAATATAGTTTTTTGAATTGATCCTGCCATATACCTCATTTGAAATGTTCTTTAGAGTATCCTTCCTCATATTTAGTTTAAATGTCACCCTTGTTATTCTCTTAATATAATTCATATGTTCTATTTCATGATATAGAAATATTTGGGAGTTGGATGATGATCTTAAAATTCACTCCTTCCTCATCCTTCTTTGATGAACAAAAATATCTAGCTAAAGTCAGATTTATATCCCTTGATACACATTAGGTCATTTTTTTCATTAGTATTAGGAACCCTTTAAAAATATACATCATCATATCCTAGTTATTTAATATGCAATTAATTTTTAGTGAATATTATTCAAATAATATTTCTATATAAATGAAATTAAAATTCCATTATATTCTATGGGAACTTCTCTTTTGAATTTTTATTTAATCCTCATAAAAATTATTTTAGGTTTTCCTTTTTATATATCCTTAATACGGATACCATCCATCATATATCTCACATGGTAATTTTATATCTCTGTCCCTTTATACTCTAAAAAATAAATAGAATTAAAATATATTCAATTAAAAGTGTGTGTGTGGTACTCTTGTGGGTTTGATATCACAGTCCATCTTATGGCGTGGATCAAATTTTTGTAAAAAATAATTCTTGGATTTTTTTGATTCATTATCTTATGCTAGACAATGATTCTCTTGAAGGATCATTATTTCTGACACAATTAACTTAAAAAATTACATCTTATGACATCTTTCCTATTATTCATAATTTTTTTATACTTAATTATCCTTTTTTTTATTTTGAAACATGACATTTCCTTCATATGAAGTTTCTCATATATCTATCTTATATCCATAAGATACATTGTTTCATACAGTTTTCATATTTTATGAACACATATTACAAAGTGTCTCACCTGACATGGTCAAATTCATATGGAATCATCATATCATATTAGCAGAGAAAACCTTACATGGGCTTATTATCATATGAGATCAGTATCTCACAAGATCATCCATTAAAATGAGATCATGTAATCTTATGAGATATATCTATTATACAATGTTAATTCAGTATTATGAGATTATTTTTCAGGCATGCAAGGGATACCATATTAAGTCTTGTATCTGATGTGCTATATTTATCTTATGTTCTCTACATATTATATAGGATTTCTTATTATATAGTAGCTATTATATCCCTAGAATTCTTAATTCTCATGATAAACTTCTTTAATGTATTTCTAGGCATTCACAGTATGTTCAACACATATAAAATCATCATTTAAATATTCATCCTCAGTCAACACAACAACTTGTATACATGGTTCCCCATGGATGGTTTCTCCATTCTACAATCCAACTTCTTCTTTTCTTACTGTTAAATCATCAATCTCCCCTTGATATAAAATCCTTCTACATCCATTAAATTTTATATTTATCACATCCATTCCATAATCACAGATCATGTACATGAGGAACAATAAATCCATTATCACATATAAAGGCTACTCAAATATGGATTCATAATTTCATCAATCATTGGATCCAACATCTTAATTCTTCATTACCATCTACATTAGCAAAAATTTTATCATCTATTTTTAGTTTCTCATCACATGATGAAATATAAACAATACTAAAGAAACCCACCTTATTGATAGAACAAAAAAATCATCTAGCTAAAAAATTACATATTATTACTAATATGATGATTTAATAACAATTTAAAATAGACTACCAACCATTTCATTTATATTGATGTGATATTTGAAACGTGGATAGAAAAAACCAATATGATTTATGTGGGAAAATATCAAATGAAAAAATGAAAATTGGAAATAAATGGATTATAGATTTTGATATAAACCATAATATGGTTCTAAATTTTTTGATTAGTATATAAAATTAAAAAAATTTGTAGGTTGGATGAGTGTCATAAAACTTAATAATCATGATATGGGTACTCTCCCACATTCTTTTATCATTCAGTATATACTCTCTATATATATATCCCTCTATACCAGTCTTCATTTTACTATGTTTAATTTACCATCTTTACATGTTTTGAATATAAATTTTCATACAGTGTAATATTTACTTTTCCATTTTTATTAGTAAAAACATGTATTTGTCCCTTTCTACTATTTTGTGTAAATAAAACCCAAAAGAGGGATCATTTTTACTTATTCATCCTTTCATTGCTTTACTTTTATTAATTCTATTTCTTTCATATTATTTGAAAAAAACTATATTTTAAATAAAATATTTGTTATCAATTATATATTTAGGGAGAAACAAATTTCGTTGTTCCCATTAGAATCTGTTTTACTAGTATTATTTAATTTTTTTAATGGTAAATCTATCAATAATCACTGTAATATTTTTTTTAATTTTTATGATACAATTTCTATGGTTTTCATGTATTTTTTTTAATAATATATGATATTATTCTCTAATTTTTCATTTTATTTTGATTTACATACCTAATAAAAAATATTTAAGCACAGTTCATAGCTTTCTATATTTCAAAAGGACTTCTTGTATAATTGTTTTCTTTATTAATCATGTTTCCACTTCTTTATAATTTTCTACAATATCTATTTTCTTTGTATCATGGATATATTCGGTATCATTTCTACTATATATATATATATTCCTGTATTTACATTGAATTGAATATAATCACGTCGCACTATATAGTGTGAACACCCTAAATTTATCAATTATTTTTGAATGCTTTTTACATTAAAATATACATTTTGTAACTTGAAATTTTAGACAATCTATATACCATGTACATCAATAAAAATAATTATTTATTATATAAAAATGAATTTTTAATAGTTTCGTTAATAAATATTATATACATTATTATTATATATTATTTACATATGATGAATGCCTTAAAATTTTTATGAGATTGGTGGGGGATAAAATTATATATCCCCATGATGCATTGGTATGTCTCATTATACAATCTAAAATAGCTTAGTGGGATTCTACATAATTTTTATTTATAATGTCTAGGAAACACAACTTTATACTATATTTATTATATATGGTATTATTTATTCCATAATTAGTAGATATATTATTATTATCTATGGGATTATCCATTTATATTGAAATGGATATGATACGTCAAATATTCAGTTAGATGGAATTTATTTGCTTATTTTTTTATATTATGTATGTCATAATTATTCCAAATTAACTTCTATTGAATATTACCTCTTATATAGAGTATTATCACACCAATTTATATTTTCCCCCTATTTTCTCAGGAAACATGAAGAATACTAAAACTGGTCTAGAGATAATAAAATAAGTAATAATAGATCTTTAGGTGTTTTTATGATGTAATTTTTGTTCTAATGTAGTGTATGATCATTAAAGTGTCCAATCTCTTAAGATTATTATACTATCAGATCTATTATACTGTATACTATATACAATATTATTAATGTAATACAATTTCTACAAACTCTAGATAGATAGATTATAAGTTGTTATGATTTTTATCAAGAAAAAAATCAATGAAACCATAGGAACTAGATTTAAAAAAGCATAGATACAAAAACAAATTAATGAAAAATACATAAGAAATTATAAATTTTCTTATATAATAAAAATATTATATGGATTAAATTTTTAATAAATACCTAATAATTATATATTATGATGTATAATTTATAGTTTTATTATTAAAGTAACCAATATATGTCATTTTATAGAATTGAAACCTATTACAAGGGTTATAAAACAAGTTAACACCCATTATTAGTGTGTATATTTCCCTATTGAGAAAACAAATGAAATTGGTGTTGGATTTATTTAAATTATAAAAACATTTGTGTAGTTAACTCTGATAATGACAAATAGTAATTCATGTATAGATAAACTTGGTAAACCTCAACACAGTGTATGAAAATTATATTGTTTCACGATATAAAACACTCTATCATTTAATAGAACCAATAATACATTAATAGTAGAAAAATGTATTTAATCATTTGAGATAATATTCATTAACTTTGTATGTTCTAAAAAGAATAAGGTTAATATATTGGTATACCATATAATGGGATATGATGATCAATAATTCAAAATACTATTAAAGGGGAAGAGATAGAAATCCTAGAATATAATTATTTTTATGTCATTATTCATTAATATATATTTTCCTCAAAATTAATGGACTGATATAGAAAGAAAAATAAATAAATTTATGGAAAAAAGGAATAGTAATTTGTTTTGAAATATGATAATAAGTTACATGACTATTGAGGTATGAAATGTACTATTAATGCAATATATAATTAAAGGTTATTCATTTCTTTAATAGACTTAATCCTAGACATCAAATCAAATTAGTCTCTTAGAAATTTTTTTAATTTTATAAGAGAGTCGTGAGTTCCATTATGTTTGAGAATGGATTCTCTAAAATTGTATTATTAATGGAATGAATAAGAATATAATAATGGATATAAAACTTTTGAAAAGAAACATGGTTTTGAAAAATATGATTGTTTTTGGGCGTAACAAAATCATTGTTCACATGAAAATTGTAAAATTTTCAGCAATTTTAATTGATATAATCCAAAGACCAAGTTTAATACAACTCCAAAATCTATACAATAACATGTTACACATTTGGTTTATAAATAATTTAATCCAAAAATTACCTCAAGCATGATAATAATTTTTATCAATGTTCTTTTTCCACCCCTATTTCATTTTAATTTCTGTAGAGAAACCGGGTAAGGATTCTTCTTGGGTTATCAATATGTGCTCTATAAATTTATTGTTATTATCCCTGAATATATGAGTTCAAGAAATACAGATAAATTTGATTCATTCTATTAGTTCATTATCGCAAGAAGAAGTTCATATTCACATCTTTATATTCATGAATGAGATGTTGGGAGTATTATTCTCTCTAAGCAGAAAATAATTTTAGAAGTTCTTTTTCAATGCATAAGATATCTCAAACCCAAAAAAAATGATTCCCCTTTGATTTTATAAATAGAGTTTACTTTTTTAATTGTATAACATCACATAAAAAAAGATATTTATTCCATGTGATATTTATGTCGAATAATAATAATATAATAATTTCTATGATATGTATTGAATATAATATATTTTTTAAAATGTATTAATTACTATTTATTGTATTAAATTAAAACAAGTCAATTAATTTGGGAAATTAACCAATCCCATATATTTTCATTGGAAATTAATGAATCTTGAATAAGAAATATTTATTTAAATAAAATTTATATTCATGAAACACATGAATACATATTAATTTCAATATTTATATAAATTTTAAAATATTTATATTTATATATCCACTAAATTGGTGAATAAAAAATAATTTTTTGTTACCTTTTGAATAAATAAAAAATATATTTCTTTCAACTCACAAATTCTTAACTCAAATATCTCATGATTGAATTAAATATAATTTCATGTGACTTTAATTAGTGTGTGGAACCGTAGTTTGTCTTCTTAGTTCCATTATGTGAACCTACCTAATGTTTGTGATTTGATTATTGAAACAATTAAAGGGAATCATAGAGAAATAAATTACTTTTTAAACAATAATATTCTTTTTATGAACACTATTGTGTAACATATTTACATTTCCTTGATATTGTTTCCTCATATGTATAAATGAAATATATTAATATAGAAGGGATGAATTGAAATTTATAAAAATAAAATATATAATTTTGAACACCGTGAAAATATAAAAGTATGTCAAAAAATATTTATTTTTATATTGTTGATATGAATATGGTAAGAAATAAGTGAAAACATAGTATAAAATTTTTCATAAATGAGAACCTTGAAATATTAATTTTTTTAAAGAGTTATTTTAAAAATTAATACAAATATTACAATGTGTAACCATATATTTATAAAATGAGAACAAAAAAATACAGAGCTTTAAATAAGTTTCATATTAACTTTTATCCAAAGTAAAATGGTTTTATAAAAACATAACATGAGGTAACCAATATTTTTAAACTATTGGAAGGATTATCATCCAAACTTTGAAAGCCCAGAATAATCTAGATCAAGAAAATCAGTGTCTCTCTATCTCTAAGAGACCTATATAAACTTTATTGTAGCCACATCTATGTTTATATCCTTAGGATACCTCGATCAACACGATCATATAAATAATGAATAAAACATAAAATCATAGTAAATTTAAAATGAAATCCTCATAATAATATTCTTTAACAAAAACAATCAAAATATTATAATTATTGGGAATAAAATAAAAATTCATTCAGAAAATTAAACTAAAAACATCATATCACTTGCTATAAATTAAGTTATTCTCCTTGATGTTGTAGTCCTTTTTATAAATGTCTATATAATAAAAATGCATCATTCAGATTCCAAACATCTTGAGATGAGTTGTGACAATATCAGAGTATTTAATTTCATATTTTATTTAGTTAAACATAGCAATTATTTTCTGATGGTCATTAGGTATAACACCATCACAATTCCATGAAAAATGATTCTTTTGGAAGAAATAGGAAAAATCAATATCGTATACATTATACATCTCAATCTAAT
Source organism: Viscum album (assembly GCA_963277665.1). NCBI lineage: Eukaryota > Viridiplantae > Streptophyta > Magnoliopsida > Santalales > Viscaceae > Viscum > Viscum album. The sequence goes on from OY728133.1 coordinate 624,958,555, forward strand.
GGAATTTGTAATCCTCCATCTGATGAAATTTAGAAGTATCAATCCGAAAGACATAATATATATCAATCTGATATACATGGTATATTTCTATTTGGTATACCTTGTATAAGAACATATGATATATTTATATGACTCCATCCATTTATATTTATAAGTGTTTATCATTTAATTTAGGACATATACATCTATTAGAATTCAATTTCTCATTCTAGTAAAACTTAATTTATCAATCTGGTATAACAAAATACTTTCTTTATAGCAATACATTTTTGATAAAAAAATTATTAGAAATATAAAAAATATAATATTTAATTTTTATTTTCAATAGAAAGAGTAGAATGATATTTTTAAACACAATAGATTTCATATCATGAAATATGCATACTTGTTTCATAGGACTATACAAATGATTTATCTTTCTCTGATTTTATAAAATGAACTCATCTATAAAATATAATGGTCATGGATTTCATAAGACAATTATATATTAGTAAGTGTGATAGAGATATCTTCTTTCATTAACATAAAATGTAAAAATCCTCTCATAAATTATTTAATTAATCTCATATCACTTAATACACATCCAACATATGCTACATCAATTAACATATGTGTATCCATTATTTTTTTCATATATATAAGTGTCTAATTCACGATAAACACTACTAAAAATAAAAAATATATGAATCAAAACGCAAATTAATTGATAGTAATATCCAATGAAAAAAATAAAAGTTGTAATTACTATTGGAAGGACTGTTCAGATGACCTCATGTCTTTAAAATCAACTAGTGAGAACTTTATGAGATTAAAACTAAATGACTTATAAGCCTCCAATAGTTAATAGTCAGATATCTTATGTGTCCCAATAAATAGATATTTTCTAGAACAAAGGTGACATGATTATGAATAATTTCACAACAAATATTGATTCTCATTATAGTAGGGAACATATATAACAGTTCAAAAAAATAATAAAAAGAAAATATAAAATTAATAATAAAAACAATAATCATTACATGAAAAAGATATTTACTCATATGCAAGCAATAAATGTGAAAATTTAATTGAGTCAAGGGTGGTAACTCTAAAAGACATTGAGATTCACTAGAACTAAAACTAAAAACATTTTAACCTATTTTAGGTCACATAAAATTGATTATTGGTGTATTATATCATTTTTTAATGGGTCTCCAATCATTCCTTCTATGGATACACTAATAATTGTGACATCACCAAATTGAGAAACATTCCTCAATATATGATATTACAAATGTATAAATTTAATTTTTTTATATAAAATGAGATCTGTAGATAGAATCGCTTTTTTTTATTATCACAACAAATACTAATAGGATCTTTACCACTAATTTCAACCCATGAATCATGAATGAAAATATATACACAGTCTCCTTCCTAATCTATTTGGGTAGATCTAATATAATGGAACTCTGTTTTATAATTTTTGGCTATGGTATGATAAAAAATCTTAAAGATCACCACACCTCCATTATAAAAAAACATATCCCAAATGTGATTTTTGATTATTTTGATACATTTAGAAATTAAAATATCAAGAAAATATCATAATGAATTTCCCATAACCTTGATAAACTAGAAGGATATCCTTTCTTCAATAGGTACTTTAGTTTAACCATTACAACTGATAAATGTGGCTCTCCTATGACTTCTTGTTATCTTTAGAAAATGATTAAATAATAGAAAACATAATCCCAGATACATGTCATGACAAACATGATAGATATAATAATGGTTACATAATATATTCTACTCATCCTCTTCACTCCTAGAAGATCAATAACGTCACACATGCCTTTTGTATAGATCCATTTATTAAAACATGTATTATTAGAAATTAATGTTGGTGTATAATTTCCCATTAGTAATATATCCAAAATTATTAGACGGATTTGAAAAAAGAAATATTCCAAGATTGTGATTCTTGATTCAACTCATAAGTGTATCTATACGACATGAATAATGTATTGGAATAAAAAAAAACTTTTAGTTGTTTCTTATAGACATATTTTATAAGATTTTTATTTTAAAAATGTAGTATTGATATTAATTTTATAAATATCATCATCATGATAAGATTATTTGCGATATAGAATTCCAATGTATTTTAACATATAAGATGGTAGAATATTTCATCATATTCTATGAAATGTTGTTTCATAAAAAATATATGAATCCATTGTTATTCAGAAACCCAAACATGATTTTGGTACGTGGAATCTTTTTTAGAATCCATGGATTTGTTTCAGGTTTCAGCATCTGAGTTTTTCACGACTTTATTGGATGAAAAGGTTCATTATTTGAAATAAAAATGAGTCAGCAAACATAGTAATAAGAAAAATGTATGACTATAAATCTATAACATTCCAATTACTTTTACGTAGTACATTGGTCACTATAAAAATCTATTTTATAGGGCCTTCTTGAATTTTTTCATGTACCAACTCTTGGAAATCATATTATTCAAATTCATTAAATTATTCCATCATTACTCTATTTCATACAAAGATATATTATCTTTCTATAAATACATCAGGTTTTTTAGTTATAAATATTCTATTCAAGGAATTATATTTAAATATTTTTTAGTTTCTTCTGGATACCCTATAATGAATCACTTCAAGAATCCTGATTCAATTTTACTACTAATTATAGACTTAAAAAATTACTCATATCCCTAGAAATGTAAATTTGACATTGAAGATTACATTCTATATCATATATCATATAAAATTACACTTATCACATTTTTTTTCATAGAGATCAGTATGCAAGAAGCGATCTATAATGTAAATCCCAAAATGTATAACAATGATCTATGGGACTCACCACAAATATCACTAATTCCAACGAAATGTGATTCCTCATATCCTAGAAAAGATTACACTATGGTATATTGTGAGGGTTGGGTTGAGATAGTATACTAAACAATTTTAGAAAATTGAAGATCTCTTGGTTGAGATATGATTCTACTCTATATGAGTGTAGTTTTGGTATCTTCATTGACAAATGATTCTTTAAATATGAAAAAAAGCTAGTTTTGTCTAGTATTAGGGTTTTAACAGCACTCAATGAAAGTAATGTTTAAGCCCCCATTATAAGTGCTAGAAAAGAAACAGTTCTATAGGGTCATTAGAAGTGCTAAAAATGATCTATCAATTTGGGGCCATTTTTAGTGATCTTAAAATTGGGATGATAAAGGTCTCCTTTATCTGTGCTAGTAAAAAAGCACTGATAAAACATGAATTTTACAAAACTACTATAAAAGTGCTTCGAAAAGGGGTCCTTTAGTAATTCTAGTAAAAAACATTGATAAATTGTTTTTTATTATCTATCATTTTTTGATGTGTTGATAAATTATACCCCTTTATTGGAGACTTTTAACTAGCACTGATAAAGGTTATATTTCAAAAAAAGTTTTATTTAATTAAAAATAATATATTTATATATTTATATATTTAAATTGATATAAATATAAAATTTATATTAAAATATTTTTTAGATTAGGGAAAATATTAATTTACACATAATTTATATGAAATTTAGCGGAAAATGATTATAAAGATAGAAAATCCCTAAAAACTGGAAAAGAACATAAATACACGATAATAATTCTAGAAAACCTTAAAACCCAGAAAATTGTTAGGAAACCCTAATAAATTTGAAATTACAATGAATTATGTATCTAGAGTCTATTTAGAACAAACAAAATCATGTTGAAGAATATGAAAAAGATAAATCCACATTAGATTTAAATAATGTGATAGTTAAAAAGAATATTACAGATTCAAAAAAGCCATAAATCAAACTCAAATTTCAAAAGGACAAATTTTTTGATACATATGTTCATTTGATCTCTACCACATATCAAATTGAATCTTGTGATAATCTCTATTTCATGTAGTGATGGGACTTGATCATTAATCATTGAACTCTTTTATTCTCCCCAAAAGCTAGAAATCCTACAAAACATAGTTTTTACTAGAGCTGTTAATGGTCTGATTTTCATTAGTATCTACATTAGATTTTTCCAAAAATTTATCCAATGAATCATAAATAAACCTAATCAGATATATATATCCATATCTAATAAATTAAAGTAGTAAAATTAATTATTTTAGAGTATCTATATCTCTCTTAAAGAAGGAAATTTACACACACATTACTGAGAACAAAATCTCTAATCTATTTTGATTTCTCAACATTTATTCTAGGAGAAAACAAGGAAATTTTTCCATGTAAATAGGATTTACATATATATATAAGTATTTTAGTTAAAGATAATCCAAATATGCTTCTAAATATAATGTTTTCAATCATTTTATTTTTACATGGGCTTTTCTATGATGCAAAAATGGGTGTAATATGAGTTATTAGAACTTGAATCATTATCCTTTTCATGATGTGATTTTATTTTAATTTTTAGTTATTTTTATTAAGATGTTTCATACCCTGAGATATGAAATAAATTTAAAATTATAATATTTTATTTAAAAATTTGAATAAAAAATCATCCATTTTTATTCCTCAAATAAGAATTATGGTCTTGGATACACTACAAACACAATAATAATTCTTTAAAACTAAAATCAATGATATCAACAACATGATATGGTAATCAACAATATCCATCATATTACAAAATTATATTAGAAACTAGAAGACTTTCCTCACCTTTTTAAATATTAAATAATATTATTAGTTCTTATATTTGGATACAAATTTGAGAAAGGCATGTTGTATCTAACAAATTATTTTTATAAAGATAAGGGTTATACTTGATAACTATTGTACCTAAAGATATCCCTATATTTTTTCCTCAATTATAATTATTCTTCTTAAGGATATTATTTCCATAAGAATAAAATACCACCCCATATCATTATCCTATCATCTAATCTTTCATCCCATTAATAGAAATTTATAAGATTCCATAGGATCAAAACATTTTTTAGACCAATTTTCTCCCCTTTCCTTTTATTCACCATAATGATAGAAATTTTTTTCTCCTTCAATTATTTATCCTAAAACTGAATCAAAATTAGAGATCTAGGATAATATTATCTATATTTGCAGGTTCAAAATCATAATTATAACGATTAATCTCAATTGGAGTATATATAATATAGTTTTCGTACTTAATTAATTGGGTGGATTTAATCCCAAAATTTCCAAAATCTCAATGTAAATTATATCACCTTGAGCATTTAAAATTTTAAAATCATATTTGATAGCATGTTTGACACAAAAAAATGAAATTTTAATGGAATATAATCTTTATACTTTCTGATATATTTATTTTTTAAAATAAATTAATTCTCTTTTATAGCTTTCAATGCATGCAACATTTATTTTGAAAGAAACAAGATACATTTTTTTATTACCATCATAACATAATATTTAAATTGGAGTCTACGAATAATACTAACTAAATTATCATAACTATATGGTGAAAACATTTATAAAATTATTAAAATTGAAAAATATATATTATAGAAAAAATTAAAACCATTTGAAGAAAAATAAATGTTTTTTTAAATTGTATTTTTCTATACGAAAATTTTGTCTTGGACTGTGATCGTGATTTATAATTATTTTTTCCAATACTAAAAAATATATTTTAAAAATGAAACATAATTATATAAATTCACATATCGAAATAAATTTTGTGTAAATAATTTTCATTTTTTAAAAAAGTTTCATTTTTTAGTAATAGAAAAAAAAATATTTAAATAATTCAGAACTACCTTTTTGTTTAAATTATATCTATTGTTAAATTATAATTTTAATTGATTTTAAATATAAAATTATTCAATTTTATTTATTTTAATACAACTAATTTCATTGGAATCATCTTTTTATTGAATTTAGATATATAAACATTGTAAACTTTTGTACATTTTCTCTTAAAATATATGCTTCCACATTGTATATGTGAGATTAATATTAAATTTAATAACACCAATTATAGGAATTTAATTTGATAAAATGGAATGTATACAAGGAAACAAAATAATTTATAATATCAAAAAAGTATAACCTAATTTTTTACTAAAATGAATACTGAAAATTGTAAAAATCATTTACCCCTGTTAAAGTAAAAATGTATTTATAAAGGGTCTAACAGAAAATGAAAAGTGTAAAATTTTCAAAAAAAATCTCAAAAATATATTGAATGGACATATATAAACAATATTTTGTCTAAATCATAATAATAATACATTTTTATAACTTTTTTCACAAAAAATAAATTGTTAAACCTTATTTATTTAAAAACACTACTTGTTTTACACTCATCTTGCTTATAAATCACCAACCCATCTCATATATTCTTCAGATGTTAAAAGAATATTGGTTCTTCTACTACCTACATAAATAATTTCCCAAATTCCATAATCTCATCATAGAATAATTAATTTTGGAATAAATAATTCCTAATAAAGATATGGGTGAAAACCTAAGGAGGATACCAACAGATGAGGTAACATTCATCAATGATCATTTTTATTTTTTCTCTTCGTCTACCACCATAAATTATTACTAACCAATTTTTTAATGCCCTGAATCCAGTTACCCAGAGTCAGTGAATTATTACATAACATTGGCATGATACCAGGCATTAAGTCTTGAAAGACCGATTAGTTTAGTAGCATTCGAAGTACTAGATACACTTATAAGTTTTACATTACATCATGTAATAAAAACATAAACAACATTTTTCCCATTTTTTAAACACGCTTATATCTTTAGACTATCCCTGATGGTTAACCATAAAATACTTCTTCACATCCTGGGAAAAATAAAACATTGAAAGGGGTGAGCTTAGATGCTCAGTAAGGACAACAATATTGTGGAAAACTTTCATAAATAAGCATAAACATTTAAGGCGATGTATAAGACTAAAACAAAAACCTTGTAAACATAGACATCAGTATAATATGAAAATGTAAAATCAAATAATTACATTTAATTATTCACATATATATTCTACTAGTCGAATAATCACATTCAATATCAATGGCTACTTCTATAATGATGGAAAGTAAAATTCTAGAGTTCATAACCACATTGTCAAGACATTGTGCTAAGAATACAAATAAGATTTTGTCAAGGCCTTGTTCCAAGACACTAGTATGTCTCATGAGACCTACCAATGTATCAAGGAGATAGAGCGGTATCCACACGTCACTTACTAAGTCTAATTAATTCCTCATATGAAAAGTTTGAAACATAATATAAGCATTTGTATTAAAACTAACATACGAAATGTCAATACTTTATCCATAAACCATGAATGGTATAAAAATAACACACCCACAATCAAAAATATCACAAAACCTTCAATATATTATGGAATATTTGTTTCATAATAAATCAAAATCAATAATGAATAATATCCCATAAAAGATGTTGACATAGTTGAAAATGATCAGTAAAAATCATTGAGGGAAATATCCCTTTTTCAGGAAAACATTTAAAAGTATCACTATTTATCAAGAAGTTGATTAAAATATATTTTTGAATCAAAGAGTTCATACCACATTGAATCATTTAAAATAAATTTGAATTTTAAAACATTATTGTTCATATAAATAATACCTTCAAACCATTTTTAAAAAATGGAAATTAATGAGATAGATTTAGAAGAATAAATTTTTAAAACATTTAAAATGATATTTTAGTTATAGTTCCTAACCAAATGAGAGACTCTTGAATAAAGATAATTGAGGTACTAAAAACACTATAATATTATGATAATAAAAGGATTCATGATATACTATGTCAAAGTACAGTATATATACCAAATAAAAGTGAATTGGCGCATAATAACAAAGAAGTCTCAATAGAAAGTAAGTTGAGATTAATAACTTTATAAAGAAAGTATCCTTAGTTTAAAGATACATCAATGAAATAATTATGTGTGAAAAATATAAATACACTCAATACGATTGGATATTCATTGTAAATCAATTTTAGAATGTTATCATATATTCTGGTAAAAACAACACCAATGACATGGATGTTTAACTTAATGAATAGAAATTGAGTTAAAATTAATTTTATCAAGTTTATATCAATTACTTGATAATTTATCAATGAAGTGAATATTTGTATCAAAATTATATTCACACAATGGGGAGTGGAAATTACTAAATATGTAAATAAGCGGTTATTTCACACATAATCTTGGAGTAAAGTAATCAATGAATTTTTCGTAAAACCGAATGAGTTGAAATTGAAATTTGATATTCCCTTACTGACTTGGTAACTTACAAAAAATAAAACCCATGGATTGAATATAGTCCAATGATGATTTAAATACCCATAAATTAAATTATATTATGCAAATAGTACAATCATGGGAAGTACATACACCACACCAAAGGTAATAGTGGAAAATATTGTATGAATCTCACGAGATTAAAAGTGAGATGAAAACCCCTTACCTTGTAATTTTCCTTGGTAAAAGGTATTTTAACCTCATGTATAATAGTTAAATAATTTTTATTAAATTATAAAATAACTATATACATAAATATGATATCATATATGATCCTATAATATTGCTTTATTAATAATATTTTAGTAGTATCATCATTTCGGGTGCTAAATGATCTGTTTTCCATTACATACTCGGTTACGTAAGACATATTTGTTATGGATAGGATTTATTTTATTAAAATATATAATTATATTAAGTTCATAATAATTATTGTTAATCATAATATGAAAATTATTCTTGAATGATTACGATGGGGAATGAATCTGATCATGTTCATGGAGACAGAAATCTGTACGTACGCACGAGTGACAATATCAATATATTGATGGTGAAATAATATGTAGTTTGATGATATATAATATATAAAAAATAATTAACAACTTATATTTATTATTTACATCAGTTATACTCATTATTTTTCGCATCCAAATAATGAAGTGTTTGAATAACTAACTACGCCACGATGTTGAGACGGTAATCTGTACGTAGACACATATGGTGACCTTTTCATTTATAGGATGGATAGAAAAATGAATATTGTTGTACCATTTCTATAATAACATAAAATTATATACAAGATACTATAGTTATTATTTTATAATGAAAACAACAAAGAAAGAGTAAGTGGAAGATGAAAGGAACTTGAAAGAGGAGATGAAATATTTACCTCTTCTTTGGGTTCTTTTTTTTGATTTGATCAAAAGGCCTCCTTAGGTTGGATTTATGACCGAAGGAAGGAATCAAGTATGAATGGAGGAATTTTGGGAGGATATTTGGTCAGGTTTTGGATGATCCAAAAGGCTTTGGAGGTGTGAAATTAAGAGAAGGGGAAGTGCCCTTTTATAAGAGAGGTGAGGGTCACATTAGGAAAAGCTTCCAATATTATATTATAATAATATCATTTTCGGTTCTAATGGCCCAAAAATGAATTATTTAATGGATAATGTAGGGATGGTTCGAAAACCTGTTAAAAAATAGGTTTTATACAGGTTTAGGTGATCATATTAACCTTATATTTTAGATTTAACTATTAGTTAAATAGCTTTTCATTTACAATGTCTCTTTGTATTTTTATATTATATGGTTAATAAAACAACTATTACAAGACAAGAGAACATCATGTAGGTAATTATTAATATATATAACCTTATATAAGTCTTTTGGATGAACCTTAGATTTTTAGGAATATTATAACAATTAATAATATAATATTTGTTTTAAAAACTCAATTATGTCAATTTTCACACTATTTAGTATTTGAATTTTTTGAAATCCATAAAAACATTATAACATAGAATAAATTTTTTTAAACTAACATTAACATGTTATATTAACCTTTAAGAATTATTGGAATTAATAAAAAGTCTCAATTTACCTTTATTTAGATATTTATAATACAAATTATTTTAATATTTCATTAATAAGGTAATTACTCTATCACCATTGTGTCAAAAATAAATTAAATTATTTAATGTCTAAAAATTATAAATAAAATACCATTATATAGGAAATTCTTTAGATTTATAATTAATATATATAGTCTAATTTATATATTTTGTAACCCTATATTAAAAATTGTTTAGTTATTAAACTTTGAATTTAACTCTTTTAACTCTTCTTTAAATAATATAATAATAAATGTCATAATCTTATCCAAGTGAACCAAAGAGGTTCATATTTTATTCATAAGGTTTCTCTTGGTTGAATTATACTTATACAATATAATTAGGACATGTGTTAGGGTAATTATGATACCATTTTTCCCTTAATTACCTTATTTACTTTTAACCGTTGTAAAAAAAAGTCAAAAGTTACTATTCACCAAAAATTATTTTCATCTTATTGAACCACATTTTACTTACTGATATTAAATTTTTCTCTCACATTTTTGAAATCCAATTCATAGAAGTGGTAAAATTATGTTTTCTGTAAATTTCCCAATGCTCCTAGGAGGTGGGTAATAGACGGTAAAAATGTCAATAAAATTTTATACATCTAATTTTATTATAAAATGACTCTAATGAATTAAATTTAACTTATATTGTTATTATTTTACTATTTTGACATAAAATAAATATAAATAAAATAAATAATTATTTATATATAAAGTTGGTTTTAAGCTATAACACAATGTTTTTTACTATTCATCAACAATTAAATGTTTTCAGAAAAATTCCAAAAATTTACACTAAGATAATTTTGATATTAAGAATTAAAAAATTAATTATATTTTACCAAATTAAAAATATAAAGGTTGCATTAATTAATTTAAAATTAATTCTCCTTGTCAAAATTGAAAAGCGGGTTTTTCAAAAATAAAAACAATCAAAATATTGACATGTGTTTTTGTCAAATTTAAATGTGAAATTACTTATAATGAACTAAATTGTATTAAATGTTAAAAATATAATCTAATTATACATCCAAAACATTCGAATACATAATTTTACACTATAAATTATTTTGATTAAAAAAGTTGTTTTCAATTAAAATTTATTATTTTTCAGTATTCATCAAAATATGGAAGTTATTAGAAAAGTACCAAAAAATTATCCACAATAAATTATTATGTCCCAATTCTAAATAAGAATTAAATTTCATTTAAATGAATATATAAAAGTGTTAAATATTGGTTTTAAAAATGGGTTTCCATTAAACGGTGGTAAAATTGCATTTTATTGAAAAATACTTCTTTTATTGGAAAAAAAATAAATTTTTTCTTTTATTATGTCTGAGAAACAAATAATATGGATTATAAAATTAAACGGAGTATATAAAATTTAAAATTCAATTAATACTATTCATAAACCCTTTTGAACGGCTAGTTTGGTAAGTCGTGGTGCGCTCGAACTCAGTGTTGCGTGTAGTGTAAGCTATTTAATTACATTAAAGAAAATAACTTAGTATAAAATCGTGGGGTGTTACATTCTTTACCCATTTTGGAAATTCCATCCTCGCATTATTAAAATTATTCTTGGGAACCTTATTGAATGTCCCACATTGAAAATGAATTAATAAAACTATCTATTTGAAAGAAAGAAGGAGGAGTACAAAGGTCGCCCATGATAACACATACTAGGGTTCCATGTAGGAAAACATGGATATGGAAGATAAAATAAGTTTCAAGTTCTGATGGAGAGTGTTAGAAAACATGATCAAGAGAAAGTTAAAAACAAGAAAACCACAGACTTTTGATTGGATAAATAGTCATTAGTTTCCCAGTAAGAAAAGTAAATAGACAATGTTTTTTGTTTTAATTTCCATTTCATAAAGTTAAGGAATTTGTTTTTCATATTGACTAAGAAAAAAAATGGATATACTTAAATTTTAATTAGATTTTCATCCTCTAATAAATTTCTACCACTAACTCATATTTTTTTTCAAACTATGAGTATTCATGATGACATTATCACACCTAAAGTGATAGAATGAATTTCTAAAGGATCATAGGATCCACAACGGATAAACTATATATTTTCATTATCTTTAGAGATTAACTAAAACCAAAATGGTTGGTATATGATCAGATGATCCCCAAAAGGGATAATCTATTAGACAAAGAAATGATAATCTTAATTTCTAAAACTAATCCAAAAATTCCCAAAGTTTAATAAATATGATTCTATAAACAATTGTCCTTATAATCCTTTAATATAATCCAAATTATTATTGAAACCCAAAACTTATAAGAATTTGATTACGTAGCCTTCCACAATAAATTGTTTTTTAAATAGCATCGACTACTCTTAAAGCCATATACATTAAAGTAATTAACCTAATAACATATTCTCTATGATAGGTTAATAATTTCCATAAATAACCCAAATTTCTATAAATCTATAATAGAAACATAGATAAAAATACACCATTACTCCTCAAATGAAATCTCATAGTATTTTATTTTCCTGAGGCATATAGTGTTCCCAACAGAGAGAACATCTTCAAAAATAATATTTATCACTTAATCACCAAATCATTTTCCTATACTTAGGATATCCATTTCGTAATACATAAAATCTCAAATATACTTATTATAGGTCAATAAAATCATTGAACTAAAATGAATTAGTCACAACAACTAGGGACTACACATAGTCCAATGGTAGGCGATACATCTCAATCACACTCTGGATTTGGGTTCAATTCCCACATCTTTGTCTAACACGACGATTTTTCACATGGTCTGCGTGTTTTCCTTTTTCAAAAACTATATTTTATAACATTCTCAAAATGAGATAAATTAATAAATATAACCATATCATAATTTAACCACAAATGTAATCCCATACCTCTCATTTTTCATCCCAAAAATTAATAACCATTAATTTCCTCAAATTTAAAGATCATATAAACCCAAATGCTTATATATAACTATATACACAAAAGGAAAGATAATTCTTCCAAAAATAGCATTTTCATAAAACAAACTACATGATTACACATAAAAGAGAATAGTCTTCCAAAGTAATCTCATAATTTTAATCATTTTTTCATCCTTTTATTACTAAATAGTATCTTCCTTAACATATAGGTTATCATATAGAATAGGTAATTGAGATAGGTAATTATAAGGTCCCTTAAATTATCAGAAATTACTATAATTGGATTCTTAGGATCATTTTTATTTTCTTGAATAGTACTCTTTATTTTTCCTCGGAAATTATTTACATTATATAGTTATTTCCCACACATAAAGCATTTCTTGTTTCATTGAGATACTTTCCTAGGTGTCTCCTTCCACATTTATTGCGTGATGGAAATTGAGATTTCTTTTCTCTATGGTCTCCACTGCTGGAGATTTTCATTCCCATCCTTTCTATTTTATATTGAGTCTGGGATTTGGTTAATATATATGATGTTGATCATATTTTTGGATAAATGATTCGGCATGAACACGATATCTTTTACATCTATCAACAATCCATTTTTTGATCATTTATACCATCGTACCCACCTATTACATCATTTTCAATGTTACTATGACTTCCATGGAATCCATCCATTGACTAACATAATAAAGCATAGTTTGAGTCATAAAATCATTTAGAGAATATCATAACACCTTATATTCAATATAAAACTCCTTAGGATTAACCAAGGTTATTTATTCTCATCTTATATTAAAATCTATCAAATTGGTTTGTAAAGGAAATGTGAATTATCTTAAGAATATACCCCAGGAGTGTCATAACCAAGAGTATAGCAAGGCCCGTTTTTGTGTACCAGGATCCCCCTGGTCAAGCCTGAAACTTCTTGTCAGAGTTTTAACTCCTATGTATATTTGTTCCAGAGCCACCTCTACCTGCTCATATCCAGACATGGATGTTTTTCTTCAAAAACTCAAAAAATCACTAGAGTACCAAAATTCTAGGAAGTATAGTAATCGTCAAAGTATATTTTAGGGTAGTGTTCTCTAATCAAAGTTTTTCTAAATCCAGTTTCCATGGTTTGTACTAAACTTCCTCTGATACCAACTATAACACCCTGAACCTGGTTACCCAGAGTCGGTGCATTATTAAATAAAATTGGCATGATACCAGGAATCATGTCCCGAAAGACTGATCAGTTTAGTAGCCTTGGAAGTACTAGATACACTCATTAGTTTTACATTAGATCATAAAATAAAAACATCAACAACATTTTGTCCCCTTTTTAACCACACTAATTTCCTTAGCTTATCCTTATAAGTCAACCATAAAATACTTCTTCACATCCTGGGAAAAATAAAACATATAATGGGGTGAGATCCGATGCTCAGTAAGGATAAAAATACAGCGGAAACATTCATAAATAACCATAAACATTTAAGGCAATGTATAAGACTAAAACAAAAGCCTTTTAAACATAGAATTTAGCATAATATGGAAAATATAAAAACAAATCATGAAATTTACTTATTTACATGGATATTCTACTCATCAAATAATCACATGAAATATCAATATCTACTTTCATAATGATGGAATGCATAATAACAAACTTCCTAACCACGGAGTCATATCCTTGTGCAATGACTTCAAATAATATTTTGTGAAGTCCTTGTGTGAATACCTTAGTTTGTCTCATGAAACCTACTAATTCATCAAGGTGTTATAGCGGGCTCCACCCTTCATTTACTAAGTCCAATGCATTCCTCATATGAAAAGGTTTAAACATAAAATAAGCATTCTTAATAAAACTAGCATACGAATTGTTAATACTTTATCCATAAACCATGAATGGTATAAAAATAAGACATCCACATTCAATCATATTACAAAACCTTCAACCCAGTATAGAAGATCTGTATCATAACAAATCAACCTCGATAAGGAATAATATCCCATATAGGATTTTGACATAGCTGAAAATGATCAGTAAAAATCATTGAGGGAAATATCCCTCTTTCATTAAAACATTTAAAAGTCTCACTATTTATCAAGAAGTTGTTTAAAATAGTTTTTTGAATAAAAGTGTCCCATTACACTTGAAATATTTATAAGGAATTTCAATTTTAACACATTAATATCCATATAAATAAAACCTTAAAACCATTTTTAAAACATGAACATTAATGAGATAAGTATAGAGGATTAAAATTTTAAAACATTTAAAATGATATTTTAGTTAGAGTTCCTAACCAAATGAGAGATTCTAGAATAAAAATAAATGAGGTAATATATAATTTATAATTTCATGAGAATAAAGGGATTCAAGATATACTATGTAAAAGTACAGTATATACACCAAATAAAAGAGAATTGGAGTATAACAACAAAGAAGCCTCAATGGAATGTAAGTTGAGATGAATTCCTTTATAAATAAAGTATCCAAAGGTTGAGGATAAATAAATGACATAATTATGTGTGAAAAATATAAATACACTAAATATTATTGTATATTCAATGTAAATTAATCAGAGTACATTCACACAAATTTTGGTAAAAACAACACTAATGACATGGTAGTTTAACTCAATGAATAGAAATTGAGTTAAAATTAATCTTATCAAGTTTATATCAATTAATTGAGAATTTATCAGCAGAGTGATTATGTGTATAAAAATAATATCCACACAAAGGGTTGTGAAAATTACTACATAATTAAATAAATATTTATTTAACACATAATCTTGGAGTAATGTACTCAATGAAGTTTGCCTAAAACCGAATGAGTGGAAATTGAAAATTGAAATTCCCTTACTGATTTGAAAACTTACGAAACATACAACCCATGGAAGAAGTATCATCTAATGATGAAAAAAATAACCATAAATTATATTATATTATGCAAATAGTACAATCATGGGTAGTAAATACACCACAACAAAGGTAATAGTGGAAAATATAGTATGTATCCCACGGGATTAAAAGTGAGATGAAAACCCCTTACATTGTAAATTTCCTAGGATAAGGGTAAATTAACTTCTTATATAATATCTAAATAATTTTTATTAAATTATACAATAACTATATACAAAAAATTTATATCATATATTATCCTCTAATATTGCTTTGTTAATAATATTTTAGAAGTATCATCATTTCGGGTGGTAAATAATCTATTTTCCTTTGTATACTCGGTTACGTAAGACAGATTTTTTATGAATAGGATGTATTTTATTCATATCCATAAGTATATTAAGTTCATAAACATTATTTTTAATCATAAAATGAAAATTATTCTTGAATGATTGTGATGGGGAATGAATCTCATCGCGTTCCTAGAGATGATAATCCGTACGTACGCATGAACAACAATATCATTATATTGATGGTGAAATCGAATGTAATTGGATGTTATATCATATATAAATAATAATTAACACGTTATATTTAATATTTACATCATTTATACTCATTATTATACCCATCCAAATAATGAAGTGTTTGAATAACAAACTACACCACGACGTGGAGACGGAAATCTGTACCTACGTACATATGGTGACTTCATCATTTATAGGATTGGTAGAATAATGAATATGGTTGTACCATTTTTATAATAACATCACTGTAAATTTAAGATACTAGATTTATTATTTTATAATGGAAACAACAAATAAATACGAAAAGGAATAAGAAAAGAACTTGAAAGAGGTGATGAAATATTTACCTCTTTTTCGGGTTCTTCCTTTTGATTTGATCAAAAGTGCTCTGTAGGTTGTCTTTATAACCAAATTATGATCTCTAAGTTGAATGGAGTAATGTTGGAAGGATATTATGGCTATGTTTGGACAAACCAAAAGGCTTTTGAGGTGTGAAATTAAGAGAAGGGGAAGGGCCCTTTTATAAGAGAGGTGAGGGTCACATTAGAAAAGCTTGAAATATTATTTTATAATAAAATAATTTTCCGTTTCTAATGTATCCAAAATAAATTATATAAATTCTAAGGTGGATATGGGTTGAAATAATATCAACCAACAAGTTTTAGATAGGTTTAGGTCATCAAATTTACCTTATATTTTAGATTTAACTCTTAGTTAAATATTATGTCATTTACCATGTCTCTTTGTATTTTTATATTATATGGTTAACAAACATACTGTAAAAAGACATGATAACACCATGTAGTTAATTATTAATTTATATAAACTTATCTAAGTTCATTTGCTTAACTGTAGATTTTTTGAAATATTATATCAATTAATAATATAATATTTCTTGTCAAAACTCAATTATTTCAATTTTCACACTATTTAGTGTTTGATTTTTTTTGAAAGATATAAAAACATCATCACTTTGAATAAAATTTATTACAGTAACCTTAACATGTCATATTATCCTTGAAAATTATTTAAAGTAATCATAAGTTTCAATTTACCTTTATTTGGATATTTATAATATCAATTATTTTAATATTTCATTAATAAGGTAATTTCTCCATCATCATTGTGTCATAAATAAATTAAATTATCTAAGTATAAAAATTATAAATAAAAAACAATTATGTAGTAAATCTTGTTAGATTTCTAATTAATAATTATAGTTGAATTTATATTGTGTGTGACCCTATATTAAAAATGGTTTAGTTATTAGACTTTAAATTTAACTCTTTTAACTCTTCTTTAAATAAAATAATAATAAATGTCCTAATCTAATCCAAGTGGACCAAATAGGTTCATATTTCATTCCTAAGGTTTTTTTGGTCGAATTATATTTATCCAATAGAATTATGAGATGTGTTAGGGTAATTATGATATCATTTTTACACTTAATTACCTTATTTACTTTTAACTATGCTAAATAAAAGTCAAAAGTTACTATTCAACAAAAATTATTTTCATCTTATTGAACCACATTTTACTTACTAATATTAACCGTGTCTCTTGGAATTTTTAAATTCATCTCACAGAAGTGGTAAAATTTTGTTTTATGCAAATTTGCAAATGCTTATTGGAGGTGGGTAAAAGACGGTAAAAAGTTCAATAAAATATTATACATCTGCTTGTATTATAAAATGACTCCAGTGAATTGAATTGAAATTATATAGGTAATATATATATATTTTTATTTATAATAAATATAAATTAAATAAATAATTATTTAAATAAAAAGTCAGTTTTAAACTATAACGCATTGTTTTTTACTATTCATCAATAATTGAATGTTTTCAGAAAAATACCAAAAAAATTAACTTAAGATAATTTTGATACTCCGAATTCAAAAATGAATTATATTTTACCAAATTATAAACATAAAATTTTTATTAATTAATTTAAAAATTAATCATGTTATCAAAACCGAAAAGCGGGTTTTAAAAAAGTAAAATCTATCAAAAGATTCACATGTGTTTATGTTAAATTTAAATGTGAAATTACATATAATGACCTACATTTTATTAAATGATAAAAATAAAATAAAAATATACTTCCAAACTATTCAAATACAAAATTTAATAATAAATTATTTTGATTAAAAAAATTTGCAATTATAATTTTTTATTTTTTAATATTCATCAAAATATGGAAGTTATCAGAGTAGTACCAAAAAATTATCCAAAATAGAATTTTATGTCTCCATTATAAAGAATAATTAAAATTCATTAAATTGAATATATTAATGTGTCAAATATTTGTTTCAAAAAGGGTTTGGCACTAAAAGGTGGTAAAGTTGTATTTTTTAAAAAATAATTCTTTAATCTGAAAAAATAATCCAATTCTATTATTATGTCTAAGAAACACATAATATGGATTCTAAAATTATATGGAGTATATAAAATTCAAAGTTCAGATAGTACAATTCATAACCATTTTTGAACAGCTAGTTTGGTAAGTCGTGGTGCGCCCTAACTCGGTGTTGCATGTAGTGCAAGCTATTGAATTACATTAAAGAAAATAACTTTCTATGAAATCATTCGGTGTTACATTCTTCCCCCTTTTGGAAATTGTGTCCTTGAAATTTCAAAATTGGACTTAGGAACATCATTGAAAGTCCCAAATTGGGAAAAGAGTCAATAAAACAATCTCTATAATTGAATGAAAGGGAATTTCCAAGGTCACCTAAGATAACATATACTAGGATTCCATGTAGGAAAACATGGATATAGAAGATAAAATAAGTGTCATGTTCTGATAGAGAGTGATAGAAAACATGATTAGGATAATGTTAAAAAAAATAAAACCACAACTTCTGATGGGATAAATGGTTATTATTTTCCCAGTAATAAAATTAAATGGACAACGTTTATTTTATGTTCATTTCCATAATGTTAAAGAATTTACTTTTTATATTGAATAATAACATAAAGGGATATAATTACTTTTTAAATAGAGTTTCATCCATTAATAAATTCTACCAATAACTGATCTCTTTTTTAAAAATGAGGAGTATTCAAGATGACTTGGTCACACCTAAAGCACTAGAATCAATTTCTAGAGAATCATATAATACAAAAAGGATAAACTATATATTTCCATTTACTTTATAGATTAAAAAAAACCACAAGGGTTAGTACAAGATCATATGATCCCTAAAAAGGATAATCCTTTTGAGAATGAAATACTAATATTTATTTATAAAATCAAACCAACAATTCCCAATGTTCAATAAATACCATTCATTAAACAATTGTCCTTACAATCCTTTAATATAATCCAAACTAATATTGAAACCCAAAAAATATAAGAATTTGATTATGTAGTCTTCCATGTTATATGGTATCTCCAAATAACATCGATTACTCTTAAAGTCACATACTTAAAATTAATTAACCTAATCACATATTCTCTATAATAGTTTATTAATTTCTATAAATAACCAAAATCTATATAAATCCACATTAAAAACATAGATAAAAATCCACCATTACTCCTCAAATGAAATCCCATAGTATTTTATTTTCCTTAGGTATATAGTGTTCCCAACAGAGAAAACATCTTCCAAAATAACATTTATCACTTAATCACCAGATCATTTTTCTATACTAAGGATAACCATTTGATAAGGAATAAGATCCCAAATTAACTTATTATTTATCAATAAAATCATATAACTAAAAAGAAATAGTCACACTATCTTGGGACTATATGTAGTCCAGTTGTAGGCAATAAATCCCAATCACACTCTGGTTGTGGGTTCAATTACCGGAGCTTTTTCCGACACGACGGGTTTTCACACGATCCGAGTGTTGTCCTTTTTCAAAAATGATATTTTATAACATTTCCAAAATGAGATAAATTCTAAAAATAACCATAACAAAATTTAACAAAAAATTTAATCTCATATCTCACAATTTTCATCCCAAAAATTAATAAACTATAATTTCCTCAAATTCACGGATCATAGAAACCAAAATGGTTCTTTATTACTATAACCAAAAAATAAAATATAATTCTTCCTAAAATAGCATTTTCATATAACAAACTACATGGTTACACATACAAGACCATAGTCTTTCAAATTAATCCCACACTTTTAAACAATTTGTCCATCAATTTATTTAAAAATAGGTTATTACTTGACTTAAAGGTTATCCTATAGAACAGTAAATTGACTCATGTAATTCCAAGGTCCCCAACATTTACAGCTAATGACTGTAATTGGATTCTTAGGATTGTTTTTATTTTCTTCTAGAGTAATCTTCATTTTCTCATGGAAATTCTTTAACGTATGTCCTTCTTTATCACACATAAAGAATTTATTTGTTCTATTAAGACACTTTTCTAGGTGTCACCATCCACATTTCTTGCATGATGGAAATTGAGTTTCTTTTCTTCATGGTCTCTACTGCTGGAGATTTTATCATTCACCACCTTCTTATTTTTTGTGGAGTCTAAGAGTTTGTTGATATATATGTGGTTGATCATATTTCTGGAAAACTGATTCGTCATGAACATGATATCTTTTACACCTATAAACATTCCACTTTGTTTCTCATTTCCACCACCGAGACCACCTTGTACATCATCTTCAATGTTACTATGTCTTCCTATGAATCCAACCATTGACTAACACAAGAAAGCATAGTGAGAGTCATAAAATCATTTAGAGAATATCATAACACCATATTTTCAATATGAAACTCCTTAGGATTAAACAAGGTTATTCACTCCTATCATATATTAAAATCCTTCAATTTTTTTTTGTAATGAAAATGTGAATTATCCTAAGAATATCCCCCGGGAGTATCGTAACCAAGAGTGCAGCAAGGCCTGTTGTCGTGTACCAGGATACCTCGTGTCATGCCCAAAAATCCTTTTTGGAGTTTCACTCCTTGGTACATTCGTTCCAGAGATTCCTCTACCTGCTCGTATCTATACATGGATGTATTTCTTGGAAAAATCACAAAATCTATATAGTACCAAAATTCTAGGAAGTTCTTCTATACTAATCCTCAAAGTCTATCTTCGGGTACTGTTCTCTAATCAGTGTTTTTCTAAATCTAGTTTCCAAGGTTTGTAATAAACTTCCTCTGATACCAACAGTAATTCCCTGGCCGTAGTTACCAAGAGTCGATGCATTATTACATAACATTGGCATGATACCGGGAATCATGTCCTAAAATACTTCTCATTTTAGTATCCTTGGAAGTACTAGATACACTCATAAGTTTTACATTACATTATGAAATAAAAACATCAACAACATTTTGTCCCCTCTTTAAACACACTTATATCCTTAGCCTATCCCTTTAGTTCAACCATAAAATACTTCTTCACATCTTAGGATAAATAAAACATATAAAGGGTTGAGCTCAAATGCTCCGTAAGGATAACATTATAGTGGAAAATTTTATAAATAAGCATAAACATTTGAGGAAATGTATAAGTATAAAACAAAATCTTTTTAAACATAGATTTCAAAATAATATGGAAAATATAAAATGAAATAATTCCATTAACTTATTCACATGGATATTATACTAGTCCAATAATCACATGCAATATCAATAGCTACTTTCATAATGATTGAATTCATAATGCCAGAATTCATAACCACACAGTCAACGCCTTGTGCCAACAATACAAATAAGATTTTTTAAAGGCCTTGTGCCAAGACACCAGTTTGTCTCATGAGACCTACCGATGCTTCAAGGATATATAGTGGGTTTCACTAGTCACTTACTGAGTCCAATGAATTCCTCATATGAAAAGGTTTAAACATAACATAATCATTTGTATTAAAACTAGCATACGAAATGTCAATAATTCATCTATACACCATGAATGGTATAAAAATAACACATCCACAATAAAAAATATCACAAAATATTCAATATAGTATTGAATATTTGTTTCATAATAAATCAAAAATCAATCAAGAATAATATCCCATAAAATATGTTGACATAGTTGAAAATGATCAGTAAAAATCATTGAGGGAAATATCCCTTTTTCGGGAAAACATTTAAAAGTCTCACTATTTATCAAGAAGTTGTTTAAAATAGATTTTTGAATCAAAGTTTTCATACCAAGTTCAATCATTTAAAAGGAATTTAAATTTTAAAAATTAATGTTTATATAAATAATACCTTTAAACCATTTTTAAAACATGGACATTAATGAGATAGATTTAGAAGAATAAATTTTTAAAACATTTAAAATGATATTTTAGATAGAGTTCCTAACCAAATGAGAGATTCTTGAATAAAGATAATTGAGGTACTAAAAACTCTATTATATTATGATAATAAAGGGATTCAAGATATACTATGTTAAAGTACAATATATACACCAAATAAAAGTGAATTGGTGCATAACAACAAAGAAGTCTCGATGGAAAGTAAGTTGAGATTAATTACATTATAAAGAAAGTATGCTTCGGTTAAAGATACATCAATGACATAATTATGTGTGAAAAATATAAATACACTCAATATGATTTGATATTCAGTGTAAATCAATTTTAGTACATTCACACATATTCTGGTAAAAACAACACTAATGACATGGATGTTTAACGTAATGAATTGAAATTGATTCAAAATTACTTTTATCAACTTTATATCAATGAATTGATAATTTATCAATGAATTTAATATTTTTATCAAAATTATATTCACACAATGGGAAGTGGAAATTACTACATAAGTAAATAAATGGTGATTCACACATAATCTTGGAGTAAAGTAATCAATTTATTTTGCGTAAAACCGAATGAGTTGAAATTGAAATTTTAAATTCCCTTATTAACATGGTAACGTACAAAAAATAAAACCCATGGATGAAATATAGTCCAATGATGATTTAAATACCCATAAATTAAATTATATTATTCAAATATTTTAATCATGGGCAGTACATACCCCACACCAAAGGTAATAGTGGAAAATATTGTATGAATCTCATGGGATTAAAAGTGAGATGAAAACCCCTTAACTTGTAATTTTCCTTGTTAAAGGGTATGATAACCTCATGTATAACAGTTAAATAATTGTTATTAAATTGTAAAATAACTATATACATAAATATGATATCATATATGATCCTCTAATATTTCTTTTTTAATAATTTTTTAGTTGTATCGTCTTTTCGGGTGCTAATGATCTATTTTCCTTTATATACTTGGTTATGTAAGTGAAGTTTGTTATGAATAGGATGAATTTAATTCATATACAGAATGATATTAATTTCATAAACATATTTTAAATCATAAAATGAAAATTAATCCTGAATTATTACGATGGGGAGTGAATCTCATCGCATTTGTGGAGACGGTAATCCGTACGTACACACGAGCGACGATATCATTATATTGATGGTGAAATTGTATATAATTGGATGGAATACCATATATATAGAATAATTAACATGTTATATTTATTATTTACATCATTTATACTCATTATTATACCCATCCAAATAATGAAGTCTTTGAATAACAAACTATACCACGACGTCAAGACGGTAATCCGTACGTACGCACATATGGTGACTTTGTCATTTATAGGTTGGATAGAATAATGAATATGGTTGTACAATTTTTATCATAATATCATAGTATAAAGGAGATACTAGATTTATTATTTTAGAATGGAAACAATAGAGAAATGGGATGTGGAAGAAGAAAAGAACTTGAAAGTGGTGGTGAATTATTTACCTCTTCTTTGGGTTCTTCCTTTTGATTTGATCATAATGGCGCTTTAGGTTGGATTTCTGACCAAAGGAAGGCCTCTATGATGAATTTAGGAATATTGGGAGGATATTTGGTCTGGGTTTTTCGGAAAAGAAAGACTTTTTAGGAGTGAAATTAAGTGAAGGGGATGTTCACTTTTATAAGATAGGTGAGGGTTACATTAGGAGAAGATTGAAATATTATTTTATAATAAAATATTTTCTGGTTTATAATGGATAAAAAATGAATTATTAAAAGGATAAGGTAGTTATAGGTCTAAAACCTCTCAATAAATATGTTCTAGATAGGTTCAGGTCATCATATGATCCTTATCTTTTAGATGTAACTCATAGTTAAATATTTGGTTATTTACCATGTCTCTCTGTATTGTTTTATTATATGGTTAAGAAACATACTATAACAAGAATAAAAAACCCCATGTGGTTCATTATTAATATATATAACCTTATATATGTTATTTTGATGATCCATATATTTTTTGGAATATTATATCAATTAATAATATTATATTTGTTTTAAAAACTCAATTATGTCAATTCTCACACTATTTAGTATTTAATTTTTTTTTTGAAATCCATAAAAACATTATCACTTTGAATAAAATTTATTCAAAATAATTTAACATTTCATATTAACCATGAAAATTATTGGAATTAATCAGAAGTTTCAATTTACCTTTATTTGGAAATTTATAATATTAATTATTTTAATGTTTCATTAATAAGGTAATTACTCCATCATCATTATGTCATACATAAATTAAATTATTTAATTTATAAAAAAGTATAAATAAATTTCCATTATATAGGAAATATTATTATATTTACAGTGAATAACTATAGTTGAATATATATTGTTTGTAACCCTATATTAAAAGTTGTTTAGTTATTAAGCTTTGAATTTAACTCATTTAACTCTACTTTAAATAAAATAATAATACATGTCATAATATAATCGATGTGGACCAAATAGGTTCATATTTTATTTCTAATGTTATTTTTGGTCAAATTATATTTATCCAATAGAATTAGGACATGTGTTAGAGTAATTATGAAATCATTTTTACCCTTAATTACCTTATTTACTTTTAATCGTGGTAAATAAAAGTCAAAAGTTACTATTTACCAAAAATAATTTTCAAGTTATTGAACCACATATTAAATAGTAATATTAACTGTGTCTCTTGGATTTTTAAAATTTAACTCACAAAAGTGGTAAATTATGTTTTATGCGGATTTGCAAATACTCCTAGGAGGTGGGTAAAAGACGGTAAAAAGTTAAATAAAATTTTATACATATAATTTTATTATAAAATGACTCCAATGATTTATATCGAACTTATATAGGTAATATACATCTATTTTGACTTAAAACAAATTTAAATAAAATAAATAATTATTTAAATAAAAGTTCGTTTTAAACTATAATCCAGTGTTTTTCACTATTCATAAAAAATTGAATGTTTTCAGAAAAATACCAAAAATTTACCCTAATATAATTTTGATATTCCGAATTCAAAAATAAATTCTATTTTACTAAAATAAAAACAAAAAAAATTCATTAATTAATTTAAAATTAATTCCCATTGTCCAAACCGAAAAGTGGGTTTTTAAAAAGTAGAGACTTACAAAAGATTGAAATGTGTTTATGTGAAATTTAAATGTGAAATTACTTATAATTACCTACATTGAATTAAATGATAAAAATATAATCTAATTATACTTCCAAAAAATTTAAATACATAATTTAACACTAAATTATTTCGATTAAAAATGTTGTTTTCAATTAAAATTTCATATTTTTCAGTATTCATCAAAATATAAAAGTTATCAAAAAAGCAGCAAAAAATTATCCAAAATGAAATTTTATGGCCCTATTATAAAGAATAATTAAATTTCATTAAGTTGATTATGTTAAAGTGTCAAATATTGGTTTTAAAAATGGTTTTCCATTAAAATGTGGAAAAATTGAATTTTATAAAAAATACTTCTTTTATCTGAAAAAATGAATTTGTTCTTATATTATGTCTAAAAAACACATAGTATGGATTATAAAATTATATCTAGTATATAATATTCAAAATTCAGATAATACTATTCATAACTGCTTTTGAATGGCTAGTTTCGTAAGTTGTGGTGCACTTAAACTTGGTGTTGTGCGTATCGCAAGCTATTGAATTACTTTAAATAAAATAACATACAATGAAATATTGGGGGGTTACATTCTTCCCCCATTTTGGAAATTTCATCCTCAAAATTTCAAAATTGGGCTTTGGAACTTCATTTAAAGTCCCACATTGGAAAAAGAGTCAATAAAACTATCTATTTAAAAGAAGGAACGATAAGTACAATGGTCTCCTGAGATATCCCATACTAGGATTCCATTTTGGAAAACATAGATATAGAAGATGAACTAAGTGTCATGTTTTGATTGAGAGTGATAGAAAACATGATCAGGAGAAAGTTAAAAACAAGAAAACCACAAAATTTTGATGGGATAAACGATCATTGGTTTCCCAGTAGGAAAAGTAAACGGAAAACATTTTTTGTATTAGGTTCTATTTCATAATGTTAAGGAATTTATTTTTTATACTGACTAAGAACATAAAGGGATATAGTTGTTTTTTAATTTGAGTTTCATCCTTTATTTTTATTTCTACCACTAACTCATGTTTTTTTTCAAACGATGAGTATTCAGATGACTTGAGCACACCTGAAGCGCTAGAATCAATTTATAGAGAATCCGATGATCCACAAAGGATAAAGTATATATTTCCCTTGTATTTAGATATTAACCAAAACAAAAATGGTATATACAAGATCAGATGATCCCCAAAAAGATAATCATTTAGAGAAAGAAATACTAATCTTAATTTCTATAATTAAACCAACATTTCCAAAAGTTAAATAAAAACCATTCAGTAAACAATTGTCCTTAAAATCATTTAGTATAATCCAAACTAATATTGAAGCCCAAAACTTTTAATAATATGATTACTTAGCCTTCCACATTAAAATGTATCTCCAAATAAAATCGACGACTCTTAAAGTCACACAATTTGAAGTTATTAACCAAATCACAAATTCACTATGATAAGTTAATTGTTTTGATAATAACCCAAATCGCTATAAACAAACAATAAAAATATAGATAAAAATCCACCATTACCCCTTAATTGAAATACTATTGTATTCTATATTCCGTAGTCATATAGTGTTCCCAACACAGTGAACATCTTCCAAAAGAACATTTATCACTTAATCAATAAATCATTTTCTTATACTAAGGATATTCTTTTAATGAGACATAAGATCCCAAATCAACTTATTACTGATCAATAAAATCATTTAACTAAAAATAATTAATAACAGAAACCTGGAATTACACATAGTCCAGTGGTAGGCGATAAATCCCAATCGCAATCTGGTTATGGGTTTGATTTTCGAAACTTTGTTCGACATGATGGGATGACACACAGTCTGCGTGTTGTCCTTTTTGAAAAAATATATTTTATAACATTCACAAAATGAGATAAATTCCTAAAAATAACCATAACATAATTTAACCCCAAATGAAATATCATACATCGTATTTTTCATCCCAAAAATTAATAACCTGTAATCTCCTCAAATTCATGGATCATATAAACCCAAATGGTTCTTTATAACTATAACCACAAAATAAAAGATAATTCTTCCTAAAATAGCATTTTCATATAACAAACTACATGGTTACACATACAATAGAATATTATTCTAATGTAATCCCAAAATTTTAAAAAAAATCCATCTATTTATTTCAAAATAGGTTCTTCTTTGACTTAAAGGTTATCCTATAGAATAGGGAATTGACTCAGGTAATTCTAAGGTCCCTTAAATTTACAAAAAATGACTGTAATTGGATTCTTAGAATCATTTTTATTTTCTTCGATAGTACTCTTCAATTTTTCATGGCAATTATTTACCTTATGTCATTATTTCCCACACATAAAGCATTTCTTTGTTCCATTGCGACACTTTCCTAGGTATAACCTTCCACATTTCTTACATGATGGAAATTGAGCTTTCTTTTATCCATGGTCTCTACTGTTGTTTCTCTTATCATTGACCGCCTTTCTATTTTTTTGAGTCTGGGAGTTGGTTAATATATATGTTTTTGATCATATTTTTGGAAAACATATTTGGCATGAACATGATATTTTTTACACCTATCAACATTTCATTTCTTTGCTCATTTCCAGCACTATGACCACCTTGTACATCAACATCAATGATAATATGACTTCCTTGGAATCCAACCATTAACTAACACAAGAAAGCATAGTTTGAGTCATAAAATAATTTAGATAATATCATAACACCTTATTTTCAATCTGAAACTCTTTAGTATTAACAAAGGTTATTTATTCTCATCTTATATTAAACTCCTTGTCAGAGTTTTCACTTTTAGGTACATCTGTGCGAGAGCCGAATCTACCTGCACATATCCATACATGGATGTAAATCTTGGAAAAATCACAAAATCTCTACAGTACCAAAATTCTTGGAAGTTCTTCTATACTAATCCTTAATGTCTATCTTAGGGAAGTGTTCTCTATTCAGAGTTTTTCAAAATGTAGTTTCCAAGGTTTGTACTAAAATTTATATGATACAAATTGTAACGCCCCGACCCGAGTTACCTAGTGTCAATTCATTATTACATAACATTGGTATGATACCAGGAATCATGTCCCGAAATACCAATCAGTTTAGTAGCCTTGTATGTACTATATACACTAATAAGTTTTACATTACATCATGAAATAAAAACATCAATGCCATTTTGTCCCATTTTTAAACACACTTATATCCTTATCATATCCCTTCAGTTCAACCATAAAATACTTCTTCACATACTGGGAAAAATAATGCATAGAAAGGGCAGAGCTCAGATTCTCAGTAAAGATAACAATATAGTGAAAACATTCATAAATAAGCATAAACATTTAAGGCAATATATAAGACTATAACAAAAGCCTACTAAACTTAGACTTCAGCATAATATGGAAAATAATAAAATTAAATAATTTCATTTACTTATTCACAAGGATATTATACTAGTCGAATAATCACATGAAATATCAATAGCTACTTTCATAATGATGGAATGAAAAATTCCAGACAATATAAGAACATAGTCAAGGCCTTGTGCCAGGACTAGAAAAAAGATTTTGTCAAGGCCTTGTTATAAGACCCTAGTTTGCCTCACAGGACCTAACAATGCATCAAAGTGATATAGAGGGCTCCAACTGTCACTTACTAAGTCCAATGAATTCCTCGTATGAAAATATTTAAATATAACATTAGAATTAGTATTAAAAGTATCATACAAAATGTCTATATTTTATCCATAAACCACGAATGGTATAAAAAGGACACATCTACAATCAAACATATCAAAAAAAATTCAATACATTATAGAATATTTGTAATATAATAAATCAACCTCGATCAAGAATAATATCCTATAAAGTATATTGACAAAGTTAAAAATGATTAGTAAAAATCATTGAGGGAAATATACCTTTTCATGAAAACATTTAAAATTATAACTATTTATCAAGAAGTTGTTTAAAATTGATTTTTGAATTAAAGTGTACCATACAACTTTGAAACATTTAAAATGAATTTAAAATTTAAAACATCAGTGTTCATATAAATAAAACCTTAAAACCATTTTTAAATTATGTACATTAATGAGATAGATTTAGAAGAATAAATTTTTAAAACATTTAAAATAATATTTTAGTTACACTTCCTAACCATATGAGTGACGCTTGAATAAAAATAATTGAGGTAATAAAAAATTTATAATATCATGAAAATAAGTGGATTCATGATATACTATGTCAAAATACAGTATATACACTAAATAAAAGTTAGTTGGCGCATAATAACAAAGAAGTCTCAATGGAATGTAAGTTGAGATGAATTCCTTTATAAGGAATGTATCCTTAGGTTAAGGACAAATCAATGTAATAATTGTCTGTGACAAATATAAATGCACTCAATATGTTTGGATATTTAGTACAAATCAATCGAAATACATTCACACATATTCTGGTAAAAACAACACCAATGACAAAGATATTAAGCTCAATGAATAGAAATTGAGTTAAAATTACTCTTATCAAGTTTATATAGATGAGTTGAGAATTTATAAATTGAGTGATTGTGTATATAAAACGTATATCCAAAAGACTAGGAGTGGTAATTACTACATAACTAAATAAATAGTGATTTCACACATAATCTTGGTGTAATGTAATCAATGAATTTTGCGTAAAACTGAATGAGTGGATATTGAAATTTGAAATTCCCTTACTGATTAGGTAACTTATGAAACGTACACCCTATAGAAGAATGATAATCCAATGATGATGTAAATACCATTAAATTAAATTATATTATGAAAATATTAAAATCATTGGTTGTACATACACCACACAAAATAATGAAGTGTTTGAATAACAAACTACACCCCTACGTAGAGATAGTAATCTGTACGTACACACGAATGGTGAATTTTCAATTTATAGGGTGATTAGAATCATGAATATGGTTATAAAATTTTTATAATAAGATCAAAACATATAGAATATACTTTAGTTATTATTTTAGAATGGAAATAACAACGATATAGGAATTGGAAGAAGAAAATAACTTGAAAGAGATGATGAAATGTTTACCTCTTATTTGGGTTCTTCCTTTTCATTTGATCAAAAGGGCTCCGTAAGATGGATTCATGACAAAAGGGAGGCCTCTAAAATGAATAGAAGAATGTTTTTAGGATATTTGTGCAGGGTTTCGACGAACCAAAAGGCTTTGGAGGTGTGAATGTAAGAGAAGTGGAAGTGCCCTCTTATAAGAGAGATGAGGGTTACATTAGGAAAATCTTTAAATAATATTTTATAATAAAATAATTTTCGGTTTCTAATGGCTCAAAAATGAATTATTTAAAGTATAAGGTGGGTATGGGTCTAAAACTTCTTAAACAATAGGTTTAAGACAGGTTTAGGTCATCATATTAACCTTAGCTTTTAGAATTTACTCTTAGTCAAATAGTTTGTCATTTACCATGTCTCTTTTTATTTTTTTTGTTATATGGTTAATAAACAAAATATAACAAGAAAAGTGAACCCCATGTGGCTAATTATTAACATATATAACATTATCTATGTTATTGGGCCGAACCAAAGATTTTTAGGAATATTATATCAATTAATAATATAATATTTTTTTAAAAAACCCAATTATGTCAATTTTCACACTATTTAGTATTTGTTTTTTTTGGATGCTATAAAAACATTATCACATAGAATAAAATTTCATCAACTAACCATAACATGTCATATTAACTATGAAAATTATCGCAATTAATCATAAGTCTCAATTTACCTTTATTTGGATATTTATAATATCAATTATTTTAATATTTTATTAATAAGGTAATTACTCCATCATCATTGGTTCATAAATAAATTAAATTATTTAATGTCTAAAAATTATAAATAAAATACCACTATTTATTAAATCTTTTTAGATTTCTAATTAATTTTTATAGTTGAATTTATATTGTGTGTAACCCTATATTAAAAATGTCTTAGTTATTAATCTTTGAATTTAACTCTTTTAACTCTTCTTTAAATAAAATAATAATAAATGTCCTAAAATAATCCAAGTGGATCAAAGTGGTTCATATTTTATTTCTATGTTTCTATTTGGTCTAATTATACTTATCCAATAGAATTAGGACATGTGTTAGGGTAATTAAGATATCACTTTAACCCTTAATTACCTTATTTACTTTTAATCATTGTAAATAAAAGTAAAAAGTTATTATTCACCAAAAAATATTATCATCTTGTTGAATCACATTTTACTTACTGATGTTAACAATTTTTTCTGATTTTTTAAATTCAACTCACAGAAGTGGTAAAATTAAGTTTTATGAAAATTTGTAAATTCTCTTAGGAGGTGGGTAAAAGATGGTAAAAAGTTCAACAAAATTTTATACGTCTCATTTTATTATAAAATGACTCCAATGAATTTTATTGAACATATGTAGGTATTATATATATTTTTACTAAAAATAAATTTAAATAAAATTATTAATTATTTAAAAAAAATTCGATTTAAAACTATAACGTAGTGTTTTTCATTATTCTTCAAAAATTGAATATTTTTAGAAAAATACCAAAAATTTACCCTAAGATAATTTTGATATTCCAAATTAAGAAATTAATTCTATTTTACCAAATTAAAAAAAAGTTTCATTAAATAATTTAAAATTAATTCCGGTTGTCAAAACTGGAAAGCTGGTTTTTAAAAAGTAAAAAGTATCAAAAAATTGAGATGTTTTTATGTCAAATTTTAATGTGAAATTAGTTATTATGACCTAAATTGTATTAAATGATAAAAATATAATCCAATTATACATCCAAGCAATTCAAATACATAATTTAACTCTACAAATTATTTCTATTAAAAAAGTTGTTTTCAATTACAATTTAGTATTTTTTTGTATTCATCAATATATGAAAGTAATAGTAAAAGTACTAAAAAATAATCGAAAATAAATTTTTATGTACTGATTATAAAGAAGAATTAAATTTCATTAAATTGAATATATAAAAGTTCCAAATATTGGTTTTGAAAAGGTTTTTTCATTAAAAGGTGGTAAAATTTCATTTTTTTAAAAATACTTCTTTTATCTGAAAAAATGAATTTTTTATATTATGTCTAAGAAACACATAATATGAATTCTAAAATTATACGGATTATATAAAAATCAAAATTCAGTTAATACTATTCACAATCCCTTTTGAATGGCTAGTTTGGTAAGTCGTGGTGCACTCGAACATAGTGTTGTGTGTAGCGCAAGCTATTGAATTACTTTAATGAAAATAACTTACTATGAAATCTTGGGGTGTAATAATTATGATATAAAAACATTACTACATTTAATATAAGTTGAATTTTATACATTAATTTAATGACATAAAACTCCCCTAATTCCATAAAATGGGTTATGAAATCATCATTCATATGAATGGTGGACTACCTCCTTGGGAACCAATGGTATTAGTTTTTTTCCATTAACACCTCTCACACATTGGCATGATGATGGATATGAATATATTTGATTTTTATATAATAATAATACATATTGAATTATTAAATCATATATATAATTTTACTTTCCATTATATTTGGGATATGATAACATCTCCAGTGTGTATGAAAAATTACAATTTCTTGGATATATAATATATTATTTTTTTTATTACACTACAAAATGATAATGTCACTCATGTATGTGTGGAATATCATCTGTTTGAAGCTATTTGACTCTATTTTCATCACATAACAAGTTGAATGACATTTATAAGTATATTTTAAGAAATATTATTATATATATATATATATTATGATCATTATAAAATGATAAAAAACTACATACCTTCATTTAATAATGATCCCTGAAAAATGGAAATGTTACTAATACATACATATAGCCAAACATATCCCTAATTGTAAAATAATTAATTTTTCATACCCATCATTCATGATTGTTTTTAAAACTATAACTTAATTATAAATATGATTATTATTTCAAAATTATTATTATGAATATATTTAAATAATGTCTTATTTGACGATAGAAAACATACCAAAGTCATTTTTGACATAGAATCCAAAATATCATCAATTAAAAATAATTTTTCCATGATTATTATTTTGAATATGTTTAAATAATGACTTATTTGACCATAGAAAAAATACTAATGTCATTTTTGACACAGAATCAATATATTATCAAAACAATTTATGTAAAATTTATCAATTTTGTAATCAGATATAACATGTTAATAAGTTAAATAAAAATATTTAGTAACCAAAAATATGTTTCATAAGAATGTAAATAATTAACATATGTTTATTATACATGATCATGAAGATCATACTTGATAATTCTATCACAAGGTAAGTGAGTCCATCTTAATTTCCCTCCATTAAGGCATATTGAAATGTTTTGCACCTAATTTATTTTATATTGTGTATATATTGAAACTTTTGTAGGTAATATAATTAATCCTTCATATATAATGGTATTTTGAGTTTAAATTTAAATTATTTGATATAAAAGGATTTGAATTTAACGATACCAATAGGTAAATAATTCAATAACTCAATATCTTTTCATTGGGTTTTATTACTCCTTTATTGTCATTCATATTCTATGATTATATGTGTAATGAATTTTTAATATCTATTATGGTATATACACATGTTTTATTTGGATTCAAATTTGATACCCATAATTGTTTCCTATATTAATCCTCACATCAATTCTATGACCGTTGTAGGGGTTAATTCCACAATCACCTATTAATCAGAAAGATATTTACTTGAATTTACACTGAACTAAATTATTGAACGAATTAATATTAAACCCATTTCATAGTATTTTCCTATAATTACTCTTGAATTTCTAAATAAATTGTATCATCTTCCAAATTTTTTAAACATTAAATTAACTATAAAATGTTTTGTTAAAATTTAACTTCATTTCTCTCTTTGTTTGGAAAAATGTTTTATTCAAAATCAATATTTTTTTAAAATGTTATCCAAAATGTGTTATATTTCATCAAATTATTTATGAATTATTTTACCGTTTTTTTATTTCTTTTAACATTTTTTTTTGAAAGTAATCACCTTTAAATTTTCTAAATGATAAATTTTTCTATAATTTTGATAGTTAAAATGGAATTTTTTTATCTTATAAAAAATGTACAGAATTACCCACCATCACGACCATCATTTATCAGAATCAAAATTTTCAATTTTAAAAAGTATTTTTTAATGAATTTTTTTTCCAATTATTATTTAAATTTGTAGTTTCTGAAATTGAATATCAATGAAATAGATTTTGATAATATTTTACGAATTTTTTATTTTTAAAATAAAAATGGTGATTTTTCAATAAAATATTATTTTCTTCACGAAATGGTATGAGTGATATTTCAAAACGTTTTCCCATATAAGGAGAAATTATTTGGTGTTGCTTATGATTTAATGTGGATATACTCCAGTGATATCAATTTTATTATTTATCTATATGGTTTATGATCAGTTTTATTGGGAAATTAATATGTTAATATCTTTTATTTTAATCTGGTTGGTCCATGATTATATTTATTGATTGGGGAAATAATTTTAATCTATCTTTATATTTTAAATATGAATATTTTTGTTCATTAAATGTATCCCCTTTCATATTAGGAATCTGTTGGACATTTTAAGTGATTTTTGGGGCCTTCTATAACCCCAGAATGCATTTTTATGCCTTATAAGAAAAACTAGATTTGGTTTTGGTTGAGGACATAAAAATTTGTATTTATGTCTTATAACAATCCATGATTGTATTATATATCTTTGAACAATCTTCGATGGTATTAAATGTCATGGCACAATCCACAACGATATGTTTTAGGTGTCTAAAATAATGCATTCCATCATTATTGATTTACTTATTTATATTCGTTGTGATTATTCGATTAGTTATAATCTTGGTGGCTATGTTTGAAGCTCAAATGATTTTTTATATGTAATTTTTTGGTTATATAATTTTACTTCCTTATTATTCTTATGCAATTTATTAAATTTCATATATTTTAGTAATTTACCCTTTTATATAGATTATGACTTATTTATTAATATCATAAACTATATTCTTACCCTTAATGAGCATATGAGATCACCAATTTCTTATGTTTTTTTTTCCATAAGATACCTTGAAGTTTTTTGTGGTTAATAATCAGAGATACACATTAAGGAATAAGGTAATTATCAAATAAAATTATTTGTGTATTTTATGTTTTGAAATGAATTGTTAATTTCACATATTTATATAATCTACCATGTCTACTAAACTATTTGGTACTTAGAGAAGTTAATACCTATATATTATTATAATGTAATAATGTATATAATTTCTCTGGACTGTTGGGGTCAAATCACTATAGTTGATGTCCAAATAAGTTTAGTATAAACTTTTGGAACTAGATTTAAGAAAAAAATATGGAATATAAACCTATGATAGGATTTTAGGATATTGAAAGAATAACATCCTATGTTTTTGGAAAGGAATATATTATGTTTTTTTTATAAAATTACATCCCTAATTTTATACTAAAAGTGAAATTAGTTCAGGCATAGAGGTACTTAGGGTTAACACATCCAAAAAGGGTACAATGGTCTTTATCTGATCAAAACATGGTGAATAAAAATAGATCCTACATTCCACCTGGTTTGACACACTTTGGGACATGTTTAATATATTTTAAATTTTCATCATAAACTATTATGAAGGATTTTCAAATAATTATATTTCCAAGGAAACCATATTTATTATTATGAGATTATCTATGTTAACTGTTTCACTAGTTTTTGAGATTATACATCGTGTTTCATAATATTATCACGTAATATGGTGTATTATATTATTTATAAATTATTTCAAATAGAAGAAATGGAATCTTTATCAACACACATATTACATGTAGGGATTTCACTCATAAGAAATATAATGAAGTTGGATCTGGAGCTATAGATAGAACTAATAAAATTATAACTATTTTGGGGTAGCAGACATAGGCTATGAGTAATAACCTTCTCCATATGGATCATCCTATATAAACAATATATGGTGTAACAATATTATACTAATATATGATAAGAAAATCATTCATTCAATGGGTCTAAAAATCCATTTTAGTTTAGAAAAGAATATTCTCCTTAGAAATGGTATTTTCCACCCTAATAAGTTATTAAAGGGAGAGATTTTTTATTATATTTTATCATCTCTCTAAAGATATGGATAAATGGTGGTATTTGTTTCTGAAAACTATGGATAAGAGGTGAATATTAATAATAGAGTATAATTATTTCAGGGTAATCTTCCTGGGAAAATATTTTCCTTGTGGGAAATGTGTGGATATGGAAGGACAATTCTTGAGTCTAGGAAAAGAAATATAAGAAAATGTTGACAAGTATGAGGCTGAATTTAAATGTATATAAATGAATACTATGGAATATATAATTACCTTAATTATAATTATTGGAAATTTATTTGATGAATTAATCAAATAATTCATAGAGAAATCGTATCCCACTCTATCTCTTTATACAAGAACATAACACCGTGTTCTTTCATAAAAAGAAATAATTATCTATGACTTATGGATTTTAAGAGAAGAAAGAAAATAATAGGATCACATTAATAAGTATAATGGTAAAAAAGGGAATAAATGATTTCACAACATATGATAATTGTGGAAAGAAATAGCTTGGAAAATGTGTAATAGGAAAATGGATTTTACTTCAACTATGGAGAAAAAATCTAGCAAGATCTTGATTATAATGGAATGAATGAATCAGCCATTGTGAAATGTTTCCACTATAAAGATATGGGGAAGTAAAAAAAACAAATTCATAATAATTATGGGAATATAAAATAAAATATGATCCCGTTTCAAGGTCCATATTATGATATTGATACCGCTAAAGTGGATCGATTACCATTCTTTTCAATTTTGGATCCTTAAAATATGTTGTAAAATTATTTTATTGATGATATTATGGTTATATAAATTATGACATTTAAAAGGATTTTACATAATTTCTTTTTAATTAAGGATTTGGAAGAGTATGATGAATTGTACTAATAACTAAGAGATATTACTAGTGGAAATTTTAACATAATGGAAAACACAATATTAAGTGAATGATAACCATTAATGTGTACTTGATGTTGATATAATGATATTGGGATTAAAAATTTGATTGATATCAATTATCTAAATTCAATAGTACTGAATTTTTTGGAACATATTAATGAATTTATAGAAAAGTTTTTTATGCTATAATTTAATGAGGTTACAATATTTTTTGTATTTTTGGAATAGTTAGAATAATATATGTTATGTTTAATAGATAAGGAATCGTGAATGTTTTAAATAATTATTTACGGTAATTCATGTAAAATTTCATGTTTTAAAACAACACATGATGAAGGTATTCAGATTTGTGGTACATGTTGATTAAAAAACACATAATGTTGTTTTTGGAAATAATTATACACTCATTTTTAAAATTTAGTTACATTATTTTTAATGATTAATTATTAATCATTTATAAGGTTCATATGGTTCAATATTTAGGTAACATTTTATGTTGATATTTGGATTATATTTTAGAGATAAATATATTATGTCACCATATGAATATGTAAACATATTGGATAACATTTATTGACAATTTTATAATAACAATAAAAATAGTGTGAAGGAATGACTTGTAATTATGTTATGGATATTATGATCCATTAAATGTGAATTTTAGTGCCTTTGGAATATGAAAATGAATTTTCAGATATTCATTTGAGGGATTAAGTGATGAATTTTAAAATTATCAAAGAACAAGTAGAGGATGAAATTTTTCTTATGGAATAGAAATGTATTATGTATGTATATTTCTTATCTTATTAGATAGTAAAGTAATTCCTCAACACCAAGAGAGCATGATGCATAAAATGTTATAATAGTACCTTTATTTCTACTAAATCAGATAGTACCTTAACACATCATAGATTTATAGTTTTGTGGTCGTTAACCTTCTATAGATCTCACAAATTCTTATAATCAATTATCTCTATCATTCTATATTAACATTTGTACATTAGTATTTTTTCCATGTAAATGTATTAATTTCCAACCTATGTTATACTATTTTCAAACCAAAATATGTGACTATTAAATATAGCAATCAAAAAACAATTTCCATCTTATCATGGCTATGTTTTATTTACCCTTTTTATAATGTCTCTTTCTTAAAAAGCTATTTTCAAATAAAATACTGTAATGACACAAAAATTTATCAAGGGAATTTCTCCCTTCTTATATTAATTTAATATAATATAAATCACATAAAATCACTTAAATGCCATAATAAAAATTTTATAAACAAAGAAGTCAAGAAATAAGAACTTCTTATGAAGTTAATGAACATATTCTGAGGCTATATTAACATCACATTCGGAATAGTAATATGACCCTTATGAATAGAAAACAAGGAAAATGATTTGTAACCACACCCATTCAACTTTAAAAAAAATTTCGGAATATTATAAATGATATTATGATATAATTATATCATAGACTAAAAAAATTTTAAAATTTATTTATTAAGTGTTATCATTTTTTTAATTCATAAATTTTTAATTAAAATTATATATTTATTTTCATAATTTGAAAGATATTTATCTTAATAAAAAAAATCATAAATTAAAATTTTAATCTCTTACGATTTTAAGATAATTTGAAGAGACATTAAGTAATTATTCAATGTGTTATAAATCCAGTTATTATTTTAAAATTGGTATTTTATCAAATGAATGAATATTTTAATTAAAATTTTAATTACTCAAATAGAGAAAATTATTTTCCTAAATTGTAGTTATGTTACAATTATACACCTCATAAATGTTTAGGTTGAATTATTTGTATTTTTAAAAAAATAGATGAATTTTTTATTAATAATAAAATTCAATTATTTATGATAAAATCTAAATCCATGAATTATGGAGTCATAGATGATGTATGGATGATGTATGCCCATAATATCAAAATATAAATAATTATTTTAATATATTTCGGGATAATTCTCAAATTATTGTCAGTATTGATCTAAAATAAAAAAAACTAATGAATATAATTATGAGAAAACACCCATCTTCTCCACTACAAATACCCCCCATCACCATCTATTTTACTCACACCTCTAAAGGTTTAATAATAAAGAAAATGATGCCCAATAATCATCCCTAGAACCATTACCAATTTCAATAGCTCTTGGTCTCATCAATAAACTAAAAAATTTCCCTATGGAGGTTCTCAAGGTGGACTACTAAAAGAGGTAAAATCATCTTCCTTTTTCTTTTAAATTTCAATTCAATTTCATTTGTTCACTTATCTTATCTTCACCATATCTTGTCCAAATGAATGATAAATCAATTATATTGTATATAATGATTTTATATCATCTTAATTTAATACATATCATCACACTCATTTCTCTCTCTCTTTTATTCTAAAAATGAAATCATAACCTGTGATTTGTCAATTTACTGACATCATGGGTGATTCACATTAATTTTCCTTTAACAGCTATAATTATTTCAAAAAAATTATAATTGATTAAAAAATATTGTAAAAAATATTTTAAAAAACTATTTATGTTCTAGAAATAACATATATACATAATTCTAAAGGATAAAACAAATTGAGTTCATTGTGATAAAAACCCCACCAAAATTAACCAAAAATCATAATTATTAATTGTTATATAAAGATTGATGCTCATAACATAAAAAAATATTTATAATATAATTTAAAGTATTTTCATACCATTAATAACATTAATGATTAATTCTAGATATTTATACACATTTTATAGAAACATCTATTCCGGTATATATGGGAAAAGATCATGAAAACTAGCAAAATAAACATTCACGAATGATGAAATTAAGATGTACAACTCATAATAAATACCATATATGAACATAATAAAAACAATGAATCAAATTCATTTATATATGTTTTTAAATTGTTAATTAATGAATCTAATATTATTATACATGGTATTAAAGTGAAGAGAGAATTGGGACATAATGTAAGGGGAATTCTCAATCCTAACTCTCTTTCATTAAGTTTTACCCATTTAACTCCATATTTCTGCCTAAATATTCCATAAAAACATCTATTCATCATTGTATTACCTTTTTTGTGATATACATGTTTTCTTAATTTATTTTAGTACGAACATAATGTCTTCAAAAAAATATTTTTTCAGAAAAAAAAAACTTTTATTTCTTGAGATTTTTTATTCTTTACTTAAGGTTGATGAGTATTATATCAAATGAGCTTTTCCCTATTTAATATAGGAAACAAAATTATGAATTTATGATTTATTAAATTAAACCCATTCCTTTACCTAGGATATTTGATATCAAATATTTATATATGTTTTATGTGGCATGCATGATAATGTAAATGATATGATGTGTTCGTGCACCCATAATTAAATACCAAAATGTGAATGTTATGATGTTATGGTTGGGCTAGCAATTATATATATCTTTAATGAATTATGTAATGTGATGTATCTCATGAGAAAAAGTGAAATATGAATGAACATGAAGCTATATTTGTTCAATGAATTTTGTGTTAGTAGACCACTATGATGCGATGCTTCATTTTTTGCATTACCACATTACAAATCTATTCTTAATGATTCTTCTCAGAATGATGATCTTATGTTCATATAATTATGTTTATTATTATGATAATCCATGTTATATTGATTAATTTCTATATCTATATTTTTATTGGGCCTGTATATCACCCATTTTTGTGATGTATATCCTCAGGTGAATACTTTTACAAAAGGAGAAATGAGGACCAATAAGAGGCTAGAGAAGAAAGAATTAAATAAATATGTATGGTTTATTTTATAAATGTTATGTATATTCCTAATTTTCTAGAGAAAAAAATCCTTTGGATCTTGGATAAGAAACACAATTGGGTTATTTTTATTTAAAATGATGTGATAGTAATGTATGAAAAGTATGGTTACTATAGTTAGTATCAGAGCACATTTTAGTTAATTTGGGAATTAAGATTGGAGATCCTTAGTGAAAACCCATAGTATGAGACTAAGAATAATTAAGCACCCAAGAAGTTTTGTTTTATAAAATATTAAACATATGGATCTCATAATATATGTATTTAGACTTAATTTCCCAATTGAATGAAATATTTTTTGAGGACTTATTGACATATCATCTATTATATCATTTTATATTTTAGAAAATGGTGGGAACTAAGAGAAAACATGCCAACAAACCATGCAAGGGAGAATTTTGTGATTTCTAAAATCACATCCCCAATACCATAGTAGGCGGAGTTAAACATTTCTCGGTGATTCTTACCCCTCTATCTGAGGTTATAAACAATAACCTGAATAATGTAGAACATCTTCCTTTACCTAAGAGGGAGAAATTGGATATATAATGTTTTATGAGGTAATAAACACTGAATTTTAGTGGATCTTATGATCCCCTAGTGATGGAAATGTGGGTCAACACAAGGGAGGATACATTTTCTATTCTTCACTGCACTAATATGGAGAAGGTGACATTGGAAATTTACCATTTAGATAGAGAGTATTAGAAACTGTGTTATTTTATTATAAAATTCAATCTCACGGAATAAATTGAAGAGATTTTGTGGGAATAATTTAAGATAATGTTTATTAAAAAGTATTCCCCTCAAAATCACCATACAATAATTTAAGGAGAATTCATAGATCTGAAAAAAATTATTTTAGAATATATCATAGCATGAGAAAGAAAATGTCACAATGATTTCTAGATATGATTGAGCTTTTGTAATCAATAATTATTGAAAAATTCATAGATTCTTTAGTGGTTTAAAACTATAACTTCTAAAGGTGCTAAAATTCTAGACATTGGGAGTTATAAAGAAGTTGTTCAATGGGATCTCAAAGTGGATATGAATTTTGGATAATAGTCCCATAACTAAAGTGATATAAAAAAATATGGAGCTTCAATCTAGAGGATCTAATGATAATGGTG
The DNA here is from genome assembly GCA_963277665.1 of Viscum album. Lineage (NCBI taxonomy): Eukaryota > Viridiplantae > Streptophyta > Magnoliopsida > Santalales > Viscaceae > Viscum > Viscum album. The sequence continues at coordinate 625,001,410 of OY728133.1, forward strand.
GTTAGAAAACTAATCCACCTACATGCCAGAAATATGGGAAGAAACATCATTTGAATGCCAAAAATGTGATGGGGAAATTCTTCTTGTGTGGGAGAGAAGGCCACCAATATCTGGAATATTGAAAATACATGAAGAATAACTAAAATGTGGTGGAGCAAAAAAGAGCACCACCCATGGTCCAATGTTAGAACCGTAGAGAGAAAGGTCACTATGAAATAAAATTCACTAAGACTTGAGTCTTCAAGGGTAACCGACATCAGTAGCCACCAAATCCAAAGGATTAGGGGAAGGCATATTCCATCACTGTAGCTAAAGTGGAGAAATAAAATGATGTCATATAATAAACACTACAAATTCATTAATTAATTTTAAAAGTGTTACTATATTCTAAAGATAAACATTCTTTTATATCATTCTTGTTTTTTAGAACTATTAAATCTAATCACCAAAATAATGAAGCATTGATATCTATAAAAACACCGAGTTGTACAGTCATTAGAACCCATGTGATGAATTATTCTCTTATTAGTATATAAGGGAATATTTTTCTAGAAAATATCATGATACTACCCTTAGTGAAATTTGACGGTATAATGGGAATGTATTAGAAGTCATTATATAGAGAATATATAATTTTTTGTCAAAATAAATTATCTTTTCAAATTCAAAAAAAATCCATTGATCCTCTGAGAATTCATAGAATTGAATAAATTTCATTTAAAACATACTTTAACAGTGTGGGTGTTGATTCCCTATGAATATGTTTTCCTTGATCAAATGGTTGAGTCTAAGAATGGTATCAACCAAGGGTAATGTAGAGACCCGAATTTTGACATAAATAGACATTACATTACTTTTGTAGAATACTTAATACATAACAAAAACAGACACCAAAGGACCGTAATAGTTTAGTGCCTTTGGAAACTCTGAACATAATCTTCTAATAATGGTGAAAGATCTTCAACATCTCCCATAAATATCTTCCCCTTTTGTTTTCTTACCTAAAACCTTTGTTTATATCCTGGGGAAAATAAAATATATAAAGGGTGAGCTCAAATGCTCATTAAGGGTAAGCATGTAGAAAATAAAACAAATCATATACATTTGAACTTAAAAAAAACATGAACAAAAAGTTTAAACATCACAATATTGAGAAATAAATCTTGGCAGTACATAAGGCATAGATCATAGTAGAACATAAATTATTATAAAATGGAATGGAAATAAAACATGTAATTGTGTAAAGCCATTTAGAACATGATATAATTTCTATAGTATACAAGGCATTGATGCCAAGACCATCTTAGTGGACAAAGTCCCTTTCTGAATTGAGTTTACTCCTCGTTCCAGTCTTGTAACACTTAACTGGATTTACATGCCGTTCTAGCCATGTATATCTCATTAGATATAAATATTTACCCAAAGAATTGGAGGGAGATATAGGTCCCACCCATCTCATAATGAAATCATTATTACGTGTTCCGCAACATGAACATAAATCATTTATCATAACCTGAATAATAAAATGGGTTTCACAAACATCATCCCATCATAACATAATCCATATAAAACAAATGGATATCATTTCATCATAAGAAAAGTGAAACCATGTAAATCATAGAGACATTATACTTGAAACATACACATATAAAATAATTTCATCTTAGATGGAAAATGGTTTTTGATAAAAAACTTGAAATGAATTCTTGAGGAAAATATCCTTTCTTCTTCAAAATCATTTTCTTTTCCCAAAATGCCATGAAATTTTAAATGAAAAAGATTTTGTTGAAAATAGTCATGAAATCTTGTAGATTAATCTTCTTGAAAATTATGCATTATGAAACCGTAAAAATCCATTCATGCTGTATAATTTATAAAAAACATTCTTTTCGAACTTTTGTCAGAAAATTCAAAAAGTGTATTGTGTGGTAAAAAAAATTAAGATTCATTTCCTAAAATGTGTTAAATTTCAAAAATGGGTAAAAAGGGCATTAAACATACATGAAAATATTTTTAGCAAACATGGGAATGGATGATAAAAATAACCCTAGTAAATACTTACGAATAAAAATTCTCAGAAAAAAATTATATTGGAAAAGTTATCCCTTACCTTAGGTCTGATATGCTTCGTATGTATCTAAACCTCCTCTTCTTCAATGCACCTCTTTTATGCTTCCTATTAAGGCACAAGAGTTGGAATTTTTAGGATAACAAAACCAATATAATGTTTCTAGTGAAGTTTAAAATAGAAATGGGTAGGTTTTGGCCGAGCTTCAACGCTCAAAATTATTTAAAGAGAAGAGGGAGGAGGTGACCTTTTATAATGGAGGAGAGAGGCACCTTAGGAAAACTTAAAATGATATTTTATAATAAAGTCATAATCGGTTTATAATCGCACCAAATTGATTTAGATTGAAGATAAAGTGGGTATGGGTTGAAATCATCTCAACCAATAGGTTTTAGGCATGTTTAGGTTACTATTTTAACCTTATCATTTAGATTTAACTCTGAGTTAAATAATTTAACTTTTACCGTGTCTTCTTGTTTTCTTACACTATATGGTTAATAAACTTACTATAACAATCCAAACGAACCCCAAGTTGTTCATTATTAATATATATAACATTATCTAAGTCATTTGGATGAACCTTATATTTTTAAGAATATAATAACAATTAACAATATAATATTTGTTTTAAAAACTATTTTATGTCAATTTTGACACTATTTGGTAATTGATTTTTGTGAAAATCATAACATCATGCTTAGTTCGAAAAAAATTAATTAAATCAATACTAACATGACATATTGACCTATAAAATTAGTGTAATTCATAAAAAGTCACAAATTACATTTATTTGGGGATTTATAACATCAATTATGTTAGTATTTCATTAATAAGGTAATTATTGCATCATCATTGTGTTATAAATAAATTAAATTATTTAATGTATAAAAATTTAAATAAAATATCATTAGGTAGGAAATCTATTTATATTTCTAGTGAATATTTATAGTCTAATTTATCTTATGTATAACCCTATATTAAAAAAATTAGTTATTAAACTTTGATTATAACTATTTTAACTCTTTAAAATAAAATAATAATAATTTTCCTAATCTAATCCAAGTGGACCTAAATCATAATATTATATTCCTAAAATTGTTTTTGGTCGAATTTTACTTATCCAATAGAATTAGTACATGTGTTAGGGTAATAATAATATCATTTTTACCCTTAATTACCCTATTTACTTTTAACCATGGTAAATAAATGTAAAAAGTTACTATTCACCAAAAATTATTTTTATCTTATTGAACCACATTTTACTCCATTATATTAACTATGTCTCTCAGATTTTCGAAATTCCACTCACATAAGCCGTAAAATTAAGTATTATGTAAATTTTCAAATTCTCTTAGGAGGTGGGTAAAAGACGGTGAAAAGTTCAATAAAATTTTTATATATCTAAAATTATTATAAAATGACTCCAATGAATTAAATTAAACTTATATAGGTATTATGTATCAATTTTTACCTAAAATATATTTAAATAAAATAAATAATTATTTAAAAAAAATTCGCTTTTTAAATAGTAACCTAGTGTTTTCACTATTAATCAGAAATTGAATGTTTTCAGAAAAATACCAAAAATTCACCCTAGGCTAATTTGGATATTCCAAATCCAAAAATGAAGTCCATTTTGAAAGATAAAATTTATAAAATTTCAAAACCGGGTATTACTATTCATAACGGCTAGTTTATAATAATATTATAATAATATCTCGTTTAGTGAAACTCGGTATTGTGTACTACACATGCTATCGAGGAAGGTCTTGATTGCGTCTAATGAAAGCCAAGTCAGGCCTGCGTGTAGTGCAATCTTCCTTTGGTGTTGCATATATCATAATCAAAACTTATTTCATTTATACAGTAAACAAAATCTGTACTTAATGTTGCATAGATTAATTCCCAAAAAACGAACGTAAAATCGTGTGTAACACAAGCCAAGAATAGTGTAGCGTATACTGCAACCTAATACGGTGTTACGTATAGCACATAAAAATTCTGGTGTAGCATCCAACACAAGACATCAATGAAATTAAAAGAATATTTTTCATAAAATCTCAGGGTGTGACATTCTACCCCCCTTAAAATGAATTTCTCCCTCAATATTCGTCCGGGTTATAAATCATTTACTAATTGAAAGTTTCTTTCATAGAAACCCACATCATAAAAAGGAATAATAAAACTTAATTTTAAAAACTAATGTATTAAACATAAAGGTTACCCAAATTAACTTATCCCTGGGTTTCCACATAGGAGAAGATAGGTGAAAATATGGATATAGAAGATAAATCTAACCGTCAAGTTCTTATGGAGAGGGTAGAGAACATGGCTATGAAAAATCCAACAATCACAAAGCCATAAATTTGTGATGATCTAAGGTACCACCTGATTCATCAGATATGAGAGTACTAGGACAAAATTTTTGGTTTTCAAGATCATTTCCCTAACGTTGATGAATTTTTACATAAGGAGAAATACATAATTTATTTTATTGTAATATCATCATTGGTCATTCCATAAACAATTTCCACTTCATATTTATTTTAAGAAATGAAGTTGAATTTTTCATTCATGAAGTGTTAGCAGATCATGTGATAGTATGATAAGTCATACCATCTTTTTCTATCACAGAAGGTTAGAAAAAATTATTAAATATACATAAGTCCAACTATGGTGAGATTAATCGTATGTGATTCCAAAAATGGACTTATATTTCATCTATCATACTTATTAATAAAATGATACTAGTTTCTACTAACCAGGGACTTCATGTAGGCCAATGGTATGTGATAAAGGCCTATCGCACTTCAGTTGTAGGTTCTATTCCCACAGCCTTTTCCGACATGACAGGTTGTCGCTCGTCCTATGGGTGGTCCTTTTTCTAAAACTAAACTACTATAACATTCCAAAAATAATATCGAAAAACAAGTTATATCCTTAAACAATACTATCTGATTTCTAACATAATCAATTACAATCTTTAGGCTTATCCAAAATACATCTGTCCAATCTCATAGTATAAAGAAAACAATTACTGAAAAGGTCATATAACAAGAACGTGGATACCAATGTTTATCCCTCATATATCATAAGATATATCTTGTTGATCTTATTCCAAACATGTGAATACATTAATCATGTATTCTCTTGAAACATAAAATACCATAGAACCTTAGTGAAAACATGAATTCTATCAAAAGGTAACTCTTTCCAAATACCAAAATCTAGAAAATTCTATATACTAACATCATGATATCACTTTGTCCTTATATCATTCATGAGATCATTAATACTATCAAAATTTTCTTTAACTACTTATCCCTTCTTTATGAACATATTTGGTGCTTTCCAAAAATATCTGAATAACCATTCATGATTACTGGTACCATTCAACATATACTTTCAAAAATATAAGGAAAAACAATTGTGTAACAATCCTTAGATTTTTCTTTATTCCATAGTACCATACATTATTCTTGATAAACATAAAATCATTCCACTACCTTCTTAAACAACTGACTGAGCTTCATCATTTATTTTATCTCATATATTATTTGTAGTCTCTTCATCATCATCCATATAAATACTACCCATATGACCATGCTGATTCTCTTCATGAGATTTTCCCTTAGGGCATTGGTTTTCATAATGCCCACACATTACACATTTAAAACATTTAACAATTGTTGATGTCTTAGCAATACCATTATTCTTATCCATGGTGTTAACCAAACCTTTTCCTTTACAATTACTGGATTTGTGTCCTTTTCTACACTGAAAGCATCTTCCAGTTCATTTGAAACATTCTCCTTGATGTCTCTTCCCACATGATTTACATGAGAGAAATTGAACATTCTTTCCTCTATGATCATCATGAAACTCCCTCTTTCTCTTATTAGCTGAATCAGGAAACTTACCAAAGTTGAGATTATTGATCATATTATGATATTTCTGATTAGGCATAATAATGATGTTTGGACTTCCAAATCCCATTTCATTTGGTTTCTCACGATGAATATCATTCCATTGTCCATCATATTCTCCATTAACATGAATCCTCCTGTTTCCTACCATTTCTTAAAACCCAAAAAGAATAGTGTGAGAGGTAAAAATCATAATCAAGGGGGATTACCTTCAATATCTAACATCTTGGTTTAATTCTAATATCGTTACTGTAATTCTAGGTCTATAACCTATACTTATACTTAACCTCAGGTATATCCCTAGACATACCTTAGAAATATCTCTAGGGATCTCACTAATGTTTTTGCATCCTAGTTTCCAAAGGTTAACTAATCCTTTCCACTGATAACAACTGTAGAGACCCAAAGCATGACGTACAGAGACATTATATTACTTTTGCGGAATACTTAATACATAACAAAAAGAGACAGCAATGGACCGTAATAGTTTAGTGTCTTTGGAAACTCGGAACATAATCTTCTAATCATTATAAAAGATCTTCAACATATCCCATAAAGATATTTCCCTTTTTTTCTTACCTAAAACCTTTATTTATATCCTGGGGAAAAGAAAATATATAAAGGGTGAGATCAAATGCTCATTAAGGGTAAGAATGGAGAAAACAAAACAAATCATATACCTTTGAACTTAAAAAAACATGAACATAAAGTTTAAACATTGAAATATTGAGAAATAAATATTCACAGTATATAAGGCATAGATCATAATAGAACATAAATTATGATAAAATAGCATGGGAATAAAACATGTAATTGTGGAAAACCATTAAGCACATGATATTATTTCCATAGTAGCAAAGGCATTGCTTATAAGACCATCTTAGAGGACAAAGTCCCTTTCTTAATCGAGTTCACTCCTCGTTACAGTCCTGTAATACTGAACCATATTAACTTGACATGCCAGCCATGTCTATCCAATGAGATATAAATCATTACACAATTCATTTCTGGGAGATATAGGTCCCACCCATCTCATAATAAAATCATTCTTACGTGTTCCACAACATAAACATAAATCATTCATCATAACCCAAATAATAAAATGGGTTTCATAAACATCATCCCATCAATCATAATCCATATAAAACAAATGGATATAATTTCATCATAAGAAAAGTAAAACCAGGTAAATAATAGAGAAATTATACTTGAAACATACACATATAAAATAATTTCATCTTAGATGGTAAATGGTTTTGATAAAAAACTTTAAATGAATTCTTGAGGAAAATATCCTTTCTTCTTCAAAATCATTTTCTTTTACCAAAATGCCATGAAATTTTAAATGAAAAATATTTTGTTGAAAATAGTCATGAAATCTTGTAGATGAATCTTCTTGAAAATTAGGCGTTATGAAACCGTAAAAATTCATTCATGCTGTATAATTAAAAAAATCATTCTTCTCGAACTTTTGTCAGAAATGTCAAAAAGTGTCTTGTGTGGTAAAAAAAATTAAGATTCCTTTCCTAAAATGTGTTAAATTTCAAAAATGGGTAAAAAGGACATTAAACATACATGAAAATATTTTTAGCAAACATGGGCATGAATGATAACAATAACCCTATTAAATACTTACGAATAAACAATCTCAGAAAAAAATGATATTTGAAAAGTTGTCCCTTACCTTAGGTCTGATATGCTTCGTATGTATCTGAACCTCCTCTTCTTCAATGAACCTCTTTTAAGCTTCCTATTAAGGAACAAGAGTGTGTATTTTTAGGATACCAAAACCTCTATAATGTTTCTAGGGAAGTTGAGAAGAGAAATGGGTATGTTTTGGCCGAGCATCAACACTGAAAATTGTGTAAAGAGAAGAGGGAGGAGGTGCCCTTTTATAATGGAGGAGAGAGGCACCTTAGGAAAACATAAAATATTATTTTACAATAAAGTCATATTCGATTTACAATCGCTCCAAATTGATTTAGTTTGAAGCTAAAGTGGGTATGGGTCGAAATCCTCTAAACCAATAGGTTTTAGGCATGTTTAGGTTACTATTTTAACATTATCATTTAGATTTAACTCTGAGTTAAATATTTTAACTTTTACCGTGTCTTCTTGTTTTCTTACACTATATGGTTAATATACTTACAATAACAATCCAAAAGAACCCCAAGTGGTTCATTATTAATATATATAACCTTATCTAATTCATTTGGAAGAACCTTAGATTTTTAAGAATATAAATACAATTAAAAATATAATATTTGTTTTAAAAACAATTTTATGTCAATTTTGACACTATTTGGTAATTGATTTTTGTAAAAAACATAACAGCATGCTTAGTTAGAAAAAAATTAATTAAATCAACACTAACATGACATATTGACCTATAAAATTAGTGTAATTCAAAAAAAGTCACAAATTACATTTATTTTGGGATTTATAACATCAATTATGATAATATTTCATTAATAAGGTAATTACTGCATCATCATTGTGTTATAAATAAATTAAATTCTTTAATGTCTAAAAATTTAAATAAAATACCATTAGGTAGGAAATTTATTTATATTTCTAATGACTATTTATATTCTAATTTATCTTTTGTATAACCCTATATTAAAAAAAAATAGTTATTAAACTTTGATTATAACTATTTTAACTCTTTAAAATAAAATAATAATAATTTTCCAAATCTAATCCATGTGGACCTAAATGATAATATTATATTCCTAACGTAGTTTTTGGTGGAATTATACTTTTCCAATAGAATTAGTACATGTGTTAGGGTAATAATAATATCATTTTTACCCTTAATTACCCTATTTACTTTTAACCATGGTAAATAAATGTAAAAAGTAACTATTCACCAAAAATTATTTTTATCCTATTGAACCACATTTTACTCCTTGATATTAACTATGTCTCTCGGATTTTTGAAATTCCACTCACATAAGTCATAAAATTATGTATTATGTAAATTTTCAAATTCTACTAGGAGGTGGGTAAAAGACGGTGAAAAGATCAATAAAATTTTTATATATCTAAAATTATTATAAAAAGACTCCAATGAATTACATTAAACTTATATAGGTATTATGTATCAATTTTTAACTAAAATATATTTATATAAAATAAATAATTATTTAAATAAAAATTCTGTTTTTAAATAGCAACATAGTGTTTTCACTATTCATCAAAAATTGAAAGTTTTCAGAAAAACACAAAAAATTCACCCTAGGCTAATTTGGATATTCCGAATCCAAAAATGAAGTCCATTATGAAAGATAAAATTTATAAAATTTAAAAACTGGGTATTACTATTCATAACAGCTAGTTCATAATAATATTATAATAATATCTCGTTTAGTGAAACTCAGTATTGTGTACTACACATGCTATCGAGGAAGGTATTGATTGAGTGTAATGAAAGCCAAGTCAGGGCTATGTGAATTGAAATCTCCCTTTGGTGTTGCGTATATCATAATCAAAATTTATATCATTTATACAGTAAACACAATCTGTACTTAATGTTGCATAGATTAATTCCCAACAAACGAACGTAAAATTGTGTGTAACACAAGCTAAGAATAGTGTTGTGTATACTTCAACCTAATACGGTGTTGCGTATAGCATATACAAATTTTGGTGTAGCGTCCAACACAAGGCATCAATGAAATTAAAAGAATATTTTTCATAAAATCTCAGGGTGTTACATTCTACCTCCCTTAAAATGAATTTCTCCCACAAAATTCGTCGGGGTTATAAATCATTTACTAATTGAAAGTTTCTTTCATAGAAACCCACATCATTAAAAGGAATACAAAAAACTTAATTTTAAAAATTAATATATGAAACATAAAGGTTACCCAAATTAACTTATCCCTGGGTTTCCACATAGGAGAACATGGGTGAAAATATGGATATGGAAGATAAATCTAACCGTCAAGTTCTTATGGAGAGTGGTAGAGAACATGGCTATGAAAAATCCAACAATCACAAAGCCATAAATTTGTGATGATCTAAGGTACCACCTGATTCATCAGATATGAGATTACTAGACCAATTTTTTGGTTTTCAAGATCATTTCCCTAACGTTGATGAATTTTTACATAAGGAGAAATACATACTATATTTAATTGTAATATCATCATTGGTCTTTCCATAAACAATTTCCACTTCATCTTTATTTTAAGAAATGAAGTTGAATTTTTCATTCATGAAGTGTTAGCAGATCATGTGATAGAATGATAAGTCATCCCATCTTTTTCTATCACAAAAGGTTAGAAAAAATTATTAAATATACATAAGTCCATCTATGGTGAGATTAATCGCATGTGATTCCAAAAATGGACTTATACATCATCAATCATACTTTTTAAAAAAATAATACTAGTTTCTACTAACCAGGGACTTCATGTAGGCCAATAGTATGTGATAAAGGCCTATTGCACTTCAGCTGTGAGTTCTATTCCCACAGTCTTGTCCGACATGACAGGTTGTCGCTCATCCTATGGGTGGTCCTTTTTCTAAAACTAAACTACTATAACATTCCAAAAATAATATCGAAAATCAAGTTATATCCTTAAACAATACTATCTGATGTCTAACATAATCAATTACAATCTTTAGTCTTATCCAAATTACATCTGTCCAATCTCATAGTATAAAGAAAACAATTACTGAAAAGGTCATATAACAAGCACGTGGATACCAATGTTTATCCCTCATATATCATAAGATATAACTTGTTGATCTCATTCCAAACATGTGAATACATTAATCATGTATTCTCTTGAAACATAAAATACCATAGAACCTTAGTGAAAACATGAATTCTGTCAAAAGGTAACTCGTTCCACATACCAAAATCTAGAAAATTCTATATACTCACATCATGATATCACTTTTCCCTTATATCATTCATGAGCTCATTAATAATATCAAACATTTCATTATCTACTTATCCCTTCTTTATGAACATATTTGGTGCTTTCCGAAAATATCTGAATAACCATTCATGGTTACCGGTACCATTCAACATATACTTTCAAAAATATAAGGAAAAACAATAGTGTAACAGTCCTTAGATTTTTCTTTATTCCATAGTACCATAAATTATTCTTGATAAACATACAATCATTCCACTACCTTCTTAAACAAATGACTGAGCTTTATCATTTATTTTATCTTATTTATCATTTGTAGTCTCTTCATCATCATCCATATAAATACTACCCATATGACCATGCTGATTCTCTTCATGAGATTTTCCCTTAGGGCATTGGTTTGCATAATACCCACACATTCCACATTTAAAACATTTAACCATTGTTGATGTCTTAGCAATACCATTATCCTTATCCATGGTGTTAACTGATCCTTTTCCTTTACAATTACTGGCTTGTATCCTTTTCCACACCTAAATCATCTTCCAGTTCCTTTGAAACATTCTCCTTGATGTCTATTCCCACATGATTTACACGAGAGAAATTGAACATTCTTTCCTCTATGATCATCATGAAACTCCATATTTCTCTTATTAGCTGAATCAGGAAACTTACCAAAGTTGAGATTATTGATTATATTATGATATTGCTGATTATTCATAATAATGATGTTTGGACATCCAAATCCCATTTCATTTGGTTTCTCACGAAGAATATCATTCCATTGTCCATCATATTGTCCATTAACATGAATCCTCCAGTTTCCTACCATTTCTTAAAACCCAAAAAGAATAGCGTGAGAGTTAAAAATCATAATCAAGGGGGAGTACCTTCAATATCTAACATCTTAGGTTTAATTATAATATCGTTACTGTAATTCTAGGTCTATAACCTATATTTATACTTATCCTCAGGGATATCCCTAGACATACCATAGAAATATCTCCAGGGATCTCATTAAAGTTTTCACATCCTAGTTTCCAAATGTTAACTAAACCTTTCCACTGATAGAAACTATAGAGACCCAAATCTTGACGTACATAGACATTAAATTACTTTTGCGGAATACTTAATACATAACAAAAAGAGACAACAAAGGACCGTAATAGTTTAGTGTGTTTGGAAACTCAGAACATAATCTTCTAATAATGGTGAAAGATCTTCAACATATCCCATAAAGATATTTCCCTTTTGTTTTCTTACCTAAAACCATTATTTATATCATGGGGAAAAGAAAATATATAAAGGGTGAGCTCAAATGCTCATTAAGGGTAATCATGGAGAAAATAAAACAAATCATATACCTTTGAACTTAAAAAAACATGAACATAAATTTTAAACATCGAAATCTTGAGAAATAAATATTCGCAGTACATAAGGCATAGATCATAATAGAACATCAATTATGATAAAATAGAATGGGAATGAAACATGTAATTGTGGAAAACCATTAATCACATGATATTATTTCCATAGTATCAAAGGCATTGCTTCTAAGACCATCTTAGTGGACAAAGTCCCTTTCTTAATCGAGTTCACTCCTCGTTATAGTCCTGTAACACTGAACCAGATTAACTTGACGTGCCAGCCATGTCTATCCCATGAGATATAAATCTTTACCCAATTCATTACTGGGAGATATAGGTCCCACACATCTCATAATAAAATCATTATTATGTGTTCTACAACATAAACATAAATCATTCTTCATAACCCATATAATAAAATGGGTTTCATAAACATCATCCCATCAAACATAATCCATATAAAACAAATGGATATCATTTCATCATAAGAAAAGTGAAAATATGTAACTCATAGAGACATGATACTTGAAAAATACACATATAAAATAATTTCATCTTATATGGAAAATGGTTTTGATATAACACTTGAAATGAATTCTTGAAGAAAATATCATTTATTCTTCAAAATCATTTTCTTTTCCCAAAATGCCATGAAATTCTAAAAGAAAAAGATTTTGTTGAAAATAGTCATGAAATATTATAGATTAATCTTCATGAATATTAGGAATTATGAAACCGTAAAAATCTGTTCATGTCGTATAATTTAAAAAAATATTCTTCTCGTACTTTTTTCAGAAAAGTCAAAAAGTTCCTTGTGTGGTAAAAAAGGAAAGATTCCTTTCATAACATGTGGTAAATTTCAAAAAATGGGTAAAAAGCACTTTAAACATACATGAAAACATTTTTAGAAAACATGGGCGTGGATGATAACAATAACCCCAGTAAATACTTATGAACAAAAAAAATCTCGGATAAAAATGAGATTGGAAAAGTTATCCCTTACCTTAGGTCCGATATGCTTCATATGTATCTGGACCACCTCTTCTTCGATTCACCTCTTTTAAGCTTCGTCTTAAGGCACTAGAGTTGGTCTTTTGAGGAGACCAGAACCTCTATAATGTTTTTAGGGAAGTTTATAATAGAAATGGGTAGGGGTAGGCCGAGCTTCAAGGCTCAAAATCGTGTAAATAGAAGAGAGAGGAGGTGCCCTTTTTAAGGGAGGAGAGGAAAACCTTAGGAAAATATAAAATATTATTTTATAATAAACTGATATTCGGTTTATAATCTCTCCAAATTGATTTATTTCGAAGATAAAGTGGATATGGGTCGAAATCCTCTCAACCAATAGGTTTTAGATAAGTTTAGGTTACTATTTTAACCTTATCATTTAGATTTAACTCTAAGTTAAATAATTTAACTTTTACCGTGCCTTCTTGTTTTCTTACACTATATGGTTAATAAAAATACTATAAAAAGAAAAAAGAACCCCAAGTTGTTCATTATTAATATATATTACCTTATCCAATTTATTTGGTTGAACCTTAGATTTGTAGGAATAGAATAACAATTAATAATATAATATTTGTTTTAAAAACTATTTTAGGTCAAATTTGATATTATTTGGTAATTGATTTTTGTGAAAATCATAACAGCATGATTAGTTCGAAAGAAATTAATTAAATCAATAATAACATGTCATATTTACCTATAAAATTAGTGTAATTCATAAAAAGTCACAAATTACATTTATTTGGTTATTTATAACATCAATTATGTTAGTATTTCATTAATAAGGTAATTACTGCATCATCATTATGTCATAAATAAATTAACTTATTTAATGTATAAAATTAAAAATAAAATACCATTAGTTAGTAAATCTTTTTATCTTTCTAATGAATATTTTTAGTATAATTTATCTTTTGTATAACCAAATATTAAAAATGTTTTAGTTTTTAAACATTGATTTTAACAATTTTAACACTTTTTTAAATAAAATAATAATAAATGTCCTAATCTAATCCAAGTGGACCTAAATGATTATATTATATTATTAAGGTTGTTTTTGGTCGAATTATACTTATCCAATAGAATTAGTACATGTGTTAGGGTAATAATAATATCATTTTTACCCTTAAATACCCTATTTACTTTTAACCGTGGTAAATAAAAGTAAAAAGTTACTATTCACCAAAAATTATTTTTATCTTATTGAACCACATTTTAATCCTTGATATTAACCGTGTCTCTCGGATTTTCGAAATTCCACTCACAGAAGTGGTTAAATTAAGTATTATTTAAATTTTCAAATTCTCTTAGGAGGTGGGTAAAAGACGGTGAAAAGTTCAATAAAATTTTTATATATCTAAAATTATTATAAAATGACTCCAATGAATTAAATTTAACTTATATAGGTATTATGTATCAATTTTTACCTAAAATAAATTTAAATAAAATAAATAATTATTTAAATAAAAAGATGGTTTTTAAATAGTAACCTAGTGTTTTCACTATTCATCAAAAATTGAAAGTTTTCAGAAAAATACCAAAAATTCACCCTGGGCTAATTTCGATATTCCAAATCCAAAAATGAAGTCCATTTTGAAGGATATAATTTATAAAATTTCAAAAAGTGGGTATTACTATTCATAATGGCTAGTTCATAATAATATTATAATAATATCTTGTTTAGTGAAACTCGGTATTGCATACTACACACACTATCGAGGAAGGTCTTGATTGCGTGTAATGAAAGCCAAGTCAGGGCTACGTGTAGTGCAAGCTCCCTTTAGTGTTTCGTATATCATAATCAAAACTTATTTCATTTATGCATTAAACAAAATCTATACTTAATGTTGCATAGAGTAATTCCCACAAAACGAACTTAAAATTGTGTGTAACACAAGCCAAGAAATTTGTTGCGTATACTGCAAGCTAATACGGTGTTTCGTATAGCACATGCTAATTTTGGTGTAGCGTACAACACAAGACATCAATGAAATTTTAAAAAAAAATCATAAAATCTCAGGGTGTTACAGGTAAATGAGCTTTATGAGAGAATACTTTAATGTGTTTCCTAAAGTGTTACCCAGACATCCCCAGATGGTGAGGTAGATTTCTCCATAGAACACATACCTAGAGTTACTCATGTCCCATAACATCCCTATATGATAGATCCTATCAAACTGGAGGATTTAAAGAAGCTACTGCAAGAGACTTTGGAAAAAAGGTTTATATGTCCTAGTCCATCACCTTGGGGTGCTTTGGTACTCTTTTTCAAGAATAATTATTCATCAATGTGGATATGTATAGAGTATTGTGAACTTGAAATGATCTCCATAAAGAACAGGTATCCTCTTCCAAGGTTTGAAAAAAATTTCAATCAATTACAAGGATCTCAACACTTCTCAATGGAGAATCGTTGTTATGGATATCATCAGTTAAAGGTTAAGAAGGAAAATATTCAGAATATTTCCTTGAATACAAGGTATGTAAACTATGTGTTTTTTTTATTCCCTTAAAAATTACTAATTCACTTACAGTATTCATGGATTAGATGAATAGAGTCATTAGAAATTACCTGGAAAAAATTGTTTTCGTGTTTATTGATAATATTATCATTTTCTCCAAGGTCAAGGAAAATCTTAAAGAACATATAAGGATTATATTAGAGACATTAAAAAAGGATATTTTTCATGAAAATATTTTAAAGTGTGACTTTTTGATGAACCATGTCACATTAACGGGACATGTGATCATAAATTAGAGAAATTATGTGGTCTCCTAAAAAACAAAGGTGATTGAGGAATGGCACAGAACATCGAGTGTCGTTGAAATATGTACTTTTCATAGATTATATGGGTACTATTGAATGTTTTTAGAGAAATTTCTCATTATTTTCAGGCCTTCAAATTAATTTAATAAGGAAAGGGTTAAAATACATCTAGACAGAAGAATGTGACGAATTAATCAAAAATCTAAAGAAGAAGTTGATCACTACACCTATACTCACATTGCCAAAAAGTGGAGAAATTTTTGTGATATATATTGTGTCTTAAAATAATTGATTAGCTTGTGTGGTCATGAAAAATTATAATTTTATTGACTACACCTCACGGTATTTGAAGATCCATGAGCATAATTACCCGACGCATGATCTGGAGTTAGCAACAGTGATTTTTTCCATGAAAATATGGAAATAATACCTCTATGGTGAGAAGTGTGACATATATAATGATCACAATAGCCTAAAGTATATATTCACACAATATGATATTAACATTCATCCAAAGATATTGTTATAGATAATCAAATAATATGTTTTCTCTATTCACTATCATCATAGAAATGAAAACAAGTTTGATGATTCCCTTAGATTAAAAGAACATGATACTCTATCTATGTCGCTGATTAGGAAAGACCCTATCTTTCAGTATATTCAAATGAAAAATTTGTAAATCTTAACAGTTGGGAATAAATTATACCTTTCCCAAATTATTTCCCAACAATCCATTATATATAATATTAAGGAGTCACAAATGGATGATCAGTAGTTTCAAAAGCTGGTGAATTAAACATATAAATAGAATCTATAAGAGTTACATATTGATGATGATGGTGTGAATCAATTTGGAATGAGTATTTTTTTCCTTTATGACCTGAGATAAATAATGATTTGTTATATAATTCACATAGCTCAACATTATCTATGAATCTTGGGAGTACTAAAATGTACCATGATCATTGAGAATACTTATAGTGTGTTAACAGAAAGAAGGTCATTGTGGCGTATATCTCAAGGTTCTTGATATGTCAGCATGTTAAATAAGATCAATATAATCTGAAGGGATGATGAATGCATTGCCTATATCCATGTGTAAATGGGTTAATTCCACAATGGACTCTATCACGGGTCCTCAGAAGACATCTAAAGGAAATAATATGATATGGGTTGTGGTAGACCGACTCACTATGACTGCCCACATTATCGTTATTGGGAATATCTCTTGCTTGAACAACTAGAAAAGATATATTTAAACTATTGAGACTTCATGGGGTTCCAAAATTAATTATCTATGAACATGATCCCATGTTCACATATAAATTCTGGAGGAGTCTTTAACATGATTTGATTATTGAATTAAATTTCAGTATTACCTATCACCCTTAAACTAAAGTCTAATATAAAAGGACTATTCAGATGCTCGAAGATATTCTTAGAGCTTGATCATTATAATTCATAGGTGGATGAGATTAGAATATATAATTGGTTGATTTCTCATACAATAATAGATTCTAATCAAGTATTTAGATGAATCCACAATCATCTCTGTATGTAAAGTAATGTAGAACTCCATCATGTTGGGATGAAGTTGGAAAACGAGAGCTACATGGACTGATCTTGTGAAAGAGATTATATAGAAGATTCAAACCATACAAAATAATATAATTTTCTCTCAATTATAATAAAATAGATATGTTTACAATCGTTTAATTAACCATGATTTCAATGTTTGGAGGTAATGTCTTCCTTTGAATATAACCATGGAAAAGATTCATGCAGACTGGAAAGAATGGAATGCTTATACCAAGGTACACTGGCTTTATTAATATCCTCAATTTCATAGGAGTAGTGGAATATCATTTTGGACTTACTCCAAGTAGGAATATAATTCATGATGTGTTCCATGTATCTCTCTAGATAATGTAAATACAAGATCCCTCACATTTACTAATCTCAGAGATGGTTAAACTGGATGATGATCTCTCATATGATGAGTAGTCGATAAATATTCTCAACCCAAGAGATAAGGTTCTACTCTACAAGACAACATACCTTGTAAATTTTTATGTGGAGGAACCATATGTATGAGGAACCAACATGAAAAATAGAGGAGTAAATGAAAGATAATTATTCTTAGCTATTTATATAAAATGAAAAATCGAGGGATAAATTTCAAAAAGGGGAGGAATGTTACAAAACAAACTATTATCAATGGAATTTATCCCTTATTATAGTAATATAATGTTTTATAAATAACATAAAATTACTTATATTCCATAATAAAATTTTTTAAAAATTAATAATTAAGGGAAAAAGAAGTATTTCTAGCAGTTCAGGAACCTATACCAATTAAATAGTAACATTACATTAGGAATAGTAATATGACCCTTAGGAATAGTAAACTAGAAAAAAGATTACTAAACATACCCATTAAGGTATAAATTTAAATTTTGAATGTAATAGATGATATTATGATATAATTAATTTCCATTCTATGTAAATAAACATTCTAAATATAATTAATTAATGGTTAGAATTGATGTAAGTCATAAATATTTAATTTATTTTTTATGATTAATTTAATAATTTAAAAAAATTTATTTTCATAAAATAAATAAATTAATTAATATTTTTATGTCTTATTATTTTAATATAATATAATGACACCTTAAAAAATTTCAAATTGTTATAAAATTATATATAATTTTAAAATCATTATTATTTTCAAATTAATTAATATATTAATTAAAAATTAAATTAATCATAATTAGAATATTATATTACTAAAATAAATTAAAATTTTAAATTATAAACATCATAAAATTGTTAGAATTTATTTTTGGAATTTTTCAAAAATATTTGAATTCTTTTATGAATAGTAAAACACGATAATTTATAATGAAAGCTAAATACATAAATTATGGGGTCATAGATAATTTATGGACAAAGTAAGACTATAATATCAAACTATCCAAAATTATTATAAAATATTTAGTGAAAATTATCAAAATAATTAAAAGTCTTTGGCCACTATAATAAACTAATGAATATAATAACATGAAAATATCTATCTCATATACTATTAATATCACCCCTCACCACCAATTTTACTAAAATCTCTATAGATTTGATCCATGGGAATATTATACCCAATAATAATCCATATGCCCTTCCCAAGTTCATGAGCTCTTGGTCTCATCAAAATACAAAAACCTTTTCCTTAAAGATGATCTCGAGGAAGATAAATCCATGATGTAAAATCCTCTTCCTTTTTCTTTTTAAGTTATTTCAAATTGCATTTCATTAATTATCTTATACATACCTTATCATATCCAAATGGCTTGATAATTTCATTAATTTCGATTAACTATAATTCTATTAGGTTAAATCAATTTTCTTTTTCTCTCTATTTTATTTAAAAATGAAATCATCACCTGTGATTTTTAAATTTACCGACATCATGGGTGATGCACTTTTATTTTAATTTAACACCATAAAGGATGTTAATAAAATTATTATAATGATTTTAAATATATAAAAATTTATGTTACACCCCTATTTAAGTTTTTTTACAAACAATGTACACATAATACTAATTGATAAGACAAAATGAGTTCATTGTGATTGAAAAAGAGCGAAAATTAACCTAAAGGAATCATCATTTACTATTATCTAATGATTCATCATAATTCCATATAACCAAATTTTTTTAACAGAATTTAAACTTCAGTAAGATCATTAAAAACTTATAATAATAATTTGGTATATTTATCCACATTTTACATGAACTTCCATTCGTGTATTCATGTGAACCGATCATTAAAACTAGGAAAACATACGCTCTGAAAAGATAAAATTAAACTCTATAACTCACCAAAAATCTCAAAATTGATCTTAATAAAACTAAAATTAATAAAATTAATGTATTAAATGTTTTTTATTTTTTAATTAATTAATATAATGTGATTATATAAGATATTAATGTTAGTAAATCATTCCGACATAATTTAAGGGGAATTATTAAACCCAACTATCTTTCATGTATGATCCTATCATTCCAAGGAAAATGAACATTTGGATCCTAGATATGTAATTATATTAATATTTTTGTCCTTAAAATGATGTAATAGTAATGTATGACAAGTAGTGGCACTATACAAACCATTTATTACTTAGATCAATAGTAAAGTATGAGGACACAATTTAATTAACATGGTAGAATATCACAAATTGATATTATAAAATATGAACATAATATTTTATGTCATGTATGAAAAAAACAAAAATATTATAAAGTAATATAGAATCCCAATACTTTGTGTCATATTTATTTTTTAAATAAATTCAATCACTTCGATAGATTGCAATGTATGCTATACTAGTATTAGATGAATAAAAATACAATATATTATTACTATTATAAACTAGTCAATAAATTCATGGGTATAAATATAATAAAAATTATGATACCCATATGTTCTCAAAATATGTAAAAAAATAAAATTTATATCTATTTATTAGAGATAAGATTCGAATAATTTGAATGTCATTTTTGTATAAAAATAGTATTTTTCTATAAGGTGGTCTTGTATATCATTGAACAAAAAATTAACAATTAATTTTTTATAGTTTTAAAATAATAATTATAAAAATTATCATAGTTTTTGAATGAATCATATTAGAATTATATTATGCCAAATTTTTTTTATTTTTTAAAAAACATTTATTTTTTACGAATACTGAAAAATACTGAATGTTAATAGAAAGCGACATTTTCATTTAAATTATTTATAATGTCAAGTTATTTTTTGGAATTATTTTTAAATTTTTTTTTGTAAAATTTTATATCAATTAACACAATTTATTTCATTTTAATCTACTTCATATTGAATTTAGATATAAAATATTTATAAACTTTTGAACATTTTCTCTTTAAAAATAACTTTCAAATCATGTGTGGGATAAATTTTAAATTATATTTTCCCAAATAAATTATTGGAATTTGATTAAAGGGATTGAAATTTTTTAATAACAATCATTTATATTTTATAATATGGTTATATTAATTATTTAAAAAATGAGTAGTGAAAATAGTTTAATTATTTACAAAGGTTATGGTATAAATAGATTTATTGAGGGGTTAACCTAAAATGATAAATGTTAAATTAACATAAAAAATGTATAAAAACTATTCAATGACCCTATTTTATCCCTATAATGACTTTTTATTTTTAATAATCGATTTTTGACCCTTTTAGAATGTGAAAAATGCTAGTACACCCTTTTCTTTTACAACATTACATGTGTGACACTCACTTCACTTATAAAAGGTCAAACCATATCCTCTCTACATTACACCTTAAAAACCTTTTGGTTCATCCATAATGAGAAACAATACCATCTAAAATTCCTTCCACTAATAATTTGACTTATTTTTCATATAAATCTTTCTTTGGAAGGATTTTGTTACAAACCTAAGGGGATAATTGAAGAAGCGCTAACATTCATCAATGTAATTTTTTTATTTTACTTATTCCTCTAACTCCTTAAATAATAATTTAACAATGATGATATAAAACATTTCGTATATTACTTAATAAATATTGTTTTTATGTTATATTGTTTATATATTTTTTAATTTCTATTTCATAAGGGATTTGAAAAACTTTATTTCTATGTACGGCGGACTACCGCCTCGCGATACGATGTGATTATTATTTAACAAACACGTTTAAAGGAATGAGAAAAGAATATTTTCAATGAATATATGTGATATAAAATATATTATTATAATATTCATGAAATATTTATCATTCTTAAAAGATAATATATCATTTTATTTGTTACACTGAAAATTGATAGTGTCACTCGTGTTTGTGTGGACAACCGCCTTCAAAAAAAATGTCTCTTATTTCATCACCACCCCAATAAATGATATATAGAAGTATTTTTAATAAAAAATATATATATATTTATATGATATTATGATGAGTATTTAAAGATAAAATATTATTATCCTTCTTTCTATAATGATCATTAAAAAATAGAAACCATATTCATGTTCACATAAGATCTACCATTTTCATGATCTTAACGTAATTAACTTATCAAAAAAACATTTAATGATTGTTTTTGAAGTTAAATTATAATTAAAAATATGATAATTAATTATTTAATATTATTATAGGTAATTTTAAAAAATAACACATTTCACAATGGAAAACCTACCAAAGTCATTTTGGGCACATAAGCCAAATATCATCGAAACATCTAACATAAACATAATCTACTAAGAAATCATATATAACATGGAAAGAAGTTAAATAAAAGTAATAATTAAAAGTTTTATTATAAAAGTAAAAAATTTGACATAAAATTATTATCCAATAAGATAAATAATGTATACGATGAGGTAGACTCAGGGTAAGGGACTTTGTCCAAATTTCCCTTTATTTGTGGAATATTGTAATGTTATTCTAATAATTTATTTCATATAGTGTATATATTGAACCTTTTACATGTAATATGATGATACATTCATAATTAATTTTATTTTACATTGAAATTTTAATTATTTCATATATGGTGATTTAAATTAAAATTTACCATGTTGCAAAGAATATCATATGTCAATTTGTTTTTATTTGAACGTATTACTCCATAGTTGTATTATATATTATACGATTATTCTGTAATGAATTTTTATAATAAATTTTGGTATTTCAAACTTTTTTTGTATTTAAATTTGATACACACAATCTATTCATAGATTAATCCTCACTTTATTGTTATTCGCTTTGTAAGAGTTTGTATCAAAATATCATTTTAATCGGGATTGTGTATACTTGAATTTAAAATTGATGGAAATTATTTAATCATTGTATAATAAACACATTTAATTTTATTATAAACTATTTAGTGGTGAAATATTCAAAACAAATTATAATTTTTAACTCTTCAGTACTTAAAATGATTTAGAAAATGTCTTTAAAAACCTAACATCATTTCTCTCTTTAATCGAGAAAATTTTTTTCATAAAAAATCATGTTATCTAAAAATGTTTCTAAAAATGTTTTTTAATTATAAAATGAATTATTAATTCAATTTTTACCCAATTTTATTTTTTTTTGAAATGGTTTGAGTGGAATATTTTTCTCATTTTATGTACATGAAAATTTTCAAACATTTTTAATGTGTAAAAAGAATGTTTTTTATCTTAAATGGAATGTATAAAATTACCTTCTATCATGACCATCATTTCATTTAACATTACATTTTATGTTTATAATGATATTTTTAAAGAGATTTTATTTTCTAATATTATTGAAATTATTTGATTTAAATGTTATTTTTGAAGAAAATTATTTTGAAAATATTTTATGAATTTTCTAATTTTAAAATAAAAATAGAGATTCATCAAAGAATTATTATTTTACACAGGAAATTTCCTATGTTATATTTGAAAATCATTTTCTATCAATGTATACATTCAATTATTTTACATGTTCTTTAATGAGAATGTATTCTAGTGACACAATTCTTATTTTTAAACCAGATGGTGTTTGATCATTTTGAATGGGGATATACTATGTTGATACCATTCACTTTACTCTATATGGGTTATGATTATATTTATTGATCATGGAAAGTATTTAAATTTAATATTCTAGTTCACTTATGAATTTTTACGTGAATTATGATTCTCCCCTTTCATAAGAGGAATGTATGAGGCCTCATTAGTGATGGGGGGTATAGACCCTCTATTCATTAGAAGGTCTCTCGAGACAAACAAGACATGATTTTGGCGGAGGACTTACCGAATTATATAGATGAATTTTTAGAAGGCTCTATTGAAATAGATTTCTTTGAAGAAGCCTCAATTATATTATTAGTCTTTTAATAATACTTGGTGGTATATCTTACTTGTAAAACATTATGCATTCCATATTTATATATTCAGTTATTGATATTCCTCTTGATTATTCAATTAGTTAAAATATCCATGTTCATGTTTTAAGATCAGGTTATTATTTATATGGAATTATTTTCCCACCTTTCAGTACTTCTATATTATGTTCTGGGTATTGATTAAATAAAATATGTTTTAGTTATTTAAAATTTCATGTTGATTATTCCTTATTTATTCATAGCTTCCATTATACGATTTGACTTACTAAGCATCTTAGGGTACTGAATTATTATGTTTTATTTCCCCTAAGAGACCATGAAATATTTGGTGATTGATATATTATGATACACGTTGAGGAATAATGGAGTTATAAAATAAAATTATTTATGTATTTTATATGCTAAAATGTAATGTTAATTTTAAATATGTATCTTGTTTACTAATACTAATAAGATATTCAGTTATTCAAGATATGATTCCATGAATATTATTTTAATTTAATAAATTAGATGTCGAATTAAGGATACCGTGGTTGGGTCACTACAAAACCATTCTTATAAAATCATGAGGTACATTTATATATCATACTCATATCTTGTATGTAAACAAATAATTAGAGATTTCATATATCTTTTGCGATTTTATGTCTATATAGATAACATAAAGATGAGACGGCATGAATTAGTCATCTGTGTCGTCATGAATTTTATAGATATCACTATGAATATATGAAACTCTTTGGAATTATAAATCCAATACATAATCTAAGTGTTTATAGAAGTCATTTTTCTCCTCCTTACATTCCTCCTTAGAAGGCCCAAAATGAATTTGGGATTCCATTATATTAATCATTCACTCTTCGAATATTATAATGTATAAAAAATATACCAGTATTGGATGTTATAAATAGATAGAATATTATATTTCTCTTTTATGGATTGCATGGAATGTGATGAGGTTGATTTAAATTCCATTATATTTAAAAAAAACTATAGTTTTTCACCATGAATACTGACTATGATATAGTTAATGAATTAGTTAAATCTTCCAAAACTATATCAATTCCTATAAATCCTTTCAATTAGTAGTGGAATGTCATTCACTTGCATATCACCTGTAGATATAAAATTTTTATCTTCTCTTAACCCATACAATGTCCATGAAAATTACCTAATTGTATTTAGTTTGGATTTTTCGACTCAATGAATTAACATATATCTCCATGATCTATTGAGTGTACTCCACAATCCCACAATCCTAATCTTGAATTTCCTCAACTATTTTCTTCAAATTATATTATATAAACTAGAGAAATCACCCTTATAATCACATTCATTCTATATACCCCTTATTAGTATTAATATTAGTTGATAATTGAATATTCCCCTAAATATATAAAAATTAATAGATTAACTATAACTATTTCATACTAAAACAATTATTGGAATTTCTAGACATAGTAGATTAAATGGGTAATTTTTTAATAATGTATAATTAAACAGTATTTTTTATTCTTGAATATACTTCAATTATTATTCAATACATATATAATTAACTAAAAATGTGTAAAAAAATTATTTTCACATAATAATTTAATTTTATTAAATGTAATCAGTCTTGTTAATTAATTTATGTAATGTGATAGTGTTTAATAATCCAATTAATCAATGAATAAATAAATAAATAAAAAAAATGAATTAAAAAAAATAAAATAATGGTGTAATATGATCACACAATTTAACCCATTTATTAATAAATCATGTAAGGATAAACCAACTTAGACCCTTTGGGAAAACACCTTGAGCCCGTTCAGGGATCAATTTTCAACATTCCTTTATTGAATTCTGTATCACCATGGTTAGATTCATGTTGAAGTAGTTTCTAAATAACAACTTCAAGATAGGAACTCAACCCTTTAAAAGTTTTTAGTATCATACATACGAGTGGAACTAGAGATTTAGGTTTACATAAAATAATCTATAGATATGAATACCCATAATTAATAAATAGTGAAGGGATTATTCAAAGATCATTATATTTCATTTAATAATAATTAATATATAAAACAATGAAGTAAATAATAATATTAAATAAATAAATAAAACAAATAGATAGGTAGGTCAATTCTCATGATTAACCACAAAATACAATGAAAATGCATTCATATTTTACTATATCAATTACTATTGATTCAAATTAAGAAAAAGTTATTACAATAAATACATAAATTCTATATCTTAATATATTTCCCTAGTGGTTCTTGATACATAATGTGTAAACAATCTTATTAATGTTAAGTAGTAATCAAAGGCCCAATATGGGGTGAATTGATCCCTTTTAATAATTTTACAAATTTCTACATCTCCTTTCATGTTTTATAGAATATATCATTCCATTTTTAATAAAGTAAATATATAAGTGATTAATAAAGTAAATATAAAATCGAATAATATTTATATAGTGGGTTGTGATACCCATGATAATACCCTAGTACACTTGACCAAAATTTAGTTTAGTATAATTTTTTTTTACTAAGATACTTTTCCCAAGGATCCCAAAATTTGGGACAAAAAGTTGACAATCAGAAAATGTTATTATTGGGAGTCTAAATACTTTTAATGGGGAACTCAAAAAAGAGTACATGTAGTTTAAACATTCTTCTTTATATAAGTGCATATAAATACCAGTTAAAATACAATTAAGTACAAATATGTGACACCATTTAAGAAATATAAAGCATGTTGAAATTTTTAATAACATAACAGTATAGTTTACACTCCAAAAACTGATAGTCGATTCATTATTTGGAAAATTATCCATCGATTTATAATTTTTCTACGGGGAAGCTCAGTTTAACTTTATCTTAAATATACACAGTAGCAATACAAAAATTCATTTATATAGTTGAATATTTTTTCTTCCTCCTTCATTTTTTCCATGTTAAATCATAATGTTAATATGAATAAAAATATATCTTCTTATTATTATTTTATTCAATCTTGGGTAATAAAAAAAATATTAATACTAATGGAATATAAAATGTATTTTTATACTCTATTTAATTTGAATTATATATGTTTCATATTGTAATTAATTTTTATGCATGTGTTATAAATCTTCCCAATCCGACAATAAAACACATATATATATTATATTATAATGAAATAAGATAAATATAATTCTCATTCAACCATTAATAATTAAAAATTTAATAATATATTCAAAATAATTCGATGAATTTCTCCAGGTTAATCAATATTTAATTATAAATTTAATACATTGAATAATCTTGTAGCACTCATGACATATTTCATATATAATTCAAATATTCTAATTTAAAATAATTACAAAACTAGAATAATAATTGTAAATAATATTCCATGATGATTTATTCATATCTAATACATCATTATTCTATTCATGATGTCACAATACTCTTTATAGCTTGACAATTTTTTTCAACACAATACAGTTTTCATAATCTTGGTGTGATTATATCATTGCAATATTCATATCTCTATATAAATATAATTAATAAAATTTATCTGGGTCTCACCAAGGTGTGACGTTATTTATTATAGTAATGAAAATTTTATTATCTCAAATGATTATAGAAAATTTTTAAAAGTAAACTTATCTGAGTTTTTAATGCCTTTACAACATTCAAATGTTTGGAATTAATATCATTTTAATATATAATAAATTTTATGTAGTGAATTTAACATTTTATTAATATTTTAAGATATGTAATATATCATACATAAATAAAATCTCAAACATTAGGGTAAATTAATTGTGGATAATATATTTCTATTTACATCTGATGATATGTATGATAATTTTCCAACTATATAAAAATTCATAAGATTGCATGATTTATCAAATTATAACATATACTGAATTTGTAACATATTACATTCTTTTATTATATATTGAGCTTACAAAATAATGTTTTTTAAAAAATTTCAACACACTTTCCTCC
The DNA here is from genome assembly GCA_963277665.1 of Viscum album. Taxonomy (NCBI): domain Eukaryota; kingdom Viridiplantae; phylum Streptophyta; class Magnoliopsida; order Santalales; family Viscaceae; genus Viscum; species Viscum album. The sequence continues at coordinate 625,029,335 of OY728133.1, forward strand.
CATGCATATAATATTTTACTTAATACAAATTATATACATCAAATATATAATATATTTTTAGTAGATACATTTATTTTTCAAAACCTTCTCATAATGTGTAAAATATTCCCATTTACTACATTATGATGTATAAGATATTTATAACTCTATATTCCTACATAATAATCACTTATTGAAATATATCAATTTATCTATAATAAGGAATTTAATATTTATCATGAAAAATATAACATCATTAAAAAATTTCATGAATCTTCAAATACATAATATATTTTTCATAAGGTAAAATATTCTTCGATATGTGTATCTTAATTATTATACATAATAAATTCATCAAAATAAATTGTGAGATGTTATAGAATATAAATTCCAATATAATTTTTAATAATAAAATATTCAATAATGTGAAAAAATATAAATAGAGAAAAAATATGATAATAGATTATAATAGTTATTAGTTAACAAACGACATATTACAGTGAATAAATCAATATATAATATATAAAACAATGTATGAGGGATAATTTAATTATAATAAATAGGAATTAAAGGGATTCATTCAATGTTATCTCCCTTTTTAAAATTTAAATCCCCAAGAACCAAAAGACATATGAATACAAACACATAAAACAAACAATATCTCTTTTTTAGGATTAAAAATGTACATAATGGAAGTGTAAATAACACGAATACAAAAAAATTATAATTATACTTACCCTAGTCAGTAATAAAATGGGTCATGTGAATAAATTATCTCCTTTAAATAAATCGAATTCAACATCAAACATTGTTTGATGTAACTAAAAATGATGAAAAAAACTAGCAGGATCAAATTAAAATGGAAACCAAGAAATATTTAAATACATAATAGAGGAATAATTAAAAAAACATTTCAGTATGATCATGTATAAATAAAAATAGAATATATAGTAGGATTAAAAAATCTAATAATGGAAATAAACCCATGAATATTCAAATAATATGTTAAAAAAATATTCAAATAATATATTAGTAAAATACCCCTTTAATATAAGATTATTCCACTTGAAAATATATCTTAGTTAAAACTTCCTTTAAGAAAATATATAGTAGTGAATGTTAATCTATTTTAAATACTCCTATACAAGAATAAATAACTTCAGTGAGCTGTGAAAAAATTAAAAATATCTAAATAATTAAATATAAACAAAATTAAACTGTATTCTAGTAAATCAACTATGTACAATATGGAAAATACTTTTTAGACTAAGAATACACATATTAAAATATATCCTAGGAATTAAAAAAATAGTTTAAATCACATTTCAGGTATAATAAGGATAGAAAATAATTCATAATACAAGAGAAAAATATAATAGTATACTTCAAATAATATATTCTTCACATGAAATAATAATACAATGATCACATGTGTTGGTAGACCCAATTAAAAGATATTAATCCCATGTTTACATATAAATTTCAAACATAAAAATCCAGATATACATACATACAAATATTTAGAACTATAAAGTTTATAAATGATTTCATTATGCTTATAGAATAATTTATGCTAGCAAATAAACATATAAAATAATAGAGTAACTAGTAAAATAGATAAACAATTAACCACATGCACTGTCAAAATGATAAATATATTAAAAATAACATTTCACTAGATAATATTAGGTATACAATATTTATATTTGTAATTTATGATTTTGAAGGGTAAAATATAATTCTATTATGAATGTATCTCCCCTTTATGAAATAGTTAATAGACATCAAGAATTAAATATTACTATAATATAAGTGAAATAAATTCTTCCTATATAAATTTAATAATATATTTAGTGATCCAAAATATAAAATACTTCATTAGACATTATTTAAACTCTATTTCCATTAATTACAACAATTTTTATCACGAGTGTAAATTAATGTTGTTTTTATATATATAAAAACACAATAAATAGATAATTTAGCATTTTTGTACGGAATATATCTTATAAAATATCAAATAAGTACACATTTTAGTACCTATATTCTTTAGGATTCAACAAGGTTAAAAAATAAGGGGTTCAGGTCACCAATTGTTTACTTTTAATATAAGCTTTTTCCTTAGCTTTAGATAAATTCATAAAAATGTAACCATGCATAAAATCATGGAATTTAAGAATTTACATGAAATGATACTTATCATAATTTATATTGAGAAATGAATTTTGACTATATCATTCAATTCCATTTTTACCATTTTTCCATTTGACTTATTTAGGCTTCTGTTCAAGTAGATCACCCCATTAGAAAACAAACTATAATCCAATTTTAAATAAAAAAACATCATCTAATAATTTATTATTTCTATCACCATGTATAGTACATGATGATTTATGTTTTCTATATTTATATTTAAATTATAAAACTATATATATTAAGAAATTTTTTTTAAGAAGAATAAAATCATAATGTTTTATTATAATTTAATATTCCTTCTTTAAAGAATCATTTTTATATTAAAATATGAGACAATACTATTTAAACTCATGATATGAAATAAAATTTTAGTATTAGAAGTAGGAATTTATAATGATTATACTTTAATAGGTTAATCCATAAGACAAAGATTATATTTTTTTATTTCTATCCTCAACTTCATAATTAGAATTATATTCATCATTACAATCCTGTTAATCATGCCAAGTTGTTTTAGTACCCATAGTTTCTTTATCTACATGTAATATGGTGCTTATTAAAACATATTTTAATATTTTATTTGAGAGATGTTAGACATAATATTTCTATTTTTTCTTTCATTCATATAATCTCACTTATAATTAATTTATATTATTATTCTTAATTAATTTCTTAATCCGCTTGGAATACATTTTTAATATTATATAAAATTTTGTATTGTCATATCAATAATCTAAACTAATATATTATTCATCTCATGAGTTTGAATTTGTATCCTTAGGAGCATAATTTTCATTCTTTATTTACTTTTATTCATTAAATATTTCTTAAATATTATATTTCTATATTATATAGTCCCATATTTTTCTTGCATAGTTATTATATCAAAATAGAGGGATATTTATTATACTATATTTCAATCCATACTAAAACCATTAAGGTTTAGTGTCTTTGGAAAATGGACACATAATTATTTTTTATAAAATACAAACATCTTCTCTCATGTAGTTCTTCATAATTAGACCCCATTTTAAATGCATCACAGATAAATATTTTCTTCATATTCTTGGAAAAATGAAACATAATAATGGTCGATATCAAATTAAAAGAAAGCACAAAAAATAGAGATAATGATAATCATTTAAACATATCATGAGCATTATGGGATTGAAAAAATGGTATTAAACTTTTAAAGGTATATTGAGTAATTCATAGATCATATAGATTAGAAATGATATAAATATTTGTTGATCATAACACATGTATCTTAATGATATCAAAAAGTATGATCCATAAAAAAGTATTGGAAAAATTTCATGTCATAAATGAATTGAATAATGTGTGGAATAATAATAATGATATAAATTTTATTTCATGAATAACCACTGAGAAATTAATAAAATTTTGGTCTTATCATAAAAAAACATTTACATACATGGGTATTGGGGTAACCAAACATGTACCATATTTTATACAGGGGATAACCTCTTATGTACCCTCTTGTTTAGAGCATTGTATAACATCCCATGTACCATCTTATTTTTGGTTAGGGATAACATATCGTGTGCCCATTGGGCTCGTAAAAAATTAATCATTAATAAATGAATTGTATGGATATAATATTCTTGTAAAAAAATTATTCAATTATAAATCCATTCATATAGATTTCACAAGATCATAGAAAAATTAATTATAAGTTATCAAATGGAAAATAAATTGTTTCATCAATATTTGATTATCATAACCATAAATAACACAATGAAATAATAAAGATGATATCATTGGATCATATCCCTATGAAATCTTGAGTGAAATCAAATGATCTTACCATATATGAGAAATAATTAAAAATATTTCTAGAATATATCTGGAGTAAAATAGCCTTTTCAATATGAAATATATTATTTAAAATAAAAAAATCCATAATAATATAGAAAAAAATGTTTTTAAAAGAACTAGGGAAACATGTAAATGATTATTTGAATCATTGTGAATTTATAAATGTGGTAAATTTACTTCATGTTTGTTACAATAATATAATTATTACTTTCATATATTGGTAAAATATCAAAATTAACCTGTTTGGAAAATGAAAAAAAATTTATAAAACATTTTTTTAAATTTAAATAATGGGTAAAAACATTATAAATTAAAATTAAAATATAGAAAAAATTCTTGAAATCATTACGAGACTATAGAGACATGGAATAAAAAGAATTTTGGATAGAAAACAGAAATAATGTTATTTTTCATTATACATATTTCATTATCTTGAGTTATTTATGTGATGAAAATGAATAGAGAGAATTTTTTCTCAAGATATAAACAATGTAGAATAAAATTGAAGTTATTATTTAAGAAAAAATAATATAATTTCATTTAAATTTCATTCATGCATAAAAAATACCAATTAAAATGAGATTGGAATGTAAACATCATACCACGTTGCTTACAGTAGACTGAAAACCTCCTAAAAGATAGAACCTTATATGGACATTGTTAACCCCATAATTTTCATGATAATAATAATATGATTAATTACTATTATATTATATTATCCATGTAAAATAAATAAATGGTGTATATGGTATGTTTCCCATATAAATTATTGTCAGATGAAAATCACTTATCTCAAGTTTGACTTTCATAGAATGTGATTGAACCTCCATTAGAATAAAACTAACTGTTTTTATAATTTTATTCTTAGTTAATTTACATACTTATAATATCATATATGATATAATTATAAAATTTCCACACATTTTTATTATATATTGTTTTTAAAATCATTATTTTTGGGTGTAAATAGTTTTATATCATGAGTATTTTAGTTCATTAATTCCAATAATTATACTATTATCATAGTTCCATTATATTTAAAATGATTATAATAATATTAATATCATATAAATTCATTATATACATATTTAGAGTCTTATAAAAATATAGATATTGAAAAATGGAGTACACCGTTCATGGAGACGGTAAAGCATACAAACGCATGAACACAGTTTTCACATTTTGAAAGATTATATGACTGAAGGAAAAAATAATAATTCATATACATAGAATAATTATTATATACTATATATCATATATATTCATGAAATATATCCTTAATACCATCCTTTTAAAATGTAAATGAAAATCAAATTCCATCGATTCGTAGAGGTGGTAGTCCATGTGTATGCACACACGACATTAAAGATTTCAAAACTATTTGATGTAAAGAAGGTAGATATGATATTATATATTTATAAGGATAATAATTTCACAAATAACATATATATATATGTTAAACCAATCATAATTATCTTTCATGAGATATGGTGGTTGAAATTGAATTGACTCTCTATATGGGTGCAGTAGTCTACACATACACACAAGCGATATATTCACTTCACATTTTTTTAAATAAGGGAGGATAATTATGGTTGAATGACACTGATAAAATTTATGTATATTGAGGACACTTAAGTTAGCATTTTATGTTGAATACCACATATTATGAATATGTATAAGAAAAAAAATTGAAACATGTATGGTAGGAAAATTACATATTCTTTGGTAGGCCTCCTTTATATCCCTTTTAAGGACCCTTGATATGGTATATTTCATATAAAAAAAACCTCTAACTTTTATAATACATTTAAAAGTTCATATCTTTTTCTCGATCTGGATGAAATTTTTTGGATTAATTGAATCTGCCCCATTATCTTTTTCTCTTTCTTGGAACTGGTTCTGATCTGGTCAGTGGAATTCTGAATGGGTATGAGACGAGATGGCTATTGGTTTCAACTCAATATAGATTTCTCTCATTTTGAATCAGTTTTCAGTCTTTTCTGCTTTACTTCGTTTCTCAACATCTGATCTTCCCGAACCTACTCTGAAATAGATCTGGATTTTTGGAATTCTGCTCTGTTTTTAGTTGGTTTCTTCTATTTTTTCCATGACTCCTGGAATGATTGTTGGATATCAATTCTACTCTGTATATTTCAAGCAGTGCAGGTGGTCTGCAAATATGAAAAGTTCAGTCTGGTAAGCAGCCTACCTGATTTATTGGATAGAGCTCTCTTATAATGAACCAGCCTTGAAGCTTTGAGCAGACTGGTGATTTTATATGGCTGACTTTATATTTTGGTTTGCTTTTCTTGAGTTTTTTATTGTAATCTATTTAATCCCTACTATTGTAAGCTATTTACACCTTGAGTTTTGTTTTTTACTATTTTGATTTTAAAAAATTTCATTGGTGACATGAATTGGGAAACCAGTTCATGTCCCCAACTTCACAAAAAAAAATTGATCTATATAGCTCAAACTTTTGTAATGAAAATAGAGAGGTGGTGTCATTTTATATGGGAGGAAAATGAGAGAGTTATAAATAATAAAATTATAAACATATAATTAATCCATTCCAAATAAAAATGAATAAAAGTATCAATATATTCCATGAAAATTAAGATAATATAATAATATTATCAACCAAATAAATTTTGATATTATTTGGTTTCATTTTAATCATTTTCTTCTCATTTAATCCATATGTTAACTAAGTCTGATCATAAATGTGGTAATGAAATCTTAATATTAATGGGTTATAATATTAGTGATAAGGTAAAGAAAAATGTCACCATGATTCCATATATTATTGAATTTAATTGAATTGGGATAACTCCCCACATCCAATATGAAAAAGAAAATCATTAGAGAAATTTTTAATCTTTGACAGAGTGTTTTGATCTTATATTATCTTTTTTACCCTTATCATGGCCACACAAATTTACTATGGACACTATTATTATTGATAAAAAATAATAGGTATCAATTTACCAAATTCGATGCTTCTAATTCTAGGATCCATTTTTTAGGAATAAATTTTTGTAAGAGGGAGAAATTTAATTTAAAATAAGTATAGAAAACAAGACATAAACCATTTTTATAAAAACACATTTTTAGGCATAAAACAAAATATATATTACTATATCATGCCTATAAAAATTATAGATGAATCATAAAAAAATTTATTTAATAAATAATATTGAAAAGTCATCAAAATTAGTCACCAATCGTGTCACAAACTGACCCGTCGAGCTCAATCCCATGAACATCGCAAGCCATCCGCTAATATTCTGGGGGATGGAAATCAATACCAAGTTGGAATATCCAAAAAATGTGAGGTATTAGAATAAAGTACCTATACAAATGTACACATATCAAATCCCACACAACAATTGAATTTAAAAAACTGAAACAATGCTTGTATACATGTAGGATCCCCCAACAAATTGTGATAGTAAATATACTGAAAACAGAAAAATGGGTTGAATATAACACTAACCGAACACTATAAAAGTAAATCCCTCTCTAAGGGATATTAATATGTCAAATACATGATACTGATAATAAACCCCATTTTTTTAAGCTCCATCAATGCTGCACCCGCTCCCCATCCTCTCTAGACACTATAAAAATTGTCATCGTCTGTATATGACACATCACGTACGGAAAAAGACCATGCATGGGTGAGTGTAATAATAATTAGTAGGACACCCTGAAAACACTAAACATGAATGACCATGTATAGTAATCTTAATAAAATATATATGAATTATTTTATTATATAAACACCCAAATATACTTAATAAATGCACTACGCCATTCAATATTCATAATAAACTATCAGCCACATGATTCAGTTTGAAGAAATGCTCATTCTAAGGGAACCCACACCATTAGTAATGGTATCATCTAAGACACTAGGTTAATAGGTCTTGATCAATGGGACATTCCCAGTGATAGCTCAATGGTGTAATAAGACTCTGATACATAGATTTTGGTTCATGCCTACAACTGATATGGGACTCTAAGAACCAAATCTCAAACAACTCGCTACATAGGGGATCATATCACAATGATACCACAAAACCAACCAAAAATGTGTTATATATGGAGGATCAATTACCTAATTAGGTAGGACATGATGATTCCACAATATTCACTATAGGAACAAAGGATGATATTGGATCAGAATCGAGTTTCACAGAGGTAAATCAAACCTCTATTTGAGATTCAGCCTTTAGAGGTGATCACAATCTAGTGATATGGATGCAATGAAACACATTAACCAAAAGGTAAAGCCCCAAGGGAAAAACAGTCATCCCATACTAGTCCAATATAAGAAAAGGATATCCAAAATAATTCTTCAAGGTGGTATAAGGCATGTAACAAGGGGGTAAAAGACATGTCCAGTAATATCCATGCCCTCCTGTGTGGAAGAGCCTCACCCTACAAGTAGTCTCCATACACATGGCGTGTAGAAGGGGTACACATTGTGTAGAGAAACATGGTATCCACCCCATTAATCCGGATCGTCTGCTTGTATAGTGTTTATGCCTATATATTGGTCTGTGTACACCAATCTGTTTCCGTGTATAAGTACATGACATCCCATCTAGATATATATTGTTTCCCATGTATGTGTATTCTCTGAAGTACATGTTGATCCACACAGAAGGGATCACAATTATAACAACCCTACTCTTTATTCACACTTAAGCATAATTTATAACATAAAATATCCCCTTGATAAAACATAGAATGTCAATAAGTCTAGTTTATTTGTGGCCTAAGAACATTACATAAAAAATTAAAACATGAAATACACATCTTTATTGAAAACGTCTTTTACGTGACCACACACATTCATTTGTACTTAGAATTGCATGAGTTAACCTAGAGAAATGAATAAGAAAAGTGTGATATATAATGACTAGTAAGAGAGTAAACAAGTAATAACATGAATAATATAATACATGTTAGAAAATAGGCATATCAATGGAGTATAATAGGAACATGAAGATAAAGTCATGATATAGCATTATTATTATAACATGTAAATGTGGCACCAACATTGAACATGATATTAGCATGAGAGAAGAATCATTTCACATGGAGCATGAGTAACACCTCATTGAACAAGAATTATCATGAGTAAAACCTTATTGCACTTTACGTATCATGATACTAATCTTTACCCAATTCATTGGAGCACTATTAGGACACAGCCTTCTTAATCATTTCATTTCATGCATAAGTCTGTCGTATGGACCATTTAACATAGATTCATTAAACATAATCATTTATTCCATAATAAAAGAATTTATTATTCATACATGAAAATTTTTAATCAATAATAATGTATGCATAAATTTGAATACCCTTAATAGATAAATGAGCATGGTATTCACTACACAGTGATTGACTTGGAAAATCACTATGTAATTTTGGCAGCATAACAACATGACATAAGAATTACCAAAAATGTTTGATGAGATAGAAATGGGTGTATCATCATATTTACATGATGTTTTATGTAAAGGGGATCATATATATACATTTCCCAACATATGTAATGAAATTTATATTCAAAGTACAAAAATAATTGCTTGAATGTAAATGATAAGAGAGAAATTCTTTATAGAAATTTGGCATGGTAACAGGTGTATATGGGAGACATTAATGATAAAGAAATAACCCTCTAATAATTAGAAAATAAGTAGGTCCAAATGGTGGAGGTTAAAAATCATACCCCAATAGTTTTAATTGAAAACAAAATGGTATAACAATATAATTAAATTTGAACAAAAATGAGAAAGGAAGATATCACTTACTTGGAAGAGTGATCTCAATGGTTTGGGAAGGGACTGAGAGAGGCTTTATGGGATATTAGGGCCCACTTTGGAGGATTTTAGAGAGAGTAGGTTAGGGTATGTATGTGCTAAAAGGATATTGAGTGAATAGAAGTGGGAGCTTGGGTGGGTTTATATAGGAAAAGATATGGAATTCTTTATTATTTAGTATATGGACACTACGCATTAAAAAAATCAAAACCACAAACCAAACCATGGTTTTTTACCATGGTTTTTTTCAAAGGGAAGTGTAAAACATTATTTTATATAGAAAATTTCAAAACTTATTAAAATATTAAGATTTCATATGTGGAGGTGAGTCACACTCTCAAGGAAATCATTTTAAAAAGTTAAAATGTTTTATATGTCTTGGAGGGTCCACTAAGGCACCATAAATTTAATAAAAAAATTATAAAATCACGTTTATTTTAAAGATAAAACACATATTTTAGGAAAAATCCCTTTTATATTATTTTATTATATCGCTATAGTATCGTTATGATGTCATAAAATACATTATGTATTTAAATGGTATTTAGATTTTACCCAAATATTCAACTATCTTTGAAAATTATGAAAAATTCACCATTAGTTAATTCCGAGGTCCTAAATAAAAAAAATAATCTTCATTTTATCAAAATTTATTATAAAATATGTGAATTTTAAGTTTAAAAATAAAAATATACATTCATAAAAAATTCATGGGTTTTAACAAAAACTTCTTTCAAACCGTAATAAAAATTAAGATTGTATTCATAAAAATTATACAATAATTTATATTTAATAAAAAATAATTTAGTAAGAATATATTATGATTATATTATTTAATTACAAAATCCATTAATATATCAAAATATATTTATTAATTAAATATTAAAAAAAATTATGTGTTCTTTAAAAACTATTTACAATGTAACAATAATAAAATGAATGTATATTACTTATTCTTAAAAAAAATAATTCACATAATCATAGTGTTTGGGTCATGTTACATAACCCCTTATAAAAGTCTCATAATACCTAAGGGTAAGGTGTGCAATGGAGATAGACTCTTGGGGAGGCTCAGATAACATCGCTCGGGTGGTAATCTCTATTAACTTCCACTTCTCTCGTAGACCTTTACATTCAAGCTTTACATGTTGAAGCAAGTCTTGGGCTTGGTCAAGAGTGAAGCCCAGTGATTCCAACTCCTTTCCAAGCTCTGAAAAATGGTCTTCGTGTGGAGAAATTATACTAGATGAGGTCATCACTTCTTTGGTCTAATTAAATTGGATTTTTTGAAGCCCTAAATTTATACTAATAATGTGATCACTACTCAATGGATATATTAGAAACTGTAACAATTCATGATCTTATTTTAAAATAAAAAATCATAAAACAAAATAATTGCATATGTTTTATATAACCATTTTACATAATAATAAATTTAATCAGATCAAGAGGAATTTTCATTAATAAAATTTTGGGTCATCAAAATCATCCCCCCTTAAGAGATTTTTCCTTGGAAAATTATTTTTCCCAAACTAAAACAGATCATTGTAACATTACTTCATTATTATCTTTGATTCACACATTGCTTCTTAAAATAATTGGTTTCTCCCCAACTCCTTGAAGAGGGGAATTGTCTTATTTCGTAGAACATTTTCCCTATAACTTAAGATCTTCAACGGATTATCTTCATAGGAGAGTTCATTCTCCAATGGTACCACCTATGGATTGAGTACATGTGATGGGTCAGGTATTTACTTCCTCAAGAGTGATACATAAAAAACATCATGTACTTGAGATAGGTTCGGTGGGAGTGCAAGTTGATAGGCCACTGATCCAATGCGATCAAGGATAACAAAAGGAACATTGTACCTTGGACTAAGCTTTCCCTTATTCCAAAATCTCATAACTCTCTTCCACAGTGATATGTAGAGGAAGACCATATCTCCAACAGGAAAATCTAGGTCTCGTTGATGATTAGCAGTATAGCTCTTTTGTTGACTCTGAGAAGCTTTAATGTGATACTAGATGGTCTTAACCTTCTCCTCCATTTCATCGACTGTTTCTAGACCTAGTAGTTTTTTCTCCCCAACTTCATCATAACATGTCTATGTTGTGCACCTCATCCTATAATGGGATTCATAAGAAGCCATTTGGATTCTTGAGTGGATACGTTAATCGTAAGGGAACCCAACCAGATAAATATGTTTACCCCGTCCTCCTTTTAAGTCTACTGAGAATTATCTCAACATGCCCTCAAGTGTTTGGATAGTCCGGTCAGATTTGACATCAGTTTGAGGATGATAAGCTATACTAAAATTTATCTCAGTATTCATATCATGTTGAAGACTCTTCTAGAACATACATGTGAATCTTGGATCTAGATTGTTTACTATCAATATTGGTACTCCATGCATCCTTACCACATCATTGAAATATATCCATGCAAGTGGATTTAATGATAAATACTCTCTAATTTCAATTAAGTGTGCAATATTTATGAGAAGATCACCAACAACCCATATAGAATTGTTTCATTTCGATGTCTTTGGATGTCTAGTGTAAAATTCCATGGTTATGTTCTTCTATTTCCACATGGGTATGGGAAACAATTTCATAATCCCTATAGACTTCTACCTCTCAGTCTTTACTTACTGACATAGAAGGCACTTTGATGTATACTCAGTGTCCTCATTCTTCATATTATACAACTAATAATGATCTCTGAGATCACGATACATTTAGTCTCTCATGGTTGAATGAAGAAATTTGAACTATGTGTATCATCCAAATGTTCATTCTTTAACTACAGTTTTTATGGAACACCTATTTTTGTCCCAAATCCCACTATTCCTTCTTCATTAACATTGAACTCTTAGGATTTCATTTTTCTGATAATTTACACATTCTTCTAAATTACCAAAAAATTCTTTTATTCATTGTTTAACATTTCCAAAAGAGAAATTTTAGAAATTATTTGTGAAAGGATTGATGATATTCCCTTATTTATGATTCCTATATCCATCTTCGTCAAGTCTAAGAAGATTGGATCCTTTTCAATTCTCTTAAATGATATAATTGATGTGTCCTATCTACATTGAGAATATACCACCTTGTTTGCTTTCCCAGGGTGGTAATAGATTGAGTAGTCATAGTCTTTGATCAGATCTAGCCATATTAGTTGGCACATATTCAACTCTTTCTATGTGAATATATACTTTAGGCTTTTTTGATACCATAATATTTCACACTTCTCCCCAAAGTGGTTATGTTTCCAAATTTTTAAAGTGAAGAATATCTAATCCAACTCTAGATCATGTGTTCGATAGTTTTTCTCATGAACATTCAATTACCTTCATGCATAGGCAATTATTTTGTCATTTTCCATAAACAAACAGCATAATCCCTTCTTCGAAGCATCACTAAATACAACAAAAATTAATCCAATTGTGGGTAGTGTGAGCATTGGTGCAGTGATATGCCTCATTTTCAACTCCTTGATGTTATCATTTCATTAATCACTAAAAAAACTCTACTCCCTTCCAAGTTATCTTGGTAAGAGGGTTATACAATAATGAAAATTTTCTCCCAAATCAGAGATAATATCTAGCTAACACCACGAATCTATGAATATCCAATATCGATGTTGGACTCATCCATCCATCTATTGAAAATGTCTTGGAGGTATCCATATATATCCCTTGGATATGATGATTCGACCCACGAATAGGACCTCCTTCAACCAGAACTCACAAATTCTATACTTTTCATAGAGTTTCTTCTTTCACAAGGTTTCATGTACAGTTCCTAGATTCTCTTAATACATCTACTTGGTATTAATGTATTTTAGAATATCATCTATAAATACTAAAAAAAAATTTTTAGAGGTAATTTATAGAGACTCTATTCATGAAATCCATAAATATTTATATAGCATTAGTGAGTCCAAAAGTTATTACTAGGAATTTATAGTTCCCCTATGTTGTACAAAATACAGTCTTTTGAATATCCCTCTTCTTCACCCTTACATTATAATATCCCAACCGCAGATCCACCTTGGAGAAGTATTGTGCTCCATATATCTGATTCAACTATTCATCAATTCACGAAAGAGGATACTTGTTCATTATCGTGATTTTGTTGAGATCATGCTAATCAATGCAAAGGCGCATTGACACATCCTTCTTTTTGAGGAAGAGGACTGGTGTGCCCCATGTTGACGTAGTTGGGTGTGTAAACCCCTAATCCAGATTCTCCTTTAGTTATTTCTTCATCTCCTCAATCTCTACAACATCCATTCTATACTGATTCTTGTATATTTTAAACACCCCACATATAAGATCAATCTATAATTCAACATATATTCTAGGAGGAAGACATGTATATTACTTGGGAAAAACTTTTGAGAATTCCCTCACAATAGGCATGTCTTTATGGAAGGTTTCTTCCATAGATTCAATCATATGAGCTTGATATGCATTCTGATGGGGCATTAATATCCACTCTTGAGATGATGGTGCTAAATAATATTCATCCTCCTCCGTGAACTTGTACATAATCAGGGGTCGATTATCCATATGGAGAGTGATTTCCCTCCCATGGAAATTTATGTTGAATCTATATAAGTAAAACCAATTCATTCCATGAATTTCATCAAATTCCATAAGAGGGAGTATGATGAGGTTTGCTGGGAAGTTCACTCCAAAAATTATGTCAATGGAGGAGTTATAATCATGGGATGCAATGATTTCCCCATTTTCTATCATCAACCACATCTTTACCACCATGATCTGTGGTGGTGTTGTGATTATTTTACTAAACATTCAGGATATAAACGAATGTGTAGAACTTGAATCGAAATGTATTTTCACTATTGTTGATTGAATAACTAGAATACCTATCACCACATCATTTTCAGGGTTCACATCGGTGGTAGTGATGAAAAATGATTTCCCTTTCTTCCTTGGATATTGTTGGTTTCCAATGAAATCCCTTTTCTTAGTCCACTGGTTTGAAAAGTTGCATGGCTCTTTATTGTTGAAGTAATGAAAAATGCGTTGAGGGTCAAATGGATCATTCTCTCATCTTTCACAACCATGGATTTTTTTTTCAGCAATTATTAGACAGGTACCTTTCTCTTCCACACCTAAATCATTTCCTCATCACCTTCAGGAAATTTTTGTGGTGATTCTTCCCGCACCATTGGAAAATGTGGTGGTGGAATTTCTTAGCATTGTTGGATTTATCCATCAGACCACCAAAATTAATTTCCACCTTATTCATATTATCCCCATCATACCCCTAGATTCGTTGATCTCCATTTTGACTTTGAGGGCACATAAGACAATTTCCACATAGCTCTCGATGTCATGGATCACTATGGATTTTTGTAGGCTAGTTTTTATCCCACCAATGAAGTGTTCAACCTTGCATTCAAGGGAAAGAAAAAAAATCCAAAGGTATATCATGCAAGCCTTGTGATATTTTCCTCGTATGATCTGATGGATTATTTGTGCTTTTTACTTGAGGGAAAGGAAGTCCAATTCCATCTAATGTCAGAGGGTGCGAGGAAAATATTTATCAAAAAAAAATTTCTTAAAATACATCAATTAAAACACCTCGATCTCTTCCTCACGATTCAAATAGTTGATCAATATACACCATTTATGAGCTTCACCCTATATACGTTAAGCATCTAGAATAACCATCTCTTGTTCAGAACATTGATGTATGGAGAAGACCATTTCAATAGAGTTGATCCATTGTTCGGAGAGTTAGGGATCAGATGATCTCATAAATATAGGTGGTCTTTATCTCATGAATATCTTGATTGAGACATGTGTTTAAGGGGGGGGGGGGTTGACATTCCCCTTGACCCATGTTTCAATTCAAAACATGAGTTAACTGAGAGATTATTGTGACATATTTTGTTATTCCTACTCCCATTGGATTATGAATCTCATTAGAACAGTCGTCACAATGATCTTCAATCAGTTGTTAGCCTAGTCCTCCTATTACAAGACATTTGTTGGAATAAAAGGATTGTTATTGGTATCACATAAAATGGGAATCCAATGACAAAAAGGGATAACTTATAAATAAATTTTATTTCCTTAACTTATGAATTCATAGGATTCAATCTCGGTTATGGATGATCTATTTCAAGACATATATTCTTAGGGGTATTTTTTTATTTCCATTAATAATGGTTCATACTAAGATTATGAATTTACTGAAGAATATCACCTATGAGTGTCATATCCAAGAGTGCATCAAGGTCCAATGTCGGACACCAATTCTAATTTGAGTCTATCTCAAAGTGGTGTTTTTAGGTTTTACCCCTATGTACATCTTTTACAGAGCCACCTCTACCTGGTCGTATACAAACAAGGATGTACTTTTTTGATAAACCACTTCCTTAATACTCACCAATAATTTGGGATGTTTTTATTATACTTAGTCTAATCCATGAGGATTTCACAAGGGGTTTTTAATCATAATCCCATAAATTACTAAACCTATGCTATGATACCTACTATATAACCCTTCTCTTTGTATCATAGTTAATCATAATTTATTACATAAAATATTCACTTGATTAAAAATAGTATATTGGCAGTTCTAGTTTCTTTTGGGCATAGATACATTACCTAACAACTTAAAACATGAAATACACATCTTTATTTAAAACTTCTTTTACATGACCACACACATTCCTTCATACTTAGCAATTCATGAGATAACATGAGGATATACATAAGAAAAGGGTGAGCTATAAAGCCTAGTAAGGGAGTAAAAAGGGAATAACATGAAGAATAAATTACATGTTATAAAATAGGAATATCAAGGGATCATAAGAGAAACATTAACATAAATGCATGATAAAGTATGATTGTCATAACATGGAAATGTGGAAACAAAAATTAATATGATATTTTAATGAGCCAAGGATAATTAATCATGTATCCTGATAAAACCATCCTTGCACATTAATTATCATAAGTAACCCCTCATTTCACTTGAAGTATCATGATACTAATCTTTACCCAATGAATTGGAGTGCTATAAAGGCGCATCCTTGTTAATCATTTCATTTCACGCATATGTGTGCCACATGGATCATATAACATAGATTAATTAATCATCATAATTTATTCGACAATAAAGGAATGTGGAATTCAAACATGAAACTCTATAATAAATACGTAAATGTTCATATAAGTCTGAATACCCTTGATATATAAGTGATAATGGTCTTCACTAAACAATGGCTTTGGCTTGGAAAATAGCAGTGCAATTTTGGCAGTATAATGGGGTGACATAAGAATTCATAAAAATGGTTCATGAGAGAAAAAGGGGTGTCTCATAATATTCACAGTAAATTTAATGTAAGGGTTTCATATAGATACATGTCCCAACATATTTAATGAAATTTAGATTCATAATACAAAATAATTTCTTGAATTTAATTGAGAAGGGAGAAATTCCTTACAAAATATCGACATGGTAACAGGTGTACATGGGAGGCATTAATGAGAGATAAAGAGGTCTATCATCATCCAAACATAAGGAGGGATGTATGGTAGGAGGTTATAAATCATAACCCAATGGTTTTAATTGAATGAAATGGTATAACTACATAATGACATTTGGACAGAAATGAGTAAGGAAAAAATCCCTTTCTTGGAAGTGTGGTCCCAAAGGATTGGGTGGTGCTTGAGAGAGGATTACTAGGATCTTGGGGTGCCTTGGGAGGATTTTGCAGATTGGGGGTCTGGTTAGGGATGTTCTCCAAGGGTTTTGATTTATGAGAAGTGGTATCTTGGGTGGGTTTATATAGTAAAAGGGAGGGAATTATTTAGTATTTAGGTTTTGGACAATACACATTTAACTAATAAAAATCACAAACCAACCATGGTTTTTTTATTTAGTTTCATCCAAATGGGATTTTAATACATTATTTTATTAGGCCAATGGCTGAACTTATTAAAATATTAGGATTTCTTATTCGGAGGTGAGACACACTCTCAAGCAAATCATTTTAAAAGTTAAAATGTTTTATATGTCTTGGAGGGTCCACTAAGGCACGATAAAATTAATCAAAAAATATAAAATCAAATTTTTTAAAAGTAAAAAATATAATTTCCAAAAATAACTTTTATATTATTTTATTATATCACTGTTGGTTTGTTATGATGTCATAAAACACATTATGTATTTAAATGGTATTTAATTTTTTCCAAAAAATTCCACTGACTTACAAAATTATGAAAAATTCACCATTAGATAATTTCAACACCCTGAATCCAAAAATAATATTAATTTTATGTAAATAAATTTATAAATATGTGAATTTTTTACTTTTAAAATAAAAACTAACATTTGACAAAAATTCATGGGTTTTGACAAAAATGGATTTCAAACCTTAATAAAAATTAAAATAGAATTCAAAAAAATTATATTATCATTCAAATTTAATAAAAATTAATTTAGTAATAATATTTTATTAAAATAATATTTAATTAAAAATCCATTAATTCATCAAAATAGATTTATAAATTGAATATTATCTAAAAAATACCATTTGGGCTTTAAAAACTATTTACAAAGTAAAATTAATAAACTGAATGTATATTAATTATTGTATATAAAAATAATGCAAATAATAATAATGTTAGGGTCTTGTTACATAACCCCTTATAACACCTACATAAGACCTATGGGTATGGTGTGTGATGGTGACAGACTTTAAGGGTGGCTCAGATAACATCGCTCAAGTAGTAATCTCTATTAACTTCCTATTTTCCCGTATGTGGTTCTATTTAAGCATATCGTGTTAAAGCTCTGCTTGGGCTTGGTGAAGAGAAAATCCATGTTATTCCAACTCCTCTATAAGCTCTGACAAATGGGCTTCATATGGATAAATTCTTCTGGATGAGGCCATCACTTCCTTTGTCTGAGTAAATTGTATTTATTAAAATTATAAATTTATACTAATCATGTGATCACTACTCATTGACTATATTAATAACGGTAACAATTCTTAATAGTATTTTAAAATTTAAAAAAACCAAAGAATTGAATATGTTTTATATAACTATTTTACAAAATAACACAATTAATTAGATCATGATGAATTTTAATTAATAAAATTTCATGTCGTTACAAGAAGCCATGTGATAGGGGTTATATAAGGCCACAACCTCTAACATTATGTAATCTTGAGTTATTTTATTAATTCAATTTGAGGATCTTTTTAGGTTTATAGTTTTAGGTAATTAGGACATAACTATTACATAATAGATATAGACATTACATGTGTACATAAACACACAGTATCCCCATTTCCACCGAAGGAAATCCTTTAAACAAAACATGATTTATTTTTCTTGATAAAAATATTGTTGACTTCTTAAATTATCTTACAAATCCTTATAATCCATGGAAATTTTTTAAAAAAACTTGTGATTAGTATAAAAAATATATTAAGGAATATAAAATAAGGAATAAAATCTTTGGTCCATAATTATTTAAATCTGATGAAAACATTTTCAGAAAATCATACTTTTCACCCAGAAATAAAAAACTACTTATATTATATCATGTAATCATAAGATTAATAAAAAACATCATAGAAATCATAAAACATAAAATTATATTGTGGTATGTATATCATACTTACATTGAAGCTTTCAAATATTCCTAGGTAGTAACCTTCATGGTTATGTTTGGAATAGTCATCATAGTATATTCCATAAATATCATAGGAAAAATTTTATCCTTTACCTCTTGTATGTTACCCAATTCATTTGATAGCTATAATTTTCTCACCCATCCTTGGTTTATCATGTAACCACTCATATACATAAACAATGCCAAAAAAAACCATAGCATAATCATAACACATAAAAAAGAATAATGGAAAAATAATATTTCCACATTGCAATCACAACAGACAATTTCATGATATTGACATAAGCAATCCTTTATAAAAACCATTTTCAACAACTAAAATACATAAAAGGTGTATATGGTATTTATTTTTCTCTTAAAAACATTATGTCTTGTAGATGAATCCAAATATCAAATAATGCTCATGGTGGCAGAAAGGTTGTTGTCACCATGCATGTTAAAAAGAAACATTTCATTTGTCCTTTAGTAAAATTATTTGTAGAAATAGATTCATTTTGAAAACCATTGAATGAAATTAAAATTCAAATGGTTTGATTATATACTATATAAAATAAAGTCATGTATAAATCAAAATATTCTTCAATAAAAGGAGATTTAGACGAAATCCCTTATAAAGATCACATCCTTATATTAAGGATAAATCAAAGACCTAATTATGTGTGAAAAATATAAATACACCCAATATAATTTTAGATTAATAGTATAACAATAATAGGACATTGAAACATATTCTAGAAAAGAAAAACCAATGACATGGGTATTTAACTCACTAAAATGAGATTGAGTTATGATTTCCATTACCTTGATTCTGACTTGTCTCATTCAATTTTTAATTTACTGAATAATAAATATAGGTTAATTTATAATTTCTTCAGATTATTTTTAATTTCTATTATACATTTTATATCACTAATTATCATTTTATTGTAACTAGTAAACTATTTGAGTTTACAACGAACATTTTGTCGATACCCGGTATTTGAGAAACAAATGACCTTGTTTTGATGAAAATTATATGTGTTGTCATTATTCCATAATAATTATATTTATATTAATTATTTAAATATAATATATATCATTTATATATTTATTTATAATGTTTCATAATATTTGGCGATAAGAAATGACATTCACTGTTCATGGATACAGTAGGTTGTATATACGCATGAACGTTACATTCATTTATTTGTTATATTAGAGGAATGAAAACTAAATGATAAATAGGTATATTATAATTTCAGTATAATATCTAAGATAAATATGTTACATATGTTCATTAATTTCATCCTATATATGTTCTATGTAAGTTATGAATGAGTCATATCACTTGGAGGTGGTGGTAGTCCAGACATCCTCAAAATAAATTATTGTATTTATACATTATGGAAAGCATAAAAGTATATTGTAAATAAAAATGACATAATAATATATAAAATATAAATATAATATGTATCATATATATATAGTTCCATCATAATAGACTCTATTGGATTTTGTAGTATGAAATTGAACAATTATCATTTCGTGAGGCAGTAGTTCATCGTACAAAGAAATTGTATGTTCTATATCCATTAGATTGAGATATGTGTATGTGTAGGTCGAAAATATATCATAAAAATGTTTTAGTATATTTTGGTTTCTGTTTGTGTTATAAAATGTTGGAATAAAGAGAGGTTTGGTTGTTGTAGAAAGAAAATAAATGAAAGGGACTTAAGAGAATACATTACCTCTAAATAGGGTAACACTTTTTTATTTGAGTCTAAAGGCTTTCTTGAATTTTCTTATTCCCAAGGTAAGGCTTATAGGAGTAATTTAGGGATTGTGGTAGATTATTTTATCATTATTTGGATGATCCAAGGGTCTTGAGAGGTGTGAGTATGTGGGTTGAGGTGGTGGACTTTTATAAGAGGGAGGAGGGGTACTTTAAGAAAGACGTGAAATATTATTTTATTATAAATTTATTCTTTATTTATAATAGCTCCAATGTGATATATTTAGATTATATGATGATTATGGGTCCAAATAATCTCAACCAATAGATTTTAGACAATTTTAGGTCACAAATTGTACCTCGTCTTTTGGCACCCTTAGTAAAATAAATTAGCTCTTACCATGTCTTCTTATATTTTTACACAATATGGTTAATATATTTACTATAAAATGATAATCTAACCAAATTTTTACCATTAATGAAAATTTTAACATTATATAAGTCATTTGGACGAATCATATATTTTTATCACTATGTTAACTTTTAATATAATATTTATTTTAAAACATATTTATGTGAATTTTAACACTATTTAGTAATTGATTTTTGTTAAATTCATAAAAATTTTATTCAATAAAAAAATACATTAAATAAAATATAAATTGTCATAATCATCCATAAAATTTATTTATGGAATCAACATTTTCAAATTATGTAAGTTTTAATGTTTATAATATTATTCATTTGAAGCTTTTATTAATAATGTAATCACTACATGATCAGCTTGTCATAAAAAAATTTATTAATTTAATATAGGAAAATTATAAATAAAATACCAAGATGTGTGAACTATTATTGGATTTATAATGACTATTTATAGTCAAATATATAATAAATAACACCCCATATAAATTTTTTTTTTAAGAAGATACATGTTTGTGTTCTATTTCTCATTACTTTAAATTTATTATTATAACAAGTCATTATCCCAACCAAGTGGGTCCCAATTGCCAAAATTTCTGGAAATGGATTTTTTTGGTCTCCAATGAATCATCAAATAATATTAGGACACATGTTACAGTAGTATAATATTATTATAATATTATTTTTAACCTTATTTACTAATTTACACTTTAACCATGGTAAATAAAAAACTTACCAAAGTTATTATTCATAATGTCCAAAAATAAAAGGTGCATATTTACACAATTGGTACCTTCAAATTAAAAATATGGAATCCATTTTTCCAAATTCAAAGCCTATAAATTATAGAAATTAATGAAATATTCACTCCTGTTATCAATACCTGAAATAAGGTTTTTAAGAAGTAAAAAACTATCCAAAGATTGGAATGTGTTTATGTTAGATTTAAAGGTGAAATTAATTTCAATGAGAAAAATTGGATTTAATGAAAAAACATAATCCTATAAAAAATTAAAACCAATTAATATGATAATATTACTATATAAATAAATCAGATGAAAAAGCAGTTTTGAATTAAAATAAAATATTTTTTTCTATTCATTAAAAATGACTTTTATCCGGAAAATACCTAAATTTCAAACAAAAAAATTGAAGTCCCTATTCGAAATAATATGTTTATTCTATCAAATAAATCTTATTATAGTGTCAAAATAGATTTAAAATGGGGTCCCCATTAAAATTCATTAAAACTACCTTTTAAAAATATTATTGAATTTTATGCTTAAAATTGGATTTATTATCATTTAAAGCCTCTAAAATTTATTTGATAAATGTAAAAACATTTAAAAAACATGTTAAATCTTAATAAAATTAGTTCTTTCCATTCCCCCAATATAATGAATTGGTGTTAACTACTATTTTAAAAAACAATTGTGTTATTTTATCATATAACTCAATGTTGTGTGCAACATAGGATTTTAGAGAAACCTGTTGTTGCATGTCAAGTATGCTATTAGAGATAGAATCCCCATTAAAGTAAAACAATTAACTAATTCATAAATATTAATTTATGGGATAATGTATTATTCTGTAATTAGCTGTGAAGTTACAACCTTTTCCCCTTTTGGAAATTATGTCCTCACAATTTTAAATTTTGGACTCAGTAAATAAGGTATCACTTTTCAAAAATACTACATTGAAATCCTACATCGGAAAAGAGTCGATAAAACTACCACATTAAAATGAAATTAAGAGAAGTATAAAGGTTACCTAAGATAATGTTTATTATGGTTACATGTTGGAAAACATGGATGTGGATAAAAAACTAACCATATTTCTTTGATGTAGAGTGATTGGAAACATGATTAGGATAATGTTAACAATAAAAAAACCAAAAACAAATGATAGGTTAAACGGTCTTTTATTTCACAATAGGAAAATTAAACAGAAATTTTTTTTCTTTTAATATCCTTCACAAATAGATGAGGAATTAATTTACTTCTTAGACTAAGGACATATGGAAACTTACTTACATGAGAAGTAAAGTTTTATTCATTAGTTAATTTCTACCATAAACTCATATTTACCCCCAATAGATGAGTATTTAAAATGATTTTTTCATGCATGGAGAAAAATAATCAACATCTAGTGAATATACTAATCCAAAAAAGTTAACTATCTATTTCTCCTATATTTAGAAATTATCCAAAACAAAAATAGTTAGCACATGGTATGATAATTTCCCAAAATGAATGAACCATTATATGATAAAAACTACATGAATATCCAAAATTCAACATTGATACCCATGTTTAACATAGATCGTTCAACAAATAAATATCCTTAAAATTCCACCAAATAATATAAACATTGTTTGTAACATAAATTTTATAAGTATTTGATCACATAATCATCCAAGATAAATATTATCATTTATCTCCATATAACATAAACAACTATTAAAGGCTCATAATAAAATTAATTTTCTAAAATCACATATTCTCTATAATATGTTAATAATTTCCATGAATATCCTAATTCCCATAACTCCATAATTAAAATCATTTATTCTTCAAAAATATAATTCAACAATTAATCCTCAAATAAAAACACATAATATTCTATTTACTATAATCACATATTGTTCCCAAAATAAACAATGTATTCAAAAATAATATTAATCACATAATCACTAAATCATTTTTTTATACAAAGGATATAAAATTGATAAAACATATGTTCCAAAAAACAAATTATTCTTAATACATAAAATAATTTAACTGAAATGAATAAGTAATACTAAACAGGGACTTCACTTAGGGAAATGGTATGTGACAAATCTTAGTTTCACTTCAGTTGTCAGTTCGATTCCAATATCCTTGTCTGATGCGGCAAGTTATCACATGACATGAGTGTCTTACTTTTAAAAAAAATATATAATTCTTATAAATTTTCCAAAATATGATAAAATCATCAAAATAACCATAACATATTTTAATCTAAAGTTTATATTATTCCTTTCATTTTTCTTCCCAAAATTTAATAACCCATAATTACCTTACATTGAAATATCATATAGACCCTAAATGTTATTTATAATTATATCGACAAAAGAAAATATCATTATTACACAATTAAAATTATTACATAACAAGATTAATGGTTAACCCTACTATATGTATTCCAAATTAATCCCATAATTAATACAATTAATCATATCGGCATCCATAGATCTAACATAACTCTTCAGTTACTAAAATATAGACAAATTAATCATCAAACAATCCTCATGATCCTTTATCCAAGTTTTCCCATAATATTCTTCGTTACATATTATCTACAAAAAATCATTCTTAATGTCTTAAGATTCAATAATGTTAATACATGAGCTAATAAAAAATCCACACCTTTCATAGGTCATTTTTAGTTTCCTCGTCTTCAATTGGAATGGAATTAGGTATTGGTAAAAATATATCTGTATGATTCTACTGATCCCATTCCCAAACCATATTTATTGAACATATATTCTCATTATGACCATGAAAACCACATTTAAAACATTCGATTGGTCCCTAAAAAGATCTTCTTTCCCTTTCCTATATTTAACTAAATGCATCCTTTTTCCATGTAATTTTATTGATTTATAAACATTGTTACCACATCAATAACATCTTCCCGTCCCTTTGAAAAATTTTCCTTGGTTTTTCATTCCACACCCTTGACACATAGGTTGTTGAATATACTTACCTTTTTTATTATTACCCAAACATACATAGGGATTTTTTTATCACATATATGATGCCATAGAAGAATCACTAAGGTTCAAGTGGTAAATCATGACTCTAGATAGTTAGTTAATAATAACCACAAGAGTTTTAGTTGATGTTCCCATTTCATTTGGTTTCTTATTTAGAAAACCATCATAGTTTCCTTCACATACATTGTTAATTTGATGCCTACAAGATCCATCTATTTACTAAAACTAAAAAGGGTTAGTGTGAGTATATCAATAAAATCAATATATACTATCATATAAGGTGGATAAACACTAATATATTCGTATTCATGTTATCTCTAACTCATTCAATATATCTAAGATAACTATGACTCTTTCTAATATTCTAACCATTTTGGTTATATAAAACATGTCCCCTATGCTTATGTATGGCTTAACCCATTAGATTTATCTAAACCAACCTATGATACCAACTATAAGTCCCATTCCTTAAGCATTACATAATATTTAATTAGGTAAATAATTCAAATTGATGATTTTTCAGGTTTATATTTTTATATAATTAGGCCATAACTATTACATAATAGACTAAAACATTACATGTGAATAGTTACACTCAATATACACTTTTTCTACCAAAGGAGACACTTTAAACACAACATAACTTATTTTTCATGATAAAAATCTTCATGAATTATTACTTTATATTACCCATCCTTTTACTCTATGGAAGACATTTCAAAAACATGGGATGATCATAAAAATATCAGTAAAGAATACAAAATACGGAGTTCAACCATTATTCCCCAAATATATAAAACCCTTGAAAACATTTTCACAAAGTCATACTTTTCACCCATAAAACATAAATTTCTTAGATTACATCATGTAATCATAACATTGCTAAAAGCATCATATAAATAATTAAACATAAAGGTAAATTGTGTCAATTATATCATACTTACATTGTTGCTTTAACAACTGCATGGGGAGTAACCTTCATTGTTACATATGGAATACCCATCACAGTATATTACCTTAATGTCTTAGGAGAAACATTATCATTTACCTCCAACATGTTACACAATTTATTAGAGAGCTATCATGGTATCACCTGCCGTTATTTTATCATGGAACCACCCGTATACATAAACAATTCCCAAGAACAATAACATAATCATAACCCAAAAAAAGCATAAATGGAAAAATAACATTTCCACATTACAATAACAATAGATCATTTCATGGTATTGACATATTAAATACTTTATCCAAACCATTTTCAACACCGAAAATACATAAAAAGGGTATATGGTATTTATTTTTCTATTAAAAACATTAATTAATGCAGAGGAAGCAAAATATCAAATAAGGCGTGTGGCGGTAGAATGTTCATTGTCACCGTGTACATTAAAAAGTATCATTTCATTTTATAAATTAAAACTATTTGTATAAAAATATTACATTTGAAAACCATTGAATAAAATTAAAAGTAAAAGGGTTTAATTATATACCATATAAAATAATGTAATTTATAAATTAAGATATTCCTTAATGAAAAGATATTGAGATGAAGTAACTTACAAATATTGTATCCTTATATTAAGGATAAATCAATGAAATAATTGTATGTGTAACGTATAAATACAACAAATATAATTTTCTATTATGTGAAAAAACAATCAGATTTCATTCCCATATATTTTTGAAAGAACAAAACCAATGACATGATTATTTATCTCAATTAATTGATATTGAGTTAAGATATCCCTTACCTTGAGTATGTCTTGTTCGCATTCGTTATTTATTTTATTGAATAATAAATGTAGGTTAATTTATAATTTATTCAAAACAGTTTTTATTTTTTTATTCTTTTTATATAACTTATTACCATGTTATAAAAATTAATAATTCATTTGAGTTCATATCTTATATTTTCGCGATGTTCGGTACATGAGTCAAAAATGAACTTATTTTGAAGCAAAATATTCAGGTTGTAATAAGACCATAATCTCTAGATTTATATTAATGATTTAATTATCATATATATCCAATATATATATATTTATAAAAGTTCATAATATTTAGGGATAATAAATTAAATGCACCATAATGGAGATGGTGGGCCATACTTACGATGAACAATAAATTCATTTCTATGTCATATTAGAGAAATGAATACTAAATTATACATAGGTATATTATAATTACTGTATAATGTCTATGTTATATATGTTATATATTTTCATTAATTCCGTCCTTTATACATTCCATTTATGGCATGAATTATTCATATCACTTTGAGGTGGCGGTAGTCTACACATGCTCAAATGAAATTATCGTAATTTCACATTTTGTAAATCATAAAGGTATGTTGTAAATAGAAATTTCATAATATTAGATACAATATAAATATAATATATATCATTTATAAATATAGTTCTATCATAATTTCCCCCATAAGATGTGGTCGGAGAAAAGTGAACAACCATCATTTCGTGTGGCAGTAGTTCGATGTACACTGAAATAATATGCTCTATATCCATTATTTGGAGGTATGTGTAAATGTAGGTTGAAAAATTATCATAAAAATATCCTAGTATATAGAGGACACTTTTTTTGTTATAAAATAATGGAATTATGATATTTTAGGGTGTTGGAGAAGGAAAACAAAGGAAAAGATCTTAAGTGAAGATATTACCTCTAAATTAGGAAACTCTTTTTGATTTGAGTCAAAAGGCATTCTCGAATTTTCCTCTTCCCAATTTAAGGATTCAAGGAGAAAGGTAAGAATTTTGGGAGATTATCTAAGAATAATTTGGATGATCCAAGGGTCTTGAGTGGTGTGAGTAAGTGGGAAGAGTTGGTGGCCTTTTATGAGAGGGAAGAGGGGCACCTTAGGAATGTCTTGAAATATTATTTTATTATAAATTTATTTTCTAATTATAATATATCCAAATTAATATATATATATATAGGATAATATGATTATGAGTCTAAATCCTCTCATAAAGTAGGTTTTATAGTTTTTTATGTCACAAATTTGACCATATATTTTGGCTTTAACCCTTAGTTAAATAAATGAACTCTTACCAGGTCTTTTTGTATTTTTTGCACTATATGGTTCATATATTTACTATAAAATGAAAATCAAACAAAAAGTGGACCATTAATAACATTTTTATCATTATATAAGTTTGATGGATGAATATTTTATTTTTATGACTATTTTCTCATTTAATAGAATAGTATTTTAAAAAACGTCTTTCTGTCAATTTTCAAACTATTTAGTAATTGATTTTTGTTATAGTCATAAAAAAATGATCCATTCAAAAAATCTACATTAAATAAAATTCTAAATTTCTTAATCATACAAAAAAAATTTGTATGGAATCAGAATTCTCAAATTACATTTATTTTAATATTTATAATTTCATTTATTTGAATCTTTTATTAATAATGTAATAATTGCATCATCATTTTTTTCTAACTAAATTTAATTATATAATGTCTAAACAATATAAATAATATACCATAATGTAAGATTTTTTTTAATTTTATAATGACTATTAATAGTCAGAGATATCAATTATATAACCCTATGTTAATATTGATTTATTAAAAAGATACATGTTTATGATATATTTCTATTTAGTTTAAATTAATTATTATAACAAGTCATTATAACACCCAAGTGGATCCCAAATTCCAAAATTTCTATATAAGGATTGTTTTGGTATCTAATGAATCATCTAATAAGAACATGACACATGTTAGGGTATTTTTATGATATTATCATATTATTTGTACCATTATTTACTTATTTACCATTTAACTATGGTAAATAAAAATAATTAATGAAGTTACTATTAATTATGTCCAAAAAATAAAAGGCACCAATTTATAAAATTTAGAAATTATGTTTCCAAATATGGAATCCATTGTTTTGAATTCATAATGAATAAATTGTAGTAATTAATTTAAAATTAATTCCTATTGTCAAAACCAGAATGTGGGTTTTTATGAAGCAAAAACTATCAAAATATTGGCATGTGTTTATTTCCAATTTAAAGGTGAAATTACTTATAATGAAAAAAATTGGATTAAATGATAAAAACATAATATAATTCTACTTTTAAACCAATAAAAATAATATTCCTACAATATAAATAAATTATATGAAAAAATAGTTTTGAAATAAAATGTATTATTTTTCATTATTCATTAAAAATGAATTTTGTCATAAAAATACCAATACATCAATAAAACAAAAAATTTATGTCCCAATTCAAAAGAAGAAGTTTTCTTATTTTCAAATATAATATATAATATTGTCAAAAAATATATTTAAAAAGGGTTCTCCATCAAAAGGTGGTGAAACTACCTTATAAAAATATTAGAAAATTTTATGCATAAAATTGGAGTTATTCTCATTTTAAGCCTCTAAAATTTATTGGATAAATGTAAATACAATTAACAAACATGTGTCATCATAATATAGTTAGTTCTATTCTATGATGTCAATACAATGACCTGGTGTTAACTACTTTTTAAATTAATAATTGTACTATTTTTCGGTACAACTCAGTGTTGTGTGCAACATAATATCTCAGAGAAACCTATCATTGTGAATTGAGTATGCTATCGAAGATAACGTCCCCTTTAAGGTAAAACCACTATTTAATTAATAAATATTAATATAAATTAAAAGGTATTATTCAATATTTACCTGGTTTATTATATTTTTGGTGCCATTTGATCATAAACTTTGGATAAAACCCCATCGATGTAGCAATGGGAGATGGAATGTGTTATCCTAAAGTACATGTCATGTTGCTCGTGATTTCTAGATTTTCTTCTGCACCATATCATTCTTTTTTGTATCACCACACCTTAAAAGAACCTATAGATTAGTATTTTTTTTGGACTCTAGTATTCTTATCTTAATATTCCTGGTATCAAAACTTCTCAGATAATGATGCATTCAGAAAAATTGATATCATTATTCAAAACTGGGTAAAAAGGAATCCAAATGACCATCCCTTACACTCCCAATTATCCACTTCCACTATCTCACCTTGACCGTACCATTTATCTTCAACTACACCCATAATACTGATTTTTTTTATGAATAATGGTTAAGAAATGATCAAATACTATGTATTCATCGAACCATGGTCCCAAACAAAATGCCAACAATGAACATGTGAATAATAGAGGGAGAAAAACACAATCCATAAAAGTGAGGAATAAACATATTCCATTGATCATTTAGAATCGATTTTCTATCATACAAATGATGAAAAAGAGGGTAAAATAAACAAATAATTAATAAATTCCATCTAATTAATTCTACTAAAGATGTGTTTATTAATTCTGTTTGTAGAATTGATCAGCATTATTTCACTATATTGATACGGTAAAAAAATAAAAAATAAAAACATCTTCCCAAGTGTTTTGATCTATAGTGTGTGAAGAAAATTGGTTTTCCATCATTGATGAGATCCAAAGACTCTATTGGTGTGATAGTCCACAATCTGTCATCATCCACCAAGAAGAGCACCCCAAAGGTTGTCTGATCCTCTAATGTTTGAGTGTCCAATTCTGAGTAAAAATATGTTAACAAAAATTTAATGGAGAAATGGTTGATATGTCAATATATATATGTGTGTGTGATTTATTTAATTAATTTAATTTAATTATTCATGTGAAAACCTTTTCACAAATAGCTTGTGTCAACAATGAATATGTTCCACATATGGTATGACATGTGTTATAAAGTCAAAGGTGCCCTTAGGTTTCTAATATGGGCCCCTTTTCAGGATTTATTCCACTTTTTTAGAAAACCTACCTTCATTTGCTATTTAATATATTTTAATCATTTATTCGAGGAACACTAGGCCTAGAAATCTCACGTCGTCTCCACAACTAGTCAAAAAATTAATATAATATCTTTAAAAAATACATATAAATATTAAACATTACATTGAGCAATCCCTAGGTATTTTCATCCAAAAAATAAAAAATACTACTTATATATATGAGGGTACTAGGCTCGAATTTCAGTCTCCCACTCACATGTACTCTCTTTAAGATTCATGTGCCACCACCAGATGCACAAAATGGAAACTTAACACCCATGAGGGATCTTGTCCTCTTGATCCTTGATCTCTATTGTGTACTCTATAAATTTATCTCCCTTATCAATTTCCAGCTCACCCATGTAGATAATGTGTGATGGGTCTGTCACATACCACATGAACTGGACATGTGGAAGATGTCGTGTACCTTCACCAACTATAGCGGTAGTGTTAATTGGTATTCCACCTTCCCATCTCTACACTATATTTGTAAGGGTTAAATTAATCATGGAGTCATGTATCCTTTATGTAAAAATCTATTAAATCCACTCTATAGTGATAATGTAAGGAACACATGGACTCTTTCGTAAACACCATAGATCTTCTTCATCGGTCCAGATAAGACTAAGATGTCTCTGTGTAGTTGTAACGACCTAGGTATTTATAGAATAACATTTTTTTAGTTCTATTAATACTTATTAATAGGATATTAATTTTACCTTAAATATGGAGATTCTTCCAATAGTTTACTAAACATGCAACAACATATTTCTTCAAAATATTACGTTCCACACAACTTTTAGTTATACCGAAATAAAATACAATAATATTACTTTTATTTTAAATTGTAGTTAATCCCTAGCCATTGTAATGGAGGGAATGAATATTATCAACTAAATTTTGAAATATGGTTTAAACACGATTAAATAATGATTCATTATTTACCAAATTTATTAGAAATGGAAATAAAAAACAATTTCATATAAAGGATGTGTTTTTTATGAAAACCAATTAAAAATAGTATCATTGTGTTTTATATCACTCTTTATGGATTTTTATTTATTGAAAACTATATGATATATATTCAATGTAATGTTTTAAATTAATCTTATATGATTTCTAGATATGATATAAGAACAAATTCAATTTTTCAGATAAAAGAAGTATTTTTATAAAAACACTATTTTACATACTTTTGGTGGAGAACCTTTTTTATATCAAGTTTTTATTAATTTTTTATGTTATATTTGACAAAATAAACATCTTTCATATAATTGGGACATCAAAATTTAATTTTTATGAAATTTTGGTATTTTTCGGATAAAGATCGTTTTTTAATAAATATTGAAAATATACTACATTTTAATTCATAACTATCTTTTCATATGATTTATTTATATAGATAGATTTTAATTTTAATTGTTTTAATGTATAATTGGATTATGTTTTTATCATTTAATTTAATTTTGGTCATTGGAAGTAATTTCACTTTGAAATTAGATATAAACACATGTCAATATTTTGATAGTTATTACTTCTTAAAAACATGCTTTTTGGTTTTGACAATAGGAATTAATTTTAAATTAATTTATACCAATTATATGTTTTGAATTTGGAAAAATTGATTCCATATTTATAATCATGATGAAATTTTTTTTAAATAGGTACCTTTTATTTTTAGACATCATGAATAGTAACTTCAGTAATTATTTTATTTATCATGGTTAAATGGTAAATCTGGTAAATAATGGTAAAAAAATAATATTATAAAAATATTAAACTATCATAACACGTGTCCTAATCTTATTGGACAAGATATATCCAACCATGGTCATCCTAGGGTCGATTTTTGGACACCATGCAGCCTCTTTCATGTGAAAATGACATTTTATATGAATTAATTTATTGTAAAGAAAAATGAACCATAAACCTATATCTTTTAGTAAACAATTTTTATATGGGGTTATATAAGGGATAATTTCTACAATAAATAGTAATTATAAATATAAATATATTTCATATATCATGGTATTTTATTTATAATTTTTATATATCAGATGAAAAAATTATTTATAACACAAATATGATGTAGTGATTACCTTATTATGAATGATTTAAATATATTAGATTTTAAATATTAGAATAAATTAAGTTTCAAACTTTTTATTCCATCCACAAATTTCAGGGATGAAAATTACTTGTTTTCTTTGAATTAATGATGTTTTTTTGAAGGAACCATGTTTTTATGGATTTTTAAAAACTCGTGATATTTATAGAATAAAAAATTGACATAAATGAGTGTTTAAAAAAATACTATTTTATTAAATGATATAATTGTCTTAAAAATTAAATATTCATAAAAAATACTTATATAATGTTGAAAATTTCACTAATTAACCTCTTTAGGTTCTATTGTCATTTTATTGTAACTATTTTTTATTTATAGTATGAATATACCAGAAGATGTGGTAAGAGTTAAATTAGTTAAATAAATGTTAAAGCTAAAATATAAGGTTATATATGAAACCAAAAACTTTATAAAACCTATTGGTTGAAAGGATATCAAACAATAATCATCGTATATTTGAATTAAATTATTTTTGGACCTTCTGAAATCAAAATTCAGTTTATAATAAAAAAATATTTCAAGACATTCCTAATGAACCCATCCTCCCTCTTATAATAGGTCACCATATATAACCCTTACTCAAACCTTTCAAGCCCCTTGTCTTGACCAAAAACTACTCCAATAAGATTACAATTCCACTTCCTTTATCCTATAATTATTACATTATGTATAAATAAATTCAATAAATTCTCTTGGCTCAAATCGATGGGTGATACATGTTTTAAGATGTAGCATATTCTCTAAAGATTCTTTCAATTATTTTACGTATCAACTCCCTATTATATTCTTATTATTTTATTTCATAAAAAATAGTCTCCTAAATATACTATATTTTTTTATGATAAATATTCAAACTAAACTCAGACACACCTCCATCTAATGGATACAAACATACCGTTTCTGTGTACGGCGAATAGCTGCCTCACGAAATGATGATTGTTCGATTTTCCCTAACCACTTATCGTGGTTGAAATTATTATAGAGATTTATTTATATATTATATTTATTTTATTTATATTTTCATATGTTAATTTATTTTTAATTTAAAAATATAACTTTATGCTTTTCATGATGTGTAAATATGATAATTGCATTTGAGTAAATGCGGACTACCTCCCCCACAAAGTTAAATGAAACATTCATGCCATATATGGAACGTATAAAGGATATATTTAATGAAATTATATAACATATATAATTTTATATTATACTAGAATTATAATATACCTATGTATCATTTATATTTCATTCCTTTAAATATGAAAAAAAATGAATGTAGCGTTCATGCGTACGTATGGCTTACCATCTCAATGAAAAGTGAATTTCATTTCTTATATCCCAATGTTACGAACTATTATAAATACATATATACAGGATATTAATATGTATATACTATATATATATATTATATTTCAATCTTTAATATGATTTTAGATAAAATAGACTCTTGACCACATTGACAATTTGTAATTATAACAAGTTTGTTTTTGACTCAAGTACCTAACATCGATAAAATGACCAATATGAACATGAATAATTATATGATTGTTATAGAAATTTAATAAGTGATATAAAAAGGATAATAAACTTTAAAAATGTCCTTAATCAAGTATAAATTATCTTAGGTTTATTATTTAGGTAGATAAAGAACGAAAAAGACTAGTCAAACATAAGGTAAGGGAAATTAATAACCCAATTTCCATTCTTTGGGTTGATCATCTACTTCATGAAGATGTCATGATATGATTACATGAGAAAATAATTTTGATATTCTATCATTATTTATACTTTATTTATGAGTATTTATTGTCAATATACATAATTGATCTATTTTATTTACAAAATGATCTTTCTATGGGACTTTCTCTCAATATTTTTTTATTGAGGCATATCATGATAATGTAAACCTGTTTATTTTATACAGTGTATAATAAACCCCATTGAAATTTATTTTCAATCAAAGGGAATATTTTCTCTATGAATTTTTTGAATAAAAGATATAAGGAATGTTTTTAATGTATGTGGATACAATTACCTCGCCACCATAGTAATCATTATTTGGCTTCTTTTATAAGACTTAATGTTTTTAAAAAAGGAAAATAAATCCCTTATTCTCTTTTTGGGTGTTTTAGTATTGAAAATGGTTTTAGAAATTGATTTATTATGTCAATATCTTGAAATTATTTCTTGTGATTGGAAATGAAATGTTATTAGTGAAATTTTTACATTTTCTATATTTTATGTGTTAAGATTGTATAATGTTACTTGGACATTTCACGAGTGGTTGGGTGATAAACCAATGATGGGTGGTTATGTGATAAACCAAATGAATAGTGGTTTAGTGATAAACCAAGGATGGGTGGTCACATTTTAACCTCCAATGCATTGGGTATGGATGTCGGTTGTATGGCTATTCCATTTAGTAATATGTGTGGAATTGGACCGTATGGTTATTCCATTTAAGTTTGATTATTTCAGAAGTTACATTTTTATTCTATATTTATCTGTCTATAAGATTTATAGTAATATATTGGTCACAATAATTGTAATAAATGATACTATATTCATTTAAGTGTTTTTTCTCCTTTTTAAAGGTGAAAAGTGTTACTTCATGATAATGATTTCATGGTTTACATGTTTTACAAGACAATCAGTTTTCTTTCATTATGTATCCCTTACTAAGATTTTAATGATCATCCCATGTTTTTAAATGTTTTTCATGGGAAATAATGAATACTAGAGTCAAGTATGGGATCATAGAAAATTTATGTTGTCAAAACATGAAACGATGTCACATATCATTTTAAAGAGTTTTTTTATATGAAAAGGATATAAGGAGTAGAAGTGTCTACATGTTATATTCGATATATTATTTATAAGATATGACATAATTATAAAAATATATAAACCTTAAAAAATCCTTGATGGGAATTAAATTCAAATTATCGACTTATCTCTATATTATGTATTTTTTAAGGTTGGGGCCATACAGTTGGTATCAGAGGTTGGTTTATATAACTTTAAATCTTAGGCTGTTATTTAAGAATAAGTGACAAAACTATAATGTTTAGAATATTAGAAGGAGTCATAGTTATTTTAGATAAATTTAATGACTTTATGATAACATGAATATGTAAATCTTAGTGTTTACCCTCCTCATAAGATTGTATATGATGATTTTATTGATAAAATCAAACTTACAATTTTGGTTTTAGTAAATATATGGATCTAGCAGGCCCCAAAGTAAAAATGGATGTGAATAAAATTGTGATTATTTTCTAAATAAGCATCCAAATGAAATGGGATATACAATGATAAATATTGTGGTTATTGTTAACCAACTATATGGTGTCAGGATCAACCACTTGAACCTTGGTGATTTTTCTAAGGCATTATATATGTGAGAAACAAATTTTTATGGATGTTTAGTTAATAATAATAAAGGAAAGTATATTAAATAAACCTATGTGTCAATGATGTGGAATAAAACACCTAGGAAAATCATTCAATGGTACGAGAAGATTTTATAGATGTGGTAATGAAGGTCCTAAAGTAATAACCTGTCATGGAAGAAGGAAGCATTCAATTGACTCCAGGAAAGGGAAAGAAGTTAATTCTGAGGGATCAATTGAATGTTTTTAATGTGGTGTGCATGATCATTACACAAATAGATGTCCTAAAAATAAGTTTTAGTAATGTGATTAGTAGGACTATACAAATATATGTTTACTAATGCCTATTTCCATTCCAATTGTAGATGAGGAAACTTAAAATGACCTATGAAAGGTATAGATTATTTCTAAGCTGATGTTTTGATATTATTGAATCTTAGGATATGATTCCTGCTTTTGTTTATATGAATAATTATTACATAATAATTTGAAAAAAATGGTTAAGGGGACATGAAGATACTTTAATGATTAATATGTCTAAATTTTATAAATTTGAGAGTTATATTAGATATCTGTGTGTTAAAATGGTTAAAACTATTAATTCTATTTTGTTAATGGATTACATTGTAAGAATTTTCACTTTTATGTGTAACCATGATGTTTTTTATGTTAAAATTCTATTTGAGGAAGAATTTTTTATGTAGATATAGTTACAAATAACCATATGGGTTTATACGATCCTTGAATTTGAAGAAATTACAGGTTATTGCTTTTTTTTGATGAAAAATGAAATGTATTAGATAACCTTTGAGTATAAAACCAATTATGGTAATTTTTTAGGAAATTATATTATTTTTTAGAATGTTTTAACAATGAAATGTTTTCAGAAAATGGAGAACCTGCAAGATGGGTGACAACCCATAGTGTCTAGAAAGGCCATGGAATTTGAACCCACAACTATAGGGCAATAAGGGCGCATCGCCTACTAGTGGACTACGTAAAGCCCCTAGTTAGTATGACGTATCATTTTTAGTTAAATGATTTTATAGATCAAGAATAAGATGATTTGGGAACTTATTTTTATCAAATTGATATTCTTAGTATAATAAAAAAATTTGTTTAAGTTATAAAAGTTATTTTGGAATATGTTCTCTCCTTTGGGAACAATATATGCCTAAAAAATAGAATACTATGAAATTTCATTTGAGAATTAATGGAAGAATTTTATTTTGGAAGAATATATGTTTTTATTGTGGACTTATAGTGATTTAGGTTATTAATGAAAATGATTAACCTATATTGGATAAAATCTTTTCAGGTTAATTACATTTTATTATGAGACTTTAAGAGTAGTCGATGTTATTTAGAGGTAAATGTTAATATTTATCATGGAAGACTATCTGATCAAATTCATCTGATGTTTTGGTTTCAAACATAGTTTTTATTATTTTTAATAATTATAATGACAATTTTTTATTTAATGTTCTTTGTTGAATATTGGGTATTGATTTTTGAATTTTTTAGATTAAGAGTAGTATTTATTTTTTTAAAGGATTATCCATTTGGGGATTATCTGAACATAAACTAACCAAATTGGGGTTTTTATTGTATAAAAACAAGTTAAATATATATATGGAATCATTTCAGGATTATGTGATTCTCTAAAATTTGATTCTAGAACTTGAGATGTGACCAAGTCATATTTAATTCTCATCATTTGAGGAAAATATCTGTTTGTGGTAAAAATTTATTAAAGGATGAAATTATATGTGAAATATATGTATATTTTCTTATGTTCTTATTCTATTTAGTAAAATAATTCCTCAACATTTTGAAAAATGAAGTTAAAAATTGTTTTTTGTTTACTTTTTCTTCTAGGGAATCAAATACCATTTAACCCGTCACAAGTTTGTGGTTTTCTTACGGTTAACTATTTCTTAATCAAGTTCTTTATCACTCTCCATCAGAACTTGATGGTTACTTTTCTCTTAAATATCTATTTTTTCATGTAATCCTAGTATTTTTTATCTCAGGTGACCATTATAATTATATTTCTTTAGTTTAAAGTTATAGTTTTATTGATTAAATTTTTAAAGTGGGACTTTCAATGGAGTATCCATGACCAATTTTAAAATTATGAGGACACAATTTAAAAAATGGTGGAAGATGTAATAACCTAGGTTTATATAGAAAAATACATTTTTATTTATATTAATACTTATCAGTAAGATATTAATTTTATGTAAAATGGGGAACATCTTCCGACAGCGTACTCAAAACACAACAACAGGTTTCTCTGAAATCTTATGTTGCACACAACTTTGAGTTATACGGAAATGTAATACAATAATATTATTATTATTTTAAATGGTGGTTAATGCTTAGACGTTGGAATTGAGATAATGAATAGTATCAACTAAATCTTGAAATATGGTTTACACATGTTTAAATAATGATTCACTAGTTAACAAATTTATTGTAAATGGAAATAAAAAAATTTAATATAAAGGATGTTTTTAAGAAAACGTATTTAAAAGAGAATAATTGTGTTTCATATCACTCTTTATGGATTTTTATTTAATGAAAAATATATGATATATATTAAATTTTATGCTTTAAATTCGTCTTATATGATCTCTAGATATGATATAAGAACAAATTTAATATTTTATATAATATAAGTCTTTTTCTTAAAATTTAGATTTTCCCCCTTTTGATGGATAATGTTTTTTAAATATAGTTTTTGTCACTTTTATATGTTATGTATGACAAAATAAACTTCTTTTATAGAATCAGAATGTCAGAATTTACTTTGGATGAAATTTTGGTATTTTTCTGATAAAGGTTATTTTTTAATGAATAATGAAAAAATATTGCATTTTAATTCAAAACTATCTCTATATATATTTTATTTATATATTTATATTTTACATTTAATTGGTGTAAAAGTATAACTGGATTATGTTTTTATCATTCAGTTCAATTTTCATCATTATATGTAATTTTGCTTTGAAATTGGACACAAACACATGTAATTCTTTTGATAGTTATTACTTCTTAAAAACCTGCTTTTTGGTTTTGACAATGGGATTTAATTTTAAATTGATTTATGCCAATTATGTGTTTTGAATTTGAAAAAATGGATTCCATATTGGTAATCAAGAATAAAAAGTTGTGTAAATTGATATCTTTATTTTTAGACATTATGAATATAAACTTGAGTAATTATTTTATTTACCATGGTTAATGGGTTAATATGGTAAATAACGGAAAATAAATAATATTATAATAATATTAAAAAACCCTAACACATGTACTAATCCTATTATACGAAATATTTCT
Organism: Viscum album; assembly: GCA_963277665.1. NCBI lineage: Eukaryota > Viridiplantae > Streptophyta > Magnoliopsida > Santalales > Viscaceae > Viscum > Viscum album. The sequence continues at coordinate 625,069,472 of OY728133.1, forward strand.
GACCATGGGCATCATTCGGTCAGTTTTGGGACCCCATGTATTCACATGGATGTGAAAATAACATTTTATATGAATTAATTTAAAGTAATGAAAAATGTAACATAAACATTTATCCTCTAGTAAAAAAAATTATATGGGTTTATATAAGCTATATTTACAACTATAAATATTAATTATTAACATAAAAATATTTCCTACATCATTGTATTTTATTGATAATTTTTAGTCATCATATAAATAAATTTATTAATGAAACAATGATGATTAGTGATTACATTATTAATGAGTGATTGAAATTTATGAGATTATAAATACAAAAATAAACTTATTTTGAAACATTTTATTCCCTCCAAGAATTTTAGGGATTATTCTTACTTGTTATATTTTAATTAATGATTTTTTTTAGATAGAATCAAGTTTTTATGGATTTCTAAAAATTCATGATATGAATAGTATAAAACTTGACATAATTGAGTTTTTAAATCAAATACAATTTTATTAAATGATATAATAGTCATAAAAATCTATGATTTAGCCAAATGACTTATATAATATTTAACATTTCCTTAATAAACCACTTGAGGTCTGATTGTTATTTTATAAAAACTAATTTAACCATATTGTATGAATATACAAGAAGACATGGTGAGAGTTAAATTAGTTAACTAAAGGTTAGAGCAAAAGGATATGGTTAAATTTGAAAAAAAACTGATCTAAATCCTATTGGTTGAGAGGATTTAGAAATTAAATCATCTTATATTCAAATTAAATTAGTTTTTGACCTTTTTAAATTGAAATTCATTTTATAATAAAATAATATTTCAAGGCATCCCAAAGGTACCCTTCCCCCCTCTTATAAAAGGTCACCACCTCTAATACTTACACACACCTCTCAAGTCCCTTTTATTTCCCAATAATTACTATAATAATCTTCCAACATCCCTTAATTACTCCTTAAATACTTTTCTTAGTCATATAGAAATTCAAAAATTACTTTGGGCTCAAATCAAAGGGAGTTACACATTTTAAGAGGTATCATCTTCTCTAAAGTTACATTCCATTATTTTACTTCCCCACTCCCTATTGTATTATCATTATTAATTGATTTAATAAAAAACATGTATACTAAATATACTAGGATGTTTTTATAAGAATATTTTAAGTAAACTTACACAAACCTCCATTTGATGGATACAAACATATTGTTTCTATGTACGGTGAACTATTGCCTCATAAAACGATGATTATTCGATTTTCCCCTACCACCTATCATAGTGGACATCATGATGGAAATCTATTTATATTTATATATATTCTTTATATTTTATCTATGATAGTGTAATTAATATTTATAAAAATACCTTTATTCTTTTCATTATGTTTAAATATGATAATTTCATTTGAGGAAGTGTGGACTACCTCCCCCTCAAAGTGATATGACTTTTTCAAGTCGTACATGGACATATAAAGGATGAAATTAATTAAAATATGTAACATATATCATATGATATTATAATTTAATTATAATATACTTATGTATCTTTAATTTTTCATTCCTTTAAATATGAAAAGGAAATGAATGTAGTGTTCATGTGTACGTGCGGCTTACCGTCTCCATGAACGGTGCATTTCATTTATTAAATCCAAATGTTATGGACTATTATAAATACATATATACTAGATCTAAAAAGTGTATAATGGATATATATATGATATTTAAATCATGAATATGATTCTGGAGATAATGGACTTTTGACCATAGGTACAATTTGTAATTGTAACAAGTTTATTTTGGACTCTAATACCAAACATCGACAAAGCGAATGATATGAACATGAATAATTATATGATTTTTATATCTAGGTAATAAGTTATATAAATGGGATAATAAACTTTAAAAAGGATCTTTATTAATTATAAATTAACTTAGGTTTACTATTTAGGTATATAAAGAACGAACAAGACAAGTTGGACACAAGGTAAGGGAAATTCATAAATCAATTTCTATTATTTGGGTTGATCTTCTACTTCATGACTATGTCATGATATGATTATGTGGGAAATAAATTTTGATATCCTATCTTGAATTTATACTTTCTTTATTAATATTTATTTTTAATACACATAATCTATCTATTTAATTTAGAAAATGATCTTTTTAAGGGAATTTGTCCCAATTTCCTTTCATTGAGGCATATCTTGATAATATACACCTCCTTATTTTATACATACTATAATAAACCCCCTTTTCTATAAATTTAATTCAAATAGAATGTTTTTACTATGAAGCATTTTACTAAATGAGAAAAAGAATTTTTTTAACGTATGCCGGAAAAATGACCTCTCTACTTCCAAAATCATTATTAGGATTCCTCTACAAGCCCTAATGTTTCTAAAAGGAAAAGAAATCCATTATTCCTTTTTTGGGTGTTTTGGTATTCAAAATGTTTTTTGAAATATACTGAGTATTTCAATATCTTGAAATTATTTCTTGTGGTTCAAAATGGAAGGTTTTTATTGAATTTTTGATATTTTTAATATTTTATGCCTAATAATTATATAATGGTACTTTAACATTTGACAGGTGGTTACATGAAAAAAAAATGATGGGTGGTTGCGTGAAAAACCAAATGATTGGTGGTTCTATGATAAATCAATTACAGGTGGTTACATTATAACCTATAATGCATTGGGTATATAATTTGTTCATATAGATTTTCCATTTATTGATATGTGTGGATGTCGACCGTACGGTTATTCCATTTAAATATTTTCATGTCCCAAGTTACTTTTATATGCTATATGTTTCTTTTTATGGGATATTTTGTAATATTTTGGTTACAAAAAGGGTAATAAATGAGCTTATATGTTTTGAAGTATTTTTTCTACTTCTTAAAGGTGAAAACAATTACTTTATGGTAATGGTTTCATTTTTTATATTTTTTTACAAGACAAATAGTTTTCTTTCATTAAGTATCCCTTACATTGATTTTTATGCTCATCCAAATTTTTTAAATTATTTTCAATAGGCATAATTAAGAGTATAGTCAAGGATGGGATCAATGAATAGTTATGATGCTAAAAAATGAAATGATTTCACATTATGTTTTGAAGAGTTTTTGTATTATGAAAAAAATGATAGTGATAAGACGTTTCTACTTGTAATATTAAAGATGCCATGTTTAAATTATGACCAAATTATCTAAATATATAAACCTAAAATATCCTCAATGTGAATTAATGTATAATTATTGAATTGTCTCTAGATTAAGTAGTGTTTAAGTCTTGGGCCTTATAGTAGTCCTCATTTTCTCATGGATGATCTAAAAAAATTCTTTACTAGCTCACACAGACTTCGGTCCCATGAGTGTTAACTTGCTTGGATTATTTCAACAAATTGGTGACCTATAGTGTTTCCCATAAAAACTCTTGAATGGTGTTATACCAGTTGTGGGGTGATATTTGTTTTTTACTCAAGCTTCATCAAGGTTAATTGATCCTTCCGATTAAGGCCAAAGTCTAACAAGCATGCCCAAAAAATGTCCTTCAAGATATATGTGGTCTTCCCTATCTAGATGTAAATATAGCGGTGAAACATTGTTATCAAGAAAAACATATTCCTTAAAGCTTCTTGTAATCCCCTCCCAAATAGAGATGTGAAGCGAGTATCACAATCATAGATAATCATGGTCGGAACTCCATGGATTCAACTATCACTTACATGAGAAGGTATATCGTGCTCTATAATGAATTCTTATATCAAATAGTTTGTATGTGGGTCGACTTAGTGATTCAGTCTATGATCAACTATATGGAATCATTTCTCCTAGAAATATGTGGTAATATCATCACTAATCCCATTGATATCCTATAAAACTTCGACTATATCACCACAAGGGTTTGAGCTAAACATGCCAGAACTCAGTGCTCAGCCTCTACATGCTGAAAAGTGAGGCACAGGAGAAAAACTATAGAACTACCTTCTATTAATATGTCCACCAAAACTAAAATTAGAGGACCTAGAACATCCTTTCCACACTAGAATGAACCATTGAAGGAGATTTATGAAATTTCTACAACACCTCCTCCCACAATATCAAAGGTGCCATCATCCATCCTATGAAAAGGATAACATGATCCACACCTTTAGAATATACATGAGAAGAATATAAAGTGTATATATAAGTATGGAAGGTCTCACAATTGGTATATAAATTCTAAGAGTCCATGACATGCTATTAAATTGATGGGGTACCAACCATCTACTAAAGAGATGAATCGTTATCCATGTCCACAAAGGACAACATAAAAGATGACTACCACTCTGAAGCCTCAGTTAATTATTTGGGAAAAGATCTCCTACTTGGAGAATCACTCACCATGTTCCCCTCCCCAAGATTATAGAAAAAATTATAGTCCTAGTCTGGTAGGAATTATAGAAATTTCATTTGTCTCAATTTATGATCCTTTTGACAGAAGATACACTCGAGACTCTTAAGTTATGAGTAAATGATATACCAATAATCCATCGGGCAGTGTCACCACATCCTCAAATAGAAGAAATCCATTTCTAACTCAAGATCCTAGGTCACGTACTTCTGGTTATGTTTTCTCTACTAGAATGAACCATATGAAATCTTATCCTACCTCTTCATCATCAAACATCCATGTTTGACCCCTGATGAATCATAGAACACTAATTACATTACATCCTCGTCCAGAAATATCATTATGGGAGCTCTCTTCAAACTCTGTCTCAGCTTCTGAAATCATTTTCTAACACCTTTCTGTCAACATGAAACGCTACCTCATCCATGTAAAATATTACATGTGTATTTTAACTCTGTCTAATTAGGGTACAAACAACCAAAAACACCCTACCAATTCCAGGAAACATTTAACCTTGGTAACACACTTGGGTGGAACCCAAGAAGGAATGACCTCATACTTTATGGAATCCACTACTACTCTAGCCTCCGAGATTTCATGTCCTATAAAGTGGACATCTCAAATTAAAAAATAAAACTTCTAGAGATTACTGTAGAAATGGAACCCTCTGAGTTTTTCCAAAACCATTATCAAGTGTATCACATGATCCTCCTTGGAGGTTGAATATACTAGGATTTATTCAATTATGAAAACCATTAACCAGTCTATGAAGGAACGAATGATCCGGTTCATGAGGCACATGAAAATTGCAGGGGATTTCATTATTCCAAATAGTATCCCAAAATAATCATATTAACTATAATAACAACTTCATATCATATTCAGTATTTGTTCATCATGTACTCATAGTTAGTGATAGCCTGATATGAGGTCAATCATTAAGAACCATTTGAACCCTCTCAACTGATTGATGAGGTCATTAATCCACAGTACTTGATACTTATTTGTCATGTACACCATGTTCAATCATTATAAATCTACCCAGAAGCACAAGATCAAGTATCCCTTCTTGGCATAAAACACTGGGGATTCCTAAGGGAAATCAAGATCTCGCAAATCATTCTCCTGCAAGTAATCCAACTACATTCTACACCCTCAAATATCTATGGGGGAAACCTGATATGATTTTTTATATATCAATTCCTTATCGGTATACTTTTTAATGCTAATTTCTATCCCTCGACGGAGAGGGAAACCGGTATGTCCTCAGGAAAGATGTCCTTGTACTCTACCACCACTATAGAGAACTGAGAACCCAAAGCATCCACTTCTCCGAGAGTCTTTCTAGAAAAATGGTGGGTAATTAGCTACAGTGTCCTATTCATGAGATCATCCTACTCCACCATGTTCTCATTTTTAAACATAATGTAAATACTCATTCTGTCAATGAAGAAATACCACATCCTCCACCTAAAATAGTCAATATGGGTATGAACATTTGATAGATAGTCCAAATATGAAATGAAATTGTAAGGCCAAATTTCTCTAGTAAAGAAATATCATACGATAGTCTCACATACAAGTGTCATATCACAAAATTGACATAACTTATCAATCACAGAGTCATCATCGATCAGAGTCACCAAACATAATGGTTAATCTAATGGAGCAACAAAAACCTATAAATCTTGAACAAGGATTGTGGAAAAAAGGAATTACTAGGACCTGTGTCTATCAATCATGAAACTAAATATTAATAGACAGACATCACATATCATATCATCCGTGGATCCTCGAGTTCATAGGACTCCAAAAACTGCAGTTGGAATCATCCTTGTCCACCTCCCCCATAGCCAGGCGTGTTCCACTTGGGGGTAGTGGTGGTAATAGGTTGAACCTCCAGCCGCCTCCTACATCCCTACCAGCCCCTCTTAAACAACATCCACAATACACAACACCATACTACTCCCTCTATATCTACCATAGTTGTGCCTCAATCACCTCTTGATTAGATTTACAACAGGTCATACCATATCAGGAATGATTTTCCCTAACGTAGTAGGAGAAACAAAACCTATCCATATGCTAATTAGATCCACCCTAACATCCATTCTTAATAGTCCCTGAGTCCTGGGATCACCTCTTAAAGAATATGACATGATTGGAATCGTGTGACTACATCCAACTACCTAATTTTGAGGAATTAACTAATATGTTCACATTTATACTCACACTACCATTATATGATCTTATAGAAATATCTCCACCAACAATAATATCTCAATAACCCATAAATATGTTGGAATTAAAAGGGATAATATAGAATCCCGGATTCCCCTAATAAATCCTTAACCATAGTTATGATCTCTAAAGAACATGTCTCAAACCATATCCAAGGTGTAACATTAGAGATCTATAGATCTCACTGAGTACACATCGATGGTAATACCACTCTATAACTGATTCCAAATCTACTGTATGTGTACAAAACACAACATGGAAAAATATAAATAATCTATAAAAATATGGTCAATTTATATCTAGGAGAGAGATATCTCATCACATAACTGAGTCACTAAACTCCACCATCTCCCAATAGAGCCCTACAGATGACTTACGAGGGGGTATTTCATTTAATCTTCTTGCATTCTTACAAGATAAAAATATAAACTCAAAACACTAAACACAATTTCCCCAAACCAAACTCATTGTAACTAGTTCTATGGTAGCACAAAATATTTTGATTCCACTCTATCATAACCTGACCTACCAAGGTCTATCCCATGATTACCTTAATCCCACATCCAATAGGTCAGCGTTAGGTGACCAGCATTGAGAAGACATATCCTACTAATTAGAGTCATTATCCTAATGTACCATTACACATTCACAAATCATAAAGACAAAAAAATACTGAAATGTATAAAAAATTAAATGATTCTTGTGTCCATCTAAGATCCCACAATAGAGTGTGATAGTAAAAGAATTGAAAATAGAAAATGTTTCCATATATAGTACCTTCTAAAAAATGTAAATGTCCATCCATCTCAAAGGGAAAGGACTAAGTCAATATAAAATATCCTGGTAAAACACCTCAATATTTTGATATCAAGATATGCTCAACCCACTCATTATACCCCATTATACCATCAAAAGGGACTTCATCTTCATAAGACAGAACAAGTTTACAAAAATCCATGTGCGGGTGAGTATAACAACAATCTATTAGACTCCCTGAAAAAAACTAAACACGAAGTACCAAGTACATTCATCTCAATAATAGATATAGAATCTATGTATAACATAAATACCTTGATATACATAGGAATGACACCATAATAGCCGACAATCATTACATAGTATAGGCCTTAGGAGTTTGAACAAATCAATGCTTGTTCTTGGAGAACCATATCCACGAGCCACGATATCATGACACTTTATTAAGAGGTATATATCCTCCCCCAATGAAATATCATTGATCTATGAAGACTCTGATACACAGATAGTGGGTCAAGCACAAAACTATTTTGGGAAACCATGATCCCAATCAATTTTAACCAGCTACGTAGGAGATCGTCTTTTAGTGGTAGCACAAACCATACTAATACAGCTTGCTTGTTGGAGGATCAACACCCTAATCATGGAGGTCACAATGATTCCACAAACGCCACCCAGAGAATAAAGGATTCTAAGTATCAAACTTCAGTCTCATTGAGGGACACTATAACTCTATCAGAGACTTAACATCTAGAGGGATATAAATCTAGTGATTCGGATGCAATTCCACACTATACCATAGATTTAATGGGCCATGGTAAACACAATCAACCTATAGTGGTCTAAAATATGAAAACTAAGAGTCAAAAAAACTCTTTAAGGGGGTAAAAGGTGTGTACAAGGAGGATCCTAGTGTGTCAAGCTATCCCCATGATTCCTTATGGGGAAGAGCTTCTCACAGAATGTAGTCTCCATATAGACAGCATGTAGAAGGTGTACATAACATGTAGAGACACATCATAACTAGCATGTTTACAATGGTTGTGTTCCTGTGTTGTGGTCAGGTATGTGTACCAAACCGAGTACAAAAAGTCATGTCTATATAAATGTACACAATTTATCATTTGGATGTGTAATTTTTCCTGTGTGAGTGTACTCTGTAAAGTACATACCGAGCCACACAGAATGTGTCACACAACATGTTATAGGGTTCACACTCCTGGTGATCCCTAACTATGGCTGAAATCATATATCCATGTCCAGGGGTCCACATGACATGTAATATTGATTTAAAATTTCTTATTGCTTATGATTTTCATATATTATTCTTTTTTATACCAGGCTTCTCCAGAAACCCCACCCTTTTTGAAAGGTATAGATTGGGGTTTGTCCGAGACTATTTTTATCCAATCTCAGAAATCTCGGTCAGTAATCCTCTTAGTGAATGATACTTGGATTAAAATCATCATCGTTCATTTAACTTGAGAATAATGGAATGAAAAAAACCTTATATTCCACTCTCAATTATCCAAGTCCATCCTCACACCTTGACCAAACAATTGATCATGAAAAACACCAACATTATCAATCTTTTTTTTTGCAGAATGGTCACACACAAATTTTATACCATGTATTCATGAAACCATTGGACCAAAGAAAACTCCCACGAAGAACATGAGAAGAATAGTGGGAGAAAAACAAAAGCCAAAAAATTGAGGAATAAACCTCATTCTTTGTTCATTTATCCTCTACTAAGTATCATATAAAGGAAGTATAAAGTTGAATAAATCTACAACCAATTAAAAAAACTCATCAAATTAAATCTATCAATGATTCATGTATGAATTCTATTTGATCAATTGACTCATGTTAATCTAGGATTACGACACGAGATGGAAATAAAAAATAAAAACCTACAACATGGATTTTGGATCTATAATTGATGAATAATTGTCATTTTTTCATCATTGACAAGGTACATAGTCTCTGTTGTCATGAAGATCCATGATCTATCATCATCCGCCAAGAAAATCTCTCTAATGGTTGTCAAAAACTCTAGGTTTTATGTGAGAAACCATGCAAAAAAATCCCATAACCTTACAATTAAAAAATAAAAAATCATTTCATAAAAAAAAGTAAATATTTAATTTTATTTATTTTATTTAATTACGCCCATGACAACATTTGCACAAATGGATCATGCCGATAATGATTATGTCGTTCTAGGGGAAAGAACAACATTTTGATCTCAACCAATGACTTCATATTTTTTATATGAGATCTCATTTGGGAGTTATATTAATTTTTCAAGAAAACATCATACAAATGATAATTAATATATTTCATATATTTCATATAATTATCCTAGGCACATCGGGCCTCAAAATCGGACACACTCTCAGCAGCTTTCCTAAAAATTAATCCATATAATATTCAAATTAATGCATAGAAAATATTAAAAGATACAAATAGTTATCAATTTAATTTATTCAGATCAAAACATATTTCAAGAAAAAATATTTTCAAAAATCACATATATATTACTTTCAAATGATTTTAATTTTCATTTCTATTTAATTGATATCTAATGATTTAATTTCATACATGTATGAAATTAAAAATATTTTATATATTACTATTTAAACACTAAAATCCAATGATTCTGTGATAACTATCACATAATAGTTTTTTAATAGTATATCATGGTTTATTGTAATTAATTGTATCATGTAAAGAACGCTATCCAACATATAAATTTTTTTTGTGGGTAACTATATCATAAACTCTCAGGGTTTTACAAACATCATGGGTATTATAATTAAATGGTTTGTTTTAAATATATAAAAGGTTTAGACTATCTATTGTAAGTATTGATTATAATAAATTACTCAAGTATAAATCTATGATATTCCAATGCTTGTTCTGATTCTCAAACAACATTTCCCAATTCGCAATATCATTCATTATCTTAGGGATACTTCCACTCATTTGAGAAATAATTTCTCCATCAAAACCCTGATGATAACAAATTTACGTTTTATAGTGTTACCTCGGTTGTCTTATGTAGTCAATACCTTTATAGAAAGGAAAAAAAATCTACCGCATATCATAAAAAATAATACATGAAGAAACACCATTGAATTCATCTTATACTAATACACATATGATAACATTAATTTCTTTTGATGTTAAATTATAATCATAATATTATTCAAAATTTCATAACTCAGGGTCATTTATATGAAGTTTATATGTTTAAACCACTTTAAAGTAAACATTTAAAAAAACGTTTCAAATATATTACTATTATAGATTTATAACAACCATAATTTTCAAAATTAATATATGGTCCTCTAATAATAAACATACAATATCATTGATCATCCACAAATCTATCATTTTTAGGATGTATTTTTATTACAAAATTTTCATGAAAAAAAGTTCAATATTTTAAATTGAGTCTCTAATACCACATTTGGTATCATCAATAAGATATCAATGTCCTAGCAATGATACTGAATTTTTTCTCAAATAATTAGTATAATAATAATCAAGAGAGATATGAATTTATTCCCTTAAATAATTTCATCAATTTAAACATCCCCCTTTATGTTGTAATGAATCCATAATTCTATTTTTTTGAGTTAACACAATGGGAATAAATTATAAAAGGAGATACATACATAATATTTTTATTGTGGTTTAGGGAAAAAATTAATATCCCAAAGTACACTCCACCAACACCCAGTGTGGATAGGATGATTTTTACTAATAATCTATTAAAGGGATCTCATAATATAGTGAATGAAGTTGAAACCTACTACATTGATTTTATTATGTTTTATACTATGTTACTGAGGACCTGAATACTATGTTAAAAAAATTGGAAACCTAAATACATGTATTTGTACAGGTTGTGTTAAATTTTATAATAAGTGAGTACAAGATGGAAACCCTTATGTAAAAATACAAGAAATTTAGTAATAAAAAAACATCATCTTATAGTTTCAATCCTTTTAAATTAATGTATATTATACCATCAAAAAAATATTCAATGTATAAAATTTCTAATTAGATCAATAATGGTAATTGATTTTTAGTGAACAAAAAAATACAAAAAACAGTCTTCAATTTATCACATGCTTCCTCATTTATCCTTCCATTTTCATAGAAGTTATTAAGAAATAGAAAAATTAATACAATTAATAACATTACCATATTATTTTCTTCCATAAAAATTAACATAAATAATAATATAATTAATTTAATTTACAAATAAGTTAGATTATATATTTCCAATGAGAGTATGTATATCCTATCATTTAGCAATTTTCATGTGTTTATTTGAAGTCCTAATGGTCTTTTAGAGAAATAAATATATATAATAATAAGATATCATATATCAATTTTCACACCTCTTCCCCCATTTATAATTCAAAATAGAATAATCAAGTCAAAATATTTCTTTTAAATTTTACCAATTAAAATAGTATTTAAATTATTAAATAATCCCTAAAATTTCATTATATATTTACGGAAAAATTTTAATATTTTAATTTGAAATTTTATTAAATATTGATTATTATTAATAAAAAATATTCTATTTAGATTATTACTTAACATATTCATCTTTTAGTTCTTCATTTAATGCTAATCTCCTTCATAATGTGACTCTTTTTTCACCTTGAACATGTTTTCAAGATCATGTCATTATAATACCTTCACATCATGAGAATATATAACTCAATAAAATCAATAAAATTAAACTAGGTATCTTCAAGATATTAATTTCTTCATAATAGTGGTGACATGTTCTTCATGCTAGATAGAAAAATAATCAAATATAAAAGTAATCATTTTTAGACCTTAAACATTTTTCAAAATTCCATAATTTATAAATGAATTTATATTAAACATATAATAAATTTCATACATTTGAAATAAATCTTCATTATATATGATGTGTATGATATCCCTATATGTGAACATATTCTACATGAGAGAAACATATACATGGTAACAAATTTCCCTAAAAATTTAATTATATATAAGAAAATTTCATAGATTCACAGTAATGATTTGGATTTTTTCGATTTTTTTTAAAATTCCATATTATATTGAATACCTTAAATATATCTTCTATATCTAATATCCTTAAAATTAAATTCATTATTTTTATTAATATGTAATATCATTTCTGTTCATTCTTAATAAATTTTACATATATGAAATTCATTATAGATAATATGTAACATATTTCTAGAAGATAGTTAAATTTTTCAAACCCTTCTTTAGATGCGTAACATAGTTTAAATTATCACATTTTAATATGTAATATATTTATAAATTCATATGTTTGTTTTGGATTCTGTGTATATGAGTATTTACAACCATATATAATATGAAATATCTTCTTCAGTATGCATAAAATAATTTTCAATGTCGACTATCTAATTTTACCAATATATAAGATATTTTTCTCCATGAAAGATCTTTTTATATGTTTGTAAAATAATTTATTTAAGTATATATTAACATATTATAATTGGTAACAAATAATAAATAACATATAAAACAATGTGTAACTAATTTAAAAATTATCAAAAAACATATATTGAGGAATTTAATGAAGCCAAACAATATCCCATCCTTTGTTATTTTAAACACTACTTTTAAAGGTAGGTCAATTTTTTAGTATGAGATGATTTTTTAATTGAAAATATCATATTAGTACAATATAGTATAAATGTATAGATGTTTTTTGAGATATTTTATTAACATTAATGGAGTTAATAATGGGATGTTAGCTTCATATGGGAATGTATATGATAATGAAAATGGATTGGGGATACAAAAAATTAACTTCACTTACACACAAAATTGGAATAAAAAATATTCACCATTTTAATTAGAAACAAAGATCCACTATAAAAACAAACTATCATGACCATTGATGCAAGAAAATAAAATTATATTCTAAATAAATATTTGAAATTTGTTAGGACCACCTGGATCAGCTCTGCCACGTTGATCTCATCGGTGATATTTTTTGTATGGAAGTATCTAATTTCATGTTCAGAATCTAGGAGTTCAGTATTAAAATAACCCACACCCTGATCCCCTCTCTGTCACATGATATCTCTATAATCTTCACAACTAACATGGATTTTTTATTATTATGCAAAATTAATTAACTAATCATAATATTAAAATAATTAAAAAATATTTTGTTCCTGGGAGTTCACATAGATTGCACATTATACATCAAATTAGATCCTTTTTTGATATTTAATTGTCATATGTAATTTACTATATTTTGAAATGTATTGTGATAAAATTTTTTATGGTCTGTTTTGTATACTATATATTTACACGAATAGTAAGCTAGCACAACATGTCACGATATACATGGACTATAGTTCTGGGGGTAGAACCATGTTGTATTCACTATTGTTATGACCACAAGGAATGATATATGTATACTAGGATTGTATCAATGAAAATTCATGAAATTATCGAATGTGTATTATGACCAATGCATGTTTTATAACGATATAATTTACACTGTATTTAAAACACTACATGAAAATCAATAAGACATTCCAAAAATAACTTGGAATATTCTCTAAATGGGATGAAACATGTTACATAACTTGTATATAGAAGATATATTTTAGTAATTTTGGGACTGGTTTTGTTTCGTGGATGATATTTGATACATGGAATCTAATGAGGACACATATAAACTAGTTGACCGACAAAAAATTACATAGAAAGTTTAATCATCTAGGTAAACACAATCTCGAAACTGGATACACAACATTTAGTCCCAACAATACCTTATGTTGTTCTAGTTATAAATAAATTTAAGCTAATGAATCCATATACTGAGTAAAAAATGCCAATATTTATGCGTCTTCCTCCTTGTGTGAGTTGAAAAAGGGAACACACTGTGTAATTTATCCTTACAAACTATTTAACAATGTCTTATAGTTAGAGACCTTTGAAACTCTAGATAAAATCATTGAGTGTTATTCATATGTTTTTGGATTATTCAAGATCATAAAAACTAATATAAATGTTTTATCTCATTAGTTTAATTAAAAACATAAATATAAATATGAAAACTATTAAAATAATCTAGAAAACTGATTAAATAAATTATAAATTAATAATTGTTAAAATGAGAGAACTATGATACAAAATTAAAATTATGATATACAATAGAATAATTGGATTTGTTCCAATTTTTATTTATTTAGTGATATCAATGGATAAAATCCAAATAACTTGATGACTATATTCAGGGAATCTCATAAAAATGTTTTTACATTTAATTTATAAATCATTTAAAAATATAATCAACTAAAATGGGAATATAATTTTAATCAATGTTCAACTTTTATTATCATTATGTTGTGATATTTGTGGATAATATAATAATGGATTACTTTAGGTGTACCCACACATTCTCCATGAATCTCCATATTATACTCTTGAACATTCATATTCTAGTGCATTATATACAAGTGGTTCATGTCATTCATTTTTTATCAAACAAAAGATTTATTATATTTCATTGTATGTTCTTGAGAGGGAAGATGAGATAATAATGCTATTATGGATTGATATAATTCTAGGGATATTTTTGTGGTGCACAGAAAGTCTCACACCCTCTAAAATGATATGACATTAAATTTATACATAGGGTTGAAAAAATTAATAATTGGATTACAACCCGTTATCAATTTAGTTATTTTGTGTTATAGACAGGTAATATAATAATATTATTATTATTATTTCAATGACATGTATTTATTTATATATCATTTTTTATTTAAATATAATATTTTTATTTAAATTATTCAAAAAGAAGTTATTTTATTTTTTTCAAGCCATTAGCTCAACCCATTTATCCTCCGCAAGACTTAATAAACCATGAATAATAAATAATTACTAAAAGAAATATTATTTAATTAGATATTAATTAAATATTATTTTCACTAAAACCATGAATAAAAATTTATATTAATTTCCAAGTAACTAAATAATTATTTAAATTAATTTTCTCAATAAACTTATGAAAAAATAAATATTTATTTATTACCTTGTGAATAAATAAACAAGTGATAAAATTAAATTCACATATTATAAACATGAATACCCCACGAATGAATTTATGTGACTAACCTCACTTGAATAATTATTATTCAAAAAAAGAATAATTTTTATTCTTAATAGTAAATTCAAAAAAAAATAGATTTTTGATAGAGATTGTGTGAGACCCACTAGTCCTCATTCTAATTGTTATTAGGTGATCATAACTAAATTCCAAGATAAAAATATAGAAAACATCAAGAAAATTATAGTTTAATTAGTTAATGTCAGATAAACAAAAACCATTATTCAAATTCATTCATGGAATATATTCCATTTCTCATGATATTTGAATACAAAATATGCAAACATAAGTCAATACCCTATATGATTGATTTGCATTTCATTGATTTGATGACATGCACTCACATGCAAACAATCATGACCTTGTATTTCTTATGATCAATATATTTCAATTAAATCCCTATAGATATCATACTCTATTAACCTAGAAGGGAGAAATCCTTTCTTGACTTATTCAATTATTGTTCAATAATTTATGATTAAAACTACATATACAACATCACACTGAGAATATATCATCAAAATATTCATACACGCATTAAATTGAATGATTTGTGATATAAATTAAAAATTAACTCAAGTATATAGAACAATACACATGTTTAGGGATATGAATATCCAATGATATAAAAACATATGGAATTTATATTTGTGGTTCAATACACATGACCTCCTTCTTCAATTTCACAAAGTGAGAACATCATGAGATGGAGTGTATTTATATTATGGGCCTCCAAAAAATGGTAATAAAACATAATTTATATCCTGGTTGACATATTTTATCTAAACCATATGACTTATGTTTAGTAATATTGATATATAATCTCTAGGTTCGCATTATAGTGGGGACATTATAAAACCTTTTTTTATGAAAATACATTACCAACATTTTGAAATGTAAATTTTGTATAATAATAATCATTTTTTGATATGATATTTTTCAATATATTAGTAATTGAATGAAAAAAAACTTATTCAGTTCTAGGGAATCAACTCCAAAAAAGAATCGATGGATGGAGTTTATAGCATATAACAATTATGGTAAGAAACACCCGGTGTATTTCTTGAAGGTATTTAGAGTTTTATTCAAGTGATTGGATAAAGGACATAAATCTCATGAGTGAAAATAGAGATTATTGAAATATCCAATTATTTAATTAGATGGTTTTGGATCACTATTTTAATCAAATTTACCACTAAGCGAAGAAGGATTTATTACATTTAGAGATTCATCGATTATAGGACAATGTTTAATCCATATATTAAATGTTATAGTTATTTCTTATACAATAACAAATTTAAAGATCCAATTAAATGGTTATCTAATTCATGATATTGAGTTTGTGATATTAATCTTTTATTTGAAAATATGGAGATACTCTTTATATGGTGAAATATGTATAATATATAACAATCCAATGATTTTTATGAATATACATTCATAGAATGATATTAACAATTGTAAATGGAGAAGAATAAAACAATTTAAGGACTGTGACTAATGATACACCACCATCTTAGGAAGGAAAACATGTTCATCGATTCCTTGAATATGAATAATCAAAGGTTTCTATACATGATTAGAATAAAAAAGGATCCAATCTTCATGGATTTAGTAATGATGTATATTATTATTATTAAGGAATGAAATGTATCATTCATTTTAAAAATTTCCAAACAAGAATTACTCAAAAAGATAAATAGGGTTCAATAAGATGACAAGGCTATATCAAAGATCATTTTATCTATAAATGATGTGAAATTTATAATCATTTTCTATAAATATGGTGTTTTAATTTTTGGTAGGATATTATGTATACTGTTTTAGCCTGTGGTAATGATATAATTTTTAGATGAAGCTCATATATCAAACATCTCAATAAAAATGGTAGCATCAAGATGTATTGAGATATGTGGGAACACATTTTTTAGGATAATGTGAAGAAAGAAATTTATAAATATGTGTCATGATATTTGATATGTTAGCAAGGAGATATTGATAGGAAACATCCAAAATGGTTCATGTGACCATTCTCTATTCCATTATGGAAATGAAAGAATATCATAATAGACATTCCCACTCGATGCCATATGACATATAAGAGGAATAATTCGTTATGTGATATAATCGATTTCCTTACAAATAAATCACATTTCAAAGAAATATAGTATAATCCAACCATAGAGTGATACTTATTAATTTATATGAATGATTTTGTGAGGATTTATAGTGAACCTATATCAAATATATCTATTCATGACTCTCATTTAACATATTAATTTTTGAAGATACATGAGAAGGATCTAAAGACCGAGTTACATTTGAGTAACCAAGTCACCTTTCAGTAACATAAAACCTACATATATCATTGAAATGAATTGTTAATAATAATTATTAGAATGTAAATGATTTACACGAAAAATAAAATATATTACATTGTTCAGTTGTATATCCTTACGGATTCAGGAGTGTTGTCTCATTTTCTATTTAATATAAAATGGGAGATTATAATGATAGATCAGTATATAATAATTTTGATGCACACTAATAATATTATGTTTCCAACCAATTATGTTAGTTTCATCCACCATCATATATATTTGGGGTTCCATCCACATAAAACAATATTTAGGTAAAATCAATTGTTTAGTTAAAAGCTCCAACTACCTTAACTAGCTCTTCAAGCGTATTGTCTGCACATCATGAAGATAATGTAAGATATGATTCCTAGTGTATCATATAGAAATTCATCATTTTATATATTTGTTTAAACTTAAAAAATTTTGGGAAAAAATACCTCATGGTACCATTTAATCATTCTTGAGGTGATTGTGTTTGTTAAATAACTGGGCCTCCATGTTTTGTTTGTTGACAAAGCAAACCACGATGATTGTTTTTGTTGAAAAAGGGGGTATACGTGGTGTATTTTCAAGTTCAAGAGAATTTTCTAACAATATAGGATTCAAATAACGACCTAAAAAATTAATGTATGATCAGAAGGCAGTACAACAGAAGCATATATAGGGTGGTGCCTTTTCCGAGTGTTTGACAAATTTTTCGAACTCAAAATTGACAAATGGATAAAAGTGTTTTTGGAAAAGGGACTTGTGTACCAGTATCATGGATACATGGAATGTTTCAAACCATATTTTTTTCAATATCACAACATTACAATAGGGCAAATGAATGAGGGGATCCCATGTTTTGGTTTGGGTGCACAAGGTGACTAGGGTGACAGAGGCTCAGGCAGCTGGACTTGCACACTGAGAGCGACTTGCGCGTGGCACTCAGGGTGACGAAAATTCTTATAAATAGAGGGACAACCCTAATCATTTTGAACTAATATCAACACTTAGAAGAAATTTGAGCTTTAATCACGTAGGTATTTTTGGCACGCAGGTGGTGGTGTGGGTGTGCTAGTATAAGGTTATTAAAAAGTTGTGAACCTGTTTATAGTTGCATGCCACTATTAATTTGGCTGTAAAAGGTTGTGAGTCTCCCACGTTCTGAGTTGGAGAAGGGGGTGTCATTTAATTGTTTAGGCAGCACTTGAGTTCCATTATTGGAGAAGCACACCAAAGCATAGAGAAGCACACCAGGCTTAGAGAAGTGTTCCCTTTATTCTAGGGCTACGCAATAGTTGGAGAATTTCCCATTACTATTAGTGAAAAGTGTAATTAATCTATGGGAGAATGTTGGAAATCAACAGAGCATCTACATAAAAAGAATGATGCATGAATTTTTTTATAATAAAGAGACCTACCAGTCTTTAAACTCTGAGTAGGTCTTTTGAGGAAGTACTGAGAACAATTTAGTTGAGAGAGCAGTGATCTTTCATATTTGTAAAAAAAGGGATAGTGAGTCTGCTCTAGACATTGTAAATAGCAGTGCATTTTTAGTGGATTTGGTACATCAGCACATCGCTCATGTATTCTCCATGGATGTAGCCCCTTTAAGTTGAACTATGTAAAACAAATTGTCATGTGCATGATTTAATTTCTGTTTATACTTTTCTATAGGAAAGAGAGAGAATATAGTTTTTCTTAACATCAAAACTAGATAAATAAGGACAATTGTTTTAATCTATCATACCATTATTCAACCTCCCCCCTAGGGTATCTAACCAAGTATACCTGACAATTAGTATTAGAGGGAATGTCTAATATCAGTGGTTCTATCTCAATTAGAGGTCTCCAATTATAAAGAGATTATGATCTTTGACAGGAATTATTTTCAACTATAGAAAAATCAGATGCAACACTACTCCCATTCATTGGGAATGGATCCGTTCACAGTAACAATGC
This sequence comes from Viscum album, assembly GCA_963277665.1. Lineage (NCBI taxonomy): Eukaryota > Viridiplantae > Streptophyta > Magnoliopsida > Santalales > Viscaceae > Viscum > Viscum album. Next base: position 625,089,344 of record OY728133.1, read on the forward strand.
ATGGTATAATAGCCGATATTAATAGTGGTGCATTATGATAAGCTGAGCAAAGAGAATTTTATGTTGACGCCGATGAAATCAATGCTTTAGGGGGATCCCTATCCAATGATATCTATACGTAGGTGATTTCATGAAAAACCTCACATTCCATGTAGGAAATTTTTTTGCATATATATGAAGGATAAATAAATGTTAGTGAAGAAAAGATGCAATTGTTGCAGAAAAAGTATGAAGATCATAGAATGAGCCTGAATGAGTCAGTTGATGCATTTGTTGATAGGGTAAATGAGGTAGTGGAAGAGATGAAGGGTCTTGGTGAATTAATTGAAGATATAAAGATTGTGAAGTGAATCTTGCAGAAACATCCACCTCACTTCAATCCAAAGGTTTCATTATTATAAGACAGCGATCAAAAGAGGTGACACTGGATAACTTGCACAGTACCCTTGTATCATATGATATGAGAAATGATGACAATGATGCTATGGAAACGGAGAAATCCAAAGAGGTGTCATTCAAATCCATGAAAAAGTTCACTATTAAGACTCTCAAGAAGAAGAAGAGACAGATGAGGTGATTGCATTCCTCTCCTCAAACCTTCAAAGAGGAAAAGGAAAGATTAAAGGGAAACATCCACTTGCTATTTTTCGATGTGGAAAGGTTTGACATCTTGCAGCAAGGTTCCCCAAAAAGTTCCAATAAGATGATGATTTCGTTGAATCAAAAATTCCATAGAATAATTATTCAGCCTGTGTGAAAGTAAAGAAATAGTTCAAGATAAATTTTTTTAAGAAGAAGAAACTTCTTTAAAAAAATTGATAGTTCAGATGAGTCTGAGGTTGAGGAGGTTGAGGAGATAGAGAACTTTAGAGATCATTAAGAGAATGTTGTGGGGACATTTTTTGATAGTTCTCATAAAAAGGATAAAAACAGAGCTAATGAATATGAATAATAATTAGATGTAAGAGTCGACATGGAAGTTGAATTCGAAGGATCTCTTGAATATATAGATGTTTCGAGAGAAAAAACAAAGAAATCCAACAAGGTGTTACATGATGACAACTCTACCTGCAACAGTAGGAAGAAGAAAGTATGAGCTGGTAAAAGAAATAGAAAACATTAATTATTCCATGCTAGAGAGATCAGAAAAGTTTTATGGACATAAACACAATATTGAAGAATAGAAAATAGAGATCGATGTCCTGAATAGAAAAGTGAATGATCAAGTCAAGCTTATTGATGAACAAAAAGAAGAAGTCATCAGTATGTGACAAAAAATAAAGGATAAAAAACTATTGACCCCCAATGTGACATCAGGAAATAAGATCATTAAAAATACTGAAAAGATGAATGAGGATCCTAGTAGTTCAGCCGGAAAGAAGCCGCAATCGAGATTAGATGTTAAGGCTGATTTGGGGCTCGATCAAAAACATAAAGCAGTCATGGTTAAAATTAGAACAAAATCACTCATTCTGAGAATGAAAATTGATGTGGGTATAAATCATAACCACAAAATTCAATAAAACCAAGAGACTACTACCATTACAGAAATGAAACACTTGAATGCACCTTTCATCTGGTGTTATTGTTGTGGAAGGATGGGACACTCACAAAATGTGTGTTTGATAGCTAGAAGATACCGAAGGGCACAAGAAAAAACGTGGAAACCAAACATAGATTGGTTCTCCAGAACAAATTTTTAAGGACACTATTATTGGTGTAGAGGATTTGGGAACACTGCTAGATATTATACATCAACCATACAGAGGAATGTTCCGATGATAAATCAAAATGTTCAAAAGAAGAAGATCAATGATCCAACAGGTGAGTTAAAAGTGAAAAATATATTTGCATATTCTCAAGATGATGTTGGTACATCATACTCTAAGAAAGATCAGAAATCTCATTATATGCCGAGAGTGAAGAAAGAAATATAGACTAGGAAGATGAGAGAAGAGAAGGCAGTGATTGCTAATATTTCCATTAATGAATGATACTATTCTGGTGTAGGGATCCTTGGTAGTGGTCACATGTCTCACATGATAGGCAATATGTATGTAGTTATAGTCAAGGAATATGAAAAATAATGAGTTTTCAAGTTTTGGAAATGATTAAGTCCTGAATATAATTGGATCGGGAATGGCCATGTTTGGGGGAAAAGAAATAAGATGTGCTGATGTCCTTGTTGTAGAAGGTCTCACTCACAATTTTCTCAGTGTTAGTCAACTGTGTGACTCAGGGCATTCTATAAAGTTTTCCAAGAAGATGTGTGTCATCAAGGGATGATATGTTATAGTGATCGTACAAGGAATGGGGAAAAAGGGAAATCTCTAACTATTATGTGGAGAAGAAGATATGTGCTTTCTATCCAGAGAGGAAGAAAATATGTTGTGGCCCAGACGACTTGGTCATCTATGGAAACCATCCATAGAAGATATGGTAAAATGTGATGCAGCTAGAGACCTCCCTAATATATCATGTGATTGTGCAAATTTGTGTGATTCCTATTAATAAGGTAATATTATCATAAAGACGTACAATTATATAGAAAAGAAGTCAACAAGAGTGCTCAAATTGGGGCCTACTGATGTTTGTGGAACAATATTACCAATATCCATTGATGGGAAGAGGTATTACATTCTTTTTATTGATTATTATAGTTGAATGGCATGATTATTTTTCATTTCCCATAAGTCTGATGTGTTTAGTTTCCTAAAATAGTACTAAAGGTAATTTGAAAGAAATATTGGGTAGAAAATTATGATGTTTCATACTGACAATGGTTAACAATTCAGAAATAGTTATGTTGAAAAATATCTTTGGAAACATGGGATAATGAAACATTTTTCTTTAGTGATAACTCCCCAATTGAATGAAGTGTTTTAAAGGATAAATTAGATCATTAAAAAATATGCAGAACGATTCTCATTGAGAATGACCTAGTATTGAAATTTTGGAAGGAAGAAGTTTTGACATCAGTTTACATTTCTAATAGGGATCTACTGTGTATGAAAGAAAGAATTACTTCGTATGAGATGTGGTATGGAAAGAATACAATAGTAAAATACATTGGAATCATTGGATGTATGTTCTTCATTCTCAACAAAAAAGACATAGAAAATTTGATTCATGTGGAGATGAGGGAATATTCCATGGCTACTCAAGAAAATTAAAAGCATGCAAATGCTTCAACAAGAGGCTAGGAAGAGTAGTTAATACAAATGATGTCATAGTAATGGAAAATGAAAAGAATAATAAATAGCCTAGTGAAAAGTTTCTTGATGAAAGTGATGAAGAGGGAAGAAATGTTGGGGGAGTAGAAGTTAAAGATACTGATTCAGAATAAGGTACAAATGATGAGAAGGAGAAAGTAAAGTTGGTATCTTCACAAAAGATAAATATTCAGGCTAAAATTGAAAGGAAAAATAACATTTTTGATCATACAGTTCCTGTTTAGACAATAATAATGAAATATCTATAGAATAAATCATTCATATCTCTGGTATAGCCAAGATTCTTTTCTGATACAGTGAAGACGAAAATTGGCTTTAGTATATGAATTTAAAGCTAGATCAGATTGAGTAGAATCAGACATGGGAGATTATTTTGAGTTCAATAGATAAAAATATCATATGATCTAAATGGGTCTTTTTCAACAAGATGAATGAATATGAAATAGTTATTCGAAACAAAGCATGACTAGTGTGAAAAGGATACTTTTAGATTGAGGGTGTAACACCCCGACCCCAGCTACCCAGAGTCGGTGCATTACTTCATAACATTGGCATGATCACAAAAGATCATGTCTCGAAAGACCGATTAGTTTTGTAGCCTTGGAAACACTAGATACATTCGGAAACGTTACATTACATCATAAAGTGAAAAACTACAATAACATAGTCTCCATAGTCCACACTTCTATCCTCTTCGGACTATCCCTGCAGGTCATTCATAAAATACTTCTTCACATCCTGGAAAATATTAAAACATTGAAAGGGGTGAGCTCAGATGCTCAGTAAGGATAGCAATATTGCGGAAGCCTTCATAAATAAACATAAACATTTAAGGCATTGTATAACTAAAACAAAAGCCTTTTAAACTTGAACATCAACATAATATGGCAAAAGTAAAATGAGATAATTCCATTTACTCCTTCACATGGATATTCTACTGGTCGAATAATCACATGAAATATCATTAACCACTTTCATAATGATGGATTGCATAATGCCAGACTATCATAACCACGTAGTCAAGGCCTCGTGCCAAGACCACAAATAATATTTTGTCAAGGCCTTGTTCCAAGACACTAGTTTGTCTCATGAGACCTGCTGATGCATCGAGGAGCTATAGCGGGCTCCACCCGTCACTTATTATGTCCAATTCATTCCTCATATGAATAGGTTTAAACATATCATAAACCATAACATAATAGTATCACATAAAACATGCATAAAGGAAACATAACAGTTCCACATTTCAATCACAAGATATAAATACAACACATTGATATAATAAAAACGCTTTCAAAACCATTTTCAATACCAAAATAAAAGAAAGTTAAAACTTTGTATTTATATTTCATTAAAAAAACGTGATGTCTTGTAGAGGAAGACGAAACTCAAATAATGGTCACGATGGCGGAGAAGTCGTTGTCACTGCATATGTACGGAAAGAAAAACATTCCCTTTTTGTCGTTTAGTGAAACACTTTGTATAAAAAATATTCCTTTTGAATAACATAAAAGTCAAAGGGGTTTATACACCGTATAAAAGATAGTTGTGTATAAAACCAATTATGCCTCAATGAAAGGGGATTGAGACGAAGTCCTTAGAAAGATCATTTTTAAAATAAAATAGATCTATTATGTGTATTCACTATAGGTACACATAAAGAAAGTAAAAATAAAAAATAGGACATAATAATAGCATGACATAATTTGAAAGTAGGAGATTAACCCAAATAATGGAAGTTGGGTTAAGAAATTCCCTTACCTCGTGTCCGACTTGACTCAACCGTTCTTTAACCTCCTCAAAATCGTGTAACTCTTTTTGATTTGAGCCAAAGGCTTCCTTGGGAAGAGTTCTGCCCAAATTGAGGCTTCTAGGAGTATGAGGGGGAAGTTGGGAGAGTATTTGGGCACAGGTTGGCTGAGCCAAATGGCTTGAAAGTGTGAATGAGGTGGGAGAGGTGGGGGCCTTTTATAAGTGGAGAGGAGGGGCTCTTTTGGAAAGATTGAAATGTTACATTATTATACAATGCTGTTCGGATTCTAAAGGTCCCAAACTTATATAATTCTTGGATAAGGTGATAAGGGTTCTAAATCTCTTCATCCAATAGGCTTTGGACAAGTGTAAGCCTTGGATTTTGCATTATCTTCTCATTTTATTTAAATCGTTAAATAATGAGGTCATCGCCGCATCATAATGATGTCATAAATAATTTAATTTATTTAATGTCTAAAAATTATAAAAAAATACTATGATGTAGGAAATCTTTTTAGCTTTCAAATGAATATTTATAGTCAAAATTTGGACTTGTGTAACCACACTAAAAAACTGTTTTAGTAAAACAACTCATGTTTGTGTCAATTTAATTTTAACATTAAATAAATATATATTAATGTAATTTCCAACAAAAGTGGCTCCATGGGTTGTCTTGGTCGGCCATGAATCATCCAATAGGAGTAGGACAAGTGTAATGCTCATCTCATATTATTAAAACATTATTTTTACCTTAAACTACACTAATTACCTCTAATCGCGATTGAGAACTTAAAAGTTACTATTCACCAAAAATTTATTTTAATCTCATTGAACCACATTTTACTTCTTAATGACAACCATGTATGTCGGATTTTTGAAAATTAAATCACAGAAGTGGTAATATTTCATTTAAATGAAAAATCAGTTATTTAACTACCACTTAGTGGTTTCACTATTCATCAAAAATTGATGTTTTTCAGAACAAAGCCAAAATTTCACCCTAAGCTATAATTGATATTCCGAATTCAAAAATGATTTCTATTTTACAAAATTCCAAACATATAAGTTGCATTAATTAATTTTATAATTAATTCCCGCTATTACAAAAAATGGCGTGTTTCTAAGAAACAATTTATATCAAAAGATTGGCAAGTGTTCATGCCCAATTTCAATGTTAAGTTAATTCTAATGACCACCATTGGATAAAATGGTAAAAATATATTCTAATTATACTCTAAAACCACTCAATAGTATAATTTATCACTATAAATTATTTTGATTAAAAAAGTTGTTTTTAAGTATTTTTCACTATTCATAAAAAATTAGATGTTCTCAGAAAAATACCAAAAATTCAACATAGGCTAATTTCGATATTCTGAATCAAAAAATGAAGTCCATTTTAAAATATAAAATTTATATAATTTTAAGAAGTGGTTATTACTATTCATAACGACTACTTTGATTAGTGGCGGTGTTTTAGAACTCGAAGTTGCGTACAATGCAAGCTATTGCATTATTGAATGAGAAGCGTATCATGGAAGCTCGGGGTGTTACATTCTCCCCTCCTTCAATAAATTGCGTCCTATCAATTGGAAATTTTTCTTTGAAAATAAAAGGTTGAAAAGGGAAAATACAATTGAGGAAAACCCACATCGGAAATAAGATTAATAAAATTTAGCCTTAATAAGAGGGAAAGGGAAATGAAAAAGTCACCACCCAATTATGATCTCGATTAGGAGAACATTTGTGGAAATTAGAGACATATAATTGGAGGAAAAACTTAAATATTTGTAGGGAGTGATTGAGGTCATCAATTACAATCAACTGTCAAATTGAGGGCCTCAAAGCCTTCAATCTATGTTGATTTAAAATATCATCAGTTCAACAAGACATAAGGTATTAGGATAACGCATTTTTTTGTTTTAATATCCCTTTAATAAAGTTTAAGAATTAATTAATTCATTGAATAAGAGATAGGTATAAATATATTTATGGTTGACAATTAGAGTTTCAACCTTCAACTCATCTTTCACTCAAAAGATAATAGAATTCAAAAATATTATACTTATCCTAATTGTATAAGGTTCCAAATGTTAACACATACCATTTAGATTAGTAAAATTATTTTGTAATAACCCGGGACTTCCTGTAGGCTAGTGGTAGGAAATAAAGGCATGTCGCACTATGATTGTGGGTTTGATTCCTGCATCTTTGTCCGACGCGACGGGTTATGCCCCACCCTGCAGGTTGTCCTTTTCCTAAAACTATAGCATTATTATATTCCAAAAATAATATTTAAAAATACATTAACCTTAAACAATACTATCCAAAGATCAACTTAATCCATTCTAACCTTTATAGTTATCCAAAATACTTCTGTCCAACTCACAGTCCAAATTTTATAAGGAAGGTAAACATAATGAAGATCCTTTTTCCCACGTAACAACATGTGAACACCTTCATCATGTATTCTTTTTAAACATACTGAATTACCATGATCCGTTATTCCTTATAGAATACTAGATATACTGCTTCTATCCGAAAATGTATACAAAACATCAATCAGTTTCAAGGAAGTTAAGTATATCCAATATAATTTATCCAAATCAACCACGTCTTATTCCAAAATCACAATCTCAGTATCAGAACCATATTATGGTCTATCTTTATCTCAACCATATATTTTCCAAAAATTTAACCTACTGTGGAGTCACTTTTCTTGGTTCCACACATACTCAAGTCCTTGATGAAATAGTACTACAGTACAATCCTTATATACTCCATAATTATTATGACCAGTACATCATTGATACAACACTCAAATTACAAAATTATTTAATAACAACATAAGAACTCTAATCATTACTCCTCATCTGTGGTAGTATCATAACTTGATTATTATCCAATAACATCACATGGGGCATACTCTGATGATTTGGGCATTGGTTTGCCTAGTGTCCCCAATCCTTGCAGAAGAGGCATTTTACATTTGAAACCATTTTCTTACCCTTGCAGTCACGCACTTTGTGTCCTTTTTCTCTACACTTATAACAAACTCACATTCCCTTTAGGCAAGTTCCATGATGTTTCTTCCCACAATTACCACATATTGGAAAATTCTTCTTTCCCCTCATCCCTTTATCCTTCATTCTCTCTTCCATCCCTTTCGTCTCTTTCTTCTCTTCAAAGCCATATGACTCAGAGAATTATTTACTTATCTTATTAACACATGATACTATTTCTTCATATGTTGAGAACCCATGGGAGACTATTTCTCTTCTAAATGTTGGATTAATACCGTGAAAGATACGATCCTTCTTACTCTTTGGATCATACGTACTGCTGGAGTTCACATTCCTTCTACTCGGCGCCATTTCTATACAATGGCATAAACTAGGTTAGTTTATGAATTACAATGAATAATTCCAAACTTTTAAAATACTTAAAGTAAATTGAACGGTTTATGGATATAATCCATAATAATAAGAATGTTTTCATTAAGGAAGTATATAATCATAAACCCTACATATTGGTTTGTAAAGAAAATGAGAATTATCCTAAGAAAATCCCTCGGGAGTGTCGTAACCAGGAGTGCAACAAGGCCCGTTGTCGTGCACCAGTTCCCGTTTGAGTCTAGCTCAAAGCAGTGTTTTCGGGTTTTACCCCTTGGTACATCTGTGCCAGAGCTGCCTCTACCTGCTCATATCCAGACAGGGATGTATTGCTCGGAAAACTCACAACATCTATATAATACCAAAATTCTAGGAAGCTCTTCTACACTAATCCTCAAAGTCTATCTTTGGTCTATGTGATCTAATCAGAGTTTATCTAAATCTAGCTTCCAAGGTTAGTACTAAACTGCCTCTGATATCAACTGTAACACCCCGACCCCAGCTACCCAGAGTCGGTGCATTACTTCGTAACATTGGCATGATCACAAAAGTTCAAGTCTGGAAAGACCGATTAGTTTTGTAGCCTTGGAAACACTAGATACATTCGTAAACGTTACATTACATCATAAAGTGAAAAAACTAAAATAACATAGTCTCCATAGTCCACACTTCTATCCTCTTAGGACTATCCATGCAGGTCATTCATAAAATACTTCTTCACATTTTGGAAAATATTAAAACATTGAAAGGGGTGAGCTCAGATGCTCAGTAAGGATAACAATATTGCGGAAGCCTTCATAAATAAACATAAACATTTAAGGCAATGTATAACTAAAACAAAAGCCTTTTAAACTTGAACATCAACATAATATGGAAAAAGTAAAATGAGATAATGCCATTTACTCCTTCACATGGATATTCTACTGGTCGAATAATCACATGAAATATCATTAACCACTTTCATAATGATGGAATGCATAATGCCAGACTATCATAACCACTGAGTCAAGGCCTCGTGCCAAGACCACAAATAAGATTTTGTCAAGGCCTTGTTCCAAGACACTAGTTTGTCTCATGAGACCTGCCGATGCATCGAGGAGCTATAGCGGGCTCCACCCGTCACTTATTAAGTCTAATGCATTCCTCATATGAATAGGTTTAAACATATCATAAACCATAACATAATCGTATCACATAAAACATGCATAAAGGAAACATAACAGTTCCACATTTCAATCACAAGATATAAATACAACACATTGATATAATAAAAACGTTTTCAAAACCATTTTAAATACCAAAATAAAAGAAAGTTAAAACTTTGTATTTATTTTTCATTAAAAAAAAACCTGATGGCTTGTAGAGGAAGACGAAACTCAAATAATGGTCACGACGGCGGAGACGTCGTTGTCGCCACATATGTACGGAAAGAGAATCATTCCCTTTTTGTCGATTAGTAAAACACTTCGTATAAAAAAGATTCCTTTTGAATAACGTAAAAATCAAAGGGGTTTGTACACCATATAAAAGAAAGTTGTGTATAAAACCAATTATGCCTCAATGAAAGGGGATTGAGACGAAGTCCTTAGAAAGATCATTTTTAAAATAAAATAGATCTATTATGTGTATTCACTATAGGTACACATAAAGAAAGTAAAAATACAAAATAGGACATAATAATATCATGAAATAATTTGAAAGTAGGAGATTAACCCAAATAATGGAAGTTGGGTTAAGAAATTCCCTTACCTCGTGTCCGACTTGACTCAACCGTTCTTTAACCTCCTCAAAATCGGGTAAATCTTTTTGATTTGAGCCAAAGGCTTCCTTGGGAAGAGTTCTGCCCAAAGTGAGGCTTCTAGGAGTATGAGGGGGAAGTTGGGAGAGTATTTGGGCAGATTTTGGCCGAGCCAAATGGCTTGAAAGTGTGAATAAGGTGGGAGAGGTGGGGGCCTTTTATAAGTGGAGAGGAGGGGCTCTTTTGGAAAGATTGAAATGTTACATTATTATACAATGATCTTCGGATTATAAAAGTCCCAAACTTATATAATTCGTGAATAAGGTGATAAGGGTTTGGAATCTCTTCATCCAATAGGCTTTGGACAAGTGTAAGCCTTGGATTTTGCATTATCTTCTCATTTTATTTAAATCGTTAAATAATGAGGTCATCGCCGCATCATAATGATGTCATAAATAATTTAATTTATTTAATGTCTAAAAATTATAAAACAAATACTATGATGTAGGAAATCTTTTTAGATTTCTAATGAATATTTATAGTCAAAATTTGGACTTTTGTAACCCCACTTAAAAACTGTTTTAGTAAAACAACTCATGTTTGTGTCAATTTAATTTTAACATTAAATAAATATATATTAATGTCATTTCCAACAAAAGTGGATCCATGGGGTCCCCAAGTTGACCCATGGGTTTTCTTGGTCGGCCATGACTCATCAAATAGGAGTAGGACAAGTGTCAAGCTCATCTCATATTATTAAAACATTATTTTTACCTTAAACTACACTAATTACCTCTAATCTCGATTAAGAACTTAAAAGTTACTATTCACCAAAAATTTATTTTAATCTCATTGAACCACGTTTTACTTCTTAATGACAACCATGTATGTCGGATTTTTGAAAATCAAATCACAGAAGTGGTAATATTTCATTTAAATAAAAAATCAGTTATTTAACTACCACTTAGTGGTTTCACTATTCATCAAAAATTGAAGTTTTCCAGAACAAAGCCAAAATTTCACCCTAAGCTATAATTGATATTCCGAATTCCAAAATTATGTCTATTTTACAAAATTCCAAACATATAAGTTGCATTAATTAATTTTATAATTAATTCCCGCTGTTACAAAAAATGGCGTGTTTCTAAGAAACAATTTATATCAAAAGATTGGCAATTGTTCATGCCCAATTTCAATGTTAAGTTAATTCTAATGACCACCATTGGATAAAATGGTAAAAATATATTCTAATTATACTATAAAACCACTAAATAGTATAATTTATCACTATAAATTATTTTGATTATAAAAGTTTTTTTTAAGTATTTTTCACTATTCATAAAAAATTAGATGTTCTCAGAAAAATACCAAAAATTCAACATAGGCTAATTTCGATATTCCAAATCCAAAAATTAAGTCCATTTTAAAATATAAAATTTCTATAATTTTAAGAAGTGGTTATTACTATTCATAACGACTACTTTGATTAGTGGCGGTGTTTTAGAACTCGAAGTTGCGTACAATGCAAGCTATTACATTATTGAATGAGAAACGTATCATGGAAGCTCGGGGTTTTACAGAGGGTATATATGTTGAAGAGACATTTGCACTAGTTTCAAGTCTGGAGACAATCAGATTATTCCTAGCCATTGAAGTGCAACAGAAATTCCAAGTTTTATAGATGGATGTTAAATTTGCGTTCATGAATGGGATTCTAGAGGAAGAAGTGTATATCAAGAAGCCAAATTACATTATCAATCATGTGGATGAGAACATGGTTTTTCAGCTAAAGAAGGAATTATATGTGCCGGAACAATAACCAAGAGCATGGTACACAATGCTTGATTGTTATTTGAATATGATTGGTTTCTAGCATGGTGGATTTGATTACTATCTCTATTTCATCAAAAATAGTAATCAATGGATGATGGTGCCGATTTATGTTGATGACATAATATTTTTTGGATCAGATGAAGCTCAGTGCAGACAATTTTCTAAATTTATGAAATGTGAGTTCGAAATTTCAATGATTGGAGAGCTGACATTTTTCCTTAGTTTACATGTGTCATAAGGAAGGAATGACACATTAATTTCTCAATCCAAATATGCCAAGGAGGTTCTGAGAAGATTTGGAATAGAAAATTAAAAGGATATGAAGACTTTTTTTGCTACCAGAATGAAATTACAGAATGTTAATGATGACAAGGCAGTTACTATAAGTAAATATAGGCAGATTATAGGGATTTTACTATACCTAACAGCAACAAGACCTGAAATTTTTTTTTCCACATTCCAAGCATCACGATATCAAATAAATCCCAAGGAAAGCCACATGATTGCAGTGAAAATAATAATTTGGTATATTAAGGGCACTGTGGATTTTGGATTGATGTATAGTGAAAAATATCAGTCGGAGCTATTGGGATTTACAGATGCAAATTGGGCCAGTTCAGTGGATGACTGGAAATCAACATTAGCATGTGTTTTTATCTTGGTGGATTGTGTATTTCGTGGTTAAAAAGAAAGAAATATTTCATTTTATTGAGGACTACAGAGGCTGAGTATATTGCGGCCACTCAAACATGCACACAATTAATATGGATGAAGCACCAACTTAATGACATGGGAGTTGAAGTGATGTCTTCGATTAGAATCCAGTGCGACAAATCATGTGCAATAAATCTCAGAAAAAATCACATTCAACACACAATGATAATGTACATTGAGATAAAGTATCATTTTACAATGGAGATGTTTGATAAGGGAATCATGAGGTTGGAGTATTTGCCTACAAAGTTACAGGTTACAGTTATTTTGACAAAGGCCTTACCCAAGGTAGCTTTTGAGAGACATCGACTTGATCTGGTAGTTTTTTCAACTCCCAGTACTTGAAAGAGTGTAGATGTGGAGGACCCACTCTCCTCAAGGTATGGTGTGTTTTTATTTAATATACTAATTTGTATTTTTCACTCTATTGCAGACCACTAAGAAGTGTCCTTTCGGTTCATTGACAAAGCTGAAGAAAGTGTGACTTCTAATTGGGTTGAAATTATGGCTAATGAAGGGAGAAATGTATTTGAAAAAGGCATATGGATAAGCTGATAGGTGGGGTTGTGAAATAGGGGGAGTTTATCAAGACAAGTGAATAAGATGATAGGGGGAGCACCATGATGAGAGTATGTAGTGTTCAAAGTGATGATCCAAATATTAGCTTAGACAACACAAGGACCCAAGAAGTAAAGAAGGACAGTATTCAATATGACAATGCTAGAAGTGATTGATCAAAGAATAGATATCATGACAGCTGAGGATAATGATTAAATAAGAAGAGTGGTGTTAGAATGGTGTTAGAAGTATTTCATTGATCAAAAATTGGTATTAGTTTGGTATCTACAATTGGATTCAGAAATGAAGATATTCATTGATGAAATTGTCATTTACTCTTGTTTCTCACACTGAGAATTGCTCATGTGGGCATAGAGTACGTGTTGAGTGAATCCTTGATCGCGATCAGAATCGCAACAGGGGAACGGTGGCTAAAGTGTTAACGCATTATCATGTTATGATAAGTGTTGTCAAAAAACTGAAATGGGGATATTTTTGGGAAAAAATCTCTCAAGGTAATATTGAATCATTTTTTAGGTGATTGTAATTGTTGACAATGTGGGCCTCCATGTTGTGTTTGTTGACAAACCAGACCATGATGTTCATTTATTGTTGAAAAAGGTGGTTCACATAGTTTTTTTGAGTTCAAGAGACGTTGATATTAATCCAAAATTGAAATAAGAACCCAGATAAAGTAATGGACAGTCTAGAGGTGGTACAAAAAGAGAAAATATAAGGAGGTGACGTTTTCTAGTGTTTTTAAAAATTTTGGGCCTCAAAATTTACAAAGGGAGAAATTTTTTTCTGGAAAAGGTACTTGCATGCCAGTGTCATGGAGATTTGGAAATTTGTACGCCATATTATTTTCAATATCATAACATCAAAATATAGAAAATGAAAAAGGGGTGACCATGTTTTAGTTTGGGCATGCAAGTTGACTAAGAAGTCAGAGGCTTAGGAGGCTGGACTTGTGCGCTGGGAGGAGACTAGCATGTCATGATCAGGGTGACCAAAATGCCTATAAATATAGGTTTATCCCTCCACATTTTTAATTGAAGTGAAAAACATAGAGAAAATTAAATCTCTAGTTGCGTAGTTGATGTGGGTGAGAAAGTTGTGGTGTGTCGCGCAAGTATAAGGTTATTCAAAAGTTGTGAGGATGTTGATAATTGAGTTCCAATATCTGTTTGGGAATAAAAGGGTGTGAGTCGCCCATGTTTTGAGTTGGAGAAGGGATTGTCGCGCATGTGGTTTGGTGAATCTTTCATGAGATGATTATAGATTCATGCCAAATCATATAGAAGTGCTTCATGATTAGAAAAGTGAACAAAAGCATAGAGAAACATGCCAGGATTAATGAAAGCACACCATCCATTCTAGGGCTGTGCGAAAGTTGGAGAATTTCCTTTTACCTTTGGTGTAAAGTGATATTAATCTACAAGAGATAGTTGTACATCAATAGAGCATCTACGTACAGAGAAATATGAATTCATTTTTGATAATGAAAGGACCTACAAGTCTTTAAATTTTTAGTGGATATTATGAAGAAGCAATGATCACACATCAGTTGATAGAGAAGTGAGATTTCATATTTTGTGTGGTTATACACCAGGAGGGACAGTGAGTCTGCTCCGAACATTGTAAACAGCAGTGCACATTTAGAGGATTGGGTACATCAGCACATTGACAGTGTATACTCCTTGGATGTATCCCAATGAGGTATAATTAAGTGAAAATTACTATGTCATGTGCATGATATAACTTCTGGTTATACAATAATACATGATAGAGAGAGAAGATAGTTTTTTT
This sequence comes from Viscum album, assembly GCA_963277665.1. Classification (NCBI taxonomy): domain Eukaryota; kingdom Viridiplantae; phylum Streptophyta; class Magnoliopsida; order Santalales; family Viscaceae; genus Viscum; species Viscum album. The sequence continues at coordinate 625,104,373 of OY728133.1, forward strand.
TAATAGTGAAACATGATAAATTGGGGAAGTTGTTTTAATATGTCATTTTCTGATTCACCCCCCCTCTCTGTGTATCTAACCTAGTGGACCTAACAAACATCATGAACATTATTCATTATTTTTGAATATCCAAACTTCTTCACTTCTATACCACAATCATCTTATGAGTATTGAAAATTTTTACTATGGTTTTACTCATATTTGAGATCTTATTTTCCTCAACTAGAAACTGAGAATCACATGACTTGTATAAAAAATCACTCATTTTTAAGTTATTTTCCTATTATTGTGAATATTTTCTCCTTCTGATTCCAAAAAAATTACTTCTTTCCTCCTAGAATTTTAGTTTAGTATCTATCTGGTTCCTATCCATATTTTTTGGTTATTCCAGTCCAACTAAGGATGAAAATCACCACATTACTTCCTTTTTCAAAAACTTTTTCAACATGTGTGATATATTTTTAACTCCATAAATATTTGTTATTTCTAAAAATATATCCTCATATAGCTTTTAGATGAAGTGATACTTTATTTCATTATTATTTTTCCAATATTGAATCATTATATTTCATTCCAAGTCAATCTCAATATTTGAGTCACACAAAAAATAAAAATTATATTCTTCCTCATATATCCTTTGATAACCCTTTCAAATATAAAAACTATATTCCTTCATCCAAAAATGTATTACACTCAACTCCCATTATAGATATTGTGACTATTGGTTAAATATTTTATATTAAACTAACCAGTATTCCACCAAAATGTAAAAATGTATCCAAAATTGTCCTTCAATGTATTTGAATCTCCCATGTTCTTTTTTATTAAAAATAATACCATGTATTATATAGTACAATGAAAAGTTCCAGGATTCTAGAAAATATTTTGTAATACGTAATCCATTTAATAGCCTCCCAATTCTATATTCCAAAGATAAACATATACCTACTGAAAACTCCCTCTACTTGATAATTGTATGGATAAATACATACTATAGAGTATATAAAAAATTTTATAACTAATTCATATAAAAGAATGTCTAGTAACTTGACCACAAAATTTCATATCGGTGCCCCCTCATTACTATGTTTAAGAACTATAGTTGCATCTAATATATTTACTTCCAACATTTTCAAGAAATACACTATTTTCTAGATATAGTCCTCTTGGGTTAGGTACGTTGTACCCAAACATAGGGTTCTTAGAATCCTTATACCTAAAATTAAAATTGTTGTACGGAGGCCCTTTATCTCTAAACCACTAGAAAAATAAATCATTATATCATTGATTATTTACATAATCAGACTAAAACTAAACATATCATTGCTGTATAAAACGAATATTATACTACTCCCATAACTATACTACTTCTTCTAATATAAATGGTCTGAATTCCTCTAAAAATATCATTATTTTTAATGAAGTGCTTAAAATTATTATTCCAATTCTGAAGCATTTTCTTCAACCCCTAAAATTAATTTTGAGTCAAAATGTAAGTAATTGGTTCTAGTGAATTTTGAAATAAAATGTATAATATATACTGATCTCTATATTGAATTTCCTATGAAGTGTTTATGTCTTTATGTCTAACTATTCTTAAAGAATTCCTTCTGATATTACCATATCACACATCATTAATATATTTATATGCTTAAATACTTATGATTATATATATATATATATAATATACACATTACGTTTATCTAAAAACATTCCTAAGTAGCCTAAAATTATATCCACTATGACTATCCACCCCTTTCTTTAGTCAATAAACCTAGTTGATAAGATATAATTTACTCTCAACATGATTCTCTATTAGATCTTATATTCTAGACACCTGAATGGGACAAAGTAAATCCATCATGGATAACTAAAATTGGTTCATGTTTTTGAAAATAGTTTCCTATAATGATAACTTGATATCAATATCTTCAATTAGAAGTATATCGTGAAATCAATCATTATAAAATTTCACGTGACATTTTTCCTTAGTATATCTCTACTGGTGTTCTCATGGTTGAGTTCCTTATGATAATACTTCTTATGGTTCTCGAGAGTCTATATTACATGAAATATATGGTGCATATGGACTAGGAAACACATACATAACATGATCCCCTTATTCCAGTAATGTCTCCATACAGTCTCATGTTTATATTACTAAGGTGGTTAATTTATTTTCTAGTCAATCCATAAATTGTGGATTTCTATTTATCTAGACCGAATATTTTGACAATATATTTCTTTCATTAGAAATATTTTCTATGTTTATATATTTTTATAAGACCTATTTATTATATATTATATTTTTTACTTATGATGGAATTATGATTTTTGTTATTCCCATGTCAAAAACCAAACCCTTTATCAACAAATCTAACAAAGAAACATTCTCGTGACATAGCCTATATATTATCTCTTTACATGAAATTTATGTGGGAACATGATATTTAACTAAAGACATTGAGTTGGTTGAAATATATTATTCTTATAGACCAATAAGTCCTTCAATGTTCTTGTCAAATTTTCAATTATAGACTCCAAGTGTCTAACTATTCCACACAATTAACAGCATCCTCACAAAACACTTTGGGAAAACATACATGAATACACATACTCCTATAATTTTCTACAAATATTCTATTTATACTATAAAATAATTCATTCTTTTATAGTTTTTGTGGAATGATTTTACAAAATAAAATTTCCTCCATCTATAAAACTCATTAAAATTCCTTACTTTCATACTCATCACTATTTTTTGACCATATGTACATAAATTTTCATCTGGTATCTTCCTCCACAATATACCTCCACTAGAATAATATATCAAATACCTATAAATAGTTTTTTGATATTACACCCATATTTATATGTGTAATCATCATTTAAAATCATATATATGGGTTATACTCCATGAGAGCACACCATAGTCCCCCTGAAATGGTTACTTGAACAAAATCCAACTTCCAATAATTTAGAGTTTTCCCTACAATTCAAAAGGGAATCATGTACTTATTTCCAAAGAAAAAAACCCACACATTATTTTTTACACCCTCATACTATTTTTTTAATCCATTTGGAGAATTTATTTTTTCCCATAATCAAATTGGTGACCAAGATGATCATGCCATAAATTTCCCGAAGTTAATTCTCCAGCATGCATTTCTCCTTCTACAAAACTATTAATGTAGAGTGTCCCTTAATTCAGTTCTCTTTTAATGACTATAGATTATATTGAAATATTCTATACAACATCTATTAAAGTACTATAATAACATTCATCATCAAGTCGTATAATAAAAAATTTGTTCTTCTTTCACCTTGGGATATTCTACATGTCCTAGAACTCTATAATCCTTCTGTTTGTTTTCCATACCATCACATCACCTTTTCCCACTATATCAAATGTGTTTTTTATATAAGAGAGCCTTTTAATATAATCTAGAAGTATAATTTCTCATACTTCCTATATCATTTTTTTAAGTAATATATATATATTCTAACACCCATGTCCCCTAATATCTTGTAAAACATATAATAAATACACTCTTAATATACAATAAAGGATTTAAAAATACAATACCAAAAGCATAACCTCAATTTTTCCCACCCTCTTCACTATAATATTTCATTTGGTTGAATTCTATCCCACAATTCTAGTAAAATTATAATTCTTTGCTGTAGATTCCACACCACAATTACCTACATAGAGGATTAAAATGACCTCAATAAATTCTCCTGATATTTCAGAGACTAATAAAAGGTGTTTAGGGATTAATAACCTTAAACCAAATTCAAATAATAGTGAAAAATAACTACAAAATCAATAAAAATATCATAGAACACAATTTAAAATAAACAATAATGCTATAATGAAGGAATGTAGAAGCATACTAACACATGATCAAACAAGCATACATCATCTGATTTCCCCTTAGATAATTATTTGAATAAATAACACTAAAATAATATAAAAGGGTTTAATTATATATATATATATAGCCTTGACTATTCCTAATGTCTAAATAAAAATCTGGCTTCTCTATCTTCATTACCATGATATCCTATGCATAGATATGTAAATATAAATATGGTGTGTGCCTTCACTAATTTTCCCATGTGGGTTGTGCGAAGATAACTAAGTAGGGTCCTAAAAATCACCCATAATATATTCCATTATAATAATTTGTGTGTTTGAGTAAAATAAATACATAACTAAACATTCTTATCAAGTCCATGTGTGATAACCAGGTGATATCCCAAGGGGTTTAATCAACTCTTGCAGGGTCACCAAATTTAATAACATAAAACATGAAATAGAAAATTCTCAAAATTATTTCATAGTATATGAAGTTATTTTCTAAGGTTTAACCGACAAAGATAATATTGATGAAAATAGTACATCAATAACATTGAAATAAATATTTATTATTTTTTAAAGATAAATTTAATATAGTGATTATGGATTTTGAAGAATCGTGGAGAAGAAATAAAGAAAAATTATTTTGAGAAGAAATGAATCTATGTTTAGAGAAATATAGAGTATGATATAATTAATTATCAGTTATAGAGTATTAAAATTTATGTCCTAGAATATCTAATTCACTTAACAAACACATTCCATCCTAAAATATAATTTTCTCATAATGAGGTACTTTTTATTGTAAAATAATGGGTACTAGAAACCTCATTTGAACATAGGATAAGGAATATCTCAATGAGCATGCAGGAAGCCTAATCTATAGATATCACATTAAACAAGAACATTCAATCTATATATAAAATTTTCATGCTCAATGAAATAATGAAACTAAATACCCATCTTTAAAGCCCTTACAATGGTTAGGAAAACAAAATAGAGAAGGTAAATCAATGATGAAAAAATATAGAATCTCATCATGACATGAAATCTAAAAATAAAATATCTTACATATTCAATTTCTGTTCATCATGCATACCACACAACAAAAAAGCACTCCTTATGAAAGACATGTGAGGGTGAGAAAAAAAGGAAATAAAACCTAAAGATAGGATATATCCATGATCTGAGGTCCCATACTATGGTACTCTTACCATCTTCCTCAATTCCTTGGGATATTTCGACCATCCTACCCATGAACAAATTTTAAACCATTCAAAGACCATGATTCTCTATATTAATAATTTATACATTTATGTGGGTTTACATTATAAATATGGAGTTACGGTGTGTATTTTTAGACTCCTATATTTACTGGTCAACTCTTTTGATAAATTAACACTGTAAGACTAAATAATAATGTAAAAAAACACTATTTCAGGAAAACATTACGTCATTAGTTGATTTTCCATCATGAGTTACTTTTTTAATGCTTTAAAACAATTTTTGAACCCTCCCATTAACGTGAGAATAAGAAACATAACTCTTGACATCATTCTTCCCCTCATCCCATTCTTGACACAAATTATTTTAACATTAATAAAATACAATAAAATAAATGCAAGAATTTTTCATATCACGAGGAAACCAAGAAACCCAATGAGGCACACACACTCATTAGACCACTGCGTGATAACCAGGCCACCACGGTACACAACCTTACCTTCACTAATTCTATACTTGAATAATATCACCCCAAACCATATTATATGTACCATATTTATAATAATCATAGTTTGGAGTCATCTAAATCCTCATCCCATACACAAAAGTTGAGGCTAGGGAATCTACCATATCCCAACCACTACCCGAAGGAATGATTCATGGTTTCTCATCGATGTATTAACCCACAACCTTGAAAATCAAGGTTGTGGGTCTATCACTTATGTATCATGCCACATCATTTTAATAACAACCTTCCCTATCAAGACTATACATTATCTTGAAAAACATACTTTTTTACACAAGGAAAGTTCCTCAAAAACTCCTTCTCACTTGGGTTTAATAAAACATATCTCCACCTATACATTCTCACTCAACGTATGGCTAGAACTAATTTAAAATGTAAAATCCATTCTTGGTATAGTGGTTTGTATAGTTCCATATCATTAATTTTGGGGTTAGGTGTTAAGATCGCTCCTGAGAAAATTGGTCCATCATATATGCCATGCACATGAAACACAAACAGGGAACACATACTATCACAAAATCTCACCAGATCATCACATGAGTTCTACTAAGTTGGACCTATCCCCTAAATCATATAACATATCATCTTACTGTAACGACACAAATATTCATTAATGGAAAATCCCTCTTGATCCAGTTAAATGACTCTTTATATAAAATGTTTTATAAAATGTCAACTTCTTTGGTTTTATGATAAGAGTTTTGACAGTTACTTTTATAGTCGTTGAACAGTGATCACATGATTAGTATAAATATAAGGCTTTAATGAACCCAATTTTACTTAGACAAAGGAAGAGATGGACTCATCTAGTATAATTTCCCCATACGAAGCCCATTTTTAGGAGCTCGGAAAAGAGGTGTCGTCTTTGGGCTTCTCCCTTGACCAAGCCCAAGCTGAGCTTCAATATGTCAAGCTCGAACGTGACCGTCTACAGGAAAAGTGGAAGTTGATAGAGATTACCACTCGAGCGATGTTATCCGAGATTCCCCAAGAATCTTTCACCATCGCACACCGTACCCTTAGGTCTTATGTGGCTGTTTTAAGAGATTATTTAACAAATAAGTAGTAGTATGTTCATGTACATTATTTTTTTCTATATAATAATGAATATAATTTCTAGTCATTTTTGACACATTTTAAATAGTTTTAAAAGTAAAAATGGTGTTTTTAGTTATTATTTAATTAAGAAATATATTTTATTAAATTAAGGGATTTTTGAATTGAATAATATTTTAATAAAATAATATTATTATAATTAAATTAGTTTTTATTAAATATAAATGATCTTATAAATTTATGAATGAAATTAAAATTTTTATTAAGGTTTGAAAGCCATTTCTGTCAAAACCTCTGAATTTCCGATAAATGTTGGTTTTTATTTTAAAAGTGAAAAATTGACATATTTAGAATTTTTTTAGATAAAAAAATTTCATTTCTGGAATCAGGACGTCGAAATTATCTAACTGTGAATTTTTCATAATTTTCTGAGACAGTCAAATTTTTGGGTAAATATTAAATACCTTTTAAATATATAATGTGTTTTATGACATCATAATGACCCAATGGTGATGTAATAAAATACTATAATCCTTATGTTCGGACAATATATGTTTTATCATTAAAATAAAGTGATTTTGGGTTTTTTTGTCTTATTTTTCAAAGCATTAATGAACCCCTCAAGACTTATTCAACACTTTGCCTTTTTAAATTAATTTCCATGGGAGTGTGACTCACCTCCACATAAGAAACCTTATTATTTTAAGAATTTCGGACTTTCTCCTTATAAAATATTATTTTCCTCTTCCCTTTTCCCAAAACCATGGGCAAAAACCATGGGATGGTTTGTGGTTTGGATTAATTTAATGTAAGGGGACCTAAACCTAAATAATAAAGAATTCTCTCACCTTTCCTATATAAACCCACCCAAGCTCCCACTTCCTCCTCATTAAAATCCCTTGGAGTTCGTCCAAACACTTCCCTACTCTCTCTAGAATCCTCCCAAGGTGCTCCAAGCTCCCAAGAATCCTCTGACAAGCCTCTCTCTAGCCTTTGGAAGCACACTTCCAAGTAAGGGTTTTTTCTTCCTTTCTCATTTTTGTCAATTTTCTTTAAGTTGTGTTTCCCTTTTAATTTCAATTATGAATGTTGGGGTATGGTTTCTCACCTCCGCCATACTTCCCTCTTATTTTTTGATTGATGGGAGACCCCTTTCTCTCTCATTAAATGCCTCCCATGTACACCCGTTACTATGCTGAAATTCCGAAAGGAACTTCTCTCTCTTCTGTTACATTCAAGCAATAATTTTGTATCATGAATCCAAATTCCATTACAATTATTGGGACATGTACCTATATGACCTCCTTAATGTCCATTACATGTAAATATGATGAGTAACCCCTTTCTCTCTCATCATCCTTTTTATGAATTCTTATGTCACGCCGTTACGCTACCAAAATCGCACCAATTTTCTAAGCCAATGTCATTGTGTAGTAAATACCATGCCCTTTTATCCATCAAGGGTATTCACCTTTATGAACATTTACTTATTGATTAAAAAGTTTCATGTATGAATCACACATTCCTTTATCGTGGAATAAATTATTATGTTTTATGATTCCATGTTTTAAGATCCATGTGGAACACTTATGCATGAAATGAAATGTTTAAGAAGGGGGCGCCCTTATAGCGCTCCAATGCATTGGGTAAAGTATAGTATCATGATACGTCATGTGCAATGAGTGTTGACTCATGCTAATTCAAGTTAAATGAGGATTTACTCGTGCTTCATGTTAAATGAGGGTTTACTAATGCTCCATGTGCAATCAGCCTTGGCTCATGCTAATTCAATGCTAAGTGTTGTTGCCACATTTCCATGTTATGATTATCATGCTTTATCATGCCTTTATGTTCATTTTTATCTTATTCTATATTGACATGCCTATTTCCTAGAATGTATTTTACTCCTCATGTTATTCCATGTGTACTCCCTTATTGGGCGTTATAGCTCACCCTTTTCTTATGCGTGTCCTCAGGTTATCCCATGCAATGCTAAGTACGAGGGAATGCAGTGGTCATGTAAAGGAAGTTTTCAATAATGATGTTGTATTTCATGTTTTAAGTTTTTATGTAATGATCCTAAGCCCCAAAGACACTAAACCTATAAATCTTCTTTTTTGTATCAAGTTAAGTTTTATGTAATAAATCATGTTTAAGTTGTAATAAAAGTATGGTTGTCGTAGTTGGTATCAGAGGATAGGTTTAGTTATTTTTGGGATTAAGAAAACCCTCTAAAAGCCTTAGATACAATACAAAGTATAATAAAAACATCCCTAAGTTTTGGTAAATACTAGTTAAGTGGTTTATCAAACAAATACATCCCTGTCTCGATATGAGCAGGTAGAGGCGGCTCTGGCACAGATGTATCCTAGGGTTAAAACCCGAAAAGACTGCTTTGAGCTAGACTCGAACGGGAACTGGGGCACGAAAACGGGCCTTGCTGCACTCTTGGTTATGACACTCCCTGGGGATATGTTTTGATAAATTCACAATCATAGTATGAACCCTTATTAAGGGAAAAATGCCTCTAAAAATATATGTTATAAAGTAGATCATGAAAAGCCTAGATTTAATCCTATAGACTCATGAGTTAAAGAAATTAAAGTTTATTTATAAGTCATTAACTTTTGTCTTTGGATTACCCTTTATGAGTTACCCCTATCTTTCCTTTTCTTCCAGCCAATGGATGGTAATAGGAGGACTCGGGGTGACAACCGTTGTGAAGATTAGTGTGATGATTGTACTAATGAGATACCCAATCCAATGGGAGCGGGAATCGTAAACTTTGTCACGATTCTCTATTAGCTAACTCAAGTTTTTAATAGAAACACGGGTTAAGAGGAACGTTCAACCCCCCCTAAGAAAGAACAAGTCGCTATCGAGAGCTTCATAAGACAAAGGCCTCTTACTTTTAGTGGATCATCTGATCCCATGATCGTTGAACAATGGATCAACTCCATTGAAAAGATCGTCTCTATCCTCCAATGTTCTTAACAAGAGAAGCTTCTCCTAGATGCTTATCGTATGGATGGTGAAGCTGATCAATGGTGGACGTTGATCACAAATACGAAGCCTGAGGAGGAGATCGAGGATTTGGAATGTAAGGAATTCTGGAAGTTGTTTTTTGATAAATATTTTCCATGCACCCACCGGATTAAGATTGAATGGGACTTCCTTTCCCTCAAGAAAAAAAATGAAGAATTTGTTGGAGCATACGAGGGAAACTTCACAAGTCTTGCCAGATACACTTCTGGCTTTGTCGTTACCCCCGAATTCAAGGCTGACCGCTTCTTTGGTGTGCTGAAGCCTAGCTTGCAGAAAGCATTATCGATTTGTGTCTTCGACAGCTATGAGGAAATTGTTCTATGTGCCCTCAAGGTTGAAATGGAGATCAGGGAATCACAGGGTTATCATGGGGACAAGAAGTGTCAGGTGGAATTCAATATTGGTGGTCCGATGGATAAATCCAACGGCGCTAAGAAGTTCCAGCACCCCACTTGCCAAAAGTGCGAAAATAAGCACCCTGGAAATTGCCTTAAGGGGACGAGAAAATGCTTCATGTGTGGAAGAGAAGGGCACCTAGCTGTTAACTGTCGGCAAGAAGGACCCGCGGCTGCGACAGAGGATAGGAACGCTCTGTTCGAACCTCAACGCATTGTTCAATGCTATAAATGAAAAGAACCGGGTCATTTTGAAAATCAGTGCCCTAATCCAAGGGTTTTCAGAGGCAACCAGCAACCTCCAAGACAACAAGGAAGAGCTTTTTCCATCACTTCTGCCGAAGTGAACCCCGACAACGAAGTGGTGACCGATATAGTAGTTATTCATCCAAGAATAGCGAATGTACTTTTTGATTCAGGTTCTATGCATACTTTTATATCTCTAATGTTTAGTAGAACAATCCCAGCACCACCACAAATCATGGAGGTAAATATGTCAGTGAGTACGACAAATGGGGAAATCATTGCATCCCATGAGTATAAGTCCTCCCCTGTTATAATCTGTGGATTGAATTTCCTGGAAAACCTCATCATACTCCCTCTGGTAGAATTTTATGCAATTCTTGGCATGGATTGGACTTCCTTATATAGAGCCAACATAAATTGTCGGTATAGGGAAATCACACTCCATATGGAGAATCGACCCCCGATTCTTTTCAAATGTCAGGAGGAAGATAAATCTCCTTTAGCTCCATCATCTCAAGCATGGATATTACTGCCCTATGAGCACGCGTATCTGGCTCAAATGATTGAGTCCAAAGAAGAAACCATCCTTGAGGAAATTCCTATTGTGAGGGAATTCGCAGAAGTGTTTCTCGAGGAACTACCTGGTCTTCCTCTAAGAAGAGATGTTGAGTTCTCAATTGAAATTATACCTGGGGCATTACCAATATCCAAGACTCCTTATAGAATGGCTGTTTTAGAGCTTGAAGTGACGAAGAAACAACTACAGAAGAATCTGGATAAAGGGTTTATACGCCCAAGTGCCTCACAATGCGGTGCACCAGTCCTCTTCATCAAGAAAAAGGATGGATCAATGCGGCTTTGTATTGATTATCGTGATATTAACAAAATCATGATAAAGAACAAGTATCCTCTCCCACGAATTGATGAATTGTTCGATCAGTTGCATGGAGCACAATACTTTTCCAAGGTGGACTTGCGGTCGGGATATTATCAAGTAAGGGTGAAGAAGGAAGATATCCCCAAGACTGCTTTTCGTACAAGGTACGGGCACTATGAATTCATAGTAATGCCTTTTGGACTCACCAATGGTCTAGGAATATTCATGTACTTGATAAATAGAGTCTTTAAGGATTACCTTGAAAAATTTGTGGTAGTCTTTATAGATGATATTATAATATACTCCATGTCTAAGGAGGATCATGAGGAGAATTTAAAAAATGTACTAGAGACTTTGCGCAAGGAGAAGCTCTATGAAAAGTACAGCAAGTGTGAGTTCTGGTTGAAGGAGGTCTCATTATTGGGCCATATCAACACAAGAAATGGGATATCTATGGACCCCTCCAAAACTGATGCAATTGAGGGATGGCCGAGACCAACATCGGTAATGGATATCCGTAGATTCTTGGGGTTAGCTGGATATTATCGAAGATTTGTGAGAAATTTCTCACGATTGTCTAACCCTCTTACCAAGCTAACTCGAAAGGGAGTAAAGTTTTCTTGGAGTGATGAATGCGAAGAAAGCTTTAAGGAGTTGAAAAGGTGTCTTATCACTACACCCGTGCTCACATTACCCACAAGTGGGGAACTTTTTGTGGTATTCAGTGATGCTTCGAAGAAGGGATTAGGATGTGTGCCGATGCAGAATGATAAAGTGATATCCTATGCCTCAAGGCAGTTGAAAATCCATGAGTGAAACAATCCAACGCATGATTTGGAGATGGCAGTGGTGATCTTTTCCTTGAAAATCTGGTGGCATTATCTCTATGGAGAGAAATGTGAGATATATACTGACCAAAAGAGTCTTAAATATATATTCACAAAGAAAGAGCTTAATATGTGCCAGAGAATATGGATAGAGCTCATCAAGGATTATGACTGTTCAATACATTACCACCCTGGGAAAGCGAACAAGGTGGAATATGCCCTAAGTAGAAAGGATCCAGCAATTCTATCAATGATGAGAATTGAGAAGGATCCAATCTTCTTAGACTTGACGAATATAGACATGGGAATCATAAAGAAGGTAACATCATCAATCCTTTCACAAATGATTGCTCAAACAACTCTCTTGTAATGGTTATAGGATTCTCAAAAGGATGATGTGGGAATTCAAGAAAAAGTGGAAGCTATCAAAAAGGGAAAATCCTCAGAGTTTAATGTTAATGAAGAAGGAATTGTGTGGTTTGGGAAAATACTATGTGTTCTATAAAGTCCGGAGCTGAAGAAGGAACTTTTGGATGATACACATAGTTCAAATTTCTCTATTCACCCAGGGAGCACAAAGATGTGTCGAGATCTCCGAGAAAACGTTTGGTGGGATAATATGAAGAAGGAGATCGCCGAATATACATCAAAGTGCCTGGTGTGTCAGCAAGTGAAGGAAGAGAGGCAGAAGTCTAAGGGGATGATGCAACCATTTCCCATACCAGAATGGAAATGGGAAAACATCACCATGGAATTTGTCACCGGACATCCAAGGACATCCAAAGGCAACAATGCAATCTGAGTTGTTATGGATCGTCTAACAAAGACTGCACACTTCATTTCTATTTTGGAGGATTTCTCATTGGATCAAATGGCGCGGATATATATCAGGAAAGTGGTAAGGTTTCATGGAATACCACTTTTTATTGTGTCTGACCGATATCTACGATTCACCTCTACGTTTTGGAAGAGTCTTCAACATGCTCTGAACACTGAACTGAACTTCAGTACGACCTATCATCCTCAAACTGATGGCCAATCCGAGCGGACTTTCCAAACACTTGAGGATGTGTTGAGAGCATGCTCAATGGACCTTAAAGGAGGATGGGATCAACATCTTCCTCTGGTTGAGTTCTATTATAACAATAGTTTCCACTCGAGCATCCAAATGGCACCATATGAACCCTTGTATGTGAAAAGGTGCAGAACACCGGCATGTTGGGATGAGGTCGGTGAACGTAAGCTGTTTGGACCAGAAATGGTCGAGGAAATGGTGGAGAAGGTGAAAATCATTCAGCAGCATATCAAGGCATCCCAGAGTCGACATAAGAGTTATGCAGATAATCGTCGATGAGACCTTGAGTTTAATGTTGGAGACATGTTGTTTCTACGCTTATCTCTGTGGAAGAAGGTCATGTGGTTTGGAAAGAAAGGGAAGTTAAGTCCAAGGTACATCGGCTCCTTCGAGATTCTTGATCATGTTGGGGTTGTGGCCTATCGACTATCACTTCCACCTACCATGGCCAAGGTGCATGATGTCCTTCATGTATCCCTCTTAAAGTAGTACATACATGACCCTTCACATGTACTCTCTTCTGTGGTGGTACAATTGGAAGACAATCTTTCTTATGTGGAGCAACCAGTGAAGATCTTATATCGTAGAGAAAAAGTCCTACTAAATAACACAATTCCCCTCGTCAAGGTGTTGTGGAGAAACCACGAGTTTGAAGAAGCGACTTGGGAGTTGGAGGTTATGATGAAGCTGAGTTACCCACTTTTGTTTTAGTGTGGGAAAAGGAAAATTTTGAGGGAGAAATTTCTTAAAATAGGAATACTGTAATGACCCAAAGATTCATTAATGGAAAATCCCTCTTGATCCAGTTAAATGTATCTTTATATAAAATGTTTTATAAAATGTCAACTTCTTTGGTTTTATGATAAAAGTTGTGACCGTTACTTTTATAGCCGTTGAACAGTGATCGCATGATTAGTATAAATATAAGGCTTTAACAAACACAATTTTACTCAGACAAAGGAAACGATGGCCTCATCCAGTAGAATTTCCCCATATGAAGCCCATTTATTGGAGCTCAGAAAAGAGGTTGCGTCTTTGGGCTTCGCCCTTAACCAAGCCCAATCTGAGTTTCATTATGTCAAGGTCGAACGTGACCGTCTATGGGAAAAGTGGAAGGTGATAGAGATTACCACTCGAGCGATGTTATCCGAGCCGCCCCAAGAGTCTGTCACCATCGCACACCTTACCCTTAGATCTTATGCGGCTATTTTAAGGGGTTATGTAACAAATAAGTAGTACTATGTTCATGTACATTATTTTTTATATATAATAATGAATATAATTTCTAGTCATTTTTGATACATTGTAAATAGTTTTTAAAGTAAAAATAGCGTCTTTAGTTATTATTTAATTAAGAAATCTATTTTATTAAATTAAGGGATTTTTGAATTAAATAATATTTTAATAAAATAATATTAATATTATTAAATTATTTTTTATTAAATAGAGATGAGCTTATAATTTTATGAATGAAATTAAAATTTTTATTAAGGTTTGAAAGCCATTTCTGTCAAAACCGGTGAATTTTCGAAAAATGTTCGTTTTTATTTTATAAGTGAAAATTAACATATTTATAATTTTTTTTAGATAAAATAAATGTCATTTCTGGAATCAGGACGTCGAAATTATCCAACGGTGAATTTTTCATATTTTTCTAAGACCTTCAAATTTTTGGGTAACAATTAAATACCGTTTAAATATATAATGTGTTTTATGACATCATAATGACCCAATGGTGATGTAATAAAATACTATAATCGTTATGTTAGGCCAATATATGTTTTAGCTTTAAAATAAAGTGATTCGGGTTTGTTTGAATTATTTTTCAAAGCATTAATGAACCACTCAAGACTTATTCAACACTTTGCCTTTTTAAATTAATTTCCATGGGAGTGTGACTCACCTCCACATAAGAAACCTTATTATTTTAAGAAGTTCGGACATGGGCCTTATAAAATATTATTTTCCTCTTCCCTTTTCCAAAAAACCATGTGATGGTTTGTGGTTTGGATTAATTTAATGTAAGGGGACCCAAACCTAAATAATAAAGAATTCCCTCACCTTTCCTATATAAACCCACCCAAGCTCCAACTTCCTCCACACTAAAATCCCTTGGAGTTCGTCCAAACTCTTCCCTAATCTCTCTAGAATCATCCCAAGGTTCCCCATGCTCCCAAGAAGCCTCTCACAAGCCTCTCTATATCCTTTGGAAGCACACTTCCAAGTAAGGGTTTTTTCTTCCTTTCTCATTTTTGTCAATTTTATTTAAGTTGTATTGCCCTTTTCATATAAATTATGAATGTTGGGGTATGGTTTAACACCTCCTCTATACTGCCCTCTTATTGTTTGAATTATGGAAGACCCATTTCTCTCTCATTAAATGCCTCCCATGTACACCCGTTACTATGCCGAAATTCCGAAAGGAACTTCTCTCTCTTCTTTTACAGTCAAGCAATAATTTTGTATCATGAATCCAAATTCCATTACAATTGTTGGGACATGTACCTATATGACATATTTACTTTCCATTACATGTAAATATGATGAGGAACCCCTTTCTCTCTCATCAAACTTTTCTATGAATTCTTATGTCACGCCATTACATTGCCGAAATCGCACTGATTTTCTAAGCCAATGTCATTGTGTAGTGAATACCATGACCATTTCTCCATCAAGGGTATTCACCTTTGTGAAAATTTACATATTTATTACAATGTTTCATGTATGAATTCCACATTCCTTTTTCGTGGAATAAATTATTATGTTTTATGAATCCATGTTTTAAGATCCACGTGGCACACTTATGCATGAAATGAAATGTTTAAGAAGGGTGCACCCTTATAGCGCTCCAATGCATTGGGTAAAGTATAGTATCATGATACGTCATGTTCAATGAGTGTTGACTCATTCTAATTCATGTGAAACGAGGTTTTACTCGTGCTTCATGTGCAATGAGGGTTTACTCACGCTCCATGTGCAATGAGCCTTGGCTCATGCTAATTCAATGTTAAGTGTTGTTGACACATTTCCATGTTAGGATTATCATGCTTTATCATGGCTTTATGTTCATGTTTCTCTTATTCTATATTGACATTCCTATTGCCTAACATGTATTGTACCCCTCATGTTATTCCATGTGTACTCCCTTACTGGGCTTTATAGCTCAGCCTTTTCTTATGCATGTCCTGAGGTCATCCCATTCAATGCTAAGTATGAGTGAATGTAGTGGTCATGTAAAGGAGGTTTTCAATAAAGATGTTGTATTTCATGTTTTGAGTTTTTATGTAATGATCCTAAGTCCCAAAGACACCAAACCTCTCGATCTTCTTTGTTGTATCAAGTGAAGTTTTATGTCATAAATCATGTTTAAGTTGTAATAAAAGTAGGGTTGTCATACTCACTCTTCATGCATTCCAATAGGGTCCTTACAACCTGTACCATTATCTACTCATTGAAACTATCTTGAATCCAACAACCATCAATTACCTCAAAACCCCTAGACTATTCCTCTAAGTCATATATCAAATTCTAGTTCGACCATATCCCAAATCCATTTCCATTAACATTTGTATAATTCCATGTTATCATGTTTCATTCCCAATATAAACCATATTCCAATTCCCAAACATTTGCCACTTCTCAGACCTTGGTCTCACCTCACCTATCCTAAGGGAGTCCTCTCAATTTTTCACCCAATGGGAACCCCTATTTTCCAAACACTTCAAGCCCCAATGGACTCATCTCACTAGGAACACCCAACACATGTCTCACATCTAACATAATAAAGGATTTCCAAATCACTTATAATAATTATATTAATCTCCCTTATCATCAATATGTTCTAAGGCTCTCATGATAACATGTTTTACCTAAGAATCCAACCTAGGGAACACTACATAACACTCAAATTACAAGAAAACACCAAGGACTCAATTTAACCTAATAAACAATTTCATACATTTTAGAAATATAATCTAGAAGATGCTAATTTCTATTTATGCTAATGTGGAATTATTCTAGTAATATAAGGCATAAAAGTACACTATCACATTAATCCAAAGAATCTTCAGTCTTCGTCCCCGATAATTGAACCCATATTTTTATGATAACATGAATTCTAGAAAATAAAAATACTCATGATTTATTATCATATGGGAAACCTACTTCAAAAAAATATTTAACCCCTCTCTTAGCATCAATGAACCTCGACCAATCTCTTCCACGCTTTTGGGCACCTATTTCATGAAAAATGACTCAAATAATTAATTATAAACATTTATAATTATATATTTAGATAATATTGAATATTTATAATCACTTAAAAACTCACCAAACAAAATCATAACATTGGAATAGATTCCCAAAGTGTTTGGTCAACTTTTATGGACCTCCCATTGCTGAGATCCATGAAATCCATGTCATCTTCACCTAATTGTGTGATTCTTTGGTGGAACTGACGTAGAAAACAAATCTATGACATCCTAATATCAATGGATATAAAATAATAACATGGATATAAGGATAGTAGAAGATGAAGATACTAGGAATCATTACCCAATCACACCAAGAAAACCCCATGACCTAGGGGATCTAAGTGAGTAAGGTTTGGGGAGAGGAAATCTAAAATATCCTCTTACAAACCTTGGTTTGACCAATAAAATGATTTAGTGGGGGTCCCAAAAAATATGGTTCCACCTCTCCTAATAGGAAACATTGATTTTTCCACAATTCAAACAAAAGAGTTGGGGTCTGACACACACCCTCAGATGAAAAAATTACAACATTGAAATGGGTTACAAGGTACAATAAACCAAGATAATGAGACCCCCCATGGATGAAAAACTATTATTACATTACATATTCTACTGTAGAACCACCTTGGGGGCTTCAGACTTCACAACATCATACTTATAACACCACAACATGATTATCTTACTGTATTCCATCATGTGGTGTCCTTAAATTCATGATGAAACCCGATATCAGCATAGTATTTCAGCATGGCCATATATACTTGATCTAATTCCTAATTGAGATCGCAAAATTCAATCGCAATTTCCTTCCAGATCCAAAAATATATATTTTAAATTTTCCAACCCACTTATTTCCCATATGATTCCCAATTTACAAAATAAACACTAAATTTGATAAAGAATTCAAGCTTCCCCTAAAATATAATTATAATGAAATTCATGGGGATTTATAAACTCTCCACCATAACATTTATCATCTTAAAAAACATAGTAGTCAAAAAGCAGTCATAACTAACCTACCATAATAATTAATTCACCAATAAATGTTTTCACATCATCTCTAAACTCAAAACATGATTTTTTTTATGCAACTACATCCACCAAGAGCAGTATTTACCAATGTATGATCAACCCGCCCACCATAGATTCCAACATTGGGATGACATTTGACCAGACACACCTACCATGAGACAAAAAAACACCATCATGTGATTTATCTTGATCATATGGCGCACCCCACTACAAAAATATTCCCATAATATCTATTTTAAAGGCATGGGGATCTCCACCTACAAAATTTCCTATTAATATTTTCTTATGATGATCCATTAACACACATTTATGATATTTCCACGTCACTAATCTCAGCATCATGAATAACAACAGTTTTTTTGGAATCAGTTGACTATTAAAAAAATAATCATTTCCAACCACTAATATATTATCTCACAACCTAATCAAAATTCCTTATACTCTTAGTTTCATCATAAGATTCTCCCAAAACCCCACAAAAAATTTGAAACTTGAATCATGGTTTATCTTCATTTTTTAACCCTAAATAAAATATTTTTGTTTATAAATCCTCCCCTACCATACAAATCAAGCTTTATTCTATATGAATAGTTGTCGGTGTATCCATGATCTGACTAAATTTCAAATAACCTAACCAACGAAATCATATTTACATCACACTGACTTCGATGAATATGACATTCTAATTTCAATACATTTCACACTAAAGAACCATATCACATTAGATCTTACCACACACCAACTTCTTTGTCTCCTCAATTTCCTATTAATATTGTCACATTGCACCCATGACCTATCCAACATGAGGACAACACATCTATGACCAATACATTTCACAAAACCATAGGTGTATATCTATCTTCACCCACATAATCAAAAACAAATTTTCATGGGCCATGATCTATCAATTATCAAATGAAATGAATAGACCTATCTATGTCACTTCTATCCAATCGCCAACATGATACATTAGAAACTGGTTATTCCTAACTTTTAAGGAACGTCATTATCCAAAATACAATGTTGTTCTCCCATCCATATGTTTTTAATTACTTTAATCCATTAACATCGACCATAATCATGTCCCATTTATAAATTCTTTACATTCTTTTGATCCATTATCACCATACTATTAAGCCATTGAAAGGAAAAAAACATTAGGTTGTTATAACTACATGGGTATCCAAATTATAAAACTACTTGGGAGTATCATAAACCTACAAAATTCTCAATGGACATGTGAACTTAAAATCCAATAACCCAGAAATCAAACTGTCACTATGTTCAACAAGTACACAAATTTTATTATATAAAGATTTGTTTATAAAAAAAATCCATTCCATCCCTCACATCCCCTTTCCATATGAGATTTATATTCAAAATTACATTCTCATTGGATATTATCCATGATTCACCTCAATCTCCCCTAGCCTAATGGTTATATGTTTCGGTAAAACCTAATCACAAAACCTTGCTCTTTCCCTCATTATATTCATGTCATCTTACGAAGGCTACGATGTCTAACTGATTGACCATGCTCCTCCTGATTGTATGACTTTTCAATCCAAGGAATCCTTAATGATTTCATTTTAATAGTCCTAACTAATATCACTCATTCAAAGATAACTACATGACCATATGAAACATATTTGTTTTTCCAAAACCATGAGTTTCCACCCACACTTCCACCATGCCACTCAAAAGAGAAGCTTGTATTAATGGGGATAGACACCCAATTAGGCTTTCCATCTCAATATATCTTTGATAATGGGTACAATAAATTCACATTCCTTTACTAAAATTATTTTTTTAGATATGTAGAGTGAAAAAAATTCCATATGTGAAAACCCATATTATTATTGACACATTAAAAAATTTAATCCACATCATCATAGAAATAATTTTCCATCAATTGATAATACTTGAGGCATTAAATTCCTAAATTAAACTCATATGGGTTCCATTTATAAGGAATACACTTCCAAAATTGGACAACTAAGGGTATCTATACATTCCTCATATGATAGGACATTATATTCAAGGCTAAGGAATTACCACCATAAATCCAGATGACATGTCAAATAAAAAGTATCATAGTTAAATGGATTATAATTCCAAAAAAACCATATATGGTAAAATACCATTATGTTATTTTCAATACATTAGAAAACATAATTACTATCAATGTAATCAATCACTCAAAAGAACACAGATATCATATGAATTTTGTTTTCCATCCATGATTCTTATACATCACCTCCTTCTAATGGTCCATGAGAAAAATTCTCAAATAAAAACCATTAATAAATATGTAATTTCTGACAAACATCTCAATCATAATAAAAAATAACAAAAATCATGAAAACCTAGTAACTAGAATGTCCCACTAGAAAATGGATTCTATTCCACCCATCCAAATTACCTCAAAATCTATAACACATTATTAGACTACATATATACTATTTCCCTAACAAGTACAACAAAAAAATCACTAAAACCAATTTTTAACAACCTCTTATTGAGTTAACTCCAAGGTTCCCTAGTCTAAAGAGTTATGTATCCTTAGGTGTTCCTACCCGTAAACCATTGGCTTATAGACTATTAATGAGGGCATGATCTATATAATGGGAAGACCAGAACTTCATATAAAAGTCAAAAACAATATACAAATAACTACATATTTCACATCATTATAAAATAAAAAATATAAAAATAAACCTAAATTAAAATTTAATAGGATCCACTTATAACATCATGCTTCACCTCACCCCAATTTTCAAATACCCATGATGATTCTCAAATGCAATCCACTATAGAAACTATTCCAATCCTGTTAAGAAACCATAATTTCTAATAAAACACCTAGGAGTCTATGTACACTATGAGGATATATATCAATAGTATCTCATTAATTACCCCTAATAAAACCCACATATGTCTATTATTCATGAGAAAAAAATAATGTATAAATAAATATTATTTACGGTCTTTATTGTACAAACAAGGACACAATAGAACCTGGTGTGGTACAAACGATTATCATGGAACCATAAGCTAACAAGTATAACATAGTTTTTAAATATATATTCTTTAGTTAGAATCTATAATCTCATCAACTCAAGCCACACAATATGGAACATAATTAAATATATGGGGCATGGTGTCATCTAAATCCTCAACCCATAATTGAACGTGCATGGGATGGAATCTACCATGTCCGGAATAAAAATTCAAGGAAGATGATAGAGTCCATCATTTATGTCTGAAGACACTACCTTATCACTCAATGATGGGTCCATCACCCATGTCTTAAGTCACATCATGTCTGGACTAGCCTTATCATATAAGGATATCCACTATTATAAGCTAAACCTTCTCAACCAAGGATTTGTTTATGGAAACACATTCCTAATTAATGTGAAGTCAACTATTCTATAGGCAAAACATCTCATTCATGGTATTCCCAAAATTCATGCAAAACAAGGACTCCATATCAATCATGGTAGTCGGACTAGAACTATTTCTCTCAGGGCAGGGCAATGCCTTTGGATCCCTCTCCCCCATTGGGTTCAACATCAATCAAAATGAAAAGATACCAAAATATGGAATACATATCACCACAAAACATCACTACCTCATCACCCATGAACTATTCAATCTGATATAAATCCTCAAATATAGATCATATTATCTTACCAACAAGAACTTCTACTAGGGTCCTTCTGACCTAACTCAATCTCTGATCATTAATATTATTTTTAATATATCACCCCTCAATGACATTAAATCCCATATTCTTTAACTCTATACCATACATAAAGATCCAATACAACCTTAAAAAAATTAATTACTTGTTCTGGGAATACTATCTAGTGATCATCCTAATCTAACCTAATCTAATCCCCTTGGAAAATCATTGTGATGTTCTAAATAATTCCCATGAATCAAACATAGGTTTAATCACACTAATCATAAGGGATTAATTTTTATTGAACACATGAAATGAAACCCTATCATCCACACATTTCCATTCCTAATGGAATAATTTCACCTGATTGAAAAATGCCTAAAAATTATTCTTCAACATCGTGAGGGAGTTTTATGTCACTTAAAATAATCATGATCACCTCACTCATCATCACATGGACCTACACCTCTCATTACTACATTATATCTGTATAAAAACCCTATGATACCATATATCACACTCTCACCCTATGATATACCCAATGGTTTATATAACCCATGCCAACACCGTCCTTCTTAATAAAATTGTCATCAAGCAGTCCAGCTAGGTGATAAAGAGAGATTATTCCAAGAATAGGGTTCCAAAATCAATACCATCACTTTTACATAGGGTAAAAATTGTACCATTCCTCCATATCTAACCTCATTTAATTGTGTGTCCTTACAACTCATAAAAAATCACATTTTTTATCATAGGGGCCACCTACCTTCAAAATACAGTTTACCCATCTTTAGGATCCTCTATTCCTTCACCAATCTCGTCCACACTCCCAAGAATCTATGTCACATAGATGACACAAATAATTCATAATAAAAATATAAAATTAATGATTCTAATTAAATTAAATTGGTATAATTTCATAAAAACTATCTTTTCCAACATTTCACATTGAAACTTCTTCTAAAGTTGTTTGATCAAAATTTCAAGATGTCCTCGTTCTAGGAAACATGATTTCCACATCAACCCACAATGATTTCACCATTCTATACTATAATTACCACTTATAACACAAGATAGATATCCTCAAATTTGGTAATAACCATGAATAACAAGGATAAATAATGGGGAGATGAGAAAAACTCTCAGAAGTAATGATAAATAACAATAAGAAAAACCACCAAACATGACAGGTCTAATGGATGAATGGGAAGAGAGATTCCTACAAAAATATATTCTTCCTGACCATTTCTTGACAAAAAAATTATGGGGAGGTGGGAACCTAAAATTATAGGACATACACTATTAATAAAACCATCATTCCATCAGTTGTGGCTTTCCACACACCATTACCAGATTTATTTACGGTGTGATTAATGAGATTGCGGCATAGCCAACCCAGTTAGTGGGAACCCCTCAACATACAACCATTTTTGATGTGGCCCATAGGTACATAACCTAACATGCTTTATAAATTAATTTCCTTGATGGTGTTAGAAAACATTATGTGACCCTCACACAGCCATAATATGGCACCCCGAAAACAATCTACCATAAGGTTACATATAGGTAGTATAGAAACCTCTTGATGAAATAATATTTTATAAGGGACTATGATATTTACTCAAATTCCCACTCAATAACCCAAAACTCATTTTGGGAATCAATATTCATCTAAAAATATCTCTTTTATATTTTCAATCCCTCATAATCTTAATCAAAATTCCAATTAATTTAATAAAATATTTTGTTGATAAAAAATTAAAACCTCATCCAAAAAATAATGATCATGAAATTCACATGTCTTCCTCATAATGGAGAACTACACAGTAAGATACACTTTCTATGAACCGTAATTCCTTTACCCTTCCAGTCACTTTTCCATCTAGCAGTACATATTCTTCATTTAATATTGCATGTGATTTCTAAATATTCCCAAATATACTTCTGATGAATGTTATCATTAAATATCATGTCTCTTATGTTTAGGAACTCTATGTATACCATTCCCCTTGAATTATTCACAATAAGCTCTATTGCATCCCATGATTCAAGGATCAAAGTGAGTATAATAAATTACCAAATTGGGTCTCTAAAGATTAACTTCACTAAATCCAACTGACTTCTGAAGAAATTAATTTCATTATCATGATAAAAAATTACTTACCTTTTTAGACATGCATGTTGTAATGTTACCATAGTAAGAATATAATATTAATTTTCATGAACTTCATATAAATAGTAGTGCATGTCATTATATGATCTAATTTTATTTTAACTTATTTAATGATTTACCCCACATCTAGGTAAATGAAACTCACATAATCTATATATATTTCTTAACATGTCCCTCTCACACTTTCTCTGTCATTACTTCTATCATGGAAATAATAAATTTATAATCAATTTATATCTGTAGATTCCAAAAAAAACTATTCATAAATTCTAGAATCCAATATCATGTGTGTTAAAGTAATATAACATTACCATATTTCCCTAAAAACATCCCAATAATAATTGTGAAACTTCTATACAATTTAAATAGATAGAGAGAGTCTATGAACAACTTAATGATATTCTTATATAAGGAAAATGGCAGATTAATACTACTAAAGTAAACTCTAAATCACCTTTACTAGGGAATACCCTTCTTGAAGCACTCCAAACTAAAGACTTAATACTTTTTGTTGGGTCTAAGACTATGATCCAATTAACCACCAGATGACACTCTACTAGAATATAAATGTGAAAAAGGAAAATTCTTAAATGAACCCCATAATTTAATGACTTCAACATGGATTTCATAACCACTAAAAAACTCATTTCCAATATGTAAAACATTTGGGTGAAACAAATGATAATCATTGATTATACATATCATAATATAAACAAGGCACAAGAACAAAACAAAAGATTATGTGGTTTAGAAAAATGTACTAATCAATGAGGAAAGGTTGTTTCACATTTTATTCATAGAAAATTTATTATTATAATGATAAAATAGAATATTAGAATGTGATTTCACCATACTAATATTGTAGTGACAAAATATTTCATCATATCCCCACCACCATCCTATCTATTAGGTTTTCTATCAACATAATTATATTTTCACAAAATATCGTCTATTTTTAAAAATGATCCAAATTTTATAATTGAATATGCGGGTGAATTGTTCCCAACTAATTAATATTTTATAATATTTTACTATTGGTGATTCTTCGGCAGAACAATAAATTGA
The DNA here is from genome assembly GCA_963277665.1 of Viscum album. Classification (NCBI taxonomy): domain Eukaryota; kingdom Viridiplantae; phylum Streptophyta; class Magnoliopsida; order Santalales; family Viscaceae; genus Viscum; species Viscum album. The sequence goes on from OY728133.1 coordinate 625,129,717, forward strand.
TGGATTGTGTTCCAATTCACCTTTTCAGCTATAAACCATAAATTCTTAATATCCAAAATTATTTCATTTCCATACTGTTACCCAATTCTGGGTAGTAGAACTAGGCCTATAGATTTCCTTATTTTGGTTATCTTAGTTTCCTCAGTTAGAAAATGATACTGATGTGTCTTAATCCAAACCACTATCATGCTACGTGAGGGTAAGAAACTACACCCCTGCTAAATGGGTTGGTAAATTAGAGTAGTTGGGGTTTTGAACCACCCCCACCTTAGTTGTATGTGATAGCATGTAGTCAATTTCTACTTGACCATGAATCAACCCACCTATCATACATATACCAATGGGTAGTCTGAAATAACATCCCAAATATTATATAACATTGTGGAGGTTATTCTCTCTTTATACCCATGTATCCTAGGACTTATACCGACCTCTAATATAATTAACACCCAAAAATAGTTTTCACTGTATAATTTAAATGGAATCATACAAATATTTTTATTGGGGAAAATAGGTGTATTCCAGAATTTATGGATCAATAAATGAGATGTAATATGTTTGGTCTATAACATTTTGAGAAAAAAATTAATCAATACTAAGCAATCTATAAATATATCAAGACAAATTCATGTACATGGAAAATAACTATTGAAAATAAAATAAAGGACATGGAATTTAATGTATTGGACTATATATTTATAGAGGAATATCTACAAAGGGACTTATAGGGTTTGGTGAAAAGTTATATCTAAATATAATTTATATTGTATCTTTTGAGATTTTTGAAAGATTTGATGTTGTGGTCAATAATTTGGATATTCCACCAATTATATCTAAATTAAATGATGTATTTCAGGTTTCATTGTTACGGAAGTAAAAACTATACCAAATTAATATACCCACCAATGATGATATGGATAAAGAGATATATTTTTCCAATGAGGAAGAGCCCATCCAGATTCTTGACACCAAACTATTGGTGTTGTGAAATTGGATTTATTAAATAGTTAAAGCACATAAAATGAACCATATGCTTCAGTAAGATATGTGAGAGACTAATGTAGCACCCCAAACATTTTATGGTATGTTTCTGTTAAATAAATTCTATTCATCATTGTGTTCCTTCGAAACATTACTAGGTTATTTAGTATATAGTCAAAACCTAGCCATTAAATATAAATTTTCCATTTCTATGTTTTGAATTTTGAAAAATGGTCATCTAGAGTTATGATCAGTAAGTCATTTGGAGTCTGATAGAAAAAAAACATAATTTTTGGTGAATAGTAAAATACCCTTATGAATAGTAATATGACCCTTATGAATAGTAAATAATAATATTATTTAGTTTTCTTAAGGTAACAAGATAATGAGATCTTTACTAGTTTTTCAATGAAAAATAAAACTAATTGCACTTTAAGATTGTTATTTTTTGAATTAACAATGAATTTATTTAAAAATTAAATTAATAATATTTAGAAAATTATTTTTGAAAAATGTATTTCACTTTTGAATTTTACATGTCGAAAAATGGTTAGGGTGAATTTTGGGATTTTTTCTGAAACAGTTGATTTTTCAGTGAATAGTAAAAAAATACAGTTTTTAGTTTCGTTGTGTTTAGGACATCATTAATGATGAAATGATGATTTCATAAATCTATTAGAATTTTTTATATTTAAATAATATGTTATGTGTCCCAATTGGCATATTCCATGGGCAAATACCATGGGCAAGCCCATAGTTTTTCAAAAACCACTCATGAGGTGTCCCTTGAAAATTATTAAATCAATCCCTCACTTTTCCTATAAATACCAACTATTCCCTTCATTGAATTAATTCCCAATTCTCCCTCAATGATGTTATGGACTCATTACCTTCATATTAGTCCTCCCAAGTTGTCCTCAATCCCCCAAGGTCCCAACCATCATGTTCTAAGGGTTATTCTACAAGGTAAGAAAATTCTCAATTTCTTTCTTTTCCTTTCAAGTTCTCTTTTATTTGGTATATATTTAGAGTTTCCATACCATGTTCAAATTTTTCTTCTCATTATTGATATACTATATATTATGATTCATTTATTTATAGGTGACCCTCGTCCCCTTTCTTTTTAATATTTTATAAAACCATGTCGCGTAGCCATTAGGCTGTCAAATATTTGTAAGCAATTTCAAAATTATTCTTTTATTTTGAGTTCTTTATTTCTTATTTCTTAATATCTTCTTACCCAATAGGAATGAAATATCCATGATCTTTTATATTATATATGTTCTCATGTTCATGATAAATTCATCATCAATCTTCTTCTTTTCCTCACTTGTTCAAGGAATTAAAAACATTGTCCATGATGTGTCGAATTACCAACATCGTAGACGATGTGATTTTAATTTGCATTAATTATTTCAAGTTTTGTAATGATACCATTTATATGTTTGAACCATGTTATAATATATGTGTTATGACTCCCTCATGGTTCTAATTTATAAAACAAAATGAGGCTGTTATTATCAGAGAACCACTAAAAACGATCTAAACGAACATCATTAATGTTTTAACTAATAAATCATCATCATTGTATATAACCAGAATAATTATAAAATCATTTATATCTCATAAATGTCACTAATAATTTATATTAACAATTCTGGATGTTTAACCATATTTTAAACCAACTTCCATTTCAGAATACAAATAAACAAATCATGAAACCAAGTAAGAAAATGCTTCCAAAACAATACGATTTAATCACTTAATCCCATGAAAAAGGACATTAATGAACTTAATAAGGTTATATCATATAAATTACATGTTTATTAGGTTCTGTAATTATTAATTAATGAATATAAATTTTATTATTCAGGTGGTTAAGAACAATAAAGAACACACTAGAGCAATAGGTAAGGGGTTTCTCATCTCGCTTTCATTTCTGTGAGATTTCCATTGTTCGCCAGTTATTCCTTATATTTGGTATATTTGTACTTCAATATGATATATAATAACATGATTCTATTTATATTCATTTTATTCAATGATTCGCTTGATTGTTATTAAGTTTTGGTCGTACAGTTCGACCGATTACATTGTGGTAAGGGACTTTGTCACAACTACATTTTCATTGTGACTATCTTAGTATTGTGAACCGAATAATACTTATGTGGTGTACCTACTGCCCATTTGAGATCAATTTTCATTTGAAATTATATTTATATTAAATATCCATAATCTCAAGTCATGGATATTTTTGTTTTCTAAACTGTATACCATTTTACATACAGTGTTTATTTGGAAAGATATTTTAATTATGGTAATATTGATGAATCTGTATACTCTAATCTATACAGATATTGAAAAGGCATATTTCCCTTGTATTAAATCAAAGTATAAATAATGTGTTGGGAATGAACTGGCGGGTGGGTCCCTCTATAGCCCCTCGATTCATCTGTAGGTCTCATGAGATAAAATAGTTGGCGACAAACCCTTTGAGTTTGTTTCCAAAAAACAGACGGGTTTCTACCCATAGAACTAAACCGTTTTTTAAGTATTATGGCTTCATGTTCTAGATACATGACGTCCAATTAATAATCATTCTCTTTATTCATTATCAGTTATTATTATTGTCCATGAGGTTTTCACTATGACAAAATCTATGGATGGAGTTTCATTTTCAGTTTATTAATGGCATTAGTTTTTCATTTATTCTCTATGCCATATTGATTATGTCAGATTTATTGTGATTCACTTATTATTGTACTCATGATTCTGCTATTTGTAACCCTTACAGAGCATTTGATCTCACCCCTTTCATTGTATACCTTCGACAGGGGATGAAGAGAAGGCCTTCTTTTGAGTTCCTGTAGATACAGTTTTGAGATTTTTGTTATGTATTATATCATGTAACCTTTTCAATGTAATTTGTGTTACATATATGTATCATGTTTCTTCAAGACTACTAAATTGATCATTCCTTGGGGATTTTCATTCCTTTTAAACATGCCAATATCACAAGTAATGCACTGGCTCGAGGATAGAGGGGTCGGGGTGTTACATTTTGTTTCGAAGGAACATAATGATGAATAGAATGTATTTAACAGAAACATACCATAAAATGTTTGGAGTGATATATTATTCTTTCCTTCAGAAATTTCGTCCTCAAAATTTTATGTACATATCCCACCAAAATCATGTGGGTGGTTCTTGTTCATGAAATCCTCTGGTTCCCATGTTGCTTCCTCCATATTCTGGTTTCTCCAAATAACCTTTACTAGATGAGTTATTCGATTTCTCAATACCTGCTCCCTTTTGTCAAGAATCCTGATGGGCTTTTCACAGTATGAAAAATCATATTCTAGTTCTATTCCTTCATATGTGAGTTCATGCGTTAGGTCTGGCATGTATTTCTTTAACAATGATATGTGGAACACATCATGAACTCTATACAGATTTGGCGGCATCACTAAACGGTAAGCTACAACTCTGATTCTTCCCAAAATTTCAAATGGTCCGATGTACCTGGGGCTCCATTTCCCTTTCTTACCGAACCTTAAGATTCCCTTCCATGGAGATACTTTCAGAAATACATTATCCCCCACATGAAATTCCAATTCCTTTCTTCGATTTTCAGTATAACTCTTCTACCTACTTTGTGCTCCTTTAATATGAGTTTGTATTCTCTTCACCTTTATCGTGGTCTCTTCAAAAATCTCTAGGCCTATAAGTTTCCTCTCACCAACCTCATCCCAACAAGTTGTACTTCCACATCTCTTTCCATATAATGCTTTATATGGAGCCATTTTAGTACTAGAATGGAAACTATTGTTGTATGAAAATTCCACCAAAGGTAGGTATTGATCCCACGTACCTTTGAAGTCAAGAGAAAATGACCTTAGCATATCTTATAGAGTTTGAATTGTCCTTTCAAATTTTGCATCAGTTTGGGGGTGATATGTGGTACTCATATAAAGCTCAGTATTCAAAGACTTCTGGACACTTTTCCATAATTTTGTGTAAACCAGGGATATCAATCAGAGAAAATTGATAGAGGTGCACCATGAAGTATCAAAACATCATTAATGTAAAGTCCTGTCAGGCGTTCAGGTGGTAAATCCTCTCTTATTGGAAGGAAATGTGCTGTTTTAGTGACACGATCAACAATTACCCATATTCCGTCATTCTTTCTAGGTGTCCTCGGTAGTCCGGTGACAAAATCCATCATAATTTTATCCCACTTCCACATAATAATATGTAGAGGTTGCATCACTCTTTTTGGATATTGTCTCTATGCCTTCACTTGTTAACAAACCAGACACCTTGACACGTAGTCAGCAATTTCTTGCTTCATATTATCCCACCAAAAATATTCCTTCAGATCTCTATACATCTTTGTGCGACCCAGGTGTATAGAGAAATTTGAGCTATGAGCATCATATAATAGTTCCCTTTTTAGCTCAGGTACTGATAGAATGCATAACCTCTTCCCAAACATCTGGACACCTTCTTCATACATGAATTCAAACAGTCTCTCATCCTTAACTACATTAATTATCTTGTGCAGATTCTCATCATCGAATTAAAAAAATTTATCTTCTATAGTAAAGATGGTTTAGAAATCATTTGAAAGAGGAGTGATGTTTCCCCTTCCTTAACAATTCTCATATCCAACTTCAGTGAATCCATGAACATAGGATCTCTTTCAATCCTCATTTGAGTCAGAAGGCCACGATCTTTCCTGCTTAATGCATCTGCCACCTTATTCACCTTTCATGGATGGTAGTGTATTGAACAATCATAATTTTTGAGTAACTCGAGCCATCTTCTTTGCCTCAGGTTGAGTTCTTTTTGTGTGAAAATATATTTCAAACTCTTGTGGTTCGTATAAATCTCACATCTCTTTCCATAGAGATAATGCCTCCATATTTTAAAAGTAATGATTAGAGCTGCTAACTCAAGATCTTGAGTTGGATAATTTTTCTCATGAGTCTTCAACTGTCATGATGCATAAGAAATAACTTTATAATTTTTCATAAGGACGCAACCCAGTCCATTCTTTGATGAATCACTGTATATTACAAATCCATCACTTCCATATGGAAGAGTAAAAATTGGAGCATTAACCAATATTGTTTTCAATTCAATGAAGCATTCTGTGCATTCTTTTGTCCACACAAACTTAACACCTTTACGTGTGAGCTTGGTTAGCGGGTTAGTCAGTCGGGCAAAATTCTGAACAAAATGCCGATAATAACCTACTAATCCAATAAAACTGCGTACCTCAGTTATGTTTGTTGGCGTGGGCCATTCTTCGATTTACATTACCTTTGAAGGATCAAATATGATTGCATATTTAGAGACAATATGGCCTAGAAAAGAAACTGATTGAAGCCCAAATTCTCACTTGATAAACTTCCCATATAATTGATTTATTCTAAGAGTATTTAGAACATTCCTCAAATGATCCTCATGTTCTTCATATATTTTTGAGTATACCAGGATATCATCAATGAATACCACAAAAAATTTATCAAGATATTCTTTGAAAACTCTATTAATTAAATCCATTAAAACAGAGGATGCATTTTTCGGTCCAAAAGGCATCACTATAAAATTGTAATGCCCATACCTTGTTCAAAATTCTGTCTTCAGAATATCTTCCTTCCTCACATGCAGTTAATGATATACAGATCAAAGATTAATCTTCAAAAAGTATTCATCTCCATGAAGTTGGTCAAATAAATCATCAATTCGGGGTAGTGGATACTTATTCTTTATTATAATAGTATTGATTTCTCTGTAATCAATGCATAGCTTCATGGATCCATCTTTCTTCTTTACAAACAAGACTGGGGCTCCCCATGGAAAAACACTAGGTCGAATAAATCCTTTCTCACTCAACTCTTCTAGTTGTTTATTCATCTCCACTAACTTCACAATAGACATTCTATATGGGTTCTTTGATATATGTCTTGCATCAGGAATTAAATCAATAGAGAACTCAACTTCTCACTCTTTAGGATGTCCAGGTAAATCCTCTGGAAATACATCAATGTAATCTTTGAATATGTGCACATATTTAATATGAATATTTATTTCCTCTCCCATAGATATCGGTTTATCTTCCTCTCCAAGTATTACATTCAATAGATCTATTGGGGGTGGTTTTAGATAAGAATCATGTGGCAAAGTTCCTGCCCTAAAGACAAGGGATTCTACACCATTTTCAAAAAAATTAACTTTCTTTTTATTGCAATAAATCCTCGCATCATAATTTGATAGCCAATCCATAACGAGAATTATATCAAATTTAGTCATGGTTATGATGACAAGGTTAGAAAATAAAGCATGTTTTGGTGTTTGGAGGGGGACTAGTCGACATGCCTTTGTTGTAATGATACATCCCATGAGAGTATTGACTGAAAACTCCTTTCTTAAATCGTATTGGACATATATAATTTTCTTAGGAAACTGAGAGGATATAAATGAATGTGATGATCCAGAATCAAATAAAGTGTTGGATAAGTTTGAGGAAACAATTAAAGTACCTAACACCACGTTACTAGGAACTGCATCCTCTGTGGTTGTAATCGCATAAGCTCTCCCTTGCTCTATTGGATTTTTCTGAGGCATGTTTCTTTGGCACTTAGGAAACTCATTTTCATAGTGTCCCATCTCTATAAAATTGTAGCATTGAACATAATTGAATTTTTTCTTCCCCTTGCATTCATCAGAACGATGACTCTTTAATCCGTAGTTATACCCGACTCCCTTTTCTTTCAAGCATTTCCCGAGATGATTCTTTCCACAGTTCTCACATAATGGGAAACTATTCATTCCCTTTATCTTCTTTGGTGCCTCTCCTTTTCCTTTGTTATCAGAATGCCACTTCTTATCTTGGTTTCCTTTGAAAAAAATTGATCTAGAAAATTCTTTCTCTATTTGATGGCACTTGATACAATTCCATTATATGATGAAAATGATTGAGAATCCAGTTCCCTTCGAAGACTTGGCTTAACACCTTCAAATAAATGATAAATCTTGTCCACTGAGTCATGAACGTAATCCACGGCATACCTAGCTAGCCTTGTGAAGGTAGCCTCATACTCTACAACATTGTCTTCTTCCCTTTGTTTCAAGCCAATGAATTTCCTCTTCATTTCAGTTTGCTTCTCATGAGGAAAATATTTTTCGTAGAATATTTCCTTAAAATTACTCCATTCCATATCCTCTATCTCTTCTTCCTCCATGGTATTTTGAATCAGGGACCACCATTGATCAGCGTCCCCCTTGAGACAATTCCCTGCCAGTACTACCTTTTCATTTTCATTGCATTTTAACGCAATGAATATCTTCTCAAGGGACTTGATCCATTGCTCAGAAACAACTGGATTATTAGTCCCACTGAAATATGGGGGCTTATGGCGCATGAAACTATCCAACAAAAGTGTTTAATGGTTATTCGTTATAACTTGCGTAAGTTGTCCCAATATTTCCATGATCTGATCTGCTCCAACGTTGAATGTGTTGACTTGCTCGATAGGGGGATCCCTACCTTGCACACAAGTATTTATTCCCCTACTTCCATTAGATACCATTTCTAAATAATTGGATACACTAGATTAGTTTATGAATCTCAAATAGAAAATCAATCAACATAGATTGAAATTCTATGAATAACTAATCTTATCAACATGGTTCCTTTACGGAAAAATTTACATTTAACTCCTTCATAATGGATTCTAAACAAAATATGAATTATCCTAAGCATATCCCCTAGGAGTGTCATAACCAAGAGTGCAGCAAGGCCCGTTTTCGTGCACCAGTTCCTGTTCGAGTCTAGCTCAAAGCGGTGTTTTCGGGTTTTACCGCTAGATACATCTGTTCCAGAGCTGCCTCTACCTCCTCGTATCAAGACAGGGATGTATTACTTGAAAAATCCATATAATCTATTCCTTACCAAAATACCAGGATGTTCTTGTACTTTTATCCTCAAATACTACCTTAGGTATTTGTTCCCTACTATAAATTTCCTAGTCTAGTTTCCAAGTGTTCTACTAAACATTCTCTGATACCAAATGTAACAACCTGGCCCTGGGGACAACACAGACACGCGCCTTTACATGGTCATCGGGTCCTGGCCTACCAGGTACCACCAGTTGCCCCGCAGACACCTGGGGCCCACCCCAGGGTCCACCCATGTGCATGATCGGGTCATATGACTAATGAAATTCCCCACAGGACAACACATGTCCTTTCCAGTGTGCTTTGTCCTCACTCACACACACCATGAGAAACTTTTCAGAAGGTCACCCATCCTGATCACTACTCCAGGCCAAGCATACATAACTGTGGAGTTCTAATCAGACGGGGTCCCAAAAAGGAAGGTGAACCTTGTTGACATGAGTCATATCATTTAGTCATTTAACCCTTTATCATTTGGGGGTGTTACAACTAAAGTTGAAATGAGAAAAAATTACCCATAATTTTTCATGAATTGTTTTATTCCATAAATTTCAAGGATGAAATTACATAGGGGGGATATAAGTACCATGATTATACTACAATTTATATTTTATTAACATAAAATTTCTTTTATTTCATAATAGTTGTAAAATATAAAATAAAATATATATTTGAAAGAATTATAACTATAATAAATATAGAAAATTACATACAATGTATAAATACACACCAAATAATTAAAAATATATGAGTTTGATATTAAAAATAAATAAATTACATGATTAGAATTTGGATATCAATAAGGTTTTGATTCCCTATATATATCACACCTTTTAACATCACTATTAATAGAAAACAAGACATTGAAAAAATTAATAGAGTTTTTAAATGATATTGAAAACCAAGAGAGAGAAATATGAGTGAAGAATGAATTAAAGGGGATATGTTTTTTAGAATTATAATTTATAAATAATCATATTAAATGAAATAAATAGCCATTAGGTATATAAACATTGTAATATTACTATTACCACTAGAATATTAACACGTCTATTGAAATAGTTAAATATCCCTTAGGTTAAATAATTAAATAACCTTACTAATAACATTTATTATCAACAAAATTATAAAATTTAAGGATGAAAATATCATGAAATAATTATTCAATAAATGAAATATATAGTTCGTATAAATTCACATTTTTTTAAAAGAATATTAATTATTATAAAATTAAATAAAAAAAATATGCTAGAATTAAAAAATCGAATAACATAAATTATAAATTTATTTTTAAAAAGTGGTTTTTTGGATTCCTCACTATAAAATTTATTATGGGAAATTTTTTTGTATTTTTAAGGACTGAAACATACACAGGTGAATAGTATAATATCATATAAATTCTATATTTTTTTATAGTGATTCATGAATGAATTTTTTGGTTTTAGGTATTAGATTAATATTATAATACCTTCATTATTATTAGTTTATAATCCCCTTTCTATTTAAAAAAATTTTGAATAATATTTTGGGAAATAGTATTTCTTTCTAAAAAAGATCTACCTACTATAAATACCAACCCTCACCCCCAACATATAATCACACTATAGGCTTATTAAAATTCCAAATATCTACTCTTGAATTACCTTGAGGCCTTCAATTTTTATTCAATTTTTATAATCCTTTTTTATGGGTTTAAGGGGAACCCTTTATATGGCTTGTAGGTTTCATGACCTTACATGAACCAGAGGACTTAGTGGGATTATTCGTAGACTATGACTACTTCAAAACTACCCCTCTATAGCATCTACAATGTAATCATCTCTACAACTTCACATGGCTATATGAAAATTTCCATTATTCATAAATACATAGTCCTTCTACTGATGAACATTTCCATACACACTTTGAAATTATTTATTTTTGGTGGTTTCTATAAACTAATTTTTGGGTAAGTGGTAACCATAGAATTATCAACAATCGATTACAGAAACACCACCAACAGACATGAATATTCATATAGAAAAAACATTCCAACTGTAGGAACTCAACCAAATTCAAATTTTAAACATAAAAACATGAGGAATCCACCAAATTCAAATTTCAACCAAAAGAATCATGACATCACATTGGACCTCAAACAATGATATAACATTCATCATGTAGGGAACACTAATGACTCCTAAAACCCATCACCATACACAATGCTAGTGAGAACCTTATACAATTGAATTTACCATCATCGTCGTCGGAGCTTCTATATTCATGCCTGTAATTAATAGAACCGAATGAAATCCAAATAGAAAAATGCATTCTAACATCTTTTCTGTCACTGAAATCACTCAATCCATCACACATCTCAGAACCACAACCATAAATGTCACCGTATAACACCATCATTGTAATCCTAACATATTCAACATCATCAGCATCGAATTCACCATAAATCGCCACCAGATCTAGAAAACAGTAACCAGCTTTATCGATCAAACATCCCAACAGAACACAAAAACCCATCAGTAGAACCAACGAACTCCACAGAATCATCTCCAGGATTGAAACATCCTAATTAGAAGATAAATTTCTAATGAGAACAAGCACTACCAATATGAAATTTGACCAAAAAAGAAGAAACAAAATCAGGGGTTAAACCCTGATGAAATCTGGGAATGTACCATAAAAGGAAACATCACTACCACAAAATAGTATGAACCAAAACCCTTGTGTAACCATCACTCCATCTCTGACCTAGAGTAGAGTGGTGGAACAATGGGTCATCAATGGTTTGGGAGGATGAGAATGAAATAGATCGAACAAAAGGACTGACTCTAGTAGCATTAGAATCCCACAGTCAACCACATTGAAAATCCCAAATCCTTGATGTAAACACCAACCAAAATCCAACCAGAAGTGGCACAGAGAACCTTGAGGCTAGAGCGATGTACGAAAGTAGTTTCCATATATAGAACAAACTTTTTTCGGAAGATAAAAATTCACAGAGAAAGCCTACAGCGATGAGCACTTGAGGACTGGCTAGCCTGAAGGCCTTAAAGGATATGGGGACCAAACTAGTGGCCCAAAGGTGAATAGGTCTAGCTACAAAAGCACTAAATAGTAACTACTATTGTACCTACTATATCAATGCTACAATACTTCTATAGTAACCCAGAAATATGCCTCCTCTTAGATTTGATCCTGGGTCTTGTTGATACCCTTCTGGAGTCCCCACAATCCGGGATCAATCTCATTCCAAATATATACTAAATTCCCTCCCAAAACACTATTACAAATGTTAAGGAGGTTTTATTCACATAAAATTTATATAATTTTAATGAATTACTTTTTTCCAAAAGTGTCGTCCCTATGAGTATTGTAATAACTTTTAGTCATGATCTCTCTTTTCCATTACAGTATTATTATTCTTACACATTAAAAATATGATAACCTGGATCATTATTAGAAAATAAACTATATTATTATATTGTAAAACTATTGGAAATAGTTTATAATGATCAAAATATTTTTTTTAACAAATATCAATTTAATGTCCGCTTAACGAAATATAAGTATATTTATATTATGTAACAAATAAAACCTTCATGAAGTTTTATAATATTTAATATATAGTATAAAATGAACATATAAATTATATTATCAAATTATTAATATTTTTAAACTAGTAAGAAATAATTTAACTATATATAAAATGTATAGTCCTTCTGGTTGGTAATATGGCCTAAATGAATGCACTATTTTATGATAACAATTATAACCATTGAACTATGACTATATTTGATAAAATTTGAATATTTAGAATAATATAAACTTCATTAAATATATAAAATCTATATCATTATATTTTTATAAATTTTAGAACCATTTTACAATAACCATTGTTTGATTCTGTTATATTGATGTTATATCATAATATTAAACAGAACAACCCTAAAGGAATAAAATAAGATAAATTTTTTGATAAATTTATGAAATATATAAATAAATGGATTAAATTTTATGAAATAAAAATTAACATGGTTCATAATTATTTAATTTCGATTTTTCATTCAAGAATTTAGCAGGATAGAGGATTATCCAAGAGTGTCGGGAGTTAAGGAAATGGAACACCCCAACTTTCAATTGTCATTAAATTTATATATTCTCTATCTCTCTCTTATCAACATTATCTATTTAATTTATGGTCTTAAAATGTTTTGAATTCATAATTCATTGATGTGTAATGATTCATTTCTTCAATATTTTATGGGGATATTAATGACATTCATGTTTCATTTCAAATCATTTCATTAAATAAAATCTGATAAGGGTAAAATTTACACTTCTTAAACTTTATCACATTTCACTCTTATGAAAGTCAATACCATAGAATTTTTTCCAAAAAATATATATATTAATTTATCATAAAATTTGATTTTTTTATTGTTTTTGGGAAAACCGTATGGGTTTATTCCCAATAAATTGTTTTAGCCATATAGTTTAGTATTTTAGTGGTTATCCCTTAATATATATTTTTGAATTTTTATCTCTTTATGTAATAATAATTCTCAAATATTAATTTAGTTTCTAAACAAAATCATATGTTTATTTCACACCTAATATTTTCTGGATATATATGTTTCTAATATCTAATCAAAAAGTGTAATAAAATCATTAAAAAAAATTAAGGGTCTTCTTGTATCAATATTTTTTCTTTTTGAATCATATTCCATCATTATTATATTTTTCATCCATGTATATGTAATTTAATATCATTGGAAAATATTATATTCTATCAACATTTTATATTATTTGGTTGCACTAGAATGACTCTATAACCTTGAATCAAAATAGTGTGAATTCTCAATATTTCATCCTTGATTTTTAATAGAGTTTACCTAGAAAGGAATTAATTTGTTTGAAAATTAATGTTTCGGAAATTTTTATGACATTTACTTTGATATAGATAACTTCTTATTATTTAGACATGATTATATAATATTTTCATTATTGAACATAAACTATTTTATTTCTCATTTTTTTTTTCATATGATGAATTCATAGGACATAGTAAGTATGGGTGGGATGAAAAATTATATAGTCCCTCAATTCATCAGAATGTATCATAAAAAAAACTTGAATAGGGAGGTAGTTTTATCATTACCCATTTTTTAGGATTTCTTAGAACAAACACTAAAAATTATGTTAATTATGTATGATATTATACATTCCATTATTGTGATATCTATTATTGTTATCAATGTAATTAAATATTTATATTATTATGGATATGATATGTTTTTTATTTAGTTATATGAAATTTATTTGTTTATGTTTTCCTATCGTATTATGTAAGTCATGCGAATAATCAAATATTCTTCTATGTGACACCTCTTACAAAGTTTTTGGTCAAACCATTTTATAGTTTTTTCCCATTTTCCTAGGAAAAAATTATGAGTGTTATATGTGATATAATTATATGAAAAGTAGGAAAAACATATATTTATGTGTTTCTTATGATGTACAGTATATTCTTATCTAATGTAGTAATCAATTACATAATTAGCCTCTAATAAATAATAAAAAAAATTATCCATTGTATTGAGATCTATGTGTTGTGTTACTAATGTAACGAAATAACTACCAAATCAAGGCAGTTGGTGTAAGGGTTGTCACATATCAAGAAAAACATTATCTGGTACTTCTTTTTATATATAGACATCAATATCAATGTCTAATTTAATAGTATATATATATATATATTTACTGTTTTTTCATCCAAATTTGAGGTCTGAAACTCTCTCAATAGTTTCCCACATTGTCATATAGAAAAAAAAATACACTTAAAAGTGTATGACATGATTCATATATTTGAATATTATATATTTTTCATCATATGAGCATATCTAATCATAAAATAATATAAAATATATATATATAATTCAGGCCTCTATCACTAATAGAAGACATATGGGAACCACCACCACTAATTGAAAGTAGGTGATGTATCAATATTCTAGTATAAACAACTAATATAATTCTAGTTTCTATATCTAGGTCATATCCTTAGTTTCCTCCCATTTTCAATTTAGTATAATATTTTATAATTATAAAATTAGACTTTATATTTCCCTTCTATGGAGTATATATGATGTCAAAATCAAAATTGTATAAGAACCATTACTATTACATCTGATATAGGTTTAAATCTCACTAGGAGAAAATAACTTATTTCTCTTGTGATCTATAATGACCATAAATCAATCAATAAGATGACAATGTCACCAAGATTCAATTAAAACACAACTACTAAGAGCTATATGTCATGGGTTATTTTTTTTATGCTCAATAGAACCTAGCTTCCTTGACACCTAATAAATCACTACCTACCTATAAATTAGTACACATCAAATCATGGTCCTCGAGGAATAACAACACACAATATAATAAACTCCTACCAATTGTAATCAAATAATAAGATAATTGTATAACCTCTAATTCAATTCAATAGATAGTCATTTTATTTTAATATACTATATAAAAGGATACCCATTCTATTATGTGTAGTCATTAAAGATTCAATCCTTTTGAAATACATAAGAATGTTTGGTAACACCCAACTGAATTAATGAAACTATATAACATGAATAGATTCTTTGATTAATCTTACGAAATTATAGAATTGATCTTCATGGGGTCGATTACTGCCCTAACTTTCGAGATGATGTAATTTAGAAATCAGAACTAAAAATACAAATTTGTTACAATAAGAATTTTTTTTACACCTTCATACTTTATAAAATATATCCTTTTAATATAAATTAATTGTATTTGATATCTTTTGATGTACACAACACCGAGTTTAAATGAAAATAGTATATAGACATATTATTTAAACATGATCACTATAACATTTCTATTCATTTATATGTTATGAATAATACTAAATAAAATTTTAAAATAATATGGTTTTTAGAAATATAAAATAATCTAAATATATATATATTAATTAGAAACAATGTAAAATAATTTTATAGGAGAACAAATGGTTTCTAGAAAACTCTATTTTTAAAGTAAACGTTTGGGTCACTTTAGGTGCACTTAAGAAAAAATTCATTTTGGAATTTTCATAAAAATGTATCTAATAAAACTAACTTAATTTTTATATCACCATTTTGATGTCATCCTAGGATGCATTTTTGGTATTTTTATGAAAATGTTCATATTTTTATGAATAGTTAAAAACAATGATTTTTATATTAAAATTTACTTTGAATTTATTCTATTTAAAATGTCAAATAATAATTTAATTTTTATTTTAAAATTAATAAAATTATATTATAAGAAATATTGTTTAGGTCATTATAATCAATTTTATATTTAATTTTCATATTAAATACTTACATATTTATGAAAATTTTCTTCTTGAAAACCCTCCTCTTCATCCACTCTGGGTATAATTTTAAATTAGAATATATCAATTATGTAAAATGAATTCTAAAAAAGGGATCCATATTTGGAATCATAATTTTTTGTATTAAACAATAATTTAATATTTATTTTTAACTAAATTGAATTGTGAAAACATAAAAATTAATTACATTAGTTAAGGTAAAAATAGATTTACTAAGGGATAAACTAAGAAGATAACGGTAATAAAGGACCTATAAACTAGTAAATTTACCAATTAAAGGAAATAGTTATACCATATAAACTAAAAGGGTCGATAATTACCTATTTTTTAGGATTTTGAGAAGAAAAACGGGGTGTAGTGGTTTCTTTTGAAATAATTAATGCATTTACTCCCCCACACTTATAAAAGGACATCTCTAATTTTGTTATCTTAACACTTCCAAAACCTTTTCCCCCCAACCAATTCCTAACCATATAATATCATTTATCCCTTACCAACCTCATGAAATCCCTAGTTTGATCATATAACTACCCTAGGAAGTCTTTTTGTGAATAGTGAAAGATGTTTCCTGAGAAGGGAAAACATTCTTAAAAGATGATTTTTTATTTCTTAATTCACCACACCAAAATATTTTTTAATCATTGTAATATAAAAAAAATTGGAATTCCTAATTAATGATAAGTAATTATTTTAATTCAATGATATATATCCACCCCTACTAACATCAAATGGGTAATGAAACTATCAATCATGTTAATGGAGGACTATTGCCTCATGAACCATTATAATTCATTTTCTATCACCACATTTCAAGGATTTTTATAATGATGGATTTTACACCTGTAACATATATTTATGATATTATTATAGTTTTTTAATTATAATTTCACATAATCCTACTTAAATTACATTCTATTTAAAATACGTTAATGTCGCTCATGTGTACAGAATAATACCACATCGTGAATCGACATGATTCATTTTTGACGTAGGCTTTACATGAAAGGTAATAAGGATAAATATAATGAATATATGTTATATATATGAAATGATATCAATTATTTATGATTAATTTATCACCCACTTTTTTAACCACTTACTCTTTAAGGAAATTATATCATCCCTTATGCATATCACGACCTACCTTCTCCATGTAGCTATGTGGTTAATTTTCCATGTCCAACTTTGAATAATAATTATAAAAATTTATATAATGAATTAATTTGACATTTATGAAATTAATATACATATTTAAATGATAATGATATATATTATGATAATAAAACCAATCTATTATGGTTTATATCGCATGAGAAATCAAGGAAATTAACACCAACGATAATGAAAATAATGATACATTATTAAAAAATAGGTCGTACAATTTTATAAGGGGATCATATATAACATTATAAATGTGAATATAGTTCTGATATTAAATAATAAAATACATAAATACATTATATGTTAGTCGAAATGATGTTTAACCAAAAGGAATCATGATATAAAGGACTTCATCACAATTTACCTTCAATGAGTCATATTGTAATGTTATGATCCAAATTTTTTATAATGCGTATATAATTTCATTTTTTTTAATTTAAGGATTCATTAATATTTAACGTTATATTATGTTTCAAAATGGAATTATTTAATCAATTTTTTTTAATTAAAATTTTTGTGTGGTAAGAGTTATTATACAATCATACTTTATTGAATGTTTGTTAAATTTATATTGAAACATTCACTTTCTTATTATCATTATTCATTGAAAATTACATTTAATTGAAATTTTTGTATTCATATATGATGTATATTATTATTTCCTAAACTCTATACCATTTTTACATATTTGGGATACTTTTAATATTAGTTAATTATCTATTAAAATATTAATAAATCGGTATCCTTTACCAAATAAAAATATTTGATGATATGGTATATTTACTCATGAATTAAATAAATTATTTTAAATATTAGTAATGATTTGGACATGAAGATACATGTGGGACTATATTATAGATATCCCCTTGATGCATTGACGTGAATCATGAGACAAATTAGTTTTCCAAATCACATGAGTTTTTATAAGGTTATTTTAAACATTCTTATGAAACAACTTCATGGTAGAGGTATCATGATGTGTGAGATAATTATTAAATATAATATAGAACTTCAATAATTTAGAAATAATTTATTTTTATTATCATTGATATTTTCAATATGATATTTTCTCTGGATGAATTTCATTCAAATTTATTGAGTAAATGGAATGTGTGTTCAGTTATTAAACATTCCTTATTGATTATAATTTAGTAATTCAGGATAAGTTCTATTGTATATAAAAATTAGTAATAATTTGATCTATCACTTATTTTTTTCATTTATATATGACATAAAGATTAATCATTTGAATAAATTTCATGGATGTTGAGAATATTTTTTGTTATGTTTTATTTTATATTCCATGTAAGGGTATCATATATGTTTTTGGTTATCCAAAACATCTAAAATAGAAAGTGATACATGATTTTACCCATTGTATATATGATAATGTAATAAATTAGGGAATTTCTCTTGGTTACTAGAGTATAGATCTTTACATTTGGTATTTTTAGATATTTGGTAGAGCCCTAGGGAACTTGATTCAGGAAAGCATCGATTGAAGAACAGAACACTATGATAGTATTTGTAGATCATCATAAGATAACATTATAAAGTTATATTAAGAAATAGAGTAATTTTATCTTCATATAAAAAAATCCCTTTCTGGATACCACGTGGCAATGTGGTTCTAGGTCAGAGTTACATATGGGTGTTCACTTTGTAAAGGGATTATTTGGACTGAATCATTCATTACCTAGTGCCTAAAAATAGTCCTTACCACACACCTAGGTTAACACTCATAGCTTATATAATTAAGATTATTAACTTTTTCTTTATCAATTATTATAAAGGATTTTAAAATAATGATATTCCAGAAGAAATAAATCTTATGATTCTGAGATTGACAATTAATATATTTTAATTTATGTTCCATGTTACTCCATATTGAGTATTAGATGTCATGATTTTATTTTTTTGAATTTATGATATAATATACTATATTCTATTCTTTATAATTTTTTCCTTCTTGGAAGAAGGGAATCAATACTTGTGGCCAATTTAGAAATTTTCCCAATGAGGGATCCAATATAGCAATTAATGTAAGTAAGAAAATAAATTTTGTATTAGGAAAGCTTAATCGGGTAATGAATTCAAAATTTTCCCAATATTTAGAAACATATTTCATAGTGAGACTAACCTTATTTGGTTCACATTATGTAATATAATCCCCCATAATTTGGTTGGACTACTAATTTAATTATGGTCGGTAAATTGATTAATATGCTGGAGAATAAATTTACAGTCATTGGGAGGGATTAAAAGGTAACATTTATTGTTGATGTTTTTTGTATGATAAGAGATGCATATAAATTGTGGTTATTAATCCATAATACTATAGAGAAAGAAAAAATTTAACACATAGAATAGAATAATTTTAAGGAGAAATTCATCAAAAAATATTTCCCAAATGAGAAAGAAACTAAAATGAAGATAAAATTCCTCTTAACAAAGAAAATGGAATAAGAAAGTATTTATCAGTATAAGAATTACATTATAAGGGTATATATGTAAGATAAAAATTACATATTCAATATAGAGTTCAATATTGAACAAATTTTTAAAGGTCTTACGTTGTTTCTTTGAAGGTAACTTTTCTCTCATATTTTTTTTTCATAAGATGACATTTTCTAATGTTCCATAAAAATAGATAAATAATTATTTAAATCCCACATGTCTAAGAGAAATAATGAAATAGGTGTTATAATGTGAAAAAAGAAAATTATAATGCTTTGAATTAGAAGAATAATAGAATGAATCAATTTCCAACATGTGAGAACTGTGAAAAGAAACATCATGGTAAATTATTGAAGGGATTAAGAGATTTTTAAAACTGTAGAGATAATGGTTATTAGGCTAAATAGTTCAATGGGATGAAAGAAATCATTGATTTTAGTGCAACAATTATAGGGTGATGGGGAACTTTGAAAATCTATTCCCCAAGAATCAAGGTAATATACCATATAAGAGGCTAATGGGAGATTACAATGATTATTTAATCACTATATTTAAAGTAGAGTTACCGAATTATTTATATCATGGTACATTAATACTTGAATAAAATTCATCTAATTCATTATTTTATTATGGATCCTCGCCCAATTTCATATTCACTATGTTTTCCAATAAAATTAGATATTTACCTAGAACATTAGGAAATGATTAGTTAGTCCAAACTCCAAGTAGAAGTCTCAGTACAAAAATAATGTGTCATAAAGTCCTCATGATGACAAATAATTATTTTGTGGATCTTATTTTTATACCTATGGATGACATAAATATAATACTTGGTATAGGGTGTATTTAAAAATATGGTGAAAATTTTTATTGTAATAATTTGGAAATTATGATATGCGATGAAGATGTAAAATTACATATATTTAGAGAAAAAAATCACCATCAGAGATATGTCTATATCCACCCCCAATATATTTATCAAATGCTATTCTTAGGGAGGATGACCGAACACAAACAAGAAATGGAGAATCTAATATTAAAATTTTGGATTTACCTATTGTATATGAATTCATTGTCATATTACCTAAGGAACTACATGGACATCCCCCAATTAATGATGCACATTTATAAATTAATTTAACCCCTAATTGGGGACCAATATCAAATACACCCTATTGAATGATCACTATTGAATTTCGGGAGTTAAATAAACAACTATAGGTGCTGTGTGTTATGGGATTTATTCACCATAGTGTTTTATAGGGGAGAGTACCAACTATATTCACTCTGAAAAAAGATAGATCTATGAGACTGAGCATTGATTATAGGGAAATTAATGATATTATGACAAAGAATAAGTATCTTCTTACTCACATTGACACTTTATTCAATAAAATTCATGGACCATAATATTTTTCAAATATCGAAATTAATTAAGTTTTTCATTAATTGTGATTAAGGAAAGGGGTCATTTCGAATATATCTTTCGGAATGAGTTATAGACATTATGACTTTATGGTATTTTCATTTTTATTTAATAATATACCCTATGTTTTTATGTATTTAATTAACATAGTATTCAAGGAATATAATTATTATATAAATACGGTATTCATTGATTATATCTTTGTGTATTCTAATATATACAAGGACCCTAAAAATCACATAAAGGTTATTCTATAAACTCTTGGGAAGAAATAGTAAAATGGGAAATTTTTTATGTGTGATTAAAAGTTTCAATAAGTTTATTTTCAAGTCTATATTGTCTCCAAAGATGAAATATTAGTTTATCCTATAAAGAAAAAGGAGGTTAGATAATGGAATATACTAATGAACATAACTAAGGTACATAGTTTTATTTTTTTGGAATTTTTCTATTAAGGATTTGTTCAAAAAAATCTTGATTAGTTAACACATTAACCATGTTTTTAAAAAAGGGGTTATGTTTGTTTCAAAAATGTAATGTGAATAATGTTTTGATGAACTAAATAGGACTTTGGTAAATGATCCAATTTTGACTCAATAATCTATAAATTCTAGCTTTGTGATATATAGTGATGCATTGATCTATGGAGTTGGTCATTTCCCAATGAAAAATAAAAATTTAATTTCATATTCATTAAGTAAATTACAGTCCCATTAAAGAAACTATACAACCCATGATATTGAATTATCAGTTTTAATCATTTCATTGATTATAGAGATACATAATCTCAATGGTGAAGGATTTGAGATATAGATGGATCATAAAAGACTAAAATAACTATTTTCTAAAAAATCACTAAATATAAGACAAAGGTGATGGATTGAGCTACTCAAAATTTATTATTACTCAATACACAACAACCCATGGAATGAAAATAAGTTTAAAGATACATTGAGTAAGAAGGATCATGGATTCTTGAGAAGAATTAGGGTTGAGAGATACCCCCCATTAATGGATCTAGAAAATATGGACATGTGAATTATTAAAGAATAAGAGACAAAACTCATTTTTTAAATATTTACAATATAATATTTATTGTAAAATAAAAAAAATTGTAGTCTGGTGATGACAACATTCATAAGAAATTTAATGATATGAATGATAGGAAATTGGAAAACATTGTGTTTAAATTTCGTTTTCTGAAATTTGGATAGAAATTTAGGAGTTAAATCTACACTTAAGCTAAAAATTAATTTTTAGATGATTCTCGTAGATAAAATTTTCTGTAAATACAAGTAACACAATGATATTTATAGATTTGACAAAATAATTTCTGTGGATAACATAAACCTGGATATTTCTAATTATATATAAATATGTTTGGGGTTTAAACAAGTTAAAGTTTTCATAAAATATCCTAGAATATTCTTTCAACCTCTTCCTATTCTTTGGTGGAAATAGGATGAATTTGTTAAGGAATTGTTTATAGGACCACCAAAGACTCATATAAGGAATAATACAATATGTGTTATCAATATTATACTATCAAAATATACATATTTCCTCCCTATAAGATAAAATATACATCTTGAGAACCTCACAACTCTATATATTAATGATGTTGGAATAATTCATGGTCAACCTATTTTGACCATTTATAATCCTGATCCCAGTTGTATATCAATATTAAGGAAGTATTCAAATGATTCCTGATACCAAGATTCACATGAGCACTGCTTAGCATCCTCCAACTGATGGATAGTCTAAAAGGGAAATAGATACTATAGAGTACATATTGAGGTCATTAAAAATTGAAATTATTGATATGTGGGATCAATATTTACCTTTGGTATATTTTTCATATAATAGTAGTTTCCATAAAAGTATTCAAATATAATCATATGAAGAATTATATGGAAAGATATGTAATATCCTAACTTGTTTCCATGAGGATTTTTAAAGGAAACTCATAATTATATATGTTTTTGAATGCAACATAACAATGGTAAATGTTATTCAAGCTAAAATTAAAGTAAATCAAATTATAAAGAAGTGTTATGTTGATAATTGAAGGAATTATTTGGAAATATTAGTGGGTGAAATTATTTTCATGAAATTATATCCAAGGAAGTGTCTTAAAAGGTTAGGTATAAAGTGAATGTTGATCCCTAGGTACATTGGAACCTTTGAAATCCATGAAACAATTGGATATATTATTTATCATTAATGACACCAGGTATTAGATGTGTCTCATAAACCATTGTTAAGGAAGTACATGGCAGAACCAACGCATGTGCTCACCAATGATGAAATAGATTAGGAACCCGATCAATCCAAAAATAATGAACCCAACCAGATTATTTATAACATATATTATCTATTGTGCAATCAAATCACCCATATGGTCAAGGTACATTAGATAAATCCCAAAATGGTGGAAGCAATGTGTAAACTAAATGATGTTATGAATAAGAACTGTCATCATTTGTCCATAAGGTGATATCCAAAAAAAATTGATGTTGAAATATTTTTTGGTGGGAATAATTTAACACCTAGAGACATAATGGCTTATTTAATTTTAAATTAATTTACTCACATTGGCATCCTGGGATACACACAACACTGAGTTTAAATAGAAATACTCCAATAAAATATTAATTAAATAATAACATTAAAACCTCATCATTATTTTGGTTGGTATGAATAGTACTAACTAAAATGTGATAATTATATTTTTTCTACATTAATAAATATATTTAATTGATATATATTTATTAGAAATAAAATAAAAACATTTGAAAGAAAATGAAATGTTTTCTGGAAAACTATTTTTTTAAGTAAATTTTTTCATAGATTTCGGTACACTTATAATAAAATCATTTTTTAAAATATTAAAAAAATTTATTTGATAAAATTAATTTCAATTTTCAAAAAAGATGCTAAAATTATCTTATATTTTATTTTTTATATTCTTTCAAATTGATACATTTATCAATGAATACTGAAAATACATATATTTATTTTAAAACTACATTTTCTTTGAAATAACATAAAATGATAAATAATATTTTAATTTTTTTAATTTAATAATAGGTCAATTATATTATAATAATTATAATTTATTTTATTATAATAATTTTCATATTGTCTTTTGATATTAAAAAACTTCGACGCTTATGATAAGTTTCTCTTAGAAATCACACTAGTTTTTCGTGACTGAAGGGATTAATTTAAATTGATTGTTGTCCCCTCTATGAATTTAATTTGAAAAAATGGATTCCATATTTGTAATAATAATAATTTATATTATCTATTATTTTTAACATAATTTGATCTTATATTAATTGTGAAAATAATAAAAATTTATAATTGTAGTAAATGTAAAAACTAATTTAAGGGGGTTAAAGTAAGAAGATATGGGATACAATGACCTTATTACTTACCCAACACCACATTTATGGTCATATTTATACTTTATCACCTATAATAGTCAATAATTAATAATTTTGTATTATTTTTACATGATAATTTTTTTGTAATTGATTCTTTTAAAAAATCCTTGTGTGTCTCCTCAACTTATAAAAGGCCACCCCTCTCATCCCATATTAAAACTTCCAAAGTAATTTGGTTCAACCAATACCTAAAAAATAGTTTCCTTAATCCCATGACTATATCCTATATCCCTTGGTTTTATTATAAGTATATCCTATAAGGTAATTAGTTTTGAAAACCAAAATAAGTTACCTAAACAAGTAACATAGTAAAATTAATATTTTATTTTTACTTCCTCTTATACCTCAATGAAATGTTATTTTATCTTGAAAGTTTTATAAAAAAGTATTTCCCGATTTCTTGTTTTTATTAAGTTTTTTTATAACCTTTATTTATCCCCTCTTCAATGAAATGGAAAACTAAAATTTTGATCTTGTGTTTGGAAGACTACCACATCACAAACTAATATAATTCATTTTCATAACAAAAATTCATGGATTGATATAATGATCAATTTTCAAAATTTATATGATATTTATTTTGTTTTAAACAACTGTATTAATAATACCATATATACCTACTCACATTCCATTTTTCATAAAATTTGATAACCTATCTCGTTTGTGTGCTGAACTACCTTATCACGAAGTTATATGATTCATTTTTTACATACGCATTACATTAAATGTAATAATGATACATTTAATTAATATATGTTATACATATAACATGATATATGTCATAACCACGACTTATTTTAATATCATTTTTCATTTTATTTCCATTATTCCTTTGTTTTTGGAGTTTCCCATGAATTTTGGTGGAAATTGTGGGTTTTCAAAATTTGGGCAAACCGTGAGCCCATATCCAAATTTAAAAATAATTATTTTCTTTTATAACTCATTCAATATTGAAAATTTTGCACATAATACACTTACCATTTGTAATCCCCTATCATATTAAAGTCACCAAATCTATCTGGGCCACATAATAATCCATAATCACGATGGATTTGGGTTTTTTATTATGGTATTGGTCTTGCGTGTAAGCCCATTTCCATC
The DNA here is from genome assembly GCA_963277665.1 of Viscum album. Taxonomy (NCBI): domain Eukaryota; kingdom Viridiplantae; phylum Streptophyta; class Magnoliopsida; order Santalales; family Viscaceae; genus Viscum; species Viscum album. The sequence goes on from OY728133.1 coordinate 625,155,665, forward strand.
TTTAAATTATTATTATTTAAATTTTAAATATGTCACTATTTTTTACTATTTTTAGGGGATTCTACCTCCCACCCAAATCCAAATAACTGAGGACCACCCCCATTAGATATTTTTCCACTTTTGATCTCATCATCCCTATGGATTAGGGAGGTCTTACTTAATCATTCTCAAATAGACCAGATTTGAAGAGGTAAAATGTTTTTTCACAACTCATTAAATTCTCACTCCCCCCCCCCATTTTAGTGCCTACATGACCTACTATGACTCTTTAGATCCTACCTACTCATTTTGGTTGCATGGAGATTATGATTTTGGTTGATTTCGGGCGATTTTTTAAAAAAAATCAACTTTTCTCTCTCTTTATTTCCTTTCTTCTTCATAGGTTTTCCTCCCTATTTCATGAAGCTATGAAATGTACACTATATAGGGTTCATACTTATGGTTTGATTTGGTGCCTTTTTGGTCAAATCTTGTGGTCTAGAGAATAATTTTACTTCCTTGAGGTGTGGCAGTGGGGTGGTTGTTGTTTTGTACCATGATTTGGGGGTTTTGATTCTAATTGTATATTTTTTTAAAAGTATGGGACCGAAGCCTCATTTAATAATGAAACAAAGAAATGACCACTTTAAACTGGGTAGAGGGAGACCCATTATATTTCTTGACGGCCCAGTGGGTATTTTGGCCATTACATGGCCCTCAGGCCTAAATTTTTGGCCCAAGGCCCATTATCTGAATAGTATTGCTACAGTACCACTGCTACAGTACCCTTCACCACTACAGTGCCTTTTCACTGCTACAGTGTGTTGCTACAGTGCTGCCGCTGCTACAACACTACTACAGCGACCTGTCACCAGTACAATTTCCACTACTACATTACCCTATTTCCCATGAGTTATCATGATTTATTTAATTATTATGAATGTTAATAATATTATGTTAGTTGTGAAAAACAATTTTTTATGGAGTTTTTATGCAGTTAATTTTATAGTTCCACTTTGATTAAAATTGGGTGTTTTCTATGTGTAAACCTTGTGGTAATCTTTGGGATGATTTTATAACATATGAAAGGGATTTTTTAAATATTGTTTGGGCTGAAAATTCTGCTTTGGTTGGGTATTGGTGTGTTTTTGGGTTTAAAAGAGGGTTTTTGAATAGGTTTTATGTGTAAAACCTTTTTTCATTTTTTTAAAGTGTTTTATGTAAATGTGTGTTTTTCATGTGTATCTTTTGTGGTATAATTTGATGTGATTGTATAGTATGTGATAATGGTTTAATAAATGTTGTAAGGGATACAAATTCTACCTAGGTAGGGTCTTGGTGTGATTTTTTCCTTGAAATGGGTTTTTTAAATGGTTTTTGTGTGCAAGACATAGTTATACCCTTTGGGATTGTATTGTGAAAATTGTAAATGTTTTATTTGGTTAAAAAAATTTGAAAATTGTGTACATGTACTATTTTGGTGTGCTTGTTCATATAATATGGATTTTTGAAAGGTAAATTGGTGTTTTAATATGTCAAAAAAATTTATAATGTTTTATAAATTGCGGAATTGTTTTATCAAATGGAAAGAGAGAAGAAAAATGTGATAGTGGGCAGTTTTTTGTGTGTGTGATGTAAAAAATGAATTTTTTGATGAACGAAGTATTGTGTGATGTGTTTGTGGGTGGTTATTTGAGTTGTAATATGTTGGAAAGGTTTTGTAATTTTTTTTAAAGGATTTGTGTAAGTGTAAATGAAATGTGAAAAGTATTTTGGGCTATTTAGGTGTGAGTATGATTTCAAAATGCATTTGAATTAAAAAGTGGATTATGTGACATGAAGGATATACATGTGGGATTTTTGGTGAATGTGTGATGTAGGAGTGGTATTTTCATCTACAAATTATTTTTCATGACCCTTTAACTTGTTTGAGAATAAGAGGGAAACCATTGTATCTAGGTGGGTGGAACTGTACTAGTATGCTAGAGATCTCATGGGGTTTGGCCTCAGTTTCACGTAGCAAGATTGATGTATTCAACACTAAATAACCTATGATGTTGATGATTGTGGGGGACCACTAGGTTATGGATATTCTCTCTACTAGTGGCTCTTGTGCATGAGAACAGATATTGTGATGGTTACTCTCACCGAGATACGAGGTACGTAGGACCCACAGTGTGCTAGTGCCTAGGGGTTACATTCCCATTGATTGTCCTAATTAGTTACTTTGTGCATGACATCGACATATGGTATGGTTGTATTGAATATTCAATAGCATTGAAATTATTTTTAAATCTGTTTATTCTTTAAAATATCATACTTGAAAACTTCTTTTATATAAGTTACATATTTTAGAAATTGTTGCTAGCATTTCATGTCTTGAAAACATTCATGATTTTCAACATTGAATGTTTATCACATGGAATATCTTTGTGGTGGTAATATATTGGGCTTTGGTTCACACCCTACTTACACCTTTTAGTGTATGTAAACTTGGTTGTTTTTTCAGAGGTCTGGGTACATCTTTTGTGACATCGGTTCAAGTTTGTAGTGGTCCATCATGATGCAGTGTTGTGGATATGGATTGAGAGTGGTGCCTCTAGCAATGTAGAGGTTCTTGGGCTGTGATTTTTGGTTATATTCATTTTTTATAGACTTTCATTGTTTTTTAAAACCACGTAATTCAGTTCTAAAATTTTGTAAAAGATGGTTTTGTTTGAAAAATCCATATTGGATTTTTGGACTTGTTTGTCGCTGTATGTTTATAAACTCGGGTAAATCATTCCCAATTTTTATTTTATGATACCTAAGAACATATTGAAGCCCATGGGGATCTGGAATGTCCATACAACCTTCTATCAGTTCGTTTTGGTTCCAGTTTTGATGTAAACCGAATTCGGTTCGTGACAAAATGGAATCAAAGGAGGCTCGTTCTTTTGGGTCATGTTATATGGGGAACCATCAAGATAGTCTAGAGTTAGGACTATAAGGACTTAAAATTTCAATTATGGGTAGTTTTATTGTCCATCACACCCCATGATGTGATTCGAGTCACCATGGGAAGTCGATATTTTTTGAGTCCTTCGGTTTTCTTGGTTTGATGATGATTACGGGAAATGAAAAGAGAGTTGGGTTAATGGTCTCAGTGAGCTCGCAAGGCCTAGAAAGCCATGTAAGGCTAGGGATATTTTCCTAGAGTACTCTCTGTGATGGTGAAGTTATTATCATATGTCCTTCCACCATATGTCCAAGACTCCCACTGAAACTAGTTTCCCCTCACATTGTCTTGCGTCCTTTAGTTTTGAAATCATGGAAGTTCAATTTTAATGAAAAAATGACGTGGTTTTAAAAGAATAAAACTTTGGGAAATTATTTTCAAATAAAAAGGGTAATATTTGATTTTTTAATTGGTAGAACTGAGTTTTTAGATTTTTTTTGAAATGTAAAATGGTGTGTTTACACCTATTTTTAAAGAAATAATTATGTTAAAGTTTGTTTTGAAAAAGTGTTTTCATTACTGTTTTATAAAATATTGAATGGTGTTTTAATGGGATGGAATGTTTTAGAGGCCATGTGTGGAGTTTGTAATTGGATTTTGATTTGGTAATTAGAGATAATTTGAAATGTTTTATGAAATTTTAGAACATTGTTTTGAAATGAGAATAGTTGAGTTCTCAATTAAATGGAAATTTTTGAAATAGAGTATTTCATGAAATTAGAAGTGTTTTAAAAGGGGTTGATATTTTTTTGAAACTATTGTGAAGGGAATGATAGTGAGTTTTTGTTAAACTGTGGGTGATTTCCTAAATTTATTTGTAAGTTGAAAATTTAGTTTTTATTTTATGGTTAGCGGTATCGATAAAAAGGAAGTATTGGTTGACTGTTTTGGTTTTGAAAAGTAGAAAGAATTTTTGTTTTGACCATTGGTATTTCTATGAGAAACCACATGCATGGGTTTATATGGGATTATGGATGGTTAATGTAATGATCAGATGAGTTTTGGGATGGATATGAGGAGGGTGCCTAGTGTGGCACAGAAACATGAATGTGTGAGGCCCCTGAGGTACCATTGGGGGATACGCTAACCCCTGAACTATTTATTATCAAAGAAATTATTTTAAAGGAAAACCAGATGTCTTGATGACTAGTTTGGGATGGTTTGTATTATGTTTTTTTGAAAATTTTGATGTTTTCATATTTTTGAGTCTAAGAACCCCCCTTGTTCGAACCGTGTTTTGGGTTTGTGTTTGTTCAGTAAGATGGGTTGAAGGTTTGGTTATTGGTCTCTTCTAAAAAATATTTTAGGATGGATTTATAGTGGTTCCCTTGACGTGTTCGTTTTTTTGTTGAATGTTTTACAAATTAACTAGATTGGTTGGGTCATTGGGTTTTCTCTTTGGATAAGGTACTCCCCCATTAAGTGTTAGTGCAAGAATGAAGTGCAGCATAGATTGTTTCTCCATTAGAAAAATTATCTAGTTGATCGATATAAAAATATTTTTCTTGTACTTTGGAAATTCAGTCTACATCATTTACTTTTTTGTTTTTGTGGATCCTCTTGTAGCGAGATAGTGCTCATAGAAGTTTGAAAGAGACATTATTCTATTAAGTTACCTGATTCATAGATGGTGGAAGTGGTCTAGGGTTGTTACTGTGGATTAGTATCTTGATGGTGTTTAAGAGGTTCTTTGGGTCCTTCGTAGTCTCTTCAAAGTAGGAGTTCACGTTAAACCACCATTGTGAGATTTTTGGTCATGAGAGGCTATTATGGACACTTTCTAGAATTGTGTGTTGTTTAGAGATGTGGCATAAGTTCTCTTTCCATGTATTGTTTATATCAGTTGCAATGGTCATGTTCGATGATGCCTTGTGATGTTGTGTGCACAATTAAATATAAAGGTGAAGGTTGTGAAATCCTCTGAGAGTCACTATTATGTTGGGAGTATATTTCCCTTGTAAAAACGTAAAAATCGTCAGTTTTAGGAGAAGGTGTTTATATGTGTCTTTTCCTTTTGTTTTTTCTTACCTAAATAAATAAGGTGTGATGTGTGTACATCCTCTAAGCCCTTGATTCAGTGAAATGTTAGGTTTTGGTACCCTGAGTTTTGGAGTGTGATATGTCTAGGTAGACTCATCGGGGATTGCAATGTAGTTGTTTTTATCACTAGAAGTAGAAGTTCTGTTTGGGGGTTTCCAAAGCCTAACTGTGAGGCCAAAGATGCTTCAATCATTTAATCTCCAGCCATAGGTTTCAGAGTTAATATAGTGCGTAGTCATGGGAAATACCAGGGTCATTCAAATCCTTTTACAATTTCCTATCCTAAGTATTAAATATATTAATAGCTTAAACTTTTGTTTTCATCATCTTGATTTTGTTTTTTACATTTTATGGAACGAGGTGGAGAGCCACATGACCATGTTATCGCACAATGTCATTCGTTCGCTCATTGGTTTCCATTACGTTTTTTGGGAAAGGTTTGAATTTTGGTCATAAATGTTGAGTGCATGGTTAGTAGTAACCATTCCCTAGAAAACCATGTAGGTTTAAGGATTCACACATTTATGGCATAGTCCCCCCAAACTACGCAGACTAACTGTGTAGTTGTCCCAAATATCTAAATTTTGGGGGATTTCTATGTCGGTTGTTCTTGTAAGTTATGTTGGTTGGTTCTTTAGGTGGGGATAACCACTATGAGTTTATGAACGTTCTTTTTAAAAAGTTATAATGGAATTCTACCCCTTTTAATGGGGATTTCATTCGGGCCTCCACCTATTATTGTCCCAATTCTGTCTTGGGAAAATTTAAGTTGTCTCTTTTGATAGAGAGCCCATTTGTGTCTCCATGTACTAGTGACTCATATGTGTCCTTGTTATTGGCTTGATAGTAGGTAGAGTTATTTGAATCTATCTTACTTCCAACATCTTCCTGGGGTAATCGATGGGATTAGAGAGTGCCCAGTTTAGTTAAAGCAAGGTAAGTGTATCATTTTTTGTTGTTGTTGTTCGTTTGGGTAAATTGCAAGACTCTTTTTCAAATAGTGTTTGAGGAGTTTTCTTTTTAGATGAAGACTAAATGTGCTTGATTTATTTATTAAAGTGATTTCTGTTTTTTTTGTGAGATTATTCTTTCTTTAATTGATCACTGAAGGTTTTTTGGCCTTTGCGGGCGAAGCTTGGCAAAGGAGTCCATTTCGGTCTTTCGATTGGGTTTAGTTTTTTCTTTTGGCATTAATGAGTATTTTTAAGGGAAAATGTTTTATAGTGGAGAGAATTGTCACCTCCAAGACTTATTTTAAAGTCATTTTGATTTTATTTCCATTATTCCTTTGTTTTGGGGGTTTCCCATGTATTTTGGTGGAAATGGTGGGTTTTCAAAATTTGGGCCAAACCGTGATCTCATTTACAGATTTAAAAATAAATTTTACTTCTTTTATAAATCTTTCATTTTTCAACATTTTACACCCATTATACTTCCCATTTGACATCACCTGTCATAGTAAAATCACCAAATCCATTTGGACCACAAAGGAATCTATAATCATGATAGATTTGTTTTTTTAATAAGGTATCGGGCTTACCCGTAAGCCCATTTCCTTATTTGAATTTTTTTTTATTTCTCAATATCTCACTCATTGTTTAATTTTTTTTGGTTATTCAACATCCCACACAAATTGAAACACATGTGGCTCACCCCCATTAGCGAGTTTGCCTCTTTGGATATCATCTCCCCCACTGATTAGGGAGATATTGATTAATCCTTCTCAAATTGACCAGATTTTAAGAGAGAAAATTTTCATTTCATAACTCATTCAATTTTTACTCTTTTTCACCCATTTCTGCACCCACAAGAGCTACCATGACATCTTTGAGCCTCTATAACAGTTTTTTACTTGTATATTTTTGTTTTGGTGGATTTAGGGCGATTTTATCAATATTTATTCAACAGTTTATCTATTCATTTACTTCCTTCTCATTTGGATTTTCTCCCTATTTCATGAATCTCTAAAAAGTACAGATGATTGTTTCCATACCTAGGGTTTGATTTGTTGTCTTTTTGGTCAAATATTGTGTTCTAGGGCTTAATTTCACACACTTGAGGTGCGGTAGTGGTGTGGTTGATGTTTTTCTCCATGATTTAGGGGTTTTAATTCAAAAGGTAGGTGATTCCATGTGTAATAAACTTTTTATGAGTTATCATGCTTGAAATAATTATTTTGAATGTTACTCATATTATGTGCATTTTGGAAACTCATTTTTATGGATTTTTTTATGCGATTAATTTCATATTTTAATATTGTTTCAAATTTGGTGTTTTCGATGTGTAAACCTAGTGGTAATCATTGGGTTGATGTTATAACATATGAAAGTTTTTTGTAAAATGTTTTTGGGCTGCCAATTCTACTTTGGTAGGGTATTGTTGTAATTTTGAGTTTAATAGAGGGTTTTTTAATAGTTTTTATGGGTAAAACCATGTTTCACTCCTTGAATGTGTTTTATGAAAATGTGTGTTTTTCATGTGTATCTATTTTGGTATAATTTGAGGTTATATTATAGTACTTGATAATGTTTTAATAAATGTTTCAAGGTAATCCAATTCTACTATGTTAGGGTGTTGTTGTAATTTTGTCCTTCAAATGTGATTTTGAAATGGGTTTCGGGTGCAAGACATAGTGATACCCTTTGGGACTGTTTTGTGAAAAATAATAATGATTTATTTGGTTAAACAAAGTGGGAAAAAGGTGTATATGTACTATTTGGGTGAGTGTTTTAACCTAATATGGATTTTTTAAGGTAAAGTGTTTATTTAAGATGTTAAACATTTTCATAATGTTTTGTAAATTGATTAAATGTTTTATCAAATGTCATGAGAGGGGAGAAACACGTTTTTGGGATGTTTTGTGTGAGTGTGATGTTAAAAATTAATTTTATTGATGAAAGAAGTATTATGTGATGTGTTTTTGGGATTTTATGTGAGTTTGAATATATTGGAATGGTTTTGTAAAATTTTTTAATGGATTTTTGGAAGTTTTAATTACATATGAAAAGTGTTGTGGGCTATTTTGGTTTGAGTAAGATTTAAAAATGCATTTGAATGAAAATGTATATTATGTGACTTGAATGATATACATGTGGTATTTTTAGGGACGTTTTGATGTGGAAGTGGTATTTTCATGTTCAAATTATATTTCGACTTGTTCATCTTTTTTGAAGAAAAGAGGAAAACTTGGGAATCTAGGTGTGTGGACATGTATTAGTATGCTAGTGTTCCCGTGGGGTTTGGCCTCAATTTCATGTAGTAAGTTTAACACTCACTACACTAACTAAAATATTATTATGATGATTAAGGGGGACCACTAGGTTATTGGTATTCTCTTTACTAGTGGATTTTTTGGACAAGAACACATATTGTGATGTTTACTCTCACCGAGATATGAGATACCTGAGACGCACAACGAGTTTGTTCCGAGGGGTTACATTCCCATTACATGTGATCATTAGTTACTTTATTCTTACTATCATCATACGGTATGGTAGGATGGAATATTCAGTATAATTTAATTTTTTTATGTTTTGATTCTTTAAAATAGCTCACTTGAAAACTGCTTTTATTTAAGTCGCATCTTTTAGAAATTGTTACTTGCATTTCATGTCTTGAAAACTTACATGATTTTAGCCTTTGAATGTTTATCACTTGGAATTTATTAGTGTTAGTATTCTATTAGGCTTTGTATCACACCCTACGTACACATTTGGGTGTAAGTAGACTTGGTTATATTTTCCACAAGTTTGGGTATAGCATTTGTGCCAATGGTTCGGGTTTTTAGCTATCCATCGTGATGCAGTGTGGTGGAGATGGCTTGAGGGTGGTACCTCTAGCCATGTGGAGGTTCTTGGGCTGTCCTTTTTTGTTTTATTCATTTGTAATAGTCATTAAGAGTTGTCTAAGACCATGTAATACAATTCTGAAATTTTGTAAAAGATAGTTTTGTTTGGAAAATTGAGATTGGTTTTATTGGACTTTTTTGTTGTTGTATGTTTATAAACTCAGGTAAATAATTCCCAATTTTCATTTTATGATACCCGAGCACTTGTACCCACCCTTGGGGATCAGGAACACCCTTTGGGGCTCGTAAGAGACCAGTTTTGGTACCAGATTTGGTTGATACCAGATTCGGTTCATGACAATATAAATTATATAATATTAAAATCTCACTCAATCCCTTACCCTTTCACCAACTATGGAAATGATTTCATCTCTTATGCATACATATATACTACCATCTCCCCGAAGTGTTGTGATTATTTTTCAATTTGAAAATATTAATAATTATTATAAAAATTTATACGAGTAAATATTTTATTAATATAATTAATATAATTTTTATTATGATGTAACTAAATAATATGTGCATGAACTGAAGCTTTTATGACAAATAATAAATGAGAAAACTTGGAAACTAACATCTAAAACAATGAAAATAATAAAATATTAATAAACATACTATCCATAAAATGTAATACGAGGATTATATATGAAATTATAAATATTAATATGAATCAGGTAAAGTCTAATATCTTTATTCAAACCATTACACAATAGGGTAAATCGTGTTCAACAAAAAGGAAGCTTGAGGTAAGGGACTTCATCTCAATTTCCATTAATTGAGTCATACCATAATGTTATGTAGCTTGTATATTTTATATGGTGTTCATACTACCTTATATAATTGTAATATCATGATTCATTAATAATTAATGGTATCTAATGTTTCAATTATAATTATTTCCTCCAAATGTATTTGAATTGAAAATTACAATATTGTTAATGTTATTGTACAATCTCACTTTATTTTGTGATTTTTAGATATCTCTTGAAACAATCACTTTCCTAAAATATTTTATCATTTGACATTTAATTTATATTAAAAATACTTATTATTTTATAAAGGATATGATTATTCTGTAAATTTCATTATACTTTTACATACATTGGTTACATTTAATGTTATTTTATTATCTGGGGAAGTATTGATAAATACGTATCCTTTACTCAATATAATTTTTTTAATGATAAGGAATATTGATTCATGAATTAATTATGTCATTATATATATGATTAATCCTTTTGAAATGAAGATATGTGTGGTTCATGGTGATAGATAGCCTTTTAATTCATCAAAAAGTCACATGAGGCTAATCAATTTGCCAAATCAAATGAGTTACTTTCATTAGTTTTGAATAGTATTGTGAAAGAACATAATGGTAGAGGTATCATAATTCATGAGATAAATAATTACAATAATTAATCATTTCATTCATTGATAGTTTAGTTAATGTTATTATCCATTATATTTTCACTATGATATTAAGTATGGATGCATTTAATTCTATGATTATTGATTAAATGACAAGTTTATTCAGTTTTTTACCTTTCCATATGCATTATGATATATTTATTCATGATAGCTTCCACTGTATGTGATACATACTAAGTATTTTAGATCACCCTTATTTTTTTATTTTCTTTATGTAATAAATATTAATCCTTTGAATTATTTTCAATGATTCTATGAATTTTCTTTTTTTCTTTTCCAAATATAAAATAACTAACATGTATGTACCTGGTTCTCCATAAATAGTAAACTGGTCGGTCTATTAGAATTTTACAGCATGTATATATACCAATGTAATAAAGTAGGTACAATAACAAGGTTACTATATTTGAGTTCATTACATTTATCATTTAGTTGATTCTACCTATGATTTTCCTAAATGATGTTGAAATTCTTAAAATAATCATCCCTTATTTGATAAAAATTTAAGAAATAATTTTTTGAAGAAGAACATGAATTGGAACTATAATGATAAGAATATTTATTTCATGAACCCCAAGAAAAAAATGGAGAATTAGTCACCTTATACAAACATATAATGATATATAGTCCTAAATTTGATCTTCAATAATCTCTACACACCTTTCAATTTATGAATAGGACATCAATACAATGCAGGGGTTATTTATTATTTTATGTCACCTAATTTAGTCAGCAACATTCAATACTAAGACATAGTCTCATATAATATTTTGGTGAGTATAATATTATCGACCTAGAGGGATATAATGGGTTTGATAAATCCATTATTCAAAAGGTCCTCTAATTACACGTTTATCTCCCCAAGATTTAACATGGTCATTCGATAGGATGTTGGAAATATTAGTATAGTCCCGTAATTAAAATCAATGAAAAAAGTTGATTTATTTATGAGTTGGAAACCATGGGATATTATTTTTAAAAAATTACATATAATCCTCCAAAATTGTTTAAAATTTATCCCCAAGTTATTTGAGTCACAAAAAACCAAGAACACAGACTTATGTGTTATTATATGTAACTTCTCACAGATTGGATTAACTTATCCTAAAAAAAGATCCCACTCATTTGGTAAATACAACCTTTACATATCATGTTAATATCACATCACTTTCCAATATCAAAAATAAATATATATATATATATATATAAAAGATAAAATAGAAATTGTTTGTAGTAATTTTAATAATAAAATAATTTGTTCCTATCATAATTTCATTCCATGAAAACCAATCTCCATGAAAAAAATTCGGAACTGGTTAAATATATGTTTGAATTTTTGGTCACATGCAATAGATGTATCTAGATAAATAGTTTGTTCATGTTCTCTACTATAATTTTTAAATATTGAATGAGAAATGTGGTAACAAAAGAGTTTCTAACATCAATATTTATATGTACAATAGTTAGTTTAGAAAGTATAACGATCATACCTGAAACCATATCTACAATTTTCTTATAAAAATTATATATAAAAGTATTCTATCAATGGGATAGGACAAAATGATCCTAAACATGAAGACCCTATAGAGGTGGTGGTGGTGAAGGCATCTTCCACCTTTATCATAATTAATTTTGTTGCTTGTAGCTTCACCAAAACAACCTCATAGTGGGAAACCATAGACAGTTTGAGGATGTCCATGTTCTCAAAACAATTTTTAATGTAGAATTACTTTAACCATATATTCCTTGATAAACTCACATTCTTTTTTGGTTGGTCAATATTGTGAAACATTTCTTTGATTCCCCCAAGCATAATAAATCATATCTCTTTTCAAATTTGACCTCCTTTGATATTATCATATCATTAATATATGATAATGGGATTGTGGGTAAATATAACCCCACTAATAGAATCAGTATTCCTATTATTGTTTGGTGGTTGTTGTTGACTTTAACTTTGTAAATCACGATCTCATCCCAAATTTAAACACTATCTATCTCTTATGAAACTCCTATTCAATTATGCACCCACTATAACTTTGACATAGGTGGAAATTCATAAAGGCTCATTTCAATAATGTAAATCACTTCAATGAAGGTCAAATATATATATATATATATAGGAATCATAATGTGGATGTATAATTTTATTTTTCATCTAATTCAATAGATTAAATACAAATAATTTAAAATAAACATTTAAATTTATATATAATTAATATAAATATAATTACCTCAGCTATTGTATTATTCTTAATATGTTTTTTCATCACTTCTCTAGTTTCATATTCATTACACTATATAATACAACAATGTATTCCTCTGAAAATATCCCTCACAAACTTTTTAAAATAATGAATGGATATATTTTTCTCTCAAGTGCTTCCATGAGTTGAACAAGTGAATTCCATAATTCATTAGTTATCAAAACACAGAAATAATATATTCTATATATGGTCTTATGAGAATGAATAATATAATAAATCTCTAAAAGTATTGAGATAATCATATAAAACCTAATTCTTTTGTATCAAACATCTTTTACATGTGAAAATTATTTATTTTAGAACATATATACATGTGAAATTAAAATAGTTTCGTAAAGTCCATTATCCTTCTATTTTATCCATGTCATAAACCACATCACATTTAATAATAATAACAGTATTTTACATTGCATGTGTTTTATCCAATATTAGATAATAGATAAATAAAATAATAATTATTTAAATTACACTAAATAAAATATATTATTTTCATTAGTCATTATACTTGATCAATATTTTATCATAAATTTTATCAGAACTTGAATAATAGAAATATTGATTTTATAAAATAAATTTTATGTTTACTTAAATATTTTATAAATACTTATATATATATATACAAATAACATTAATAAATATTTATTTTACTATATTAATAATTTTTTTGAAAAAATAAATTTTATAATAATTTATATGTGAATACATAAATAAGATATTAAACTACACTCATGTATTTAAAACTAAAATATATCACAATATTATTTTCATAATAAAAATAACATGATTAAATGATTTTTCATTATTTTCATTAGTACATCTATTTACATGATTTTTGAAACACATGAACAATGATCTCATGTCAATAGATCAATAATCACACTCTCATATAAGTTTTTAAAATGACACATAAAACAGGTCTAATTTATATTGGTGGGGTTTTCATCATAACCTCCCTTAATATAGTTCACCAAGTAATAGATTTGTGGGAAGATGTATAATGTCTTATACCCCCAACACTTTATAGTCATAAATAATATAAATCTTTATATATATATGTATATTGATTATAAGATATATATATATATATATTTAAGAATAATTTCTATGAATATCTAGGTTCTCATTATAGTAGTAAATTTCAATAACAATTTTATGTGAAAAATATTCCAAGAAAATTATCACCATAAAATAACATAGAGAAATAAAAATTATATGTTAATAAATAAATATATTTTGGTAATTGAAAGAAACAATATTAGTTGGTTCTAGGGAAACAACTCTAATAGGCTCACACTGGAACTAGAGATAACTGCTAACAATTTTCAACTCAATAGACCTCTCAAGAGATTCATTAAATAATTTTGGAATTGATTTATTGACTGGGATTGATATATTTAATCTTTTGGGAACATTTCTAACTATGAGTTCATCTCTATAATTTCTTTTTCAAGAATTGATGTTTCTAAAATATATGTATACCTCCTCTTTATATTCATCGCATGATGTGATATATTTTCACGAACAGACCCTACTCGGGCTCAAGCCGCAACTACCCCAAGCCCCCATCCAGATGTCAGGGGCTAGTGACAAGCGCCGAAAGCTAAACAACTCGGGGAGGCCTTTTCCTATGTACCTGTAGACACACACGCAGCACACTCAATGCAATAGTGCAGAGTAAAAAGAGAAGTAAAGTACCTACTGCTATAAATAAACCACAATGTGCATCGACCTCTTAAAGTACAAAGTAAAAGATGAAGGTAAATTGAAAAGAAAAGGGAAAAAACACACGATCAACCAAAAAAAATGCCACAACCCGCTAATAGGTAAACAAAAGAAAAAAATATTGAAGGGTCCCCCACCTGGAACCCGAATCTGACCACTGCACGAGGTCTAAGCTCCCAAACTCCTAAGCTCCACTGAAGTCCCGACCAACCTGTCTATCACCTACAAGGGCACACTAAGTGCAGGCAAAGCCCAAGTAGGGGTGAGTATAAAAATACTCAGTAGGATACCCCGAAGGCTCGAGGGAGCAAGGAAGGAGGTACCTAAGGGTGAGCAGTAGATCGAACAGGGGAAAAGTAAAGGAGTAAAACCGAAAGTGCAGTAAAGAGTATAGTAAAGAGTCTAGCTCAACCAAAAAAGAGAAATGAAGTAGACTCGTCTGGACACATGGTGATGGAAATGGTGAGAAGATGAACTTCTCTGCAAGTCTTCACTACCTATAGCAGGAGAGTAGACTCATCCAACCATGAGAATCTAGACACGGAAAGCATGTGGCATACCCCACGCTTCTTCGCCTCTCCTAGAAGGAGAGTAACCAAAACCCAAGAAGTGGGTATTATAACAAGGTATATACATATACATATGCTCAACAAGTAGCTCGAACAAGGTTGTAATGGGATCTCCATCCCATATCTCAGCCCAAGAAAGTGAGAAGCCAACAGTCCCAGAAGTAATCAACATTGACGCCCATCATCCATCACGTCTGCCCCGAACTGCAAGTCAAGGGGCTCCAATCACCGCACCTTGAAACTATCCTCTTTTGGCGGCACTGACTCGCCCGCACGGTTTTAGGTCGCGTCGCAAGGATGCATCTCGGTGGTTAAAACACCCATCGTACTTGAGAGTGATGGGGGAACGTCAATCCACACCTCGTCACTGCCCCGCAGTCCAGAGGTCTCCTCAATGTCAACAGGCAACCCCCTTGCCCAGCCCCATTGGATGGTGGTCCCTGGAAGTCGACGGGTTCCCACTGGTGGGAGACCCAAAAAGAGTCGACGGGTGCCACACTACCCAGTCTTGAAAAAGTGTAATCCACTGGAGGGAGACCCGGCTAAAGTCGTCGACGAGTCCCAATGCCCAGTCCCATAAAACGGTGCTCCACTAGAGGGAGGCTTGGACTGTCATCGGGGACCACTTCCAAGCCCATCTGGAGATAAACCCGGAATTGAGGACCACTTCCCAGCCTAGCTGGAGGTAGACCCGGCATCAGGGTCCGCTTCCTAGCCCCGCTAGAGGTAAACCTGGAACCGCTCTGGCCATCCCTGGTGAATGGTACTGCTCGGTGCACACCGTTGAACAGACCATCCCTGCTGGATGGTAACCCACTGGCCATCCCTGCTGGATGGTACAACCTCCTAACCAGCCCTGCTGGAAACAACCTCATGTCCAGCCTTGCTGGAAAACAACCTCCTGACCAGCCCTGCTGGAAACAACCTCCCGGCCAGCCCTGCTGGAAACAACCTTCAGGGTAGAGGATCGGTGCCCGTGTAGAGTGTGTGTCACACCTGATCCACAAGAACTCTACCAGGGAACACGAAGGAATAAGAGAACCTCACTGGGCCTCTCAAGGTGATCATGCTCCAATCTGCTGAGTCACTGTCGAAGCAGACTGAGACAACTCATCGCAGAAAGTGGAAAAAACACCCACGTTGTACAAGCACACATAGTCGCAATTGGTGCCACATTCTGATGAAAGGGGAACGGTACTGAAACCCCTCACAACTGAAGAAACAGAGGAACCAAACCATCTCTGTTGGCCAAACGAGAACAAAACCAAGGGAAAACTCAACCCTGTCAGTAATCAAATGAGAACAACACCAGGGGAAAACTCAACCCTACTGGTCAACAAACGAGAACAGGACCAGGGGAAAACTCAACCCTGCTGGTCAAAAAATGAGAATAAAGGGACCCTCTACCTTGCGAGAGGTCAAAGGTATGCAAAGAATAACATGGCATGCACATGGGGCCCACATGACGTGTGGCCCCAAGTCAACCCCAACCGAGCGCACAAACGTTCTCAGGTACAAACAACCACATGTACCTCCAAGCATTCATGTATACTCCTAGAGTATACCACGTTCCAGCCCAAAGGCTATCGTGCACATGATACCCAACATCAACATGAAGGCGTAACGTAAAAACTCCAACTTTCCACCTAATCGGCCTAGGCCTAGCCAACTACATCTCTTCAATCATTCACTTCACTCTCCCAAGAGTGAACACGATCACACGCCAAGGGTTCTCTGCAAACACCACAATAAGAACCTCCACTAGTACACCTTTTGTGCTTCCACATTTAATAATATCACACATGAGGCTCTGCACACTTGAAAATATTACACAATTGTAAACCTGGTGGAAAAACACGCGAGATCGACTACTTACTCACCTCCAATGGATATCCAACGGAAAAGTCTCCAAAACCAATTTATGCCCGAATGGCATCCCATGATTCTGAGCCTCGGCCCCGGAAATAGTCAGGCGCATCACACCATTGTGATCCCCTCAGGAAAACACGCCAAAAGGACTACTCACTTTAGTGGAACGGATATCTGGAGAAAAAGATGCATTTCGGCGCACCGCACACGAGCGGTGCTTCGTGGGACCCGCATCCCGGTCCCGAAACACCATTTTTGAAAACCCCATATCAAAAAATGGTTTATAAAGAAAACTCTTAATAATGTACAATGTCTAATATAAAGGTCTGATATATAGGTTTCCAAGTAGGATATCATAGGTAGGAAATTAAAACATTGATATGTAATAGAATACTAATTCACAAAGATTAATGGGTAATGATATATATTACTCATCACCAAAAAGTGGGTGATCCAGAGAAGGTTGACGACCGCAAAACCATTAATCAAATATATGTTACAAGTTTCATTAATACCATCAGTAATTATGGTAATAAGAAAAAAAATTCAAGATCATTTTCTTAATTTTGATTATTTTCCATGATAAGATATATATACATATATATACATACATATATATATATATAAAAATTTCTTCCATTTCATAAGAACAATTTCATCCTTTTTTAACCTTTAATCAATATCCTATTTATCATTAACTCCCGGAAATGAATATACAAAGTTGAATTTTTATGCCTGACATATTAAAATTCACATTTAATGTTTCATAGGATCCACAAAATAGTGACAATTCATCTGTATATCTCTAACTATTTATAAAAACCAACATTCTTATCAAAAATTATCTAATATAATAAATTAATATCTAAACCTAAAAATTAACACCACTAATTCATCAATAATATTTATTCATCATGTTTTTTAATTAAAAATAATGATATATTATCTAGTAAATGATATAATCTACTAGTAGGCATTACACTCTTATTATCATTCGATTGTGGGTTCAAATCTAATTCCCCTACTAGATGCAATTATATATCACATAGATTGTGGGGTTTGTTTCCTAAACTATATTAATATAATTACTAAAATGTTCTAAAAAACTATAATGTAAATCCTCAAAATAAAATTAATCATAAAATTTTTTTTACTAAGGTTTTAAATACAACTTTTTTTTATTTTTTTTATTTTTTCACAAATTTTAATAATATCATTTGACAGTTCAATATCATTAATGATTATATTAACAATAATGGTTATCAATAACATTAATAATATGTCTATAAATTGTAATGGAAATATTCCTGAAAAAATCTCTAAATCATACAGTTGCAAAAACATTCTACAAAAATAACCTTAATCTTGGTAGAATCAAATCACATAAAAATTATAAATTGGATTTTAATGCATTGAACATAGGATAAATGTTAAACTCATAACCCATGGTCATATCCATAAATATAATTTTAATGAAGACATAAATACTTCAAAAATTTAACAGAATCATTATATGTTTCATGATTCTTATAATAAAAACACTATTGGTAAAATACATCAAAAATTTAATTCCTAAATTCCAATACATAAATACTTCATCTATTTTATTTCAACATAGATCCTTCCTCAATATAAGTTTTAACCATTAGAAAATGGAAATGAGTTGGATATTTTTCTGGTTCTCCACATTTAAGATAATGAATTATAAATGGATCCCTAGGAAGTGATTTATTTCCCTCCATCATTCTCTTAATTTTTTCTAAAAAATTCACTACTTTATTACATTTTTTTGACACGCATAAAATGTTTACATTTCTTTAAGACACATTCTTGTAAATCTAATATTTTGATGGTTTAACATATCCCATTCATTCTCATTATCTATTTAAATCCATATTATGGTTTGTAATGAAACTATGGATTATCCTAAAAACATCCCCCAATAGCATCAAATCAAGTTCATAATAAGGCCCATTTTTTGTAAACCTAGTGATGATAATTTCAATTCCAACATACCATTTTATATGTTATTACCCTTATGTACATCTGTTCTAGAACTAAATCCTATTTTATTTTCCTAAAAGGGATATATATTAACGAAAAACCATATAATCTATACCTAAATGAAACTTTAGTATGTCATTCAACACGTATCACCAAAGTATATCATAGGGTTATGATCCCTAATCTATGTTTTTCAAAATATAGTTCCCAATTATTATAGTAAACATCCTATGATAACAACTATATAGACCATTACCCCTATAGCCCGGAGTTGGTGTCTATGTTTAAAAATTAGAATAATATTCAAGTAATGACATCCCAAATGAAAAAAATATTTTAATAGTCTTTGTAAAATAGATACATACATGACTATGATACTACATTTGGAAACAAAATTTACATCATAATGTTTTCCTTTTTGTGATAATAACATTATTTCTTCTGGCATATCCTTTCTTATCAACCATAGTACACATCATGGCTTCCTTAGAAAGGGAAAAAATTATTGTCCATCTCAAATTCCTTATAACGGTTAAGTACAATGGAAGTAATCATGACAAAATATTCATAATTAATATCAAAAGATAAATAACTAAACAAAAATAAATTAAAATAAATAAGCATATAAGTAAGTGTAGCCAGAAATAATATCATTATGAACATCTCAGGAATAAAAATCAACATGGTAAGGTAAATAATGAAAACCAAATTATATTTAATCAATAAAATGAATATAATAATTAGATAAAGAATAATGAATATGGAATGTTAAATAACTGAATACACTTGTCATTTAATCAATAATTGATAATGAAACGTATTACAAGATAGTATCATTATGAAAATATTATGGATAATAATAAATTAATTCTTAATAATGAAAATTATTTGTTATTAGTTTCCATGAACTTAGTATCATGATACCACTACCGTAAATACCATTCACAATATAGATTAAAACTAATTGGTACAAACACATCTTTATTGGAAAAAATAATTTTTGATAGATTTATGATTTGGAACATATTACTGGTAATGCATCCAAGGGATGTATATAAATAGGCCCCACCTAAGTCTTCATGTCCAAATCACTCCTCATATATTGTATAATCTATTTAATTCGTGATTAAAAAATAATTATGATAAAATATCCATATTGTGGTAAGAATAAAGATTTTAAATATTTACCCATTCAATAAAATCATTTTATAGATAAAACGTTGTATATATAATTGAGATGTTTTTTAAGAAACAATCATATCTGTGGGAACTAATAAGGTTATTTAGGGTAAATGTAATGTTTAATGATCACCTCAAGGTTAATATTTCAGGTGAAAGTTAATGACTATAAAAGGAATCAAGAAAGTGAATGTCAACACATTACATTCTATAAACGAACAAAAAAATCCATAAAAATAATAAGGATGGTAACAATATTATATATATTAATTGGAGTAATAATAAATGGTTATTGATTTTGATTAATAAAAATCCCATAAAATTATCTTTAACAAAAATCTTGAGTAAAATATCATTTTCATTTTGAAAATAATATTTTAAAACTAATGTTTCACAAAATATTTGGAAAATAGTTTAAATTTAAAATTAGTAATTTAAACATATATAAAAATCATTATAATGTTTGATTAGTCTTGATGGTTGTAAATTTTATTCATGTCGTATATGTTAAAATAATGATTTATTTTACATTGTTTGTAAAATACAAATATACATATGTTTTGAAAATGTCATGAATATTACATTGAAAAAATTTTATGAAAAATTATAATGTTTAAAAATTTCTTCAATTAATCATTTAATAAAGGGTTAAATATAATTTTTACATTATTTTTTTGAAAATAGGGTTTTGGTTGAAAGCGTATTTCTGACCAAAGAGAGAAATTAAGTCATATTTCATTAAAAAACATCATATATTTTAAGTTTAATTGAGTGAAATTTTATACTATTAAATGAAAATGACATTTTTAATAATAGAATAAGACAATTAAATGAGTTTATTAGAAAATTATCTGATAATTTACTTCTACTTGAATTTAGGTATAACAAATCTCAATTTAAATGATATTGTAAAATAAATCAATTAAATGATCATAAAATTGATGTGGGAATTGATAAATTATTTCATTATATGTATCAGCTATTAAAAGAAATAAAAAATAGATATAATATTTAATATAATTAAAATTCATTACAAACATAATTGTAGAATATATATGATGAAAAAGAAGTAATATAACCATATAAAAAAATTGAGTTATGAATTTCTGTACCACTTGGTAACTTATTTTTAGAAACCACATGGATGAAATAATTCAAATTCAAACCTAAAATACCATTTATTAATTATGGATCATGATATTTAATGTGAATGTGGATGTATATACACTATATAAAATAAATTAAGTTCATAACATTACAATATGACTCAATGAAATGAAATTAAAACTATGTCCCTTACCTCACGCTTTCTTCTAGTTGAACATCCACTAACCTCATGTATATTAGATTTGAAAATTTTATCATATTGTTTTAAAAAATTATATTATATTTTCATATTTTATCCTTTTATAAGATCTTATAACTGGTTAGTTAATAATATTTCATTATTTTCATTGCTTCAATTGTTAATTTTCATGTTTTCTCATTCAGACATTATTAAGAAAGTTATGTTTATTTTACATATAATGTATTTTATCATCTAAAGAATAATAATAACGAAACAAGTGTCATAATTATAAATAAATTATAATTTTAACCCCAATAATTAAAGGTGGTTATGAAAACATATATATGTTGGGATCATGGAGATGGTTGGCCATACATATGCATAAGTAACATTTCCATTTTCCAATGATCATTATGTAAAGGTGTTAAGTAATGTTTTATCTTTAAATAATTATATATATTATCATAATTAGAAAATTATATCATTAAATAAATATATATATATATTTTTATATATCAACCATGTGGTGCGGTGATGAAAAGAGAGTCTCATCTCTTCATGAAGTTGGTGGTCCACACATACACGAATGATGTTATCACCTTTATGTTAGTGAAATAGTATGAAATGAGATGATTAATTATCTTTTTAGAATGATAAATATGGAATTAAAATAATAGTAATTTAAATTGTATAATATATATTTATTAAAATTATCCTTATACCATTCCATGTAAATCATCAATGAAAAATGAATCACATCACTTCGTAATGTAGTAGTTCATCGTAATAAATAGGATAATTATCTTATCCCCTATAGAGTGGAAGTTAAAATATTAAAATATGATATAATGAATCAATAGGTGTAACTATATTATAATAATAATATATATACATTATATCCATCATCACACCCAACTGTTAGAGGTTTTAATGAAAAAATGAATGACATCGGTTTGTGAGCTGGTAGTCCACCGTATGCAAAAATGATGATTTTTTAATCCATTTTATGGAACTAGTGATCGTTTTAGGTCTTTAAATTAACATCCAAACATCTATTTATATTTATTATATATACTATATTACATGAACATGATTTTTTATAAGTTTATCGAGGTGGAGAAATTTATAAAATAATAATTCTCTTTGGAGAACATTACTTCTTCTTCAGGCATTATCCTTAGGTTTTTACCAAAATACTTTTTAGATTGAATTTATTCCTAATATAAGTCTTAGAATATGAGAGGATATAATTTGAGAATTTATGTATATAGTTATTATCTGAACCAAAATGGTTTGAAGTTGTCGAGAAGAGAGAAGAGGGCTTGTACCATTATAAGTGAGTTGTGTGGATATATTTTAATTTTTTAAATGAAAATGGTGTACTTTGGTTATTCAAATGAAAATCGGTCAAATTTTTTTATTATAGATACTTAGAAAATATAAGATTTAAATATTTCCATAAAATATATTTTTGAAAAGTATTTCAAAAATGTTAACCTTTTTATTTTTAGTTTAACTTTTAGTGTATCAATTTTTACCTTAACGGTGGAAAATAATTGTTACATTATCTCTATTAATTTTGGTAAAAATTTAATTCAATATCAATTGGTAATATAAATAATTTTGATTAAAAATATGAAATTCATTTTTCAAAATTGAGTTCACATACTTGGAAAAAATTTAATTCAAATTTACCCAAACAGATGTGATGAGAAAGATAGTCTTCAAAGGGAAATTATTCAAAAGATAGCAATGGTTATTGATAATGAATCATATGAAAATGATTACATTAACCTATATTGTATTGATTGATATATAATTTAAATAATTTTACTTTTAGTCCAATTCTAAGTATATTTTGAGTTTAGGAATAATATAAAGGTAATGGAAATTTTCAATTAAATATCAGTATTTTTTATTATTCATAAAAATGGAAACATTTAATAAATAATCTAAAAAATTAAACTAAAGATAATTTTCATCTAATTAATTAAAAAATGATGTTTATTTTTTCAGATAAATATTCTCAAATTGCAATATATTATTTTTGAAACATGTTATAAAGGTGAGATTAATCCTTCTTTTATAAAAATATAGGGTTTCAAAAAAGAATTCCTTTTTCTATTTTAAATAATTATTATTTTATTTTCAATCAATATATACCCATAAATTTTATAATTTATTTATTAAAATTCATACCAATAAATTTAAGATTTAGGTTATAATATTAAACCATATTATTTATTATTTCAACTCCATGGTGCATGTTTTGAAGGTGATCAATGAGATCAAATTTAAAGAAATATATTTCCTAGGGTGTTTATGCATGGTGTTTAATGTCACATACACTATCAAAAAATCTTCTTGTTTTAAAATATTTGCGTGTTGTGCAATTACTCATATAATTCAACATATTCAAAGGCATTGGTTAGTGATTCTCCAAAAAGGTGGCCAAAAACTTACCAATGTATGTTGACATCATTATTTATATGTATAGTCAAATATCTCCAATGGATAATTGCACTATGATGGAGGCTTGATTCCATAATCAATATCCAATAAATGAGAATTATAACTAGGAGCAATAAATGGATAAGTATCTTCATCCATTCATTTTTGGTCTATCAATCAGGGTTTACTCAAAACTCAGGTTTCCTATGATGCTAAAACTCATACAGCATGTCCAGTCTATGGGACATATAAATATTATCAACTAGAAACATAATCTTTTAGTATGTGGAGGATATTCCATAATCATATCACACATAGGGTTTGATCTATTATCTATTTTAAATCATTCCACTTCATTATACCCATGAATTAATGCCTCAAAAATCAACTTCTCAATGATAAGTGGCTATGGAACATTTGGTAGCTCATCTAGATGTAGCCTATTAATCCTAGATGGCTATATGTGGGTTTGAATCTTGTATCTGAGTAGAGGAACCCATGGTAATTTAATATAGGTTTTTGATTATATATAATAAGAACATAGAAACCCACATACGACGAATATATGCTGTATAAAACTTCATGTTCATATCATATAAATGATACATTAGGGTATTAATTAAATTAAAAAATTAACAACGTCTGGGTATAAGGATAGATTAACTTCTCATAGAAAATCAAGGTTTCCTAGTCTTAGAATAAAACTACAGATGATTTATGAAATTTACCACATATTATCTTAAACCAAACCTCACAAATATCCTAATTCATAACATTAATCCTTTGATTAATAACTCTACTATAGTACTGTTAAGACATGGTATGACCCACTGAGACCCTTCTTAGGCATGTAGCTTGGATGAGTGTTCCACTCCATGCACACCTCCAATAGGTGAAGAGTTAGTGACTCAATAAGAATATATATTTTTAATATGTGGACATTATTACCAAGAACCAATAATCCCAAGTTTTCTAAAAGATATATCCTCAAAGTTCTCCACTAATATATCACTCATTTTAATGAAAAGAACACCTGAGAGATATGAATACTATGTAGTGGTGTGTATTTTAGTGAGATTTCCTTAAAAAATAAAGTACTAAAAAATAATTCCACTTAATATGCTTAGATATACATTTGGTATTTATACAACTAGTTATGTCCTGAGTCTCTAACATCATTACACAGTTTCAAGAAGATCTTACTCCATTTAAATATATATATATATATATATACCTAGTTATTCACAAGATCCAAAACAATGGTATATCCTATCTTATTGAAAACCACATCACCCTTGTAAATTCCTTGTTGGTGGACCGTGTTTAGTCATCTTAACAATGTGAATTAATACAGTAATAATCTCAAGTGGAGGTCCCATGTACCAATCCTTGGGGGAGATTCAAACTCAATTATAGAGGTCCCATGACCTATTTTTGGGGGATTAATTAATCTATTCAATACTCTCTGGTATTAATGATTTATTGAGAGAAAGGATATTTCATTGGAGTACCCAAAAAATATCTGAATTGGTATACCCATGTTCAATTCCAAATGGGATTATTTTACTCCATAACGTATGTATGGGTTCATGCTCTATCATTGGTATTCCATTATGAGATTATTTAAAGGTAATAAATCCTCCATGATAGTTTTATCTTTAAAATTTTTCTTTTTAATATCATTATTAGGGTTAATTCTAAATTTAATTAAGGTTGGAGGATTTTGGGAAAGAATGAGAGGGGAAGAGAGGCACATTGAGTGCTCTAAAATAACTCGGTACCTTTCAAGACCTGTCCCCTGAGACCCATGTCGTGACTCCTCCAAGGACGCATCCCAAAGGCCAAGGGTTGGTGAGTAGTGTCAAAGTCATCAACCTACAATTGGGAGGCATTTTCTAGAGTACCTTTACACACATACACACAACCATTTCACAAAAAATAGAAAGGTAAACATGCATTCCACTAAACATACATTGAGTTAAGGTACAAGATGAAGGTCAAATGGGCCAGAATACAACCCCAAAAAAAGACAAACTCAATACTGGAAAGTACAAAATATCTCTGAAAGTCATTCACTGAAAACCCCACCTAATGGGTACGCATGGAGTTGCTTTCGACAACAGTAGTAGTATTCCCTTCTTACCTGGTCTCACTGGGAACCACCAGGTCATAGGCCACCAAGTTGTTCGATAGGGTGTCAGTCATCTGCAGGAGACACAACATGTGCGGGCGAAGCCTGTGCAGGGGTGAGTAAAAAAATAATTAGAAGGGACCCCAAACAACAATTTAAAGACCAGAAATAAATTCACTAGGAAAACCATGATGCATGATCAAAAAGAAATGCATCTAACATAGATATAATATAATGTATATAAATCAAGTCTATCAATCGTAACACTGAACAACATGAACGAAAAGGTTACTTGGGCCCGCTCCTCTTTAGTCTTTGAGTCTCAGCTAGCCGCTGAATTCCCGCACAAATCACACTTGATTCTGGGAGAATCTAATCCCCGAGAAATTAATAATATTCAGACTTCCATTAAACCCTCCTTATATCCTTCCAAAATAACTTCCTCATACTGAGGGTTCAAACTCTGCAAACAACTCATCAACGTGGTAGATGGTCTGAAAGATATTGATGTTTTAGTGAACATGGGTTAGTTGTGTCTAGGCCCAGTCTGACCCGATCAGACCGACCCGAACGACCTGGACAGGGGGGTGCATGCCCTAGCCAGCTTCAATTGACTCGACCTGACCCATTTTGGGTCTGGACTAGCCTGGCCCGACCTAGACACTAGCCCTGGCCCATTGGGCCATGCTGGACCTGGCCCGGTTCGACCGAGGGTCCAGCCCGCCGGGTTTCCCAGCGATCTGGTTCCTTCCGGCCTTACCCGAAAAAGGTGGGATGGTTTTTTCACATCCCAGGATACCTAGTGGCTTATTTTTATTCCACTGGCTCGTCCAATAAAATATGGGCTGACTTAATTCTAGCTCAGGCCGCTCAGTGGGTCGGTTCTCACCCCTGGCTCGGCGAGCTATGTGGGTCGGTCTCCTCCGACACAGACACCTGGTGGCATCTAGTTTTTGTGAGCTATAGCCAGCTATGCTGGCCATCCCCTTGTCCAACATAGAGTCCCTTCTAGATTGTGTTCCAGCATGCCACAACTCGCTCCTCCGACATGGCTGGGTGGTCGTGTCCCTATCCACCAGCCACCGGCCCGTTTCCGACGGCTCCTGTCGCACTTCCACGACCCACCTCAGCGCACCATCAGGGCCCATCCCCACCCGCCTATAGTTGCAACCTGCACCAGTGCGTCGGCAGGATGTTCTGTGGACCACTAGGTCTGCTCCGGTGGTACGTTATTCAGACCGTGATGTGGCTCAAAAAACACATAGTTTTCCCACATCATTTATATTAATTTTTAAAGATTTAATTAGTTATTTATTCAATTTTTATTAAATAATCACGATTTTATAATTTTATAACTTAATTAATTAATTAATAAGTTTTAATAATTAATTTTGTATTTATTTCCTATTTTATTAATTAAGTTCATCAACTTAGTTTTTAGGTTCTTTATTTTTTCTATTTAATTTTTATAAGTCATTGTTCTCAATTTTAATAAATTTTTGCATTATTATATTTAATTAAATATTCAATTTTCTTCATTTATTTTATTTAAACTTTTTTCTAAATTAATCTTTCAATGCTGAATTAATATATTTAACCTTAAGCAATTCATGTAATTAAAATTATCTAAAAAGTTAATTTAACTATTTTAAATCTAATGTTTTAATTAAATTTAATCATTTACAAAAAAATTATATTTTCCACTGTGTCTTTTATAATTTATTTTTGACTAATTAAATATATTATTTAATCAAATTGTTTTAATGTCTATAAATTATTATTTCGTGTTAATAATTAACATGATAATTTGTTAGTGATTTTTTTAAATATTACTTTTTTTACATTTTATTTTTATTTTTAATTTTGTTACAGATTTGATTTGCGCCAAATTGTCTTGAAAAGTGGCCACACTATTCTATCCATTCTATTGTTCCCTTGTTGTGCCACTATAATCCAAGGGCACTGTTTCCCTATCTTAGTTGTCCCATTTTTGCCTTTTACTGTGCCACAATAACTAAGTTCCACCCTTTTACTGGTCACATAGTTTCCCCCTTTCACCTCTAGCACTGTTACACTACTTCTCATCCCTCTGTACCACTAATTCCATAACCACCAGTTTCTCACACAATTCGACACTAGTGCATCCACCACTACAACCCATTGTCCGCCCCCTTGCAACCTTCTCACATTGTTCCTTCAACCATTTATACTCAAAAAGAGTTTCAACATAAAAATCACACTAACAACAATGAAATTTAACCATATTCAACATAGGTCAACACACACCCATTTTCTTGAACCATATCACACCAAGTTGCCATCGATCTGAAGGAGGAACCCATGAATCAATTTGGAATCACTAGTGCTCCTTTTTAAGGTGAAGCATTCATGCCTGGACTCACCTCATGGCCCCTCTAACAACCAAAAATTCATCTCAACTCAGAGTTATGGTGTCAGTTCGATGATTATCTTGATACAGAACCATTCACACCACCATTGAGGCCTGAAGCTTCACCCCCCCGCCCCCGAGCTACAGACGGATGTCAAAGCCCACTCACTAGAGAGGAGTAGATCCGCAGTTCTGAGGAGGATTCACCCTGATCTTGATAGGAATTCAAAATCGAGCAACAGTCCCGAGCTCTTACTTCTAAATGTAGATGGAGAATCAGAGATGATCCAAAAATAGAGGAGGACTGGAGTTTCTCTACACCGCCAGATTATTTCCAGATCTAAACCTTCTTCTTCTGAAGAATGTCGTCACTGGTCACCATCTGAAGGAGACAACCATACCCACTATGTCGAGCCTCCTAGAGTGGTATTCCCATAATGAGTCTACTGCATTCCTGTGAAAGAAGATGAATATATCCCCTCTTGTGTGAGCCTGGAGAAAGGGGAAGGGGAATAAAAAAGAAGAAAAAAATAAAAATATAAATGAATTAAAAAAAATAAAACTAATGAAATAAAACAAATTGATAATAATAAATTAAATAAAATAAAATTATAAACAATAATAAATAAACAAATAATAATAGTAACAATAAATCAATTTAATTTAAATAAGTCATTATAAAACTAAAATTATAAATTATAAATAAACTATAATTATAATTTAACCTTACATATAAAATAATTATAACCATAATAAAAAAATTAATAATAAAAAAATTAATTTAACTAAAATTATAATTGACTAAAAATATAATAATTAACTACTAATAATATTTATTTACTAAAATTATCTAATAAATATTTAATTATAAACACAATAAATTTTCCTTATTAAAGAAATTAATAACATTTAATATAATAATAAATTAATTAAATAATTATGAATAATATTTTTTAACAAACATTTAATAAAGTAATTAGAATATCTATTAATTAACAAAAATTATTATTATATAAAAAATTAACATTTTAATCTAATTTATTGTATAAATAATTATTTATTTAAACTATTCTATTAATCTTTTTTAAATTCTCTCTATTTTTTCTAAATATATACTTTTCAGGTTCATTCATGACTCATAAGGACATCCAAATACATCCAACTTCATAGATCAGAAGTTAGTTATAATGGAGTTGCTTATGTGACGTGTGTCGAGTAAAAATGCCCGTGTGCGGTGGGCAGCAACAAGACATGACTATGTTATTGGAAGGAGGTGGTGACATGAAGAGCATAACAGTTCTTATTAAAGAATAAATTAGCAGCAAAGAATATGCATAGTCTCTAAAGCTTTAAAATTCATCTTTTGGAAAATCAAGTTGGTCAAATTGTTCACAAAATGGAATTTGAAAAGGGTGAGATGATAGATGTTGACTTTTTTTCATGCCCATGCCTCTAAATCGTTGAAATGTTGATTTTAATTTACTATTTGTGGAGTTTATTTTAATGGATGTTGAATTAAATGTCGTAGATCATATATCAAATACACCTCTACTTACTAATTTGGAATTGGGGTAGGCAATGTTATTCTTTCATCTGATAAAACTCTTGTGAAGTAATTTAAAAAATTCAAGTATCATATCAATTTGAACATGATAAAACTCTTGTGAAATTTTTCTATCAATACATAGTTCATTTCACCCCTTTTCATGAAAATTTTCAAGAGAAAATCCTTGAGGGCATAGTTAAACCATATATATCACCCCATTCAATGCGGTAATTTCTTCTATGATTAAAAATTTTCAATTCTGAAACAACTCCATAAATTTATTGCACCTTGTCCAAAACTGTTAAAGTGTGTTATATAGGGACTTTCAAAGATGTTGAGTGTTTGGATTTTTTTACTTATGTATTGGTTCCCAAAAATTCAAGTATCTATTATACATAATTAGGTCAAACATATATGGTGGTTCCTACTAAGGAAATCACATCTAACAAGTGACTACGGTCAGTTCTAGGTGAGTCTGGCTGGGGACTTTAAATCTAGCACTGAATGGGAGGTAACCCATAGTCATTCTTTTTTTAAATTTTGAACTATTTTTGTTTTGAATAAATTGATTTCTCTGTTAGTTGTTGTTCTGTTTTTTTTGGATATGTCTTCCTGTTACTCCTGATTCTTATTTTTTAGAAAAATAAATATGATTCTGTTTTTTTATCAAAATGGAGTGGAATTTTCATGTTGGAGGGTGATTATATTTTTTCCTTCAGGTAAGTACTTTACTCTTATCTTTTCATTTATTAACAGCTCATGATTTTCAAAAAAGGTCTCTGATAAGTAAATATCACTCAGATAAACAGTGATTCATTGACCTACTGTTGTTCTTGAGACATTGTTCCGCTATTAATCAGGAGTCAACAACATAGTGGCTCGCAGACAAATTACTAACGTTGAATCCTTGAATGTTTTAAAAAAATCTATTTGTAGAATGTTCTATTGAATCATTATCTATTTGAGGAAAATCTATTGCATTTCACCTTGCTATATTTTTCACTTTTCACTTTCTATGAAAAAAAACTTCATGTAACTCTTTGATGGAAATTGAAACTCACTAGTTTAAAATCGTCACTATTAGAAACTGTGTGTGGGCATGCATGTAGACTGATTTTTTTTGTATAGTGTTTTTCTTGTTTCTTTCAGGTGTTTTAGCTTAAATATTTCCTCTCAAATAAAAATATTATTGAACCATATCTTCTAAAATTTCTTTCACCCTTTTCATTGTGTACTTACATGTTTCACATGATATTGATTGAACTATATTGACATTATTATCACTGACTAAAATGTCAGTGTATATCTTTTGATAATTAACCTGATGTAAAATAACCTTTGTGGAAAACAATATTTTAGAACATTAATGTGACTCTTTACACATTCCATTAATATACTAAATTGATAATCTATTTTGAACTATATTTTTCGAATTGTTATTCTCCATTTTTGGAATTCAACTTTGGGGAAATTTTTTTGTTTTATGTGTGGGAGAGGGGGTCAATTCCTGACTAAGCTAAACTATTTTGTAATGAAAGCTCATCAATTCCCACTGCTACATCAAATTTTTTGTTAAAATGGCCAATTTTTTAAAAAACATAGTGCACAATTTAAGGCTTGTACTATACTAAAATTGGATTGCCTAAGGGATGTACCTTGCTGGTAGTTAATATCTACTTTGAATCTAAAATTAATGTGGTTGAATGATTACTGAGTGAATTTATTTAGTGGTTTTATAAAAATCTGGGTTAGGAACTATGTTTGAGTTTGATTAGGGTAATATTTTTGTGGAATTGAGATCATAGCCGTTGGAACTGAAATATTTAACTTGATTATAGGGGGCTCACATTTCTTTAAATTATTTTATGTAATCACCTTATTGAGATAATGTAATTGGTTTTTATATAGATCTTTTGAAACTAGAGTAGTTTGGGAATTCGATATCCCATGGTGAATCTTTGAGACCCAAGGGACTGGGTTCATTTATATTTAGTAGAATCCCTATGTACACTTTGAATTACTTTATTTTAATAGGGCTTGTCACATGTTACATGGCTTGGGAAAAATTGAATTAAGTATCTTGGGTCAAAACATGTTTATTAATGTGAGGGGAATGATGAACGCCAAATGAAGAAGGGGGAAATTGGTTTATATGGGAATCATTTAAGTTGTATATCTATAAGTTGTTTAAAAATTATTTATTTTTGAACCTAGGTGAAAGTCATTATACAATGATCATAATATTATGTTTTTAATTCCATGTTTATTTAACTTGTTGTCACTCTTGGACTTAGAACATATTCTTGAATTAAAATGGGTCACTAAGAAGAATCATATTGAGACAAGACATCTTCATAAGGGTATGATTTATTTTTCTTGTTGTTACTATTGAGTATTTGATTTTAAAAAAAATGTGATTTGAAAATTTTATTTCAAAATGTTTTTCTCAAGTTGGAGGTACTCTATTCTAAACTGATAAATATTATACTATTTGAGTTGAATCATTAATAAATTTTATTTTCATGGATAATAAATCCTTGGATTGTTTGAGGATAGACAATGATTAAGTGTTGGTAATTTTGATGTGGCTCTTAAAGCGCATAGTTTTTCCACATCATTTATATTAATGTTTAATGATTTAATTATTTATTTATTAAATTCCTATAAAATAATCAAATATTAATTATTTTATAACATAAATAATTAAATAATAAGTTTTAATAATTAATATTGTATTTAATCCCTATTTTATTAATTAATTTCGTCAACATTGTTTTTAGGTTCATTATTTTTTCTATTTGATATTTATAATTCATTGATCTCTATATTAAAAATTTTTGGCATTCTTATATTCAATTAATTATTCAATTTTCTCCATTTATTTAATTTAAATTTTTTTCTAAATTAATCATTCAATGATGAATTAATTTATTTAACCATAAGAAATTTATTTAATTAACATTGTCTTAAAAATTAATTTAAATATTTCAATTTTATGTTTCAATTGAATTTATTAATTTAAAATCAAAATATATTTGTTCCCTTAAACTTTTATAACTTATTGTTGACAAATTTAATTTATTATTTTATCATTTAGTCTTAATGTTTATAAAATCTAATTTCTTGTGAATAATTAACATAATAATATTTTAATGAAATTCTTATTTTATTTATTTAATTATTTACTTTTTATTTTTATTTTCAATTTTGTTTCAAATTCGATTTGGGCTCGGTGGTACCATTCCATCCTTTCTACGGTTCCCTTGATGTGCCATAGTAATCCACTAACACTGCTTCCCTGTCTTTGTTGTGCCACTGTTGGATTTTGGTGTGCCACAATAACTAAGTTCCACCATTTTACCTGTCACATTGTTTCCCCATTCCTGACACTACTTCTTATCCCTAAGCACTGTTACTTCTCATGTGCAACCTTCGACACAGGTGCCTCTACCACTACAATACAATCCATTTTCTGCCATTGTGCAGCCTTCTCATGCCGTTCTCTTGACAATTGATACTGAAGT
Source organism: Viscum album (assembly GCA_963277665.1). Lineage (NCBI taxonomy): Eukaryota > Viridiplantae > Streptophyta > Magnoliopsida > Santalales > Viscaceae > Viscum > Viscum album. The sequence goes on from OY728133.1 coordinate 625,188,899, forward strand.
TGAGTTTCAACATCAAAATCACACCACAAGAAAAGAAATTTAACCATATTCAACACAAATATACACACACCCATTCGCTCCAACCACATCACACCAGGTAGCCACGAATCAAAAGTAGGAGCCTGCAAATCAATTGGGAATTGCTGCCCCTGCTTGTCGAGGATAAGCCTCTATACCGGGACTCATCTCGTGATGCCGCCAACATCTGAAAATTCATCCTAACTTAGAGTTGTGGCACGAGTCTAATGCCGAGATCAACCAAGAACCAACATCACCTCCATTGAATCCCAAAGCTTCACCACCCAAGCAGCGGGCGGATGTCAATTCCCACCCGCTAGAGATTATTAGATCCACAGTTCCGATGAGACTTATCCCCAATCTGGATCCAGATTCAAACTGGGGAAGAAATCCAAACCTCCAACTGCCAGTTGTGGAAGGAGAACCAGATCAGAGCAGCAAATGGAGGAGGAATGGAGTTGCTTCCGAAGCTTGTCGCCGCGGGTCGTCATCTGAAGGAGATCTACTTACCCACTCTGCCGAGATGTCGCCTTCTTGGGGAAGAAGAGAAACAGAACTCATCCCCAATACGCCTCCAGAAAGGGGGAGGGGAATAAAAAAATATATAAAAAAAATTAAAAATTAACAAAATTTAAAAAAAATAAACCTAAAAAATAAAATACAATGATAATAATAAATCCAATTAAATAAAATTATAAACAATAATAAATAAACTAATAAAAACAACATATTAAATTATAAGACAAATTAATTTAAATAAAAGCTTATAAAATTACAATTATAAATTATAAATTATAAATAAAATATAAATATTATTTAACTTTGAAAATAAAATAAATATAACTATAATAATAATAATTAATATAAATAAAATAATTAATTCAACTCAAATAATAATAGACAAAAATTACAAAAATTATTTACAAACAATATTTATTTAATAAAACAATCTACTAATTGTTAAATTATAAACATATTAAATATATATAATTAAATAAATTAATAACATTTAAAATAATAATAAATTAATTAAATAATAATAAATAATACCATTTAACAAACATTTAATAAATTTATTAGAAATTCTCTTAATAAACAAGTAATTATTATAAAATAAAAAATTTACATTTTAACCTAATTTATTATATTTTTAATTCTTTATTTAAACTATTCTTTTAAACTTTTTTAACTTCTCTTTTTTTTTGCTGTGAAAAATTATTGCATGTTCATACGAGACTCGAAATAGAATCCAAATAAATTCATCTATACCAAAAGATAGTTATAGGGGATTTGATCAAGTTAGGTGTTTTGAGTGAAAATTTGGACACATGTAGTGTGAAGCAAGAATAGTATTAAAGGATTGTAGAAAGAGGTTGTGACAAGCAGAGCATTGAATTACATATTAAATAAGAAAGTAGCAACATAGATCATGGGACTATGATTCAAACATTATATAACACAATACATTGAGTGGAAGTACATACAGGAGCAAGAGACGAGAAGATAGTGGGATGAGATAATAAGACCCTAGATGGAGAAGAACAATGTCAATTATCAGAATATTTGGAGGGATAGATATTTTACTTTTCAATTTATTTCACGTTTCTATAATTCAATTTGTTAAATATTTTATTATGCGATTATTTCTTTGTAATTGTTCATGTTCGGGGAATTATATTTACTGGTTCATATTTTATAACTATGTTGCAAAATATCTCTCATAATATTTCAAATTGATCTTAGATATAAAAATAAGATATTAAATGGTTGCGTTTTGCATCTCTAAAAATTTAGTTTCATAATTCCATGATCCCGCGGCGAGAATGATAGTAGATGTACTTCATAAAAAATACGTAGATTATGTACTGTTAGATTATATCGACAAGATAAATTTCAACAATAAATCCTTTTGAACTCTGTCAATCAGGTGCATCTAGTAGTGGTTAACATATAAAACCACTTTTCCGAGTGATTAAGTTAATATAGATGGAGTCTAATATATACATCTTTGATATTGAGAATGAAATTGAATTTGATGTGAAGATTTATCCTTATAATCAGTAGAATTACTTCTCCTAGAATTAGTCTTGAATCATTGTACTCTTCCTCTATTTGCACTATTTGTTATCATAGTCCTTATTTAAATCCATCTCTATGAAATATTACTTTATTTTGATTACTATTTCTTCAACAAAATACAAATAAATGTAAATGTAAAAATCAGAAAAAGATGTTCATCTGCTGTAGATAATGGTGGGATTACAATAAACCATAGAATAACTCCCATACCTTCCATTGGGATTGAACCTTAACTACTATACTACTGTTGGTTAATAAATGTAATTTTGAGGGCCATGAAGACCTCTGGACGCATCATACCATCTATGCCTCCAACCTCCATAGGCTGCAATCTTCCCTACTATAGCCTCACAAATTTCTCTCCTTTAATCTAGAGTTGTGGCCACAAAGAACACACATGAATGCAAAAAGGTAGAGGAGATCAAGCCTTTTTTGTGCTGGAACACACCATATATGTTATATTTTCGTTAAAACATGGGGGGATTGTATTACAATTCTATCAACATTAATCCCAATGAAAACCCCCAATAAAATGCTCTCTCCCACAAGTACAAGTGATCTGTGGATCAACCTATTTGTGGGTTGATCCATGTTTGATGTTTTAGAATGATGATTAGGGAATTAAAATTTCAAAATGTAACCCCTACCACAGATAGATTTTTTTGGTTGGGGAAAAGCGGTATCACATGCCTTCATTCACCATTCCTGATTTGATGCCCACATTGTTAGGGATCCATTGAAGGGTGGAAAGAGAATTCATTCTCCATTCGTCGGTCCAATTCTTTGATGTGCGTAACTACCATTTGTGATTTTCTGGTGTTCTTCGATGGAAAAAATTTTCCTACCCATCCTTCAGAGAAATTTCAGCATGATTATCTGACTTGTAATATCATTAGAAGAGAACCGTGTAGCAGTGTTTCTGTTACATCGTGTTGTCATGTCGTCACGTTGTTTCCTTAATGAAAAAACATATCTATAACGCTTCAACTAAGGATTCATTATGCTAAAAATTTAAGAACCCTAATATTGGGCTTCATTTAATGTGACTCATCATTTCCTCTTCTCCACCACTATATTGATAATGTTCCACCTCTCAACTGTGGAGAGAAATAAATAAAAAAGACTTTTTTATGATATTTTATTTTTCATCCAAAACATCCGAAAACTATCTTTTTCAGTCGACCATCACCTGTTGAAGTTAGGTAATTTCTATGTTAATAACGTCATTCTATGTTTAACGGTTGCCTCAAATTTTTGATTCAGGGACCAGTTTAAAAGATAGAAAAAACCTTCTCACACATTTATTTAAATGAATTAAAACATGTCCAAAATTCTATATCGAGCTCACTAGGCCTCGGAATCAGGTTCCCTATGAGTGTATAGTATAAAAATAATCCCATATAATTTTAATATATATATATATATATATTTAATTTCTAGGACATTACTTTACCCCCACCATCAGGGATTCACGTCACCATATGTTAAATCAAGGCTAAACAGAAAACTAGGGGTACTAAGCACGAATCCAAGTCTCCTAATACCATGTGCTCTCCTAGAGATTCTTGTGCTTCCACTGAATGCACGCCAGAGGAATAGACCGTCCACAAAGGACATGAAAATGTCAATACTATATCTCTATTGGGAACACCACAAACATCACCCCATCATCAATGTCCATATACCCCCTAGTTGATAATGTGTGATGGATCATGCACGTACCTCATCTATTAAAAAATGGGGAAAACACTGTGTACCTAGTGCATCTGTGGGGGAGAGCTATGAAGTATTCCACATTTCCAACTCTTCTACAAATATAGAATGGTCCGATAAACCATGGAGTTAACCTGTTGCCCCATCCAAATCTCAACAATCCCCATTAGGGTGTGACCCGAAGGAACACATGGTCTCTTTCATCAAACTCCTAGGGCCTCTGTCTCTTATCAACAAAAGAATTTTTCATTCTCTATACAGTCTTCATCTTCTCCTGGATGACCGTCACTTTCTTAGTGTTATCATGTACCAACTCTGGACCCATGAGTGATGACTCTCCTTGGACTGTCTAGCATAGTGGTGATCTGCACGGTTGCCCGTACGAAGACTCAAATGGTTCCATTCGCATGGTGGAGTGAAATATTTTGAATTATGCAGTATCCACTAGTGGTAGGTGGTCCTCCCTACTATGACAAAAATCAAGGATGCAGGAACGAAGAATGTCCTTCAAGGATTGTATGGTCATCTCTATCTGGCCATCAATTTGTGAGTGAAAGGTTGTTCTCAAGTGCATCTAATTCCCAAATGCCTCCTCTAATCCCTTCCACATTTGGTATGTGAAGTGATCATCACGGTATAATATGATCATCAATTTCACCCCTTAAAGCTGCACTATCTATTGAACATAGAGGCATCCCAAGACATCTATCGATCCCTACATCTAGATGCAAGAAAGTTAGCCTAATTGGTGTGTCAGTCAATGATCACTTTGATACAATCATGGCCCTTATACATTTGTGGTAATCTGGTCATGAAGTCCATCTATATTCCATCCCACTACCACTCTAGTACCTCAAGTGGCTGGGCTGAGCCTTCTAGAAGCTGATTCTTAACCTTCATTTGCTGACAAGTGAGGCACCATAATATGAACTCAGCCACCAATTTCTTCATCCCCAGCCACTAGTACTAATGTTATAGACCCAGGTACATCTTTTCCACTCAAGGATGTATGAACAATAGGGAGGTACGGAAATCCCTAAAAATATCTTCTTGCAACGCCACTAGTAATACTATGAGCCTTCTAAAAAATATGACTTGATACCCACCTAATGAAAATCTATCAGGAGCTTGTACTAAGGATAACTGAGAACGTTGGGCCTCACTATCAACTTCGAGAAGTTGTGCCTCCCAAACTTACTGCTAGTGTGTTGGAGTGATAGTCATCGAATGAAGGTATGTTGGTACATCATTATCTATGATGTATATATGCATCACTGTTAGCTTCTCTTTTTCCTCACTCAATAGTATCGAATTGGAAATCCTGTTGAGTGTGTCTTCCACAAAGTCTCCAATCCCAGCAGTATAGACTATAAAAAATTCATTGTTCTGGAGGAACTCTAGTCATCGTTACTACCTCAGGTTAAGGCCCTTCTGAATGATGATATATTAGAGACTTTTTTTGTCAGAGAAGATGGTAAACTGCTCATCCATCAAGTAGTTCTGCCAAATAATCAAAGAAAAGAAAACTGTTGTTATCTCCGGGTAATGGGTCACATAGTTATGCCCATTTTATTCAATTTCTATGAATCTTAGGTGATCACTACTCACTACTCCATTAAGAAACAACACATTCTAGACTTTGAGAAATCTCAGAAAACTACATACCCCATTCCCTCCTATGGTAGTATCAATATTGGTGTACTTTTCAGTATCTTCCTTAGCTCCTGGAAACTCTGCGGGAACATCTCTATCCATATAAAGGGTTTTCCCTTCCATGTAAATTATAATATGGGTGATTATACTCTAATAAAGTCAGGCACTAACCTCCAGTAGTCCATCCATCCCCAAGAAACACCACACCTCGGTCATGTTTATGAGAGGCTCCTAGGAAAGAACTTCCTCTATCTTCGCCAGATCCACTGAAAGTACAACCTCCAAGATGACATGTCTCTGAAATTGGACCACCTAAATCCAAAACTAGAACTTCATGTTCATCCCGCAATTCTAGTTCTCATAGAGTATATCCAGTACTACCAGCATGTTTTTAGAGTGTTCCTCTTATGAAACTAAGTACACCAAGATATCATCAATGATGACCACCAAAAAACTATCAAGGTTAGACTTGATGATCCTATTCACAAGTCCCATGAACAGTACGGGGGCCTTGGTCACACTGATGGGTGTAACCAAGAGCTCGTAGTGGAAATACCAACATCTGATGGGTATCTTCGGTACATCCTTATCCCATGCTCGGAGTTGGTCATAGACTGATCTGAGGACTATCTTTGAGAACCACCTCACTCCCTTCACCTAAAAAAAGAAGTCATCAATCCACAACAGTGTATAGGTGTTCATCACAGTCATCTGGTTCAGGAACCATAAGTCCACTCATAGCCACAAGTTTCTATCTTCCTTCTTCGAAAATAACACTCGGGATGCCCATGGTTAAAAACTGGGTCTCATGAAGACCTTCTCTTGCAATTCATCTTGTTTTAACCTCAACTCGCAACAATTTTAGGGGGCCATAATATATGCTAGTGTTGAAATCAATTCCTTCCCAGGGTACTTGTTGATTCAGAAGCCTAACTCCCAATGAGGAGGTAGTCTCAGAACATCTCCAAGAAATACATCTTCATACTCATCCATCACAATAGTAATTCTTGGACTCCTATCTCCCACCACACCTAGGGTGAGGCTAGCAAACCTTTGAGGGATCAAGTGCACCCTCCTATAAGAAAGTCCATCATGTTCTTTATGAGTTCCCTTCTCACTGGCGATGGAAAACCTGGTCCCATCTTTGTTGACACACCACACTCTATGCATAAGACAGTCGATCTAAGCATGACCTTTGGACAACTAGTCTGTGCCCAATATGACATCATAATTCCTCGACGCCACAACACTGTGATCCCATCCAATGCAATAACCTCTAAAAGTATAGCCACACATTCGTCACTAGTGTCTAATAATTGAATCTCATCAAATAAAAGTCTCTAACCATATGGATCGATCCATCAGCTACACCAGAATATCTGATCCTCAGAAAGGTTCAATGGAAATGAAAGTGTGACCAGAACCTATGTCTATTATAATAGAAGCTATGGAGGAGAAAACATAGATCCTACCTTTAATCATTTCCGGAGCGTCGTGGTTGTAGGCCTCCACTGCCTGACGGTGAGGTCTCCCCTGTCCACCTGCTTCCTAAGTCTGTGGTGGACCACCGAGGGGTGGTGGTGGATGTACCTCTAACTATTTCCTACCACTTGATACTCATCCTACTCCTCAAACACATCCTCCTCCCTATGGAACTCCTCGCTCGAACCTATTCCTCTTCCTCGGCAGTCCCTCAATTTTCTACATATCGTTTGTGTGGTGACATGGGATGTCATAAGCCTTGTGTCCATGACCTCCACATGAGTTGTACACCCTAATCCCCTACTAAACCCCGCATCCCTAGTTTTCCTCACACCGCTGAACTTGTGTCCCGGGGTCGCCCTCATGATGGTCTAGTCTGCTTGGACCTCTTAGTAATTGGTCAGCTCACTTCCATAGATGACTCCACCACCTGTCACTGGATGGTATATGCCACCATCGGTTCCTACTCTGAGAGGAATATATCTACTAGTGGAGGTCTCTCCATCACTACAGCCAGAGTGGGGATGATGAGGGATATCATTGATGCCTTAATCTTTAATTGGGGACCTTGATCAATGATCAATTCCCTGAAGAAAGGTTCTCGTACTATATTTGTAGAGTAACAGGAGTGGTCTATAAACCATGTAGAGTAATCACCCACTGGTATACTACCCTTTTTTAGGTGAAGGGGATCCTGTATGCAAACAAAGAATAAGGTCGTGCGGTAGAAATCCTCTTAGAAAAGCTGCTCGAAGTAAGATGAGTAGAGGGTGTCCTCATCACGAGCCTAAATCCTAAAGCTCCACCATCTCCATGTCGAGACCTAATGAAGGCTCATAGATATGATTGCCATATAGTCAATTGGTGTCCTCAATATGCAGAATACCCATGTCACCACCCCTTTCTAGACCTCATTGGCATGATGATCAGTATCTCCCATGAACCTAAGAGGTTTATGTCTCTAAAAATCATTCAAGCCAATGAGTCTGCATGCATCCTCCACTGGTCTCACTGACATTAGTTGTATATCAATGGGTGGTGGAAACCATGGTGCACCACACAACATGTCCATATCTAGAATTGGTTCTTGAAACGATACCTCATCACTTGGAGGGCTTTCTGCGTAGTCATGTATCAGAATCCCAGCTGGCAATCAACATGGAGTCGTCCTGATATAGATCATGATGTACCAAAGTTAGTAGATTATACATGGTGAGCTGACTCTGATTAAATAAGAACATGGGGAAACACTCAATTCCTATATGATGCATGTAACTAGTGTTTTTATGTTTAGAAATGAAAAACAGAATTCAAGGTCCTGGTGTATTAATACGTTAGTTTCTACACCAACACAAGACTCCTTAAATCATAAATATGAACTCAAAACATTTAAAACTTTTGGAAAAAAACATAATAACATAATCCCAGTCATTGTGGAAGAATCGAACACCCCTAATACCACTTTTTAATGACCTGTATCTTAGGGACCATTCTGTGACATCCCCAAGCCCGCCACCCAATGGCCAGGGGTTAGCGACTAGTACCTAAGGTGTCAAACTGCAAGTGGGAGGCATTTTCCTATGTACCTTTATGCACCTTCACACAACCACATCCCCAATAATATAAAGTTAAACATGAATTCTTTTAAAAAAAACCACTGATAAAGGTACAAGCTAAAGGTCAAATGGGCTAGAATAAAATCCTAAGAAAAGAAAAAATAAAAACATTAATATAAAGAATATCTTTAAAAGTCATCTGCTGAAAACACCACCTGATGGGTAAGTATGGAGTAGCTGATGGAAGACATAGAAGTATGCCTCATCTACACAAGAGACAACATGTACAGGTGAAGCCCGTTTAGGATGAGTAAAAAAATACTCAGTAGGGACCCAAAATACAAAGGAAGTCCATAATGAAATATATAAATAAAACAACAAAGAACAATAATGAAGAAACACATCACACATAAGTATAATAAAAAATATACAAAGGAAGACTATTAGTCATAACACTGAACAACTTGGACTGCTATGTTACTCACCCCTGATGACTATTGTGGGTATGATTTGTCACATAGAGCCACATCCCACATAGGCCATCATTGCTGGTAAACATCGGGCCACTTGTTTCTAATCCACATAGGGTCGCTTGGATGAGATACACACTAGGTCTCCTATTGTTTATCTACACTGGGTTACTTGTAGTTGATTCACATATGGTTTCTTGGAGCTGATCCACACAGGGTTGGTTGGAGATAATATAAATAGGTTCTCTTAGAGCTGATCCAAAAAGGGTCACATGAAGCTGATCCCCATAGGGTCACTTGTCATCTTGGCTAATAGGGTCACTTGTGCCCGCACATAAATAGTCTTCTGGTCTTTGCCAGCCACATGATTCCCACACACAGAAGAATTTATTTTGCCATAATCCAATCCTCCATCCATTCATTGTACCTTAACCTCCATTAATTCCCACATAGAGCAGTCCAAAAGAGCCACATCATCATGAGGGTTCCAATGCAGCAAACACCCCCTCAAAATAATGTCTGGTCTAAATGATATTGATGTTTTATTGAATAGGGGACAATTTTGTCAGGGATCAGCCTGACCCAGTCGGGCCAACCTGACTAATCATGCTTGGGGCCCCCGCATGCCTTGGGCTAGTGAAACCAACCCAACCTGGCCCAGTTTGGGTGTGGCCCATCCCAGTTTGGCATGGCCACTGGGCTAGGCCCATTGGAACATGCTGGACCAAACCCAGTTCGACCGAGGGTTTTGCTCACTAGATCACCTAGAAACTCAGTTAAATCATGCATGGTCCGCAACAGGCAGATTGGTTTGTTTCTAGCCCCGGGCTGCTCAGTGGGATGGTATTATTCCATTGGCCCGAACTACAAAAGGGGGTTGGATTAATATCATCCCGCAAATGCAGGTCGACTTAATTCCATCCTGGGCCACTAAGCATCCCGACTCATGCCCACAGGCCCGACCCGAACACCTAGGGGTATCCAATTTTTGTGCACTATGGTCAGATATGTCGACCAACCTCTTATCCCGCATGCGGTTGTTATTGGACTACGTGCTAGCATGCCGCATCGCGACCCAAACCACGACTGGGTCTTCGCGTCCCTGTATGCCAGCCAACGACTCCTACCGCACCGCTGCTAACCCATCTAGTCGCAACCCACCTTGGTGTGCAACCATGGTGCTGACACACTAGATGGAAGTTCCACGGTCCACCGTGTCCACTCCTATGGTCCATTATTCAGACTATTTACATCATCGACCCTCATGGGGTGACATATACTATGTTACAACCTCTAAAATTCCATGTCGTAAATCCAATGTTTCGACAATGAAGATCACACAATAACGCACAAAGGCGAAGGGGTTCTGTCCTTTTTCCCGTCGTCCTGCACCCTCCATGTTAGAGTTTCTTTAAAACATGGGGTGATAAGATTAAGATTCTATCAAAATTAATCCTGACGCAAAACCCCAATAAAAAACTCCCTCCCACGACGATAAGAGATCCTCAGATCAACCTATTTTCGGATTCCTCAACATTTATTGTTTTATAATTAATAATGGGTAATTCAAATTAAAAAAATGTAACTCTTGCCTTGGATATATTTTTTTGTTTGGAAAATCAGTGTCACGTGCTATAGTTCTCTAATATTGATCTGATGCCCACGTCTCTAGCGATCCTTCGATGGGTGGATGGAGAATGTATTCATCATTTGTTGACCCCATTCTTAGAGGTGTGTCGCTGTCATTAACAATTTTCGAGTTTTCTTCATTGGGGAGAATTTCCTCACCGTCTATCAGAGAAATTACCACTTCATTCTCAAATTGTTTTCTCAAAAAAGGGAAATATTTCATATCATTTATGTTGCACTACATCGTTGGATTTTATTTTGTTTCGTTAATTAAAAAGTGTATCTATTATGATTCAATTATTGAGTCATTACACTGCACATTTAGAAGCCTCGTTAATTGACTTCATTCAATCTGACTCATCATCACCTCATCACCCATGCCACAGTACTAACAACCCACCACTCAATGGTGTGGAGAAACACATGAAATAATTTTATTGAAGTTATTTTATTTTTCTTTAGAAATGTATGAAAACTATTTTTTCTAGTTGAGTCTCATTTGTTGAAGTTAGGTCCTTTCTAAGAGTATCATTTAGATCAATGTTCAACGTTTCCCTATGATTTTTTATCCAAACATTGGTCTAAATTTGAAAAACATACTCATGTGTTTATTTAAATGAACTAAAAAATGTTGAAAATTCTATTATGGGCTCATCATGAATCTGAATAAAGTGTCATTTGAGAGTCTAGTCTTGAAATATTCCCATATAATTTTAAAAAAAATTACATAGAATTTTGGGACATTATAGTACCCTTAGGCTGGTATCAGTTAACTTGTGTACCCAGGTGGGACTCAAGGTCACCGTCATCCCCAACGAGTACCAAATGTATTTGTATAGAGTACCAAGTAGGCTGTAATGATTTTTTTTGTGGTGAAATTTTCATTTAACTTCTTGATTAAATTCATATATCATCTACGTGGGGATTTTCATTTTATATTTTTCCTTATACTCCCATTTAGAGCTACTACCCCAACTCCCATTCATTCATGTCATAATAAGTGTTGATATTAATCTAAAATTAGCATTGATTGCTTGTGAGAGTACTCCATTGTCCAAGATGTGGTTATATATCCCCTATTATATGATTATATATATATATAGTAGAATGGAATTACTCTTAATATATAAAAATATATATAGATTTATCATAAATTCATCTTTTTTTTTTCTTCTCCCATTGTACAGTTGTTGGAGTCATCAATAATCATTAAAATTTGAGGCATCCCCCTCACATGATGTACTTATTTTTTCCAATTAGGTTAGTGATGAAAACACATTTTTTTTAAAAAAAATTCTAAAAAACTTAATAGTTGTGGAATAAATTTTTTTAAGCACAAGGGTTTGCACACACATATATATATATATATATATTTGGGTGATCATATTCTCTTTATCTCATACTATTTCAGTGATGTTACTATAAGTGTATGAGGCAATTCGAATGATTACCAAATAATGGTTTGTATTGAAAATAAATCATCATAAAATGTATCCCCAATGAACCCAAATTTAAAGAATTTTCCCTTATTTATTAGTGATTCTTTATTCCAATAGTTTGCTCAAATGCTTATGCTATCATATTTCATTGAAAATTAAACCATGTTATTCATTATTCAATTATATTTTTTAAACTTTTTTAATCATGTTTAGTTCCTTCCCTCATATGTTTTTCATGTTTTTTTCTTTTTATACCTATTTAATAATGGAATATATGAATAGTATACTTAAATGGGAAAGATCATGTATATTAATTTATGCTGAAGAATGTTGAAGTTATAAAACATATTTACTATGGAACATGAGTGATAAACATGACCTCATCAGTTTTCTGAGGAATATTATAATGTTAATAGCCATGTTTCGTTATTTTATAAATCATTACTAATATAATAATTGTGATTATAATTTTCTTTCGATAATGTAACATATATATGGAATTTGGTTTCTTAATATTTGATTTGCAGTTATTGGGCATTATCTTATAGGTACTAGTCTATTACATGGAAAATGAAAACTCATGGGGAATTTTATGTAAATATGATATTTTTTTTCTATATGAGTATAGAGGCCACATATTGAGGAAGGATGTTATATATATATATATATGTACATATATTTTCTTTCCCATGAAATTAATAGTGGCCTCTTAGGTGAGGGTGTTATACATAAAAATTTATATCGTATGTAAGATGATATAGTGGAAATTGAGGTAGATGACTACATAGAGAGAGAGAGACAAACACACACACTATTCCTCCTTAATAGGATGTGTTTTATAAGATATACTAGATATTAGTTCCATATGGGGTATGTAATCTACTAAAATCTTGATAACATCTTAAATATATATTGTGTAATATCACTAAACGTCATCGACAAATTTAAAAAATCCTACACTTTGTTGTTTGTTATATTCGAATACCATATTTATATGTTATTATATATACCATCTCTCAAGTACCAGTTGATATAAAACATAGGTTTACTATTTCCTACATAATTTACATTCTAAATTCCATGGGAGATTCCATGAGTTATGATATACTTAAACCCGACTATGGTTTACTTGGGGATTCATGTAGCTCAAGTTTTCCATGTTCCACGTAATGTAAAAAACCTCTTTAAGAGGGATGATTATGTCATGGCATGGGTGGTTTTAAATATTGGAGAATGGGGCCAGGGAAGAATTTTTTAGTGATTTTGGTGGGATTATGGTGTAGGTATTATAGGGTTATCCTATGTGTTTTCAAAAAGAGTATGCTCATAGAGATCAGTAATTGTTTCCTTTTTCTATTTTGGAACACAGCTTTGGTATAAAGTGTTTTTTTAATATTTCAATAATTTTTTACTATAAGTATTATTTAGATCCAAAAATGACATGTGTGTATTCTCTATTAGTTTTTTTATATTGTGTAAACCATGTACTTGGTGAGTAGGTTTCCCAATAGTGTGTACTTGGGTATCTGTAACATTGTCCTATCATTCTGAATGGGCCTGCTTGATTTCACTTTAGACCATATGTTGTAATTTATCATTGGAATAATCTTATAAATAGGTAAAATCGTCTTCTATTAGTTTTCAAATTATCAATTGACATTTATTCCAACCTCTATTGATCAAATGTGGATGTTGAGGAGTTTTTTCGGACAATATCATGTCTACATTGGTGTCCATGTCTCATTATAAAAAATGGAATTGGGGAAATCTAATGGATCTTAAGTATGATATTGAAAGTAGTCATGATATAGGGCTATCATGGTATTGTAAGTAACCCATATATATGACATGATAGAAATTTTTTGGAAGAATCATGAACCAAAATTGATCGATAGGGTCACATTTACATATTTTCCTTATGTCAGTTCTTTTACTATGAATTTCATTCATCATGAGTATGTTTTTTAGGATATCCTAGATAAGAGAAAATTTTGTATGATATGATTAAATTTTATTAGTTTCCCTGCTTCATGAATCATTTTAATATATATAATAACAAAAATATTACTTAAAAATAAATTGTCTTATTGTATTTATTTGGTATTGATGAGTTTGGTATTATAAAAAATTTAAGTGATTTTACTAGTTTTGTGACACCATTATGATAAAATTCACAATCTTAATTTTAATATTTTCCCCATAAATATATTTTAAACATATTTTAAATTCATAAACCATTCATAGAGGAATATATATGAGATAATGGATGGGGTTTTCGATATGATTATCACTATTATGATATAATGGTGATTTTATTATTTGTGGAATGATTTTTATAATACATTATCTAAATCATTCTATCATAACACCCTCTATTAAGTGAAATCATGGTAATTTATACATCATAATATGTGATCTATAGTTTCGATAGTGTATGCTTATAAATATGCTAACCTACTTCACTGTAGTTCTTATATATATGAGAATATAGAGTTATATGATTGATGTGTTGAGATGGGTTTGAGGGTTACAATTAATACCCTAGTGGTAATGATCATTATTTATATCTTCTATAAGATTGTGAAGAATGATCTTTTTGTGAAAACCCTTACCTAGTAACATTGTGTAAGTGGTCATTTTATTAGAATGGAATATATAAAAGAGGTCAAATACCCAAGGGTCAATAAATTATTAATCTTGACGAACTAGATACATTCATGGTTCTCTTATTAATTCAATTATTAATCATAGAAATTTAGAAAACAACCTATTTTCACTTATTCAACGATTTTATCTTCCAAACATGGGGAATGAAATAGAATGATATGGTGATATCAAATTATCAGTAAGGGTTAAATGAAACCTTAATAAGTGAATTAAAGTAGATAAGGAATAGACATTATTGAAGGTAAATAATCAAAAAAACACATTCCATAAATAATCTAATAATGAAATTGCATCCATAAATTTTTTCTTACTAAAAGGCTCATGGAATGTAATAATAGAATACTGATTGATGAAAATAATTATTTATTGGAAATCATGCATCTGACATGTGAAACGTTATACCATCAAGACGGTTTATTTATATTGGTAAAACCATATATGATTATTCTTTGAAACAAAAAAATGAGTTTATCACCAACTATTTTTACTTAGGAGACCTCTATATTCATAGAGGGGCTATCTATAACCGAACCACACCTGTCAATACAAGTCCAAAGAATTACTCATACAAAGATTCAATTCAATAACAACCTTTAAAGAAAACACCAAATCTGAAAATGGTATACAGATAAGAAAATAATCATATATAATAATTATGTATATTTAAGGATATATTCAATGAATGTTGATCATAAATTAATGGATTATATAAATACACCACTCCCAAGGAATTAGTGGCGAATGATGTATAACGAAAGGGTATATCATAATGGTTTTCAATAAAGAATAGATTTTAATTAAATATTGTAAATTCATTAGGAAAAATAGTTTTAAATCATGATAAATTATGCCCAAATAATGTGAAAAAATATAAAAATTATTTTTAAGAATCATTAAAAAAGAGATACTTTAGGGCGGTTTAATGAAAACTATTTAGATTATTTAACGACGAAAAATAAATATTTTTTTAAGAAAACCATACATGAACAAAGATTGTTTTTATATAAAAAAATGATTTTAGAATAATATTTTTGGACTAAAATAGATTATTGAGTGTACTTGAAAATGTGTAAGAAATTGGAATGTTCCCTTAAATCAGGCTTTCTTATCAAGAGTAATTGAAATAGAAACCTTAAAAAAACATGGATTTCACCCTTAAAGAAAGATGAAATTAGATAATTACATATTTTTGGGACCCAAAAACATAATTTTTGTCTATATAATAAGAATCATCTTGAATTTAATTTGGGTAAATAGAGTAAAATCATAACCTGAAGGAAAAATATCGGTTCTGAGGGAATCCCTTACCATATATAAGAATGTGTTATTTACATGAAATAAATGTTTTATATATTGAAATTAGATTCATTATAAAATTAGTTCATAACCTCATTAATTTTTATTTTATTTAATATTTTTTAGGAAATTAATTTATGTCTAATTTATGAGTTATAAGATACAATTTCATCATTTGATAGTGTTTTTTTTCTTTAGTTTTTTTAATGGTTCGCTTATATAAATGTATGAAAGATTACGTAAAATGTGAATAATTGTCAAAAATAGAAATTGTATGTTATAAATGAACATGAAAAATAATAAATGTTATTATATACTTTTTTTTCTAGATATGAGGATGATTAATTAGATAAAACATTAATGATAACCATTTAGAATTTTATTTTTTATTTTTTCAATCATCACGAACGAGTTTTTTTATTTAATTAATATTTTGTATATATACTAGTTTAAGACAATTTTATAACATATAATATTTATAATGAAATATTATTTGTCTACATTTAGGGTTTATTAAAATCCTTGAATGTGGTAATGAAAAATGAAAATGAATTATCCATGGGGGTGGTAAATAAACACATCATGGACAATGTATGCATTTTCAGAATAAAAGGGAGAGAAGAAGTGGTTTAATGATGGATAATACCTTAGAATGATAAAAATGTATATATATGATACTATAGTTATAATTCTCGTGTTTATAATAGAGGTATATAGAGGTTATGAAAATAGAATAAATTTAAAAAAATAATTAAAATCAATAGAGCGTTTTAACTCATGAATTTAATCTCATTCATAACCTCTTTATGGAAACTAAATTTTTTATTTCTTAGACCAAATGATCCTTGAAATAGAGAGACACATAAAAATATAATTGGGATATAATTAGAAAAAATTAAAGGCTTGGAAGGTGTGAGGATAATATGTTTGGAATGGTGGTATTTATAGTAGAGGAGAGAGGTGTTTTGTGATAATTATGTTCATTAGTTTATTATTTTGGCTCAATATTTAAATAATGAAAAATGTGTTGACTAAATAATGTAAATAGTGCTTTTGATTTAGATTTAATGGTTCATAAATCATCAATACATTATCTATGACTCAATAATTTATGTATCTAGCTTATACCATTAATTACTGTATTCCATTATTAAAAAAAATCAACTATTTTAGAAAAACTGAAAAAAATTACCTTAACCATTTTTTGACATATAGAATATGAAACTATACTCTATTTTATAAAAATAATATTATAAATCTTATAAATATAATAATTTTTAAAAAAAAATCATTCATTCAAATAATATCAATTTTAAAATTATAACAGATTTTGGAAAAATTAAAAAATCATTTAAGGTATCATAAAATTATCCTATAATCATAAGAGAAATAAATTTTTAAATTATGATTATATTTTATGAATATTAATTTTCCTTTAAATCATTATATTAATTATGATATTATAAATAAATGTTTTCATTTTATAAAAAAAATACTAATACATAATTTATCATTTGGAAAACATTTGTCTTCATATTCAATGGCATAAAAATATTAAATTTTTTCATAAGATTCCAAAAATTTGTTGACAATTTCTTAAGTGAGGATATTAATCTAATGGTCAGATTACTATTCCTGATCTCTATATTACTATTCCTAAGTATCACATTACTATTTCTATAGTCATGATAATATTTAATAACTATTCATTTAATCTCTATGTCAGGGGAATGTAAGCCATCTAATGAATTGAGTTTATTTAAGAATATACATACCATAAATTATTGTGATGTTATATTCTTCTATTTGTAAATTTTATCTGTGAATTTTTTCATTATTTTTTACTTTAAAATAGATACAGTTGATTTTTCTTCATAACATCCTCAGGTTCTGATGTAGCTTTTTCCATTTTATTGTTTCTCCAATGAACCTTTACTAGTTTAGTCATCCTATATCACAATAATTTCTCTCTTGTGTCAATAATATTGATAAGATATTCAGAACAAGAAAATTAGGGTTCTTGTCCTATTTCATCATATCTGAATACATGTATCGAATCCAGTGTGTATTTATTTAACAATGATATGTGCAACATATCTTGATATTTGGAGAGACTTTGTGTAATTTAAAAATAATAATCTATAAACCATATTGTTTTTATAATTTCATAAGGTTTGATGTACGTGGGGATCATTTTCCCCTCCTAATAGAACCTTATAACACTCTTCCCTAGAGATAGCTTAAAAAAACATATTCTCCCACATTAAATTCTAAATCATTTCTCAAGTTTTTAGTAAAAGTATTTTTCAAACATCGAGAGTCTTTAATAAGATATGGAATAATCTTCAACTTTTTTATAGTCCCTTCAAAATGTTATGACCCCGTACCCTTTTTGTCAACAAATTCATCCTAACAAGTTGGAGTATAACATTTCGTTCCTTAAAATGATTTATATGGATCCATATGAATACTTGAATGGAAACTATTATGGTAGATAAATTCCACCGAAGATAAATAATGTTCCCACGTAATATAAATGTTAAGTGATCAGGATATCATCAGATCTAATAATGTTTTAATATTCCATTCATACTATTGGTTTGTTTGTGTGTGATAAGCATTACCCAAATGAACCTCATTATCCAAGGCCTACTTAAGAATCTTCTAGAATTTTGATGTAGAATGGGGATCTCTACTAGTCACAGTCGATAGAGGTGAACCCTTAACTCTTGCAATATTGTTATTATAGAGTCTTTCTAGGTGATCAAGACATAAATATTCTCTTATATAAATAAAATGTTATAATTTTGTAAAGTGATCAACTATAACCCTTATCATATCATTATTTTAAGGGGTCATTAGTAATACATTGATGATGTCTTCTGTATTGTTATCCCACTACCACATGAGAATAGGTTGAGGTTTCATGAATCCTCTACAATGACTTTTCTCAAGCTTCACTTGTTGAAAAACTATGCGTATTTAAACATAGTCAGTAATTTTCCACTTTATAATAACCAATCAAAAATTTCCATTTAGATATATATACATCTTAGTACAACTAGGTTGTTTAGAGAAAATTAATCTATGAGAATCACATAATTGTTCTCTTTTTAGATCAATAATTTATCGAACACATCAAATCTTTCCAAATATTAATATTTCATATCCATACACAAGTTCATCAAATATTCCATACATAATAGTTTTAATTTTGTTCAGAAACTTCTCATCATGAGATTTTAAAATTTGTATCTTATCTTGTAACGATAGTTTAAAAATTATTTGAAAAATGGGTGATGTTTTCCTTTTCATTAAAATTACTATATTTATATTCACAATGTCCTTTAATATAATATGTTTTTCAATCCATATTTGGGACATATGTTTATGATCATTATTTATTAATGCACATGATAATTTATATCTTTTATAGAGTCATAATTTATGGAAAATTAATAATATTTGAGTAATTAGAACCATTTTATTTCCCTCATGTTACATTATTACTATGAAAATATGTATTTCAGACTCTTGTGATCTATATATGTCACACCTTTTAGAGTAGTGATAAGGTCTCCATGTATTTAGATAAATTATTATGAGTACTAACTCAAGGCCATGATATTGATAATTGTTTTCATATTTCTTCAATGAAATTGATACATATGTAATATCTTTGTCACTTTTCATAAGGACACCACCCATTAATTTCTGGATGAATCGTTTAATTTCACAAAATCAAAATTTCATAATGGTAGAGAAAAATAATATCAGTTAATAATATATCCTTTAATTATTGAAACCATTCTTCCCATTGTTTTTTTCATATGAACATAAACCCTTTACATGTAGTCTTGGTAAACAGATTAGCTAATTACGCATGATTCTAAATAAAATTATTATATTAACTTGCTAAAAAAATAAAATTGCACAACTTACTTATGTAATTTAGAATAATCCATTCTAGGATTTCATTTTTCTTCATAGGATGTTTTTATATTCAATCCTTAGATATAATATCTCCTTGAAAGGAAACTCCCTTATGCTATAATTTAAACATGATAAATTTACCATATAGATATTTCTTTCTAAGATTATCACGAATGGTCGGAAAGAAAATCTCATGGTCTTTTATCTTTTAGAATACACCAAAATATCATCTGTGAATACTACTAAAAAATCATCATGGTGTTTCATTAATACTATATTCATTATATCTATGAAAAAATGGGTATATTAGTCAATCAAAATGGGATTAATATTTACTCATAATGTT
Organism: Viscum album; assembly: GCA_963277665.1. NCBI lineage: Eukaryota > Viridiplantae > Streptophyta > Magnoliopsida > Santalales > Viscaceae > Viscum > Viscum album. The sequence continues at coordinate 625,209,180 of OY728133.1, forward strand.
CATACATTGTCTAAAAAGTATTATTTAGATAATCATCCTCTTTTACTAAGAAATTATGGCAGAAAAAATAAGGGAAATCTTCGAAAAATATTGATCTATGTTAAGTTGATCATATAAGTCATTAAAGAGGGGAAAAGGATAATTATTATTTTTTAATAGCATTGATTTATCTATAGTAAATAAAAAAGCTCAAGGATCCATCTTTCTTCATGATAATGTGAACATGGGATCCCCATGGATAAACACTATATAGAGTTAATCCATTATTACTCAACTCCCCTCGTTATTTCATCAGATCCACTAATTCGATAGTAGCTATTATATAAGGAGTAATTGATATTCATATTTTGCCGGGAATTAAATCAATTGTAAGATCAAATTTATGGTATGGGGTGTCTAGGTAATTATACAGGAAATACAATGATCTATTATTATGAAATTGAATTGCCTCATCCCTGTGTGTTGTTTTCTCTTACTCCCTAATTATTTCATTCACTACAGATACTGGGGGTGGATTAATATAAGAATCAAATGACGAGGTTTCTTCTCGAACGTTAATGGATTCTACATCTTCCTCTCCAATTGTAATTTTATTCTCCATGCAATAAAATTTCACATCATATTTTGAAATCCAATCCATAATAACGATTATATAAAATTCAACCATATGTATGATGATAAGGTAGGAAAACAATGATAATTTATATTCCATAATGGGAACTTCCCAACACATTTTATTTACAATTATTCTTTATTAATGGGTTTTGACTGACAACTCTATTAATAACTCAATAGAGAAATATATGAATTTATTAGACAATTTGGGAGATATGAAAGAGTGATATGATCCAGAATAAAATATATAATTGGATAAATTTGAATATAGTATTATTGTACTTTCCACCATATCATTTGATACATATACTTTATGAGTGGTGATTGCATAATCTTGTTCATCTCACCTTGGGATCTAATATGGTACATTCGTTTGAAACATGGGAAATTTATTTAAATAATTTCTCATTTCAATATAGTGAATGCATTGAATATTATTGACTTTTTGGTTCCCATAACATTAATTTTTTATGTACATTTTCTCCACATGTATATCAAACTCTCATGCATTTTAACTATTTCCAGGATGACTCTTTCCAAATATTTTAATCATGAAAAGTACTCTATTCCCCATATATTATTTAATGCTCAACCTTTCCATGGTTATTCTAAAACCTGTTCTTATCTTGATTTAACATTAACATATATGATATAGTAAATTCTATATCCTATTGATTTCCCTTAATAATATTTCTTCAAATGGTGAAAATTTATCAAAAGCGTGTTTCCTTTAGAGAATTTTCTTAATACCTTTAATGAAATGGCCACTAATGTATTCTAAATGACGTATATAATCCATAGTATACCTAACTAATATTGTGATGGTATATTCAAATTTAAAACACTATCTTCATTAAATTTCATTATTCTATATAATTTTATCTTAATTTCAATTCATTTCTCATGATGGATGTATTTTTAGAATAATATTTCTTTAAATGTGTTCCTATCCATGTCTTCTATTTCGTCTTCAACCTTATTATTCTCGAATAAAGACCACCATTTTTCATCATATCCCTTGTGGTAACATACTAATGGTAGTACCTTATCATTTTAATTTCATCCCAATGATATAAATATATTATCAATAGACTTTATCTAGTGCTCAGCTACTACTGGATTTATAGTTCCACTAAAATATGAGGGCTTTTTCCGCATGAGGCTATCCAATATAGGTGTTTTGGGTTATTATTCATATCCTAAGTAAGATAACCAAATATAGGCATTATTTAATAATCTCCAATAAAATTTTTGTATAATTAATTATAATATAAATCTCTATATTATCTGTGAGTATTGATTCATTTTCATTCATTCGGTTCTATCACTAAATAATTTCACCAACTATGTTAGATCATAATCATCACGATTACTGATCTAAATAATTACTATAAGTAATTATTATTATTTTAATCTATATTTGACATCTAATTAACATGTTTTCTACTAATCATCCTATAATAACAACAGTAACAATCTTAACCCTAGTAACCTAGAGTTGGTTGTCAATTTTTTTAATGTCATTGATTCATGATATCACACCACCAATGATCGATCTGTTTTGTATTATTAAATAACAATATATATATATATATGGTTCTATTATTACATCAATAATTAAACAGAAAACATAATAAAATAAAATAATTTGATTCATTTCACTGATTCAATGATTTCATCTTCAGAACTTGGAGAAGGATGAAAATAAAAATGGGAGCTCGCACACATAGTGAGGATTATAAAAAACAATAATAAGTGATGTAAAGTCAATAATGCCAAGAAAATATGGCAAGGTAAACTATCTAAAAAACCCATTCAATCAATACACTAAGAATGAGAATGAATCTATATATTTGTTTAATTTTGAAAACAACTTGAACATAATAACTGAATAATGAATAATGAAAATGATTATTCATTGGATGTCATGTATCATTTACATAAACCATTATACCGTAAAGATGGATAAAGTTTATGGGTATAAACCTTTTTTAATGTAATTTTAAATATAAAAAATGTGTATTTTGGGAACTATTTTTCTTCAAGCGACTTGTCAATGCTTCGATGAGATATATATTGCTGGGCCACAACTATCACAACAAGTATAAAATATTCTTAATATATAGATTCAATTCGATAACATCATTTAATGAAAACAACATATATAAAAATGTTATTTGGATAATAAAATAATTATGTCAAGTAAATATATATTAAATGGAATCTTCAATGAATAATGTTCATAAATAAATTGGAATTATACATACAACACAGACAAGGAATAAGTGGTGAATGATGCATAACCAATGGTAACAACATAGAAGATTCAATTAAAAAGTGTATATAAATCTTATATTGACATTTCTAAGTTAAAATACGCATATATAATGATATAAAATGTCCATATGATGGTAAATCATGTAATGTGAGTTGTTAAGAAACATTAAAAAATATCACATGTACTGTAGTTTAAGGAAAACTATCATAAAGTCTGTAAGGAGGAAAACATAATTTTTTTTCATGAAACCATAAATTATATATGATAGGTTTTCATAGAATTTGTGATTTTAGAATAATATTGGTGGATTAAAATATATAATTATGTTTAAATTAAAATGGGTTAAAAAATTATAATGTTCCCTTAAATCGGGCTTGCTTATTGCGAGGATTGGCAAAGAAACCTTATAAAACATTTATATACCTATCAATGAAGGAATAATAGATATAGTGACATATATTGGGACATATAAACTGATATATATAAGATTAAATAATAATAAGTAGGAATTAGATTGAGATAGTAAAAAATAATGCATAATCCGACGAAAAAATGGGGTTTCAGAGAGAATCCCTCAAATTATGTAAAAAAGTGATATGAATTTGAATTTATTTTCAAGTATAATGAATATTGATTGATTAATAATTTAATTCAGAACATCTTAAATAGGTATATTATTTATTATAATTTTATTAAGTTAATTTATGGCCTTTTTAATGAGTTATAAGATTCAATTTCATCAGCTGGGAGTGTTTGTTTCCTTCATTTTCATAATTGCTTCACTTGTATACATGTATGTAAGATCATGGTTAATAAAAATAGTTTTCAAAAATTGAAATAATATTTTAATAATGAAAATAAATAATATTAATTGGTAATATATTTCAATTTATTTCAAAAAATGATAATGGTTTAATAGATAAAATGTTAATGACAACTGCTTTGATTAATTTGTAGTATTTTTTATCATCATGAACTACATTTGTTTTATTAATTAATATGATATATATACACTGATATAGGAATATTAAATTACATATAATTTGTAAAATAAAATATTAATTTGTAATAATAATATTTTAATTACCATCCTTGAAGCACACAAAGAAAAATGAAATCACATCTTCTAGGATGGCGGCAAATCAACACATCACATACAATGTTTTCATTTTTAGAATAAAAGGAAGATTAGAATGAGTTTTATGATGGATATTACATTTGAATAATAAAAACTATTTTATATAATATAATATATTTTTCATTTATGATTTTATAGAGGATACAAGTATTGGATAAGAAAATAAAAAAATGAAAAGAAAATAATGGAAAACAAAAGTGGGGTTTACCTCTTGAATTTTTTATCCTTGAGAACATCCTTAGAAAAATTGGATTTAGTCTTTTATTTTTAACAAAGCCTCCAAAATGTGGGAGAAATATCTTGGATGATTATTTAGTAGAAATTTTATAGTATTCAAGGAATGGAAGGTGCGATGAGAAGAGGTGGCGAGGGGTGGTATTTATAGTGGATGAGGGGCTGTTTTTTGATTACTTTATTTATTAGTTTATAATTTTTTCCTAATACTATAAATAATGATAAATACTATTAATAAATATATTAAATATTATATGTGATTTATATCCAATGTTTCTTACATTATCCATAAACAATCCATTTTTTAATAATTCACGTATTCAGAAAATATAGTAAATTACCATATTTTATTATTCACCAACAATTAAAATATTTTAGAAGAATTCCAAAAATTCACCCTAACTATTTTTCAGTGTTTATAATTCATAAATGGACTCCTTTTTATGAAAATATTTTATATTTATAAAAAATTTAATTTTTTTATTAAAACCAACTTTAAATTTTAAAATACTGATTTCAAAATTATAATTGTGTTTATGAAATATTGAAAAATTAATTAAGGTTATTCAATACTATATAATATTAATAAGACAAAAATATTAATTTATTAGTCTATTTTTTGGAATTAAATTTCATTTAAATAATTATATTAATTACAATATTTTAAATAAACATATTCATTTCATAAAAAAATACGGATTCTTAATTTGTCATTTTACAACATTTATTTAAGTATACCATGATATAAATATCTTATATTTTCATTCATAAGATATGTAAATTTTATTTATACATTCAAAGGTGAGGATATTATTATAATGGTAACATTACAATCCTAAGGGTCACATTATTATTCCTTGTGGCCACATTGCTATTTCAATAGTCATGTTAACATCGAATCATAGTTAGATTAAGCTCGATGTTGTGTAAAATGTTAGATACCGATTGAATTTAATGTATTTAAAAAGATACCTTCTATAAAGTCATGGGGTGATATTATTTTGGATGAATATAGTCACAATAGGTGTTTGGGAAACACATAATATTCTCATAGTTATATGTGACACTAGGAAGAGGTGACTCAAGGTGGATCTCAACAAGGTTGTCCATGTAGGAGTGTTCCTCCCACCATATCAAGTATAATATCTTTTATACATCCATTGTGGTATATTAGGAATAAATTTCCTCAATATCCATAAGATTCGAATTATTCTCATCATTTCATCTTGTATTTTAATCATAATTGGTTTCAACGGTATGAAATATCATGGATCTTTTGAAAGTGATCTCAACAAGGTCAGAATATTGAGTTTTATGTTAGTGGAAATGTAACTAAAAAATATTTATCTCATTATATAAGGTATATATTTCTTAACAGGAAAGTAACTTAGAGCCAAAAGTTAGTATTATTATAACTAGGGAATGGATCTTAAGCATATGATTATCATAATAACACTATAATATTTCGTTCAATCAGTCAGTCAATAGACAAGGCTAAATATCAGTTTATGATGGTGAGACTTATTTTTTATGTATCTATGACCCTCAGTACTCATTTTTTAATAGTGGGGATTAATAATTTATTAACAATTACCATATAATAACTCATTTGTGATAATAAATTGAATAATATTATTACATTTTTAGTATTTAGACCAAATCATGTAAACAATTATGAAGAATTAAGAAATGACTCTCCCATCCATTGGTGTTAGTAATTTCCCAACATCTCCCATACATCCCAACCATTGAAATTATAATCATTTAATTGGTACATAGTATGGTCGGGATAACCAAATTTTAATATCATATCAATTTCAATATACTGTAATTGTAATTTTATTTTCCCTATTGTACCTTGTACAATATCATGGGAGAATGATATAGTTAGACTATTAGAGTGGGGTGGGATCGAAAAAATGTTGGAAATCATAACTCTCAAATAGTATGTTTTGTTCTAGAAATGGTTAATTAAATGAGATTTGAATCATTATCTATTGTTGTTGTATTATTTCATAACTTTTTCCAAAAGGAAACATCTAGTTTCCCTCTAAAAAAATCAAGTGGAATTATTTATTGACAAGTTCTTAGAAATGATCCAATTTTAATTTCAAAGTACAATATTGCACCAGTGTAATTTAGAGGATTAATTTTTTTATTGAGGATATGGTCTCCAACTAAAATAAAAAACATATTACTTATCCCTAGGGTACATCAATTATACTTACTATCAATACTGATCAGAGTATATTGTTTTAATATATTACTGTAAATTGATTCATGTAACAATAAAGAACTAATACCCCATGCCCTAAGCCTTTGACTTATCTTACTAGTTGAATGGGGTTAAACGGTTTTAAATGATTGATTTTAGATCAGGGTATAATAAACATCATATGATACCCTAGGATACTATAAATTAGGATATTTAATTGTTGTTTGGGAGTTTTTAGTATTTGGTTATGCCATATGTATTAACTAATGGGATTTCAATTTTCATGACCCTAATGGACATGCTCATTCATCAGTACATAGAACAATTGACTGTTATCTTTTTCTATGTTTCCTTAATGTATTTGAAAACCTAATAGGATCATGGAATACATATTTAGGTTGGTTAATAATGTTGAGTGGGTATATTTTTTATAAAAATATTTTAAAATGTTCATTTAGGATTCATGAGGATTAATAATTGGTCCTTGTGGTTTCAAAACAAGATATAGTGGTTTATCATAAAAAACGTAGAATCAATTATCTTATTTTTAATTCATTATGACTATATTTTAGGTTTAGGAATTCATACGAATCATTATGTTCTTCTGTCATTTCATTAATTATATAACAACATGCCATTGACATGAAACTAATGTATAATCATTCTTACCTAATTTATATTGATGAATTGTAACCATTTTATTTATAAAATACGAGTGGAGATTAGGTGGTAACATAGATAGCTTTTTATTTTCTCACACCCTATAGATGTTCTCATGGTGATTCATGTTGGTCATTATTTGCATGACCCAGGTAAAGGAAAAAAATATATGCATCAGGGATAATGTGACAAAGGCATGTGTAGTTTCCATTCATAGCATGTGGAATCAATGTGGGCATTTTTTGTGTTTTTAGTAGTCTTAGAGAGTTATTAGAATTGTTCTATCATATATGTTATTGAAGCATTCATTTTACACCTTTTGGCCATGTATGGATCACATTTTATGTATAATGACTCCTTTTGTCTATTTTCATTCCTTTTTTGTAAATTATAACAAACTATTTGGAACTATATATGATATATAAGAACATTGACTAATTGTTTTTATTTTTTTGTTAACTATTTACTCATTTGGAAGGTCTCTAATGGGTGGGTATATGTAAATGTGTCACTTAGGTCGGACATTTATGCATCCATACCATTATTTTTTGGAATATATATATTATATTTTTTCATTCTAATAAACTTATAAAAAGGGGGACATAACTCATTTTAGATGTCCATTTAATAGTTGAGGTTGACATTAGCCTATAGTGATTGAGAGAAAATCATTGGTTCTTGTATCAGTTTAGATAGTGTTCACATGGATATTTAAGTTGGGTCGTTATGGAGAACAGGAATACGTGCCTACTTCGACTATCTTTCCCAAACCAAATATTCATCACATATTTTGCTAAAAACCAAAAAATTTACAATACAACACTAAAATGGACTTGGATGGTGAATATGACTCTACCATTATGATATATTTATTAAAATCTAAATAGACATTTTATTTTTTTTTCAATTTTTCTTCTCATGTAAAAAAAGTGAAATACATTATGATTAGGGTTTACATAGTTATGAGATAACTACCAGGGCATGCGCCTTGACACTATTAATGTGGGGAGGTAATCCCCAATATTTTAATTCAATATTAATAAATGGAACAATTTCTAAATTTTATTTCCATTTTTTTCCATGATAATAGTGGTTGGTCAATCCATTACCTTAAGAATCAAAACTATGGAACTATGAGCCACCAATTTCAATTCATGCGAAAAAATGAAGTTGGAGCCACATAAGAACTTATTTCCAATATTTTCATAACCGTGGCTGTATGTGGAGCTCTTTCCATGAGTTTGACTGAGCATAGAAATGAGTGAAATGGTAATTCTATTTAATATAATATATTTTAATATTTAATTATTGATTATTATTTATTATATGTTATTAATTATGAAATATTAATTATTTTTTAATTATTCATAAATGATAGTTAATAATTAGTAATAACTAATTATTATGTATAACTTTTAATCATAATTATAAAATAATAAATAATAAATTATTATTTCATAATTTATATTGATTATTTATTACAAACTATTAATTGTTAAATATTTATTAACAACTTATCAATTTAATTTTTTAAAATAATTATTAATAACTGAATAATATTTTTAATGATTATTAATTGAAATTTTTATAGTAATTATATAAATATTTGGAATGAAGTTATATTTAGTAACTTATTTATTATAATTATAAATTAGTTATAACATATTTATTAATGAGTAAATATTAATTACTTATCAGAATGTAGTTTTATCTGATTATTTTAATAATTAATAATTATATAATAGTTATTATGTTTTAAAAAAAATATAATTATTTTTTAATTATCAAATATAAATTATAACAATCAAAAATTGAAAATTAATACTATTAATTACTGATTATTAATTTTTATTAAATAGTTATAATGTTTTAGGAAGAACATATAAATAATAAATTATAATTTTTTTATTAATAATTATAGTAATATTTTAAAACATATTAACAATTAACTATAAATTAATTCTCTCACACACAATCTATATGTCGTCTAAATAAGCTCAAAATCTATGTCATGCTATAATTTTCTCCTCATTTAGACATCTTATTCCAAGAAGAAACTGTATAACTAATATAAACCATCAAATATTACTAAAATTACACCATCCTCCAGCTATCTTCATTCAACATCCAAGATACTATTTTGATAACATTCACTACCATAATGGAATCAAACTCTATTTAAGATGATTGCTTCTAAAACTCCATTTATGATTTCATGTTTCTAAAGGAACTCAAAATTGATTTTATGTTCAATCCCACCATTGGTACCTTTGAATTTATCTAGAAACCATCATTTTCGGGTGGGATACAAATTAATATGAATTGTAATTTACATGTGAATCCTACACAATTGGGATTTGGTTATATATATATTCATAGACAAAAGTGGGATATTTCATGAATTATATTTTGGTACCAATGGAATTTTCTACTATATTGATGATGAAATTTGTAGTTTCATTGATGTAATGTTCTTAACTAAGAAAATTTATCTTCAAATTATTGGTCAGATAGGGAACTTTCCACCATTATTCATGTTATTATAAGAAAAAACATATATTTTTTTATGGATTTTGACTTCAATATGGATCATATTCTTAGACTTCCCCACCTTCACTGACATTATCATTATTCACATAAAATGAGAGAATAACTCCTTGATTGATTGTCTCTCTAAAATGTGTGCATATTCCCTCCCTCATTTAGTTTGATATGTTTCACTAATATTTAAATCATCTACTTGAAAAATACCATTGTAAAACTCCCACCATTAACTCATATGAATCATTCATGAAATTTCTTTAAAAAATAATATTGGATACTTCATTTGAGGAATCATATTATTTGAAAAATAATTAATAATTAATAAACAATAATGATTAATTATTGAGAACATATTATTATCAATTTTTTATTATTAAAATTTTAATGCAAATTTCCTGGTTCTAGGACCCTCATAATGATAAAATAGAGCACCCCTTTTTAACTAGGTTGAATGGGAACCCATTATATAAACTGAATGCATAGTGTCTTAAAATCCTAATACATATCCTAAAGGACCCCTATTTAACTGACAAAAATGCTTTGTGATTCATCATTGGCACAATATAAATCATTTTCTACGTACTTTAGTTCCTATGTCACTAACATCTTTATAACTCCCCTTAAGGATTTACTATGATTGGCCCAAGGTCATTTGGATATTGAGAGTAGTAGTGAGTATCAGTCAATCGCAACACATTACACATTATTAATTATCTATGAATCATTATTTTTTAATTTTGGATAAATTAATTATTAATTATTAATATTAAAACATTTAATTAAAATTAAAAATTGTAAATTATTTTTTATTTTTTATTACTAAATATTATAAATTATTTTTACGCATAATATGTAATTATTAATTATAAATGTTATATATTAATTAAAATTTCAAAAATTAGTTATTAATAAATATTTATACTTGTTATATATTTAAAAAATTAAGAAAAATATTAATAATGGATAAATTATTATAATTTTATAACTTTGAAATTTTAAAATTTAAATTTATCAATTAATATTTATTAATAATGAATTGTTAATTTTAAATTTAATATTACTAATTTCAATTTATCTAGTATTATTAATTAATTATTAATGAAGCCTTAATAAAAATGTAGTAATTATTAATTAATTTTATTTAGTTAATTTATATTAATATTATTATAATTAATAATGATTAATTATTTATAATTAATAGATATAGATAATTAATAATTTGTTATGGAATTTTTATTTATTTATTATATGTTTATATGAACACTTTTGTTTGAAAAATAACTATAATAACATTATTATTATTTTATTTAATTTATGTGTTCTTGGTGGAGTGGTTAGGGCTTATAGAGTTGAGCTATATTGTGTAAGGGGAGGGTAAGGAAAGGATGACTGACCTCCAAGGATGTTGTTATGTAATTATAGGTGATTAATTGAATAAAATGTGGTGAGTGGGGCTAACCCACAAGATCCAACACTATAAATTACATGTACCTTTAGGGTCAAAGTGAATGTAAGATTAAAAAAAGTAGTTTGGTTCATAGTTTAATAAGATTGGTCCAAAGGCCAGTCCTTCTTTCTAATTAAGATTAAAAATGTTTTTTTTTAAATATAACCACATATTATTAAGAAATATTCAATGATGAAGACAAATTGTTTTCAATAAATGTTAATTTTCATATATGCATCATACATATTTAAAATAAATATCATTTCCACAAAAAAGATAATTTACATATATTCTTTGTTCAAAAGAATGGGCTACCAACCCCCTTGTGAAACATCGTTGGCACAAGTACCGGTGGTACCATATAACACTCAACATGTTTCAATGGGCATGGAGAGAGGATTGTAGCTAGAGATTTTTATTACAAATTCATGCTCTGATAATTCATAAAAAATAATCTAATTTTTCACACTTAAAATATTAAAATGATAACCATTTATAAAAAATTAATGTAGCATAATAGAAGAAAAATATATCGATTATCATGATGAACAATGTGATAAGTCATAAACAAATTCATTCATGGTAGGGGGTCAAGTTTCACTTCAAGAATCATTAAAGTCGCCTTCTTAATGAATTTGAAACCATTTACTCCATGATCATTGTGATGGATGGATAATCACATAATTAGGGAGTTTGTTTCGATTATAAGTGACCACAAAACACGACCAGATTAATGCCCAAAATTTAGATATTTATTTTATCATGCCCAGCTAAAACCCCTATATCCCAATAAAAACCCTGATGATTTATTCTGCATAAAAATATTCATTTAAGATAAATATAGTAATTTATTTCATTTTCATTCATATTTCCATATTTTAAAATATACAATTTTAAATTATTTTTTTTTTATTTTCTATGGTTCAAGAATTATTTTTCATTTGAATTATTCTTTATAAATAATAATATGAAAATTAAATTGTTGGAAGAATAAGTTTTGGATACTATATCCCCAATAATTCATTACTTCAAAAATCATGGTTCAATATTTATTATGATAATTTATCATTTTTATAATAAAACTCATGTTTGAAATCAAGTAATAAGAATCAAATTATGATCAATTGAATATGATATATTGGGTAAAAAATATATAATATTTAAGTATTATCTCATAATTAATGTCCTTAAATGCACTAAAATATGATCAAGTAACACTCACTATGATGTGGCTTACATGACCACAATACATGACATAGTTTGTATGACTACACAATGTTTATATCTTTAGTGAATATTTTAGTCAATCATATTTTTATTAAAGGATTAATGTGTTATGACACATTCACAACAAGTCACATCCTCAATTGGAACCCGTGAGAAAATATCCAAAAACACGTTCAGAATTTTTAATTTACTAATTTTAGAAAATATGTAATTTCATTACACAGCATGTTATGTTATATGAATCAAATTTTTTAATTACATCCAAAACGTATTTGGGATATCCTCTACAAGATATTTACTAATCTTCCAATGTTTTTATAAAAACTATTGGTTATAAAATAATTCTCATTCCCACAGTAATTAATTGTTACCTCATGATAATTTTTATAATTAATATTTATTAATAATTCACTCATTCATAATTGGATGTAATGATTTGACTCTATATATTCATTATCACATAATAAGATATAATGGTTTTTGACCTGATATTTATCAAACACATATATAAACATACTCATGTCTTCTAAGATCAACATATACAAAAATGAATAATAATTTAATCCCATTAACACAAACATCCATTGACCATAAGACAATGTATTTTCCAATATCATAGATCCTACTCATCGATTCAAATTCCTCTTAGTCTAGACTACCGATAATGATGAAAACATATAATTTCGTTTAAATTTATTCTTTAGAACATCACATGGATCTCACTAAAATTGATAAAAAAATTAAGATATCACTTCTTTTGATAAGTAAATACATGTTACTTTTTCTATATCAATTATGGTTAAAATTTTCATAGACATTATATGAGAGGACATATCCCATATATTATAAATTTGAACTGATCAATGTTTCAACAATATACCCAACCACCCCTTGATTAGTTCAATATATATGCAAGTACAATAAAGTTGATATTGTGTGAATTTTATATTTGTATGTATCTTTTTCACCTTCTATATAGGGAATAAATATAAAAATATAACAATTAGTATTTAAAAAACATATTGTTTGAAATAGTATCTAGTATAAAATGTTTGTTATTCAATAAAAAAATACTTTTATGGCTCATCTTTGAATTATGTATCTTTAAATTAAATAGAATCTATAATAATACTCATATGTCATCGAGAATTATAATACAATTTGATGACCATCAATTAGGCACAACTCAAATCCATGCTTGGGTAGGTTAACAACTATGAAACATAAAATATATGCCTAAATAACATGAATGAATGAAAAATTATCAAATTACTTTTAAATAACATTAAATATTTTTTATACTTATAATGTTTTAAGAGAACTAAAAAACCACACATAATTCCCTTCAAATAATATCCCAAATAGTAGAATACCGAAGTTTTTTATGCACTTTTAATTTTATGTTATAACATTACATCACTATTTAATTTCCACGAAATCTATATGTCAATATTAGATAATCCTACCACAAAACATTTCTAATGATTAATTTTTTTGATGATATATATTTTGAATAAATGTGAGATTAAAATTTATAATCCCATGATTAAAATCATAGAACGTCATATAAAGGCTTCATTGAAATCCAGTATCCAATTTAATAATGTTAATATCTTCTATTGTCGAAATAAATGTCTTGTTATGTTCATCATAATCATTATCTTCTATTTTTTTAGATTTTTCAATGAGAACAATGTTTAATTCATATAGTAATATTAAAATAATTCTTTACATATATATCATAAAATTATTTATTATATAAATATACTTTTTATTATTTATTAGATATGTATAGTCATTTATTTGTTACATTTTCCACATCACTAAGTCTAAACATATTTCAAATACCTTTCTATAAAAAAATTTCGCCCCACAAAATAATTCTCTGATTCAAAAACCCATTTGTGATAGGGAAAAAAATTATTCACTTTTATGTAATATAATATAAAAAAACATCACAATCATATATTATAGATATTTCATGTTTTCATAAAATAACATTAGTTAAAAACTTTTATTCAAGATAGAATAGGGATAAAACTTATTTTCTCTATATATCATTTTTAGTACATATTATATAATTAATCCAATTATGAACCGTGTATATGAAAACCAACCATGTAATTTGTTATCAACAACCACTATTTATAGTAAATTCTATTATCTCAAAACGTGTTGGTATGTAAAAAATATACATCCTTTAATTTTTTTAATCTAATAGAACATTTTTTTATCCAATTCATCAACCTCATTCATGTATCTACTATTCCTCTGACACCATATTTCATACATCAATAACATTATTTAGTTTCAAACTCTAATACATATTCAAAATATTTGTATAATGTATAATATTTTATTATATAACATTAATAAATAAAAAAATGAATTTTAATAATTTTAATACCAAATAAAAAATATCATTATATCTTTTTCGATCCTTTTGGTAATTTTGGTCAATTTCCCCTATAGTAATTGTGTTTTTAACTATGTAAGTATCATCCCTCCTTTGTAATACATCCCTTATGGTTGAATGCATGAGTATTACTATTGGAACCTTTAATTATCTAGTTCTGGTATGAAATTTTACGCTTTTATGTTGTTATAATAACACTAGGTCCTAGAAAATCCATTCCTAGCCAATAAATCGACAATATAATAAGGATATCATGTCAAATGTTATTAAATTTGTATGTGAAAAAATTTATAGTTCAAAAATTAATGTTTTATTTGTTTTTAGTATGTTATGAAGTCAATATATTAGAAACACAAGACCTAGTTGCTGATGATACATTTTAAATTGGGTGTAATTATTGACAAAGAAACCCTATAACACCATAGGTTATTTTATGTTCTTCAATGATATACGGTCATGTGATAAGGACCCGGACATAAAAATTACATAATATTTAATTAAATGAATAATTCACATTGAGGATCTTTTCTGGTTTAGAGTCTTAGAGAATTAGGACATAACTATTACATCTCAAAAGAATTACAAAGTAGACACTTCTACACAATTTCCATTTTTTTTCATAAAATAAAAACTCTTGAAAAAATGATTCATGTCTAGTTCCATATTTTAGATTGCATGACTTTTCCTTTATCCCATCCTTGACCATATTCTCTTTAAGTCCTATGAAAACATTTCAAAACTTAGGATGAGCATAAAAAGTTCAGTAAGGGTTATAAAAAAATGAATGAAACAATTTTTCATTAATACATACGAAACATAAACTCATTAACTTACCTCATGAAAAAATAAGATATATGAATAACACATAGAGATCATAAATCATAAAGTTAACTTTTGGAATTCATATCATACTTACATTGTAGCTATCACAGCTACATAGGGAGTTACTTTGTAATACCCATCACAGTATATTCCCTAAATCTCTTAGGAGAAACATTCACATTTACCTCTGTCACATTACCAAATTCATTGGAGAGCTTTCTCAGGATCACTCGCCCTAGGATTATCAGGGAACCACCCGTATACATAAATAATTCTCAAGAACCATAACATGATCATAACACCTAACAAAAGCATAAAAAAGATAAAATTTCTACAATGAAATAACAAAATATCATTAATGATATTGAAATAATAAATACATTCTCAAAATCATTTTAAATACCAAAATATGTTAAAAGAGTATAGTGTATTTATTTTTTCCTTTTAAAAACATTCTGGCTTGTTAAGGAAGAAAAAGATCAAATAATACTCGTGGCGGCGGAAAGGTCGTTGTCACCGCTTATCTAAAAATAATTAATTTTTGTCATTTAGTAAATTGTTTCGTATAAAAAGTTTCCCTTTGAATGAAATGAAAAGTCAATGGTGGTTATACAGCGTATAAAATAAAATCATGTATTAAAACAAAATATGCCTCAATGGAAGGATATTGAGACGAAGTCCCTTACCTTGTGTCCAACTTGACTCGATCATTATATAATCTCTTGAATAATAAACTAATGTTAATTTATAATTTCATAAGAAACTTTTTAAAGTGTATAATTCCTTTTATATCACTTATTACCATTTTATAAACATAATGTAATCATTTAAGTTAATAAAGATCATTTTGTTGATATTTGGTACTTGAGTAAAAAATGAACACCTTATATTTACAATTTGTCCATGTGGTCAATAATCCATCATATCTAAAATGAAATTCATTATTTAGATATCATATATATAATATATATCCAGTATATACATATATTTATAATAGTACATATCATTTGTGGGTAAGAAATGAAATGCACCGTTCATGGAGACGGTAAGTTGTACGCACGAATGAACACTATATTCATTTATATTTCATATTTTAATGTAATTAGAACATAATTATACATAGGTATATTATAATTTCAGTATAATATCATATATAATAGCATTAACTCCATCCTTTATATGTCCTACATATGGCATTAACGAGTTATATCACTTTGAAGGGGTGGTAGTCCGCACTTCCTCAAATGAAATTATCATGTTTACCCATAATGGAAACCATGATTGTATAATATAAAAGAAAAATATATAATAATAATGAAAACATAAACCTAATATATATATATATCATATATAAATATAGTTTCATATTAATGGCTATTATGATATAGGTGGTAGGAGATAATTTAACAATCATCGTTTTGTGAGGCGTTAGTTTGTCATCTACAGAAACATTATGTTCTTTACCCATTAGATGGAGGTGTGTGTAAGTGTAGTTAGAATACTTCCCTTAAAACATCCTATTATATTTATGATACTGTTGTTGTTACAAAATAAAGGAATTAAAAGAGTTTTTGGGTTGGAGAAGTAAAATAAAAGAAAACAATTTAAGAGAAATTGTTACCTTTAATTTGGGTAACTCCCTTTGGTTTAAACCAAAGGACTACTTGAAGTGCCTTCTGCCTAAGGTAAGGCTTCTAAAAGGAGTATAGGGATATAGGGAGATAAATTTTTCAGAGCTTGGACAAGCTAAAAGTCTTGAGAGGTGTGAGGAATTGGTTATAAGTCGTCTCCTTTTCTAAGGGGGAGGAGGGGCTCATTAGGAAAGTGTGAAAATATTATTTTATTATATAATGATATTCGGTTTCAAAAGGTCCAAAAATCATTATAGAAGAATATAAGACGACTCATGGTAGAAATAAAATCATTCAATTGGAATTGGACATGTTTTGGATAATATTTTATCATTATAATCTTATTTATTTAAATCATTTATTAATGGGGTAAATACTGCATCATTATTGTGTCATGAATAATTTATGTTATTCGATGTATAAAAATTCTAAAAAAAATACAATGATGTATGGAATATTTTTAGATTTCTAAATAATATTTAGTCTAAAATATGACTAAAATAATACCATATATAAATTTAATTACTAAAATATTTTTGATTTTGTCATTTTTTCCTTTACATTAAATTATTTAATCTAAAGTCTCATTTTCATTCATAAGTGGCACCATGGGGTCCCAAAATAGACCCAAAGATGTCTATTGTCGTCCATGAATCAAATATTAATGTTAAGACAAGTGTTAAGGTTATTTTGAATTTTTCTAATATTCATTTTACCTTGAATTATCTTATTTACCTTTAACCGCGGAAAATAAAAGTCAATGGTTACTATTCAGAAAAAATTATTTTCATCTTATTAAAACACATTTTAATTAACAATATAAACCATGTATGTCGTATTTTCAAAATTCAATTCACAAAAGTGGTAAAATTTCATTTAAATTGAAAAGTCAGTTTTTATAAGTACTACTAAGTGGTTTCACTATTCATCAAAAATTGAAGTTTTTCAGAAAAATACCAAAAATTCAACCTACGATATATTTGATATTCCAAATTCAAAAAATATGTATATTTTACCAAATTATATACATAGAAATTGAATTAATTATTTTAAACTTAATTCCGATTGTTAAAACAAATAGCGTTTTTAAGAAATAATAACTATCAAAATACTCACACTTATTTATGTCCAATTTCAATGTGAAATTAATTTCAATGACCTAAATTGGATTAAATGGTAAAAATATATTATAATTAAATTTTAAAACCAATTAATAAGATTATCTAGCTATATAAATAAATTATTTTAAAACACAGTTTTGAATTAAAATACAATATTTTGGCTATTCATTAAAAAAAGAACTTTATCTGAAAAATTATAAAAATTTACACAAAGTAAATATTGATGTCCTCATTCTAAAGAAGGATTTTATTTGGTCAATTAGAATGTATTAAAGTGACCAAAACAAGATTTTAAGAGGGTTCTCCATTAAAAGGTGGTAAATCGTCCTTTTAATGTAAATTATGATTAAAATTAAATTCATTCACACTTTAAGCCTCTAACATTTTATTGGATAAATGTAAATACATTTAACAAACATGTATAATCATATTATAGTAAGTTTTTTTTTCATTCCTGACAATAAAAAATCTAGGAGTAAACTACCATTTAAACTAATAATATTATATTATTAGAGTGATACGTAAGATTTCAATGAAACCCTTTGTTGCATATCGAGTACACATCAAACATAGAAACCCCTTTAAAGTAAATTTATTATTTAAATCAAAAATATTAATAAATATGAAATATTTCTTATTCTTCATTTACTTGGGATGTTACATCCTTCCCCCCTTTTAGAAATTGCATCCTCAAAATTTTATTCACTTATCAAATAAATGGGGGTATTTATCACTCAAAGCATTTTCAGATTCTCACATTGCCTATTAAATCATATGGTTTTTCCACAAAACCAATACCTGGTGAATTACCTTATTCTGCAGCACTTTCTCTCTACAGTCAATAATCTGGACATGGTTTTCTTCATAAGAGAGATTCTCTTGCAACTAAACTATCTCTGTGCTCAAAACATGATATGGATCTGGCATATACTTTCTCGACATCGAAACATGAAAAATATTTTGTCCATGGGATAAAATTAGAGGTAAATCCACTATGCATGAAACTAATCCAACATTATCCAGAATTTAATACGGTCTAATTAACCTCATACTCAACTTTCTCTTCTTACCAAAATGCATCACACTTTTCCATGGAAAACATTGAGTAATACATGATCACCTCCCTCAAAAGAAAGATCCTTCCTCCTATTATCTACATAACTTTTCTGTCTGCTCTGAGATGTTCTCATGTGCTTCTGAATAAACTGAACATTATTTTCTATCTCTACTACCAATTCTGGTCCCATCATCTTTTTTTCACCTACTTCATCCCAAAAATATGGAGTTCGACAACGCTTTCCAAATAATTCCTCAAATGGAGCCATCTGTATACTGGAATGAAAACTATTATTATATAAATATCCAACCAAAGAAAGATGTTGGTCCCAACTTCCCTGATAATCCAGTGAACAAGAACGTAGCATAAACTCTAAGGTCTGAATTGTTTGTTCTGACTGCCGATTTGATTGAAAATAAAAAGATGTACTAAAATTTAATTCAGTACCCAATGACTTCTGAAGGCCTTTCCAAAAGTTAGAAGTAAACCTGGGATTACGATTAGATACAATGGAGAGGGTAACCCCTTGCAACCTAACTATATTTTACACATACAATTGAAAAATTTGATCTAGAGACAAAGTATCTTGAATAGGAAGGAAATGAGAAGATTTAGTCAATCGATCAACAATAAACCAGATTTCATTATTACCTCGATATTTTTTTGGTAATCCCACAAAAAAGTCCATGGATATATTTTCCCATTTCCTCTCTGGAACCGGTAAAGGCTGAAGCATTATTTTCGGTAACTTCCACTCTGATTTAACCTACTAACATGTCAAACTCTTCATAGTAATACCAGAAATATCTCTTTTAATTCTATCCCACTAGTAATACTTTTGAAGATCTCTGTACATCTTAGTACTACCAGGATGAACTTAAAATGGAGAACTATGAGCTTCACGTAACAACTCATTCTTCAACCTTTAATCACAAGGAATACATAATCTATGCCCAAACCTCAACACACAATCATTATCAATTTTAAAATCATGAAACATACCCTTCTGAACCAACTCTATATTTTTCGGAAACTCATGGTCTTCTTTCTACGCTTGCTTTATTCTATTTGATAGAGATGATTTCATTGACGCCTGAAAAAAAACATAATAATTTCCTGCACCAACAACTTCTATGCCAATGATTATCAAATCAAAAACAAAAGGATCTCGTTCTAAACATAGCATGGCTAATGAGACATTACTTTTTAGACTCAAAGCATCAGATACTTTATTTTCTTTTCCCAGATGGTAATGGATAATGCAATCATAATCCTTGATTAATTCTAGCCATCTCCTCTATCTCATGTTCAATTATTTTTGATTAAATATATACTTTAATCTTTTGTGATCATTATATATTTCACATTTTACTCCATACAAATTATGCCTCCAAATTTTTAAAGCAAAAAAAACAACAGATAATTCCAAGTCATGTGTAGGGTAATTTAACTCATGAGGTTTCAACTGACATGAAGCATAAGCAATTACCTAATCATTCTACATTTGGACACAACCCGATCCTTTCAACGAAGCATCATTATAGTTAACAAACACACCATTTTTGGATGTAAGTGATAAAATTGGAGCATTCACTCTTATTCTTTTCAATTCCTGAAAACAATCATCACATTATTTTGTCTAGATGAACTTAACACCTTTTCAAGTTAACATAGTCATTGGACTAGATAACCGTGAAACGTTTTCATCAAACCTCCAGTAATAACCCGCCAAACCACGAAAACTACAAATCTTGGTAATATTTGTGGGTCTCGGACACTCTTCAACAACTTTTATTTTAGAAGGATCACTGGTTATGTCATTTTTTGAAACAATGTGACCATGGAAATAAATTTGATGTAACCAAAACTCACACTTGCTGAATTTCACATAAAAGTTTATTTTCTTTTAATGATTGAAAGAAAACCATTAAATGAATTTCATGATCCTTTTTACTTTTGGAATAATCCAAAATATCATCAGCGAACACAACCATAAATTTATCCAAGAACTCTCATAAAATTCTATTCATAAGATCCATGAATACAGAAAGTTCATTGGTTAAACAAAAAGGAATAACTACAAATTCATAATATCCATATCTAGTACGAAATGCGGTCTTCAGAATATCTGCTTCCTTTACTTTAAACTGATGGTACCCGACCTCAAATCAGTCTTCAAAAAATACTTAACTCCCTGGAGATGTTCAAAAAAATCATCGATATGAGGAAAATGATACTTATTCTTAATAATGATGTTTTTGAAAACTCTATAATCCATTCAAAGAATCATTGAACCATCATTGTTTTTAACAAGAAGATATGAGCACCCCATGGCGATGTGCTAGGTCAAATAAAACATTAATCTAATAACTCATGTGATTGCTTTTTTAACTCTAAAAGTACAATTTGAGCCATTCGATAAGGGGGTTTTGAAATTGTCTTAGCATCAGGAACTAACTGAATAGTAAATTCAACTTCCCGATCAGGTATAATACCAAGAAACTCATTAGGAAAAACATCAAGGTACTCATTTACCACTGGCACATCATTAATATCAACACTTCCTTTATTTTCAACAATATGTGCAAGGAAACATTCATTTCCATATTTTACATGTTTCCTTGCATTCTGATATGTTATCAAAAGAAAGGGTTCATTCTTGTACTCAAACTATAAATCTTTCTAAAAAGAAACATCTTTATCTTTGCAGTCAATATTAGCATGATAAACAGATAGCTAGTCCATGCCCAAAATAACATCAAACTCTACTAGAGGCAAAACAATGAGGTTTGTAGGTAGATTATTTCCGCACAGAAGGATATGAATGTTCTTATGTTCTCTTTTTGTTTTAACATTTCATCTAGGTGTTTTTACCATGTGTTCCTGTATTCATATCTTGAGATGGAATTCCCAATTTACTGGAAAACTTCTCAGAAATGAAAGAGTTTGTAGACTCTGAATCAAACAACACATTGGAAAAGTTTGAACAAACAAACAGTGTACCTGATACAACATCATTTGATAGCCCAACATCTACTGAAGTAGTTTCAAAGGGTTTCACCACACCTTTCTACATATAGTCTAGTTTCTTTACTTAGGTTGCGTTCATTGTTGGACACTCATTTGCATAGTGACCCATTTAATTGAACTTAAAACATTTTATTGACTGTAAATCAGATTTTTTTCTTACTATTACCTTGATCTTTTTCAGTGCAATTACGATCCTTATGTCCCATTTTACCACATCGGTAGCACTTACCAGAATTCAAAACACATTCCCCAGCATGATTTTTACACCAATTTTCACAAACTGTAAACTTTTGTTTCTTACAATTAGACTTTTTTGTAAGAGTTCTTCCCTTTCGCCTCCCACCTCGACCTCTTATTTTGTTGTTTTTCAAAGAATACCTCATCATCGGCAAACTCCATTTCCACCTTCTCTGCACAACGAACAAGGTTTTTATTACATTGGAACTCACGAGAAGCTAAATCCCGTAGATACTTTGGCTTTAATCCTGAGTAAAAATGGTGGATTTTACTATCAAGATCTCGTATGAAATTTGGAGCATACCTTTCCAGTCGAGTGAATTTTTCTTCATAATCAGCCACTGAGTCATCCTACTACCTCAATTTGAAGAATTGTTTTTCCATCATAAGATGAACCACCTTAGGAAAATATTTCTCAAGAAACATTCCTTTGATTTCATCCCAATTAAGAGCATCAATCTCCTAACTATCCCTAATATTTTTCACCATCGACCACCACTGATCAGCTTCACCTTCAAAATGGTAAACAACGAGACTGACCTTTTGATGTTCTTATCCACCCATGATATCCAAAATCTTTTCTAGTGCTTTAATCCACCCTTCTGCTGGCACCGGGTCAGATGATCCTCTAAATGATGGGGGATGTTGCCTCATGAGATGCTCCACTACTAACATGTTCCTCTGTGGTTGATCTAGATGATCTCGTACATGGACACCACAACTATTTATAGCCTGATTCAACTATTCCATCACTGCAACAAACTATTCAGTTCTGATTATGACCATCTCAGGTTGTTGATTTGGAAGGTTTCTTCCTCCTGATGTCGTCCCAACATAACTGCACTGTTTCTACTGCGGAAAACCATTCTGAACACATAAATATATTAGGTGATACAACATGGTAATATGTAAATTCTATATGATTTCAATATTACCATAAATTAATTTATGGACATTTACTTAACCATATCTTAACTCTGAAAGTTATCTAAACTTACCTCTGATACAAACTATAAGGACCCGACATTTAACATTACATAATATTGAATTAAATTAATAATTCACATTGAGGATCTTTTCAGGTTTAGAGTTTTATAGAAATAGAACATAACTATTACATCTCAAAATAATTACAAATTAGACACTTCTACACTGATTCCATATATTTCATAAAATAAAAACTATTGAAAAAATGATCCATTTCTAGTTCCATGTTTTAGGCAACATGAATTTTCTTTGATCTCATCTTTGACCCTATTCATCTTTAAGTCCTATGAAAACATTTCAAAACATGAGCTGAGAATCAAATGATCAGAAAGGGTTATAAAACAATGAAAGAAAACATTTTTTCATTAATTCATACAAACCATAAACTCATTTACATACCTCATGAAAACATATGATTTATGAATAACACATAGAAATCATAAATCATAATGGTAACTTGTGGAATCCATATCATACTTACATTGTAGCTATCAAAGCTAATTGGGATTTACTTGGGAATACCCATCATAGTATATTCCATAAATATCTTAGGAGAAACATTGACATTTAACTCCATCATGTTACTTAATGCAATGAAGAGCTATGTCGGGCTCACCCACCCTAGTTTTGTCACGAAACCACCCATATACGTAAATAATTCCCAAGAACCATAACATGATCATAACACATAACATAATCATAAAAAAAGATAACTTTTCAACAATGAAATAAAAAAATATAATTTTAATATATTGAAATAATAAATACATTCTCAAAATCATTTTCAATACCAAAATATGTTAAAAGAGAATGTGGTATTTATTTTTTTCCTTTTACAAACATTCTAGCTCGTTAAGGATGCCAAAAATCAAATAATATCCGTGACGGCAGAAAGGTCGTTTTCACCGCTTATGTAAAAAAACATGCCTTTTTGTCATTGGTAAAACACTTCGTATAAAATTATTCCCTTTTAATGAAATGAAAATTCAACTATGTTAATACAATATAATAAAGAAAATCGTGCACTAAAACACAATTTGCCTCAATGAAAGGAGATTGAGACGAAGTCCCTTACCTCGTGTCCAACTTGACTCGATCAATCTTTAATCACTTGAATAATAGACTAAAATTAATTTATACTTGATTAAGAACCTTTTTAAAGTTCATAATTCCTTTTATATCACTTATTAACATGTTATCATCATTATTTAATCATTTATGTTAATAACGTTCATTTTGTCGATATTTGGTACTTGAGTCAAAAAGGAACACCTTATATTTACAAGTTGTCCATGTGGTCAATAGACCATTATATCCAGAATGAAATTCATTATTTAGATATCATATATATGATATATATCCAGTATATACATATATTTATAAAAGTACATATCATTTGGGGGTAAGAAATGAAATGCACCGTTCATGGAGAAGGTAAGCCGTACATACGCATGAACACTAGTTTCATTTCTATTTATTATTTTAATAGAATTAAAACACAATGATACATAGGTATATTATAATTACATTATAATATCATATACAATATCATTAATTCCATATTCTGTACATCCCACATATGGCATTAACGAGTCATATAACTTTGAGGGGGTGGTAGTCCACACTTCCTCAAATGAAATTATCGTGTTTACCCATAATGGAAACCATAATGGTATGATATAAAAGAAAAATACAGAAGAATAATGAAAACATAAAAATAATATATATATATCATATATAAATATAGTGTCATCTTAATGGCCAGCACGATAGGCGGTAGGAGATAATCGAACAATCATCGTTTAATGAGGCGTTAGTTTTCCATCCACAGAAACATTATATTCTTCACCCATTAGACGGATTTGTGTGTAATTGTAGATAGAATACATATAAGAAAACATCCTAGTATATTTAGGATACTTTTTTTTGTTACAAATTAAAGGAATAAAAAGAGTTTAGGGGTTGGAGATGTAAAATAGAAGAAAACAATTTAAGAGAAACTGTTACCTTTAATTTGGTTAACTTTCTCTGGTTTGAACCAAAGGACTTCTCGAAGTTCCTTATACCTAAGTGAATGGTTCTAGGAGGAGGAGAGGGATGTAGGGTGCTTAATTTTTTAGATCTTGGATGATTCAAAAGGCTTGAGAGGTGTCAAGAATTGGTTAGAAGTGGTCTTCTTTTATTAGGGGGGGGGGCTCTTTAGGAAAGTGTGAAAATATTATTTTATTATATAATGATATTAGGTTTGAAAAGGTCAAAAAGTAATTATAGTATAAGATAAGATTACTCATGGTTGAAATAAAATCATCCAATAGGAATTTGACAGGTTTTGGATGATATTTTAATCATTATAATATTATTTATTTAAATCATTTATTATTGAGGTAAATACCATATCATTATTGTGTCATGAATAATATAATTAATTCGATGTATAAAAATTATAAAACAAATACTTTTATGTAGGAAATATTTTTATATTTCTAAATAATATTTATAGTCGAAAATATGACTTATATAACACCATATAAAAATTAATTTACTAAAAGATTTTTGCTTTTTTCATTTTTTTCCTTTACATTAAATTAATTAATCGAAAGTGTCATTTTCATTCATAAGTGGCTCAATGGGGTCACTAAATAGAATAAAAGATGCCTATGGTTGGCCATGACTCAACCAATAAGTTTAGGACAAGTGTTAAGGTAATTTTGAATTTTTATAATTTTCTTTTTTCCATGAATAGCCTTATTTACCTTTAACCGCGGTAAATAAAAGTCAAACATTATTATTCACAAAAAATTATATTCATATTATTAAACCACATTTTACTTACTAATAACAACCATGTATGTTGTATTTTTGAAATTCAATTCACAGAAGTGGTAAAATATCATTTAAATGAAAAAGTCAGTTTTTTTAACTACTACTAAGTGGTTTCACTATTCATCAAAAATTGAAGTTTTACAAAAAAATACATAAAATTCATCCTAATCTATATTTGATATTCCAAATTCAAAAAATATTTCTATTTTACCAAATTTTATTCATAGAAGTTTCATTACTTAATTTAAATTTAATTCCCTTTGTTAAAACAAAGAGCGTGTTTTTAAGAAACAATAACTATCAAAAGACCGACACTTGATTATATCAATTTCAAAGTGAAATTAATTTCAATGACCAAACATGGATTAAATGGTAAAAATGTATTCTAATTAAACTTTAAAACCAATTAATAAGATAATCTTACTATATAAATAAATTATATTAAAACGCAGTTTTGAATTAAAATACAATATTTTAACTATTCATTAAAAATGAGCATTATCGGAAAAATTCCAAAAATTTACACAAATTAATTATTGATGTCCCCATTCTAAAGAAGGATTTTATATGGTCAATTATAATGTATAAAAGTTACCAAAACTATATTTAATGAGGGTTCGCCATTAAAAGGTGGTAAATCGACCTTTTAATGTAAATTATGCATAAAATTAGATTCATTCATATTTTAAGCCTCTAAAATTTTATAGGATAAATGTAAATAAATTTAACAAATGTGTATAATAATATTGTAGTTAGTTTTTTTCATTCCCACCAATACAAAGGCTAGGAGTTAAATACCATTTAAAATAATATTATTATATTATTAGAGTGGAACGTAAGATTTCAAAGAAACTCGTTGTTGTGTGTCAGGTATGATATCGAACATAGAAACCCATTTAAAGTAAAATTAATATTTAAATAAGAAATTTTAATAAATATGAAATATGTCTTATTCTTCATTTACATGGGTTGTTACAAATGTAATGTGAGGCTACTATCTAGAAGGGTTCCAGAGATCTATGGGATATAGAAGAAATAATAGTTTTATGATTGTTGAGTTGTTATTCAATTCTAAAGACATGTTTCAATTACATTCGAAGAGTTGTAATTTTATTCAATATTTAAAAAATTTAAGAATATGAAAATGATTATTTTCATGATGAACTATTTTAAATAATTCCATGAAGTCTTACATTATTTCATGGGGGTTTATTTGAAGTTCATAAAAATATTTAGTATTTTCCCGAAGGATAAAATGTGTTGACGACTTGTTACAATTACATAATAATATTTATAAACCATGAAAAAATAACTTACATTCATTAATAGATAACAATTATAAATGATAAATTGGGAAAAGTGACGTATATATTTTATCATTTTTTATTGATGTTATATTGAAGAATTGAAAAACTCATGTACAAGAGTTGGCCCAAAAAATTGGCAAGCCTCTTGCAAATTAAGAACCCACCTCAACTACATATGGGACCTTGGATAATCACATGGGGGGCATGTTAACCTGGCTAGATTTTGGTGGTGAGTGTGAGTATGGACATGAATATCACCCACAATGAGTGCACTTACATGAATAGTGTGCACGCATGTGGGTACCTGATGGAGCATGAAATGGTGTTTCATGGAAAATATGGGGTTTGTGCTGTGGTATATGGGTTTCGACATTGAATATATATTGAGTTGTGGATTAAAATAAGAGTCTTATTAAGTGGATCATAGATGGAGTGATGTTTGATGTGGGACACCATCTTCCTAGGTACTATTCACCCTCCCACTGAAAATATAGACATAAGATGCATGTAAATCAAAACAAAACAAGAAAATATCTTCTACATTTCATATTATAATGAACTTGAAGCATCTAACATATGTACACTTGTTGAATTATGTTCACATCATGAGATAAAAATTAAAATATGGCGTGGTCGAATATAATAATCTATAGGAATAAAGTCTCAATATATTATTTATAACCCTATTTTAATAATATGCCAATATCTAACCATGATAAGATGAATGTTGAGAGGTTATATGTTTGGAGTTAGGGTTATGTTTTAACATTTAAAATAAATAATATAATCATATTATAATATAATTCAGGTTAGTTCATTATCACTAAAGGAGGGTCCCAATAATTATATTAACATATTCCATTATTTTGTTCCTAAAAAAAGTATGGTATATTTTTCTAAACAAATGATTTTGGGATATTAATACTGATCCTTGAATAATAATATTAAATTGAATATTTCAGATGGCATGTAGATAAAATCTAAAGGAGAGGACTTATCCTTAAATACCAAGGCACCATGACCAATAGAGATGCTTCGATTCTTGATATTTTCAAGCACTAATTTTGTTAATAAAACAATTCGTCTTAATTTATTTTTGTGAAGGGTAGAATAAATACAACAGTTTAACATGCAAAAGAATCATGGAGTTCCCAGATACACACCATTTTACATAATGGCTAGTGTTTTCATGTTAACATTTATGTTCTAAAAACACATCAGGGATAGGAGAAGAAGAATAAAACTTCCTCATTGTATATCCATGAAGTTAGTATTGTATAAAATTTTCATGAATTCAAACTACAATGTGAAGATTAATGATACATCACATACTCTATTATACAAAGAGGAATTAAAAAATATAGAACTCAATAATTCTATGGAGGATATTTTGACATACAGATACACGATATAATTGAATGAACATGTGAATGGAAGATAATCCATGAACAAATGATATATGTGGATGCATAGGATTAAAAGAATCAAGGAAAATTTAAATTTTTTTCTATATAAACATTTTTTTAATAAATGACCATAAAAATAAATATGATCCACAGTAGAAGAAAAATTTAGGAGATAATAAAATAACATGAAATAGTATTAATGATTTGTATTTGTGATAAGGTTTATTCAAGAAACATTAATCGTGATTTATTGATGACGTGATTTTGAATAAACCCTATTAATAATACATGAATAAAGTATCTATTTATTATGAAAGGTCCATATTTCATAAAATAATAACAAGAAATTCAATTGAGACTAGGAATTCACCAGAAAAAGAATAATTATAACATTATCAATGATTTATAAAAGATTTAATTCTGGAAATATTATTATCCAGAATAGAATATTCAGATCTGAGAATTTATTAAACTAAGAAGAACTATATCATTCCAGATGTGCATTAACAGAGTTTCAAGGGATACATTCTTATTCAAATATGTTTTTTTATCATGAAGGTGTTCATTAGTAATCATGATCTAATAATCACATTGGTGAATATCACTATGAATAATAAAGTGTAATTTTCACTACATGAGGCTGAATAATGAGAAGAAGGAGCTTGTGACTAGGTTGTCTAACTCGTTACAAAAGAAGATCATTTTTGGGGTGTCTTACCAGTTATAAAGAATAATGTATGATTTTATGGGTGTTAAACCAACCGAGGTAAAAAAAATTGATATACGGGTATTAAATTGGGATCAATAGTTTATCAATAACTAAGGTGGCCAAATCATATGACACAATAAACGATGATAAAAATATAATGGATAATTATTTTTATATAGTCTAAAATTCAGTTTAATTATTATTTATTAGTATTAAACCATGTAAATAACATTTTTTCTAATCTGTATTATTATTTTTACATGTTTTTTATGCATATTTGGTATTATTTATATGATTTTGAAACATAGAAATTTAATGATATTGAATTTAAAGAAAAACATTCAGAAAATATAACGATAAACTAGTTCCTCCACTCAATCTTCAATTCATCTTGAGGAACTATAATTTTTATCATATTAAAGAATCCCTCTAAATATTCTTGCTATATTTTATCATGTAAATAATTTTTTAAATGAGGGAGTTTCCTCAGATTGAGAAAAGGTTGTTATTAATGATGGAAAAATTATATTGATTTATAAAAACCTCATAAGAATGTAAAGATATGTTATGAAATGTATCCTAATAAAAAAATTATTCTAAAGGTATAGACACCAAAAACTAAAGGTAATCCTAGTTGTAAAATGTTAATAATTTGTGTGATTATGATTTTTCTATGGTATTTTTGTCAATCTATTATATTGATGTATAAATTAATGATATTAATTTTAAAATCCAAGAACATAATAATAATATTCCCATGGAATTGGTAAATTGTAATGTTGGATCTATCATGAGTATTAAGGATAAAAAATTATAGCTAAAAGAAGTGTTTAATAACTTCACAGGGGCATTGGCTAAAAAGGATGTAATATGAATCAATCTACAAAGACATTTTAAAAAAAGGATACAGTAATCACTCTTTACAATGAAATATATACTTATGTAATTGAATTATTTAATAGTAATGTTTGTGATAAATATTTATTTAATTTTTAGTTTATATAATCTTTCAATGAACTTCAAAATTGTTAAAAAAATCATTGTATTTCAATGGGTCCCAAATAATGATAAAATAAAACAAGATAAAAATGATTGAAATTTATTTTCAGAAATCCAAAAATATTAATGAAGAACAAATAATGAATATTAGGTCTTATAGGGAATATATATTTATATCTATTGAGGATGAAAATAACTCTTTGAACATAATGTGTTTTGATTTGGAGGTGTAATTAATGAATTTGGAGTCACCAAAAGATGGAACATCCAATATTTTTGGAAATAATTCATTTTACATAAAATATTCCATTAATATTCATGATTATAAAAAGAATCATTTTAAAAAAAATTGCATGAGATTATCCTATAACCAATTTGAAAATTCCTATAAGATAAATTTATCCATCACACAGAAAATGCCTTCTGTAATAGGGATGTTTATGTTTTTGAAACCGGATTGAAATAAAATTATAGTTATATATGGATGGTGAAATTTTTTGATTAATCCATTACATCAATGGTGTAGAATAGAATATTTATAAATATATATTCCACAAAAAGTTTCTAAAAGACTGTTAGTTACACTAAAAAAACCAATGTACTCTAACTATGAAATTTTTATAGAAAAATTTAGAATAGAATGGAATAAGGTTCATAGGTTATTGATGGTTTTGATGGATTTTTGGGTATAAGAATTTGAAATGATGTAATAATAAGAAAATTTTAAGAAAATAATATTACACAAGAAAGGGGATACATTTTATAAAAATATATGTAAATATCCTTTAACAAATTCAAGGTTAAATGTGAATCTTCTAATACTGCTGAGATGAAGCATCTAAATTGGAAGGAAAAATTTTCATGTAATCTATCAAAAAGAAAAAAATATTATTTCTAATAGGAGATTTTAAAAAAATAAATATTACCCTATATAGCATCGGAAGAAAATTTATAGATTCATTCCTACCATAAATTAATGAGAAATATTTAAATAAAATCATTCCCCCTTAGAAAAAATAAGGCTCATTTTGAAAAAGTACAATATCCAAAAGATTCTGGAAAAGATACATATCAATGTGGTTTTTTTAAGCACCTAGGTCATTACATGTTCCATGAATGGTATGGAAACAAAGCCTAGAAATTCTATTATAAAATGTTATTTCATGGAAATACACCTGACAAAATGGGGCGTTATGGGGAAAATATGAGAACATATTATCAAATAGATAATTTAGTGACAATAAAATCAGTTAAGACACTGATGAAAAATAATTATGGTCACCTAATAAAGGTGTGTGGTAGATATGGATTAAGAGGTCATATATTAGAGGTATGTTTTATGAAATTACATAAATAGGTTATATATACTATGAAAAGGGAGAAAAATCGAAAGAGAAAGGTGAGGAAGTCTTCTATATATGAAAATATTAATAATGTATATAAAGAGTGCCTTGTTGTTGGTCTAAATCAAATGAAACTAGAAAAATAATTATAGGAAGTTGAAAACATTTTAAAGCTAAAGGAAATAAATGGGATTTATAATATGATGTGAATGTTGCTGAGATGTTATCCACAATGTATTTTTAATGTTTCATAAAGATAAGGTGAGAAATGTTATTCCATGCAAAAAATAATTTCATGGTAATTTACAAGATAAATAATTTGGTGAGACTTAAATTTGAAATAATAGTCAAAATAAATATTGTATTGATGAGATTAGAGGGAAATAATATCCCAGGATGAATTGAATTTTTCAAAAAAAATTATACTCCTAATTAACAAAAGGAAATCTTTTTATTCCCTTATATATATATTTAATATTTTTATTAACATTAATTTAATTAATAGACGAGGATGTTTACTGTTATGGGAAGCATTGATGATTTAGTTCTAACAAATCATAACTACACTGTGAATATTAGAATTTTGAATAGCTCTAAAATGTTAAATTACATGGCTATAACATAATACTATATAAATCATCCTTGAGTAGCCCCAAAATATGAAGATGTAATCTGTCTTAATTTAATATCACATTCTTTGTAATTTTTGTATAACATCGATCAATCTTGGTTATACACATATTTTTTCACCATAGGGGTTTCCCATGTTAACTATGAGTTGCATATCTAATGTTTATTTTGAAATTAAATACATGAGATGTCATACTTCTATCACAAGTGGATTTTGTTAGGGCCTTAAATGAATGAATGATTAAAGGATACCATATTGGTTTGAGATGTTTGCTGATAATAGAAATCACCTATATTAGCATTAATTTTATTTTCAATAAGGGGATTAAAGTATTGAATTTATAAAGGGAATAAGTATATATGTCAAATTCAATAGTTATGTTTAAGAATACAATGGCATAGTTGAATAATTAATCATGTGTTTGTTTTCAATATTGATGGGTTTCATATCACTATCAAATTACCGTTTATAAAGAATGAAAACCCAAGATATAAGATAACTATATTGAAAAAACCAACTTGTAATTAATGTGAAAATAGTGTATATATATAATGTGAGTTTAAAAAGATTCCTTCACCATACTTTTATAGAATTTGATCGGGGGATATCATAAGGATTAGGGAATGATTTCACCCTACCTCTAATGTGATATATTGTCCAATGGATCCTCAATCTTGTACTGATGATTCCCTAATAACTAAGGGGTTTTAGGTCCTTACTAAATAAGATAAACAATGTTTTAGGAGGAATATACCTTTTCAGAGACTCATACACATCACACACCCAATAAGAGTGTATCCCATCCACTTATATAGCCGAATTGCAAGGCTCATCCAATTCATAATTTATATTCATCATTTTAAAAAATTGGGATATAATTCATTAAATATATTTAATGAATTTGATAATAATAATTTAATCCATTCATAATGGATTATATTTGATGAATAAACCATATGAGAGAAATAATATATATATATATATATATATATATTATTCTTTCATTCAATTCATGAATGATACATTTATCAAGTGCATATATTAAATATATACTATACATAGTATCATATATTATGAATATATGTATCATGAATCATATTCATGTGTAAATTCATCACATGTATTTATATTTTTTATGAACATATTTTAATTCCCCTATCATAAAAAAACCCCTTAGGGGTTTTTTACAAAACATTAGAACTCATTGTGAATCCATTCAATCTATTTTAGATATCGATTTTTTTTCAAACTATCTTCATTTAAATGAAAACTTTTCCCAATACATCATCCATATCCAATTCCCTAACTATGTGACACTAAATGGAAGAGAAAAATTGAAAATAACTATGAAATATATAATTCATAGATCTACTAAAGGAACTTCCTTTGACAAATTATTGGTGTTACTCATGCTTCTAAGGGTACTGGTGGTTTATCCATCTATAATAATCATTTATCTATACAAATATGTCGGCCAAAATTTGTATCATATACATTCTATGGATTCATATATAATCCATTTTCTATGACATCAATCGACCACTAGACATGGTACATTTCAATATTATATTGATCTCTCATCATTCATTGGTTCTATTAAAAATATTAAGCATGTTAATGAATAGATCATATATTTTATAAGTACGCACGATCACGTATTTTCCTAGGTACTTCCTTATATATGTTTTTATAAATAAATTTTACAAAAATGTTTTTGTTTAAACATTGGTTGTCCAGCCTTATTTCGGTTGTTTTGTTCAGGATGGTAAAATGAATGGTAGGATTAAAAATATGATAGTGTTGAGGATTTTGTGCCTTATAGATATTGGAAATATCAAATGGCTTGTGGATATAGTTTGGAGATCCTAGATGTGCCATAGTGTCCTACGAGGTGGTATTTTTGATATACTATTTAATTTAAAATAACTATAATGTTGAGGTGGGTTCTGGTATATGTGGGACGAGTGCTATAGTTTGTAGGGGAAGGAAATGGTGAAAGGGTGTCAAGTTGGTTTATGATTGGTTCTAAAATAATTGGTAACTCTATGACGTGGATCTAGCTCATGTTATATCCTACAAGTCAAATTTTTAGGGTTATATGATGTGGTGGTTTGGAATTAAATGTGTACTGAACCTAAGATTATTTAGTCTATAACATATAGGTTTTTATATATCTCAAACATGTCCTTAAATATAAAGGTTTTAGTATGTCCCCATGTGTTATTCTATAGTTCTACTGAGGTCATCATATTCTATGGTTTAGTTTAGGAGTATTCTCCATGGTCTAATATTTTAGAGGCTATATATTAATACCTCGAACCCCTCTACACCATCTTCTCACCCAAATTTTCTTCTCAAACCATAAGAACTCTTAAGAATATTTCATTGAGATTTGAATCGTATTATAATAGGATTGATATATCAAATAATTGAGATAAATCCTTGGTGATCCAAGCATTCTAATGATAACCACTAAGCACCATCCCCAAACTAGATGCATGTATAAATTGTTATTGATGTCCTGGACAAGGAATTTTATGGAATTTGAATATGATTATTGTAAGAGACATCAAGGATTTATCAACATCTACTCTATTTTTGACGTGGGTGGTCAAAAAAAATCCATTATATATATATATATATATATATATATATATATTATTCCAGTTATCTTTATTATGTGTGAAAATAAATCAGACCATGCATGCAAACATCCTAATTGAATAAAATAACGTTTTTATGATAATGAAGTTGGTTAAACTTCCCATGGATCATACTTGTTCCATTATAATTTTGATTGATCTTGTGGTTGCCCAAGAGGTTATCCAACCCTTTAATCATATAATTTAATGACATGATAAATTTTAAATTTTAATTTAATTTTTGAATTGGAAAGTTGGATTATATGACATGGAATGTGAATTTTGAAAAATGGTAACATGGAATGGACTGTCTTTTAGGATTCATCCATATGTGAAGCAATATACCATTGGAGAATGCATGACTGGTTTATTAAAAAAGAAACTAACTAACCATCTTTCCTTGACATATGAATTCTAATAATGGTATACATGGAAAACCTATATCAATTATGTAGTAATTATTATAGGAATATTCCTTGTAATATTTTAATACATATTAGTCTATACCTATTTATGTTATAATTCTTATAGGGATATGTTTGGTTATATATTATTTATCACTGGGATCTACCCAGATATAGTGTAAATATTATTTGGAACTATATGGTAATGATAAAATTGTTATACGTATCAAATTGGTTATATTTTAATTATTACATGTATCTTCCTGGAAATGATTACATGATGACCTGGATATTATATATAATGTATTAACATTTTTTGGGCTATAATATTATAGTGTTGTGACTATGTTGACATGGTCTTGTGATTTTTTCAATGATATGTCACATTATTGGTTATTATTATTATTTATGATGTTTTTTCTACTGGTGATGAAATGAATATAGTCTCAACACATTATTACTTAAACCCATGAAAATAGTTTGTATACTTTTAAATATGGGGAGACATGATTGAGTTTACATATCCAACCTGGCACAATAATATGAGGAAGAAACGTACTGGGTATGTTACAAAGATGTATCAAAGAAGGATTTAATTTCATTTTCATTACTACTTTGTAAATGTATAAAGGATACCAAGATGTGTAGGGACACCATAATGAGATTTTTCAAGGGAGTATCTGATATGTGCATGATGGAAAACCTAACTGAACAAGTGCATGATTGTTGTTCATTTTGTTTTTTGTAACTTTTTTTATGATATTCTACCTTGGGTGATTCACTTGATGTGGGATTCTATTGTTATGAATATTATACTCTTGGGATATTATGGAATGATATGATTATGAATTCATCATTTTTGTGACATTGAGATATATGTTAACATGTATTGTTCACTCTTGAGATATGGTTATTTCAAGTGACATGTGTTCCCATATGAACTTTAAAATGAAATCCTTTAATATAATAGTTAAAATTGGAATAATGGAAACTATTATGTTCTGAAAATTCACATATAAATCCTTTTATAGAGAGGAAATTTGTTAATGGTTCTATATTTTTTCACCTTTTGTGATTCAACTTTTTTTAATATGTTTTCTACGTAGTGTGTTATCCCTTGTAGATAAAATTATTCCTCATCATATTTAACTCAATACCAAGAGTCTGGAAACTATCATACTCATATTTTAATATAACCTAAACATCATATAGATCCATTTAATTAGATAGATGATCAAATTCATGATATCATCCTAAGGATCATGTGAACTAGGGAAATAAGGACATTTCACACGATTCTATAAATGTATGCGTTGATGAGAAAGTCCTAGGCACTACGTCAACCTAAATTCACTTGGGGGGAGGCACCCATGAAGCTATGTTATAGATCTACTCAATATTGTAAATCTTTATACACCACAATATATCTAGAAATAGTTTTTTGAATATTGATTAATAAATTCTTTGAGGACTAATCATGCATTGGTGGGAAATTCTACAGAAAGTCATGAAATAAGAGGAGTTATCTAGTTTGTATTTGACATGAGGTTCCAGAGCCACATCTATCCAAATATGTTGATAAAAATGAGGGATTGAAATTTCAAGAACCTGAAGTATGATGTTATGTTATTGATTTACTAGGTTTTATGATTCATCAACATAGATTTTTTTTTTCTATAATTGGTATTTTATAATGTCCCACTAGTGAGACATTTCTGGGATGGGTAATGTATTATAAAATGTCATATGTAAACATTTTTTACCAGATATTCCTTATATAAATGATGAAAAAAATATCATTACAATAGTTAATAGGGTAGAGGCCCTATGTGTTGTCCAAGAAGTTTTTGAAGAGTGGTTAGGGAACTCCTATTCTAGTTGAAATAAGTACTGCTATAAAATATACTACAAGGAGAGTACTGAGAAGAACATCAAAGTGAGTGGAATTATGAAATAAGATCATAGCTATATGTAGTTATTTAAATGTTCCTTGGTTAGCCACAAGTTACTGAAAATTCTATACTCTGTATTTGAGTATCAGTCTTATTAGATATGGGACCATGTTTATATTTTCATTGAGGTCCCAAAGTAGTAGAATAATGGAAGTGGGTTTGGATACGTTCTGGAGCCTAGGAGGGCCTCAACTACACCACTTTGACATGTAATTGGGGTTGTACTGGATGTTTAGACATAGATAAAGGAAATGTTACCCCAGTATGGGAGTGGTTGTGCAATCCGAAGGAAACATCATAGGGGATTCAGATTATATCACAAGAAATATGGGTATGTTAAATTCACACAATAGAGTCTACTGTTGCTAGTTTGGATATAGGACCACCTATCATCAGATGATTAATTGTTTTTTCTTCTACCATATCCTATGTTTTGTTTAATAAATAATTATAAGATGAATTTATATATTCTCATTTTATAAATGGTTTGTGTTTGGTTTTGGTGATCATTAATGGTTTTATGATCATCAGTACAATACTGGGTGTGTGGATATAGGATAACACTCCTTAACATGTGTGTTATTTACCAATTATTGGATAAAATTTCCATTGATACTTTTTCCTAATTGAAATAATTGGTTTATGTTTTATTCATGGTGTCAATTTTATAGTTATTTACTAAGAAAATATACATTTTTTTAAGATAATTTCATTTCTATCACTAAAAGGGGATAAATTTACTAAACATGATGAGTGACATCATCTAGATGATCAGTTAGGACATATTCCGTGAATATTATATTGTATCATGGATTATATTGAAATTATTTTTCGTGATGATATTAAAATTTAGAATGATAATTTTCCTCTGGCATTGCATCATTTTTGAGATATATTTCTTGATGATATTTCAATATATCCACCCAAGAGGAAGATAATATTCCCAATCAATTTAGTATAAGGGGCTAGATTATTTTTTTCATATCATATAGAATAAAAAAAGTAGATATTTTATTCTTTATTGATTAGTAGGACGATTGGGAAGATAATGGATTCACAAAGTCTAGTATTTATCACTGAATTTCCCCATTTATTTTTTGAAAATGCGGTGATGAGGTATTTTTATTACATGAAAACAATTAGGGGATACACTAGGAGAAGGTCAGTAATTGATATAAAATTCCATACATCAATGACTGATTAGATTAGATAAAAGGTGCCCCAAATTTATCTATGATTTTCTTTAGGTTTGGGTATCATCATTTGACGGTGAGATAGTCTGATATTCCTCATACTGATTTAAGGATAAGGTATTTCTTTTATGAGTTTTTAGATATTCCATTAGATATAATTAATGTAAATGTGGTATGTATAACCATGATTAATCAGACCATCCATCCATTCATGGATTATATTTTGATGGATTTATTTGAATACATATTGGTGTGATCATATTCTATATATGACATACCCAACATCTTGACATTTTATAATGTGCACAATGATAATAACTTATCTACACCATGATATCCACATAAAAAATTTTGATCGATAGATTTCACATCATGTTCTATATAAAAATTGATGTTGTAGGGGTAATCGACCTAGATAGTATTGTAATCATGGAATAAAGGTGATGACACATGAACGTCTTCAATATTTAATACTTTGTGGGTCTAGAAGGATGTTTTCAATGATTTATGGGGGAAATATGTTATTTGTAAAAACATATTCATAGGATGAATAAGATGTGGGTGTTTTTTTACACGATATCTTGTGAGAGAGATTTCTATAAGATGAAGGAAGGGAGAACCTCTGCAACGATCCCTGCATTTCCTATATCGGGAATTTAATATACCATATACTATGATGTATATGGAATTGGACTCAGATAATTACTGATATGTGGGGATCAAGTGGTTCATTATTGCTCTTAATAGTTGAAACTTCATGAGATGAATTAATATAAAAATGATTTGTATTTAGATATGGTGGTTTAATCTCTCAGATACTAGAGACATTGTTTGATGGAAAAGAGGTTTTTGTTGTACATGGACCAAAGAAGAATCAAGTGCATTTTTTTAGTCACAACATTACCATAATCATATGAGTAGGGTTGAGTATATATTATCCTTAATAATTGATCTTTCTAACATGATGAGAAAAGGAATCATCATTACTAATTATTTTAACTTAAATAAAAAGATAGAGGAAGTGCATTTGTGTTATGACATGTTGAGTTTTATGTAACTCATTAAAAACCAAGCTAGTTTTTCATGAGAACCAAGGTTGATTAGCTCTAAAATTTAAAATTTTTATTACCATTAATTCTAGACCATGTGAATACATGTTATTTATTTGGTCCTGAGGGATTATCATTATCTTAAAATATCAATGGTTTTAGTCTTCCATTAGGATCGTCTCTTCACAATGGTGATATTATTCTTATCCATTGTCTTGTACGAGATCATGCAGGCTCAGAAGATTAGTTTTTTAGAGAATTTAATGACTCTAAATAGTTGTTACATCTAGGAATTATGAATATGTTTTTTAATCTCTTTATAAAATTTTGGTATCCAAGGACAATAATGGTGACAATATATTTTTTTGGTGATATTTTTCACCAGTCATTATGTAAAGGTTGTGCATCATAGGCATGTGTGGGTTATTTCATCCAATACACATTCCAACATGGATGTGGCATAATTTGACTATGAACATTTTGTTAGGATTAATATGGAAAACCCACAAGAATAATAAAATATTAGTTATAATGGATCTGATTAAACCATTCCTTCTAGGTATTATTACTTAGGTATTGAATCCTTAAATTCTCAACCTCTAAGATTCATCAAAAAATACTAGAATGATTTAGTGGAATTTGGTATTTTTGGCCAATAATTTGATGGAAGTAGAATCTGACCAGGGTATCAGACATTGAGGATTTCTCCTTAGAGAACTAATTTTGATGTGGGTTAATGAGAACCAATCCATATTTTTATTTAATTCGATTTTTGTGCAATATATTTGATCACACTAGCATACCATGAGAGATACCTACCAAAATTAATGAAATACTTATTCTATGATATTAAAATTTCCAAGTCATCCCATGGATCCTATGAAGATCATTGATATTTTGACCAGGCTTATGGACATCTAAGAGGTGAATCAACCCTTGAATCCTAAAATTATAAAATATTAGAAATTTTAATTTTGTCATAATAGTGTTAATTGGGAAATTATGAAGATGAAAATTGGAATGTGATTTGATATAAATGATTACCTAGAATGGTTGTAAATTTTTAACCATCTTAATACCAGAGACTGTAAAATTTTAGAATGTATTCCTGGTAAATATACATTGTGATAAATTAACCATCTTTTTCTCACATATTAAATGTGGTATTCCTTTACAAGGAACAATTGTATCTGTTAATAATTAATTCAAAATTGAATTTTCATGTTTATGTTGTAATTATTATTGGTATCCTATCAGTTATATTGTGATTTTTATAGGGCTCAAGCATTTTTTTATATATTGTTTATAAGGCACCTATCAAATATATTGTAATTCTCATATGAATCTTCTTGGTTATGATAAAATTTTTATAGAGATCTACCATGTTATACATTAATAATTATTTGTATTTAATTATTTATTTTGAAATGATTATAGGGATATTATTCATTATTTCATAATATTTTGTGGCCAAAACCTAGTAAGGTAGTGGCTATGTTTTCAATGTCCCTTGATTATAGGGATATTCCTAGATTTTTAATACTGTTTTATATTGTATTCATCTAATATAAATGTCCCTTAAGTAACTCCTTACCTTTATACACAATGTATTTTATATAATATGTAAAGGTAATACAATGGGTATAAATTATTTTACCCATTCATGATTTCTTCATGTGATAGAAGATTATTTGAGAAGCATTAAGACACAACTGCATAAGGTTACTACCTATATGAAACTCATTTTCATAAAGGTATTATAGTTGTTACACTAATAAAAAAATATTTTGTTGGTAAAAAATACCTCAAGGTATCATTGAAGTATTTTTTAGGTGACTATGTTTGTTGACAAAGTGAACATCTGTGTTGTGATTGTTGATAATGCAAACCATGAAATACAAATTTGTTGACAAAGGGGATTTCATGGTGGAATTTTGATTTCAAGAGATATGTTTAACGATCAATGTTTGATTCAAGAACTTCGACAATGGAATTGATGATCTGGAGGCGGTACAAAAAAGAACAGATACAAGGTGGCGCTGAAAATCGAAAAATGAAGAAAAGTGGTTTTTGGCAAAAGGACTTGCGTACCGTGTACTTGATGGCTTGAAAACTTACATGCCATACGTTTGTCAAGATCGGATCATCAAAATATGGAAAAGGGATAAGGGTCGTGCAAGTATTGAGTTGGTCGCGCAAGTGACTTGGGAGCCAAGAGAAAAGGCTTCCGTGCTAGTGCCTAGGAGGATTGGAAACTTGCGCGCCTATTGTATCTCAAGATTAGAACTTCAAAATATGGCAAATGAAAGAGGTTCACACAAGTTTGGAAGTGGGTCGTGCAAGTGACTGGCAGGGGAAGAGACCTGCGCACCGAGACTTGTGCGCTGAGGGTTGACTTGCGCGCCGTCATGCAGGGTGGTCAAATTGCATATAAATACAGGACCACCCCTCCTCATTTCTCAACGGAGTTCAACACTTTGAGAAATCAGAGCTCCCATCACGCAGGTGTGGAAGTCGCACAAGTGGTGGTGTGTCGCGCATGTGGGACTTGCGCGTCAGATTTGAAGAAGCGCGATTGTTGTTAGTTGTGCGCCAATATTGGTTTGGGAGTAAAGGAAGTGAGTTGTGGAAGTTTGGAGTTGAAGAATCTTGTGTTGCGCCAGTGTTTGAGGTGGAATTGCATGCCATTTGTGACTTGAAAGCCGATACTTGTGTGCCATGTAAGGTTGTTTTTCCAGCAGTGTTTTCGGGCTGCGTGGAAGCTGGAAGTCTGCCTGATACCTTCGGTGCAAAGAGAGATTCATCTATGGGTGAAAGTTATACTTCAACAGAGCATCTACATATAATAGAAGATGCATTATTTCATGAAAATTAAGAGACCTACAGGTCTATAAATTGTGAGTGGATCCTTTCTAGAGCAGTGAGTGAAGGAAGAGGAAGAAGGTGATCCTCTCCACTGGCAGTGAGCTAGAGAGAGAGAAACAGGGAGTGACCTATGCGTAAAGCAGTGAGCTGACCCTAAACCTTGTAAAGGCAGTGAGACTGGGACAGAGTGACTGTGCTCGAACCTTGTAATCCACAACTAGTAAAGTTTAGTGGAATTTGGTATGACCGGAAACCTGTCGGCGTTTTCTTCTTGGACGTAGCCCTTAGCGGTGAACCAAGTAAAATTGACATGTCCTGTGATTGCTTTACTTTCTGTTTATATTGTTCAATTGGAAAGAGAGAGAAGAGTGTTTTTCTAACAAGAAAATAAGATCAGAATGTACTTTATTTTTAAATTAGTCATACCCGGATTCACCCCCCCCCTCTCAGGGTATTCAGCCTTTT
This sequence comes from Viscum album, assembly GCA_963277665.1. Classification (NCBI taxonomy): domain Eukaryota; kingdom Viridiplantae; phylum Streptophyta; class Magnoliopsida; order Santalales; family Viscaceae; genus Viscum; species Viscum album. Next base: position 625,252,627 of record OY728133.1, read on the forward strand.
GGACCTAACATATTTTTAACAATATAACCATTATATATATGACCTACATAAGGGTAAATGAATCTTACCATCACATCCTCCTCCAATTTTACAAAAAATGATAGTTTTGGGGTCTTATTCAGTACAAAGTGAAAAGAAATTTTAATTATTGAAAAAAATCATTTGATAAAAATAATTAGATTAATATCATCATTTAATGACCATTTTTTGGATTAAAACACATAACATGGGAGATTTATCTTCATGAAATATGTGTGTAAATAGTCTAAAATGAAGAGTACCTTGAAACTAATATTATTCACAACAACTATCTTAATATATTGATGAAGTGTGATCGAGGGAGATCATGAAGAGTAGTTAATGAATTAATCTAGTATGTAACGATAGACACTGGCTAATGGACACATAATCATATCATGAGGATATGTGAAATTTGAGGGGTTGCTGACACCTAATCATATAAGATAAATGGAGTTTCTCATGGAATATATTTTAATAGAGACTGATTCACATTTCTCACGAACATTATAGGATCCCATCATCTTATATAGCCAATTCATGATGCTCCATCAATTCACAACACATCGTACACATTTAAAATAGTTGCGGTATAATTCAATAAATAGTTTAGTGGATTTATTGAAAATCCTATCATGAATCCATAATGGATGGTAACTGATAAATAAACCATTAATTAGAAATAAATAACATATAAATATGTCATATATATATATATATGTTATATACATGCATCAAAATCATGAAAAATATATATATCATAAAAATATATTAAATTTAAATTTTATATAATATCATATATTATATATTATTCTCAAGTAAAATTTAATTTTTTACATGTATATAAATCATATTTATGTTTAGTTCACATAAATCAAGAATGTTGTAATGTTAATATATGTGAAATAATTGAAAAAGTACCGGTTGATGCTTATGTCATTGGACATCATGCTTGAAAAATTATTCAAGTAATTCCATATGATGATTGGGGATCTTTCATGATATATAAAAAATAAATGTTAATATACTATCATGTATAATTAACTATAAGTTCAAGAAATTGTGTCAATAATATTTATGATAGTTATTAATATATTCAAAAAGTAAAAATCACGTTCCAATTTCACTACAGGAGTGCACATTGTTGAAAACATTTAATAAAACTATGACTGTGAAAACGATTATTTCCACGAAGAAATGTTTTTTCAAAGGGAATTTATTATTTTATTATTACATGAGGATTATATTTGAAGGAACACAAATATATTTTTTTCACAATGGAAATCATGAGTTGGTGATTTATTATGTTTTGATGAAAGTATTTGAAGAAAATTCAAAATAATTTTTTTTTCAAAAGGGGTTGGGTTTATCAAAAATAAATTTTTAAAAGGGAAAATATATATTTCATAATGTGCATTGATGTTATTTTGAATAGTTTAATTTTTTTTACAAGAGTAAGATAAAAAATTGGCCAGCATGTTTACAACCAAGGGTCTACCTCATCCATATATGGTACCTTGGTAAACCATGCAGGGGGATTGTCCACATAGATTTCATTAGGATAAATGCATGAGTATATGAATTAATATCATCCTATATGAGAAACAAATCATGCATAACATGTGCATAGGGTGAAACAGTTGTTGTCAAGGGGACCATGAAATAGAGTAGAATAGAACATATGAGGGTGTGTATTTGTGTATCCATGTACTCACCCCTTATTCTAACTTGAGTGTCAAAAGAAATGGGGATCCTTATTAAGGGGCGAACGGGAGGGACGATGATTTATATGGGAGACCATATTCTTCAGAAATGTGCACCAATCCAATTATAATATAGAAATAACCCTTAAATTAATCCAAGCATACCATGAAACCATCCTTAATAACACATCTATCAATGAGTTTGGAACAAAATTCAGCCACATCTAATATCATTCCAATGTCATGAGATAATAGTGAAAAATGTGGCATGCTTGAATCAAAGAATATTTACACATACAAACACAATCTTGCATGCTTGTGTCTATTTGAAGAATATAATACTGTTTGACCATGTTGCGATGTTGTGAGAGACTTTAATACATATAAAGGAATATATGAGTTATAGAGTTAAAAATAATGTTGACAATATCATTATAATATCCGAAACGTGAATCAATTATCAGAAAAAAAAATTTCCTATTTTTTTAAAAAAAGAAAACTTGATTTTCAATGTCGCACAATTCTATGATATTTAGCACAATGAAAACATCAATTTAATTAATATTAATACATAAATGATATTTAAACCATAAATTTGAGGTGGATGATAATTATATAATATATAGAGGACTTTAAAAAAATATAGGGACAAAGGCTAAGAGAGATACATTCATTCAAGATTTATGAGAGCTCTTACAATAAAAAAATAGGTGAATATCAGTGATTTCAAAAAACTAAAGGTAAAAAAATTGAAAATGATCATGGTTTATTTTTTAAAACCCATCATTATGTAATTTTATTTTTAAAAAAAATTACATCCTCTCAATGAACCCTCTTATCTATTAACTAAAATTTATCCCATAACCTCAATCATTCACCACAACTATTTCTACATTCCACTACTCCTCGATCCCCCTTGCCACTTTCCCCCATTACCCATCACTACTTCTCAATGATCCCCTACATATAAATCCTAGATTCCCATATATAACTCTCACTTTCCCCTTGATTTTTTGTTTGATGTAGCCAAAATAAGGACCGACCACTTTTTTTCAGCTCTACTCCCTTCCATAGTTATTTAAATGTGATTTTCATGATTTACACTTTGGATATTAATGGTAGGCCTTCATCCATTTCATCTTGATTTTTCCTCAAAACCCTCACTTATCACATTACATGGTTAAAATATAAATAAATAGATTGTTTTTTATCGATTCATGGAGGTTAGGGTTTATAAAGAGTGATTTGATCCTTATTTTGGTTATCATAATTGGTGGTGATATTTTTCCCCTATTTATGCTAGGTATTTGTCTTCTTCTTTCATTTTGGATCAAATAAAATTTTAATTTTATCTAATCTGTGGATAATATTAATTTTATAGGTTGTAATTTTCTCATTTTAAGGTAAATTTATTTGTCATTTCCAATTAAAGAGAGTTTCGGACAGATATCCTTATTTTAGGTATTAGAAATTTAAAAATTATCATGATTTTACTTTAATCCACAATTTAGGTATAAAATTATAATAATATATATGTTTAATGTTTTTTAAAAAAGAAAACATGTATCAGTTGATATATACATTAGTTTAAAATATTTTATTGGTTTATCATTATGTTCAATATATATTTTAATTTGTTTTCTGCTCCAAATATTATATAATTGTAATAATTAACATTATTTAATATGTTATATCTTATAAGGGATGTTTCTATAGATATATGTGTGGTTATTTGAAAAAATATAAATTGAATTATTTTTGTTTTTCAATTTTTTTCCACATTATTTATATACTATATATATTTTGTAGTTAATTTGTAATTATTTAAGGCTTTTATGACTAATTGATTTATGGTTTCCACAAGATTTTTTTCTTTTAAATAATGGGTTTCTCCATTTTTTTAACTTCTACTAATCTAATGTAGAATGTTTAAATCATCCATTTTTGAACTATGTGATGGATTATAATCATTTGAATAAATATATCCAAAAAATGATGGGGTTCAAAAATGTAATAAAATTTAAAATAATACATTTTTTAAATTTTTGATTAAGAATAAATTATTCATTTTTTAAAATTAAGTTATAATTTTACGTGCTTTAATTTTATTACATGAAGTATATGAATAATGTGATATTTGTATTAAACCTGTATCACATTACTAATGAACATAGATCATTATGATATGTGTTTGAGGAGTTTCTATATTTTGAAATATCCAATCAATCTGTTGATGAGACAATAATATATACACGACTTAAATGTAAATTTATAATATGGTTGAATAGAAATTTAGTTTATGGTCACTTTATATTATTGAAATTCCCTGATCAAAATTTGTGATATATTACTCATGGATAATTAAATATTATATAATGTTTTAACACTGATGTCACTAAAAATGATCTCAGAACTATTTTTACATAAAGATATGAAAAAGACCTTATAAATGATGATTTTGAAATTTCATGAAAACAATAATCAATATCAAAAAATACAATAACAAATTGTTTATGGTACAATAAATTGTAACATTACATGTTAGGTTATGGGAATATTAATAACCAAATCACAATTATAACATATCATTGGATTCTCCTCTTGATGATGCAAAGAATAATGTAATATATAATGTCATTGAGAAGAATATTATTTTTCATTGTTTAGTGGATGATGGAAATCATGAGTTAAATGGTGGATTTATGAAATATTCAAAACATTCTTTTATATTGATGTTATAATATATCATATATCTATAATGAATTAATAAAATGATATGTCCACGGTATTGCAATTATAGAATAATGCATTTCAAAAAGCTATGATACCTAAGTATGTTTATGATATAAAAAAATATGTTCATTATATTTTTTTAAATATTAATAAAATATATTCCTATACTAATGATTGTTTGCTTTATTGTGGAGAGGATTCAAGAAGTTATGACTACAAAAAAAATAATTGTCTAGATGGTTTTCAATAGGTGATGTTGGATGTCTAAATCAAAAGACTAACATAAATAATAAGAAAATAAACTGCATGAAAAATTTGTTCCTTACAATCTTTTTAATCCCTGATTGAGAATATTATTCATTTCCTAGAAAACCACCGAGCACATGATGTTCCATTTAAAAATTAATAATAGTGATGGGTTAATGCAACATCAAAGTGATTCAAAATCATTGAATTCATTTTATTAATTTTATCAAAATCTATCATTTGAACATAGAAATTTGTTCTTTGAATTAGATGTCAAAGAATTTAACCCAGTAGGGATGTTTTGAATCAATTACATTACATTTCCAGTTATTTTTAACCCTTAAAATCTTCCTCAATGTATGTGTATTAAATAAAATTATTTTATCATTTTTTTTATTCAAAGAAAAAAATTTAGAGAAATAATATTGATGTATACTTGAATCCTATAATTGAATAACAAAAAGAGTTATAGAGTAATGGTTTTGATACATATGATGCATCTTTTATAATAGTGTTCATGATGCACATTTCTCAAATTTGGACCATTAGTGAATTACCTATATTTAAGAACATATTTTGTTGGAAAACATAATCCTATTTTTGTGTCCAATTTATAACATTGATTATGATCCAAAAAAACTTCATTACAAGAAAAACAGAGTTTCTTGTATCATAACAGTTTTCTCAAAGCATCTCATTGATTTTAGTTGGACAAGTCAAAATTCAAGGGTTCTATTGATCACAGACCACCAACAAAGTTGTTGATATAATCTTTAATATTGGAACAACATGTAATTGGTCAAAAAATATTTATAAAGGTGGATAATTTGAATGACTTTGGGGAATGATTTCGAAAGGAGTCATTAATTGATATTGAAATGAAAAAGAGGAAGGGTAAAATTATATTATTAAAACTTTTTATTGGTAATTTGATTTATTGTATCATAATCTTAATGTTATAAATATTGAAAATAATTTTTGTGAAAATTTGATCTTCAAATTGTATAATGAGACTATAAAATAAAATTACCATCACAATTCTTGGAAGGAATTAAATACAGTGTATATAATAGGTGTTCTATGTCCAAAAGGGAATAAAATTTATGGCCCATAAAATTTATCAAAAAAATATGGGTAAAGATAAATTCTATAAACTTTTAAAACATTTGAATCTGTATGATGGGTATTAATGATACATATCTATGTGTTTTAAAATAATGTATCATAAGTTAAATGGAATTATAAAACATTATTCATTTATTTTTTTAGCATTTACATCCATTGAAATTTAGTATATTGTTACATAAATAGGATATCTTTGTAGAACTCCATTTTTTTCATTCTTAAGATATCTATGTGAGAAAAATATAAAACCAACTAAGATTTAACTCCATAAGAATAGGTTTTTACAAAAACTTTTTATAATAGAAAATTTATTTCCTCTATCTTATTTTATTGTTATAGTGAATTTAGTCAATGAAAATAAATTTATAGGTCTTCGACATTATTTATGGATCTATATAATTGATATGTAAATTAATAATATGTTTTTTCGTAATTATTTTTCTGGAATGTCATTAAATTGATAATTTTTTCATATATATGTGTTATTTCATAGATACATTTGTCATTTGAAATCATATGTGAAATACAACCATAATATTTAGTCTCTATTTATGATTGTTATTTAGTAGATGAGTGTCTTACCTTTTGTTCTAGATACCTATATTATATTGGGGAATGATTCAATCTTGTTGAACGTGTTGAAGCCACATCAAATCAATCTCACCTACATGGGAATTAAAATATCTTTTTAACTATTGGAAAATATATTTGGAGGATCTAAAATATTACACTAAAATAAATTAAATTATTATAATATCATATATATGTGATTTTGAATAGTGAAATTGCTAATCTATTTTTTAGTATAATAGGATACAAACAATAGAATATTGATAATTTAAATACAAAATTAGATAGTTATGATAATATTTATTAATAAAGAGTGTGTATAACTTATTTCATGTCAATTAATGTTTATAAATATTGTAGTAAATATAAATATTAGGTTAAATTTTTTTTTAAATATATAAATTAATCTAATTTTTTGACAATGAATACTAATAAATGGGTTTTATTTTTAAAAGATTTTATTTTTTAGGCTCAAGGTCCCCTAAAACATAATATAAAAAGATCATGATGAGGGTAAAAAAACCAAATAGTTTAATATTTACACTATCAAAATTGGGATACAATGTAAATTTGACTAATATTATTGAATTAAACTAGCATGGAAATTCTTAAATTGTTTTATTCAAATTAATGCGTGTCAATACTACTAGGGTTATTGCAAGAGATTCTGTTCATTTTACTTTTTTTGAAAACCTATCACTTGATACATGTTGGTGATCATGAATTACATGATCTCTATAAATTATCATCATATAAAAAATTGATATATTATGCGGAAAATATCATTGATGGAGGGTTTAGTGTTGTTTTTATATATAAAAGTGACATATATGATCTGGGTCATGAAGTTTATGATTTTACATTTGACATTGAATCCAATCAAAAAAGAGAAACATACTTTTTTTCCACCATGATATTGAATATATTAGTATATTAATTTTTAATGATGTAGATGATGTAATTTTAGATAATTATAATAACATTATTGAATAAAAATATGATTGTATGTGTAGTGATCCATTAACATATCAACCACTTATGTTATATGTTATTCATTATAAAAATGTGCCCTAGTTTTCATATTCAAATTGATTTTTATTCATGTTTCTCTTAGTTTTTTAAAAGCTAAATTATATCGTTCCATTTTTTGAATTAATTTAATATTATATCAATGTATATTTTGTTTTTCAATATAGTGAATCCATTACATTTTTTAATTTTCCATTTTTGCATGAATTTTACAAAATAGGTGTTTTAATATAAATTATGATTGATTAAATGATATAAATTCTATATCAGAATAATTTCATTGATCCCATACAACTACCAAATGACGAACTCATGTCCAAGGAAACAGTTAATTATCCATCAGGTTCCCCACCTAAAACATCTATGACACCTCCAATCCACCCTAATTAGAATATTGTGCACCTCCCTTCTTCCTTCCTTCAGTGTTGGACACACCCTCATTCATTGTCTCATCATAAGAAGGTATATTTCCCCCAATAAATCATGATCAGAACCTAGAAACTCCAAAAATAAGAAATAGGTCATCACTCCTATTATTTCAAGAGGATATTATAGGTGATAGTTTATGTACAAATTTTATTGTGAATTAAGGTGTTTAAATATTTCATAATAACTTTTATGTTTTCATAAAATAATAAAAAATGATATAAATGAGAACAATATGAAAATTTCATATTTCTATTATATAAATGGAATGAAGATAGTTTTCACCTAACAATATTATGTGGTCCTTTATGTGATGTTATATGATTATTTGGATATATTATATTATATTTGATGGAAGATATAGTTATCCTCTAAATAAAATATTATGATTGTATGAATATTACTCAATCATGGAGGAGTGAAGTATTTGATACCCATGTAATTGTAATTTAAATACATTATAGATCAGTTTAATTATATTATGTAATTGAATTATAATATTTTAAAAATTATTCTCGTTGTACAGATGTGATTCCAAATTACCATTGGTGATTTATCACATGAATGTGGTTGTTATTTTTTTTGGAATGAAATGGAAATATTTCAAATGGTGATTATGGTATGGATTTAATGATATATGACTGGACACTCAGTATTAGTATGATATGGAATAGGAATGGTTACCTAGAGATTGGTTGAAAGTGTCTTCTGAGGGCCATATCTATGAGAAACACATGGTTTTGAAACAGTTATAGTTATATTAATATAATTTTACACACATGTATATATATATAAGTATATAAAAATGGTATGGAATTTTATAAATTATAATTAAATTACATGTTACATATTTTAATACATTTAAAGTCAAATTTTATGATGTTATTCTATTGAAATCATCACCCACACTACCGGTTCATCGATTTTTTCTAGATACAGATCCACTATAGTAATATTTACATTTGTTTAAAATTTTATAAGATGATATTATCTATTTAATTAAATAAATTTTAAATTTCTATTTGTTTAATGTTTAAAATAATTTATGGCACCAATTATCTAAAACAGAAAATTGGTTGGAAATTCATAAAATATTTAATGGGATTTTTGGGAGTGATCCTCCCAAAGAAGTTGGGGAATGAATTCAATAATAATTTTCATTATTTAATATCAGTGGTCACTGTGTTAATTCTTTTTATTTAAATAATATTGTTATTTTTTATAGTTAAAAATAGAGGAACTATCATTTTCAAATCTCATACAATCATTCTCAGTCTCCCGTTATGATTAGGATGGACACAGTCTTAGGAAAGAGCATTCTGGTTATGTGAATTGTATGAATTTCGAACTGTTACCATATGAGGTATTTGGATGTTACCAGGTATTTCAACATCATCTAAGAAAATTTTTAATGAATCTATACCTAAGAGTTCCATGAGTTAATTTATTTTAAACAAAATCAAAATTTTGCAATATGGAAGGACAATCCATTAATAGAGGTATCAAATAAAAATGAAAGTCGAATAGTTCTTTTATCTAGAAAAAATATTGGTCCAATTATATTAAAATATGATCAGATGTATCCCCATTAATATTACATAAATTTATGGATTGAGTTATAATTTAAATTGCACACCTTCATAATCATTAAGTACACATAGTTTTATTGGTTGTATGTTTATTTTTAAATATACAATACTATTTATTTTTCATGTAAATTTTCATATAGTTATCAGAAGTAAGGAGTGGATATTAAAAAAATGTTAGTTTGGATATTATTTAAATTGTATTGTTATTAGGGTTGAATTTACCTTTGGGTATGTAGATGTGTTACCAAACTCATGACTAACTAACACTGATATGTAGACTGAGAAACCATTTTTTAGTGTAAAGATGGGGATATTTAAAGTTCCTTTATATTTAATGATTTATATATTTTCATGATTCGATTATAGTCACCACTATTAATGGAAGAAAACCCAGGATATGGATAGTCTCAAAGGGTGATCCCTGTCCCCATGTGTTGGATCATGTGTTTGGGGATCATTTATCTTGGTTTGGGAAGGATTTACCCGAATATGTATATATAAAAACATAAAAAACATTTGACAAACTGAATCTGAAAAATTCATATGAAGAATGGTTTATAAAAAACTCCATAACTAAATACATAAGTTTAAATGCTCTAAAAATTTCAAAAGACACAATGAAACAACAGAAATACAGACCCAAATACTCCACACGACATAGGGTCATCACTCACAAGCCCTCACCATAACTCCGCACCAAGGATGAGAACAAACACACTGAACTGCCATCACACCTAGCATTCACTTTACCTGATTCAAGAATAAATAAGTATAATAAAACCCAAGGGGTGTAAGTAGTGTGTGATCCTAATCCCAATAGGATACGACCCAATTATTTCATAGAGAATGTTGTTCAATGTAAAAAACCAAGTAGTTTTAATATGTAATGAAAAGCAATGCCAAATTCTATGAAATGCAAATTTCAATTGAAAATATTTATGAAGATAAAATATTCAAAATATTAACACATTTAAAAGTTAATGTTAGGTACTGAAATATACATCCAAACAGACCCAAATACATGGTCAATACCACAAATCCAATGAGCAACAAAATCGGGAACACCCTTAGCTACTTGATAGTCTCGGGCCCCATGTACCTCATACAGCAATGTAAATTAACCATAATAAAATCTATTTTCATGCATGATCCCCTAGTATGGAACAAAAAAATAACATATTATCCCTAACAAACATCCATATAGTTTAGTTAGAGTTTTCGTTATCCAAATTCTATTTGAAACAGGGATAAAACTCATCTGGCCCAGTAGCCGTACTAGTACATATTCGCCCCACCAAGGTACCCAGGCTTCCCCCTTTGTGCCCAAACAATTACAGCATTCTACATAAATAAATTTTTATATAAACCACCACTACTATTTACATACAAACAGTACATTATCTATACACATTTTTAAACAATTAAAACACACAACAAAACACATTGATTTCTAAATGAAATAGTTTCTCAAAATCCTGCTTTGTTTTACACCCCAAACTCCTTTAAAACCCAACTATATACACTATGTAAACACTTCTAAGTTAAAAAAATAAAAAAGGAATCCCAATAAATTTCAATTAAACCAAAAAATCATTTTTAGGGCACCCCAAGTGAACCATGAAATTATAACTTTTTAAAACCTACATTTTCTCAAACACATGGAACTTAATGTTCACATGTTCCAAAAATACTATTAAAACCCTTTTTCGTAGCAACTACCCAAGGGGATAAACATTAAAAACTATAATTTATGCCCTATTAACATTAAATAAAAGAAAGTAAGTATTCATAAGGAAGCCCCAAATAAACCAATAAGTCATTTCTTTGGAAAACCACCAATTTTGCACCAAATTAGCATTTAAAATTCAATTGTAATGAAAACACCACTAAAACTAGTTTTTTATGTAATAATAAATTGACATAAACCTGAAAATATGATAAAAAAATCATGATAATACACAAAGATTGCATAAACATTGTAATCTCCTACCAAATCAACAGAATCCCTTGAATCACTGTGCGAAAATCAAGTCACACCACTGCTGCACCAAGAAGGATATTGATCAAACCAAAAACAATAATAATTGACCAAGAAAACCCAAGGTTAAACACTAGGTTTGAAATCCTCCCCCCTTGTCATTTTGGAATTCAAGGAAATTCAATGAAAAATCATGGAATGGGGAGGAATTAAGTAGGAGAGACTCTTAATAGAGGTTCATTAAAGTTCTTACACAAAACGCCCAAAAAAATGGAGTTCCAAAGAGGTTTCTGGTCACTTGAATTGATTAAATGGATCATAGGTTTGAAGTGGAGGAGGAAGAGTCGAATTAGGAATTGTAATGGGGGGAAAACGTGTAATAATTGAGATATTTATGAATTTAAGAAGTTACCTCTTCAAATTTGGACAATTTGAGAAACCCTATAAATTTCTGCACTTATTCATGATGAATACGAACTCTAAAGAGAGAGTAAAGAATATGAGCACGTAGGTGGGTTCAGTGTGATAGGGTTATTATTAGAATCAATGAAACATCATAAAAATGAAGTCTTTATTAAATAAACAATTTTTTTTAAAATGGTAATGGGGCTTCGGGATGTCCTAATTCTTTAAATAAAAACCCAAATCCACTATAATTATGGATTATTAAAGGTTCCAAATTTTAATGGTCGTGTTAATATGTCATGTGATGCCATATTAGAAGTGGAATGGGTGAAAAATATTAAAAATGAAATAGTTATAAAAGAAACAAAATTAGTTTTTAATTCTAGAAATGGGCTCACTTTTTTCCCCAAATCATGAAAACTCACCCTTTCCTCCAATGAAGCATGGGAAACCACAAAAATAAAACAAGAATGGAAATTAAATGAAAAATAATTTTAAAATTTTTCATGTATGTGACAATTCTCCCCACCATGAAAACATTCCATCCAAAAAAGTTAACTTAAAGCTCGATCAAAAAATAGGAATGAATACTCTACCTCAACCCAAGACTTCTACTCCCATGTCTCATGTGTATCATTACCATGCTACCAGAAAACTCATACCAGCGGAATAGACATCCCTTTAACCACCTTATCTTGTCACTCCTCTATTTGCACTGGTCGCTCAAAAACTAACAAGTCATGATCTATCTCCAGTTCATCCAAACTCAGCACATGGGATGGATCTAGGTTGTATTTCATCTAATGGGAGACATGGAATAATCCATAGATGGATGTCAACTGATAATATTTGGCCAACCTATATGCCTAACTTACAATATGCTTGGTGATCTCAAAAGGGCTGACATATCGCGACATTATCTTCCCTTGCATCCCCAATCGATGATGGCCTACATGAGCGGCCGCTTTCACGAATACCCTGTCAACCACAGAAAACTCTATGTCTCAACGCCTCCAATCAGCATAATATTTATGATGAATCTGAGCTGTCAACAAGTGATTCCTGATCAATTTGACCTTCTCAGGTGTCTCCTACACCAGACTCGGCTCTAGCAGTGAGTTCTCACCTACCTCATCCCAAAACAGGGGGACCGACAAGGCTGACCATAAAGTGCCTCAAAAGGAGACATTCAAGTCAATGATTGGTAACTATTATTATAAGAAAACTCAACCAACCTCAAATGGATATCCTAGGATCCCCCAAAGTCCAGGACACAAGCATGATGCATGTCGTCTAATATCTGATTCACTCGCTCTATCTAACCTTACTTCAGAGGATGGTATGTCGTGCTCATCTTATTCTGAGACCCCAAAGCCTTATGATGGGCTTCCCAGAATTGAGTAGAGAAACATGGGTCTCTACTTGAGACAATAGATAATTGCATGATATAGAGTCTCACCACCTTCTAAAGATACAAATGGCCCAACTCATCCACTTTAGTTGTATATATGACCAGAATGAAGTGGGATGATTTATAAAAATGATCAATGACCACCCAAATGGAATTCTTACCACAAGTTGTAAAAGGTAATACAAAAATGAAGTCCATGGAGACCTCATACCACTTTCAAGTAGGAATGGGTAATGGCTGGAGAAAACCGGAGGGCCTCTGATGCTCTACATTCACCTACTGGCATGTATAGCATCTCGACACAATTTCTGCTATGTATCTTCTCATAACAGACCACCAAAACTACTGAAAGAAATCATAATACATTATGGTGACACTCAGATGGAATTCCCACTATGACTAGTGGTTGTACTCCATCAACACCTTCCGTAGAGATAATGAAACTACTTAATGGACCTTGAAGAACAAGATTACCTCTAAAGACGATGACCAATCAGATGATGTCTCCCCCCCTGAAGAAACTAATTCGACCACTGACAAAGCTCATCACTAGGGTGTTATCATTGAATCAAATCCGAAAGAGAAGGATTAAAATGGATTCTTTTCAAGAACACACCTCTATTGTGTTATTTTTCCTCTACATGCATCAGTTAAAAGAGCCCCATTAATGTCCACTCATATCTGAAAATCATTAAATCATGCACTATAACTCTTCGGCTCAATGTGCCGGCCACCACAATACCCTTGTCTGTGGTATACACAATGTCAATGCCGAACCCCTCCAAGTACTCGATCTAACGACGCTGCCTTATGTTATGGTCCTTATGCAAGAAGATATAGGCACAACATCTATGATCATTGTAGAATACAAACTTCTCCCCAATGAGGTAGTGATGGAATGTCCTCAATGCATGAATCACCACAGATAGCTCCAATTCATGGGTCAGTTAGTTCATTTCATGTGGTCGGAGTTAGCGAGAGCCATACTCCAGCACGTGATCATCCGACATAAGCACCATCACAAGACACACGCCTGATGAATCACAATAAACTATATATCCCTTTACAACCTATGGAAAAATCAGCACGAGGGTGGTAGTCAAATGCCTCTTCACCTCCTCGAATGATTCATGAAATTCTCTGCCCCATACAAACATCAACCATTTCTAGGTGAGCACAATCATCATTAAACAAGCCCACAAAAATCCCAAACGAATCCCTTGTAATAACCAGCCAGGTTAAGGAAAGTCTTGATCTCGAACACATTCTATGGTTGCTCCCATGACATAACCACACTAATATTTTCCGGTCCCACTAACACCCCCTTTTAAGAATCACATTCCCCAGAAATCACACTTCTCGGATCTAGAAAGTTCACTTTAGAAACTTTTCATAGAGGTGTTGATCCCACCAAGTGACCAAGATGATCCTCAAGTGATGTTTATGTTCCTCCTCAGAGCCAGGGTATACTAGAATGCTAGATATGAAAAACACAAATAAGGAATCAAGATACTGATGAATACCACTATTCATTAGGTTCATAAGGGCCATTAGAGCATTGGTAAATCCGAAGGGCATGACCAAATACACAAAGTGGTCGTACCAGCTTCAGAATGATGTCTGTGGGATATTTGACTCATTCACCAAAAGTTAATGATTACCGAAATGTAGGTCTATATTTGAGAACCACTTTTCCCCCTTTATATGATTGAACAAATCATCTATTCTAAGAAAATGGTATTTGTTTATATTTTTTACCTAATTCATCTTTCGGTAGTCAATGCACAACCGGAGAGATCCATCAGTCTTTTTCACGAACAACACAGTAGAGGCCCAATGAGAGAACCTCATGTGAATGAATACTTTGGATTATATGTCTTATATCTGTATCATTAATTCAATCATCTCAGCAGGGGCTATACGATATGAGGGAAAAGATAACTGTTGTGTTCCTGGCGCCATATAAATAAAAAAATCCCAATCCTTATCTAGGGAAAATACTCAAAAATAATCCACGAATACCTCTAGAAACCCATTAAATACATGAGGTAGTGAACCTTATATGGAAATACCATCATAATATAGCATGAGAAGAGATAACATGAAGATAAGACAGCCCAAATCGGGGAGAGGAGGCTCTACGCGACCCAACTAAGGATCCCATTCTCTGTGAAAAACCTGATGACTCCCATAAGGTTCCATGAAACTCACTCTACATCTGTATCAATTGATGTGTTGTTGTAAGTTTAATATCCAATACATTCCATGTTTTACATCAAAAAGACCCATTTCTATGACCAAGAGGTCCCACTCCATCTCAACCCCTAACATGGAAAGAGCACATGACAAGCACCTAAGACCCTACCCCTTCATTCCCAGTGGAGTAACCAACTCCATCACAAAAGACAACAAATCGGTTGGTGAGTTGAGAGTGTGCACAAAACTGGTAGAAATGAATGAAACGGAGGAAAATGTATAAAAAAGAACCACAACAATATAATATGCCACCAAAAAGGTACCTCGAACTATCAATGGTCCCACCTCTGACCATGATGGTGCCTGATCCACCACATGGAGATGTCCGGTATTTGCATGAGGAAAACTGCCAGTATGTAGATGTTTCATGAACTTGATATGTGTAGAAAAAAACCCATCCATACCACCAAGACCACCAAATCGAGATCCTTACATCCTTAATGGATCAAACTATTCTGGAACACCTCTTGGTGTCGTTGACCCTGCCCCACTCAAAAGTGGACGTGCCCCCCTGGCGAATTACTGCAAATGTCCTATACCTCCACATTGGTAATAGGGATTCGGAGGAAGTGGGCATGTTGTTTGTATGTTCCATGGGTTCCCACACTGGTTGCACAAAACTGATCTTGCATCAGATGCCCTGAATAAAAACTATATGGATGAGTGGCCTAAACAATCACCTTTCTTCTTCACATAATCCTCCCGCCTCCTCTTCTTCTCTGTGAAGCTTCCACTTCCCACTAGTGATACTATCCTAGAAAAACCATCCCTGATTTTATAGTCAATATCCACCATACACGCCCAGTCAATGACCTCAACATAGGACCTCATCTTGAACAGGAAGACCTAGGAGTATATTTTAGGTCACAAGCCTTTCTCAAACCTCTGGGCCTTCAATTTTTCATTAGCGATAATTTACGGGGCATAACAAACTAACTCATGGAAACAGTTGGCATACTCCATCACAAAATGATTCCCTGAACAAGATCCATGATCTCTCGGGACCTAAAATATGCCAAAACCTCAGGGCAGTACTGTTCATTGAAGACGATAATGGAAACTTCGAAATGCAACTACTCATTCTTCGCAGTCTGAATCACTGACTCCCACCACTTACCGCTAGGGCCCTCCAATAGAAATGAGGTAGACCACACCCTATTCACCTTGGGTGTTTTCAGAAAATCAAACATATGATCGATATTCTCGAGCCATTCTTCTGCCTCCATGGGTTCGGAGCTGCATCGAATGGTAGGAGACTTGTTTTTTCGAAACACCTAAGCATTACCATTTCTAGAACCCATCTCTTTTAGCCTAGAATGAATAAGAGCAGAATTCAGTCACTTCCTTAGTACTTGGATAGCCTGGATCACAACCACTACTAGCCACTAATAAATCGGTGTGGGAGAACTCTCTCTGCGTTCCTCCCTGGGGTGTGTGGGTGATTTCCGGGGAGGCATGTTTCTAAAAAATGAAACAGTCACAACACAATAATAACACCAAAATTCTGAAAATTTTAATCAAATACATCAAATATAAATAATCTTAACACATTCCAATAATAAATTAAGCAACTACTCCACCTACACCTGATGTCCATGTGTGGTCAGTAGCCCACACATCTTACCTAGAAGTGAAGTCAATCTGTAAATTGAAACGTCCCTAGGTGACTCATGGTATGTCACGAGCTGTGAGGTAAAAAAACCCTACTCAGAACCAAAACCCCATGTCCTGATATTCCTAGTTCCTATCTATCCGAACTCATCCCAAAAAAGTAATAAAACCCAAAAATATTAACCCTCTCTGATACCATTTTGTCACGAAACGAATCTGGTCGCCACTATTAGCAGAACCAAACCTGGACAATGTTGTAGGGCGTTCCTTATCCCCAAAGGCTGACACATGTTCCTGGGTATCATTTATATTTTTTTTAAATCATTTATCTGAATATGTATACATAAAACATCAAAACCATTTGATAAACTGAATCTGAAAAATTCACACCAAACAAGTTTTATAAAAAAATCCAGAATTGAATACATAAGTTCAAATGCACTAAAAAAGGAAAAAAGCTACAATGAAACAACTGAAAAATAGACCCAATGACTCTACACGACATGGGTTAATCACCCACATGTCCTCTCCAAAACTCTTCACCAAGGATGATAACTAACACACTGAACTAATATCACCCATAACCTTCCCTTCACTCGATTCAAGCATAATAAATTATACATACTCCCAAGGGGTGTAAGCAGGGTGTAAGTCTATGTACAATATTATTCCAACCAATTATTCAAAAGATCATATAGTACAATGTGAGAAAGCTAGCAGTTTTAATACGCATTAAAAATTGGCGAAAAATTCCAAGAAATGCAACTTTCAATAGAAAATAGTTTTCAAGATAAAACATTCAGAATGTTAAAAAATTTAAATGGTAATGTTAGTTATTAAAATTTACTGCCGAACACACCCAAATACAATTTAAAATACCTCAAATCCAAAGAGAAACAAAATCAGGAACTCCCTTAGGCACTAGATAGTTTCAGGCCCCATGTACCTCATACCTTGGTGTAAGTTAACTGTAGTAAAATCCATTCTCATTAATGATACACTAGTATAAAGAATAACCATAACCTATTGGTCCCCAATAATCATCCATATATTTTAGTTAGAGTTTTCGTTATCCAAATACTAAGTGAAACAGGGGAAAAACACATCCTATCCACTACTCATACTAGTACATATCAATCCCACCTAGTTACTTGGGCTTCCCCCTTTGTGGTCAATCAATTACAACATTCTACATAAATCCATTTTCATTTATAAAACCAATAATGGTCACATAAAAACATTAATCTATCTATTTATATTTTAAACCATTTAAAACAAGCAACAAAACACTTTGATTTTTAAATGAAACAATTTCTCAAAATCCAGAGTTGTTTTTCACCCAAAACTCCTTGAAAACCACTCATTGTACACTATATGCACAAGTTTAAGTAACCACAATAGAAAAGGATTTCAAATACATTTTAATGGAACCCAAAATTACATTTAGGGCCACCCCGAGTGAACCAAGAAATGATAACTTTGTAAAACCTCTATTTACACACAAACATGGCACATAATGTTCACATGTTCAACAAATAAAATTAAAACCCATTTTCACAGTGACAACCAAAGTGGATGAAAATTAAAAAGATTATTTTAAGACCTATTAAATTTAAAAAAAATAACTATGTATTTATTGGGAATCCCCAATTAACCCTAATAAAACAATTCATTATATAACCCCAAATTTCACACCAAATGGGCATTTAAAATTCAATTTCAATAAAAATACCAAAAACTAATTCTTTCAGAAATAAAAAAATGAGATAAACTAGAAAATATGATAAATATAGAATTATAATACACAAAAATTGCCTAAAAATTATAATCACCTACCTTATCAAAGTAAACTATTGAATCACCGTGGGAAAATCAAGTCACACAACCACTGCACCAAGAGTGACTTAGTTCGAACATAAACCTTAATAATTGTCCAAGAAAACCAAAGGTTAAAACCTATTTTTTAAACCCTACCCCTTTTCTATTTTTTACATCATGTAAATTGAACAAAACTTCATAGAAAGTGGAGGAACTAAGGAGGAGAGACACTTACTTAAGATTTATTGAAGTTCCTCTACTAAATCGTCCATCAAAATGGGGTTCCAAAGAGGTTTCTAGTGATATGGAGGGATGAAATAGATCATCTATTAGAATAGAAGGAGGAAGGGTCGAATTAAAAATTTTAATGGTGGAAAAAGAATATGAATTGAGGGAGTTACGAAGGAAAGATGTTACCTCTTCAAATCTGGAATATTTGAGAAACTCTATGAATTTTTTGCACTAATTCGCGATGAATACGAGCTACAAAGAGGGGGGGAATAGGATGGGTGAGTAGCTGGGTTTAGTGGAATTAGGTGACACTTGGAAACACTGAAATATCAATAAAACTGAATATATTATTAAATTTTTTTTTCTAAAAATGGTAATGGTCATTTCGGGCTGGCCCAATTCATTAAATGAAAACCCAAATCCAGGATTATTTTGGATTAGTAATTATTACTAATCACAATGGTGGTGTAAATTGGTCATGTGATTCCATTTTTTATGTGGAATGGGTTCCAAATATTAAAAAATGAAATAGTTATAAAAGAGAAAAATGGTTTTTAAATCTGGAAATGGACTCATAGTTTGGCAGAAATCAGGAAAACTCACATGTTCCTCAAAAAATCCTTGGGAAACCCCATAAAATCCAAAATAAAAATAAAATGAAAAATTCATTTAAAATATTTCATGAATGTGACATATATGATTGTCTGATTTTCTTTGATTTATTTTGTAGTATTAACTTATACTAATCATTCAGAGGAACTTCTTGATTTTTATTATTCCTTTTAAAAATTTGATATCATATTCTTCTTTTCAAAATAATAATATCTTTTAACTATTTATAAACATTATTTTGTTTAAAATTCAACTTGGCAATTCATGATTTTTTAATGTTCTAAGAAAACTTCTAATTTAATAAATCGTTTTGGTTACATATTTCTCTTTTTAATTCGGCATATTCAAATGGTAACCCTAATAGGATTCCCATGTTACAACTATATTGATTTTATTCTCATCATGTCAGTTTCCTCTTTTTCATTCGTCATAATCAAATACTTTCTCTTCATTGTAATTATTGCATTTTCTTCTTTTTTCTTCTCCACTATAAACTCCCAGTGACCATGGTGGTCTAGCTCTTATCTAGGGTTCATTTAATCAATTTATTTTTTTAATATATTGTTGATAAATACTTATCCAAAAAATAATTTCCTTTTCCTCAACATTGGATGGTTTATCTTATTACATTGGTGAAGGTTTTTTTATACAACTATGTTTATTTGATTTTCCATGGATGATTTTTTTTTCTAAAAATCACATTTTATTCAATATATATTTATATATACCTATGTTGATGAAGTTATATAGGTTTATTTTTTAATCATTTTTTCAAATTATGACCAAAAATGATTTTATTTTTCTTAAATGTTTTACATATTTAGTATTTTTTTGTACAATTTATATGTTTGATAAAATTCAGAAGACAATATTTTTAAGATTTTATACTTAAAAGGACGTTTTTATTTTTCTAGTTGATTTATTAATTATTCCAAAAATGTTTTTTGTATTTAAATGGTTTTCAATGATTTAATGGATTTTTTAATGGGATTTAATTGTTATCAAACCCTAATATATTTCATTGTTATGTACCTCAGTTTCCTAGATAATGATTATTTTCAGGACTTCTGGTATGTTTTTATAATGTTTTGTTCCTATATAAGTTATATTTAGAATGATTTATAAATTTTATGGATTTTTTTTCTTTAAATTATATTTCAAATGAATGTTTTTTTTCAAAAAAAATTTCTAAGAATTTTTTCAAGATTTTAATATTTTTTGTTAAAGAGAATATCTTGATCAACACCAAATACCAAATTATTTCATATTTAAAGATAAACTCATGGTTTTATCACCACTATATCATTCTCACATTATTTATGAATGTCGTGGAATGAAACTTGTTCTTGTTTGAGGATTATGTGAAATTGGAACGAGATTGATATCAATGAGAGATTGGATATGGGCTGGTGAATATAATTTGATTTGTTTTATAGGTTTTATGATATGATTTATGATATGTTTCACCACTTCAATTAGCTAGTTTCATTGAAACACGTGATATCATGGCGGGAGATTAAGAAATAGTTGTTATGTTAGTCATCATATCATACAACCATGTGATTATATCTAGGATTATCTCACTAGAATCTACATTATTACCTATAATATATAAAATTTTACATGAAATAATTATTATTGAGTGTTGATTACATATTTAATTATTTTATTTATACTTTTTATAACATTACCATGATCATCATTAAATTTAAAATACACTTACATTAATCATTTATATGTCTTTATCAATGATATTTCTCCATTCTCATTAAAAATTCATTATTTGAATTGTATAATTTCTCAATATTTCTAAAATTATGTCATTATTTTCTTGGTTTATAACATAGGTTACATTTAGGTGTTTTTTTAAATTATATGGTTTAATTTTCTCATCCATTTGTTTTCAAATGGGGTTTCATATAATAAAGGAAAAATATAAGAAATAAATATATCATTTTCTTTGGAATATCTTATTTATCTAACCATTGTGAATGTATCATTATATTGACATTTTTAATTTAGATATTTATTGATTATATTATGTTGTCATTAATTGCTACTTATATATATCAAAATATTAATTTTGATATCGATGGAAGTATAATATGTGGATTCATAATACTATTATGTTATCCCTTTTACACATTCATTATATAATATTATTCCTTTTTTCATTTTTTGGATGTTACATATTTACTTTAATATTTTAACATCATAATTTATTATCCATTTCAACCACTAAAATATATGTTAATTTTTATCGAATTCTATATAGCTGTTATTTATGGTCAAATTTTTCTTATGGGTGGTTTAAACCTCATGTTTATATTATAAAATTTACTTTTTCTTCAAACCACCACTAGCTCCTCAGGAGGTTATGAGAGGAAAAACAACCACTAAAATCTAAATAACAACTACTAATTTTCTTCCAACACTTCAATGATACCACTACTAAATGAGAGATACCGATGAATTTTGTATTATAATAGATAATTTAGTATTGATTTTTTTAAAAAAATCATTGAAAACTTTGGTGGCTTATTGAACTTCTACCAAATAAAAATTTTGTCGCAGATGCTGACCAATTATGTTATAGTGTATCATTTTCCTGAAAAAACATATCCTAGTAATGATTCAATTATCATGAATAGATGATGAAAACCCCAATATTGGGTTATTTATGTGGAGGAGAAATGATATTGTGAATACACAATGTGTTATGAGAATGATATAGTTTCAGCATACTCATACCTATTCAAGTAACACTCAAGTGTTACCAGAGGAGGAAAGAAATTGTCTCTGTATATATAGAAGAAGTTTTTACTATACCACAATTACATGAATCCCTCCTAGTGTGTTTAAATTACATAGATATAATGTAATATATTTTATTAAAATGACTAAGAAACATCACACTAACTATTTTAATGAAGGAAAAGCTGATATATATTTCTTTACTAGATGAACATGGTTATGAGGTATATTCACATTGAATATAATCTGATACTTAAGATAATTTTAAATAAAATTATCAAATATATTTTATTGTATTTTTATAAACATGGTTATAATGATGTTATTTTAGAATCCAATATCACCAAACAAATTAATATTTTGAAAACATATTAATGTAAAACTCAATATATAACTTCTAATTTCTGTTACATACCAAAAAATGTAATCAAATTATATTAATTATTATAAATTGAATCCAATGTATTACATTAATTTAATCCATTATTGTAATTTCAATCATCCCCACAAGAAAAATATCCATACAAGTGGAATCATGGTGTAATTGGTAGCCAAACACCCTTATGCTTATCATTCCAAAGCCCCAATAAAAGTGACTAGTATGAATTAAATTATTTC
Source organism: Viscum album (assembly GCA_963277665.1). Taxonomy (NCBI): domain Eukaryota; kingdom Viridiplantae; phylum Streptophyta; class Magnoliopsida; order Santalales; family Viscaceae; genus Viscum; species Viscum album. The sequence goes on from OY728133.1 coordinate 625,275,760, forward strand.
TATCCATGAATGGATACTCAAGAGAGAACTGAATTCTAATTCAACTATAACACATAATAACTATAAAGTGGTACCTACCAATAAATTCAAGTATATTACCCTTAATAAAATCATATTAATGTTTGAATGTAATGAAATATTATGTGTTAACTATTATATAACTCTTTATTTTCACGGGGTGAAACTTACAAGTAGTTATTTAATATATTTTTTAAAATAATATATTTATTCATGAAATTAACACTTTATATTCATGAATAATATATTTTTAAAAAATATGAATAAATAAATAATTTGTTAATTTAGACATGTTATAATAATTTCTAAAAATTTAATACCTAAGATTTTATAAAAAAATTTCAATTTAAACATACGTTGTGGGAATTTTATGAAATAATAATAATAACATTTTATATGAATATAAAAATTATGAGTACATAAAATTAAATTATATACATGACATTAAATTTGAACAAATTAAAATTTAGTAATATATTAAATTCATAATAAATTAAAATCATTTAAAAATTTCTTATTCTAACAATTGTTTTTACATATGCAACATATCAGTAAATTTATTTTATTAAAACCTCTATTAGACATATAAAAATTGAATTTTATCATATATATATATATATATTATAAATAAATTTAATATGTGTATTTCATATATTATTGTCAAAACTTTTTTATATTAATGATATTTTATTTATAATAATCATAAATTAATCAACCATGTACATACACTTTAATCTTAGCTCATATATAGAAACACATGTTTGCAATTGTTGAAATCCAACATTGGATTCAACATGTGCTCTTTATACTAGAATAAATAATTTTTTATCACTAACTACTTTAATAATAATCACAATTTTTTTTCCTATGTGATTATTCAAGAAATGGTGAATTAGATCAATTTTCAAAAAGAAGGTCATTTTATGTAAATACATTTAGAATCATATTTCTAAAACCATGATTTTGTATTGAATTTTTGATGGTTTTATTGAGAAAATTAAATTTGGTAATTAGAAATGATAATTTTATGGAGAAATTAAATCTCTTAAATTATAACAATATAAATATATATTTTGAAGAAACATTTAACTGTTATTATTACACAATAGTATGGTTTTATAATTTTTTAAAAATAATTAATGAGTTATTCTTACAACAAGAGATGGATATAAACATATATATAATCATACTTATTTCCCAAATAATAAATCCCCATTTTGGGAAACTATATTTTATTATTTTTCTTATCTATTTTAAAGAAATCAATACGAACATAATATTAGTGGTTTTGATTCTAATGAATTGTTTTGGAGGGGATAAACCTAGTCAGGGAAAAAGAAACAACCAAAACCCATTTTCACATGATCCATCTATATATTTTGGAATAATAAAATAAATGAATCCAAAATTCCATTCTATATAATGATATTATCTACCAATTATTCTCTAAATGAAATTGATAAATATCACTATGAATTAGTCAATAACCACTTTTAAACTAGGGTATTCTGTAGATATGTGAATATCACATATTTTAAGAAATACCATATAGTAAACTAAACATTAATGATACTCAATATTAAAAAAATTATATTTTAAAAAAGAAAATATATCATGATGCACTGCATCATGGTTTCATCATTAGTGCATATTTCTATTATAAATAAGATAAGGAAATTATATCATTACTTAGAAAATGTTCTGCCTATGACTAGATAATAAATGATCCATGCATGTACAAAATTATAACTACAAAATCATATAAACTAAAAAGAATATTTATGATTGAATGTTCATTGTGAATTTTTTAAAAAAAAATATTGAAAACAATCATGCATCCCCATGGAATTGATACCCCAATTATTCTTGTACACAAAAATACTTATTTTTAAACTGTTTATTAAATTTATTATTTTATAATATTATTAATTTTAATAAAATAATTAGAAAATAAAAAACATATTCAATGTTAATTTTTTTCATTTTTAAAAGCTTTTTTATTATTGTTTGAGATTTATATTCATACTATTATAAAACAATTTATATATTAATAAAAAAATTTAAATAAATTAAAATACTAGACACTAAACAAAAATTCCAATCACAATTCAATAAAATTATTGTTATTTAATATTTTATTTTCTCACCACATATGATATGGATTTATTTATAAACTATAATAATTTTTTAATTTTTATTTTTTCTAGTGATTGAAAAAAATCAATAATATTTTTTATTTATTTTATAGCAATGTAATATACTTCATTTCAGTTTAACAGGAAATTATTATTTTTTAATATAAATGTTATAATTTAGTATATATTCTTAATAATTTATTTTTTAGTTATTTATTAATCTTTTAAATTGCATATATTATCGATATATTATTTCCGATGTTGATATTTGATACATTCAACTATTTATACCCTCAAAATTATATGTATTATTCCAATAGTTATGTAATTATATATTGTATAAATACAGATATTAGAAAAATTTGAATTGTTAATTAAAATTGATTTTTTATAGATTTTATATGTGGATAAGGATGGTTTTTACCTTCACTAGTCGATTTTAAAGTGATTATATCAGTTTTCCATTATGATATATATATATATATATATATATATATAATTCCATTTTACAAGATAAAAAATAATACAATAATTGTTTCTAAATGGTTTTTTGAAATATTATAATTATTGGACTCATCATGGGAAACCCTATCTTCATATCATTGAGAAAAATTTCAAATAGATGTCAATAGGATGAATATTGATCTATGCTTTCAACATGATGATATTAATTCTCATTGACATGGTGTTGTGGTTTGGTCAACAACACTTTAATGTAGAGAATGTTGAGGATTGGGGAGTAATCTCTTCTCAGGTACAGATGAATACAAATTCATGTACATGAAATATTTGAGGGTGTCGATATCTAATTATATTTTTAATGTATAGATTTTTTTCAACTTTCATCTATTAAGGATTATTATAAAAAAATAAAAAATCTATTGTTTTTGATTTATTATTACTTTTAAAAATGTCTAAAAATGGACCTTTTTAATACTTATTTTAGTCCTAAGAATGGGTCATTGTTAGTAAGATAAAAAAATTACATTTTCGTGTAAATAAAAATAAATATATAAATAAAACACACACATAATAAAAATCATAAATATAAAAAATTTATAATATATGAAATCATATTTAATAGAATGTTTAATTAATATTTAATTTAAATAAATAGTTTGTGGTTATATATATGTGTGTGTGTGTGAATGTGAAAATATATACAATATTAACTATTTAAATTACATATATTATTTTTCTCAAAAAATAATATTATAAATTTAAAATGTTAAATAGTTGAAATTTGTATTTATTTAGAAAATGAAATTTCTAATTACTTAAAAAAATGTGAATTATATTTAAATATGGATAACATTATAACATATACGTGTTAGTAAATATATCTATATAGATAAAAATATTCTTATTTAAAATATTATTAATATACAATCCTAGAAACATACACAATCACACACACAAACAAACACATATACATAAATACCTAAATACATACATATATATATATATACACATACATACATGCATACAACCATAAATACATAAATACATACATACAATTATACATACATATATACATACATAAATAAATAAATAAATACATACATACCAACATACATACATACGTACGTAAATACATATATACATATATGAATTCATGCATACATATATACATACAAGGATACACACACACATATATATAAATAAATATATACAAATATAAAGAAAATACATGCTATAACTATCGAATGAGCTCGTTGAGTAGTGTGTTTATCTGAAAACTTTTGAATATTGACTGTATAAGATTGATTCCCCCATCCTCTCAAGGGACATTAATATTTTTTATGTGACCATTTATTAGTGTTAGAATAAGATTCAAAAAAATGAATCTTTCTTAGATAAAAATAGTGAAATAATCAAGGTATCCTTTTGCAAAGACAATGCATTTAGAATTGATAAATGGCCCATTTTCTACTTATTTCATAGTAATATTTAATTAGGGTTACACCATTTTATTTTTACCATACCATCAAGGACTCTTTCTTTTCCCCACCTTATTGTTACATGACAAGAGACATTACCAAAAAATTTTACAAATATATCAGTTTTACTGGATGATTTGATTCTTAATCCAATTGTGTGTCATTGGGAGGATTTTTTATTAGTTTTTTAACATATCAAATATTTTTTTAAGAGTCCCTTTGTTTAGGAATAAATTAATATTTTTTTAACATACAAATACACACATACACACACAGTGTTAATATTTTTGGGTAATATTTAAAAATATATTTATATGAACACAGTATGTATATATTATATTCTATATTAGAGTATTTATTATTTAATATATGTATATTTTTTAATATATATTATTCAAAAATAAATGTATATATATATATCATTATAATATATTACATATATCCTTTATTTAATTTTTTCTTAACTTTTCTAAGTTAATATTTTATTATGTTTTAATATATTTATACATTATATGAATAATTTAAATATGAGTATTTTATTCACTATAAATATATATACTTTTTTATACTTATATATATAATACAGATTATATATATATACATTATACACGTTATATATATATTTTTAATTACATTATGTGATACTTCATATGGATATGATTTATACAATATATATCAAAAAGATACTTTTATGACTAAATCATATTGATTCCTTGTTTGTGTATCTCTTTGTGTATCTAATATATATAGATTCAAAAAAATTTATATTATTGAACCAAATAGGATAAATAATAATTGAAAATGGATGGACGATAACCATATGAAGTCAATGAATGAGGGGTTAAAGAGTTTACCTTGTTTAATCCAAATCATGTAAATGAACAGTATAAAATTCTATTCCCATGATGATATTACTTATTATAAAGAAAATTAATCACAATGAGTTGGTAGAACACCTTTTATATAAAAAAATATTGTAGGGTTGTAATTATTGTTCTTAACTAGTTCTGAACAAAATATAGCTACTATGTACAATAAGAAATGGATTTATGGTTCATCTAATGTTAGTACTCATGGTAATGTTGACATAGTTCATATTCATTAAATAGTAATGGTGGTTGAAAAAGAACATTGATATTCTTTAATCATTTTTTAAGAAATTAAAAAACTCATAAATTATTACAATTAATGATGTTAATACCAAAACTGAAACACTATTGATAGTTCTAAAAATATTTAATTTTAAATATGATAGTGTTTGGTGTTATTTCAACTTTACCAAACCACATTATATCATAATGGATATATAAATAAATATAATGATCTTCCTTACTGAATATAATCTTATATACATGTTATGTTCCATTTTAATTTAATGCAAAAAACACATGTATTTCATAATGACTATATATTATTTAAAAAGAAATATAGATTACATATTATATAACACAAATTTTATATGGATTAATATCATAAAGATGTATCATGCCCATTAATGTTGATATGTAAATTTCAAATCATTTTTACATTTATATGATTTAATGTAGGTAGAGACACTGAAAGTCAGTTGAAATGTCACATTTGTAAAATAACACAACATATGAATCTTTTACATCTAGGGGATCATTCTTAATGTGGGAGAATTCATTATTGGTATCCTGATTTTGGAAATGATAAAAAACATTTATCTTGTGTTATATACAAATATAATTGATACTTTTGTTTGATAATCAAATATTGAAATGAAAAGACATATTATATTTTAAAATTAAAATAGAACACCCCTATTTTTCAAGATGGCCAAGTACAACACACCATTAGTACTAATATCATGGATTAAGAATCTAGGTAATTATATTTGATCTCATTGGGATAAATAGTGTAAACATAAAATATTGATGTCATATATGTGTGTAACATTTAATGATTTGAATAATAATAAAAAATTCACTTTGCAAGTCATTTATCTCGAAATGATTATATACATTATCATTTTTTGTAATTTTTCAAGTTACAACATTAATAGAATATTTGATGAATCTATATGTTAAGAAGTTACATATTCAATTTTTTTGAAACATCATATAAAGATAGTATTTTTTTTGTATATAATAGTATTTTACCCCCACCAAAATAAATATCAATTTATAAATATGTTATCTTATCTTATATAGTGTGCCACTATAATATTGTAAAGTCATTTAAAGATAAATGTGGATATTTTACCAAGAATTTCGTATATTAATTATTTATTTGGATGAATTAAAATTTTATAAAAATGGAATTTAATGACAACATGGGAAAAATGAAAACATGTTATGAAAATATAATGGTTAAATTGATGGATTTGAGAATTTGACCCATGATTTTTTGGAAACAATAAATCAACCAAAATTATTGTAACTAAAAATTTTTATATTTAAAATTGTAAAAATTGGTTTAACTTATCTTATTTTATTTTATTATAATTTATATGGACCAAAGACTACTAAAAATGCTGGTCTAAAGAGTGTAAATGGAATTTTCAAACCTAAAGGGTTAGGAGTCTTATTTGTTAATGATTTTATAAGCATTATTTTAATAATTAATATGTCCAACAATTGATATACTATTTTAATTAATATTTTAGAATATAATATTTATTTAAATATATTTTTTAATGAATATTTATTTCGATCTAACTTTGATAATAGTTTTTATTCAAAATTAATAATATTAATTTTATAAAACAAAAAAATAATGATCATAGAATAAATTATTTGAAGAATATAATAATATGTTGATTCATTTGAAATGAAATTAATAGATATTAGACTATTTATATTAATTAGTTTGACATACTAAATCTATATATATTATTATTTAATTTTAAATAACTTTTTAGAATAAATTATTTTTTCATTTTTAGGGATCACTATATGAAAATTATAATCTATAAAATAAATATAATGATATATTTTATGAATATAAAATATGAATGTCAAAATATAATCCATGAATTATATCCATTTTAAATTAATAACATACAATAATTATTTTTTTATATAAAATTTATCAATATTCTATTTTATAATATATTTTGAAAGACGTGTTTTCAATGGTGGTTCAGTCCTTAATCACTAAGTAGTACATGAGATGTGAACATTTCATTCATATAAGAACCCTTTTTAATTTATGTTGATAAAAAAATTATTCAGGATATATAAAATAAAATTGGTCTATTTTGCTATATATAAAAAATATTTTATATCATTCAATGATTTCACATTGTTTAAAACAAATTAGAGTATGTGATTTTGGATATAATGATAAAAATATATTAGAGATATCGTAAACCATAAAAACTAACATCCATGAACATGTATTTATAACATACATATATTTTTAAATAAATATTATTTAATTAAAATATATATATCAATATATATATATATATATATTATAGTGTAAAAATTTAAAATAAATCATATTTATACAATAATACCATGGTTTTGGAGACCATAATTTTTCCTCATTATTATAAACAATATGTCGCTATAATTTGAAAAAAATTAATACTTTACTATTTATTGGGACATATAATTTATTTAACAAGATGATTATAATTTATTAAATTGGAATGTAACATTACAATGATGTTACATAAAACCTTGTATTGTATAAAATTTATTTTTACACATAATGTATGATTACATATATTGAAACAACAAGAATTAAAAAAATATAAAACTTTAATAGAATAATATATTTACATGTAGAATCTCTCTTGGACCACCAATGCATTCACAAAGCAAAAATAGTATAACGAAACCAATTGTATCGACCCTGTCCCATTTTCCTATAGTCGGTGCAATAATTTATTACATTGGCATATAAACAAGAAATATATATCCCAATGGTCTAAGTAATTTGACAGTGGTAGAAACATGATATATACATAAGTTCAACATTACTACATGAAACGATAAACAACATAGAAACTACTTTGACAACATCCATAACTCCTAGTTTATTTTTTCATGTCACTCATAATATATTTCTCCATGTCTTAGGAAAATGAAGCATAAGAAATGGGTGTGCTCAAATGATCAATAGGTGTATAATTAACATCAAATATATAATAAACAAAAAAATTTGTCATGGTAAATAACATAAAAATACATTCATTTAAATATTAACTAAAAATGAACATAATACGGCAGGAATAGGATCTGAATAAATAGCACCATCATAAAAAATAGTCAAGGGTATCCTACAAGTCGAATAACAACATGAACTACCAGTTACATGCTTTATAATAAGAGAATTAATAATGATGGACATCATAAGACCTACTGATGCCCTGAAGGGATATAGTGGGCACCACCTGATAGTTAATAAGTATAATGCATTCCTCGTATGAGTGGGGATAAACATAAAAAAAATTAATTCATATTGAAACTACTATATGAAATATAAATTATATTCCCAAAACATTAAGCTTAAATAATAACCATTCTGTGTATATTGGTGAACATTTTTAAGATAGCACATCAATAGTCAAAATAACATTAAACCACTCAATTAAATATTGTTAATGACATCATATAATTTAATCCCAATAATACATAATAATCAAAAACAGTGTTGACATTGATGAAGACACTTTTATAAAATCATCGAGTAATTCATGAGGATTCTAGGAATAGTGAATTTTACTGATAATGTATATATATTGTAAATTGTCATATTTTATTATTCATAAAAATTTGAGTATTAAGTAAAATACCAAAAAAACACCCTAACCATTTTAAATATTTATAATTAAAAAATGAACTCAATTATTAGAAAATAATTTTCTAAATATTATTAATTTATTTTTTAAATAAAATTCAAATTTATTCAAAAAATAATAATTTTAAAACTATAATTCATTTTATATCACCTTGAAAAATTAATTAATATCTCATTATCTTATAAAATTAAGAAAATAAATAAATAATTTATTTAATATTCATTTGGGTTATATTAATATTAATATTAGTATTCATAAGGGTATGTTACTATTTTCCAAAATTATATTTTTTTATTAGATTATAAATATCAAACAGAACGCAACTGTGTTTGTTAGTTTTTAAAATTACAAAAATAGATAGGTAAAAAATTCAGGATTACTGGCTATGCATTCAGTATTAAATTTATTTGTAACATCTTGCTGTGTTACACCAATAAAGGGAAAAAATAACGCCATATTGGAAAAAATATTTTCAGATTTAATTGAAAATAATGGAAATATGAACTGCGACTTGAAGATATGAGAATATAATGAATGATTTAGTAATACTATTTATAAAAATTGAATCATTCCATTGAAAATATAATAATTTTAGATATGATCATTGAAAATATTATCATTATAAAAATCTTTTTTCTATCTATGTTAAATAAGTAACTATATTTTTGTATTGTTAGTAATGAGTTTAAATTATATATATTACAAATAATAATAACAAAACAAAAAATATAATATCTGATTAAAATACTTTTATATTATACAATAAAATATTATTATTAAAACAATGAATTTTTAGAATTTAATTAAATATTTTAATATCAGTAGATTGATAAATTTAAATTATTTTTGTATAAATGATTAATTGTAATTATCTTGAGGTTACGATCATTTTTTTACATACTACATTATTCATCAAAATGTATAACTATAATGCAAGAAACATCTTTTATATGGAAAAATATGTTATAGTTAAATGATGATAAAATTTATTATTTTTATAAATAAAAAATTATTTAATAAATAATTGATAAGAAATAATACATACAACACTTAAATTCTACAAACTCATTTTTCTAAATAAGTAGTTTTTGAGTTTTTATATCTAAATTTAAAATTGAAATTTATAAATTTTAGGATTATAATTTGGTAAGTTGAATATAATTTTTAAATTAAAATATCAATATTTGAAAAGGATTATTTTCTTTTTCTTACCTTGTTTATATTTTAGGTGAATAATGAAAAATTCTATTTTTACAGAAATTATATTTTTACAAAAAAACTAATTTTTTAGTGATATTGTAAAAATAAATTATTGTATTGGAATTATAATAAAATGAAAATTTAATATATGAATAAAAAATTTATTCATTTAAAAATATTTTTTTTCATAGAAACCATATACTTAGAATTTTTGGAATTAAGTAACATCTAGTCAGAATAAAAAATATGTTTTTATCTTAAAATTAAATTATATTTTAATTTTGTTAAATTCTGTTTCGTCTTTTATATATAGAGGAAATAAATAAATAAATTTTTTTATACCAATTTATTTTTGGAAAATAAAAAAATTGATAATTATACCCCACACATAAATTTTATTTTTAAAGTAATCTTTTTCTAGGAAACGAGTTTTATGTGTTATGTTCACTAATTATAAAATTAATTTATCTAAATTTTAGATTTTTTAATTTATATAATTACTTACAAATTTTAATTCATAATTTTAAAATTATTAAATAATTTTTATTTTAATATTATTTATTAAAATAATTTACTGAGGGTGAATATAGAGTTACTAATGTAAGGGTAATTTGGGTATAAGTGGTTTTATATTATGAAAAAAATCATAAATGTGAAAAAATTATTATATATGAAAGTAGAGGTATTATAAACAATATATACTAAAAAATTTATTTCCCATTTTTGTGGTGTCTAGCCCTCAATAATGGAATTATATTTTTGAAATGTAAGGAAATTTTACATAAATTCCACTCTCTATACTTATAAAACGTATAACCACTTTTACTTTTCTATGAATAATAAATATTTGTCACATGAAAAAAACTACCATATTTTCTCTTAAATACCCTCACCATGTCATTGAAAATTTGGTCTCACACAAATATCATGTTAAGGATAATTAAAGAGCTATAAAAAGAAGAACATTCAAGGGTGGTGTAATATTCTCGACCAAAATTTTCTAGTTATTTTTTTATTCTACCCCTATGAAATACCCAATATCAATCAAAGTATTATAAAACCCATATTTTGAAAAAATTTATGTGTTATTATAACCATGTAATATCAATTTTACACCTTTATGTAAATTCAATGAGAATATTTAAAATTTCATCAAGAGTTAGTGAAAATTATTTATTCCCTGAATTACATGCCCAATTTTCTATCACCGCCACAAATGGAATATTCAGAATTTTTTAATTAATTAATATGTCATTTATATTATTTCTATAATTACTAAATTATAATAATTTCATTTCTATACCTCCCAATTCAATGAAAAAAAAAATTCTCGTTATATTTTGACCACAAGGTCTCATTCATATTCTCAATTTTAAGCAGTGTTTATTTTCATTAGTTATTCTATTATAATATATATTTCTCTTATATTTTTACATATGAAAAAACCCTCTTAATTTTTTTAGGTTATAACTATATTTAGTCCCCTTCAAAATTACTACTTTTATGTATGCCCAATTTAGAAGATCATTTATATTTCCAATATAATTTCAAGAATTAGTCCTATAAAATATTTCACAATCATAAATAAATTTTTAAAATAGTCAGTATTTTAGGGAGAAACATCTTGATAAATTTATAATTTTTTTCCAGAAAATATTATTATCCCTTCATTAGAAATCATCCTTTTGTAATTTCATAAATTTCACAAAAAATTTAACATTTTCATATTTCTCAAGACAATACTCTTGTATTTTCAATATTGGAGTTCCGTGTTCATGAGATATGCCCCATTTTCAGTTAGGAAAGTCTTAAAAAATTTAATTATTTTTGATTTTGTGAATCCTAATGATTTTCTTTGATTATTACATGAATCATAGTTATAAAACTGACTTTCTTATCCTGGGTTTTAACACACATAAAATTTATGTATGTTTTCTTGTCATTATGTGGAATGAATAGGCATTAATAAAATATTCTGATGGGTAGTAAAAAAATTAATATAGCCATGTTGTTCAATTATTAAGCATTTATATCTCATGATATGTAATGTAAGGGGCTAAGGCATGAACTTAATCCCCAATGGGACTTTATTCACATTATAATGATTGTCTTGGAGTGACCACTAACTTATACTCATGTTATCATATTTTATGTTGTTTCCATACATTTACCCAACATGTGGATTTTAATGACATGATCATTTAATTAATTTTTTTCGTACATGGTCAAAAAATTATGGTGATGATCTACGAAATCAATTTTACTCAATATTATATGTAAATTAGAAAAACAAATGATGTGAGTGGTCTACTCATGACACATAGAAATATTGTGTAGGCTGGTGGTGACACATGCAGGTGGATGTATTCTATATAACTATTTTGTGAATTTATGTGAATAAGTTTATAAAATATAAATCATTGTATACATAATGATTTCATACAAGATTATTTGTTCTCAAACAATGCATGTATACCATATACATCACACTATATGTATTTTGTTAATGCAGAAGAGGCATGAGAGGAATACCTAAAGTAATTAATATTATCATTGCATAAAGTATAATATATTTTAATACATTTATGACAATATTAACATTAAAAAATCCGATAACTTTTTAATATTAATTAATAATAATAAAACATCTATACAAATATTGAAGGTTTGATGTGACTATTCCTAGGTGGCCATAAACGGTCACAAGATAACCTCACATACAATTATGTGACATGTTGTCACATATCCATTTTAAGTATAATAACCATGATTTTATATCTCACTCAACTATAAATGAAAATGAAAATTTATTCCATAGTTAATGGTATGTTGAAAACCAAATATGAACCTCGTGAAGAGGATGAGAATTAAATCATTGGATTCTAGTTAAAGTCACACCATCTAAACCATAGGAAGAATTGAGAAGATCCACTTTTTCATGAAAATGATTCACAACCACAAATAAATCACAATAGTAAAAATCCTAAGCCTAGTCTCACCACTATGGAAGCCGCATTTCATTTCATCCATTCAAATTTGAGCGATAGATATACACTAAAAAAATCAAACATATAATTAATAAAATTTTCAAAAATGTATATGGGAAATTTTACTTTTAAATCCAATATGGATTTTTATCTAAAATAAAAAATAGTTTTAAAAATATTTTTTAACTATTTTTAATAATAACTAGTACTCGCCCGTGCAATCGCACGATGCTATAACTCAATTCTTAGATTATGCATTCACATGTTGATATGGTTCAATGCTTTTTTTAAGAAGATTATACTACATTTCAATGTTAATAATGAACATGATTATTAAATATTTTGAAATCACAAAAATAATGATACTTATTTATAATATAATTAGGCAAAATATAGAAACATCATTCAGATAGTAGATTACATTTTAGATAAATACATTTGAAAATATTTAGAAGAATTTATAAGAGATAAAAAATTATTTAACTTATCGATATTTGAATTAAATGAATGATAAGAACATTGAAATATGAAATATGATATAATTGAGAACATGATGATGTAAATAACAAAACATGTAATAAATTATTAGATTGAAAAACATATTATCTTATAGTAATATCATAATACATATTAGATTGCAAAGAAAAGTGTGTGGGAATTTCCTTCTTCAAATGCTCCATATAGGAAAAATTACCTTAACATTGATGAAATTTATGGGATGGGTAGTAAATATAATTTCATCATGGTTGATTTGGATTCTGATATGCTTCTTATAGGACCACTTCTGATGAGATAGATATGTAATTTTTTATCCTTAATTAAAGAAATACTTGATGCAATTAGTGGTGTGTGAAAAACAATTGTCCCTTTCTGTAGGGCCTGTGTCTGGTTCATATACTTATTCATGCTGACTGTCTATACATGAGTCTATTAGAGAGATCATGTTGTGGACTGCTATAATAGTATTCCAGGATGTTAATGTCGTTGACCCATCCCTCTCTCTATCCTCCCCCCTCAAAAAAATTATTTATGATCATGAGTTGGGATAATGATAAACACTTTATTAATGAACTTGAGGGGGGATTTTCAGAAATGGAGTAGAGACAAAGTTTAATGTAACCATAGAAATGGATAAAACCTGCTGAAACTGCTTAAATAAAGTACTAAATTTCTATTTAAAATAAAAACAACATCTAGACTACTTATTATGACTCAACATTCTAACAACTAAACCTCAACTGGACTAAACTACAACACTAACACAATAAATTACTACTAAAAAGACTCCATTCCCCCAATAGTAGTCAACTTGTTACCTTTGAGTAAGATAGATCCACTATAATGCAATTTTCAAATCCAGTGAATTAAATACTTCAATTCTTAGCTTTTTAGTTTTTTCTCTCACACAAACCATCCCAATAATCAATAAAAATTCAATACAAAGCAGTAAATGAGCACATAAAAGTAGCATCAATGTGGTGGTCGCTGCAATACAGTTTGGGTTGCTTTTTGAACCACTGGCTATTTGTATGAGCCTTCATGGGCAGCTCCCAGTTCAAGACCTTCCGGACTGTTGTAATCTGGAAATGGATGCGGTGATATTAATTAATGAATTGAAGTAGTTGATGTCTTTAATGAATATCTAATTGATGAATCATTGGATAATGACTTGATAACAGATGAACACTTCAATAGAAATATAGATAAAGAAGAATGAATGTATGTAATCGTAAAAAATTCTTAAATATTTTTATGTAATGTATGCGATCGATCATCATCAGTGCATTTAATATATTAAAAGTGGACAGCATATTGAGAGTGAATGGAAACATATATACATTAAAAAAATCATATTATAGTGAAGAAAATAGATTATAAACACATAAACAATGACGTTATTATCAAAATAATGTTTCATTTTTCAAACAACTCATCAGAAGTGATATGTACTTTTAATGATTAAGTTGAAAAAACATATTGAAAACTGTTTGTAGTGGTGTTTTTTTAGATAAGTACCTTAAAGCGCAACCTTAACACTTCAGAAAATAAAAACAGTGAGTTTATGCATTGCCCACCTATGATGTGGCAGATGAAGAGGATGAACTCCTTGGTGCTGGATCTCTGGAAGTAGAAGAAATGGTTTGTATCCAATGCTGATGATAGGATGATCGGGTCTGATCCCCTATTCATACAGCATTTCAATACCAGAATCTCTATAAACATGTGTAAGTAAATGACAAGGCATAAACAAAAATATAAAAGAAAATCAAAAAGAAAAAAACATCAATTATATAAACTAGAAACAATAACCATAAATATGCACTACATTGCTCAAAGATGAAAATGTTTTCTGCTATTTTTTTTAATTAATGAATGCATCTACACACCTTGAGCAAACTCCAAATATTTATAGATAAGAAAAAAGAACGGTCTTAATTTGTAATGACAAATTTTCTTCCTTCATGTACCCTTCCTACATCAAATAAAATAAATATTAACTTTGTGGTCTGAAAAAAACAAATATAAAATAGAAAAAAAAAAACAACAGGGAAAAAATAGATAAATTTTCATATCAATTATACCACCTCAAATTAGATAGTTATGCATGTTAATGCCGAAGTCTATTAGAAAAAAAAAGATTTTCATAATTATGATATAGTGGGTTTTCATGGATGAAAATTTCAATGCACCACAAAAGATTTGGTTAGAGAAGCCATCATCTTTCCACCAAAGTCAATCCCAACTGTTCATGAAATTCCTACAAGACAGGAAACAAAAACAGTAGTGTACCTACAGACATGAAAGCATATTTATTCTCACTTTCACCAATATGTCATCCAACTTGATGGGCAATAGGTACCTGAAATGAAAATTCATTAATGATCAGAACAACTAATACTTATATATAAAAATGGACACAATAACATAGGAAATTCATGAATGGGACTATTAAGACCTGTAAAATGTGTTGTTTTTAGGATTCCAGACCATTATCCTTAATATCACTAGACGATGGAAAGTAAATCAAAACTGACATACCACTATTGAAATCAATCAGTGATTCTGAAGAGAAGGTATGAGGAAAATAGTTTAAACTACCGAAAAAACTGTGTTAAACACAACCAAAACACTCCATGGATGGTTCTTATGAACATACATGTTCTTGGAAGACACGGTATACCCAAAAAAAGAAGTAGAGGTACCCAGGTTTGAAGAAGAGGGATATCCTGCCTCTGATATAGAATCATGAAAAATAGGTAATTGGAGTCAGCTAGAGTTTTGACATGGATCCGTAGGATTGTAGGAGACAGGGTTGTTCCCATTTTTTCCTGCTACAAACCTAAAACTATAGTCCACAATTCTGTCCAAAACCTGTTGATTTTCATTGAATAGATACAAAATTTTAAAAACTGTAGATGTGTATCATATCATTGCAATCAATTTATTGAAACAGAAAAGTTATTATCTTGAATTTGCATATTGGATTCAGTCACATCCAAGTATAGATGACCATAAATTTTCATTGTAATTAACATATTTAAAAACATGAACTACTATTCAATAGTTACAATTGAAAATTTACTTGGAAACAAATTAATCAAAACAGAATACATGTTTTGTATATAAACTAAACAGACTGTAGCAGAACACATGTTCTATTATAATAAAGTTAACTTCTACAATAAAAACTCACACATAATCAAAAGAAATTTAACAATGTGTGGAATTACCTATATGGCGGTGTTAAATATTTCGAAACAGCCTGTGGGTGTGTCATGAATGGTTTAGTTTACAGATATCAAGGTGAATGAGTCTTCATCTACTACAACAGAGTATTCATCTTAATGAAAAGCATGTTAGAGAATGAATAAAATACACATATTGACGTACCTGTTATAGAATGAATAGTGTTGTGGAAAAACGTATAAAATTCCCAAACACTACCCACCTGGAAGATGTATGCATAACCCATGATTTTTCCTAGATTGAAACCCAAAATAAAAAAACATAAAAACCTATGAAGCTGGTTTCTTTGTATCAATTACTAACCTATAAATGAAGTAATTTTATTCTAAGTCTCCCAACTATGTAATATTTGAATGGTTCCACAGGAGACCATCACACATTTTTGTTGACAATATTCCATCTAAGGAACCTATTCATGAACAGATAGGAAGAAGAAATAAATACTCATGAAGTGGGATGTCAAGTCATGTGGAGATGCTCTAAAATTTTTGAATTGGAGAAGGATGTTCAACAAAAAAAAGGATTCATAAAAAATGTATTTCATTACCTGGAAAACATAGAATATCTACAAAATGAAACACAATGATATTTATATAATCCACCCTTAATTATGATGTTAATGGACTTGTATTTAAATCAATATGGAAAAAATTCTATGAAGTAGTGACAACATTTAAAAAAAACAAACGATCAATGGAAAATATTTTGATTCAAAATGAAATCCAAAGAAAGAATCATCTTATTCATGCTCAAGGGAGAAATAGTGATATAGGATACAACATTATGTGTATTTTTCCAGTTTTCTAAAATCTAATTAATATGGATGGATGGTTTTCAAGTAGTAAATAGGTATGTAGATGTTCAAAAATGGGAAACATATACATGATCTTAGAAAGACCAGATGACATCAACATATAATGTACATACAAATGAAATTAGCTGCATAAATTGTAATTTGTGTAGTGGAGTCATATTACATATTCCAAAATAAAATTCTATTGGAAAAAATTCATGATAGTTGAGATATTTCCTGTCATTCCATGGAGGTGAATCCCACAGGGGTTGAGTAGTTGAAGGCGGAGCACACAAAGGTGAAGACGGACCACATAGAGGTGAAGACGGAGCACGTGGAGGAGGAGCAAATGACGGAGCATGTAGAGGCGGTGGGGTGGCAAGAGGATATCATCTGAAAGAACACTAGTTCGAGATGGGGGTATCGAGAGTGGGAATAGAGAGGTGGAGAAAGGTTGAGATACCGTGCGGATAGGCAACGTGGATAATAAGAGATAGGCCATGTATAGAATAATTGATGTGGATGAACTTAAACATGACACGTGGCAGTGGAGAATACCTATGATTAGTATATATATATAGATATGAAATCCAATAAAATGTTGACGGTAGTTGAGGAGGTAGAGGGAGCAAAGAAATGGGTTACCGAGCAGAGCTGTCAATTGATGTAGAGATCCTCTGGTTTAGATTGAGAGACTTCGACCACAAAACCTTTCAAAGAACCATTTTTGATGACTACAGTATCTTCAGGAATAATATTTAAATACACTACAAATCGTGGTTGGTAATGTAGATTCAGAGGAGGCGGAGGAGAAGGCAGAGTCCCTATATTAAAGAAGATGTAGCTGGAGGAGTCGAAGGTGGAGGAACCAAAATGGGTTCACACAGAGGCTGAGTGGCAGCTGGATAGAGAATTCGAAGAGCGGAGTGGGAGAGATGATTTGTGGGGGGGGAGGTGAAAACCTAGATTAGGCACGAGGGGATCAGGTTGGGGATTCAGCAAGGGGAATACATGGAATATTGGGCACCCTGTAGCGTGGAGGATTATAGGAGGAGCACGTGGAAGGAAGGGATACCTAAGATTAGTATATTTAGTAGATTCCACTCACCACATATATAAGGCCCGATTCTGAGATGAACGTATAGGCATGCTTGCTTCACCAGCTTGAAAAATCTGAGCAAATCATATATCCCTTAAAAATAGTGCTGCATACAAGGAAAATAAACATTTAAAAAAAATATTCTATCTATATATCAAAAAGTACATGAAACACTGATTTCCTAGAAGATGAAACAGAATAATATATCAAACAAATACTGGTGTCAAACAAAAAAATATGAAATGAAACATTATGAATATAAAAATAGAAATAATAGGGAGAAATAATTACCTTCAATCTTTGATATTGTTACATTGAAAAGAATGAGATATTGATAAATATACCCAAATCAAAGAAGACATGTAAAGTCATTGATTGCATACATTCACCGATGCAATGAACATACAACATAGAGATCTCAACTGCTTTAGAAGACCTGAAAAAATGAAATTGAATTAAAAAATAAATTTGAAGACAAATTGAATCTTGTTGTTGTGTGAGAACCAATATCACCATTCAATTCTACTTCGAAGCCATATAAATAATAAGTACTCATAGAATATGAAAACAAACAAAAGTGCATGCATTTTAAAAAATTCAAAAATTTCATTACTATATGAGTGAAATCATCACAGCTTTGGTTTGATGGGTGATCTTCATTGTTGATCCCATGAAAATAAATTTGTTGTTCGAACCAGGTGAGTAGATGATATAAAGTAGAAAACCCAAAATGAAAAATGAAAGCACTATAAAATAAATTCATGGAAACTATGGAAAGTTAATTTAGAGAATAACCTTAGTATTCTCATCGCATGTATGATGTATATATAAAAAATAGTTAAATTAAGCGAACTTTAACTATAGGAAATGAATAGAAAAATAACCTTAGTATTCTCATTGCATGTACAATGAATGAATGTCTATTTTGTAATATAAAAACTATATAAAATAATAAATGTATTAGATTATTTAGTATTGTAAGAGATGTTATAAGGAAAGGTGTGATGATAATACATGAATACAATAAATAGATATCAGGACTAATAATATATACCGATGGTTAGTCAAAGAATTCAAAAACTAACAATATCTCAACAACTGAGCAGTGATGTGGAGGAGGTCCACACCTGTACAAAATTGGTGAAAATGGGGAAGATTGTTGATTAGAAGGCATGTATAGGAAGTTTCCACCTGAAGTAAGAGAGAAATCACTGATTTATAACCATAAATGTCTACAAAAATTAAGCGCATCAAACAATAAATATGTACAACAAATTTAGCGTATTAAAAACATTAACATATTTCAATTTTAATCCCAAATGATATTTTTCAATGTATCTAAAACATTCACAAATATGCTACCACATACTAATATTTAAAAATTATACTGAAACCTGATTCAGCAATCCACTTAACTAGTTATATCTTTCGTGTTTTTAGTCTTCCTAAAATTTGAAAAACTCATCATGATAGGGCATTGAAGAATTAATGAAAGGAAATATGCAAACCATATACAACATATGCAACGTCTAAAGTAATATGTAATTTTTTGTTTCAAACATGTGAGAAGATAATAGAAATTAGAAATTCTATCATGAAAAAGGAATGCACTGGTAAATAAGTTCATGACTATTGTGAAAAGATAATTTAGAGAATAATATGTAGTTAAATTACATGCATCAAAGAAAAGAACAAAATATCCATTAAAATTATCATTAATAATTGTAGTGTTTACAATATCAAATATTTTTAGCACTAAAAAACACATATGAAACATAGTTAAATTAAGATAAATGATATTTTAGGAAATCAATAGAAACCAAACCTTAGTATACTCATCACCCGTACAATGAAATAATGTCTATTCGGCGATTGAAAAAAAATATAAAATAAGAAATTTATGGGATTAGTTAGTACTATAAGACAATTGATGAATAATGGTATGATGAAAATACATGAATAGAATAAAGTGTTTTCCGAAATAATAATATTTACAAATCATTAGCCAAAAAATTAAAAAACTAACAATATATCAACAGTTGATAGCTCATGTGGTGGAGGCCAAAACGTGAACAACATTGGCGATCCTGGGAAATATCGTTGATGGGATGGAATGTATAGGAGTTATCCACCTAAAATAATAGAGGAACCACCGGTTTATAACCATAAATATGTAAAAAAAATTAAGAGCATCAAACCATATATATGTATAAAATTTAAGAGCATCAATGACAAGCTAGTTTTTGATAACTCGTATTAAAAAAAAGAGTGCTAGAATCGCACAAATGTAGTGAAATTTGGTATCAATACATTAAAAATTAAAACATTAAAGTGAAACAGATATAATGTCCACTATGAATGGAATCAGAGTAATTTATAAAAACATAAATGACAACTACTTAGAAACATCATAAAAAATAGTGGATACATTGTGTATTGAATGAAATAATTTAAGAATACCTAAACTCCAAGAATCTCCCATCTGGGAGAAAAAATTCCGTATCTACCATGGAAAATATTATAGTTGATGACAGATTAGAAGAGAAGAAGAATCACAGGGTGTAAACGGTGAAACAATATTGGATATGTATTGTAATATTGTTTGATAATAAAACATGAAACCCAAATTATTAAATCTAGAACAAAATGGAAAATGTTTCTGGAATTGAGGAGAATAATTCAAATTATTATGAGAACGTACCTATTTATGGATCTCTAAGATCATTGAAGATGGTTTTAGTGATCGTAAAGGGGTTTAGGTATTTAGCAATAATCGGAGGAGAGAATGGAGGGGATGTTTTTTAGCAGTAACCCAAATTCAGTGCTAAAATAATTATGTGTTGGTGGTCGAAGATGAAGAATCTTTTGGAGGTGAGCATATAAGAAATCTATGTTCCCCACTAACCGAACAATGTTGGTAGAATCATGAAAATGAGGAGGTTGAAGAATTATGAGTATTCTGAAGCAAGGATAGAGGAATCAATTCTCGCATGTAACCTAAAAACGGTGGCATGCAGAAGAGGTTTAGGTAGTCAAAAATGAAACAATAGTCGGAGGCAACGTCATGAGACGGAGAAACTGCGAATGAAAATCCAAGTTGGATAATGATCCTAAAGTAAAGGTATGGTGAAATCATCATAAGGAGGAAGACGGAGTAGGAGGTCGACAGAAAATAGGGAAACTAGAAAGAGGATGACCCCGACATCGGGATTTCACCGGAACCCTAGGTCATGAAGAGCTCAATCCAGAACGCGATATGAAAAAGTAAAATGGTGGAGGGTAGAGTATAAAATGGTATAAGGAGGACGTCTAGATGGAGGTCGATAAGTACGGATTTTCCGTGAAATGCTGGATGATGGAGGATGATGGAGGCAAGGGGAATGTTTGTCGAGGCTCACAATAATTCAGAGAGAGAGAGATACTGAGGCAGAGGAACAAAGAGATAACACGCAGGAGAGGGATATGTGAAGAAATGTAGAAATGACACATAAGGGAAAAATGATGTGAAGGCCTGGTATTTTGACATGTGGTAGTGGAGAAAATCTAAGATTAGTATATATATATATTTTTTTAAAATAGATGAAAATTTTCATAAAATGTTTGTATTCAAGTAGGAGTATCTAGTTAGAGGTGAATCATAATTGTAAAAAAAACTTTTTAGATGAACATGGTAAAAAAATTAAAATTAATTTTATTATATGAAGAAAATATGGTTAGAAATTTCCAGATGTAAAATCAAATAATATAAATCAAATGTTATCTTATTAAAATGAAATTTTAATTACACTACTAATTGAAATTATAGGAAAAAAATTAAAACATTTAATGATGTGCAAATTTTCCCTAATGGGATGAAAAATTAAAATGTTTTGACAAATATTCCATTTTAATTAGTAATGGGTCTATCAACTCATCAAAATGGAATTCCTTGTTACAAAGAACAATATAATTGAAAATTACTTGCCAAATAACTTCCTATGCCATTTTCATGGTCCTATAGGAGAGATTATCTAATTATACATACATTATTTGAATAGTGTAGATAATGTATATCAATTACTAATAATATATGTATCCATTATAATAGTCATTTAATAGTGTCCAATTAGTACCGTTCAATTCATGACATAACTCATCTAACAAACCCATGTTCAAACATAATTTAAATATCTTTAACTATTATACAGCTGTGCAGTAATCCCGATTAAAAAACAAAGAAAATTTTATGTTTTGTTACTATTCATTCAACATTTTCCATCTTGTATAGTTTCTATATTCTCGTTTCTCCTAGTATAAAATATAGATATGATTTTGAAGGATAAATTACTCCCATTTTATATCAGGATATATTTTAATTCATAATGGTTGATAATGGAATCACACACTAAATATTATAAGCATGCACTATATAAAACTTTATTTCAAGATTCACGACCATATAATATAATGAAAATATCTATTATGAGATATATGGATGTAAACGTGAGAATCATTTTAATCGAAAATAAAATCCCATGGACAATGGAAAAAGAGATCCAAAACATGTCATGTCCAAACTGAATTACACAATTTATGTAGGGATACACACATGCAACAACAGATAATAATATAAGTAAATATAATATGATTATAAAAAATATATAATATATTACAGAGAGTATATAGAAATAATAGTTTTAGTATACTTCTGTTTGATTCTAATAAAAAATATAGGAAAAAATGTTATGAACATTTTATAATGTATAAATTATTCCTCATAGAAAGGAAACATCAAATTGATCACTAAATAAAATTGAATAAAAAAAGTAAATTGGATATTGAAAAATCACATAATATTGCCCAAAATAAGTGACAAATTACACTAAATATGATATAAGTCTTGTACATAATGAAACCTTGGTTTTTCTAAAATTACAGTTCAATACAACTTAACCAAAAAAGTATTTTAAGTTGGTGATTTATTAATGTATGAAATTAATTAAAAATGGATAAAAGTTAAATGAGTATATACAACAAATCTATTAAAAAATGAATTAATGTGTATATGAATACATTTCTCTATGTTCTCGGAGGAATAATGCACATTACATTAAATGATTATCATAAAACATCTTTTCCCCTCCACATTATATCAACTACATAACATAATATAGAGTGTCTCTTGCAAAATTACATAATCATATAATGTAATGTCGAGAGGGGAATTTTTTTTTGGATTCATAAAATTTATTCTTCATTTAATAGAGAAATAAACACGCTAATTATACATAGAAAACATCTCTGATAAAGGAAATGAGATGAATCCCATTTTCATGACTGACCCATCCTTTAGAGAATAATAAATAATATGAATGAAGAAAATAAATAATGGAAAACTGACATGATGTGTGATCCAACCTTGACTCTTCATTGTTTGCTTAATTAAGGTCCAACATAGCTACACATGAATATATCAAGCTTGTTTCTAATGTCATGTATAACTGGAAAATGCATGCACTAATCCTAAAAAATTAGTTTTAGTGTATTCTGTCATATGAATCATATTTATACATTTTTTGTGCATAAAAAACAATATATAGTGGGTTCAATATAGTAATATTGAATAAAAATCACCAATAGTGAATGGAAAAATATGTAATTTTAAAAAATATATACATATAGAAAAAAATATGCTGAATAAATTAAAAATAATAATAGTGAAAAAACTAATAGTGAATACAATATATAAAAACTGAATAGAAACACAGATAGCATTGATTCAATTTTTATAAAACATTTTTTATTATGATTCCATGAGTTATAGAAAACATTATTTCCTTGGGAAGGATTCATTAACATTTTTATTATTTTATTCTATAAAATTATATAAAATTATTCCAAAAATAATTTTAAATTTATTCTTGTTATAATTTTCATATTTATTTAAATGAATAACTATAACTCAATTTTAATGTAATAGCTATATAGTCAAAGTAATCATATATTCATTACATTGAGGTTATTTAATGTCAATGATGTTGGAATATGAAGAACCATATACTAAACTGGAAATTCATCTAATGTATAAGAAATATTCACTAATTAAGTTTACGAAAATCATAGTCATATAATGAAAGTAGCAGGCCATTTTTTTAATTATAAATAAATCCCATTAAATTTTTAAAATAAATAATATAAAGGGTTGTTTTAAAATGTAAAATATCAATCAAAATGGGTGTTATGTTATCTTATTACGTCAATCACATTCATTTCATTGACACTTATGAAGTAATAGAAGAACATTACAATCATAAACAACACAATATGACCTAAAAGACAAATATAGATAAAAAATCACAAACTACAACCAATTTATGCTAAATTCATATAGAAAGAACACAAGAAAAAAATTTTTGTAAGTATTATTTTAAACAGAAATGGAATCAGAATTTCAATGGATCTTTATTTAATAAAACATCAATTTAAAATAATAATAAAATATTACAATAAAATGAAATTGTAATCTAGAAGATAAACCCGAATTTGGTATCTAGAGAAATAATAATGTTGATTCAAGTAGAATACCAGATACAGATCTAGGGAAAGTGAAGTCTTTATAGTATTAGTAGGTAAATATATTAATAGAGTGTAGAGTAAATAATTATATAACATCATCAATTCGAGCAAATGAAATTGGTTTTCTCAGGTCAGTTTTCTAAAAATTGTGCATTGAAATTTCACCATTTCTAATATTCTAGAAAAAGTAAACACTATTAGTTTATAAGATATTATAGAAATATTTTTTTCCATTTAATTTGTTTTAATGGAATACTGATTACCAATAAATAGTCAAAAATTTAATGAAAATATTAAAGGTAATGAAGCATCATGTAATATACAATATCAAATTGGTAACTAATATTTATGGGGAATATTGTAAATAGATACCTCAAAATGATACCAGTTTGAACATATATAATTTAAAAACTCATAAAAATATGTAATTAAAACACACAAAGATCATAGTTAATTTAAACACAAATAGAGAATATATAATTGAAAGACCTAGAACATATTTAATTTTCACCTGAGTAAGTTACCAGCAAGAAAATATGTAGCTGAAACACAAACAAAACCAATTGATACAATATTAATAATTTTATATTTTATCATTATGAATTATAAGGAAATGAAAATTACATAATTATTGAAATGATTAAGTCGAGTATTTAAATTATTTTATCAATTATATTTATATTTTACAAATAATCCAACACAAAATTGGATTACATATCATATTTAATAATGAATTCATTTTTAAAACCATCTCTAATTATCTCACTAACTGAGTGCCCTAGTCAATGAGGAAAACCAATAAAATGATTTATGGGTCATGTTTGGGAAACTAACATGGATAATGGAGATACTACAAAGAGATATAGGTAAGGGTTTATGTAGGATGAAAAATCCAATTCCACTTCCCTTTCTCATACAAATATCATATAAAATTAGGCCCTAAGAGTGAATTACATTGGAACATCACTGATACCAACTGATGACCAAGATAAAATATTAATTGAATGATGTAATCCAAAATAAAAATTATATTCAATTTAATAATAATTAATGATAAATAAACTAAGGAAAAATTATAACAATTAAATTCATAAAGAAAAATTAATAAAAGGGGGTAGATCAAGTAACATAGAAAAGAAAAATAATATCCGAAAAATTAATATGAAGTATATAAACCATAAAATTTATACCTTGGAATGATAGGGAGAAATAATGTAATATAATTGGAATATAAAGAAAATAAGAGTTTTGAATAAAATATATGAATCATTTTTAATTTACCTAGAATCAAAATTACAATATTTGAGTAAAACACCATTACCTTCCCCTTTACCTACCAAACTAGCCTTAATATTGGCTAATGTTGGTTCTTAGTCAATGCATTTTTATTCCCTTTTATTCAAACCAACTAAATGAAGTTAGTTTAAAAGTAAAAATTAATGGTCATTTATCAAGAATTGAATATCAATGATTTAATGATAAAATATACCAAATGTGTATTTAAACATCTCTAAGATCATCTCATAGTCAAAAATTTAAAATAATTCTTACTCAAAAATGTTAAATAGAATAAATTATAACTATTAGTGTAAAACTGTAATTATGGAAGAAAATAAAACTCAAGCATTATTAATCAAAACTCAAAAATCATAATAATAATGAAATTTTCATGATGGTATGATAATACTTAAAAAGGTCCTCATGATAAAACAATCACATATTAATCATCTCTTGATCAATTAGTTCTTAAGAAATAAATTACGAATATAGAGTGAAAAATACAAGATTTGCATATAAAATAAAATTTATATGGTATAAACAGCATGAATGGTTATCAAAATGGTGAGGAATATGATTTAATAATGATGGGAATAAAAAATTTAATAAGAGGAATCACATTTTTTTTTAAATTCAATTTTTTCTACCAATTAATTTGTATCCAAAATATATATATATATGCCTTTTCAAAATTTGTATTCCATGTTTTTGAAAACATATCAATTTATGTGTAATTTTCCCTTGTTACATATTTTTCATGTTATGATGAAAAATAAAGTATCCCAAAAAATTTAAGAAGAAAATAAAACTAGTGAATTCTTAATCAAATTTAATAAATTATATGAAAACTCAAAAAACATTAACTATGTCATCAAAATTCGTTTGGGATTCAATTTATTAAAAAAACAGATTCAAATGTTGTGGAGAAGTTATACTTGATGAACTTGGTTTTGAATATAAATATTAAAACTCATGATCTAAATATTAAAAGGAAGGCATTAAATATACACAAACATCAATGATTTTCCGAACGACAATTAATACATTATAATAAATATGGAAATTAAATATCTATAGAAATAATATAATTCTTTCCAAATACAAAAACCATGATGAAAGTGGATTTGGATTTGGGGTACATGACCATTAGGTATGTGGAATACATCATTATTCATATCTATAAGATAAAAAATTAATTTTAGGGGTTATGCCATATTTTCTATTGAGGTAAAAATAATAATAATAAGGGCATTTGAATGATCAATTGAACAGGGGTATACAAAAATATGTTTTCATAATTCAAAAAATATATTTTATAAATTACATGAATTATTTAATTTTCTTTTGAGAATGAACTAGTTCGTCGATGGTCAAAATGGAATGTGTATATGAGGGAAATTGAATAAATTATATGATATTGGAACATTAATGATATGAAATCATGAATCGCTAAATATGCTTTTTTTGAAGATGATGTGTTGTAGAGAGAGAGATTGATGATATGTATTTGGATGAGAAGGTATTGGGGGTTTTAGAGATAGAGATCGAGGTAGAGGGTTCATTGGAGGTGGAAAGGGAGGAGGAGGATGAGGATCCAGAGATGGAGACAAAGGTGGTGGAGGAGGCATATATTTATCTCGATGTTGTATAGTTAGAGGCATAAATTGATGAATAGGTGGTGGAGGAGGTGGATACCTGTACAGAGGGGGTGGAGGAGAAGGGTTGTTGGGGAGGTAAATGGGTAATCATGAGGGGAGGGAGAGGATTGTCAGGGTTGTGGGGTAAAAATTCAAAAGGGGATTTGGGGAGGGTGTGCGGAATGGTGGAGAGTGAGACAAATATTTGTTAATTATTGTGGAGTTGAAACATGGTGTATACTACCATCATGAACATATGTAGTTGAAACACACACGTAACCAATACAAAAATATTAATAATTTAAAATGTGATAAATTTCAACTATAATAAAAATTAAATTACATAATTCTTAGAATGCTTAAGTCATATCTATAAATCATTTTTTTAATTCTGTTTCCATTATAAAACTAATCCAACTAAAATAAATTTAATCTCCTAATTTTATAAATAATGAATTCCCTTTGAAAATGGTTTCCCATATCCAAAAGAACAAGTGATAATTTTTCTTGATAAAATTTAATGGATTCATAACACTTTTATATAGATATAACAAAAAAAATAAATATGAATAATCAAATTTATTTAAAATTAATAGATTTTTATAAAAAAATTATAGTGGGAAAAATTAATCAAAGAAACCTTATTTATTTTTGAATGTATTTGGTCAGGTTTATTGACTCCAAACAAAAATATGGATAAATGAATGAAAATAATATTTAAGGAAATGAATGAAAAATGAATCAATATATTATATACATGAAGAAATAGAAGAATATATCGATATACTAGTACCTATTTTTTTTAATAGAACCTTGTCTAAGTATATCAGTAGACAAGTACCATGCTCTATGAGGATAATTGATGAAATGAAATATGGGGTGAAGGTTAGGGAAATGTCATGGATAAGTGAGATATTACATATAGATATGGGAATGGGTTTATGGAGGTTGAAAATTCAATTCAACTTTCCTATTGTCTTACCAATATCATGCCAAATTGGACCATAAGAGTGACTTATCTCGACACTTCACCGATTCCAGTTGACGTTCTTGAAAAAAAAATTTAAGGATGTCGGTTGTACTATAAACAATAAAAATTTTAAGATAAATTTAGGCACAATAATCAAATTAAATAGTATATAAATTGAATTCAGGATGAAAAAAACCACATATCGCCGATCATGTAACAAGAAAAATAAAAATTAATTATAACAAAAATAATATGAATTTTATGCAACACAATATTTGTACCTTGGGTATGATTTGAAGAAAAACATGATTGTAAATGGAATAAAAGAAAAAAGTCTGTTTCACATGTAAGATATATTCATTTTTATTTAACCTTCTATCAAAATTTTAGGATTTTATGAAAACTTGTTCACCTTCCCCTTCCCTTACTAGAGTAAGAATTAATATTATCCAACCATGGTGCCTTATAAAAGTTTTTTGATGCCCAAGAAGAAAATCCTACCAAATGAATCCAGTCAAAAAATTTAAAATAAATGATTTGTTTATAAATAATTTAAGGTCAATGATTTACTTATAAAATATATTTAATGTGTATTTAGGCACATATAAGATCATATAATAGGGAAAATTTTAAAATAATTCATTCACTGAAATTTTAAATAGAATAACACCTAACTATTATTGTGGAATGGAATGAAGGTAGAAAATAGAACTCAGGAATTATTTATTAAATCTAAAAAATCTAAATGACAATAAAAATTAACTAAGGGTGTGATAAGAATTAAATAGGTCAACATGATAAATAAACACATATTCTACTTCTATTGAGAAGTTATTTCTTAGGAACTGAATTAATAAATTAATGATAAAATTTTTATTATATTAGTACATATTTATTAAATAGAACCTTCACTAAGTAACACACTGGAAGAGCATCCTAGTCACTGAGGATAACTGATAAAATGACTTATATAGATAGGTTAGGTAACTAATGTGGAAGAGTAAAATAGTACAAAGAGATATGGGAAGGTGGTTATAGGGGAAGAAAAATGTACTTCCACTTTCCCATTATCTTACCAATATTATACCAAAATGGGTCCTAAGAGTGACTTAACTCAACTCTTCACCAATACTAGTTAACACCCATGAAAAATTGTTAATTTAGATATGCTATTTAGACCAAAATTATAGATATTTTAAAAAAGATTGATTATAAACAATCTAAAGAAACAATATAATAATTATATACTAAAAGAAAAATTAACCACATATGGTTGATCAGGTAGCATAAAAAGGAAAACTAATTTTTGGAAATTTAATATGAAGTATATACAAGCCCAAAAATTATAATTCAGACATTTTTTTGTGAAAAAATAATGTCATGAAAATGTAATAAAAATAATAAATGGTTTTAGATTTAGGAAATGAATTATTTTTAATTTACGTAGAATCAAAATTCTAACATTTGAGGAAAACAAGGATCCCTCCCCCAATCCCTACCAAACCGGGCCTTATAAATTTATTACCTTAGTGCCTCGTCAATTTCTATTGATTCCCCCAAAAAACTAACTGAATGATTTATGTAAAAGATAAATATTAAAGATCGTTTTGTATGAATTAATTAACAATGATTTAATGATACAATATACCAATTATGTCTCTAGACCTCTATAATAACTTCTCATAGTGAAAATATGAAAACAATTCATTAACTGAAAATTTATATGGAATAAATCATAACTATTAGTATGTAATTAAATTAATGATGAAAATAGAATATGTTCATTGTTAAACAAAAATAAAAAATCATAATTACAATATAATTGTTATGAGTGTTTGGTAAGAATTAAATAGGACATCATGATAAAAAACACACATATTCAACTTACGTTCCATACATATTGATGATGAGATCAGTTAATAAATTAAAGGGATGATCTGGATCTTATTTGTACTAATTTTATTAAGTAAAATCGTCTTTAAATATCTCTCTAACTGAGTACCATGATCATTGAGGATAACTATTAAAATGATTTATGCGGTGGGGTTGGGGAACTCACACGGGGAAGTAAGCTAGTACACTAATATATTTAATGAATGATATGGTGGAGGAAATATCTAATACATCTTTATAACATTCTTAACAATCTCATAAAAAAAATTCCATAAGAATGACTTACATTAGTAATTTACCAATACCACTAGATTCCCCTAATAGATGGTAATTCAATATGGTATGTTAGACAAAAAATTAAAGGAAATTTATGATGAATTGAAGATCAATGATCTAATTAAAATTTATAATAATTAAAATATGATATAAATAATAATTATAGATGGTCGATCAAGTAAGATAAAAACTACAAATAATTTATGAAAAATTAATATATAGTATATGAAACCCAAAAATTTATACCTTGAGTATGTTTGAGAGAAAACATGGATTGTAGAGGGAATAAAAAGAAAAAAAATAGATTCAAATTAATTATATTGATCGTTTTTAATTTAAATAGAATTAAAACTCCAACATTTGAGTAAAAAACCATTCCCTTCCCATTTCCATATGAAAAAGGTCTTATGATTGGCTAAAAATTGTGCATCATCAATGCTTTTTGATTCCTCTAAAAAGAAACCAACTAAATTAAGCAAGTAATAAAACTAAAAATCATTTATTAGGAATTTATGATTAATGATTTAGTGAAACAACATTACAGATTTCTATTTGTGCTTCTTTGAGATCATCTCATAGTGCATTTTTTTAAATAATTTTGACTCTAAAAAGTTGAATAG
This sequence comes from Viscum album, assembly GCA_963277665.1. NCBI lineage: Eukaryota > Viridiplantae > Streptophyta > Magnoliopsida > Santalales > Viscaceae > Viscum > Viscum album. Next base: position 625,307,682 of record OY728133.1, read on the forward strand.
AATAAATAATAACCATTATAGTGGAATGATTTAAAGGGAAAAAATAAAACTCATTCATCACTAATCAATATTCAGAAATAATAATAACAATGAAAATTTAATGGGGATGTTATAAGAATTAAATTTATACTTTTACTAAAAAACTCACATATTAAACTTATATAGTGTTGTTATAGTTGATGAACTCAATTATGAAATTAAAGAGAAAAAATAAAGAACTAAATGTAATTTAGAAGGAATTCAGTATACAAATATGTTAAAGATTATCAAAATAGTGATGAATAAGATTTAATAATTATGGGAGTAAAAATTCAATTGGAAGAATCTCATTTTATTCAAAATTCAATACCTTCCACAAATTAATTTGTATCAAACAAATATATCTCCTTTTGAAAAATTATTGTTACGATGAAAAGAAAAATCCCCGAAAAAATTCTGGAAGATTGTAAAACTCATGAATTATTAACAAAAATTAAAAAGCTATGTTAACAATCAAAACACAGTAAGGGTGTGATCATAATTAGTTATGATTATATGTTATGAAATGAAGAGATTCAAATGATGTTGAGCAGTCATAGTTGACATACTTAATTATGAATTTAAACTAGAAAATGAAAGACCTAAATAAAAATAGGAATGAATTCAATTTGAAGACATAAAGTGTGTCTAGAAAAATGAAAAATGCATTATTGTGAATCTGGAATAAAAAATCTATTGCTATATTATTATTTTTTCAGAATTTCAATACTTTGAAAATAGTGGATGTGGTGTCTAGGGATATGAACATTACATATATGAAATACAACATTATTCATCTCTAGAAGATGAAAAAAATTATAGTTAAAGATTATTCCATATTATTCCTTAAAATTAGGTAAAAATAATAAAATAAGGTGTATATGAAATGTAAAACAAACACTACTAAACAATAAAAAAATGTTAAAATAAATCATCAAAAACATTTTAAAAATTACACAAACACATTAAAATGGTTTTCTGAAGATGACGTAATTTGTCGATTATCACTACCCACTCCCTTCCAAGTGTAAATCTCATAAGACAACAATGGGAGGAGAGAGAGAGTGTCACTCGAGTCCTACATCTAGTAGGCCCTAGGCTAGTGACAAGAACCAAGGGTATAGTAAACACACATATGGGAGACATTAACCTTAATAGAACACATGAAAAGAGAGATATAATACAAAAAATAGCCAAATCCGGCCAAGAATAAAATATAATATAAAATTTAAGGTGTAGATATATAATTTCAAGAATTAACTACTACATGTAAATTGAAATTCTGTAAGTACCAAAGGAAGGTAAAGATAACATCGACCATGAAGCATAATGCAGTCTTGCAAAACCCCAAGCTAGTAGTAACAAGATTGATCTCTATCCCAGTCTAACTTACATGAAATACTATTTATATAACGTATCGAGATCATAAAAATATTATCAGTATGTTACTCCAAGAAGCCACACACGCAATGTAATGAGATCATGCTAATTTACAATGAACAATAATTGAAACTAACTTGTCACCTAGAAAGGTATACTATGTTCCAAACCTCACTATGGATTTTATCACCAAGTATCACATATAATAGATTATAATATAATAATAAATATCAAGTGTACCCCACTACCACTTCACCAGTTTTTCTTCTTTTCCCCAACAAAACAATTCTTGAGAATCTATTTCTAAAAGGGATAGCCATAAGTCACTAGGGAGAAGCACCAAAAAGTGAACCTCATGAAACTCACCACAAAATCCTCACAACCAAAGGTTACTAGGTATTTTTGATATCAACCACATCACTGATAACGTGTATCATAAATCTGGTATTATACCTCTAGCCATTATAGTCCATGCACTAAGTAAGGATACTCAAGCCATTATAGTCTATACATATCATATCTATAGTATCCCATGGGAAAATATATCTAGAATGTATGTGTGTGAAATAATCACATGACATTATGTCCTACTATATACATATATGGGGGAAAACCAACCCCTGTTCATACGAGCACAAGTAAATTGCAAGAAAATGGAGCTAGTCTAAAGTGGGTATTAATCCATCTATCCTCCCACTAGGATATTGGTGAAAAAACTTCCAGGGATTAGAATCCATGGGGTGTTAGTTTCCCAAATCGATATAGTTAAGTATCATATAGAAACCCAAAAGAAACAAGATAAAATATACCTTATGACAACATTGTCATAACATAGCCTTAGAATCATCTTCATATAACATATCTCGAACTCCCGGTTGCTACTCCTAAGAATTGGTACCCAATAATAACTCAATCATTAAAAAAGATACATTAAATTATGTTATCCCATTTTATGAGAAGCAATTTACATTAATTAATTATTTAATCATTAATTAACCATTTTCATTTCCACCCCACCTTGAAATAGCATCTCAACAATGTTACATACCCTCCATGAATAACAAAACCAGTTCTATAACTTCTTATAATTATAACCTTAACGTTCCATCCATGAAAGATTAAACCCCATGGGTTAATTAATTTATTTACAATAGTACAAGATTCCATATTTCGATGAATTCTCGAAACATTCTAAGATACAAAACTCATGGGGCTCAACACTATGAGTTGATGAACTACCTATTTAGTCTTTTCCACCTATAAAAGGATAGTAGACACATACAACCATGAATATATAATCACATAGAGCACAAGGAATACCATGAGCATCTTCTCCTCCATTAGAAGGTGAGTAAAAATATCTTCCCTATGACGTGGGGATAGATATTCATCTAGAATCCAACTTTCCCATCAATGGGTAATCCTAGATTCAATATATTTCATCATCTTCAATGTCATATCCAACACCACATCATTAAAACAATGAATCTCTCTACTATAGGTGTCAAATAATGTCACAACAGCAAGGCCACCCTAACCCTTATACCAAAACAACTATCCTAGCTCTTCCATCCTAGGCTCACATAACATTCAGGCCGCCATGGCCCCACATCCACAATATCCCTCTAGCCATAGCCATCCCAGGCATACATCACCTCAAAAATAAAAATAAGAAAACAAGAAATTAGGATATTATCCCAAAAACAAAGAATTCAACCTTCACAAAAATGATCTTTAATGAATCCAAATCATAATGAACCTAGATATTACAAGAAACTAGTAAATGCAGGCCCACCAAAAGAATTCCATTTTTTCACAAAACTAGTTCTTTATTCCATCTTGAATTAACTGATTCATTATTGACATGTTCCATGTAAGGGAATCCTATTAAATAATCTATCACAAGATATGAAAAATTTCTTAAACAATTAAGTTGAAATTATTTATTCTTTTATATACAAGAATAAGCATGCTTAAGTATATTTTACCAAATTAATTAAACATGATTAAATTAATCAATTTGATTATCAACAAATTTCAATAATTATTGAATTCATTAATCATGTTTTTTAACCATTTACCATTTAATTTACAAATAATTTAGGTTTTACATTCTTAAAAAAGTTCCATCACGAAATACATGATAAACCAAGAATGTAATAGATTCCAAAATATCATGAAATTCAAGTGACAAAACATTATCAAGGTAAATATCAACTAAATTGATATATGATTTATATTAATTATTTTATCCTCTAAAAATATTTAATTAAGTCATTTATATTTCAATATAAGGGGAAAATCATTATAGCACTTCGTTTCACATAAAAAATATAGAAACATCAAATCCCATACTTTAAAAGGAAACTCATATTATTCTCATTAGAATAGATCAATAAAATAGAACATAATCACCTCTACCACAACAACTTAATACGCCTGAGAACACAATGATACAACCTCACTAACCAATAACAAAAAAAACTTTATTATAAACATGGTGATCATGTTCCATCACATGGAAATGGGAAATAAAAGGAAAAGGTAGATGAAACCACAAAAAATGGAAATCACACATTGGATCATGTCTGGTCACCATGGATAGAAGATGGAAGCCTAGAATTGATTCCCTATCAAAGGGATCTCCAAAATGTTGAATAGATGGTCTTCCGGTCTCTTGGAGTCTAGAGAGACCGATACTGGAGCTATAGTGTTTGAAAAAATGAGTAGATGAAATGTTTTAAAACATACATCACCATAGGATTACATGATGTGTAATAAACTTTCAAATTTTGTTATTTCTTGATTTTAATTAAAACTAAAAAAATAACTACCTTTTCATTTTATTTATTTTTCGAACCTAGAAATATTTCATGATGTAAATCATAATTTAACACTATGAAAGTCCTATCCTACCATAATTAAGAATCCGAACTCTTGTTGACTTCCTCGATGCCTCATATAACAACAACAAGACTTGAAAACACAAAATGGGTCAATCCATATGTATTTGGGCCCTTACAATAGATACCACTCACAACATTATCATCCTATAGAATCCAAAAAATAAACTAGAGAGAAAGAAGAAAAGGGATATCTTGAATTACCACACCATGAGATAACTCTCAAAGATTTTTCCACCACATGATCTCAACCACTTTATCAATGTAACAAAATGAATCCACTCAAAAAAATAGAACTAACCACTAAAAACTTTACTAGGGTGTAGATACCTCTAAAAAAGATCCATCTAGTATAAGAAACTAGATAAATCCATCCCATAGATAGAAAAGGTCTACACCAACCAAACACATATAGTTATAGGAGAGAAGATAATCATTAAATAGGTAAGGGTACTGAGAGAATATATGTGAATTGTCTTCCCATGCACATTCCTTGACACCACCATGCCGCCACATGACATGATTTAAGGGGATAACACGCCCACACAACACCTTCTCCTATTGGTTCTGGATCACTGTAGGCCACTTCTAAATTCTATCATCATCATCAACATTGATATCTCCCAATTAATGATGTTATAGTCATCATGAAGATAATAAAAAGGCATGTAACATGTGGAAAACGTCATGTATCTGGCTCATCTACGAGGGAAACACTGCCTGATAACCCACAACTCCAAAACAATCCAACACCTTGAAATTCCTAACAAACCTAGGATAAAGATTACTCCCATGACCAATCCTTAACTTCCTATTATGGGGAGCCACATTCAAGAAAACAAGATCCCCATAATCAAACTCTATAGGTATACTCCAATGAACAACGATGTATTTATGGTGACCTTGCACTGATTTCATCATCTTGTGAATCAACTATACTATCTCTTTTGTGTCTTGTACTAGTTTTGGCATGAGAATTGATAAATATCCCACCCCAGTCAAATAAAAAAGATGACCATATGGCTTTCCATACAATTATTCAAACTAATATATACTTATTATGGAGTGACACCCATTATTGAAATTGAACTCTGTGAAGGGGAGGTTCCTCATCCACTGACATCCAAATTCCATGACCCAAGAGCACAACATATCTTCATGGGTCTGGATATTTTTCTCTATCTAATCATCCAACTAAAGATGAAATTTAGTCTTAATTCATAGAATAGAAACAAAATTATTTTTGAGACCTCTCCACATCATGGAGGTATAATGCGGATCTCAATTAGAAATTTTCAACCTCGAGACTTCGTGATGTCTCACAAGATCCTTAATACACTACCTCAATAGAACCTCAACTAATCCTGGCTTCTTTATCATCATAATGTGGTAGGATTTCATGAAACCATCAACCACCACCCAGAGAGAATCATATACCAACTGAGCTCGATGTGATTCGGTAACAAATTCCATAGATATTTCCTCCTACTTCCATTGAGGAACATTTAACAGTTGGGGAAATCATTTGGGAACTCAGTGCTCATCCATTACCTTCAAGAAGACCAAATATTGATACACAAACATTGAAACTACTTCATCCAACCCAGTCCTGCAAAAATGGCCCCTAAAATCTCAGTACATAATTTTATGATAGGATATACTACTAAGTGTGAATTATTGAACTATTTTAGAACCATTAAACGCATCGTCGATGGAATGAAAATCCTGTCCTGAAACAATATATAGTGTTTTTCATCCTAAAACCAACCATCAGGGGACTCACCAAAAAAAACTTGGTCTCTCCATTCCTCATAATCAGGATTCCCCAACTAGGATTCCTCCAACTTCTACACTAGATATTAATGCACCATCATATTAAAATGACAACCTATTCACCCAACTTCCCCCATATCTAGATGTAATGCTGAATGTTCTTCCATTACAATCCAATAATAACATAATTCATGATCTAAATCACTTTATTAATTCTAGCTCAATGCATCAGCCAAAACATTCTCTTTTCTAGGTGTACAGGAAATCTCGAAGTAATAATCATGTACGAACTCCATCCACCGATGTTTCGGTGAGTTCAAGTCACAGAGGGAGAAAAAATACCTCTAGATTTTATAAATGATGAAGACCACAAAGTGGTTTCTAATGAAGTAATGTCTCTAAAACATTAGGGTAAACTCCACTGATGAAAACTCGATATCTTCGGTGTTATAGTTACATTCATTGTGATAGAACTGAATAGCCCCATAAGAAACCATTGATTTCTACTATATAAAAACATATCCCAACTCAAGACATGAATTGTTATAGAAACCCTCTAACTAAACTCCTTCTATTGTATTTCAATGAACTGAATCATATACTAACTTATCCTTTAGATACTCAAAAGCATCCTCACACTGATCAATCCATAAGAACACTTGATACCTTCTATTCAATGTTGCCATAGTAGTCTCCACCTAAGTTAAATCAACTACGAACCACCTATAATATCCTGTAAGTCCATGAAGACATCACACCTTTTCCACATCCTTGAGATATTCCCAATAAACCACTTTTACTACACTCAACAGATCAACAAATACTCCCTACTTGGATTCAACATGCCCCCAGAAAAGGACTTATCTATCCTGAAAATCACACTTCGGAAACTTCTCAAAAAACATCTCATGACGAAGATATCCCAAGTGGGAATACAGAGGCTCTGTATGCTCCTCCACAAACACGGTGTACACAAGGGTGTCATTAATTATGAACCATGGTGAATATATACATATCTCATATAACACACCATTCATTAACCCCATGAACATAGATGGTTCATTATTCAAACCACATTGAATTGAAAAACTTGTAATTTTCATGAAGACAAAAAATATAAGTCTTCAAAATATCCTCATCATTTACATTCATATGATGACACCCTAACTAAAAATTGATCTTCAAGTACCATCATTTACACTTTAGTTGATCAAATAAATCATCGATCTGTGGGAAATGATATGGTTCTTCACTATCACTTTTCTAAGAAATTATAATGGATACACAACCTTAATCATCCATTAGAATTATTCACATAAAAATCTAGTGCCCCCAAAAATTATAAAATATTCCAAAAAATCATTACCTAGTAGACCATCAAGTTATATATGCAGCTACAACAACATAAAAGGCGCCATCCTACATGGAGACATCGATATTGGAGACACGCATGTTAGTAGATTAATCCCAAAATCATTCTCTCATTAGGGGAATAATGCTAAAAACACTTCATGAAAGATATTAGGTTACTCTTATATGACACTGTCAATTTTCATCCACTAAACATCCAACTTACTTAGAACCAGCTTACCCATAAATGATGACAATAAATGAAATTCCTCAAAGCTATATGAGGGTATCGTTCACTAATAAAAAAGGATAGATCTCCATTATCATTGAAGAAGAAAACCTGCCTCTAGAGTCAATCCATGATAGCCTACACTAAATATAACCAATACATGTTAAGGATGCCAAAATATTGGTTTATTCATATAAGTAGTAAATCACTGATGTTCCCTAATTTTGTATACCTTTTCTATACCTTCTGTTGAATATGAAACAAGTTTTCACCATATATCTGTATGGATTTCAAGATAAACTGATTTAATTTGGTAATTGTGATGATTTTTAGGTATTCTAAAGCCTAAGAGACAAATGGAGAAGGATCAGAACAAAAATCAAATATACACATCATGTTCTTCTTACACATGTTGTGTACTATTACCCCTGACATAGATAAATAAGACCAATTACACTCCCATGTTGCGATACAGATATTAAATTCCATGTTATTACCTTGTGAACTTCTTTTTCCCCCTTTAGGAAGTGGTTGTTGGATGAGGCATGAAATTACATGCCATGTGAGACATCGTTACATGCCGTGTACCCCCACCAACAAGGCTGTACTGAATGTCAAGGGTGTAGTGGTATCTGTAAGAACCCAAACATTCATTTCAAGTATATGACCCCTGTTTTATTATTTTACTAGTTATAAAGTTATGGGTGTTGAATGGGATATTCATAAGAACATTGAATGATATTTTGAGGGAAAGGGGAAGTCGCATGGGTGACACATGGGTTGTCTAACCGTGCAGCCAAACCGTGTGTGGAGGGTCTGCCGAGGTAGTGGGTAACACACGATTAGCACATGGTTTGTCTAACCGTGTGGCCAAACCATGCGTGGAGGGTCTGCCGAGGTAGTGACTAATGCATGGTTAGCACCCGATTTTTCTAATTGTGCGAGCAAACCATGCGGGACATTATGCGAGATCCTAAAAAAGCGGATCTCACACATTTTTTTGCCTCCAAGTGTCTTGGTTTTCCTTCTAAGCGGCCATAACTTGGGATTTTTTTCTCCTAAGGTCAAAGAAGGTTCTCCCATCAATCCAGAAGTGATCTGAAGGCTTTTCTGGGAAAATCGATGCTGGATTCTTGAAGTATGTAGACGTTATTCTTTGTTTTTGTTCAGTTTCTTAGATATACTTATATCTACTTCTCCTCTTCTCTTGGTTTCTTAGATCTACACCCGTTATGGGTATATCTAATTGTGTGAATGATATGTTTGATGAGTTTTGTTCTTGGTATTGTTAAAAGAATATATTTAAGCCGAGTACATGGAGAATCAACCCCGTTTTTTAGTGCGTTCTTCGTTTATGGGGGATTTAATCAAAAACTTGGAGGTAGGTGGTTTGTGCCTTTCTGTAGGAAATATTTGAGTATTTATGTGAAAATTACCCTAATACCCTTGAATGAGGTATTGCGTGTTTCCTGTTTTTCCCTTGTTGTTTCCCTTCTTTGCTTATATGCCTAAGTAGAGGTTATTGTGTGTGAATAGGGTATTTTTCTATGATTTGGATGTTTTTCCCATGCATGTTTTGTCCGTCTATGACTGTTTGGTCTGGTTTTACCCATTAGGCTATTTCCAGTTCCATGCCTAGATTTTAGTATGGTATTATTGTAGTTATAAACTTCTAAGATGCTATATAATGCTATACAATTAGTTCTTGAGGATACATTCGTCGTTACGTGATTCGATACTTGCTGAATTTACACAGGGCTATGAGAACCTAGTGTAGTAGACCATATGGAGAATTGATGTAGGGGCTTCTCCAGAGTGTCTTTATAATATGATGCGAGACCACATGGGGAATTGATTTTGAGTGATTCCTCAGAGTGTATGTAGTTTCTCGACATAGGCCACAGGGGGAATGAGATGTTGAGTGCTTTCCTAGAGCGCCTTTATTATGATACAAGACTGTAGGGGGAATTGACTGTGATTTCTTCCCTAGAGAGACTATTATATAGATGAATTGGAGGGGTGAGACTATGTGTGCCTCCCAGAGGGTTTCTAGTACTTGTTGGTTGAACCATAGTGGTTAGGCTGTGAGAACTACCCAGAGAGTAACCTGTTTGTTTCTACTTGGTTGAGTAGCTGATTATTTGTTTGTGAATTAAATGCATGAAACTCTGGATTGTTTGATGTTGAAAACATTCCTATTTTACTACTTTATGTACTTTTACCTGCCATATATTCACTGACTGTTTGGAAAAGTTCTTGTGGTGGTTTCCAACTAGGACTTAGTCTCACACCCTATTTGGGTCATGCTTTTGTTCCCAAATAGATTATATTGTTGCAGGTATAGAAAAGGGAAATCACCCATCTACTTCAGGTACTTGATTGCATTGGAGATGGAGAGCATGGGACCAAGTAGAAGCTTATGATGCTGAGGAGATGCTTATTTTTTTTTTCCTTTTTCACTTTGGTTTAGTACTTTATTCAGCATTATGGCTTGTTTGGATGCTTTATTAGACATATATGTATCATGAATCTTTATATATATATATATACTCAATTTGTTTAGACTTTTATTCTTCCACTGTTTACTCTTGTATGGATGTTTACTGCTTCCACTATTGCTTTTGTTTATCTTCCACTACGTACTCTTCCAATGAGGGTATATTTTCCCCACTACCACACACAAGGCCCTCTCTACTAGTCGGCATCCTCTGCCATTCAGGGAAATGTGCTTGAGGCCATGTGACCAACCTGGTATGGGGTGCCTCTGGGTGGCTTCCTGAACCAGGATGTTACAAAGTGGTATCAAAGGAAATTATTTTCTCTTGACTTACATTTTGGGGCCTTATTTAGGGATAGGATAGAATAGGTACTTGGTAATAAGCTGTTCTTGGTACTAGAAAACCCGTGTATAGGGAAAAGCCATACTACCTCGTTTATTGCAATTTTACTAGTTTGAAATTTTACAGTTGAATTGATTTCACGGTTGGGTGATTCACATGATTTGTGTTGTTACCGTTGTTGTTATTGCAGTTCTATTTCTGTAGCAACCTGATGAGATGAGGATATTCCATCTAATGCATCATATAGGCACTTATTAGAAATCACATTCCATGCATTCTTGCCATGACATCTAGGATTCATTAGCGATTGCATGTTTTTGTGATAGAAATTGTGTAGATTATGCATGTTGTTGTGATAGATGTTTTAATAGAATCCATGCAGTTTGGTAAGGAACTTGTTAGTATAATACTTTGCTTAGATGGATGCCAAACATTGGTTCTTGAGGTGTTATAGGCCCTCATGAATCGGAAATTAGTGGATCATTGACTTTTTATCTTTTATATGACATGTATATGATGCCAAGCATTGATTTGCAGTGATTATGGGCCCTCACGGTTCAGAATTTGGAACCTTAATGCTTGTTTTATGTATTTTCTTGGATTTGGTGTAGTTCTGAGGCAAATTTTTGGAAAAACCCAGAATACACAGCGTGTACATTATTAATACACGTTGGGTAGTTTATATCCGTGTCACCGACTGTGCGATCAAGGACACAGGGTTTTGAAAAATCCAGTGGGAACATGCCATTTACTAGTTTAGCAAGCTGTGTGTTATGAAATAGGTTCCTCGTCCATGTCACGAACAACATGGGTCATGGTATCTTTTCACATACACGCTGTGTCTGAATTTTGTATGTCGTGTAGTATGATCTTGGTACCCGACTGTGTTATGAACAACATGGGTCGGTGTTATCCTTTCTCATACACATCGTGTCTGTCTGAAACACGCTGTGTAGTGTCAGATGTGTAGCCGACCGTGTAGCTAACCACACGGTCTGTTAGGAATTCATAATTACACTTCATGTCCTTCTGAAAAAAGTGGTGCAGTGTTACCTAAGTGCACGATCCGTGTCACTAACAACACGGGCCATTTGAAGCATGTTATGTACACACCGTGTATAACCTGAGCACACTGTGTAGTTTTGTATTAGGAGAGCCATGTGGATTAACCATGTAGAAGGACTTGGGAAAGGAAAGAGGATTCAGGTACATGCCGTGTGTAGGGATAACAAGCTGTGTGTTTGGGGTGTTACATGACCAATTTTGGAAAAATTACACGCCCATGTAAATTAGTTATGGGAACACATCGTGTAGTTATTATACATGCAGTGTAGTCTTGTTTTGTGAAACGTGAATGATTTATTTCTCCTATTCCATTCTTAAGATCCTAGTTTTGAGTCCTTAGTAAAGTGATCTAAAGTGTGCGTTTGACCTTGTAGAGTCATGGAACTGATACGTCCCCCGGTTGTACGCCAGTTGTGAGGCAGTGATCAGACGCCAAATATGGCTAATCAGGGACTTCCTACAGATCCTCCTTTTGCTCTAGCCTTTCCACCAGCAGTGATACCGGTTACAGGCGCCGATGTGCAGTTTAGGGAAGGCATTTTGAGGATGATTTAGACCTTCTAGGAAGCATCACCTCCTACCTCGACTATCAAATAACTGACATGGGTTTTCCAGCAGCGGCATCCTCCCACCTTCATAGGGGAAGGAGGACCTTAGGCTTCAGAGTCATGGCTAGAAGCCATGATGACTAACTTTGAGCATCTAGAGACACCTCCAGAAAAGAGGGACAATATTGCTACCTATATGCTATGATACTCTGCCAAGAGGTGGTGGGACATGATCTCACAGGGTAGTCATCACCATGTTATGTAATGGGAGGATTTTCAGCGCGTCTTAAATGGATACTTCTATCTAGAAACCTTGAGGGATTATTGAGCCTCTAATTTCATGAGTTTGGAATAGAGTACTCTTTCAGTTATGGAGTATTACTCTCGTTTCACCGAGATTCAAATTTTCACACCCCTCCAGGGCGGAGATGGGTTGTTCTTGGCAGGTAAGATTCAGGATGGTCTTAGACGGGAGATATTCTCGTAGGTGAATATCTTCAGGTTGACTTCCATTACTTCCATCGTCAACCGGGCACTGATAGTGGAGAAACATTTGAGATATTCTAGAGCTGGGAGATAGGGCAGTTCCACTTCTAGAGTTAGTGCTTCACCAGATGACATCAGGAAGATTCGTAGGGAGTCTACAAGCGATTATCCGAGATATAGAGACGCACCATCAGGTAGCTAGGTGGTATGCTACCAGTGTGTAAGGGCTGGGAATACGAGGATGCAGTGCTAGAGAGACCTAGTGGAGTGTAGATCTTGCAGTAAGATGGGACACCTTTAGGGATTCTGTCAGGTTTTCTCACCACCAACTGATGATAGAGGCTCATCCATGACTCCTCATTCATGAGCAATGCCACCATTTTCTCACCAGTCTGGGAACTGGAGTTCTTCCAGTTGTTTGGGCTAAGTTGGAAGCCAGGGCCATGGTGGTCATTCATTGGTCTTTTAGAGATAGTAGAGTGGATCAACTCAGAGCATTCAGGCAGGGTCCCAGGGTCGTGGTACAAGTCAGACATTTTCAGTGGAGCAGACCTAGTAGGAGCAGGATCCCGGACCCTCTACAGTTCGAGGTATGATCTTAGTAGCCTTAGTTTTATCTTCTCTTATTTTTGATATAGGGGATTCCCATAGCTTTATTTCTATTACTGTTGTAGAGATCCTTGGGCTCCACATATTTTCCTCTACCGATACTTTGACTCTAGACACACCGTTGGGTACTAGGACGACTAGTGTACGTCAGTGCAAGGAGTTCCCTATAGAGTTGGGTGGGTATCACTTTATATGGGATCTCTATGTCCTAGAGATGACATGTTATGATATTATTCTCAGAATGGACTGTCTAGTTCCCTTCCAGGCAGTCGTCGACTGTTATCTCTGCAGGGCGAGTTTCATATCACTAGAAGGTGGACCTTTTCTTCATAAGGGAGAGTGGGATATCTGGGCGAGCAGAGCGGGTCCAGAGCATCATTGGTTGGGGATAGTTACAACCCAGATTTCTAGTCATTATTTGGATGACCAAGGGACATCATAGTAAGACTTTCTGCTAGTTGTGGATCATTTCAGAGATATCTTTCCTAAGGACTTTTCAGGTTTTCCTCTAGAGCGTGAGGTAGACTTTTCTATTGAACTCATTCATAGAGCGGAACCGGTTTCTATTCCTCCTTATAGGATGGTTCCACCTGAGTTACAGGAGCTCAAGAAGTAGTTATAGGAGTTTTGGGCAAAGGGTTTCATCTGGGCTAGTACTTCTCGGTGGGGTTTTCCTATTCTATTTGCGAAGAAGGTAGAAGGTACCCTCAAGATTTTTGTAGATTATCTAAAGTTGAACCAATTTAAAATCAAAAAATGATATCCCTTAACTAGGATTGATGACCACTTTGATCAGCTTCGAGTAGCCCGGGTGTTCTCAAAGATCGACTTGAGGTCCGGTTATCATCAGTTGCACGTTAGTTCATCAGATAAACCTCTTACATCCTTCAAGAGAAGGTATGGTCAATATGAGTACACAGTTATGTAGTTTGGCCTCACGAACGCACCAGAAATTTTCATGGCACTGATGAACCGAGTGTTCTATCAATACATAGACTCTTTCATGGTGATCTTCATAGACGATATCTTGGTGTAAACTCACAATCGACACGACCATGATACCCATCTTGAGATCATTTTTATTGCATTGAGGGAGAACCAGCTATATGCTATGATCCCAAAATGACACTTTTGGATGGATCAGATTCAATTTTTGGGTCACGTTATCTCAGAGACAAGATTATCAGTGGACCCAGAGAAAGTGAGAGCAGTATTTTCCATGGAGCAGTCAAAGAATGTCTTTGAGTTTCAGAGTTTTCTAGGGTTGGATGGATAATACAGATGCTTCATACAAGACTTTTCACGCTTGGCAGCACCGCTGACAGGTATGACTATGAAGGGTGCGATGTTCTTATGGTAAAATTCTTGTGAGACATCCTTTCAGGTGCTGAAATGGAGGTTTACATCAGCACCATTACTAGTCTTTCCAGATCTGGGAAATAGCTACACTGTTTACTGTGATACATCAAGTATCGGGCTGGGAGCTATGCTTATGCAAGGATATGTAGTCGTTGGATACATGTCTCTGAAGTTGAGGCCACATGAGAGGAACTACCAGACTCATGATCTTGAGTAGGTAGATGTTGTTCATTCCTTACACTGTTGGAGACATTACCTTCTAGGAGAGCGTTTTGTGGGTGTCACTTACAACAAAAGTCTCAAGTACATCTTCACTCAGCATGATTTGAATCTGAGACAGTGCAGGTGGGTCGAGTATCTTCAGTCCTTTGTCTTTGATCTTGCCTATACACTTGGTAAAGGCAACGTAGTGGATGACGTGTTGAGTAGGAGAACTCGGATATAGTCAGTTCAAGATTCCATCAGTGAGTGGTAGCTTATGTCTCTATTCTCTGAGATGCATTTGGAGGTGCAAGACAGATAGGGGAAAATGTTTCTTTCTTCTGTAGTTGTTACCTCTACGCTTCTTGACCGAGTTCGAATGAGGCAGCTATCGAATTCTGAAGGCCTAGTCTTATTGGAAAGCGTGTCAGGAGAGGACCCTATTCCATGGTGGACCATAAGAAAGGATGATATCTTTCATTTCGAGGGACGCGTATGCGTGCCAGCAGACATACGCGAGGAGATGATGCGGGATTTTCATTCCTCATTTTGAGCAGTTCATCATAGTGTCACCAAGATGTATCGTGATCTTCACCTCCAGTATTGGTGGCCATGTACGAAGAGAGATATTTCTACTTTTGTCTTGAGGTGTTCCACTTATCAGTAGGTGAAAGTAGAGCATTCGTGACCAGCATGTCTTTTTCACCAGTTACCCATTCCGGAGTGGAAGTGGAATAACGTCGCGATGGACATCGTGACCAGTTTTCCAGGGTCACCCTGAGGGAATGATTTAGTATAGGTTTTCATTTAAATTATTACAAAGGTTGTATACTTCATAACAATAAAGGATACCTTCAGTGTTGATGATCTGGGATGGTTGTACATTCGAGATATTTTGCGCTTACATGGAGTTCCACACTCCATCATTTTAGACAGAGATGCGCATTTTACTTCTCAGGTCTGGTGGGGGCTTTAGAAGGCGTTGTTTACATAGGTACTTTTGAGTATAGATTACCACCCTAAGACAGATTTATAGTCTGAGCGTACGATTAAGGTGCTTAAGGACATGTTTTGAGCATGCATTCTTGATTTTATAGGTTCTTGGGAGAAGCATATACCTCTTGTGGAGTTATCCTACAATAATAGTTTTCAAGAAACTACATAGATGGCCCCTTATGAGTATTTCTATGGTAGGCCATGCCGATCACCCTTATGTTGTCTAGAGGCATGAGAGGAAGCTTTGCTGGGACCTCATCTTGTTCAGAAGACCATAGAGCAGATAGAGTTGATTCAGAAAAGGATGGATAATGCACGGTCCCATCAGAATTCTTATGCTGATCAGCAGAGAAGACCTCTGGAGTTCGAGGTCAGGGATCATGTTTCTCTATGTGTCACACCGAGGTTGGGGTACATACAGATCATGAGATAGGGTAAGCTTTCATCTAGGTATGTCGGGCCGTTTGAGGTGATGGGGAGGGTTGGGCAGTTTTCCTATCGTTTGTAGTTACCTCATAGGTATCTGGCTATGCAAGACTTCTTCCACGTTTCTAAGCTTTGACATTACTTCTCAGACACATCTCATGTTTTTCAACCCTAGTAGGTTGAATTAGAGGTGTATTCCTTGTTCGAGGAGCATCTTATCCGGATCGTTGATCGAAGTACGAAGGTTCTCCGTGGCAGGAACAGTTCGGGGTTTCTTCTTCTACGCCGCCTTGGTCGGGAAATTTGAGGTCAAATTTCTTTAAGGGGGAATGTTTTTAAGAAACCATACCTTATTTTCATGTATATGACCATTTTTTGATGCTGTCATGGTTATAAATTTAAAGGTACTAAATTGGAGAGTTAGAAGAACTTTGAATGATGTTTTGAGGCAATGGGGAAGTCGCACGGGTGGCGCACGGTTTGTCTAACCATGCAGCCAAACTGTGCGTGGAGGGTCTACCAAGGCAATGGATAATGCACGGTTTTTCTAATCGTGTGGCCAAACCGTGTGTGGAGGGTCTGTCGAGGTAGTGACTAATGCACGGTTAGCACATGGATTGTCTAACTGTGTGACCAAACCGTGCAGGCACTTATGTGAGATCGTAAAAAAGTGGATCTCACACATTTTTTACCTTAAGTGGATCCTTTTTTCTCATAAGTGGCCATAACTCATGATTTTGCTTCTCCTGAGGTCAAAGAAGGTTATCCAATCAATCCATAAGTGATCTGAATTCTTCTCTAGGCGAATCAATGCCGGATTCATGAGGTATGTAGATGTTCTTCTTCGTTCTTGTTCAGTTTCATAGATCTACTTAGATCTACTTCTCCCCTTATCTTGGTTTCCAAGATCTATGCCCGTTATGGGTATATCTAAGTGTGTGGATGACAATGTTGATGAGTTTTGGACTTTTTATTGTTAGGAGAAGAGATCTAGGGCTGGTTCATGGAGAATCAACCCGGTTTTCTTGTGTGATCTTCTTTTGTGGGTGTTTTTGTCAAAACCTTTGAGGTAGGTGGTTTGTGCCTTTATATAGGAAGTCTTCGAGTAATTATGTTCAAATTCCACCAATACCCTTGAACGAGTTATTGCGTGATTCCTTTTTTTCCCTTACTGTTTGCATGCTTTGCATATATGCCTGAGTATAGGTTATTGTTTGTGAATAGGGTAATTTACTGTTCTTTGGTTGTTTTTTCCATGCATGTTTTTTCTATTTATGACAATTTGGTCTTGTTTTACCTATTAGGCTATTTCCAGTTCAATTCCTAGCATGTAGGATGGTATGACTGTAGTTCTAAAGTGCTGAGATGTTGTAGAATTATATCCAAGTAGTTATCGAGGTTACTTTGGACGATACACGATGTGATACTTGTTGACTTTACACAGAGCTATGAGAACCTATTGTAGTAGACCAACGAGAGAATGGATGTAAGGGCTTCTCCAGAGTGTCTTTATAATATGATGTGAGAACACATGGGGAATTGACGTTGAGTGATTCCTCAGAGTGTCTGTAGTTCTTAGACGCGGGCCACATGGGGAATGAGGTGTTGAGTGCTTCCACAGAGCGCCTTTAGTACGATATGAGACTATAGGGGGAATGGATGGTGAGTGCTTCCCTAGAGAGTCTATTCTTTAGATGAAACAGAGGGTTAAGACTGTTTGTGCCTCCCAGAGGGTTGTCAGTACTTGTTGGTTGAACCATAGGTGTTAGGATGTGAGAACTACTGAAAGGGTTACCTATTTGTTTCTACTTTATTGAGTAGCTTATTACTTGTTTGTGAATTAAATACCTGAAGCTGTGGATTGTTTTTTGTTGAATACATTCCTTGTTTATAATTTCAGTACTTTTACTTGCCATATATTCTCTGACTGTTAGGCATAGATCTTGTGGTGGTTGCCTATTGGGATTTAGTCTCACACCCTATTTGGGCCAAGCATTTGGACCCAAAAATATTATATTGCTGCATGTATAGACAAGGGGAAGTTCCCTTTTACTTCAAGTACTTGATTGTATTGGAGCTGGAGAGCATGGGACCAAGCTGAGGCTTGAAATGCTGAGGACTTTCTTATCTGTTTTTCTTTTGCACTTTGGTTTAGTACTATATTCAGTATTGTGGAATGTTTGGCTGCTTTCCTAGACATATATGTATCATGCATATATATATATATATGTTCTCCATTTGTTTACACATTCAGTCTTCCGTTGTTTACTCTTGTATGGATGTTTACTGCTTCCACTATTGGTTTTGTTTATCTTCCACTTTGTACTCTGCCTAGGAGGGCATAGTTTCCCCACTACCACACCCAATGCCATCGCTGCTAGTCAGCAGCCTCTGGCATTTGGGGAAATGTGCTTCAGGCGATGTGACCAACCAGGTACGGGGTGCCTCTAGTGGCTTCTGGAACCAGTATGTTACAGTAGCTCATCCACTTGTGGAGAAAAATGGCCCAGGTCAACTTGACTTGGGTACATTCCGTGCACTATTATGTATGTGACATGTAATTCCAAATATAATAAATAATAGGGAAGACCCTCCTAATTTGGGACTCATACTCAGACATAAAAGGGGAAAATTATGGATATTCTCTACGGGACAAGAAGGAGAGAGTAGAGAAGAAGAGGTGCTGCCACTACATTCTCAATGATCTCCAATCCAGAGTTTGTGGGATGTTTCACTCAGATATAAAATGTATGTCAGTCTATAACTGAACAATGTGTAGCTAAATATCACATATATTTGGGTAGTGGATGATAATGGGTTGTTGTTCATTGATTTATATTTTGTAATCATGTTATTTATATTTCTCACATAATTCTTCAAGAACTCATTCTAAATATCCCTAGAATCACCGTATTAGACCAAGAACGCCATTTCTAGGGATCTTCTCAGGAATTATAATTAAGAAAATCCATGACCATCGGGTTGACTTATCATCTCAAAAGGGTTTACAATTAACAAAATTAATAAATTCCAAATTCTAGACCAAGTAATTGATTTATATTGATTCAAAAAAAATTCAATAGACCAAGTGGGTATAGTTATATATGAAACCCCTATGTGTGAGTCATGATGAACTATATAACCTCATAATAAAATTTATTTGTTAATTATCCTAAAAATCCACTGCCCCGATGCATTTCATCCCTTTATCATCAAAATATAATTTTTTAGTTTTTCTTTGTCATTAATAAAAATTATCAAGAAATTTAATGTTTAATTACACTTTCATTGAATCATAAAAACATTGAATCTACTTTCAACAAACATCACCTAATTAATAAAAAAATGTGAGAAACAAAATGGCGTAACTTCCCCTCCCTTTGGATCAATACCATTAATGAACTATACTAGTATTAAGATTGGGTATTTTAATTTGTATATTCGAAAGACACACTTAAGATAAAATGATAAAAAATTATGGCATTATTTTGGGGGATTTAAAAGTAATCAGTGTTTTGATTAATTGGTTTCATCAATTAAATTTATACTAATAAAAAATTCTTAAAAATATTCTGTTCTTAATCTCATTTCTATTTTTCATAATTTAAGTCCTCCTATTTTATGATTATTATGTTGTTTACTGTTTTGAAAATAATCATAGGTGCAAGAGTTTCCAAATAATTCAATTCGTGAGTCCTATGTTATCAGGAGTCCTTCAGCAATTAGTTCCCCACCACATCATGAAAAACTACCCATGAAACATACCCTTAGGGATCATGTCCTTCTTTCCACCCATGAAACTAATACGGTTATTGTTTGACCACAGATGTAGCCCCTTCATTTTTAGATCATGCTAGTGATCATGAAACTCATCCAAAACATGGTGCATTTTGGATGATTTCAAAGTGAAGACCCAAATTCTCATCACTATAATTTTCTAGAGATATATGACACCTTTCGTTGCCATTGGGTGTCTGAGGATTCTATTCTACTTCTCTTATTCCTATTCTCATCAAGGTATCAAGCAAAGGAATAGATTAAAGGACTTCCTCAATGTTCTATCCTCACCTCAGAGGCATTGGACTATGCATTTCTTTCAATGTATTTTCAATCTTCTAAGATGATGACATTGTGAAATGAAATTCACAGTTTTCAACAATATGATTTGGAATCATTATACAAATCATGGGATCTCATTAAAGAAACATTTTTAAAGTTCCCTCTTAATGGACATAAATTTTGGATTAATTCCCAAAATTTATATAGTAGAATTATGATAAACACCAAATCAGTGGTGGATGAAGCTGCCTAAGGTATGGTGATGAGAAAATCCTCAGAGTAACTCTTCAACTTTCTAGATGATATATTTTAAATAAAATGCAATGGTACTCATAATGAGGTACTAAAAGTAGAGGATTGATAGCTTTGATTCCAATAATATTATTAATGTTCAACTCGTTGTTTTTTATAAATAAATGGTTGCATATTATCTAAAATATGCATCTCAGACTCTAAAGGAACATTACCCAACATGCAGTGAATGTGGTGACCATCGCATCATGGGTGAATGCCCAGGGACAAGTGTCAGTTCCTCGACATGGGAGGTAAGAAATGTCTCTTAGAATAGAGGTCCAACTATTTACACATAATACAAAAACCAGCTTGGAATGATAATTCAATCACGGGTTGTGGAAGAAAAAACAAAATTCGCAACCACGACCTCAAAGGCCAACTGGCTATGGTCAATAGTAATACAAGAATAAATATCCCAAACAGAAGAAATGGAGATCCATTGAATATAAAGGGTATCAATTCCTTCATCCATCACATCAATAAAGGAAGAAAAAAATTCCTATAGGTGGCCATCAACCTTAGTAGGATCACCCATCAAATCTAGAAGAAATTATATCAAAATTCATAACAACTATAGAAACAAAATATTAGAATTAGGAGGCATATATTTAGTGCCTTGAGAATTAGATAGAGAAGAATTACAATAAAATCTCTTCAATGAAATGTATTACACTACTATGTGACTCTGCAAAGATACCATGGGAGAAGGAAAATGTAATCACGTTACTAATTTGGAAGAAATTACCCCATGGAAAAATCTTAAATCAAGGTGAAAATATAGCTCCACCTATACCCTCTTAGAATCATGAAATTGAGATCCAGGAGTCCCTCTCAAGCCATGTACTATCAAAAGATATGGAGGTTGTACATGGTATAGAAAAAGAGGTTGTCACATATTATAAACACCCTTAATATTACCCACATGAATATATTAATGTAACTAGACTATTAATTCTTGAAATTAAAGGAGTTACTTAAGAAATATCATATTAATATCACATTGGTAGAGGTATTAACTCAAATTTCAAAAAATATGATGTTTATGATGTATATAATCCCAATTAATCAGAATATAGAGGATCTTGGAACAATTCATCACATTATGTAATGTTCAGTAGTGGTTTAACACTCTCTTCTTCAAAAACTCCAAGATCTGAGTAGCTTTACAAATCCTTGCACAATTTGATCTTTGGAGTTTTCAAAAGCCCATTTTGACTTGGGAGATAGATTCAATATTATTCCATATAGAGTATTTTTGAAGATTGGGCTGAATTTTTTACAACCTAATCGAGAGTACTACAACTCAAAGATTGATCTGATAAATATTTTAGAGGGCTGCACAAGGACATGCTCATGAAAGTGTTAAGGTTGCTTCATCCTACAGGATTTATGAACATTGATATGAAGGAAGATCAAGATGAACATCTCATTCTAGTAAGACCCTTATTTTCTACTGAGAACGTTTTGATTGATATTCATTAATGTAAATTGATCTTCAGAGTGGGATATGAAAAGGTATCATATAATGTTCTCAAAGCAGTTAAGAAAATATCACCAATGGAACATGAGAAATATTATTCATTGACTATTGCGAATGAGCACTTATGACACATGGTAGCTGACATTGAATTTTTTTCTATCTCTAATGAAAAATTCATTAAATACATCTATCCTGATTATGAACCATAATAGTTGAATTTAACCGTCATCCAGGGCTTCCATTATTGGAAATGTGCAATTTTTCTAGATATTTTCAAATCGGACAAGGTAAACACAATTGTGACCTCAGTACTGAAGGGCCATCAACTTGAAATAAAACCTCTCCCTTCAAATTTTAAATATGATTACATGGGGGATAAGCACAAACTACAAGTAATAATCAATGCCTCTCTCTCACAAGAGAAAGATCATTCAATTTTAGAAGTCCTTAAACAAAGATAACAAGCTATTTGGTGGATATTAGTTGATCATAAAGTGATAAACCCCACCATATTCACCAACAAGGTGCTACATGAAGATGGATCCAAGCCCTCTCATAAACCATAGCGATGGATATATCCTTCCGTGAATTAGGGAGTGATGAAATTTGTGATTATGCTTTTAGATTCAAGGAATTTTCTAATCGATCTCCAATATCCCATGGGTAAGTCCACTGCAAATGGAACCCAAAAGGGAGGTATCACCATGATCAATAATGATAAAAATGAAATTATCACAAAAAGAATAGTCACTAGATAGAGAGTATGTGTGGATTAAATGAAACATAACTCTTGTATATGAAAAGATCACTTCCCACACCCTTTCATGGATCAAATACTAGATATATTAGCATGAAACCAATTTTAATGCTTTCTAGATGGTTATTATGGATATATCCAAATTTCAATTACTTCTGAAGTCCAAGAGATAATCACCTTAAAATCCCATATGGAACTTATTCCTATCATAGGATGTATTTTCGCATGTGAAATGCTTCATCCACCTTTCAGTGATGTATGTTGGAATCATTCCATGATATGGACGAGAATATTCATGAATTATTTATGGATTATTTTTCAGTCTTTGGAAAATAATTAAAGAATTACTTATGAACTATGGAATTGGTACTTTAATGAATTGAGCACACCAATATAGTTTTAAACTATGAGAGGTGCACATTTTTTTGGTAAAAAAGGCATTGTCTTAGGCCAACATATTTCACGGAAGGGAATTGAAGTTGACCAGGTGAAAATTGAAGTCATATCAAAACTACTTATACTGAAATCTATTCATGTTATCTAGAGATTTCATGTGCATGAATGTTTTTACAGAATATAAGTTCATGAATTTTTAATGATATCCCAACCACTAACCCATATTCTTTCAAAATATGTTATCTTTGAATTTGAAAAAACATGCAACACAATCTTCCATCTTTTGAAGAAATAATTGGCAGAATCCCCTATCAAGATTTACCAGAATTTGGAAAAACTATATGAAATTATGTGTGATGAAAGTGACTATGTCGTGGGAGTAGTTATTGTTCATCCAATAAATTGAATATTCCGACCCATCTACTATGATATAAGTGTACTCAATAAAACACAATTTAACTACACTACCATAGGGAATGAAATGATAAAAATGGTTTTTGAATTTGATAGGTTCCACTCTTATTTTGTGATATCTAATGTTATTATCTACACTGAACATAAATCAATTATGTATTTTATCAACAGGAAGGATGAAAAACCACAACTCATCTATTGGGTTCTTCTAGTCCATGAATTTGACATCGATATCTGTGATAAGAAGGGAATTGAGAATGTTGTTTCTAGTCATCCTGCCAGATTTGAATTCAATCACTTGGAAGTAGATGATGATAGAGAAATCAAGGTGGAATTCTTAGTCAAGAATCATTTTTAGTTAGAGTTACACATCATTTATGGTATGATGATATAGCCAATTACATGGTTACACGAGTCTTTCATCCTGATCATTAATTTCAAAAAAATAAATGATTTTCATCAAAAGTGAAAAGATATTTATGGGACCACCTACTTATCTTCTGCTCAAGTTTATATGGGGTGATTCACATCAGCATCTGAGAAACAGATTTTCAAGGAAATATAAAGTTTTTCCATTATTCCCTAGTTAGGGGAAATCTCAGGTTAGACCGAAGAATCGTTAAAATTTTCCAATCAAGATATTTTTGGCCTACCATGCTCAAGGTGGGATTTTATTTTATAACACGATGTGATAGGAGCTAGGGTACATTTTACATGGGGAGTTGAGGTGAAATGAATCAATTCCATGTCCTTGAGGTCAAGGTCTTTGATATATAGGGTATTGATTTGATGGGCCCCTTTCCCCCATCATTTGGAAATTCATTCATTTTTTTTTGTGAATTGTGTATCAAAATGGGTGGAAGCCGTATCCACAACACACAACATAAAATGGTCTCCATGGAATTATTGAAGAAAAATATGTTTAGCGGGTTCTGGGTTCCACTGGTATTGATCAGTGATAGAGGGACACATTTTGACAATGTGTTGATGTAAAATGTGTTTTTGAAGTAGAAAATTAAATATAAAACATGGAAACCTTATCATCCCAAATAATATGGACAAGTGGAATTATAAAACAAAGAATTAAATCAGATCTTGGAGAATACAGTGGGGCCCTCATGGAAGGAGTGGTCCAAGAAATATGATAATGACTTGTGGGTATACCTGACCACCTTCAAAACTCTTATGGGAATGTCCCCATTCCAGTTGATTTTTGGACTGTACTATAATTTTTTAGGGGAACTTTATCATAAATAATATTGGGATATAAAGGCTTTGATCAATGATATAAATGCTACAGAATAGAAGTGAAAGTTTCAACAGAAATAACATTATGAGATTCGGCGGGAGGCATATGAGGTTTACAAGCAATATAAAGAGAAGAAAAAGGTGTTCCATGATTTCATGATCTCTCAGAAATCATTCCAGCATGGTGATGAGGAACTATTATTTATCTCCTATTTTATATTTTTTACAGTTAAATTAAACTCCCGGTGGTTGGGTCCATTCCATGTGATCTTGGTTTTCCACCATGGTGTGGTGGAAGTTTCTAGAGTTGACGATAAACCATTTAACATAAATGGGTAGTATCTGAAGCCCTATTTTCACATATAGGACATGGTGGGTTCAATCTACACCATAAAATTTTGGTAGCATGAACCCTAAGTTTAGGTTGAGAACAAGACCTAAAATAATGGCACTTCATGGGAGGCAACCTAGAGACTACACGTTGTATATCACATTTTCACAAAGTGTGTACTTTTCTTTTTAATGTATATTCAAATAAAACATGTAGTATAAGTATATATTAATTAATTAATATATTAGTATGGTGCATGTGCCAATGGTATGGTTACTATAATTTATACGAGTCGTCGCTAGTTCTAATAACTCTTTCCCTGGATTATGTACATGTTTTATCCTTTTTCACCTGTGTTTAATTAGAAAATATGTGCAGTAATTTTCAAAAAACAATATATGAATTTCTATATAAAAGAAAATCTAGGATGGGGATAGACTAGCTAGGTTGTTTTATAAATTTTATCCAAAAGGCTCGGGTTCGAATCCTGAAACTTAACCTAGTTCAATAATTTTTTTTATTAATAAAACCACACGTTGCTCATTTCGATATATGTCGTTTGAGAAATGTTTTTATTAATAACTTAAGATATCTTTAAACAAGTTAATTCATGTTGGTAAAGTTGTAATATTGGAAAATTATCAGTCCTAAATTAAAAAGACTCAGGTTTGAACACACCTAATCTCCCTACTTCAACACTTTTATGCAAATATGTTATTGAAGTTGACCCCGAGGCATTGCAACAATTCTTGCAGATGTGTAAATTTTCGATAATGGGTCACATGTCATACCTCAAAGGAGACAAATCATGGTCCATTCTGGAACATAATGTAAGAATCACACACATATGGGGCTTCTCTGACTGGACGTTGGTTCCCATCGACAAAGGGTACTTCCATATGCTGTTAAAATCGCAAGAGGTGCTTGATCATGTTTGGAGGTTAGGAAATCTGCAACTAAAGCCTGGGGTTCTTTGCATCTTCAACTGGGAATTTATCTTCAACCCGAACACTACAAGAAATTCCATGGGTCAGATCTAGGTGCGTCTACATGGGCTCAGTTGGTATTTTTGGCATCCCAAAATTCTCAATGACATTGTCTTCGGCATAGGTATGACGCTTAAAATCAATCAACGTACTTTGAATTATGATATCGGTCTCTATGCGAGGGTTATAGTCAAAGTTGATATCTGTACTAAGGTCTCGAATGTCATTTCCTTCACTGTGAATGAGTATAAAACTGAGATTCATGTTGAAAATGAATGAATTCTTCCATACTATGAGTTCTATAAGATCATAGGCCACTCCATTCGGAAATTTTGGGTGGTGCAAAGCCATGTTTCTCATACCATTGATGATGGATGGACAAAAGTTAATCATAAGAAGAAAAATAAAGCCTCGACTTTGATGATAACTGATACTCACAAAAACCCCTTGAATGTTTTGTTCAAGATATTCAATCTTCCGAGTGAGAGCTCGGGGGCTACCTGGGAAGAGAAGATCAAAGTAGAGGAAGACGCTGAAATCAACCTTGCAATCTTCAAAGATATTCAAAAGATGGTTTTGGGAATTTGCGAACTTCCTCTGCAATCATCTTTGAAGGACGATGTTTTTTCGTCAGATCAAGAGCATGCTGAGCCCTTGGTGGATTTGTTCCAGGCTTCACATGGTGTTTCAGAGGATTCAAAATCAAAATAAGTTGTTCTTACTGATTGTTCTTCCATGCCCATTCCCCAGGATGAATCTATTTGTGTTGTCCCAGTGGTTACAGAACCAAAGATAGCCTCCCCTTCCCATGGCTCTTCCACACTCACTGCCCAGGATGAGTCTCAAGGAATGAATCTCATAGAAGTTACAATTTTCATCACTAATCATCCTATTAAATTCTTTGATCCTAAAAATTCATCCTTGTGCATTTTATCGACTGCTCAAAATGATAAGGATATTTTTTATAGTTGACAGGGACAATAGAAATGCGTGCCACTCCTGTTTTGTCTACTGTTTCTCAATATCGAACTCCTCTCGAGATTTTTGATCCCTCTAGGTCCAATGATAATGTTTCTAGATCTTTCACCAAAATAAATGAAAGTGTTATCCCAGATGCTGCTAATCTTTTGTCTGATTCCCCAATGATCAAATAGGTTTTGAAGACTACTTCGGCATCTTCCTCAAAACCTAGGAGATTGAACAGAAACTAAGAATCAAGTGGTTCCATGAAGAAAAAAATGAGTCAAGGCTCCAAACACATGTTTTAATGGATGTTATCTTTTGTAATTGTCAAGGTATAGCTAACTATGGCACTTTTTCTGTTCATAAAATATCTATCTTGACTCATAAACCAATTTTTTTTTCTCTTGATGAACCAAAAGTTAATTTATCTTTTAAAATTTTGCACTTTCCTTCTCCGGGATATAATTTCTTAGTTGATTGAAATAATAACAATATGGTTGAATCCCTCTGGATCTTTTATCACTCTTCACTAAAAGATGTTAAAATGCAAAACACTACTGATCAAATTCTCACTTGTGATTATTTTTTTGATAACCTCCATTTGTAATACTCTTTTTCCAGTGCTAAGAATCGCTACTAGTATCATAAGACCCTTTAGAATGACATGTTACTCTTAGCTAATTCTATCTCTAACCCCTGGTTAGTGATTGGAGACTTTAATTCCATCCTTTCCCCTTGTGAAAAACCTAGTTCTTCTCATTATCAAATATCGAAAAAGTGATTTTAGATCCTCTATTGAAAACTGTATTTTGTTGAAGTAATCCTCACTGGTGCCAAGTTTACTTGGTATAGAAGGAATTATAATAGGATGATTTCTAGTAAACTTGATAGGGCCCTCATGAATCTCCCAGCTCTCGATGATTGGGACACCATTTCTACCATCACCTTACATATAATTTTCTCAGACCATCATCCTATTTTGGTTATCATTCACTCTAAACGTTCCAAGCACAATATTCCCATCAAATTTAACAATGCTTGGTCAGGTGACCGAGAGTTTTCCATGATTATTCAAAATTGATGGAATTTGATGAGTTAGCACTGAGATTCCTTCGCTTGTTCTATAAAGCTCAAGCTTCTAAAACGTCATCTCAGGGGTTGGTGTAGAGCTAAATCGAAGAAAATTGATAAGGACATATCAACTCTTGAGACTGACCTCAACCAATTACAAAATAATTTCACCCATTCTAAATTTTCCTCTGATCCTCATTACAAGATCAACATTTCTATGAAGTTCAATTACTTGTTAGTTTTTAAGGATAACATCTGCAAACAAGTTTTCAAAACTAAGTGGCTCTCTGATGGTGATCATAACACTATATTATACAATGCTCTACACAGGGTTAAAAAATTATGTCGTCCGCTCTCCTTTTTAAAAGACAATGACATCCTCTTAGACTCTGAGGCCTCCATTGATTCTCATGTGGTTTCTTACTATGTGAATATCTTCAACGGGGCTCAAATTAACCAGGAACTCCTCCCCAGGATCATCCCATCCCTGGTCCAAGAAGAAGACAATAATTTTCTCCTATGCACTCCCCTTGACCATGAAATTAAGGACACTGTCTTTAGCCTCAACCCTAATAGCATCCCAGGACCTGACAGTTTCAATAATGGTTTCATTCAGCATCACTGGGATGTTATTCAAAAGGATGTCTGTAAACATGTCAATACTTCTTTTTCTAATGGGTTCCTTCCTCATGGTATCAACGTCCTATTCCTTACCTTAATACCTAAGGTGCCCAATGCCTCTGAAATACACCTTTTTGGCCTATTTCTCTTATCAAATCCCTCTATCCAATTATTACCAAGCTTTTGGACAATAGGCTCTCCTCTTTATGTAACATAATTATATCTTGGAACCAATTTGGATTCATCAAGGGGCGGTCTATTCAGGACCGAATCTTCCTTATTTCTAAAACCACCAATGATCTCAATAAAAACTCCATAGGAGGAAACATTTCTATTAAGCTGAACATTATAAAATCTTTTGATACTATCGACTAGGGTTTCATTTTTTAGGTCCTTCAGGGTTTTGGATTCAAAGATGTTTTTATTAGAAGGATCAACTCTCTTTTTAACTTGGAATATATTTCCATCCTTATTAATGGATCCCCTAAGGGTTATTTCAAATGTTCATAAGGAGTTAGACAAGGTGATCCCCTCTCTACCATCATTTTTTCCTTTTTGTAGGATTACCTTAGTTGTCTCCTCACCTCTCTTGTGCTTGAAAACAAAATTAAGCCCATCCAAGCTTCCCAAAACCTCAATGTACCGACCCACTTACATTATGAGGATGACATTATTCTTTTCCTTAATTGTGGAAAATGCAACATTACTAATCTCAAAGCTGCCTAATCTCACTATAAAGAGATCTCGGGTCAATCCATTAGTTGGAACAAATCGTCTATCTTATTTGGAAAAAAATTACCCACGTTTAGAAAAAATTACATCATTGAGAGTCTTCGTATCAAAGAAGGGTCCTTTAAATTTACTTACTTGGGGGTCCCTATCTTTTGGGGTAGGCCTAGATCTTCCTATTTTAATGATATCCTTAACCAAATCATTAATCATCATTCCACATGTAAAGGAAAATATCTTTCTATGGCTGGTAGAATCTACCTGGTGAAAACATCTATTATCCCAAAAATGGTTTACTAGATGATGATTTACAGATGGCCTCCTAGTCTCCTTAAGAAAATCAATACCCATATCAAAAACTTTGTTTGGAAGGGGAGTAACCTTGATAGGAAGCTTTTCAATGTTTCCTGGTCTAACTACTGCAAACCCTTTGATAAAAGAGGGCTTGGAATAAAAAACCTCAAGTTGTTTAATGAAGCCCTCCAGGACAGACTCACTTGGAATCTAATAAAAAAACTTTGACTCTATTTCTTTTATTAAAAATCATTTCCTGGATAGTTCCAAATCCTGTAATTTGACTTATGTGAATTCTTCCCTCTGGCCATCCATTTGAAACTCTTTTTTCAATATCATGCATAACTCCAGATGGATGGTTAACTATGATTCAACCCTGAAATACTAGCTTGACAACTAGGCTGGCGTTCCCCTCAATTCAATACTTCCTTCAAACGATGTTCTGAATTCTATTAACTGTACCATAGAAGAAGTAATGCATTACCGTCACTTAGACCTCCCTGATTATATAAAACATGTAGTTGATGAATGATCCTTTTCGAATGATGATGACCATATTATTTGGGAACCAGCACATAATGGGATCCTTGATTCCACATCTTATTACGTGAATTTTTTCTCCTCCTTCGAGTCTAATTTTTCTTGGTTGAATCCTTTTGATAAACATTGGATCAAACCTTCAATACTTAATCTTGTCTTGTGTATTGCTCACAAGATCTTACCTACGGAGGTTTTCCTTCAAACCTTTGGTATCCAACCCAACTATATATGTCACCTATGTCATAAACATAGGGAGAACATCAATAAATTTTTAATGACCTATTCCACAACCCCTGCTCTTTGTAATTTTGTTACAGAAATTTTTTACTGCAGATGGTTACTTGCTGACTCTATTTTCTCTCTACTCAAATGTTGTGTGGAGCTGGATCTCTTTCCTCAGATTAAAAATCTCTTTCTATCCATAGTTGTAGAGATCATTCATATTATCTGGTATGATAGAAATGATATTATCCACAATAGAGCCTCACTCAATCTTGTTTCAGGTTGGGTGAGAATTCTTATTGCTATAAGGGATGCGTCCACCCTTCAGAAAGCCTCCTCCACTAACTCAGTTGGTTACTTTATCATCCTTCATCGGTTTAGAATCAATGGGATCTACAATCAACAGAAGCACTTCGTTGAAGTGTTCTGGAAAGCTCTGACTCCTGGTTGGATAAAAATTAATGATGATGGTGATTCTAAATGAAATCCAGGTCCCATAGGTTATGGGGCCTTCTTCATAGTCTCTCTTGGACATTTTCATGGATGCTTCTTTGGTGGATGTGGATTTGCCTCCACCCTGGAGGCTGAGATGAGGGTGGGGATTCATGCAGTAAAATTTGTTAAGCTAAAATGTTGGAATAATATTTGGAATGTAAGTGACTCCACCATCATTATCCAAGCTATTTGGAATGGTGTGGTTCACCTTTCTTGGTCTCTTACAGCATGTTAAGAGAACTGTCTTAGCTCACTCCAGGAGAACAGATACATTGCCGTACATACCTTCTGGGAAGAAAACATGGTGGCTAATTCTCTTTCCAACAAGGGTATCAACCAGGACATTACGTGGAGTGATGATTTACTGGTTGAGCTCCATACTTATTATGAAAAATATTGTAATAAGATTTCCTCTTTCATACTCTTGTAATTTTTCCTTCTTTTTAATAATATTTTTTGTTTTGGTCATTGACCAATATATTTCCTTTAAAAAACATTTTCAAATTGTTGAACACACGAGGTGTAATACATTTATACACTATGTTTATATGATTATTTTTTATTCAGTAATTTTTATTTTATAAATATCCATGTTTTACATAACTAATTTTATTATATTATTATTTATATTTTATTTAAAAACATCATTCATGGAGTACACACTCTATGAAACATTGTGTACATCAGCTATAAAGGATGAGGCTCTACACATCCTGAGCCCATGTCTCATCACCCCCTCCTCGCCAATTTATTTTCCCACATGCTTCCCACCTCCCCTATACCAATCAGCTGCTTCAATGTGTTTTTGATCCTCATTTATTCTTCATTTAAATCCTTGGTATAGGTATTCCATTATATACCTTCTATTTCATGTTTTAAAATGTGCTTAGTGTGATTTTGATTGGGCCGATCATTCAGGTATTCTGTCCAATACATAGGGTGAGCGAAGAACACACGTCATGTACACCTTGTACATGGACACACTAACACCTTTTGTTATTTTCATATAGACATGGTGTATATGTTTGGTTCACACCCTGTAGGGTACCTTCCCTTTCCCTTAAGGACTGGATCTTGACATGTGGAACACAACCCCTTCCCATGTCACCACACATAGCATGTATGTTCTTTACATGACATTTCCTCTATCTCTACAGAGGAATTAATTTGGACATCATAAAAACCTTTCACTCAAAGTTTATACATACATCATGTCCCCCATTCACAAGAATTTTATTTTGTCAGGCCCCCTGCCAATGTCGATCCATATCTAAAAACATAAATGGGCACCACCCCATGCTGTAATAAAAAGCATGTACACCTTATTACAAGTCATGTTTAAGTTTTCCCCAACCACATGACCTATCTCCGTATCTATCAAAAGTACATGAATTCTTAAATAGATCATACTACACATTATGTTGTTCTTTTTTTTCTCACATTTTTCATTATTTCTTATTTTTATTATTTTATTTTCTTTTTTATATTATTTTAGGTGTGGTAGGTGAAGATAATATATCTGGGAGGTGGCCCGCTACCAATATAGAGGGCACATGGCCCCCACCCCATCATATTATACTTTGAAATTACGAGTGGCCAACATTATATTTCCTTGTTTTCCAGCCCCCAACAATGGACTTGTTGCCTCTTCCTCTAATGGTGCCTCCATTAGTGACAACCGTCTGTCCAGTCAATTCTATAGCACCATTATCATCCCTCGCTGATCCTGCTAGGGATACTCTCACACCTTTGACTATGGATGAGAGCTAAAATGCATTCGTACCCTCTTCTGGAACTACCCCTTTGAAACCACTCTCTATAACAGTGGTGGACCAGTCTATGATGGTATGTCCATCCTCTACTGGCTCATCCTCAGAGGCAGCTCAGGTATCCCCACATCCACTTACATCAAGTATAGTTTTCCATTCTAACCCAACACCAGTGGATCCACCTAATCCGATCACTCCAGTTCACCATCCTCAGCCACATAAATGCATGGTCATTCCTAAGGATCATCCTATGGAAGAAATATTATCGTGATTCCCACGTTGCAATATCCAATTGAGTGTATATATTATTGACACCATCATTACCTAGTTCCTTGGCATCTCAGAGGAGATTTAGGAGATTCTTGTCCATATTAATCTTCTCGACACACCCCAAGTCAGCACTCATATATTAACAGATTTATTTTCAGAGTTTATTGGGACCTTAAGGTTCGATGGTCCCACCAATAGATACCACTACTGTAAGAACCTGATTTTTGTTATAAAATACTTTGGAATATTCTTGATGTTATTCCAGAGCAGCGCCTTCAGACGGCGTACGATTCTGAGCCCCGGTGTGGCTGGAATAAAATTTCCAGTGTCTTCACACTGGGCATGCCATATAAATGGGATAACTCCTAAAAGAAAATTCATATCCTAAGTCTAAGTGTACGGATTCGTCCAAAATGGGGTTCTTACCCTAGTAACGACATAAAACATGTCGGCACGGGGTGTTTGGACCCCTCGCTCGCTATCGGAATGCTAAACGAATTAATAAAATAATTAATTTATTTGTTTGATGGTTAAACTCATGTATCTATTAAACGGTTGCTCGGATGGGAGAACTAAGGGAACCGTTGATTACAGAGCTTGCCGTTTACCCTATTAGGGTTGTAACTTTCACGGGCGTGGGCCTTCTGTGAAAAATGCCACAAGGGGAATTTTCTTAATTTAGCAGCATCAGACGCTAAATTTTATAATTTTTGAGCAAAGGATCGGATTAAAATTCTGAGACAGCCGTTGTACTCAAGAGGTTTTGTTTAACATATGGGAGTTTTAATATTGACCCCACCAAGAGTTTCAGATGCAGGTTAAATTGGGGGTTTAAATTAATTAAAATTTTAATTAATTTTTCTGTTTTTAAAACAAAACACATACCCACCATCCTCCATTTGCATCCTCTGGTAGAACTCAACCAAGGAGACCCTCTCAAACTCCAATCTCTCCACCACCTCCTTCTCTCTAAGTTGTTGCGGCGACGGCGGACCCCTCATGAAGCGACGGGCAACACCCAACAACATAGGCGGTCGTTGTTTTCAGTTTTTAAATCCCAAACCCCTATTTGAATATCAATTATAGCATAAAAATGTGGTTTTATCTTTGAGAAAAGCCCATAATTTCATAATATATTTTTCTGATCTTTCCGACGCACTTTTCGGAATTGAAATATGAGTCCCGAGGCGATCGCAATCATCTGGCGAAGTCCAGAGTGTTTTTGGAGTTTTTTCTGGTGGTAGGGCAGAGCTCTGGTGGTGGCGTTCGTCATTCCAGCTTCAGCGGTGGCGGTGGCCGAGGATCATAGGCGGCAGGCGTCCAGGTTCAAGGGCGTTGGCGCGAGGTGGTCGCTCCAGGCATGGCTAGGAGGTGGCTCCAGGTGGGGCGAGGCGGCGACTCCATGCGGTGAGGCCGAGCTCGCCGGGGCGCGACAGAAGACCAGGGTCACAGCGCGCGACCCTTCGGGGGAACAAAAACCCGCCCTCAGTGAGTCTTCACATAGAATGATGACCTGCCCTACGTGGGCCGGTTTGTAGGTGGACCACGGGTCACCGCCTGGCCTCGCGGCTTAGCCGCGGGCCGACACTGCGAGCCGGGCCGGTCCAGCCCAAGGGGTTTCGTCCCCTCTGATTTTTGGACACCCGTATCATCCACTACCGGTGTCCATTTTGCATGAAATTTGTGGTAGTGATAACCTTGGCATGAGGTAGATAATATGAGATGGTTTTGGGGGTTTTAACTCCTGATATGGGGGCCTCAGTGGCACGACGCGTACATTAAGTGGATTGACATTTTGTCGGGGGTTCTTGTTTTGAGCGGCGAGGACACATCCGATGTCTGTTTTTAGTGCCGTAAGCAGCGTTGTGACCATGAAGTGAAGATGAAGATTGAAATGGTGTTTTCGGACATCGAATCCGGAGTTGATATGTGGGCCCACGACCCGTCTTTTAAGCTACGAGCAGCGTATCACAACTTTTTCATCGGATGTCCGTTCAGGGTGTGTGAGCAGTCATTCTTGGGTATTTTTCCAAGGGTATTGAAATGGAACAATCCACCCGCTTTAATTATGAATGGTGGTGCGGGCCCCACGAGGGCCATTTTGGGAGTTGGCGGTGATTTCTATCATTATCACCGGGTGTCCGTTTCTGACAAATGGATAGTCGAACTTGTGTAATTTTTCGAGAGGATCAAAACGGTGTGATCTGTTCGTTGTGCTTCGGGACCAGGATGTAGGTCCCACAAAGCACCTCTCATGTGTGGTACAACAAAATGAATCTTTTTCTTCGGATATCCATCCCACTAAACTGAGCAGTCCTTTTGACATGCTTTTCCGAGGGGATCGCAATGGTGCGATGCGGCTGAATGTTTTTGGGACTGAGGCTTAGGATCATGGGACTCCATTCGGGCGTAAAGCGGTGCTGGCGACTTTTCCGTCGGATATCCATTTGAGGTGAGAAAATAGACTCTCTTTCATGTATTTTTCACGAGGATTACAATGGTACGAACCGTTTGGATGTGAGGAGACTCATTCGAGACCTCATTTAAATGTGGAAGCATGAAATATGTACCGGTGGTGATTCCTTCCATGGTGTTTGTAGAGATCCCTTGGCAGGCGATTACATGAACTCTCATGTGAGTGATGTAAATGTTTGAAGAGATGTAGTTGGACGTGCTTGGGCCGATGAGGTGCAAAGTTGTAGTTTTTACGTTTAGGCCCTTCGTGTTGATTTTGGGTGCCTTGTTCATGATATCCTTTGGGCTGAAAACGTGGTATACTCTTGGAGTATATCGGAATTCTTAGAGGTACATGTGTTTGTTTGTACCTGAGAAAGTTTGTGAGGTTGGTTGGAGTTGACTTGGGGCCACACGTCATGTGGGCCCCAAGTGCATGTCGTGTTATACTTTCTGTTCCCTTGACCTCTCGTGACATAGAGGGTCCCTCTGTTCTCATTTGATTGACCAGCCAGGATGAGTTTCCCCCTGGTTCTGTTCTCTTTTGTTTGACCAGCCGGGTTGAGTTCCCCCTGGTTCTGTTCTCATTTTTTGGACCAGTAGGGTTGAGTGGTTTTCCCCTGGTTCTGTTCTCGATGGTTTGGACGACAGAGTTGCTTCATGTTCCCTTGTAGAGTTCTTGTGGATTCGGTGCGACCAACACATTACGCTGGCACTAATACTCTTCCCAGGAGGTTGTTTCCAGGAGGGATGGCCAGTGGGGTACCATCCAGGAGGGATGGCCAGTGGGGTACCATCCAGGAGGGATGGCCAGTGTGGTACCATGCAGCAGGGATGGCCAGTGCGGTACCATCTAGCAGGGATGGCCAGTCTGGTACCATCCAGCAGGGATGGTCAGTGTCGTACCATCCAGCAGTGATGGCCAGTGCGGTACCGTCCAGCAGGGATGGCCAGTGGGTTACCGTCCAGCACGGATGGCCAGTGTTGTACCATCCAGGAGGGATGGCTAGTGCGGTACCATCCCGGAGGGATGGCCAGTGCGGTACCATCTAGCAGGGATGCTCAGTGGGGTACCATCCAACAGGGATGACCAGCGTTGTACCATCCAGCAGGGATGGCCAGAGCGTTTCTGGGTTCACCTCCATCGGGGCAGGGAAGTGGTCCCTAATGCCAGGTTTACCTCTAGCTGGGCTAGGAAGTGGTCCCCGATGATGGTTCCGAGCCTCCCTCCAGTGGAGTTCCCTTTTACGGGACTGGACATTGGGACTTGTCGACAACTTTTCTTGGGTCTCTCTCAAGTGGATTACCCTTTACGGGACTGGGAAGTGTGGCACCCATCGACTTTGGCCGAGTATCCCTCTAGTGGGAACCCATCGACTTCTAGCGATTACCCTTCAACTGTAACGCCCCGACCCCAGCTACCTAGAGTCGGTGCATTATTACATAACATTGGCATGATCACAAGAAAGATCAAATCCCGAAAGACTGATTGGTTTAGTAGCCTTGGAAACACTAGATATAATCATAAAGTTTTACATTACATTTCAAAGTGAAAAACTACTACAACAACAAAGCCTTCATATCCACACTATTAACCCCTCATAATATCCCTGCAAGTCCTTCATAATTTACTTCTTCACTACCTGGGAATAATAAAACATAGAAAAGGGGTGAGCTCAAATGCCCAGTAAGGATAACAATATAGCGGAACATTCAAAATAATCATAAACATTTAAGGCAATGAATTACAAAAACAAAAGCCTTTTAAAATTGAACTTCAACATAGTATGGAAAAAGTAAAATGAAATAATGCCATTTACTTATTCACATGGATATTCTACTAATCGAATAATCACATGCAATATCAATAACCACTTTCATAATGTTGGAATGCATAATGCCAGACTATCATAACCACATAGTCAAGGCCTCGTGCCAAGACTACAAATAAGATTTTTCCAAGGCCTTGTGCCAAGACACTAGTTTGTCTCATGAGACCTACCGATGCATCTAGGAGCTATAGCGGGCTCCACCCGTCACTTATTAAGTCCAATGCATTCCCATATGAAAAGGTTTAAACATAACATAAACATTCGTATTAAAACTAGCAAACGAAATGTCAATAATTTCACCATAAACTATGAATGGTATAAAAATAGCACATCCACAGTCAAACATATCACAAAACCTTCAATACAATATAGAAGTTTTGTATCATAATAAATCAACTTCAAATAATCTTAAAATCCATCAAAGGATGTAGACATAGATGAAATCAAAATTCTTTTTAAAGAAGTATCTCCTTTTATTTTGAAATCATTTAAGGTCCATATAAAATAAAACATTTTCTTTGAAAATATTCTTATAAGCTTGTATGGAAAGCTTCGACGATTTTATAACGGCGGAAAATAACCGCACCCGCCGTATAAGTTTAAAAAACATTCTTACCTCAATTCTGTCGAAAAGGTTAAAAAGGACCTTGTTTTGAATACGACCGAAAGATTCCTTTATAAACCACTTATAAAAGTCAAAAAGGGTATAAATGACTTTAACTCATATTCTAGTAAATAGTAAAAATGTTTTGAAATGCATTTTTAAGAAACATGGATGTGGATGATAAAGAGATCCCAATAGATTATTACGTATAAACAACCTTGGATAATGAAGAGGTTGTAAAGTAAACCCTTACCTTGTACTTTTCCTTGGTTGGGGTAGGTTAACCTCCTGTATAATAGTGAAATAATTGTTACTAAATTATACAAGAATCATATACATTAATATGATATCATATATGATCTTTTAAAATTGATTTGATAATAATATCTTAGTATTATCGTCGTTTCGGGTGTTAACTTACTCATTTTCTTTATATGTTTTGCTACATAAGTCATGTTTGTTGTATCTTATTCATATACAGAATGATATCAAGTCCTTAAACATCATTTTTAAATCATTAAATGATAATTATACTTGAATGGATACGATGGAGAATGAATCTCATCGCGTTCGTGGAGACGGTAGTCCGTACGTACGCACGAACGCTATTTCCATTTAATTTTTATTTTAAAAGAATCAAATCCAAATGATACATAGGTATATTACTATTCCAGTATAATATAATATTTTATATATGTTACTTAAGTTCATTAACACCATCCTTTATACGTTCCATGTGTGGTATGAACGAGTCATATCATTTTAAGGGGGCGGTAGTCCGCACTTCCTCAAATGAAATTATCGTATGTATATACAACATGAAACGAATAATGGTATGAAATAAAATGGAATTACAGAAGCTTATATATAAAATATATATCATTAATATCATATTTAATTACAGTTCCATCATAATGGCCACCATGAGAGGCGGTAAGATGTATTTGAACAATCATCGTTTCGTGAGGCGTTAGTTTGCCATCCACAGAAACATTATGTTCATCATCCATTAGATGGAGTTGCGTGTATGTGTAGTTTTAATCCTTCTTATAACAACATCCTAGTATATTGAAGATAGTGGTGTTGTTACAAAAGAAAGGAAATAAAAAGAGTTTGGGGGTTGAAGAAGCAAAATAAATGAAAATAATTTAAGAGAAATCGTTACCTTTAATTTAGGTAACTCACTTTGGTTGGAACCAATGGACTTCTTGAAAAGCTTTCTGCCTAAGGGGAAGCTTCAAGGAGGAGGAGAGGAATGTGGGGAGATTAGTTGGGTAGAGTTTGGACGAGCCAAGTGGCTTGAGAGGTGTGAGGAAATGAGAAGGAGGAGTGCCCTTTTTATAAGAGGGGTGAGGGGGACCATTGGAAAAGCTAGAAATATTAATTTATAATAAATTCATATTCGGTTTCCAATGGATCCAAAGTTGACTATTCAAATGTTGAGGTGGGGATGGGTCGAAAACAACTCATCCAATAGAATTTAGACAGGTTTGAGTACTTATATTAACCATATCTTTAAGTATTAACTCAAAGTTAATTAGTTTCACTTTTACAATGTCTCTTTGTATTTTTATATAATATGGTTAATAAACTTAC
Organism: Viscum album; assembly: GCA_963277665.1. Taxonomy (NCBI): domain Eukaryota; kingdom Viridiplantae; phylum Streptophyta; class Magnoliopsida; order Santalales; family Viscaceae; genus Viscum; species Viscum album. Next base: position 625,347,290 of record OY728133.1, read on the forward strand.
TATATACATCCAAGAGACCCCCAAGTGGTCCATTAATGATGAACCTATCATAATATAAGTTTCTTGGCAGAACCTTAGATTTTTAAGAATTTAATATCAATTAATAATATAATATTTGTTTTAAGAACTCTTTTATGTCAATTTTGACACTATTCAATAGTTGATTTTTGTGAAACTCATAACAGATTGATTACTTCGAAAAAAGTCAATTAAATCAATCCTAATATATCATATTATCCTAGAAAATTAGTTTAATTCATTAAAAGTTTCATATTATATTTATTTGGGTATTCATAATATCAATTATTTTAATATTTCACTATTATAGTAATTACTGCATCATCATTGTGTCATAAATAAAATAAATTATATAATGTCTAAAAATTATAAATAAAATATAATTATGTAGGAAATCTTTTTATCTTTCTAATGAATATTTATAATCGAAAATCCAACATGTATAACCCTATGTAAAAATTGTTCTTCTAAAATATGTAAGCTTATGCCATTTTTATTTTTATTTTAACTTTATTAATATAATGTGTCCCTACCACATACAAGTGGCTCCAAGGGGTCCCCAAATTGACCCAAGGATGCCCATGGTCGGGTATGTGTCCACCAATAAGGTTAGGACACGTTTTAGGGTAATTTTGTATTATTATAATATTATTTTTTAACCCTTATTTGCCGGATTTACCCTTTAACCATGGTAAATAAAATATTTACCACAGTAACTATTCAAAATGTCTAAAAATAAAAGTTACCTATTTACACAATTTGAACATCCTGATTCCAAATATGGAATCCATTTTCCTAAATTCAAAACACAGAAGTGGCAGAAATTAATTTAAAATTAATTCCCGCTGTCAAAACAAAAAGTGTGTTTTTAAGAGATAATAACTATAAAAAGATTGACACTTGTTTATGTTCGGTTTAATTGTAAAATTATGTCCAATGACCAACATTATATTAAATGGTAAAAATATATTCTAAATATACTTTAAAACCACTCAAATTCACAATTTATCACTATTAATTATTTTGATTAAAAAAAGTTGTTTTTAATTAAAATCTAGTAATTTTCACTATTCATCAAAATATAAAAGTTATCCGAAAAGTACCAAAATTTCACCCTAGGCTAATTTCAATATTCCGAATCCAAAAATGAAGTCCATTTTGAAGTATAAAATATATATGATTTCAAAAAGTAGGTATTACTATTCACAACGGCTAGTTTAATTAGTTGTGGTGTGTGTTAGAACTCGAGGTTGCGTACAACACACGCTATCGCATTATTCGAAGGGAAACGTACCGTGGAAGCTTGGGGTGTTACATTCTCCCCTCCTTCAAATAATTGCGTCCTCGCAATTTCTAGGGTATTACTGCATAAAAAGACTCGGGTGGTTCTTCATCATAAGTTCTTCGGGTTCCCACGTTGCCTCTTCCACCTTATGATTTCTCCACAAAACTTTTACCAGACGCGTCGTCCGGTTTCTCAGAACTTGTTCTCTCGTATCAAGAATCTTGACGGGCTCTTCGCAATAAGACAGATCGGGTTCCAGTTCTAATTCCTCATAGGTGAGTACATGCGTCGGATCAGGCATGTATTTCCTCAATAGAGATACGTGGAACACATCGTGAACTTTGGTGAGACTTGGCGGCATTGCCAATCGATAAGCTACAACCCCAATTCGTTCTAGAATTTCGAAAGGTCCGATGTACCTGGGACTCAATTTACCTTTCTTACCAAAACGTATGACTCCCTTCCACGGAGATACCTTCAGAAAAACATGATCACCGACTTGAAATTCCAAATCCTTCCTTTGATTATCGGCATAGTTCTTCTGCCTACATTGAGCTGCTTTGATGTGATTTTGGATTAATTTCACCTTTTCCACCGTTTCCTCCACCAGTTCTGGGCCTACAAGTTTTCTTTCACCAACGTCATCCCAACAGGTTGGTGTACGACATCTCTTTCCGTATAACGCTTCATATGGTGCCATCTGAATACTCGAATGGAAGCTATTGTTATAGGAAAATTCTACCAAAGGTAAATATTGATCCCACATACCCTGAAAGTCAAGTGAGCAAGATCTCAACATGTCTTCTAAGGTTTGAATAGTCCGTTCTGATTGTCCTTCTGTCTGAGGGTGGTAAGCAGTGCTCAAATGAAGTTCAGTATCCAGGGATTTCTGAAGACTTTTCCAGAATCTTGAAGTAAAACGGGGATCACGATCAGAAATAATCGATAGGGGTACTCCATGAGGTCTCACAACTTCATTAATATATAGTCTTGCTAGACGTTCCAGGGGTAGATCTTCTCTTATAGCATGAAAATGTGTTGTCTTGGTAAGACGATCAACAATAACCCATATTGCATCGTTCCTTCTAGGAGTCTTTGGTAGCCTCATGACAAAGTCCATCGTAACATTGTCCCATTTCCACTCCGGTATGGGAAGAGGTTGCATGACTCCTCCAGGCTGTTGCCTTCCAGCTTTCACTTGTTGACAAACCATACATCTTGACACAAAATCAGCAATCTCCCTCTTCATGTTGTCCCACCAAAAATGTTCCTTCAAATCTCTATACATTTTGGTGCTCCCAGGGTGTATAGAGAAATTGGAACTATGAGCATCATCCAGCAATTCCCTTTTTAGATCAGGTATATTGGGAACACAAAGCCTCTTCCCGAATTTCAAAATTCCATCATCATACACAATGTCTCTCAATCTCCCATCATTCACAGCTTTAATCTTCTTTTGGAATTCTTCATCATTGGTCTGAGAACTCTTAATCCTTTCTATTAAAGATGGTTTGGAAACCATTTGAAAAAGCATTGATTTTTCACCTTCCCTGGTTATACCCATGTCCATCCTTACTAGATCCACGAAAATTGGATCCCTTTCCATTCTCATCATGTTCAAAACTCCATGGTCTTTTCTACTCAAAGCATCTGCCACCTTGTTTGCTTTCCCCGAGTGGTAGTGTATCGTGCAATCATAATCCTTGAGTAATTCAAGCCATCTCCTTTGCCTCATGTTGAGTTCTTTTTGTGAGAAAATATACTTCAAACTCTTGTGATCAGTATAAATCTCACATTTTTCACCATAGTGGTAGTGCCTCCATATCTTCAAAGCAAAGATCACAGCTGCTAACTCAAGATCATGAGTAGGATAGTTTTGTTCATGAATTTTCAACTGTCGTGATGCATAGGCAATAACTCTATCATTCTGCATAAGGACACAGCCAAGTCATTTCTTCGATGCATCACTATAAATAACGAACCCATCATTCCCCGATGGTAGAGTCAATATAGGAGAATTGACTAATCTTCTCTTCAGTTCTTCGAAACATTCTTCACACTCTTTTGTCCAAACAAATTTAACCCCTTTACGTGTGAGCTTCGTTAATGGGTTAGCCAATCGGGCAAAATTCTGGACGAAACGTCGATAATAACCTGTAGACCAATAAAACTGCGTACCTCAGTTATACTCGTAGGTGCTGGCCATTCTTGGATTGCCTTGGTCATAGAAGGATCAACAGAGATTCCATCTTTTGAGACAATATGGCCAAGAAAAGAAATCTCCTGAAGCCAGAATTCACACTTGCTAAACTTCCCATATAATTCATGCCTCCTCAGAGTCTTCAAGATAATGCGCAAGTGATTTTCATGATCTTCGTAGGTTTTGGAGTATACCAAGATATCATCAATAAATACCACCACAAATTCATCGAGATACTCCTTGAAAACTCTATTCATTAGATCCATGAATACAGAGGGTGCATTAGTCAATCCAAACGGCATTACAGTAAACTCGTAATGCCCGTACCTGGTTCGAAATGCTGTTTTCGGAATGTCTTCCTTCTTCACACACAACTGATGGTATCCAGATCGAAGGTAAATCTTTGAAAAGTATTGAGCTCCATGCAGTTGATCAAATAAATCATCAATACGAGGTAGGGGATACTTGTTCTTTATCGTTATAGCATTGATTTCCCTGTAGTCGATACATAACCTCATAGATCCATCTTTCTTTTTAACAAAAAGAATAGGGGCTCCCCATGGAGAAACACTAGGGAGAATAAATCCTTTATTACTCAATTCCTCTAGTTGTTTCTTTAGTTCGACTAACTCTACAGTGGCCATTCTATAAGGGGTCTTCGATATAGGCCTTGATCCAGGAATCAAATCAATAGAAAACTCAACTTCTCGTTCTGGAGGATGTCCAGGAAAATCTTCCGGAAAAACATCTACAAATTCTTTCACAACAGGTACATCCTCTATTTGAACATCCCTTTCTTCACCGACAGTTATTTCATTCTCTTCCTCCCCAATAATTGAATTAAGTTGAGCTACTGGGGGTGGATCTAAATAAGAATTAGGTGGTGACGATTCTGCTCTAAAAATAAGGTGTTCCTTATCATTATCATCAAGAATCGTAACCTCTTTCTTCTTACAATAAATCTTCGCATCATAGTCCGAAAGCCAATCCATACCGAGGATTATATCAAACTCAATCATAGGTATGACGATGAGATCAGCAGATAAAAAAATTTATGTGCTCTAATGGGGACTGATTCACAAAACTTTGTTGCAATGATACTTCCCTTAGGAGTTTTAACTGACAACTCCCTTATTAAATCAAATTGGAAATATCTAATTTTCTTAGCAAACTGGGAAGAAATGAAACAATGCGATGATTCAGAATCAAATAATGCATTTGCTAAACTTGAGGAAACCATTAAATTACCTGCCACCACGTCTTTCGGAGCTTCTACCTCAGCAGTAGTGATAGCATAAGCCTGGCCTTGATCCCTTGGCCTTTTCTGAGGTAAGTTCTCCTGACGCTTAGGACATGCATTTGCATAATGCCCCATCTCCCTGCAATTGTAGCACTGAACGTTGGTAGCTTCTTTCTTCCCCTTGCAATCATGAGCATGGTGGCCTTTTTCACCCCACTTGTAACAGACTCCCATTCCCTTTAAGCAAGTACCAGGATGTTTCTTCCCGCATTTACCACAAGATGGATATTCAACCTTTCCCTTCTTCCCCTTATTTCCATTCCCAGACTGATCAGCAGGTCTCTTCTTCTCTTGTTTTGCTTTAAAGTCATAAGACTTAGAGAATTCCTTTTCGGTCTTGATATCACATGAGACAATGTCTTCGTACGATGAAAAGGATTGTGAGACTAATGCTCGACGGAGAAATGGTTTTAACCCATCAAAGAAACGATCAATATTACTTCTTGGGTTGCGAATATAATCACCAGCATACCTCGCTAACCTTGTAAAGTTAGCCTCATACTTTGTGACATTCTCATCCTCCTTTTGTCTCAGACTGAGAAATTGCCTTTCCATATCTGCTCGATGGTCGCGAGGGAAGTATTTTTCTAAAAACAGATCTTTGAACTCCCTCCACTCCATATTTGATACTTCATCATCTTCCTTCATATTTTGAATCAATGACCACCATTGATCAGCATCTCCAGTGAGGCGGTAAACTGCCATGATAACTTTTTCCCTTTCAGTGCTCCCAAAAGCCTGAAATATTTTCTCTAGGGAATTTATCCATTGCTCAGCTACTAAGGGATTTGTACTCCCATTGAACATTGGTGGTTGTTGCCTCATGAATCGATCTAACATTGATCCTCCACGCTGCGGATCAGGGTGCTCCATACGGGTAAGGTTATTATTCATAACCTGAGTAAGTTGTCCCAGTATGGTGATTAGCTGATCGGCACTAGTTGCATCACCAGCCCCACTATAATTATCTTGAGCAGGAGGGCAATCCCTACATGGAGTGCGTGCATTGATACGGTTTCCATTTCTTCCACTAGGCGCCATTTCTAAACAATGGCATAAACTATATCAGTTTATGAATCAAAATACATAATCCCATACTTATAAAACACTTAACATAAATTGAACTATTTATGGATATAATCAATAATCATAAGAATGTTTTCTTTGAGGAAGTATATACTCATAAACCCTTCATAATGGTTTGTAAAGAAAATGAGAATTATCCTAAGCATATCCCCCGGGAGTGTCGTAACCAAGAGTGCAGCAAGGCCCGTTGTCGTGCACCAGTTCCCGTTCGAGTCTAGCTCAAAGCGGTGTTTTCGGGTTTTACCTCTAGGTACATCTGTTCCAGAGCCGCCTCTACCTGCTCGTATCCAGACAGGGATGTATTGCTCGGAAAACTCACAAAATCTCTGCAATACCAAAATTCTAGGAAGTTCTTCTATACTAATCCTCAAAGTTCATCTTAGGTCTACGTGCTCTAATCAGAGTTTATCTAAATATAGCTTCCAAGGTTTGTACTAAACTTACTCTGATACCAACTGTAACGCCCCGACCCCATCTACCTAGAGTCGGTGCATTATTACATAACATTGGCATGATCACAAGAAAGATCAAATCCCGAAAGACCGATTGGTTTAGTAGCCTTGGAAACACTAGATATAATCATAAAGTTTTACATTACATTTCAAAGTGAAAAACTACTACAACAACAAAGTCTTCATATCCACACTATTAACCCCTCATAATATCCCTACAAGTCATTCATAATTTACTTCTTCACTACCTGGGAAAAATAAAACATAGAAAAGGGGTGAGCACAAATGCCCAGTAAGGATAACAATATAGCGGAACATTCAAAATAATCATAAACATTTAAGGAAATGAATTACTAAAACAAAAGCCTTTTAAAATTGAACTTCAACATAGTATGGCAAAAGTAAAATGAAATAATGCCATTTACTTATTCACATGGATATTCAACTAATCGAATAATCAAATGCAATATCAATAACCACTTTCATAATGTTGGAATGCATAATGCCAGACTATCATAACCACATATTCAAGGCCTCGTGCCAAGACTACAAATAATATTTTGCCAAGGCCTTGTGCCAAGACACTAGTTTGTCTCATGAGACCTACCGATGCATCGAGGAGCTACAGCGGGCTCCACCCGTCACTTATTAAGTCCAATGCATTCCCATATGAAAAGGTTTAAACATAACATAAACATTCGTATTAAAACTAGCATACGAAATGTCAATAATTTCACCATAAACTATGAATGGTATAAAAATAGCACATCCACAGTCAAACATATCACAAAACCTTCAATACAATATAGAAGTTTTGTATCATAATAAATCAACTTCAAATAATCTTAAAATCCATCAAAGGATGTTGGCATAGATGAAATCAAAATTCTTTTTAAAGAAGTATCTCCTTTTATTTTGAAATCATTTAAGGTCCATATAAAATAAAACATTTTCTTTGAAAATATTCTTATAAGCTTGTATGGAAAACTTCGACGATTTTATAATGGCGGAAAATAACCGCACCCGCCGTATAAGTTAAAAAAAACATTCTTACCTCAATTCTGTCGAAAAGGTTAAAAAGGACCTTGTTTTGAATACGATCGAAAGATTCCTTTATAAACCACTTATAAAAGTCAAAAAGGGTATAAATGACTTTAACTCATATTCTAGTAAATAGTAAAAATGTATTGAAATGCATTTTTAAGAAACATGGATGTGGATGATAAAGAGATCCCAGTAGATTATTACGTATAAACAACCTTGGATAATGAAGAGGTTGTAAAGTAAACCCTTACCTTGTACTTTTCCTTGGTGGGGTAGGTTAACCTCCTGTATAATAGTGAAATAATTGTTACTAAATTATACAAGAATCATATACATTAATATGATATCATATATGATCTTTTAATATTGATTTGATAATAATATCTTAGTATTATCGTCGTTTCGGGTGTTAACTTACTCATTTTCTTTATATGTTTTGTTACATAAGTCATGTTTGTTGTATCTTATTCATATCCAGAATGATATCAAGTCCTTAAACATCATTTTTAAATCATTAAATGATAATTATACTTGAATGGATACGATGGAGAATGAATCTCATCGCGTTCGTGGAGACGGTAGTCCGTACGTACGCACGAACGCTATTTCCATTTAATTTTTATTTTAAAAGAATCGAATCCAAATGATACATAGGTATATTTCTATTCCAGTATAATATAATATTTTATATATGTTACTTAAGTTCATTAACACCATCCTTTATACGATCCATGTGTGGTATGAACGAGTCATATCATTTTAAGGGGGCGGTAGTCCGCACTTCCTCAAATGAAATTATCGTATGTATATACAACATGAAACGAATAATGGTATGAAATAAAATGGAATTACAGAAGCTTATATATAAAATATATATCATTAATATCATATTTAATTACAGTGCCATCATAATGGCCACCATGAGAGGCGGTAAGATGTATTTGAACAATCATCGTTTCGTGAGGCGTTAGTTTTCCATCCACAGAAACATTATGTTCATCATCCATTAGATGGAGTTGTGTGTATGTTTAGTTTGAATCCTTCTTATAACAACATCCTAGTATATTGAGGATACTGGTGTTGTTACAAAAGAAAGGAAATAAAAAGAGTTTGGGGGTTGAAGAAGCAAAATAAATGAAAATAATTTAAGAGAAATTGTTACCTTTAATTTAGGTAACTCACTTTGGTTGGAACCAAAGGACTTCTTGAAAAGATTTCTGCCTAAGGGGAAGCTTCAAGGAGGAGGAGAGGGATGTGGGGAGCTTAGTTGGGCAGAGTTTGGACGAGCCAAGTGGCTTGAGAGGTGTGAGGAAATGAGAAGGAGGAGTGACCTTTTTATAAGAGGGGTGAGGGGCACCATTGGAAAAGCTAGAAATATTAATTTATAATAAATTCATATTCGGTTTCCAATGGATACAAAGTTTACTATTCAAATGTTGAGGTGGGGATGGGTCGAAAACAACTCATCCAATAGAATTTAGACAGGTTTGGGTACTTATATTAACCTTATCTTTAAGTATTAACTCTAAGTTAATTAGTTTCACTTTTACAATGTCTCTTTGTATTTTTATATAATATGGTTAATAAACTTACTATATACATCCAAGCGACCCCCAAGTGGTCCATTAATGATGAACATATCATAATATAAGTTTTTTGGCCGAACCTTATATTTTTAGGAATTTAATATCAATTAATAATATAATATTTGTTTTAAGAACTCTTTTATGTCAATTTTGACACTATTCAATAGTTGATTTTTGTGAAACTCATAACAGATTGATTACTTCGAACAAAGTCAATTAAATCAATACTAATATATCATATTATCCTAGAAAATTAGTTTAATTCATTAAAAGTTTCATATTATATTTATTTGGGTATTCATAATATCAATTATTTTAATTTTTCACTATTATAGTAATTACTGCATCATCATTGTGTCATAAATAAAATAAATTATTTAATGTCTAAAAATTATAAATAAAATATCATTATGTAGGAAATATTTTTATCTTTCTAATGAATATTTATAATCGAAAATCCAACATGTATAACCCTATGTAAAAATTGTTCTTCTAAAAGATGTAAGCTTATTCCATTTTTATTTTTATTTTAACTTTATTAATATAATGTGTCCCTACCACATACAAGTGGCTCCAAGGGGTCCCCAAATTGACCCAAGGATGCCCATGGTCGGGTATGTGTCCACCAATAAGGTTAGGACACGTTTTAGGGGAATTTTGTATTATTATAATATTATTTTTTAACCCTTATTTACCGGATTTACCCTTTAACCATGGTAAATAAAATATTTACCACAGTAACTATTCAAAATGTCTAAAAATAAAAGTTACCTATTTACACAATTTGAACATCCTGATTCCAAATATGGAATCCATTTTCCTAAATTCAAAACACAGAAGTGGCAGAAATTAATTTAAAATTAATTCCCGCTGTCAAAACAAGAAGCGTGTTTTTAAGAGATAATAACTATAAACAGATTGACACTTGTTTATGTTCGGTTTAATTGTAAAATTATGTCCAATGACCAACATTATATTAAATGGTAAAAATATATTCTAAATATACTTTAAAACCACTCAAATTCACAATTTATCACTATTAATTATTTTGATTAAAAAAAGTTGTTTTTAATTAAAATTTAGTAATTTTCACTATTCATCATAATATAAAAGTTATCCGAAAAGTACCAAAATTTCACCCTAGGCTAATTTCAATATTCCGAATCCCAAAATGAAGTCCATTTTGAAGTATAAAATATATATGATTTCAAAAAGTAGGTATTACTATTCACAACGGCTAGTTTAATTAGTTGTGGTGTGTGTTAGAACTCGAGGTTGCGTACAACACACGCTATCGCATTATTCGAAGGGAAACGTACCGTGGAAGCTTGGGGTGTTACATCAGCGGGGCTGGGCAGGGGGTCTCCTGTCAACTTTGAGGAGACCTCTCGACTGTGGGGAAGTGATGAGGTGTGGTTTGACATTCCCCCCAGAACTCTCTAGTACGAGGGTCACTTTCCCCACTGAAATGCATCCTTGTGATGCGACCTAAAACTGTGCGGGAAAGTAAATGCCACCCAATGAAGATAGTGTCAAGGTGCGGTGATTTGATCCCCTTGACTTGCAGTTTGGGGTAGACTTGCAGGATGCTTGGCATCGATGGTGTTTACTTCTGGCACTGTTGGATACTCACTTTCTTGGGCTGAGCTACGGGATGGAGATCCACTTACGATCTTTTTGAATTTTCTTGATAGATAATATGTATATGTATACCTTGTTATAGTACCCACTTCAAGGTGTTTGGTTACTCTCCGTCCAGGAGATGTGAAGACGCGCGAGGTATGCCACGTGCTTTCTGTGTCTAGCTTCTCGTGGTTGGACGAATCTACTCTCCTTCTATAGGTAGAGAAGACTTGATGAGAAGTTTATCTTCTCACCGTTTCTATCTCTTTGTGTTTGGACGAGTCTACTCCCTTCCTCTTGTTGGGTTGAGCTGTACTATTTACTGCACTCTCGGTTGTACTCATTTACTTTACCCTGTAAGATCTATTTCTCACCTCTTCAGTACCTTTTTTGTTGCTCCCTCGAGCCATCAGGGCATCCTACTCAGTATCTTTATACTCACCCCTGCTTGGGCATTTCCCACATTTGGTTTGCCTTTGTAGATGATGGACAATTCGGTCATGACATCAGAGGATCTTAGGATTTCATGAGCTTCGACCGCGTGCGATGGTCATAGTTGGGATCCAGGTTTGGGACTCTCCTAGCTATTTTACTTTTGATTACCTGTTGTCGGTTTGTGGCACTTTTCTGGTTGGGTGCGTTTTTTACCCCTTTTTTCTTTTCAGTATACCTTCAACAATTTATTTTAACAGTTTAGAGGTCGAGGCACTTTTTGGTTTATTTATAGTAGTTGGTACTTTACTTTCCCTTTTACTCTCCACTTTTTCATTGAGTGTGCTGCGTCTGTGTGTACAGGTTCTTAGGAAAAGACCTGCCTGAGTTTTTTAGCCTTCGGCACTTGTCTCCAGCCCCTGGCCTATTGAGGAGAGCTTGGGGTAGTTACGACGCGAGCCCGGGTGGGGTCGGGTCATGAAAAAAGTGGTATCAGAGGTGGTTCGTTCCTTGGGACATTGTTCAGACGTCCCTATAAAAGGAATTGGTTGGGATTTATGGAAACAATTTTGACATGTCTCGAGAGCGGATCTCATGCCAGGGAGTCCAGTGATGGTGTGGCGGCCGACATATCCATTCACTAGGAACCTGATAACCCACTTGTCGACTCGGCATGCTGAGACACTTGTTTAAGGGAAAATTATTTTGTGCATCACATAGGATTGAGCCTTGACTATCCTTCTTGAGTCAGCTACCCATTGTTGTTACTGTTATATACATATATGCTAATCTGACCACGTCCCTCTTTGATAACATTCAGGATGTCTCCGTGAATAAATTCATCCATGATACCAGCTTTGGTTCGTGACGACGACCCTATGAGCTACAAGGCCTCATCTAGGACCCATCATGCAAGTCCCTGTATCTGGGTGGTCCAGTATCAGCACCCCCACCTGGTGAGTAGTATACTGCTTCAAAAGAGCAGACAGAGCTTGAGCGCAGGTTGAGTGCGCTCCATGAGTTCCAGCGACAGAGACCGTTGAGGATTAGTGGTGAGCCAAACCCTCAGACAGTAGAGGTTTGGCTCGAGATAGTGGTTCGCCTTTTTAGGCTTGTGAAGACACCGACAGATCTTATGGTGGATTTCGCCACCAGCCTTTTCCATGGAGGAGCTTGTCTTTGTTGGAGTCTGGTGAATCAGTTTCTTGACGAGTCATCGCTTTCGTGGGGCGACATTCAATTGTTTTTCCATGAGGAGTTTTTCCCCTCCTGCTTACGCTCCATTCAGATTCAGGAAATCCTACAGTTTCAGTAGGGAGGGATGGCAGTGGCTGAGTACACATCTAGTTTCACAGACTGTGCACGCTTTTACCAGAACTTGGTCCATGATGGAATCTTCTAAGAGCGGATGTTTGATCAGGGTCTCCGCCGAGAGATTCATGCTGTCATAGTACCCTTGGGAATTCCCACTTATGTCGGGGTGCTAGAGTCGGTGCTTGCGACAAAGAGCTTCCTGTCATTCTCTATATTTGGTGGTGGCAGTATGCTCGACAGAGACGAGATGTCTGCCGCAGCTAGCAGTGTTAGGGTGATAGAACCTCGACGCAGGTGTCTTTCTGATAACCGGACTCAGGGGCATGGTCGTACACCATAGTGGCTCCATAGGGAACCAGTGTTTCCCAAAGAGAGTCAGCATTATTCTTGAGATGGGAAAGGTTACATGGCATGAGACTGCCCGACCAGGAATGCTGAGAATATCAGGCAGGCAGTTGGTGCACCACCACGACAGAGGCATCGTCGTGCTCAGAGTAGTGCCCAGAGAGGTGGTTCTAGCAGAGGAGCGGGTGGAGCTGGAAGTGGAGGATGACCTCACGAGGTCTTCCCATCACCACTAGGTGATACACGTTAGGATCCAGAAGCTGTCAGTTGGGATTGTAGACAACCGTGATATTTGGATGTCTATGATCCTGTGGAGCATGAGGTGGCAAGAGGTATGCCCTACAACCCTTCTACTTTTTGCAGTAGAATTGTTAAACTCAGTGTGTAGAATTATTTTCTCCATGTTCCTTGCTTGAGTTGTTTCCAGGGTCACATAGGGCATCGGTCTAACCCTGTTTAAGTGAAATAGAAGGCGCGAAACCTTTCTCTTTAGTCGATGGTGGAGACTCCTTCGCCTTTCGAGCATGTAATAGAGTCTTAGTTGTGGGACATATACTATGAAACCTTGCATGACCAGATATCCTTGGGTGTTTCACCATATGGATATTTTGAAAGAGGGAATCATCGGGCCTTGTTCTAGGTGCGGGCTGGGATTCCAGTCGCGGAATACGACATAGAGGTTCGATCGGGGAGGTGAGCTACCCCCGAGAGCCTTTGGGCTGTTTGAGACTGTATGAAGGGATGGCGGGGTTCCCTAATACCTTGCCCTAACCCCAAAGGCTAGTTTTAGCGAATAACGTCTCTATCGTGACTCACCTTATAAGAAGTGAGCTTGCTCATATGAACATCATCGGCAAGGGAAGACCTCACATGAACCAATCAAATCCTTTGGTCTGTTTGCGGTGATGCGGGACTGTCCAAGAGTTCTTCTGGGTACGGGAGAACCATGTGTGGGCTTAGTACCCTGAGTTGTTCCCTGGTTTCTCTTATCAGGGAGGAGAAGATTTAAGGAGGGAATTATGTAAGAACCCGGTTTTTGTTATAAATGAATTTGGAATATTCTTTATGTTATTCCAGAGCAGTGCCTTTAGACGACGTACGATTCCGAGCCCCAGTGTGGCCGGAATAAAATTTTCTACATGTTCAAACTGGGCATGCCAAATAAATGGGATAACTCCTAAACAGTAATTTGGATCCTAAATCTGATAGTATTGATGGGTCTGAAATGGGGTTTTTACCCTAGGAACTACATAAAACATGTCAGCGCGTGGCGTTTGGACCCCTCCCACGCTATCAGAACATTAAACAGATAATTAAAATAATTAATTTATTTGTTTGATGGTTAAACTCAAGTATATATGAAACGGTTGCTCGGATGGGAATCCTGAGGGCACCTTTGAGTTTGGAGCTTGCCGTTTACCCTAGGAGGGGTGTAACTTTCACGTGTGTGGGCCTTCTGTGAAAAATGCCACCAGGGGTGTTTTCGTAATTTAGAGGCTTAAAACACTAAATTTTATAACTTTAGAACGAAGGCTCAGATTAAAATTATGAGACCTCCGTTGTGCTTGGGAGGTGGTGTTTACCCTGGGGGAGGTTTAATCTTGACCCCACTAAGAGTTTCAGATGTGGGTTAAAATGGTGGTTTAAATTGATTTAAATGTTAATTAATTTTTCTTTATTTAAACCTTAACCCATCCCCTCCATCCTCCATTTGAATCCTCTGGAGGAACTAAAACAATGATACCCTCTCAAATGGCCAATCTCTCCACCTCCTCTTTCTCTCCAAGCTGTTGCGGCAACGGCGGATCCCTCGTGAAGCGACATGGAACACCCAAAAAGATAGGCGGTCGTTGTTTTCAGTTTTTAAATCTTGTGCCTCTATTTGAATCCCAATTATAGCGTCAAAATGTTGTTTGATATTCAAGAAAATCCCATAATTGCTTAGTATATTTTTCTAAGCTTTCTGACGCACTTTTCAGAATCGAAATATGAGGCCCGAGATGATCGCAATCGTCCAGCAAAGTCCGAGGTGTTTTTGGAGTTTTTTTCAGAGGGCAGGGCGGAGCTCCAGTGGCGGCATGCAGCGGTCCAGATTCAGCGGTGGCGGTGGCCGAGGCTCGCAAGCGGTAGGCGGCCGGGGTCAAGGGCGTCGGTGTGAGGCGGCGGCTCCAGGCGGGGTGAGGCGGCGGCTCCAGGCAGGGCAAGGCGGCGGCTCCAGGAGGAGAGGTCGAGCGCCCCTGGGCGCGACGGAAGACCGGGGTCGCGGCACCCGACCCCGCGGGGGAACAAAGTCCTGCCCTTGGAGAGTATTCATTCAGAAATATGACCAGACCCACACAGGCCGATCTGTAGGTGGACCCCGGGTTAGGGTTGGGCCACACGGCTGAGCCGTGGGCCCGCGCTGCGAGCCGGGCCGGCCGATCCAGGTAGGTCCAACCCAAGGGGTTTCGTACCCTCTGATTTTTGGACACCAGAATCTTCCACTACGGGTGTCCGTTTTTCATGTCGTCTGTGGCAGTATGAACCTCAGATTGAGGTAGAGAATATGAGATGGTTTTTAGGGTTTTAACTCTCGAAATTGGGGTCTTGGTGGCATGTCGCGTACGTTAAGTGGATTGAAATTTTTCCGGGGGTTCTTCTTTTGAGCGGTGCGGACACATCCGATGTCTGTTTTCGGCGCCGTAAGTGGCATTGTGACCCTGACGTAAAGACGAAGACTGCCAAGGAGTTTTCGGATGTCGATGATGGAGTTGATCTGTGAGCCCCACGACCCGTCTTTTTAGCTACGAGCAGCGTATAGAAACTTTTTCATCAGATGTCCGTTCAGGGCATGTGAGCATTCGTTTCTGGTTGTTTTTCTGAGAGAATTGCAATGGTGAAATCCTTCCGCTTTAATTACACATGGTGGTTCGGGCCCCACGTTGGATATTTTTGGATTTGGTGGTGATTTCGATCTTTATCACTGGGTGTCTATTTCGGACAAATGGATAGTCGAACTTGTGAAATTTTTCGAGAGGATCACAACGGTGCGATCCATTCGTTGTGCTTCGAGACTGGGATGTACGTCCCACAAAGCACCTCTCGTGTGTAGTACGTTGAAATGCATCTTTTTCTTTGGATATCTATCCCACTCATGTGGGAAGTCCTTTTGACATGCTTTTCTGAGGGGATCACAGTGGTGCGATGCACCAGACTGTTTTTGGGACTGAGGCTTGGGATTACAGGACGCCGTTCGGGCGTAAAGCGGTTTCGGAGACTTTTACATTGGATAATCATTTGAGGTGAGTAAATATTCTATCTCTATTTTTTTTCACGAGGATTATAATAGTGCGAACCGTTTGGATGTGAGGAGCCTCATTCGAGACCTCATTTAAATATGGAAGCATTAAAGGTGTACCGGTGGTGGTTCCTTCCACGGTGTTTACAGAGATCCCTTAGCATGTGATCGCGTGCACTCCCATGTGAGTGAAGTAAATGTTTTAATAGATGTAGTTGGATGTGCCTGGGCCGATGAGGTGGCAAGTTGGAGTTTTTACGTTTATGCCCTTCGCATTGACATTGGGTGTCATGTGCGCGATAGCCTTTGGGATGAAAATGTGGTATACTCTGGGAGTATACAAAAATGCATGGAGGTACATGTGGTTGTTTGTACCTGAGAATGTTTGTGCGCTTGGATGGAGTTTACTAGGGGTCACACGTTGTGTGGGCACCATGTGCTTGTCGTGTTCTGCATTGCGTACCCTTGTCCTCTTGCGAAGTAGAGGGCCCCTCTGTTCTTGTTTGTTTTACCAGCCGGGTTGAGTTTCCACCTGGTTCTGTTCTTGTTTGTTTGACCAGCTGAGTTGAGGTTCCCCCTGTTTCTATTCACGTTTGTTTGACCATCAGGGTTGAGTGGTTTTCCACTGGTTCTGTTCTTGATGTTTTGTCCGTAAGAGTTTCTTCGTGTTCCCTGGTAGATTTATTATGGATTTGGTGTGACCAACACATTACGCGGGCACCGATCCTCTACCCAGGAGGTTGTTTCCAGCAGGGATGGCCAGTGGGGTACCGTCCAGGAGGGATGGCCAGTGGGGTACCATCCAGCAGGGATGGACAGTGCGGTACCATCCAATAGGGATGGCCAGTGCGATACCATCCACTAGGGATGTCCAGTGTGGTACCATCCAGTAGTGATGGCTAGTGCAATACCATCAAGTAGGGATGGCCAGTGGGGTACTATCTAACATGGATGGCTAGTGAAGTACCATCCAGTAGGGATAGCCAGGGTGGAAACATCCATCCGGGACGGCCATTGCAGTACCATCTGTCATAGATGGCCAACGTTGTACCATCCATCAGAGATGGCCAGTGCGGTTCCGGGTTTACATCCAGCAAGGCTGGGATGTGGTCCCTGATGCCGGGTTTACCTCCAAATGGGCAAGGAAGTGGTCCTAGATGACGGTTCCGAGCCTCCCACCAGTGGAGTACCCTTTTACAGGGCTGGGCATTTCAACTCATCGACGACTTTTTATGGGTCTCCCTCCATTGGATTACCCTTTTACGGGACTGGGCGGTGTGGCACCCGTCGAATGTTTCTAGGTCTCCCCCCAATGGGTACCCGTCGACTTCCAGGGATTGCCCTCCAGCGGGGCTGGGTAGGGAGTCACCTATAGACTTTTAAGAGACCTCTCGACTGTGGGACAGTGACGAGGTGTGGTTTTTCATTCCACCATAACTCCCAAGTACGAGGGGATC
This sequence comes from Viscum album, assembly GCA_963277665.1. NCBI lineage: Eukaryota > Viridiplantae > Streptophyta > Magnoliopsida > Santalales > Viscaceae > Viscum > Viscum album. Next base: position 625,364,709 of record OY728133.1, read on the forward strand.
TTTCCCCACTACTATACGTCCTTGCGACGCGACCCAAAACCATGCGGGCGAGTCAGTGCCACCAAAAGAGGATAGTGTCAAGGTGTGATGATTTGAGCCCCTTGACTTGTAGTTTCGGGCAGACGTGCATGATGTTGTGCATCAATGGTGTTTACTTCTGGGACTGTTGGATACTAACTTTCTTTGGCTATGCTACGGGACGAAGATCCCCTTACAATCATGTTCAGGTTTCTTGATAGAGCATATGTATATGTTTACCGTGTTATAGTACCCACTTCTTGGGTTTTGGTTACTCTCCTTCTAGGAGAGGCGAAGACTCGTGGGGTCTGCCACGTGCTTTCTGTGTCTGGCTTCTCGTGGTTGTACGAGTCTACTCTCCTGCTATAGGTTGCGAAGACTCAACGATAAGTTCATCTTCTAACAATTTCTAGCTCCTTGCATTTTAACGAGTCTACTCCCTTCCTCTTGTTGGGTTGAGCTATACTCTTTACTGCACTCTCAGTTGTACTCCTTTACTTTTACCTGTTCGATCTACTGCTTACCTCTTCAGTACCTCATTTGTTGCTCCCTCGAGCCTTCAGGGCATCCTAATGAGTATCTATATACTCACCCCTGCTTGGGTTGTGCCCACACTTGGTGTGCCCTTGTAGACGACGAACAGGTTTGTCGGGACATCAGAGGATCTTAGGAGTTTGGGAGTTTAGACCGCGTGCAGTGGTCGTAGTTGGGTTCCAGGAGTGAGACTCTCCCAGCTGTTTTACTTTGGTTTACCTGTTGCTGGGTTATGGCACTTTTCTGTTTGGGCGCGTGATTTCCCCCTTTTTCTTTTTAGTTTACCTTCATCACATTCCTTGTATTGTTTAGAGGTCTATGTACTTTGTGGTTTAGTTATAGTAGTTGGTACTTTACTTTCCCTCTTACTCTGCGCTTTTGCATTGACTATGCTCCGTGTGTGTGTACAGGTACTCAGACAAAGGCATCCCCGAGTTGTTTAGCCTTCGGTGCTTTTTGCCAACTCCTGGCCTATGGAGGTGGGCTTGGGGTAGTTGCGGCTCGAGCCTGGGTAGGGTTCGGTCGTGACAACTAACCCTATTTTCTTTCTTCTGGGAAGCCGTCCTTTTTTTAGTACTATTTTGGATTTTGCCCGAGTGTGCAGCTTCTAGCCCGATCCTTCCACTACCCCTCCAATATGCATCTGTACTCACACTGAGCACTTTGACATAATTACGACATGGTGAGAGCATACTATGTCTGACCACATGCAAACCACCACATCATAGAAGATAACACTAATAATTTCTCCACCCATGTGTTTACTTCATTGGTGCTTCAACTCCATCTAGTTTTCATCGCCATGATGATATGGCAGTTATGTTTGGATGTGACATGGACCTTCTCATTTGTATTATACAACAAGACTATCCTAACCTCCCTTTCCTAGACACTTCTTACATCCAATATATAATCAATGGTCGTACAAGCAACTTGAATTGTGTTTTTATGCCCCCCAATTGGCCCCCATCTGATATTTTTTTATCACTCTCTCCCTAACGACCCCTTAGTATTGCCTCAATATCTCAAATTCCTCATGATTATCTGCATGTGGTCTGTCGAAGGTTGGGGCGATGGATATATGGTCGTTTAGGACACCTCATCACCTATAGGGGTGAGGGATTAACAAGTTGTTCCAATTGGTGTTGTTAAATTTTACCTAACTCATCCACCATTGGATATAAATTCACAAATCCACCTTCTTTCTTCCATTCTTCCATATCATTCCTCAATCCCCTTTTCTTTTGTGCCTTCCACCTCTCTATATCCCCCTCACCCTCGACTAATATCCCCACCAACCACTGCCTTGTCCATATGGACTAGTGTATGGAGCTTCTACAACACCACTAGGCTGCTATGGCATATATGTAGACACATATAGATGGTATGTTTCTTTTTTATCCTCCAGTTCATGGGCCTATCACTACAGTGGTATAACCTGCCCCTGTAACCCTGTATGCTTCTCATCCTTCTGCATCCCATATCTCCTGGACAACTCTGGCCACTAATTCAGTTCACTTATGCACTACTGGCCCAGCTACTACTTCGCCTTCTATCATGCTTGAGGTTCCTATTTGGCATACCACTTAGAGTGCCAATCCTATCCCTCCAGTTTCCACTATTCTCCATTACGGGATTCTACTATTCCCAATGACGCAACTTCTTAGGCGACCCAATGATTAGATTTTGGCACATTTTTTTTCCATTATATATATCTCTTTTGTGGTATTATTTAAAATGTGATGATTTATGTATCTAAAAATTTATTTTTCCATTCTCTCGATAGTCATAGGTACTTTGGAGTGAATTGGGAATATCTTTTTCAACCACTTCCATATTTTTCTCTTCATCATGAGGGGAGTATTTTTTAGTGAATCATTTTCCTTTTTCCATTCAAATTACTAGTTTCACTACTTCCCTTTGTCTTACCCTAACTGTTTCCACACATATTATCCTATTCCTTGGTAATACACTTGGTGAAACATGTTTACTATTAAGTGTGGGGGAGGGTCTCTCCACAAGTTTTACCCTTGAACTGATCTAGTATACACTATTAATAGTAGAAATATTTTAAATCATGCAAATTTTTTGATTAATTTTAATTATGAATAATAATTAAATAAAATTAAAATTTAAAAGTTACTTTATTTTTTCTATTTTCAATGTATTTATAAATGATTACTGATATAGTTTGATTCTAGACATCAAGCAATGAAAATTTAAATTTATTTGACTCACCGTTTTAAATTAGTTCACGACTTGATTGACCTTTTATTTTTATACATTCACCAAAGTTATTCTATGACTTTTTGGCACATTAATTCGTATACCCTCATTATTGAGATAATATTGGGATATACATAACTACCATAACATGATAGTTTTCCTCTAAATATTTGAACATTTTTGAATCAAATTAATATGAATAAGACAATGACTTGTTTTTCATTCCCATTAACCATGAAACCCACCTTACACGTGATCTTAATAAGGCCCATAGAAACCATGAAATTCCTTAATAAGAAGATAAATTACAAACCTATTTTCTTTTATTACAATATATATTTTATAATTTTTCACGATTGCTCATTTGAGAATTAGAGAGTTATTTTTTTCCATTCATGATATATTTTAGAGAAACCATGAATTGATGTGTGGGGGAGGGTTCCACTTGTTAAATTTGGGCATAATAATTATATATCCACCATTCACTATATTCTTAGTCTTCCATGTTGAAAAAAAATGTTTAAATATGAAAAAAAGATGGACCGAATTCATTAATTATATATTATAGATGTTTTATGGGTCCATATTGGAAAGAGAATTTCAAATTGATGATACCCTTTCAGGGATCTTGATTGGGGTTTTTTTAATAGGATTTATTTTGAATATCATGCTTTATTGTTTATGAATTCAGCATCCTTCTTCAAGCCTTTATATTATTTTTCATCATTACCTACCAAACCATATCCTCAGAAACATTTGAACTATATTTAATGACCTCTTATTTTTTTGATTTGACTTCTGATTTGGATAATAAGAACACAACCAATCCTACAGATAGAGTTCATATACATAAGACATGAGAATAACTCTTATTAAATAATCTTGAGTGACTAGTGTGGTACTTTATGGTGAGGTAAATCATCAAGTGTCTTTTTTATTTATGAAAAATTAAATAATGTGGATGAAATGGGATGAAAATCGTTAATTGACTTAAATATTAGGAATTATTAGAATATTTTTTGAATTGAAATATGTTTTGTGCCCTATAAAATCCTCTACTATGGAAATAGTATTTACAATTACAATTATTTGAATTATTTCCTTTATATATTATTGATTATATTGATTTAATGTTGAGATTTTTTCTTGGGGACATGAAAATAACTAAGTGGGGTGTTTCATGTCCCCGAATTGTGTATAAATTTTCATATATTCCATTGAATAAAAAATTTTCACCAGATATATGTGTTTATTTAAAGATTAAATGCGCTAAATTGTTAATCATGGTGATTTTTAGGTACTCTCAAGACTAGGTAACAAATTAGGAAAGGAAAAAACTAAAATTCAAATATACACGGCGTGTACTTCTTACACACGCCATGTACTATTGCCCTAAACACGGATCAAAAAGACCAATTACAGCAACATGTTTCTAGATAGATATTACACACCATGTTATTATGATGTACATGTCGTGTTCCCCATTATAGAAGTATTTGGTGGCTATGGTTTGACTTTACATGCCATGTGGGGAAGATTTTAAGCACTGTGTACCCCCACCAACCAAGAAGTGCCGCATTAAAAATCAACGGTGGTTTGGTGGCTCACCCACCAATGGATAAAAATGGCCAAATTCTACTTCGGTCCATGCTGTGTACTATAGAGTAAACACCATGTAATTCCAATTACTATAAATAGTAGGGAAGCCCCTATTAATTCAGGACTCATACACAAACAAAAAAAGTGAGAAATTATGAAGACGCCCAATGGGAGAAGGAGAGTAGAGAAGATATTAGGTGATGACACTATAGAACCGACGATCTTCAATCCAATGTTTGAGTGATGTTTCACTCAGGTATCACAAGTATGTTAGTCACTAGCTACTCTATGTGTAGTTATATCCCCTATGTGTTGGGTTGTGGATGAGTACGGGTTGCTGTTCAGAAATTGCTATATATTAATCATGTTATTTATATTTATCTCATAATCCCTCAAGAAATGTTTCTAAATATCATTGGAAACCCTATATCTGACCAAGAATGGGATTTCTAGGGATCTCATGAGGAATTATGGTTAAGAACTTCCATGATCAATGGGTAGACTTATCATCTCAAAAGAGATAACAATTATAAAAATTAATATAAACCAAATTTAATACCAAGGAATTAGATTCTATTTAATCAAATGAATTTCACTAGACCAAGGGGGTTTCGTTATATCCAGAACCCAGAAATGTGAGTTTTCATGAACAACACAACATCATAGAAACATTTATTTTTTAATTATCCTAAACATCCATAGCATGACACATTTCATCCATTTATCACCAAAATTAATTTTTTATGTTTTATTATCTTTAATGTAATTTATCAAAAAATTGAATGTTTAATTTCCCTGTCATTGAATCATAAAAATATCAACTATAAATTTCAGAAAAGATCATATAATTAATTACAAATCAGATAAAAAAATATAGTAACTTCTTATATATATGGATCAATACCATACTTTCACTATAATATTATTATGTTTTGGTATTTCAAATTGGATTTTCGAAAGTATTAAATCACCTAAAATGATACCAATCTCCCCATGTATGGTGCTACCCCACCATTAGCCCACAATATCTATGTACTCCAATAAAATCAACGTATCCTCCAACTTGCATTGTCTGCACTGAGGGAACTAGATGTCTCTCTACCTCAAATCCCAAAGCATGGATAAGGCTAGGTTACATGAAGAATTATGTCACTGTTGAATCAAAAAAGGATTTCTCCCATATAGAAAATAATAAAAGGGTACCCCCAAAGGACTTTTAGAACATTTGGTGCTGGGATCACTAAAGCATGCATCTAACCACAACCTACACCATAACCTAAATAACCAAAATGATGACCACCTCCAAATCGTGATCTACTCTCTAAAGACATGGAGCATCCTTGGAATTTCCTATGATAACTCCATATCCTCTATATTGATTCAGAACTTGTGCAGCCCACTACTACTGCCTTGGCGAGAACTTCCTCAATGGGGGAACCTATAGTGAAAAACCAGGAACACACAAACTACTCAGAATGATTGGGATCTTTCACCACTAATGTCCTCATCCTAAATAATAAAAATATGCATATGATTCATTGCCTTATTCCTGAGAGATGTTACACATAGATAAAATATTATTTGAGAGTTGTGACCTACCCGCGGCTGATAGGAAGCTCTTATGTCCTAAAAACTGGGAACCCCAAACCACATCTCTACTTCACAAGGATTCCAGATGACTCACATTTAATAATTATCTATTTATTGATAATACACTTTGAGTATGTTTTCTCTCTCCATAACCTCCAGATTTGAGTTTATCATAACTAGGGTGACCTGCTTCTAGATCTCTTGATACAAATTTTATTCAAAATGCCCCACCCTAGACTTCTTATCTAGAAACGGGTCCAAAGAATATCACAAAAGGTTCCTAAAATGGATAGTAAACTCTTGCATACAGAAGCTCCCCTAAAAAAGGGTAAGAGTCCCCATGTGACTAGTTGCCTTCATGGGTGAATAATGAAACTCGGCTCTGAACTAGTCTCAGAACCCCACCCATGAGACTGTTGACTCCTCCAGATCTATGAGGAATAAGTATCACCACTGCCTTTCTTATAAATGGAGCATCATCACATCAAATGAAACATAGTGCCCTGTCTGAGTACTGATTGCAAAAAAGTCTATATCAACCTACACAAACATGTATTCTATGAATTCATTTGTAATGGATCCCACATACTTCTATAAAATGTATTACTAAAAATCCCAGAGTGTCCTTCCCCATGTGTTGTAATTGTCGACCTCTACTTTGTGGACATCTTTTGGCACCACCAATTAAACATCCTCCATGAAAACCTAATGATGAAATTGACTTGGATACCAAAATATAATGAAAGAAAGAGTTAGAGATCTTATTCCTAGAATATATAAGTCATTGATATTAATTTATTATCTTCATTAATCTTTTTAGTTTAACATCTACCAGGGTCTGCCCATTCATGTATAGTGGAAAAAGAATGATACATGATCCTTTCATGGTATCTACCCTAAATATATTATCACATTACTTTTGATATACTATAAGATTAAGGGTCCATGTATCAGATCTCATGGGGGCCTAAATATCCATGTCTCAATTAATAACTTATTTTTATTGTGCTTTCTAAACCTAGATGACATTGTTTTCCTTCCAATCCAGTCATTTTCACATGTGCAGAGCAGGAAAAACCATTTTATCCCTCATCCAAAAAACTAATACCACTATGCCATTACCCCCACCCAAAAAAATGTACCCCTCCTTGGCTGACAAAGTGATAAGGTAGATAGTGACACCTAAGTCCCAACATCAGTAGGCCTCAGGTTGGTGACTGGCATTGAGGGTATAATAAACACATTGATTGGAGGTGTTACCCTATAAGATAACACATGTGGGGGAGAGGGATATAAGATAAAATCCATCCAACTCATTTTAAAACTATAATATAAAATAAAATACAAGGTGAAAATATGTAATTCCATGACATAACTACTACAACAGAATTGAAAATTTACTATTACCAAAGAATGGTAATAAATATAGTGGCCATGAAACCCAAAAATCTCCTACACACCCCCATGATTGTAGTAACCAGCTATACCTCCAACCAGATCCAACAAAACCAAAGAATATTTTATATATAGTAGGGTGACTATAGCAATATACTCAGTTGGATACTCCGTGGAGCCTCTCATAGAATGTAAATAGAGAATGCTAATGCGCATGGACAACACGTTAAAGTGACTCATCACCTTAACATGTATTCTATGTTGTCAACCTACCCATTTCTATTCTCACTATGTATTTCATACAAGTGAATATAATATATTATAAAATATCAATGTTACCCCACTACCAATTCCCCACTAGTTTTCAACTTTGTCTCAACATTATAGGTCCTAAGCATCTCTCACCAAAATGGCCATCACAATGAAACCAAGGTGAAGAACCACAACATACACACAACCACTGTAACACCCCAAGCTTCCATGGTACGTTTCCCTTCGAATAATGCGATAGTGTGTGTTGTACGCAACCTCGAGTTCTAACACACACCACAACTAATTAAACTAGCCGTTGTGAATAGTAATACCTACTTTTTGAAATCATATATATTTTATAATTCAAAATGGACTTAATTTTTGGATTCGGAATATTGAAATTATCCTAGGGTGAAATTTTGGTACTTTTCGGATAACTTTTATATTTTGATGAATAGTGAAAATTACTAAATTTTAATTAAAAACAACTTTTTTTAATCAAAATAATTAATAGTGATAAATTGTGAATTTGAGTGGTTTTAAAGTATATTTAGAATATATTTTTACCATTTAATATAATGTTGGTCATTGGACATAATTTTACAATTAAACCGAACATAAACAAGTGTCAATCTTTTTATAGTTATTATCTCTTAAAAACACGCTTTTTGTTTTGACAGCGGGAATTAATTTTAAATTAATTTCTGCCACTTCTGTGTTTTGAATTTAGGAAAATGGATTCCATATTTGGAATCAGGATGTTCAAATTGTGTAAATAGGTAACTTTTATTTTTAGACATTTTGAATAGTTACTGTGGTAAATATTTTATTTACCATGGTTAAAGGGTAAATCCGGTAAATAAGGGTTAAAAAATAATATTATAATAATACTAAATTACCCTAAAACGTGTCCTAACCTTATTGGTGGACACATACCCGACCATGGGCATCCTTGGGTCAATTTGGGGACCCCTTGGAGCCACTTGTATGTGGTAGGGACACATTATATTAATAAAGTTAAAATAAAAATAAAAATGGCATAAGCTTACATCTTTTAGAAGAAAAATTTTTACATAGGGTTATACATGTTGGATTTTCGATTATAAATATTCATTAGAAAGATAAAAATATTTCCTACATAATGATAGTTTATTTATAATTTTAGACATTAAATAATTTATTTTATTTATGACACAATGATGATGCAGTAATTACTATAATAGTGAAAAATTAAAATAATTGATATTATGAATACCCAAATAAATATAATATGAAACTTTTAATGAATTAAACTAATTTTATAGGATAATATGATATATTAGGATTGATTTAATTGACTTTTTTTGAAGTAATCAATCTGTTATGAGTTTCACAAAAATCAACTATTGAATAGTGTCAAAATTGACATAAAAGAGTTCTTAAAACAAATATTATATTATTAATTGATATTAAATTCCTAAAAATCTAACGTTCGGCCAAGAAACTTATATTATGATAGTTTCATCATTAATGGACCACTTGGGGGTCGATTGGATGTATATAGTAAGTTTATTAACCATATTATATAAAAATACAAAGAGACATTGTAAAAGTGAAACTAATTAACTTAGAGTTAATACTTAAAGATAAGGTTAATATAAGTACCCAAACCTGTCTAAATTATATTGGATGAGTTGTTTTCGACCCATCCCCACCTCAACATTTTAATATTCAACTTTGGATCCATTGGAAACCGAATATGAATTTATTATGAATTAATATTTCTAGCTTTTCCAATGGTGCCCCTCACCCCTCTTATAAAAAGGGCACTCCTCCTTCTCATTTCCTCACACCTCTCAAGCCACTTGGCTCGTCCAAACTCTACCCAACTAAGCTCCCCACATCCCTCTCCTCCTCCTTGAAGCTTCCCCTTAGGCAGAAAGCTTTTCAAGAAGTCCTTTGGTTCCATCCAAAGTGAGTGACCTAAATTAAAGGTAACGATTTCTCTTAAATTATTTTCATTTATTTTGCTTCTTCAACCCCCAAACTCTTTTTATTTCCATTCTTTTGTAACAACACCAGTATCCTCAATATACTAGGATGTTGTTATAAGAAGGATTCAAACTACACATACACACAACTCCATCTAATGGATGATGAACATAATGTTTCTGTGGATGGCAAACTAACGCCTCACGAAACGATGATTGTTCAAATACATCTTACCGCCTCTCATGGTGGCCATTATGATGGCACTGTAATTAAATATGATATTAATGATATATATTTTATATATAAGCTTCTGTAATTCCATTTTATTTCATACCATTATTCGTTTCATGTTTTATATACATACGATAATTTCATTTGAGGAAGTGCGGACTACCGCCCGCTTAAAATGATATGACTCGTTCATACCACACATGGAACGTATAAAGGATGGTGTTAATGAACTTAAGTAACATATATAAAATATTATATTATACTGGAATAGTAATATACCTATGTATCATTTGGATTCGATTCTTTTAAAATAAAAATTAAATGGAAATAGCGTTCGTGCGTACGTACGGACTACCGTCTCCACGAACGCGATGAGATTCATTCTCCATCGTATCCATTCAAGTATAATTATCATTTAATGATTTAAAAATGATGTTTAAGGACTTGATATCATTCTGGATATGAATAAGATACAACAAACATGACTTATGTAACAAAACATATAAAGAAAATGAATAAGTTAACACCCGAAACGACGATAATACTAAGATATTATTATCAAATCAATATTAAAAGATCATATATGATATCATATTAATGTATATGATTCTTGTATAATTTAGTAACAATTATTTCACTATTATACAGGAGGTTAACCTACCCCAACCAAGGAAAAGTACAAGGTAAGGGTTTACTTTACACCCTCTTCATTATCCACGGTTGTTTATACGTAATAATCTACTGGGATCTCTTTATCATCCACATCCATGATTCTTAAAAATGCATTTCAAAACATTTTTACTATTTACTAGAATTTGAGTTAAAGTCATTTATACCATTTTTGACTTTTATAAGTGGTTTATAAAGGAATCCTTCGGTCGTATTCAAAACAAGGTCCTTTTTAACCTTTTCGACAGAATTGAGGTAAGAATGTTTTTTTAACTTATACGGCGGGTGCGGTTATTTTCCGCCATTATAAAATCGTCGAAGCTTTCCATACAAGCTTATAAGAATATTTTCAAAGAAAATGTTTTATTTTATATGGACCTTAAATGATTTCAAAATAAAGTAGATACTTCTTTAAAAAGAATTTTGATTTCATCAATGTCAACATCCTTTGATGGATTTTAAGATTATTTGAAGTTGATTTATTATGATACAAAACTTCTATATTGTATTGAAGGTTTTGTGATATGTTTGACTGTGGATATTCTATTTTTATACCATTCATAGTTTATGGTGAAATTATTGACATTTCGTATGCTAGTTTTAATACGAATGTTTATGTTATGTTTAAACCTTTTCATATGGGAATGCATTGGACTTAATAAGTGACGGGTGGAGCCCGCTATAGCTCCTCGATGCATCGGTAGGTCTCATGAGACAAACTAGTGTCTTGGCACAAGGCCTTGGCAAAATCTTATTTGTAGTCTTGGCACGAGGCCTTGACTATGTGGTTATGATAGTCTGGCATTATGCATTCCAACATTATGAAAGTGGTTATTGATATTGCATGTGATTATTCGATTAGTATAATATCCATGTGAATAAGTAAATGGCATTATTTCATTTTACTTTTTCCATACTATGTTGAAGTTCAATTTTAAAAGGCTTTTGTTTTAGTAATTCATTGCCTTAAATGTTTATGATTATTTTGAATGTTCCGCTATATTGTTATCCTTACTGGGCATTTGAGCTCACCCCTTTTCTATGTTTTATTTTACCAGGTAGTGAAGAAGTAAGTTATGAATGACTTGTAGGGATATTATGAGGGGTTAATAGTGTGGATATGAAGACTTTGTTGTTGTAGTAGTTTTTCACTTTGAAATGTAATGTAAAACTTTATGATTATATCTAGTGTTTCCAAGGCTACTAAACCAATCGGTCTTTCGGGATTTGATCTTTCTTGTGATCATGCCAATGTTATGTAATAATGCACCGACTCTAGGTATCTGGGGTCGAGGCGTTACAGTTGGTATCAGAGGAAGTTTAGTACAAACCTTGGAAGCTAGATTTAGATAAACTCTGATTAGAGCACGTAGACCTAAGATGAACTTTGAGGATTAGTATAGAAGAACTTCCTAGAATTTTGGTATTGTATAGATTTTGTGAGTTTTCCGAGCAATACATCCCTGTCTGGATACGAGCAGGTAGAGGCGGCTCTGGCACAGATGTACCTAGGGGTAAAACCCGAAAACACCGCTTTGATCTAGACTCGAACGGGAACTGGTGCACGACAACGGGCCTTGCTGCACTCTTGGTTACGACACTTCCGGGGGATATGCTTAGGATAATTCTCATTTTCTTTACAAACCATTATGAAGGGTTTATCAGTATATACTTCCTGAAAGAAAACATTCTTATGATTATGGATTATATCCATAAATAGTTCAATTTATGTTAAGTGTTTTATAAGTATGGGATTATGTATTTTGATTCATAAACTGATATAGTTTATGCCATTGTTTAGAAATGGCGCCTAGTGGAAGAAATGGAAACCGTATCAATGCACGCACTCCATGTAGGGATTGCCCTCCTGCTCAAGATAATTATAGTGGGGCTGGTGATGCAACTGGTGCCGATCAGCTAATCACCATACTGGGACAACTTACTCAGGTTATGAATAATAACCTTACCCGTATGGAGCACCCTGATCCGCAGCGTGGAGGATCAATGTTAGATCGATTCATGAGGCAACAACCACCAATGTTCAATGTGAGTAAAAATCCCTTAGTAGCTGAGCAATGGATAAATTCCCTAGAGAAAATATTTTAGGCTTTGGGGAGCAGTGAAAGGGAAAAAGTTATCATGGCAGTTTACCGCCTCACTGGAGATGCTGATCAATGGTGGTCATTGATTCAAAATATGAAGGAAGATGATGAAGTATCAAATATGGAGTGGAGGGAGTTCAAAGATCTGTTTTTAGAAAAATACTTCCCTCGCGACCATTGAGAAGATATGGAAAGGCAATTTCTCAGTCTGAGACAAAAGGAGGATGAGAATGTCACAAAGTATGAGGCTAACTTTACAAGGTTAGCGAGGTACGCTGGTGATTATATTCGCAACCCAAGAAGTAATATTGATCGTTTCTTTGATGGGTTAAAACCATTTCTCTGTCGAGCATTAGTCTCACAATCCTTTTCATCGTACGAAGACATTGTCTCATGTGCTATCAAGACCGAAAAGGAATTCTCTAAGTCTTATGACTTTAAAGCAAAGCAAGAGAAGAAGAGACCTGCTGATCAATCTGGGAATGGATATAAGGGGAAGAAGGGAAAGGTTGAATATCCATCTTGTGGTAAATGCGGGAAGAAACATCCTGGTACTTGCTTAAAGGGAATGGGAGTCTGTTACAAGTGTGGTGAAAAAGGCCACCAAGCTCATGATTGCAAGGGGAAGAAGGAAGCTACCAACGTTCAGTGCTACAATTGCAGGGAGATGGGGCATTATGCAAATGCATGTCTTAAGCGTCTGGAGAACTTACCTCAGAAAAGGCCAAGGGATCAAGGCCAGGCTTATGCTATCACTACTGCTGAGGTAGAAGCTCCGAAAGACGTGGTGGCAGGTAATTTAATGGTTTCCTCAAGTTTAGCAAATGCATTATTTGATTCTGGATCATCGCATTGTTTCATATCTTCCCAGTTTGCTAAGAAAATTAGATATTTCCAATTTGATTTAATAAGGGATTTTTCAGTTAAAACTCCTAAGGGAAGTATCATTGCAACAATGTTTTGTGAATCAGTCCCCATTAGAGCACATAAATTTTCTTTATCTGCTGATCTCATCGTCATACCTATGATTGAGTTTGATATAATCCTCGGTATGGATTGGCTTTCGGACTATGATGCGAAGATTTATTGTAAGAAGAAAGAGGTTACGATTCTTGATGATAATGATAAGGAACACCTTATTTTTAGAGAAGAATCGTCACCACCTAATTCTTATTTAGATCCACCCCCAGTAGCTCAACTTAATTAAATTATTGGGGAGGAAGAGAATGAAATAACTGTCGGTGAGGAAAGGAATGTTCAAATAGAGGATGTACCTGTTGTGAATGAATTTGTAGATGTTTTTCCAGAAGATTTGCCTGGACATCCTCCAGAACGAGAAGTTGAGTTTTCTATTGATTTGATTCCTGGATCAAGGCCTATATCGAAGACCCCTTATAGAATGGCCACTGTAGAGTTAGTCGAACTAAAGAAACAACTAGAGGAATTGAGTAATAAGGGACTTATTCGCCCTAGTGTTTCTCCATGGGGAGCCCCTGTTCTTTTTGTTAAAAAGAAAGATGGATCTATGAGGTTATGTATCGACTACAGGGAAATCAATGCTATAACGATAAAGAACAAGTATCCCCTACCTCGTATTGATGATTTATTTGACCAACTGCATATAGCTCAATACTTTTCAAAGATTGACCTTCGATCTGGATACCATCAGTTGTGTGTGAAGAAGGAAGACATTCTGAAAACAGCATTTCGAACCAGGTACGGGCATTACGAGTTTACTGTAATGCCGTTTGGATTGACTAATGCACCCTCTGTATTCATGGATCTAATGATTAGAGTTTTCATGGAGTATCTCGATGAATTTGTGGTGGTATTTATTGATGATATCATGGTATACTCCAAAACCTACGAAGATCATGAAAATCACTTGCGCATTATCTTGAAGACTCTGAGGAGGCAAGAATTATATGGGAAGTTTAGCAAGTGTGAATTCTGGCTTCAGGAGATTTCTTTTCTTGGCCATATTGTCTCAAAAGATGGAATCTCTGTTGATCCTTCTAAGACCAAGGCAATCCAAGAATGGCCAGCACCTATGAGTATAACTGAGGTACGCAGTTTTATTGGTCTGGCAGGTTATTATCGACGTTTCGTCCAGAATTTTGCCCGATTGGCTAACCCATTAACGAATCTCACACGTAAAGGGGTTAAATTTGTTTGGACAAAAGAGAGTGAAGAATGTTTCGAAGAACTAAAGAGAAGATTAGTCAATGCTTCTATATTGACTCTACCATCGGGGAATGATGGGTTCGTTATTTATAGTGATGCATCGAAGAAAGGACTTGGCTGTGTCCTTACGCAGAATGATAGAGTTATTGCCTATGCATCACGACAGTTGAAAATAAATGAACAAAACTATCCTACTCATGATCTTGAGTTAGCAGCTATGATCTTTTCTTTGAATATATGGAGGCACTACCTCTATGGTGAAAAATGTGAGATTTATACTGATCACAAGAGTTTGAAGTATATTTTCTCACAAAAAGAACTCAACATGAGGTAAAGGAGATGGCTTGAATTACTCAAGGATTATGATTGCACGATACACTACCACCCGGGGAAAGCAAACAAGGTGGCAGATGCTTTGAGTAGAAAAGACCATGGAGTTTTGAACATGATGAGAATGGAAAGGGATCCAATTTTCGTGGATCTAGTAAGGATGGACATGGGTATAACCAGGGAAGGTGAAAAATCAATGCTTTTTCAAATGGTTGCCAAACCATCTTTAATAGAAAGGATTAAGAGTTCTCAGACCAATGATGAAGAATTCCAAAAGAAGATTAAAGCTGTGAATGATGGGAGATTGAGAGACTTTGTGTATGAAGATGGAATTTTGAAATTCGGGAAGAGACTTTGTGTTCCCAATATACCTGATATAAAAAGGGAATTGCTGGATGATGCTCATAGTTCAAATTTCTCTATACACCCTGGGAGCACCAAAATGTATAGAGATTTGAAGGAACATTTTTGGTGGGACAACATGAAGAGGGAGATTGCTGATTTTGTGTCAAGATGTATGGTTTGTCAACAAGTGAAAGCTGGAAGGCAACAGCCTGGAGGAGTCATGCAACCTCTTCCCATACCGGAGTGGAAATGGGACAATGTTACGATGGACTTTGTCATGGGGCTACCAAAGACTCCTAGAAGGAACGATGCAATATGGGTTATTGTTGATCGTCTTACCAAGACAGCACATTTTCTTGCTATAAGAGAAGATCTACCCCTGGAACGTCTAGCAAGACTATATATTAATGAAGTTGTGAGACTTCATGGAGTACCCCTATCGATTATTTCTGATCGTGATCCCCGTTTTACTACAAGATTCAGGAAAAGTCTTCAGAAATCCCTGGATACTGAACTTCATTTGAGCACTGCTTACCACCCTCAGACAGACGGACAATCAGAACGGACTATTCAAACCTTATAAGACATTTTGAGATCTTGCTCACTTGACTTTCAGGGTATGTGGGATCAATATTTACCTTTGGTAGAATTTTCCTATAACAATAGCTTCCATTCGAGTATTCAGATGGCACCATATGAAGCGTTATACGGAAAGAGATGTCGTACACCAACCTGTTGGGATGACGTTGGTGAAAGAAAACTTGTAGGCCCAGAACTGGTGGAGGAAACTGTGGAAAAGGTGAAAGTAATCCAAAATCACATCAAAGTAGCTCAAAGTAGGCAGAAGAGCTATGCCGATAATCGAAGGAAGGATTTGGAATTTCAAGTCGGTGATCATGTTTTCCTGAAGGTATCTCCGTGGAAGGGAGTCATACGTTTTGGTAAGAAAGGTAAATTGAGTCCCAGGTACATCGGACCTTTCGAAATTCTAGAACGAATTGGGGTTGTAGCTTATCGATTGGCAATGCCGCCAAGTCTCTCCAAAGTTCACGATGTGTTCCACGTATCTCTATTGAGGAAATACATGCCTGATCCGACGCATGTACTCACCTATGAGGAATTAGAACTGGAACCCGATCTGTCTTATTGCGAAGAGCCCGTCAAGATTCATGATACGAGAGAACAAGTGCTGAGAAACCGGACGACGCGTCTGGTAAAAGTTTTGTGGAGAAATCATAAGATGGAAGAGGCAACGTGGGAACCCGAGGAACTTATGATGAAGAACCACCCGAGTCTTTTTATGCAGTAATACCCTAGAAATTGCGAGGACGTGATTATTTGAAGGAGGGGAGAATGTAACACCCCAAGCTTCCACGGTACGTTTCCCTTCGAATAATGCGATAACGTGTGTTGTACGCAACCTCGAGTTCTAACACACACCACAACTAATTAAACTAGCCGTTGTGAATAGTAATACCTACATTTTGATATCATATATATTTTATACTTCAAAATGGACTTCATTTTTGGATTCGGAATATTGAAATTAGCCTAGGGTGAAATTTTGGTACTTTTCGGATAACTTTTATATTTTGATGAATAGTGAAAATTACTAAATTTTAATTAAAAACAACTTTTTTTAATCAAAATAATTAATAGTGATAAATTGTGAATTTGAGTGGTTTTAAAGTATATTTAGAATATATTTTTACCATTTAATATAATTTTGGTCATTGGACATAATTTTACAATTAAACCGAACATAAACAAGTGTCAATCTTGTTATAGTTATTATCTCTTAAAAACACGCTTTTTGTTTTGACAGCGGGAATTAATTTTAAATTAATTTCTGCCACTTCTGTGTTTTGAATTTAGGAAAATGGATTCCATATTTGGAATCAGGATGTTCAAATTGTGTAAATAGTTAACTTTTATTTTTAGACATTTTGAATAGTTACTGTGGTAAATATTTTATTTACCATGGTTAAAGGGTAAATCCGGTAAATAAGGGTTAAAAAATAATATTATAATAATACAAAATTACCCTAAAACGTGTCCTAACCTTATTGGTGGACACATACCCGACCATGGGCATCCTTGGGTCAATTTGGGGACCCCTTGGAGCCACTTGTATGTGGTAGGGACACATTATATTAATAAAGTTAAAATAAAAATAAAAATGGCATAAGCTTACATCTTTTAGAAGAACAATTTTTACATAGGGTTATACATGTTGGATTTTAGATTATAAATATTCATTAGAAATATAAAAAGATTTCCTACATAATGATATTTTATTTATAATTTTTAGACATTAAATAATTTATTTTAATTATGACACAATGATGATGCAGTAATTACTATAATAGTGAACAATTAAAATAATTGATATTATGAATACCCAAATAAATATAATATGAAACTTTTAATGAATTAAACTAATTTTCTAGGATAATATGATATATTAGGATTGATTTAATGGACTTTGTTCGAAGTAATCAATCTGTTATGAGTTTCACAAAAATCAACTATTGAATAGTGTCAAAATTGACATAAAAGAGTTCTTAAAACAAATAATATATTATTAATTGATATTAAATTCCTAAAAATCTATGGTTCGGCCAAGAAACTTATATTATTATAGGTTCATCATTAATGGACCACTTGGGGGTCACTTGAATGTATATAGTAAGTTTATTAACCATATTATATAAAAATACAAAGAGACATTGTAAAAGTGAAACTAATTAACTTAGAGTTAATACTTAAAGATAAGGTTAATATAAGTACCCAAACCTGTCTAAATTCTATTGGATGAGTTGTTTTCGACCCATCCCCACCTCAACATTTAAATAGTCAACTTTTGATCCATTGGAAACCGAATATGAATTTATTATAAATTAATATTTCTAGCTTCTCCAATGGTGCCTCTCACCCCTCTTATAAAAAGGGCACTCCTCCTTCTCATTTCCTCACACCTCTCAAGCCACTTGGCTCGTCCAAACTCTGCCCAAATAAGCTCCCCACATCCCTCTCCTCCTCCTTGAAGCTTCCCCTTAGGCAGAAAGCTTTTCAAGTAGTCCTTTGGTTCCAACCAAAGTGAGTTACCTAAATTAAAGGTAACGATTTATCTTAAATTATTTTCATTTATTTTGCTTCTTCAACCCCCAAAATCTTTTTATTTCCTTTCTTTTGTAACAACACCAGTATCCTCAATATACTAGGATGTTGTTATAAGAAGGATTCAAACTACACATACACACAACTCCATCTAATGGATGATGAACATAATGTTTCTGTGGATGGCAAACTAACGCCTCACGAAACGATGATTGTTCAAATACATCTTACCGCCTCTCATGGTGGCCATTATGATGGCACTGTAATTAAATATGATATTAATGATATATATTTTATATATAAGCTTCTGTAATTCCATTTTATTTCATACCATTATTCGTTTCATGTTGTATATACATACGATACTTTCATTTGAGGAAGTGCGGACTACCGCCCCCTTAAAATGATATGACTCGTTCATACCACACATGGAATTTATAAAGGATGGTGTTAATGAACTTAAGTAACATATATAAAATATTATATTATACTGGAATAGTAATATACCTATGTATCATTTGGATTCGATTCTTTTAAAATAAAAATTAAATGGAAATAGCGTTCGTGCGTACGTACGGACTACCATCTCCACGAACGCGATGAGATTCATTCTCCATCGTATCCATTCAAGTATAATTATCATTTAATGATTTAAAAATAATGTTTAAGGACTTGATATCATTCTGGATATGAATAAGATACAACAAACATGACTTATGTAACAAAACATATAAAGAAAATGAGTAAGTTAACACCCGAAACGACGATAATACTAAGATATTATTATCAAATCAATATTAAAAGATCATATATGATATCATATTAATGTATATGATTCTTGTATAATTTAGTAACAATTATTTCACTATTATACAGGAGGTTAACCTACCCCAACCAAGGAAAAGTACAAGGTAAGGGTTTACTTTACAACCTCTTCCTTATCCAAGGTTGTTTATACGTAATAATCTACTGGGATCTCTTTATCATCCACATCCATGTTTCTTAAAAATGCATTTCAAAACATTTTTACTATTTACTAGAATATGAGTTAAAGTCATTTATACCCTTTTTGACTTTTATAAGTGGTTTATAAAGGAATCTTTCAGTCGTATTCAAAACAAGGTCCTTTTTAACCTTTTCGACAGAATTGAGGTAAGAATGTTTTTTTAACTTATACGGCGGGTGCGGTTATTTTCCGCCATTATAAAATCGTCGAAGCTTTCCATACAAGCTTATAAGAATATTTTCAAAGAAAATGTTTTATTTTATATGGACCTTAAATGATTTCAAAATAAAAGGATATACTTCTTTAAAAATAATTTTGATTTAATCTATGTCAACATCCTTTGATGGATTTTAAGATTATTTGAAGTTGATTTATTATGATACAAAACTTCTATATTGTATTGAAGGTTTTGTGATATGTTTGACTGTGGATGTGCTATTTTTATACCATTCATAGTTTATGGTGAAATTATTGACATTTCGTATGCTAGTTTTAATACGAATGTTTATGTTATGTTTAAACCTTTTCATATGGGAATGCATTGGACTTAATAAGTGACGGGTGGAGCCCGCTATAGCTCCTCGATGCATCGGTAGGTCTCATGAGACAAACTAGTGTCTTGGCAAAAGGCCTTGGAAAAATCTTATTTGTAGTCTTGGCACGAGGCCTTGACTATGTGGTTATGATAGTCTGGCATTATGCATTCCAACATTATGAAAGTGGTTATTGATATTGCATGTGATTATTCGATTAGTAGAATATCCATGTGAATAAGTAAATGGCATTATTTCATTTTACTTTTGCCATACTATGTTGAAGTTCAATTTTAAAAGGCTTTTGTTTTAGTAATTCATTGCCTTAAATGTTTATGATTATTTTGAATGTTCCGCTATATTGTTATCCTTACTGGGCATTTGAGCTCACCCCTTTTCTATGTTTTATTTTTCCCAGGTAGTGAAGAAGTAAATTATGAATGACTTGCAGGGATATTATGAGGGGTTAATAGTGTGGATATGAAGACTTTGTTGTTGTAGTAGTTTTTCACTTTGAAATGTGATGTAAAACTTTATTATTATATCTAGTGTTTCCAAGGCTACTAAACCAATCGGTCTTTCGGGATTTGATATTTCTTGTGATCATGCCAATGTTATGTAATAATGCACCGACTCTAGGTAGCTGGGGTCGGGGAGTTACAACCACATTCACACAACCAATGGTAACCATGTAGTTTTCAAGAGAAACCATACCCCACTTAACATGTATCCTACATCGGGTGTTATTACTCATTCTATTAGATCTTACACACCAAGTAAGGATAATGAATCCACCACAACCAATACACATCATAACTATAGTATACCTTAGTAAAATATATTCAAAATATATGTATGTGAAGTAACCACAAGACATTAAATCCCACCACACATATATACGGTGGAAAAATATCCTCCCGGCATACTAGAATAAGTAACTACCTATATAAGAGAGTACATCCAAAGGGGTAGTCATCCATCTATCCTCCCACCAGGATGTTGGGATAAACACCCCTAGGGCTTAAAATCAATTATGTGTCAGTTTTACTAACCAAAAAATTGGAGTACTATATAAAAGAACAAATATTAAATGATATAATATATCTCAAAACAAAACTATTGGATTATCCTAGCCTTAGACTCAATAGATGGTAACATCACATTGAACCCCGACATCCAAAACTATTACTAGTTATCCTATAAGAACACAAAAATATGAAAAGATACATTAAATTAAATTATCGCTTTTATTAGTTTCACATTATGTTAATTAATTAATTAATCATTAATCAACTATTATAATTTTCACATAATATTGAATTATCATCTAAAAATGATCCATGCCCTCCAGGGATCACCAAACTATTTCCATGTCTTCTCAAAAATATAACCTCAACATTACATCCCAAAAATCTCCAACCCCAATGGTTAAACATTATACAATTATTATCAAAATTATGACATTCTAAATTTCATGGTATTCTAGAAAAAATTCTAAGCTACCAACACTAGGGGATTAACATAGTGTGTAGATGAACTACCCACTAAGTATTTACCACCCATAGTAGGAGCATAGAGCTATCCAAACATGATTTGATAAAGATGAAAATCACATGGCATACCTCATTCATCATCACCGCTCTTACAGGGAGATTAAGAGAAACCATATACATTAAATAGTGGGAATTTTTATGTAGGTAGACAATAAAAATATTTTACAAGCATAAAAAATACAAATCAATTAGTTTTCCCTGCTTAAACCTATTCTATCATCTCAGGTGTCATCCTCGACACCACATGCATAATCGGATGAATCTCAAAACTATAAGCATCAACTATTTCCACAAAAAACTATCCTCCCAACCCCACATACCACAAAAGACCAGAAGGATTATCCATCCATGGCTCACATCACATCTAAGCCTCCATACACCCACAACCACAATATCCATCGTTTCTCAACCATCCCTAGCTCACATCACATCACATTCCACTGGAAACAAACAAGCAACCCAGATCTTGGCTCTAAAATGAGGCATTCAACATGCACACATTAAGAGGTCTCATAGATCTAAACCATAAGGAATCTAAATTTTACAAGAAAGTGGGAGACTCGGGACCTACAATGGATATATATTTTATCACACAATTGGCTCATTCTTCCATCATCAATTAACTGATTAATTATTAAAAGGTTATAATTATGGGAATACTAAGCAATATGCAATCAAAACTGTAAAACTTTAATTAAATAGATAATTTAACATGCGTTTAATAAATTGTAAAAAGCCTAAATCGGATTTAGTTTAAATAACATATTCAATTAAACACTCTCATGTGTACTATTTTTTTATAATTATATAGAAACAATAACTAGATTCATTAATTAGGCCTCTTAAACCATTTACCAATCTATTAAAAGTTAATTTTGGCTTTACATTATTTACTAATTTCTATACAGAACAACAAGATAAAATAGGAAAGGAATATATATAACATTATCCAAAAAATTAAGAAGAAATCCATTATTATATTACAATGAAAAAACATCTCTACGTTATTGATACAAATTCTTTAATCCAGTTCATGTATTTATTGAGGTCATCTCCATTACAATCTAATGGTATAAAACCCCCTAACTCTATAATTCTATGTATATAAAATACATATTAAATGAATAAACTACCCTAAAAGGACACAGACATTGGTATCATAAGAACATATCAACGAAATAGATCCAGAAAACCTCAATTGAAACAAATGTATCCCCCTGAGGACGTCACAATAGAACCACACTGACCAACAACCAAAGAAACTATATTACAAACATGTAGATAATATTACATCACATATAAAAGAGATATGGGTGGAAATGGATCAAATAAACCACTATAAAATTAATTAAATAACACCTTGGATAAATATAGATCACCACAGATCAAAGAAAGAAGACCAAGATCGATTCCAGAGAAAGAGATCTCCAAAATGTTTAAGAGAGGTTTGGCAAGTCTCCTAGAGTCGAGAGAGTTGTATGATATTGTTGTAGGTTTTGACTAAATAAGTGGCTAAAATGTTTTAAAACTTAAAACAGTGGTTCATTACATGACATTTAATCCCGTTTTATGTCATGTAATTCCTCATGGTGGGTTTCTACTAAAAGAACTATTTCATCTTCATTAAATTTATTTTTCAAACAAAAATATTTTACACAATGTGAATACAAATGTCAATATATGAACGTTACATTCTCAACAAATTTTACACCCAAACTCTTACATACTTTTTCTGAGCCTCTTATGAGATTCTTAAGACTTGGGAACATTCAAACGGTAAATCCAAGTGGATGTAGTCCTTTACAATAATAGAAAAAAAAGAAAAGTTCATGTGGGGAAATCAAATAAATGATATGATATTTGATATTGAAAGAGATAAAATTAGGAACCTATAAATAATGTTTTCTAAGGATGAAGTATTGTAGATAGAGTTATTGAGGATATGGGTTTAGATGATAATTAATTGTGGATGGTAGAGTTAGATACATAGGAAGATGTGTTGGTAGAGGTAGAGGTTGAGACTGGGGAAGAGGGGTAGAGGAGGAAGAGATCGGTGCATAGGTAGAAGAGGTTGATGTGTAGGAGTTGTAAGATGAATAAATAGAGGTGATACTACAGGTGAAGGAGTATTCCAAGGTTCATATTGATGTATAGGTGGTGGAGGTGGAAGATATTGATACCGTGGTGTTGGAAGAGAATGATAGTTAGGGAGATGTCATTGGAGATGGGACTCTAGGAGGTGGGCAGAGAATCAAGATCAAAGCGAGGGGATAATCTGGGGTGTGGGGTGGAGTTAAAGAGGTAATGTAGGTAGGATAAGGATAATGTTCGAGAGGGAGACACATGTGTGTGAATATCTATAAAGAACACATGTAGAAAAAAAGAAATAAAATTTGTATAGGTAATGGATTTTTATGATTCAATTATATTATGATATAATTTTCATATGTCATGTTTCTATTATTTTGATCAACCTATTTATGATATCATATTATACATCCTAAATCTCATATTATGCTTTATTTTCATGTTTATTCCGTTATTGGGCATTATAATTTAACAATTTTCTAATTTATTTTCCACAGGGTAACATATATAGTTTTTTATGTCATATGATAATTAGAAAAACTATAAAAAGTTTTAAAAAATTTATGTTTTTTTGAATATAATTATTAATTTTTTTTCTAATCTTTTAAAGACTTTAGACCTTTATATATATGGATTTTAATTGTTAGAAAATTAATTTAAAAAATAATATAAAAATTAAGATATAAAGTGATTTTAAGGTTTCCATTTATATAGTTGTTTTCAATGTATGGTATAGTTATTTTAATATATTAGGATGAAAAAGAAATAGTGAAAAAACAAAGATAAGTCTATATAAAAATCCAATGTAGTGAATAATATCTTAAAATTTTATAAAATTTTTAGTTTGTGGTTTTCTTATAAATGAATTCGTTATCTAGATACTAGAATTGGATGCAGTATCAAGTTTCTATAGTTAGCATGTTTTTATATTCCATTCGAATACATGTTCTAACATTCATCAAAGAGAAAAAAGGTGACATTAATAACATTGATTAGATGTTGTACATTTTCATTTGGGAACCCTCTCAGAAGGTTAGTGTATCTCCACATCATGGGGTAGGATCTCAAGGCTCATCCATGAATGAGGGATTAATGTGAGGAGTTTGTTTTACACTATTCACATCAAACAAGAGAAAATCACATTGGAAATAATGTAAGAACACACTCTATAAGGTAAGATCATGTCAT
This sequence comes from Viscum album, assembly GCA_963277665.1. Lineage (NCBI taxonomy): Eukaryota > Viridiplantae > Streptophyta > Magnoliopsida > Santalales > Viscaceae > Viscum > Viscum album. The sequence continues at coordinate 625,389,643 of OY728133.1, forward strand.
TTAATGTGAAAGGAATGTGGAAGATCTATGTGAACATGTCTATCCTTTATATTCAATGATGTTTCCTCTCATTACAATCCTCCAACATCACTCCCATTGTATAGCTGGGAAGGAAAAAACCACTTCTGAGAGCATAATTGGGTAGGTAGTATAATTGGTTTTCTGGTTGCGTTATCAAAACGATATCTACTAAAGAATCCAGATTTCATCTATCAATTTTTATGGTTGTTTTGGACAAGAATATATTAGATATATTTAATCTAATTATCATTACCTTAGAACAATACATGGGTGTGTTCTCTCTTTCTAACTCTTGGACATTCACAACAAGGGACATCCAAAGGAGAATGACATACCAAAAACACTGGGATACCTTGAATGGAATGGTATGGTGCAATAAAATCCCCAAAAAAATTTCATTCTCACTTGGAGGGGAAAAGGACCATGTAGTCCGGATAGATGAAAATTTGAAAAATATGTGAATCAACATGGTATCCAGATGTCACTGTTATAATAACCATCTGGAGGAGAGCATGATTCTTATATTCATTGAAAAAGAATTATATCATGTTAAATGGATCTACTTCACTGTGTTTTCTATGTTCTTCTATAATAATATTTACGTCGCACCATTTTTTTAGTGATGGTTTCATGGTTTGAATGCTACGAGTTTGGAAAATAAGAAAAAGATGATTATTTTATGTGTATGATGCAGATTCATATGGATGTCTTGGTATAGGGATATATATTAGGGGATTGAATCCATAATAAGATCCATCATTATGAGTATAATGCCCAAACTAATTTACATGGTCAGTGGTATCATTAAATAGTGTGATTATCCTTCATTGAGATTATTGTAAGTAATTGGTTCACTGGTTCAACCTCCCTATGCTAGATCGTACGGATAATGGATGTGTCGGAATACACCCTTAACCGTGTTCAAATTTAATAAGGATGGTTTTTGAAACATGGGAGTAATGCGAGGAGGAGGGGTCATTTGTGACCATCATGGGAGCATCAACCTTGATTTCATTGCCTATTTTGGTTAAAATAATAATTTTCTAGTGGAGGGAAAAGTAATGGTCACTGGATTAAACCTATGATACTAGGAGAATATCAACCACTCTAACATGGAAATTGATCCTGCGATCATTCATTACTCAGAATGAAAAAGGATCCACCACACGGTCGATATCCTACATTATCAGAAAATTCAAATCAATCATCAATAACAATATACACATGGCCAACACATGGAAAGAAGGAAATATGGTTTCAGATCATATTGAATCCATGGTGGTGGAAAATCATGACCCCAACATCACACTCTTCCCAAACATTTGTTACATTATACCCAAGGGGGTTATTTTGATCTGATGGGATGCACTCAGACAACATTACATTAGACATCCCAAGGCCTTAGCTTACTACCAATTTTTCTTTTGTAGATTTCTTCCATAATAAATACAATGCTGATAACAAGATACTTACCTGTATACCAAGTGTGACACGACAACAAGATACTATTTGGTTAATCATTTTTTCTTTACAAACCAATTTAAAGGATTGATTTTCAAATAATTTTTATTGAATTTGTTTATAATCATGAGAAAAATAAAATTAATGTAACATTGGTTGAATAATTAATGATATAGGTCTAACTAAGAGTGATATAGGTAGAACCAAAAGAACTCCAAATTTTTGTGATAGTATAATAATATAGGAAATCTTGTTAAATTTTCCAATGACTATTTTTGATAATAATCATAAGACACTAATTTTTTTCACTCACTTTAATATATTTTATTATAAGTTATTTATAAAATCATTACAAATCTAGTAAACCATTATGGTTAGGGGAATTATGATTAACAACTAAATTAACAACCTATCATAAAGGGATATGGGGTGATAATACATGTTATTTTTCAAATCCAACTATCATGAAATATGATTAAAAATGTATAAATAGATTGAATAAAAAACTAGGGATAGGAAGGATATGGACTAATGTAATTTTGGAAAATAAATATAATGATGGAAAAAAAATTAAATTCCCATAATGCTGAAATTTTGTTCGGTTGTATCTAAGGAAATGTCAAAAAGAAACAAGAAGATGTTTGATCCTTGATAAAGGAGGTCATCGAAGAACAAGACACCATAGCAAAGGAAATATTTAAATGAACATGTAGGTAGAAAATAATTTTCTCCATAAGGAATCACAAAAAATTCGATGTTTTAGATTTTAAAAATTTGGGACCTATATAGACTAGTGCACTAATACAATGGATTAAGATGGAAATAGAGACGAATAACCTCATAGACATTGGTAATAAGGAATTTCCAATTCAGTTTCTACTATTAAATTTGATAGTGATAATTAAGTGGTTCAAGGTAAACATAGTCATCAATCAAGATTTATGAATGTCTTATGTAATTTATTCTTTCGTAACAAATAGATATTGAAATAAATATAACAAGTGGTATCATTATTTCACCCAAGGTATATGAATCATCTTTAAGGTTTATGGGTTTATGATTCATTTGATTATTATTATCATTAAATTACATACATTTAAGAATAGAATGGGAAATTTTATTTTCTCTCATATTAGTAGGAAAATATTCATTTTGATTAAGGAAATAACATTTCATATTAACATAAGATCATATATCAGTTAATTTATGTATAATGATAAACTACCAGCTCCAATAGTTGGAAAAAATCTAAATATCATGTATAATCCTATTGTGAGGAAAATGATATGTTCTTTATGTATATGTTGTTTATAATTAAGTGGAATTTATATATTTTTTCTTGAATACATTTTATAAAACTTTAACAATATTCATTTTAATTTAATAAAAAAAATTAGAATACAGTTTATTTAGGAGGAGGGGATAATTTAATCCCCCATGTTTTATGGGCCATTATTTTTCCTCTATGATTATAAATAAATTTTATTTCTTCATTGATTTTTATTAATAATTAATTTGATATTATGAAATATTATATATGAAATAAGCTAACTTGTTTCAATAAAAATGTAATATTACAATGATAGGACATGAATCCGTATATGAAATATAATTTATTACTACACATAATAGATTGTTACGTCTATTAAAATAGAAAAAAAACTAAAAATGGGTAGTAAACATGAAATGTGATATAAATTTAAACTTAGAGGCTCCCCTATTCCTCCCTCACCTTTAGTAATAAAATTTACAATATGAAAACCAACAATTATAATGAAAACCAAGAGAACAGAAATAATATTTTGAGATCAAAATGTAAAACTATTGAAATGGGAGTTTCAACCTGAGATGTGATAAACGAATTAATGATTTTTGTAATACCATGTATATAAATAGAATATAACCAATTAAAAATATATTGTTATTATATATATTATTATTCTGAATACAGAGGTAGTATATATGGTTGTTCTAATAATATTTTAAAATAAAAATACCATAGTTATTTATTTTTAGTAATGAGTTTAAATTACATAAATTTAAAATAATAATAATGAAAAAAATTATTTTATATTGACACCGAAACTCATATAACCCTATTTTAGTGGTTACATTATTACGTTTTCATGATATACAAGTGATCAAATCTGGAATGATAGAATACTTAAATTATATTTGAAAAATAGATACATTATTTATTTTCTATTACTACTGAAATAAAAAAATTACAACAAAGATAATTTAAATATTCTAAAACCTTGACTTCATTTAAAGATTCTTATTTGACATTATATGGGAAAAATGAGGGTGATATTCGAAATTCATTAAGTGTTATGTATAGCATAACCCTTCATGAATTAGAAATGAATAATCAATATGAAATGTTAAATAATTGAAAACAAATTTCTTTTAATCCATAACCTATGAATAAAGAATAATATTACTTGTATAAATGATAATAAATTAATAAAACATAAATAATAGAATGATCTTGAATCGTATATATGGGTAATATTGAATCAATTTTCCATTGTAAAATAATAACCATATTCTTCGTTAAATAAGTGTGTCATATTGGATTCGTGATCTCAAACATTTTGATATATATATATATATATATTTATATGTAGTCAACACCATTCATTATCATAATTAAATACAATAGGTAAAAATCAATTAAATTTCATCTTACTGATTTGTCTCATGGAACCTATCGATGCTTTTAGGGTATATATAATTTCATTCCCATCTATTTATGTATGACAAAATCATCCCTCATATATCGAATGATCAACATAATTAATGAAATTTTTTCATTATCGAAAAACAAATCTAATGAGTATTGAATCAAAATATATCTATATTTACTAAGAGAATCAAATAAATCTCTACATAATAATCGTATAAAAAATTAGTATATTTTTAAAAAATAAAAAAATCAATGATACAAATAATATCAATATTTAAGGTAAATTTAATGTCTAATGATCAAAAAAAATTAATATTACAAGAGACAGTTAATGAAGACATAATTAATCAAGAAATTTAATGTCAACACATTCCTTCATCAAACTAATCATAAAAACATCAATATAAATAATAAGTATGATGTCATTACAAAACATTCTCGGTTAGGTATATGTAAAATAAAGGGTTATTGTCATTGCTGAATAAAAAAATTAAAAAAAATAATAAATAAATATTTAGGAAAATGAAATTTTCACATTGAAAATAGCACTTTAATACTAGATACTTGAAGAATATAATGGAAAAAAATAAATTGAAAATAACCTATTAAAATTGTAAATAAATATTCAAATTAAAAGAGTGGTCATTAATATAAGAAAATTCCTTACATTATGAGAATGTTAAATCAAATATTCCTTTCACATTTTTAGTATAAATTCAAAAAGTACCTTGTTCGGAAAATGGAAATAATTTTACATTTAAATAATTGAAAAAATTGCTAGAAATTTCTTTATTAATCATATTAAAATATTCAAAATATTCTGTAATACATTTTTTTGAAAACAATGATTTGGAAGAAAAATTATTTTCGACTGAAGAGAGAGATAAAGTCGTGTTTTCTTCAAAACATTATCTCATCATTTGAAGAAATTATGAAAGGAAAATGGTAATATTACATGAAATTTTTTTTAATAACCATTGGAGATGAAAATATACTAGTTTTATGATATAAATAAAAAATACTTCTCCCATGGGAAAATTAAACATAAATAGTCTCGAATAACGTTGAGATTGTGATATAAATGCTTACCACTATGGTATCTATTGTATCATAACCCTAAGAAAAAATACTATCAAATAAAAATTTAAATACCATTAAGATACATAAACTTATGATATAACATATTATGGGGGAAATATATTCAACACAAAACGAATTGGTCAATATGGTATATGTCCTATGAAGGTAATTGTGAGATGAAAAACCCTTACCTCACATATTCATATATTTAAATGTTATTGAAACTCCTTTATAATGTTTTTAAATAGGTAATTAATTTATTGCATAATAAAATTCATATTAATAATATCATATGAGATATTATTATAATATTTTAACACACTATCATTAATAACATTTCTTTTTTAAGATTGTTTTAGGAGTTAACTACTTGGATTTATCATCCACATTTTTTATTTAAGATACAATTCCATTTTATAGGAAATATATCCAACATATAACAACATATATTAATTTTATTATTTTCATATTTATACATTATATACATTTTTATAAACATCTTTTAATGTCAATGAATAGAAATTCAATCATAATAATAAATGGATATTATAGGGTGTACAAATGCATGAACTATGATATAATTGCATTACTCATTTGAGGGTAAGGATTTTGATGATGTATTAATTTTAATTAATTAAAATCTTGTAATATTTATCATATATATTAATTATATCCATAATTAAGACTATACATGTCAGCTGGTGATAGAAAACAAATTATATTGGTTTACAAGATGGTAGTCCACCTTAAACATGAGCGATGTCTTGGTTACACATTTGATGGTAAAGGATGCTGATAAATGTTTTTAAATAAACATAATTTATATCAGTATATTTTTAATATTTTTGATGTTATACTTTAATTATTAAGAAATAAATTACTGTTGAAGAAGAATAATTAAAAAATGAGCATAGTGATTAGAGTTAACTTCACATAGATGAATCTCTGTGAGATATTTTATTAAGGACATTATGGTAGAAAATTTGGAAATAAAATATGCTCTATAATATGTATAAAGATGTTGTGGGGATAAATTTTTCATGGGTTTTTTCTGATAAATTGATTGATAGTATTGAAGATATCATGGTAGGGGCTTCCCTATTATAATTGAGGAGGATTTCATTTTTGTAAATACAGAGAACTATTTAATAATTGGAAGTAAATATTATCCAATGTTTCAAAAACGTTGATGCATAATTGGGTAAATAGATAATAAGGTTGAAACAAACATATACCACTAAAAAACATGTTTTAATCTTTTTATTTCATTTACCTCCTAGGTCAAAATTACCATTTTAATTTTCACTACGAAAACAAATTTTTTATCTTCATTAATTTATCCTTTAAGATTAAATAAAACATGACATAAAATATAATTTATACCCAATGAATAAATATATTAAATGAAATTTATCAATGAAAATTATTTGTTTTGGAATATCAATTTTAACACATGATCATGTAACGCACAAAAACCCTTTTTTACATTAACCATTGTAATTAATTTTTTATATTTATAGTATTCTTTATGACTATAAATTAATATTTAATTTTTAAGTAATATTAATTTTTATAATTTAAAATATTTAAACAATTTTATCAAATTAAATTCATATAGGTGCACATATTTAATTTAAAAATGATCCCCCAAAACGTGTCAATTTTGTTTTCAAGAAATATGTTTATCGAGCACCATATGATCTAAAAATAGATTTTTGACATCCAGTCATAAATATAAGGATTTAAAATAAATATTTAGAGAAATAATATATAAATTTCACTTAAATTTATATGAATTATTTGATATTGTAATTAATTTAAATATAGGAACATTATGTACTGAAGATCTATTTTATAGAAAATGCGTTTTCAAATATTAAAATTTACTTATATAAAAATATGGTATAAATATGATTAAAATATAATTAATTAGACAACACATATCTCAATTATATTTATGTTGTTTTTAAATGAAATTAAAATCATAATGGTACTTTTAAATTACTAACATTAGTCAAAGGAAATGAAGATTTTTCAAAATGTGTTATTTTTCCAAACTCACTGAAAAATCACTTTTTTACAAAAAAAATATTCAATTTTCATAATAATATAACTTTGATATTATAATTTCATAAATATTATATCATTTATATTAATTTTAAAATTGGGGAATGTTAATTATAGATCTGAAACATAAAATTTAATGTAAAACCATTTTGGAATAAAATATTCAGTAAAAGAATAAAATTATTTTATTGGGAATTAAGAATGTATTAACAAATAAACTATATAAAACCGTTATAAAAATTTCAATTATTTTATTAATTATGTTTAAACCTTATAACATAATTTATAGGTTATAATGGTTCTATTAAATAACAATCACTTAATAGTACATCAGGATTCACTTAAAACTATATGTTTCCTGTAATATAAGATATCGAACATAATGTTAATATTTTGAAATCTCTAGGTGTGAAATTATCCACAAATTAATTAAATTACATCAATTCGATTTGAAATTATTCTCATAAATAATTTTTTTTACCTTCAATAATTCCTTTGAGGAATAAACATGACTTCAAATATTTTAATATGAGTTCCTCTTGATAAGATAGAAAGGGAAGTATGAATGTGATATAGAATCACACATAATTGTTTCTACCAATATCAAATAATTATTGGGACATTGAAGAAAATGATAAATAAATATAGATTCTGATAATGAATATGGCTAAAAGATGGTTAATAACCACAAAGCCATAAATATATTATGGTTGATAATTCCAATAATTCAACAAAAGTGATTGTAATAGGATAAATTGTTTTTCAAGACCATTTTCCATGATTATAGGTATTAATTAACTAAAATGACAGAGAAAACTGGAGAATATATTTACTTTATATCTTTTAATTTCATAATCAAAATTTCATATTTTGGATATTCATTGATCATTTTCAAAAAAATATATTACTCCAAGAAATGAATATAAAATATATTTTTATTATGAATCATGAAGTAATTTTGACTTTAGATAGATCACAATATCTAATAAATATTGATTGGTCACTCCTCGTTTCTTTAAATATTAACCAAAACCAAAATAGTTGTTACGTTGTATACAATATAACACATTAACATCCAAAACACCAATAGTACCACTATAATATCAACATAATCATTTCCATAATTTTGTATTCATCATGTAATTAATGTATATACAATGTATTACTAACTAGGAAATCCCATAGTCTAGTGTTTGACATTGGATCGTTGGCACCCATAAGTCATGGTTTCAATCCTGGCGGCCTTAATATATGTGTTGGACTTTTCCCTACATGTAGGTTTAATTTTTCTAAAAATAGAATAATTTAATACCAATAAAATTCCAAAATATACCAATATTTATCAAATATATTTTTAGTAACAAGTGTTTTCTATATGTGTTATTTTCTCCATGAAAATAAAAAATCTAAATTGACTCTTATTACCTTAACATCAATGGTCAAACCTATCATAATATTTATAAATACCATTAAAATTAAGTATGGAGAATAATTCCACATGTAATACCTCATGTATAACTTAAGGGTTATATATACCTCAAACCAAATGAATCATCTCCAAAAATGTCACTACTCACATGAAAATCACATCACATAAAACCTCAAGAGGGATTTATAATAAAATGAATATAAGATCAACCATAAACTCATAAACCCATGATAGTATTTCTAATGATTAATTTAATATCATGTGAATATATATTTATGATTCTAAAAATAAACCCAACCCGTAAATGATTATTTATTCTTATAATAGAAAACACCATTGATAAAAATTATTTTACAACCGAATTTTAGAATCCATTTACATTAATACTTTATACATTTTACATAAATTATTGGTATGAAATTTTTTCTTCCTTTTCAAGGATTAAAAATATAAAATATGGAACTTTATTAGATTATTCCTTTCATCCCAAAAATCCAAAACAATGTTTTGTAATTGGATCTCTTTGAAGATATTAATATCTAGGAATTTAAATCATCACTATACCTTAGTAATCAATTGTCTTGTTCCCTTATTTTCATCATATAATTTTTTTTCTATTCCTATGAGACATTCACCAATGTTTCTTTTTAAATTTTTTTACTTAAATAAAATAAATAATTATTTTATCCATGGTCACCACCACTCAAGATCTTAGAAGATTACATCATTATATTCATTGGTGATTCAAAGAGTTGGTTAAGGTATATATTTGTAATCATATTTATTGATATTTTATTATTAAAAATAATTATATATTTCATATTATTCATATTCGCATTTTTTATCATAATATCCACATTTTTAATCATATTAAATGATAGAGGGTTCTATTGGGTTCTAACCAATAAATAATATAAAAAATCTATAATGTGGTTACTAATAATCGGAATGGAACCCCATATAATAATTTATATGATGTCTAAATCATGAAACATTTTTTTGAATGTGATATTTCTTAGATTGAACTCTATATATAGAAAAAATATTAGGGTGAGTTTTTTGGGATTTTTCTAAAAATTATGAATTTTTCATTAATAGTGGCATATGGGAATTTATGGAATATATTATTTATAATTTAAATAAACCATTTCTTGAGTAATTTATCTTGTAAGAACCATAAAATATAATTATCCTTATATATGTACTATATTTAGTTGTGGAATGAAATCTATTCATCGTCATGATCCAAAATAATAATAAAATGAATTTAATAATTCACAAATGCTCCTTTCCCCAATAAGAAATTTCACCCTACCCACCCCTTATTCTCACACCTATAAAACATTTTAGATTTTACAATTATTACCAATTCATATCCCCAAAATATCCCCAAGTTCGGTTATTTTTTCTATCACCCAAAATACAATTTAAATGTTCTCTAAGATGGTTCTGAAGGAGAGGAATTAATTTAGTAAAATACCCTTTGTCTCTCTCTCTAAAATTTCCTTCAATTTATTTTCTTTTCTCATCCATTCATTACCTCCAATATAAAAGCATAAATTATAAATCTAGTATATTATATACACATTAATTTTATTATGATAATGGTATATTGACTATTAGTTCTTTTTTACTTTTCATTTGGTTCTAAAAATGAAAAGTTCATCAATGAGATGTCAATTCACCACGTTTGTGAGTGATGATTCTTTTTTCTTTTAATAACCCCTTAAATTTTGGTCATAAAAACTTTATCATGGATTTAATAGATTATAATTTTATTAATAAAATTTATTTTGTATTTTGGAACCAATTTAAATTTAAAATAATAATTAATCAAACAAAACTTGCGCATAATGATTGAAAACCCACTAAAATAATTCAAATGGTTTTCAGTAGTGTTTTATCTAATGAATAATCATCAAATATAGAAAAATATTATATTTAAGGCCATTAAATATTATGTAAGTTAATTAAAATCATATAATTTCAATTCTAGTTAACTTTTTTCTGTCTCACATGATCTTTCATACATGAATACAAATAACACAATCATGAAAAACAAGGAAACATACAATTCTGAATGATGAAATTAAATATTATAACTAATGAAAAGATGATAAATAGACATAATAAACATGAAATAAATCGATGAAATGTTTAATGTTTTCTTTATAAAATCATTAATCATTCTAATTTCAGTATATACGATTATAATTATAAGTGAATGATGCGTTTAAACATATGGTATGGATTTCTTATAGAACTACCATTTTTCTATTGGGTTATGCCTTCTCTCTCATTACCAAAATATAATTCTTATTTATATTCATATAATTATTCTAAATTATATATAAGTTTTGCGATAATCATGAATCAAATTTATTTTATCTCAATTTCATTAGAAAATATATTTGTTAAAAGGTTCCAGTTATAATTTTTCTCGATATGGAAGTGTGATTTAAGGGTACATCTAAATTTCATACCAATTTTTATGCATACTCAATAATTTTTACGAACCATATATTTTTACAAAATCCATCATTTTATAATTAAAAATATTTTATCTCTTTTCTGGTTTTATGTAAAAATTAATCTTTTGTTTTATTTAATGGCTCTTTTTCATTTTCTATTAAACCATAATGAAATGGAAAATTTATGATGTTTCATAAAATAATATTTTTACAAGTTTCCACTAGATTTAGATATAATTTATGATTGAATCATAATTAAATTTTCTTTCTCTTTTATTTTCTTTCATATACGTGTTTTTAATTTTTTTTGTGTCCAATACATTTTAACATTCCAAAAGGCCACTTTATTTCAAAAGTAAAGTGGTATTTCAGTAAAGAAATCATCATATATTTTGTTTAGATTATTTTCATATATTTCATCATCATTTTTTAAATATTATTCATTAATGAGATTTATCTCTTTTGGTACAATATACCATATTTTATTGAATTGTTTATGAATATTTATGGGGATATACTATCTTCATTCAATTCCCTATATTAAAATGTATGGTTTATGATTCTGTTTATTGATTGGGGAAGGCTAATGAAATTTACTATAGTAGTTTAAATATCAATATATATTTTGATAATGTTTCCCTCCAATTATATGAGAAATGAATTTTACTTAGTCAGCCACTAGTTGGGCCCACTATAGCCACTCGATTCATCAGTAACTCTCATGAGAAAAACTAGATAGGATTTTTACACATTTATGTGTGGTTTCTTGATCGAAGAAATGAATTTATGTGTATAATATCCAAAATTATTAATTACCACATTATTATACTATTAACTGATAGTCTATGTTATTTTTGTACTAATTGATTATACACTGTTATGTCTCTTTCCCATGTGATTATTTATCGTATTATTTAATTATCTTTTATTCAAGCTATATTATACTTAATATTACATTTTAATGGAATATGTTTTTAGTTATTCACTATGTCTTATTGTTTATGTTTATTTATGATTTCTTACACACTATTTCATTACCATATAAAGAATCTGATATCACCCTTTTCTTATGTTTTATTTTTCCCTTGGATGTGAAGATATATATTACAAAAGACTTACATGGATAACATATGAGTTTATGGGTGTTTCCGAATGTGTTTATGTGTCATTTTTAATTTGATGTTGTTATTTAAAAATAATGTTTTTATATGTTTTTCCAAAGTAACTAATAAATTTGGTTAATTGGTATGTTACTTCCAGGTTCATTATAATAATGTATTATATATAATGAACCTACTCCGAGTAACTACTACCAAGTTTATTATAGTTGGTATTATAGGAAGTTTAGTAGAAACCATTGATACATGATTTTACAAAAAAGGGATAGGGAACATGACCAAAAGATATAAATTGAGGATTAGAATTGAAGAAAAACCAATAATTATAGTAATGTGAATATTATGTGGTTATTCCTAGAAATAAATCTATTTCTATATACTAACGGTAGTTTTGGTTTATTCATAATTGTAGATAGGTGTAACCTCTCTGACAAGGTGCATCAGGAAAAACTTGGTTTAACCTGATTCATGACAACATGTCTTTCTGCAAACATGGAATAAAACTCATAGGTAATATACTTAGGACACATAATGTTTTCTTTATAAACCAATATAAGTGATTTAAAATTAAATATGTACCCAAAGAAACCATGTTTATAATTATTAGATTATCAATGCATAAATATTTGATTTATGTTAAGTCTAACTTGAATGAAATTGTGCATTATGATTAATAATATAAATTATTATATGAAATTATATTTAATATTTTCCTAGTATAAGGAATGGAAAACATATCAACACGCATATTCCATGTATATATTTACCTCTTATTAAATAAAATTATGATTGAGTAGAAGCTACAACTAGAGCTAAGAAACATATTACTACATTGGGATTACTAAATCAGGTTATGAACAATAACATTATCCATATGGGCATCATGATCCACAGTGTAGAGGAATAGTGTGATACCACATCATTTGGAAAAAACATTCATCATTAAATGGGAATATAAATCCATTTGTAGCTTAGTAGTGGATAAGTACGTTAATGATTTTATTTCTCAGTTATGGGATATAATGAAAGGTAGAAGGTTGGAATTTTGGTTTTATGACTGTTGGGAGAAGAATATCTATGATATTAATTAATTTTAAAAAAAATGTGGAGGAATAAATTGAAAATATAGAATGGAAATATTTAAGGGATATTCTTATATAAAAATATTCTCCTCATGAAAAATGTGTGGATATGGAGAGACAATAATTTAATCTGAGGAAAAAGAAGGATTAGAATATTTCAATGTATAAATCCACCATTATAAGCATAGAAATGAATGCATCTGATTAGATATGGAATACATAGAGAAATATTGGTCAATTAATTGATGGGTTAAAACTATTCCTATTAAGGGAACTGGTATACCAATGATTCTCAAGATATGAATATATAATTTTGTGTGAAATGAAGATAGAGAATAAATTATCTATGTATTATAAAATTAGTAAAAAAACAAGGCAATTAGAGGGATATTGAACACTCTAGAAATGGAAATAAGGATAATGGGATGAATGGAGGATTTGACCTTCCAACATGTAATAAATGTGGAAAGAAACATCATGTAAAATTCCTATTTGGGATGATAGATTACTATGAGTGTATATAAAAAGTCCACCAAGCATGTGATTTTAAGAGAAAGGAAGAATCTACCAATGCTCAATGCTATAAATTAAAAAATATGAGACATTATTAAATTGATTATTCTAATGTTTAAGGAAAATTTCCCCAAAAAAGTTCAAGGGAACAAGTCTATACTTATGTAGTCGCAACCATAGATGTTGATATTCTTAAAGAAGTAATGGAAGGTACATTAATTGTGACCTTAAATTTAGAAAATTGTTTATTTTATTTTCGATCATCTCATTCATTTATATCTTCCAAGTTTTATTTAAAACTTAAATATTTATAATTTACCTCAATATTGTATTTTTTTAGTAAAGACTCATTGTGGAATCCTTATTGCAACAAATATGTGTCGAGTAGTTCCTGTTATGATATAAAAACATGCTCTTCTTGATAATTTTATCAACATATATATGGATGATTTTTATATAATAATTATTATTGAATATATTTTTCAATATAATTAAAAATAATTTTAAAAAATAATGATATTATTATTCATTATGAAGGTATAGAATTTGTCATATTTGGAGGGGAGGCTTCATCATCTGATTTATATCTCGATCCACCTCTAAAAACTCTTCTAAATTAAATTCACTGGGAAGAAGAGAAAACATCATATATGGATGAGGAAAAAACATTTAAAATTGATAAAATACCTATTATACAAGAATATAATGGTGAAATTATAATGAATTTACTTGGACACCCTCCAGGGAAAGATGTGGTGTTTTTTGAGGATTTAATCGATGATGCAAGACCTATATCAAATACATCATATAGAATTGACAATGTAGCATTAATAGAGTTAAAGAAACAACAATATGAATTGAATGATATGGTATTTATATTCCCTAGTGTTTAAATTTGGGTAGATAAATTTTTTTTGTTTATAAGAATGATGTATCTATGGGGACATGCATTTAGTAGGATCGTTCAATGATTTTTGATGAAAATTAGACCAACAAGGATCTTCTAAATATATATTTAGTAAAAATGTATATGTAAATTGTCATGGAAGTTTAAACATCATTTAATTTTAAATTTTTTTACTAACCATATTTATTGGAAAGGATTAATAGTTATCAGTCTCCTGATGTGAATTTTGAAAGGAAGATTAAATCTGTGAATGATGGGATGTTGGAAGTATTCATGTGTGATGATGGAATTCTAAAATTTTGGATGGGTATTTGTTTTAAATTTACACTCATGATCAAATGGGAGTTGTTGGATGATTAAAATATATTTAATTTGTTATTACACCATGGTATCACTATGATTTATTGATTATTTAGGGAACATTTATGGTGGAACAATATGAAGTGGAAAATTGCTGATTATTTACAAAGATTTTTCATCTGTCAATATGGGACTACAGAATGAAAATATAATATAGGAGTCCTGCAACTTATGTTTTTAAAAAATAGAAATAGGATGACATTACTATGTATTTTATATCTTTATTACCAAAATATCCAATAATGAATGATGCAATTTGGTTAATTGTTGTCAGAAATAAAAAATCTACACATTTCCTCGCTATTAGGGAGGATTTACCTATGGGGACCCTAGAACATCATTGTATTAATGACCTTGTAAGACTTTATAGGGATTATCATTAAATGGTGTATGATCAACATTAAATATTTTCTTCCAAATTATAGAAAATTCATCATAAATAATTAGATACTAAGATTACTTTGACAATATCCTATCACCATTAAATTGATGGGTAGTCTGAATGGACCATATAAACATTAGAAGTCATTTTGAGATCATTCTCAAATGAAATTATTGGTATATGGGATTAGTACATACCTTTGGTAGAGTTTTCCACCAATAATAGTTTTCATTAAAATATTTAAATGGAACCATATAAATCATTTTACGGGAAGTGATGTTGTTCACTGACATGTTTGGATGAAGTTGGTGAAAAATTCATTTAATACCAAATCATGTAGAGAAATCAAATGACAATGAAATACTATTAAAACCCATTTGAAAGAATCTAAAAGTTTGAATATGCTCTATTCTGATAATCTCATGAATGATATGGAATTTCATATGGGATATCAGGTTTGTTTAATGAATCTCTGTAGAAGGGTTTTATATGATTTGGAAAGAAAGTGAAATTGATCCCTAAGTATATTGGATATTTTTAAATCTTTGGGAGAGTTGGAGTTATGGATAATTGTTTGGTGATTACACCTTTCCTTTCTAATGTACAAAGTGTTCTCCACAAATCTTTACTAAGGAAGTACATGCCAGACCCAATGTATGTCCTCACATCTAATGGAAATGAATTGGAACCTAATTTATCTTATTGGGAAGATCCTATATTGATTCTGGAAACTAGAGAATCGTTATTGAGGAATAGAATGACTCATATGGTAAATATAATTTGGAAAATTATAAAATTTAAGAGGAACTATGGGAACATGAGGAATTTATGATAAAGGACTAACCAAAAAATATGAGAATTCAAATTCTAGAAATGTTGAGGGTGAATTATATTTTAAAGAGGGGAAAATGTGACACCACATGATATTACGATATGCCTCTTTTAAAATTTAGTATCTGTGATAGTTTATGTTTTATGCCATAATGAGTTTAAAACTATAATATACTATTAAGTATGATCATTTGAATAGTAATGTTTCAAATAGAAATACTAATATGACAAATATATTAGTAACATCACAAAAGAATGTTCAAATAAAATTTGGGAATCTTATAAATGGAAATATGAGAAAAAGTTTATCTCGGTATAAGTAATTAAATTATTTGAAATGATAAATTATGTGTTATTATTTTTGTAAATCATAAATGTTGATTTATAATTTTATAATTTATATAATTTTATTAAAAAAATATTTTCATAAAATAGACTCGTCAATTAATATTTTTTGTCTCACTAAATTAAGATAATTTTATGAGACATTAATTAAATTATAAAGGTGTTATAAAATCAATTATAATTTAAAATTTGTATTTATTTAATAAATGATAGTTTTATTTAAAAATTAATTTTTCATATTTAGATAATTTATTTCTAAAAATGGAAATATATTTTTTTTTCTAAAAACCCCAATATGATCATAGTTAATTTTTTTTGATTTTTTCTAAAATAGTAGAATATTTTTTTGACTAGAGAAATAATATAATTTATTTTAAATATACATTATAAGAAAATTACTAAATTTCTTGAGTCATTGTTAATTTGAGAACCATAATTTTTAAATCTACTTATATATTCATTATATATAGTCATAGAATCTAAAATATTCATATTCTTGAGACAAAATAATGATCAAATTTCTCAAATAACCACAAAACAATCCCCTTATCCACTATAAATATGACCCCTCCCCATCCTTTCTTCTAAAACCATAAAATCATTTATTATTTTTTTAATTTATATCCAATCCTTCTTCAAAACAACTCCCCCATTTTTTGGTCTTACTTGTCTAACCCAAAATACAAACTAAATATTCCATATATAGGTTCATAATGAGAGGAATTTAGGATGTAAAATTCAATTTTGTTCATTTCATTTTCTTTCAAATTCATTTCTTTTAATATCCTTTTCTAACCTCTTATATCAAAATGTGCTTGATAAATCAATTATATTTTATATAGTAGATTATTTTTGATAATGGTGTTGGAACGTAGGTTTTTTGTTACTAAAAATCAAGATTAGTTTGTTTATGTTGTCAATTCACACTAGGTGGATCTAGGAGTTTTAATGGAAAGTGGTCATATAGTACAAGCTCAAAATAGTGTTGAATTTGGCTTTTTTTCCCAATAGTTTGAAATCAATTTTTTTCCAAAACATGGATAACGGAGAAAAGTGTTTTTTGGAAAAGTAATTTTTATAGAATGATGAAGGAGCATCTAAATGTTTGTAAAAATGTGTTTTTTAGGGTTGTGTCCTGAAAATACAAAAAAGGAAATAATCATGCAGAACATTAGGTTTTGTGTGGATGAATATGAATTTCCAAATGACTCCTTGAAATTTATTTTCATAAAATAAATGTTTTGATTTAATCTCTTAAAAATATGGAAAAGGAATGGGATTTGAAAAAATGATCTTACATGCCATATACAATGTCAAATTAGGGCTTATGCACATGGGTGCTGTAATAAAGGATACTTGTGTGCAGAGGTTTCTATGTATATAAAAATGATGCTAACCACTTTAACAGCTTAGAAAATTTCCCAAAAAATATTTTTTGTCTTTGTCTTGTAAAAAACATCCTCTCATAACATTTTCAAGGACACAATATTTTTCATAAAATGATCCTTGAGCCCATATAGACCAATTGAGTTTCACTTTGGTGTTATGTGAAAGATAAAGGTTGTGTAAAAGGAATATTGAATGATAATCCATAAACTTGTGTGTGTGATTAGGTTTTACTCACATGTACTATATTTATATACATTCAATTTCAGAAAATATGTTTTGTTTTATTAGTGTGTTCATGTGCATCAATTAGAAACCTTTCTGAATGTAGATTATCTTATTAGATCCAAGAAAAGGCAAAAATTAAAATCTATTGATGTGACCATTGATTTTCTAAGTTGAGTAATACGTCACAAAAAGTAGTGAACTAGGGTGGTTGATGTAATTCTTCCGGGGAGGCACAGTGACTTCCCTAAAATCTTCTAATGGTCGTGTACCTAGAAAAAAGATTCTTTACCTTAGTGGTGAACCATAAAAAATTGTAGTGTTTTCTATTTTCATGTGTATATTTATTTACTAAAGGATTCTAACAAACATGTTTAATAGGATCATACAAAAATTGAAACATTTTCCGTCACATTAAAAGAAAACATTTGACACCCTAATCCACCCCTACCCTAACAAGATGTTCCAGGGTCCTAAAATGTGATATCAACCATCAATTATTTTTCTTCTCTGATTTGTTCTAAGAATAACAACTTCATCTATGGGGGGTCGATCCACCACCTCTTGGGTGATGATTATTTCATTTTCTAATTCCACATTCATTGCTGGTAATAAAACCATTTTTATTATTAAATAAGATTATAATATTTATATTACAACTTATTTAGTATTCAATAATATGTATATATTGAAAATATTAAATAATAAAGAAAACTATTGCATGATGATCGAAATACTACTAACATAATATGAAGGGTTTTCATTAACGTTTTATATAATGAATCGTCATCATATCTAAAAAAATGAGATATAATAAAATTTAATATTTTTATGTAAATTAATAAAATATATTTTAAATTTTGGATAACTATTACCATTTCACATGAACATTAATATATGTATAAAATTAAACCTATCGTGCAACCCGAGGAACCATAAAATTCCAAACAATGAAATCAAAAATTATAACTCCTCAAAAAAATTATTTATTAAATTAATAAAATTATACAAAATCATGTAATTTTTAATAGGTTCTGAATTAAATTATTAAATAATCTATTTTCATAATCTAGGATGCTTTGTACACTGCAGAACACTTTCAGACATTCATTAAGGGTTTCTTCCAAAAAATCAATTATTCCTTTGGGATACAATTTCATTCTCTCTCTCTACACCAATAAAATTAGTTATTTATTTATATATACATTTATAAATTCTATTTATATGTAAAAATCTTATTTATCTAGATTCTCCCATCTTATTTTTATGGGATCTTCATGTTTTATAAGGTTCTAATTTTATTTCTTCTCGATAAGAAATCCCAAATTAATGGAACTTCTAAATTTCATACCCATTTTCAAGTATACTCCATAATCTATTTTAACAACCAAATATTTTCTAAAATTACTCTTGTTATCATGAAATATTATCTTATATGATTTATATATTTATTTAAACAAATAAGCATTTGTTTTCAATAATGCATCTATTACATTTTCCCATAAACTAAACTAATGTGGAACATTTTAAAATTTTATTAAAATATATTTTAACATGTTTCCACATTAGTTTAAAATAACTTATGTGTAAACAAAATTTTAATATCCTTTATTTTATTTTGTCAGATATAAATGTTTAAAATCTGATTCTATGAAATGTAAAAATGAAATTTCCAAAATACTCTTATTTAAAAAAATAGGGTATTCGTCTCAAGAATTCCATAAATATGTTAATATATAATTTTCATATATTTAAATACCCTCTCTTGAATCTTGTTATTATTTTATACTGAACTTTTGTGTTACCATCTACCATATTTTTTGGAATGGATTATGATTATTTAGGGGAATATAATCTATTTATACCCTTCCCCATATTACTATGGATGATTTATGAATTTATTTATTATTTGGGGAATGTTATTGTCATTTTATATGATGTCTCCAATATTAATGTATACTTTGATCATATATGACCCATTTAATATTAGGAATCCATTGGGTGTAGCATGTGATAGGTGGGGCCTGTTATGTACCCTCAATGTGGTTTTAGGTCTCATGAGACAAACTAGACCATGTTTTTACCTATTTTTGCTTGGTTTTTTGGGTGAATACTTTAATATATGTTTATGATTTCAACAAATAAGAATTCCATCATTGCAATACTAGTAATTGATGTTCCATGTGATTTTTTGATTAGTATGATATTTGTGGTCAGGTATCATTCTCATGTTATTATTTATGGAATTATTTAATTAGCTTTTATTCCATCCATATTATTTTAAATACTATGATTTAATTGAATTTTTTTTGTTATTCACTATACATTATTGATTATGATTATTTATTCTAGATTCTAGGGTATTTTGTTCTTTTTCTAAGCATCTGTTATCACCAATTTATTATGTTTTATTTTTCCCCTGTATGCAAAAATGTATATTCTGAATGACATACAGGGATAATATTGGGGTTCATGGGTGTTTATAAAGTATTTATACGTTATATCTCATTACAAGTTTCATTATAACAATAATTATTTTTCTGTGGTTTTCAAAATCAACTAAACTATTTGGTATTTTTGGATATGACTTTCTTGTTTATTAAACCACTATATAGAAATAAAGAATTAGATCTATCATAATACATTATGCATCTTTAAAATTATCAACATTTCAAATACTAAATTATGGTTCATAATTAAAATTCAAACTATCCCAATTATATTGCATTTGAGTTTCAAACCATTTGTGCAGTGATGCCTATTTTCGCGAACTAAGTGATGATTGATTTAAGGACCAATACAACCTTTTCAAAGTTATCACTATTAGGTACATCATTGTTAAACCCAAATAATCTTATATAATACATAAATGGATTTATTTATATTAAAGGCACATATTCATTACCTAATGAAATCATTAGGTTATTATCCTATACACAGACTAATCCCCAAAGTAAATCATTGAGATATACCCCCTAATCAATATTTACCCTACTCATGGTGTCAATGTTTTAGCTAAACCCCCCTTGAAAGTAACATTAATGAATCTAACCATATTAAAAATTATTAAGTGGTTACTTTATTACGTTATCATAAGAAATAAGTGATTTCTTCCAAAAGGAAAAAAAAATCCATAGCCTTTAAAGACATGAAAAACATTTGAGTATCACGTTTCATTTTAAAACATATTGTACAACAATGTGGAAGTATATATATCACATATATTAACTCATTTAAAAATTCCTTCCCCATATCCTAGGGAAAGGAAAAAGAATAAAGGTGAGATATTATTCTCAGTAAGGGTTATGTATAAGGAAATCTATCTTAAATTAATAAGGCATAATCAATATAGCCATGTAAAAAAACATAAAATGGAATCTATTTTATCAATAACACGAGCATGAATAATAATAAATTTGAAAAACGTATGATCAAAAAATTCAATATTAAAAATCTGTTGATATTGATGTTTTTCCATAGAAAAATATTATAGTATAAATCTCATGGATAATAATAATTTAATTATCAGGAAAGATTTTTTTTAACATTGAACAATGTGATCATAAAAATTATGATATTTATATCATCAAGAACATTTACTATGATAGAAAAAAACTATAGGTAATGACCCATTTAATATTTGATTACTAATTTCACTGATGATTCTTTTCAATGCATTAATTGGATTTATAATTCTGACCCCCACCTATCACTACATATCCAAATCATTTCTCATATACATAATTAATTATTTTATTAATCAACAATTTTATTATCAATAAATTTCCTTATTCATAAAGAAATAACTAATTATCAATATTTATCCCATAAATAAAATAACAATCAATGTAACCACTTTTGTAAAAAATCATATAAGGATTTGTAAGTAATATGTCACATTGAATTTGAATTTCATACAAGAGGAGTTTCAATCTAATCGCTTAAAAATATGGAAAATAATGGGATATGAAAAAGGCTCTTACAGTCTATATATGATGTCTAATTAAGGATTATGCACATGGGTGTTGTAATGAAAAAAACTTGGATGAAGGGGTTCCCATGTATATAAATATGAGGCTAACCACTTTAATAACTCAGAACATTTCTCAATGAAGATTTTTAGTCTCTATTTTGTAAATAGCATCTACACGTAATAATTAGAAGGACTAAATCTTTCCTGTAAAATGATCCTAGAGTCTATATAGACCAATTGAGTTTCATTATGGTGTTGTTTGAAAGATAAAGGGTATGTAAAAGAAATACTATATGAAAGTACATAAACAGGTGTGCGTGACCAGGTTTTACCCACAATTACAATTTGAGTTACTTTCAATTTTTTAATATACATTTTGAATGATCAGTTTGTTCAAGTGCATTAATTAAAAACCTTGATGAAAGTAGAGTCTAATACTAGATACAAAAAAAAAAGAAAAAAAATAAAATCTATTAAAGTGACATTTGATTTCCTATTTCGAGTATTACATCACAAAAAGTAGAGAACTAGAGTGTTTGATGGAATGATTTTAGGGGAGGCACTGTGACTTCACTAAAATCTTCTAATGGTAGTGTACCTAGAAAAAAGAGTCTTTATATAATCTTTTTTATTCCATAAATAGTGATGAATAGTGGTTTTGGTATGACAAATAAAATATAGTCTTATAATCCCTGTATTATCCCTTAGTGGTTAACCATGTAAAACTGTAGTGTTTTCTCTTTTTCATGTGTATGTTTGATTACTACACTATTCCAACAAACATGTTTAATAAGTTCATACCAACATGGGAACATGATATGTTGCATTAAAAGAATAAATTTTACACCCTATCCACCCATACCCTATCAGGATGATCCAGGGTCCTAAAAATGTGATATCAACCGTCAATTATTTTTTCTTCTCGGATTTGTTCTAGGAATGAAAACGTCATCTATGGGGTGTCGATCCACCACCTCATGGGAAATGATTCTTTTATTATCTAATTCTGTATTGATGTCTATTCCTAAAACCATATTTATTGTTAAATAATATTATAATATTTATATTACAACATATTTAGTATTCTATAACTTGTATATATTGAAAATATTAATTAATAAACAAAACTAGTGAATGATGATCGAAAGACTACCAAAATAATATAAATGGGTTTCATTAATGTTTAATATAATTAATCATCATAATATCTAAAAATCAGTGAAATATAATAAAATATAATATTTTTTATGTTAATTAATAAATTATATTTTTAATTTTTGATAACTATTCCAATTTCACATGAGATGTGGTATATGTATAAAATTAAACCGTTCTTGCAACCCTAGGAACCATAAAATTGCAAACAATGGAATTGAAACTTATAAAACCTAAAAAGCCTATTATTAACATAATAAAATTATAATAACTCATATAAATTTTAATACGTTTTGAATTAAATTATTAATGAATCTATTTTCATAATTCAAGATGTTCTGTATAGTGAAAAATGTTTTAGACATACGTTAAGGGTTTCTTTCAAAAACTCCATTATTCTTTTTGGATAAAATTTATATCTCTATACACCAATGAAATTTTTATTTATTTTTATATACATTTATACATTCAATTTATAAGATACTAACTCCTTTATCTAGATCATCTCATTTTTTTGGGGATCTTCATGTTTTATAAGTTTTCAATTTTATTTCTTCTCAATAAGAAACCCCAAACTAATGGAAATTCTGAATTTCAAACCTGTTTTCAAGAATACACCATAATCAATTTTGACGACATAATATTTTTTAAAAATTACTCTTTTTATCAAAAAAATTATCATATATGTTTTCAAGTTTATGTAATCAAATAAGCCTTTGTTTTCTTTAAGGAATCTAATACATTTTCCCAAGAACTATGCTGAAGTGGTCCATTTTTAAAGTTTATTAAAAGATATTTTGACATTTTTCCACATTAATTTAAAATAACATATGTTTAAACATAATTTTATTTTCTTTTATTTTCTTTTCCGGGATATAAATGTTTAAAATCTGATTTTTTGACATGTAAAAATAATATTTCAAAAAGAACTCTTATATCAAAAAGAAAAAGTGTATTTATCTCAAAAATTATATAAATATGATGATATATAATTTTCATCTATTTAAATACCGTTTGTTGAATCGTATTATTATTTTATATTTGTCTTTTATACTAATATTTCCCATATTTATTTGGATTTGATTATGATTATTTATCGGTATGTATTATCTTGATACCCTTCACCATATTACTAGGGATGGTATATGATTTTATTTAATATTTGGGGAATATTATTATCATATTATATGATTTATCCAATATTGATGTATATGTTGATCATGTGTGACCCATTTAATATTAAGAATACATTGGACATAGAATGTGATAGGTGGGTCCCTCTATGTTCCCTCAATATAATTGTAGGCCTCATGAGATAAAATAAACCATGTTTTTACAATTTTATGCATGGTTTTTTGAGTGAATACTTGACTATATGTTTATGATTTCCAAAAATAGTAATTACAAAATCGAAATACTAGTAATGGATAGTCCATGTGATTATTCGATTTGTAGAATATTAATGGTCAAGTATAATTCTCATGTTATTATTTATGGAATTATTTAATTAGCTCGTATTCTATCCATATTATGAACAATATTATGATGTAATTGTATTTGTTGTCAGTTATTCACTATACCTTATTGGTTATGATTATTTATGATAGATTCTAGGGTATTTTTCCTCTTTCTATATATATGATATCACTAATTTATTATTTTTTATTTTTTCCCAGGATGTAGAGATATATATTATGAATTACTTTCAAGGATAATATTTGAGAATATGGGTGTTTCAAAAGAATTCAAATGTTATTCCCCATTTCATGTTTCAATATAACAATAATTTCTTTATGAGGTTTTCAAATACAACTAAATTATTTGTTATTTATGGATATGACTTTCTTGTTTATTAAACTACTATATAGAAATAAAGAATCAGATATCTGGTAATCAATTATGGTTCCTTATAATTATAAACTATTTAAATACCAAATTTGAATTAACCCAATTATATCACAAGGGTGTTTCAAACAATTTGTGCAATGATGTCTATTTTCGTGAACTAGGTGATGATTGAGTCGTGGGCTAATACACCCTTTTCCATTTTATCACTGGTAGGTAGAACATTGGTAAACCCAAATACTATTATTTAATCCATAAAAGGATTTATTTTTATGAATTCACATAATCATTACCTGAAAAAATCATTAGGTTTTTATCCTATATAAAGGATAATCCCAAAGGAAATCATTAAACTATATCCCCTAATCAATATTTACCTTAATCTTTGTGTCAATGTTTCAGCTAAACTCCCCTTAAGAGTAACATTAAATACTCTATCCATAATAACAATTATTAAGTGGATACATTATTACATTATCATATGAAACAAGTTATTTCAACTCAAAGGAACAAATAATTTAGTAGCCTTTAAAGACATAAACACCATTTGAGTGTCACTTTTCATTTTTAAACATAAATTAATACAATGAGAAAGTATATATATCACATTCATTAAATCATTTAAAAATTCCATCTTCATATCATATAGAAAGGAAAAAAATAAGGGTGAGATCATATTCCCAATAAGGGATATGTATAAGGGAATCTATCCTAAATTAATAAGGAATAATCAATATGGCCAGGTAAAAAACATAAAACCGAATTTTTTTATCAATATCACGAGTGTGAATAATATTTGAGTACAAAAATTTATGATCAAATAATTCCATATAAAAAATCACATGATATTGTCAATATTAAAAAGATAAAAATTATAGTATAAATCTCATGGATAATAATAATTGAATTATCAAGAAATTATTATTTTTTGAATCAAACAATGTGATCAAAAACATCAAAAACATCATGATATATATATCATCAAGAACGATTTTCCTTATCAATAAATTTCCTTATTGATAAAGGAATAAAGAATTATCAATATTTCTCCCATTAATAAAATAACAATCAATATAAAAACTTTATGTAAAAAATCGTATAAGGGTTTGTAATTAATAATATATATGATACAAAAAATATTGATATTTAGGTGAAATGTAATTTATAATGATTATAATAGTGAATAATGTTTCAATAAAATGTTAATGAATAAAAAATGAATAATGGAAGTGAAAGTCAACACTTTTTCTACTCAAACTTATCCTAATCCATCCATTTAAATAATAAAATAGGTTTCATTAAAACATATTCCCAACATATTTTTTCACTGATGAATTTAAACACTATAAAATACTATACAAACGTTCTTGAGGAAAAAACCTTTACTATTTGAAAATTACTTTATTAATAATGATATTTCTATTATATTTGGGATTGTTTTTATAAAAACCTTATAATGAATTAAATTAATCCGCAATTCATTTATTGTACATGATGGTAGAAAAATTAAATACATTTCGATTAAGATAGAATAAATATTCCATTAAAATTTTAGATAAAAAGTAAAAAACGGCCATATTCTAATAACGTCAAGAAGTTTCATTGGAATTTTTTTATAAATAGTAAAACAGGGTTTCAAATTAAATTAAAAATTATATAGTAATATAATAACAATTTGAGAAAATATTTTTAGAAAACAATTCTTTGATGGGAAAACAGTTTTATTCTGAAGATAGAAATGATGTCATGTTTTCTTGAAAATATTATCTCAATTATTTTATAAACAAAAGAGTGGAAAATAGTAATATTACATTAAATATTCAAAAATAACCATATATGGGGAAAAGAAATTGGGTTTATGATATAAATATTAATCAAATCATAGAAGGGATTCCTAACCATAAACAATATCGATTAATAATGAGAAATGGAAATAAACCCTTACTACTTTTCTAATATTAAGAATCATAAGCCTTATGAAAAAAATAATTTCAAATGAAAAATTAAATACCATTATTTAAATTTATTCATGTAATCAAACATAAAATGTCATGTATATGAAACATAAAAATAAATAACTGAAGAATATGGTATATGTCTCACAGAATTGAAAGTGAGAAAAGAATTCGTTACCTTAGGTTTAAAATTTTACAAACATGCTTTAACCTCCTATATATTGGATGTTAAAATATAATTAATTTATAAAAAATCCTATTCATATTTATAATATCCTATAATAACTTTTTATAAAAACTTATTACCAATTCATTGCTAATTATTAGTCATGACCATTTTTTTATGGTCAATTATTTGTTTTCAATGCATGTTTTGTAAAAAAAATTATTATTCTTCTGAACAATATATAGATCCATCATATATAGTGTTTTATTATTGTTATATGTTTTGTATTTATTCATTTATTACAATTTTATAACCATTTTATCATGTTGTAAATGGAAAATAAACCACATAACACTGTGAAGATAGTATTTCATACATGCACAAGGGTGGCGATATCATACCCATATTGGTTGAAAGGGAAATGAAGAGGATGGAATATTAATTCAATACAATTAATATAATTTTATAATTATCATATAAATTTATTTGTTTCATCATTATTAATATCCATGTGAGTTGGTGAAATAAAAAAAAATTCTTTTGTGAGGGGGTAGTCAATTGTACAAATTGGTGATGACGTTGTTTCCCATTTTTTGGTGGAGCATGTTGTAAAATCTTGTTATAGATATTAAAGGTATAAACATAATCAGGTCATGGTTTTCCCTTTTCCATAGATGACTAGGGTTTAGAATGGATGGGAAGGTTGACTATAATGGTAATGGCATAGATTTATGGGATCTCATCTTTAACCGACCTCTTCTATAGGATGTTGGAGGGTTACACGTCTTGTAACTAGGTTACAATATGTGAAATGGTTTTTGGAGGAATGTAATAAAAGAATTAAAAATGTGAAGAGTATACAAATTGATGGTCCCTTGAATTTCTTTAATGATTTAGAGCTTAGTTATTAACTCGGAAGATTAGTTTTTAATTCATGGTGATGATTTTTTCGGTGGTTCTGAAATATAGAGGTTTCATGAGCTATATAGGTAATACACATATTATAATACCATGAATATGTTTTTTATAGGATTTTAGGCTGATATATCTTTTCCCATTCTACCTAATTTCATTTCTCTCAACCTATAGATTTCCCCATGTGATCATAAACCTCTCAAACCATTTTGGATCCTCTCATTTGGTGTTCGTTTTTCATTATGCTAGCAGTGGGATTTCAAGGTAATATTTCTCCCTCATTGGTTGTCTATATCTCTTTATCCTCATTTAATATTTAAATAGATCATCCAAGAATTGATGTATCTATGTCCTTTTATGGTAGATATCTCTTTTAGGCTATGTATTGCGGTCTTCTACCCCTTCGTTCTTATTGATAGGTGCCACTACGACTCTTATTTTTGTGAAAATGGTAAGTGGTTCTATCCCATATAGAAAATTTGTTAAAATTAATTTCATGAATTATATTAACTATTAATTTAATTTCAAGTTCTCAAATATTGTTTCAATTGATTTGATAAAACACAATTCCTTTGAATTGGGATATTTAAAATGAATTTGGCATAGAAATTGGGGAAAACCTCAATTCCCTTGTAATGGTGAGTCTTTAAAGAAGTTGGTAAATTTAAATTTTGGGTTTGATGAAAATTATTTCAATTAAATTAATGAATTATATTTTGTAATTGACTTTTTAAAATTGATGGAATTATTTTCTAATGTATTTCAAACATGTGAAAATGGCTTAAAATGTTTTGATAGAAACCCAACGGTTTTATCTTGTTAAACGATCATGATTTTTAATTAATTTTTTTACATTTAAATGAATAATTTCTATTGAAATGAATGAATGGGATTTAATTAAATTTTTAGGAGTCTTAAAATAAACTACCCACCATAGATTATCTAGGAGAACATGCAAGCTTTAGGTAAATTTTGAGTTATTTGGACACACTCTATCATATTAAAACATTCTAAAATATACCTTTAGTGGATGGAAACCCTGATGAGATGGTGTTGATTCAACATTGGAATGTTTTAGTAAGACACATGTATACACATATTACTAGTGTAACATATAGAGTTTGGAGTCTTATAGCAGGAAATACTATCATACTTTTTGGTAGATGACTATCTTATTCTCTTGTTTTATACATTAAATAAAAATGTGTTCCCATGTTTTTTAAAGTGATTTACATTACTTAAGGATATATATAATTTATTTTATAAATTTTTTTATTTATTACATTTTTTCAAGATATTCTATATCTTGTAAAGAAATTACTTAAATTATTTTTCATAATTTGACTGTATATCAGGATTTATTTAAATATGATTTGAAATTTAAAACCTATTTTTTAAAAAAAAATTATTTCATTCATTTATTTAATATATTAATGGGATCTATTATTTAATCCTCGGTGAAAACCTACAAAGCCTTTTATCTCGTTCCCAACTTGTGCCTTTGGGTGTTTGTAGATTATCTTCTTCGAGGATCGAGAATGGGGAAAGGATCTCTTTATGGTTGATCCAGCTATTGAACAATAGTTATGGTGAGTTCTGTCCTAAGAGACATCAGATTTTTTCCAATATTAGTACATGAGTTTTAGTACTTTGGATATATTTATGCTTTTAATAAATTCTAATATGTAACTCTTAGTGGATCTTCATTTGATATGCATACTATGCAGTTTCTTTTTCTTTTACTATGTTTTGTTTAAAATTAATTCCCACATGCATGTTGTATGATTCCATGTTCTAGTCGACAACCCATGGGGATTGGAAACACCCTTCTAGCTATGTTGGCGATAGCTCTGTTATCAGGCTACCAGGGTACCCATGCTTGTTTGTGACAAAGTAATATCAAAAAGAGGTTATTGAGCTTATGTATTGAATTAAGTATGCATTTAGGAAACCATGTTAGGATATTGGAGTTATATGAAATTTAGTGCCTGGACATATCTCAATGCGATTAACCTTATGTCTCTAGGTGTGGTTAGGGAACAATATCATGTGGATTAGTTCTAAAAATTTATATTCTTTTATTTGATTAGAGTGAAGTAAAAATATTTTTTCTTCCATATATTGGGAATGACTTCCCTTGTTTGTCTATTTGAGTGTTAATATAATGTCTTCCTTGTTTTATGATAATGTTTTTTAGCATCATGAATCCAAGAAGATGTGAGAATCGAGTATAAGATGAGGATACTATTGAACGTTAGAAAAAAAATCCATTATATATCCAAAACTGGTTGAGGTGATCATGCGTACAGTCCCTGATCAAGAATAAGAACCACCATCATTCCCTCTCCAGGCTCATGTTGAGTATAGTGAAGAGTATGTTCTTTGAAATTATTCTCACGAGATCCTTCAACATAACAAACCAGTTTTAAATGGATCCTATGATCAATAACATGCTGAGGAAAGGTTTGATATGATGGAACGTTTGTTTGAGTTCTTCAAGACCCTCGATGAGATCAAGGTGAACTGTTCCACCTTCATGCAAGAAAGATCGAGATGTAGATGGTGGTAAAATATGGTGACAATGAGAAAACATGATGGATTATCATAGAAATACATCATGGTTATTTTCACTGATTAGATCTATCCATAGTCAATAGTGTGGGTTATGAATGTGAATTTTTTAATGCTTATGTAAGGGTACATAGCTGTGACTATGTATTCAAATCTCATTGCAGATCTGTTAGTGTTTTCACATGATATTGAATATATTGAGATTATGATTTCTTCTTGGTTTGAGTTGGGTATTCCATTAGATATTCATTCTTAGGTTTTATTGGTGAAGATACCCCCTTATGTTGAGGTGCTAAATATGGAGATCATAGTCAAGATGGACCTAGATGGAAAGTTAGGGTTATCATCAGTTCTTTATTCTCTTTGTGGTAGCGTGGGTTTCTTCCAGGGAAAATGGAATTTTAATGATTTTCATTGTAGTTATCCATGATAGTGTCATTATAGAACTCTTACTATTCCATTAAGAAGTCCATTGAGTTTCTACCATTGTCGAAAGCTATGAATTTCTATGAGGGGTTGAACTAAGGTACCCAATACTTGTAACTCCTACGAACATTTAAGACACTTACAATAATTTTTTCATAAATGTTCTTCTCTACATAGTGGAATGTGATCCTCATATACTCCTAAAATTGATGGCAAATCATACGATTCACATATAAATGGTTCTAGCCCTAATAATCTAGAATTGGGATACATCACACAATGGAAGAGTCTCCAGATAAAGTAGACATGGTTCCTACAACTATGTGAGGTACCATTCCTATATCATCGTCATTAGTGACTACATTATTGGATAATGTTTCATAACACTCATTTATTTCAACATGTATTAATAATCTGATAATTTTTTTTTGAGATTTTATCCTTTTCATTGGATATTACTACACCCCTTGGAATAAAGGGAGAGCAGTGTCTCTATGGTCCATCATGTGTCTCTTCTCTATCTAGTGTCTTTCTATCTTTGATTTTTCTTGTCCTAAAGATGAAATATTTTGATTTCATTTTTTGTATTTATTGGATTATTTCAAATAGATAGTAGATTGATTATTATCATCAATAGTTCTACCTTACTACACCCAATGGTGTGTCTCTTTTCATTTAAGGAGATTGGGCCCCATGGTTGTGTAGAGATAAACATTCTTATCAAGGGTTCAAGAATGTGATATATGTGTTTTATTTGGATCTGGAGTAGTCATATTTGATCATTGATATCCCCCTGATCATCGTCGAGTTTCCCAATGTGTTTTCTTCTGATTTTTTGGTTTTAACCCAGTAAGGGAAGATATTTTTCCCTTGAAATAATGCATGGTACTCAAATAGTTTCAATTACCTCTTATAACATGAAATCCGTTAAAAAGGGAGAGTTGAATTACTTGTTGGGAAATATTTTTGAGAAAGGAATTATATGAACGAGTGTGTTACGAATAGTGGTGATGGTTCCCTTTACCATGAAGGTTAATGGCTATCTTCACTTATATGCTGATTATTGAATGATGAATTGTGTTACAGTAAATTAAATATATTTTTCTCCACATATTGATAATATTTTTTGTTATATGACGGGGAAATATGGATTTTAAAGCTCTACCTATGATCTAGTTACCATTAGTTAAGGATAAAGTAAGCTGTCATTCTGAAAACTAGCTTTTGGAGTTGGTATGACCATTATAAACACATTATTATTCAATTTTTCAAGAAATATTTTCCTTCAATTTTCATGGATATGATTAGTATGGTTTCCTGTGAATATGTAGAACCATTTGGGTAGTATTTGTGGATGGAATCCTTATATATCCTATGTCTGAGGAGTATCATGCACATCATATGGTAATAATTGTGAGTATGCTGAGAAATTCCCATCTTTTTTTATAATTTTTTAAACTATGATTTCTAGAATTATGAAGTTAAATTATTGGGTTATATGGCATCTGAACTGGGTATATCAGTTAATTCTGAGAAGGAAAATCTTTTCTTGACTTAGGATCAACCATGTATCGTCTTTGAGATCCAAAACATCATTATCATTGCCAAGCATTACCACATGTTCATGAAGGACTTCTCAATGATTGATTCACAAATTACTACTCTAACTCAGAAGGGGGATATGTTTTCTTGGTATTAGAAAAGTCATACTACTATTGTTGAACTAAAACATATTTTGACTACAGCATCAGTGTTAACTATTCTAGAGTCCAGTCTGGGATATGTGGTCTTCATTGACACAATAGGTTTAGGGCAGAGTAGTGTTCTTATACATGGAAATCATGTAGTAGCTTATTGATCTCATCATCATAGATCACAGGAGAATAATTATCCTACCCATGACCTTGATCATGTAGATGTGATTAATGCACTTAATATTTCCCAACATTTCCTTTATGGAGAGTGATTTTCCATGTTTTCATACCACAAAATCATGAGTTACATCTTCATTAAAAAACATTTGAATATACTCATTAGGCATTGGGTAGAGTACCTACAATCTATTAAATTTAACATCCACTATACTACAAGGAAAGGGAATGTCATGGTATATACATTGAGTATAAAACTATGAAGATGTAAAATAATCCCTTGAGGAGGGGAATTTGATGGCCCTTTTTGCATGGTTTAATATTGGAGTTTAGGAGAAAAGGGTTGAAGAATCCTTTTTTAGTATTCAGTTGACATATATTCTTCTCAAGATAATTTTTCTGGATTATGATCTTTCTGATTAAGTCTATAGTATTAGAGACTATCTTTATGGTGGGGATATAGTTGAATAGTACTAGATCTCCAAATAGGGTGTTCTATGATATAAATGTTTCTTTGTTGTTATATTTTCAACAATGAAGGTTGTAATAGGGGATTGTCATAATTCCCTATGATATATGTACCTAGGAACCACTAAGACATTCTATGATATTAAGTGGCAATTTTGGTGGCCTCGTATGAGATAAATCATTACCGAGTTTGTGTTGAATTTCTATACATGACAATATGTAAAGGTTGAGCATAAAAAACCATCATGTTTACTTCATCCACTTCTAGTCCCTATATGTAAGTGGGATGAAATTTATGTGGACATTGTGGTTGGGCTTCCAAATACCCACAAAAAGAATAATGTGATATGGGTTTTGATCAATAGGATGAAAAATTCAGCTACTTTGTACATATTCAAGATACAACCAACATTGAAAAGATGGAAAATATATATGAGAAAGAGAATATATGTTTTAACAGTGTTCTAAAAACTATAGATTCTTATTGGGAAACTAGATTATCTTATCACATTTTGAGAGGAATTTAGGAGGAAATGATATATTAGTTCCATTTGATAATGTCCTACCATCCACAGTCTGATGTCTTGATAGATAGAGCTATCAATATTATAGAGGATATGTTTTGTGATGGTGTTCTCGACTTCAGTGGAACTTGGGATGATCACATGGGGATGGTTGAGTTTTACAATAATAATAGTTACTAGTATGAGATTATAATGAATCCATTTAAGGCCTTTTATGGTCATCCATGTAAATATAAATTGTGTTTTTCATATATTAGAGAAATTTATTTGGTTTGATATTTTTGGTGCCAGAGATAAAAGAATATATTGAGTTAATATATCATATAATATTGAAAACAAAAATAATATATAAGTATAATGTTGATCATTAGAATAGTACATTGGAGTTTATAGTTGGTGAACACATGTTCTTGATAGTTTCAATCCAGATAGTTCATTAATGGGCTGAGAGGCAAGGTAACCTTTCTCCTCATTTGGTGTGACCTTTTGAGGTTGTTTAGTATGTGGGAAAAGTTTCATACCTTTTATCACATACAACACTGTTGATGTCAATACATAACATGTTCCTTATATCATAGCTAATAAATTATCATTCTGTTCTATCTCATATTTTTAATCGGAGTTATCTTTAGATTGATCCTAATTTATCTAGGTTCGATTGGCCAATCACGATAGTTTATTCTGAAACCCAGGTACTTCATGGGTTGATGATAGCTTTGCTTCTTGTGCTATGGTAGCATGTTTCGGATATTCATGAGATAATATAACATGAATAATTGATGGGAGAGTATGGGAATAATTTTTTTGTGATGGAATCATTTATAATGGATTTCTGGGGAAAAAATATTTTTATGGGGGGGAGGGGGAGGTTGTAACATCTCATTACCAATCTGACATGCATAAACATAACTATGACAAGGTTATTTGCAATTTTTTAATGGGTATGGTTGAGAATCGATGAGGGAGGATACATATAATAGTGAATTCAATGATTTTTTGGACTCTCATCTTTAACCAACCATTTATGTTGGTTTTTTAGGGTTAGATGCCATATAAATGGGTTACAGGATGTGTAACAGTTTTTTAAAGCATGATTTGAAAGGCTTCACCTTGAAAAGTGTACACCTCATGAAGATCTTTTACACACCATGAATGTGTTATAGGTCAATTATTAAAAATGTTCATATATTATAATCCGAGGCACTATTTCTTCAGTGATTATGACATTTAAAGGATTCACGATGTGTATTGGTATTACGCGTCATGAAATACCAATACATCATTTTTCTAAATAGGCAGTCTAGCTGATATATCATTTCCCCTTCTCCCCATTTTCATTTCTCTCTACCTAAATCCTTCCATATGCGATCTTAAATCCCTCCAAGACATCTAGATCCACTCATTTGTTATTAAATTGGTGGTACACTTGTAGTGTGATTTCTAGGTAAGCTTTCTCCCTCATTATTTTCCTCTATCTATCTCTCTAATTATACTCCTTTGGGATATCAATGGATCATCCTTTAATCGATTTATCTATGTCATATTCATTTATATCTCAAATCTAGTTTATGCATCGAGGTCTTATTCCCCTTCTTTCTCATTTAAGAGTTCTCTTGTGAGTGCTGTTTTCAAAAAAACACTTGGGTTTTCTATCTCAAATGGCTAAAATTGTTAAATTGGAATTTATTTATTTATTTAAGTTATTGATTTAAATTCATTATCTAAAACATTCTTTCATTTTATTAAATAAAAACCAATTCCACTGAATTGGGATATTTGAAATGGTTTAGGACCGAAAAATGGGAAAACCCCCATTTCAACTAAATTTGTGTGAGTTTATAGAAATTGGTTAACTTAAATTTTTTAATTTAAATTGTATATTTTATATAAATAATCATTTTTTAATAACCTAATTTTATTTTGTAAATGAATTTTGAAAATTTTTGGAACTGAATTTTAATGGATTTCAACATTGTGAAAATTACTAATATATATTGATTGAAACCCTATGGTTTTATCTTTTTAATTATTCATGCTTTTAATTAAAACTATTTTCGTTGAAACTGAAAAAATTATAATTAAAATTGACAAAAGTGATTTAATTATATTTTAAGAAGTCTTAATATAAACTTCCAATAATTTATTTTTGTTTTATTACATGAATGCCTTTTGTAGTTCGTGAGTTATATAGAAAAACTATATTCTATTACAACATTAAAAAACATACATGTAGTGGGTCACATCCAAGGTGGGATGATGACGAGTCACATTGGCATAGTGTCTAGGGAATGTGTGTATACACGTATTTTTGAGATCACTTAGAGATCATGGAGTCCTATAGATTGAGATACTATCGTACCTTTTGTCCAATAACCATGATTCACTTTTTTTCTTTGAGATATAATTGAATTCCATTTTTGTTTGAACTTATTTATATTACTATTGGATTCATATAAAACATTTTTTATATATTTTTATTTAATACATTGTTTTGGAAATATTCCATCACTGGTATATCCTATTCTTAAATCATTTTTCATCATTTGAACTATATAACATGATTTGTTTAAAAATGATTTAAAATAAAAAACATATTTATTTTTAAAATTGAACCCATGAATTTAGTAAATCTAATATTTTAATATTTTATAGAGTCCTAGTTGAGATGCTACTAGGATATTTAGCTCACACCCTACATGTGCCTTCACATGTTAGTAGATTATCATATTCGATATTCGAGTAAGGGGATATGATCTCACAGAGGGGGATCCAGATGATAAACCATTGTACTGGTGAGTTGTGTCCTCAGGGATATAGGTTGTCTTCCTATCTTAGTACTTTGGTGGTAGCACATTATGATATTTATTCCTTATTGTATTCTGATACATTACCCTATGCAGAGCTTCCATTCTTGTGCATACAATATTATTTATTTTGATTATGCTATGTTTTGTGGAAATTTCATTCCCATTTTCATGTTTTATGATTCCAGGTGCTAGTCTCCTACACATGGGGATCAACAATTCACTTCATGCTATGTTAGGTCAGGCCTAGTAATCAGGTTACCAGAGTACCTTCATTGGTTCAAGTGATATATATATAAATATTATTCCATAAATACAATAATATATATGGATATGTGATATAATGGTGTTATTATATTAGAATTTCTTATACATAATTGAATGTGGAAAAGAGTAGTGAAAAAAGGAACTTCATGAGGATCATTAACATTGTTTATAATATACTCTCTTGGATCAATTATTATGGATATCAGGGTTTGTCTTTTGGAAGGAACAAAAGTTAAAATAATATCTATAAGGATGTTGGTTAATGATTTATTTAGGATTTTTTAGAGCTAAATTTAATTAAATTTGTGAAGTATTGATGGGAGGGGGTACTCTTATAATTTATAAGGAGTGAGTGTTTTTAAAATTTCAAAAATTATTCAATAATTGGATGTTGATATCAACTAAATTACAACAAAATGTTATAAATAATGGGGTGTAGGGTGGATAAGATCAATCCAAACCTCATACAATGTAATTAAACTTGTTTTAAACATTTTATTTTGGTTACCAACAAGAATAATTATGTTTACCATTTTATATTTCACCCTTATAAGTAGTTTTATAGACAAGTTAATTTATCCTTATTTTTAAAAATAAGATGATAATTATTAATTAATTTGGACCCATTTATTCTATATATTATATAATATTTATTTATTAAAAATTTTATGTTCTAGAAAACTAAAAATAACTAAAGCACATGTTACAGGAAAATATAGTTTTATCCTAAATCATGGAAATTAATTTTTAATATTTTTTTGTATTTATTATGACCTAAAAATTCAAGGACCTATGTACCTATAATTAATTATAATTTATAAAAATATAGAATATATTTTTTACATTCAATTCTAATATTTCATGAAATATAATTTAAAAATATAGCCGTAAAATGTGTTGAAAATGGGTTTTCATGAAATGAGTTATCAAGTACAAGATAATATAACATTATCTATATAAATAGTGATCATAATTATGTGAAGTTAAAATAATATATTTATATATATAATATAAAAATTAGATTTAAATATTTTATTATTAGTGGTTATTTTATTTAATTATAATGGAGTAATAATATGCACCTAAAATAGTTTAAAAAAATGCCTTTTTATCCTAAACATACACATAAAAAAATCATGTATAAACATGATTGAAATGTAATTAATTGGATTAAATATAACTAAATAATAAATAATTTGATTTAAAATCAAATTAAACTCATAATGGGATTTTAAATTCCTTATTTTATTGAACTTAAATGAAAAAAGATATTGTTCATTATTCAATTAAATCTCACCCTTTCTAGAAATATTTCTAAATTCCACCATAAATTTTTTTGAAATTATGATTTAAAAAACAATTTTATTTTTATATTTTCTAAAATTCATAAAAAAATATTTATAATTCCCAATCATAAAATAATAAAAAACAATTTTGAAGAAAATGAATCTTAGATATATAAAATGATTTTACTGGGAATTGAGTACCTATTTATATACATTTAATTGAAATCATTATTAATATTTTCATAATGTGATAAAAATTCTCATCCCCACTAAATTAGTGGCTATGTTATAATGGTTACCTTGAATAATCATATTTTAATAGTATATCACTACTCACTTAAAACTCATTGTCGTGTGATATATAGTTTATCGAACATAATGTTCTTCTTTTATAACCAAATGTAGTAGGATAATGTTTAATTAAAATATTTTATTTTTATATCACAAGATTTTATTAATGAAAATGATATTTTAAAAATAATAGAATTATATTTATATCAATATATTTAAAAAATTAAATGAATCGGGTATAACAAATTAATTAAAAATATATCTAAAATAGAATCATTTTATATATATAAATGACTTTTTCAAAAAAAAATTACTTTTATTAAATGGTTAAATTATATTAATAAGGAAACAATTATAGTAAAATTATGATATTTTGTATTCTTGATATATATTAAAACTAATTTATGTCATAATTAATGTGAAATAACATTAAAAACACATATAATCTAGCACCTTTTCCATTATAGGTTTTTTTATTTTTTTAAAAATAAATTTAAAATCAAATATAATGAATTTTATGTAATAAATTTTATAAAATTAAATTTATATTATAATATAAAATATGAAAAAAATTAATATGATGAATTTTTCGATTTTTATGATAATGTTGTTTTTATGGTGAATAGTGAAGTGATTGCTTTAACAAAATTTTAATTTTTTTGATATTTTCATAAGATAATATTGAAATATAAATTTATAAACATTGATAATGGATTTATGGATTAAAAATTTATTAATTTTAAAATACTATTTTAAACATGGAAATCATATGCTTAAAAATTTTCGTCTTAACTAATTTTTCTTGTTAATAAAAAAATATCTTTGGTCATTAATTTAAATTAAATAATATATATTAAACAATCAGTTTTGGTTCTTCCATAAATCCGAAAAAATTTATTTTTTAAAATTAAAAAAATAATTTTTTGAAAATATAAATGATGATAATTTTGTCCAACACATATATTATATGCTTAAAATAAACTTTTTCTAAGAAATTGTTTTTTGACGTTACGTATGCTAATACTAAAAATAATTTTGGTAATAATTATTAATATTTTTTTATAAAATTATATCATTTTTTTATTTATAAATTTTCAAAATAATAAAAATTTTGAACATTATGTTCGACTATAAATAATTAGATACTGATGGTGAAAGTGGAGTTACCAAGATAAGGGTAATTAATGTAAATGTTTTTTAACACAATGAAAAAAAGAGGTGAACCATATGTATGATATTGGACAGTGGATCAAGGATATACATTATCTATTTTCAAAAAATATTATTTTTCAAAGCCCTATACCATGAATAATGGAATTAAAATTTTGAAATGTAATTTAATGTTAAAAAATGCCACTCTCTTTAATTATAATAGATATTATATCCACCAAATTTAAAAAAATTCTTATAATTTGACATAAAAATATTACTAATTAGTGCCGCCCCAAAAAATCCCCATTTAATTGATGTATTAGTCTCACTAGAGGACCATTCTATGAAGCCATATGGAGTTACCCAAGGAAGAACTTCCAATGGATAAGAAATACTCCCAACATATATTATCTAGCTCTTTTATTAATCTAAACATATAAAAATAAATCTATTCTGGAATTTATGAGGAAAATTAATTTTTACTATGATTTATTATTATTATTAAAAATTAATATTCATTTTATACATTCATCTAAAATCAATTAGATGAACTATAACATTGTCATGAGTTTATGTAGGTTGCTATATCCTTAAAAGATGTCTAATATTATTCACTAATATCATAAATGGAAGGTTCAAAAAAAATATTTAATAAAATAAAATAATATTTATATAGTTATTATTGTTATTTAAGTATACATATTTATATTTTAATTCCTAAATTCCATTGAAAATGAATGTTTCAATCATGTGTACATGCATACTACAACATGAAAAAAATGACATGTTTTATTTTCCTTGATCACCAATAAATAATGATGATAAAATGTATTTATTATATATTAATTATATATGTGACACCATTTATATTATAGATTAGTAATATGAGGAATTATATATACCTGGTTAATTGGAAAATATTTAGTATCTTTAACCACCCAACATGGATATAGCCAGGAACCCTAAAAAATTTGTTCTATTTTTGGATAACCATTAATAATATAATAGTAAATTTATAATGTATCAAAAATAAAATAAAACTAAAAAATCTTGATATCCTTAAGATAATTTACAACACATTTAACCATGTTCTACAAAACGAATGTGATACAAATAAATTAACTATACAACTTTGATTAACCAATGTAATCAAAAAAATATTAAGAATAAAAAAATATAACAAAGAGTCCAATAAAAATTAATTAAAGATATATATTTTAAATTACACTTTATTTAATGACATTATTTTTATTATTAATTATTTTAATCACATGTTTATTGTGCATTTAGACACAAGGTAAGGGATGTTCTACACTAATTTCATTACATGTCAGTTACATGTTCTTTTTTGATTAATATTTTATACTATATTATCACCATGTAATTATTTTATTTTTCATATGATTAGAAACTTACATACCTAGATAAATATATTTTTCATTTTTATGGTTAGACATGTTTCTTTTACACATAAATGATCGCCCATTTATGTAAACACGATTTTTGGGATGATTCTTATCTTTTACCTCATGTCTTGAATAACTCCTATAAAATAATTTATACATTAATATATTTTAAAAACTAAATTATTTTGTATGTAAAAATCTTGGTTAATATATAGTTTTTTATAATAAAATACTATTATTCCTTCTTTAAAAATATCTTTTAGTTATTTCACAATATTTCAGCCAATTAGTATAAATTTTTTAATCCATCCCTATAATGTTAATATGAATTTTAAACATTGGATCTCCATATTCAAGATCTATGTACCCTCTTGAATGATTAGTTTTTAAAATAAATGAATTACTTTTTCTTTTTGGTATCCTTTGTATTTATCCTTGTTCAATTCATTTTATTATAATTATAAAACCCATATCCTTTGAATGCGTTGGATCTTGCCTAAGATTTATATATTATGGGATTTATTTAAGTGGAATGTGTATGATTTAACTTTAATTATTTATTATTGGTACTTAAATTATATATACATCTAATGTGTTAGGTGAAGATTTATATCTAGTGTGATTTTATTAAATGTATTATGGTGTGAACCTAATTTAGTATAGGAGTTTTCCAAATTAAAAATGATTGTTTTAGGATATACCCTTAACTTATAGTTATAATGACCTATTTTATTTTTGTTCCTCATTTTTATGTATCCATAATCTTTTCATATAATTTCCTTATAGCATGATTTAATGATTATTAAGATACTCTATATGATATCTTTTTATTCGTCATGGAACACATGTTATTATTAATTTATATGTTTACTCACATTCCATTTATTTTAGATCACTCTTTTCCTTATGTATTTTTCCTAGGAGATCCTATCATGTTTTAGTATATCTATTGGTTTTAGTAGAACCTTATTTAGATTAAAATAAAAATTAAATGTTTTCATCTATTTTGATTTTTTTGTGTATAATATTTCAAAGAAAATAGACATACATATCATTGTTTTATATATATTAAGAAATATATTTTAAACTCGTGAAATATATAGTTTTTATGAAATTGGTCACTATAGTTGGAATAATATGAAATTTATAGTTATTATTTTGATTATGATGTGATAAAATTTGGGAGTTACCAGGGGATATAATTTGTCTGATGTGGCAATAGTATCTTATTTGTGAAGGAAACATGATCTCTTTATATGGAAGACGATTCAATATAAGAGATGGTTGTTGAACAATGTTGTGGTTATATGAATATATATAATCGATATTTTATAACTATAATTAAGTATTGGATGTTGTTTTAAAGATTGATAATTTAGTGGAGGAAACCCAATGTAGTCTAGGATGTTGTATCAGCCATCATTTAGACGGTAGCCCCAACTGGTTCCCCGGTAGGTTGAGATGTTGCCCTACTACCAAGTATGTCACACCTACTAGCTATTGGGTTGATAAATATCCCTAATTCCATGTATGTCTCACCAACCAGCTCGTGGGTCATACAAGACATTGTTTAAATATGTTCATCTTAGTCCTTTTACAATTATATAACAAACTATATTTATTATTGTAAATTGAATTTTTGTGTTGATTTAGGACCTTAACTCTCCTCTTCCTTTGTCTAACGACTTCCTTTAATCTGGTG
Source organism: Viscum album (assembly GCA_963277665.1). Classification (NCBI taxonomy): domain Eukaryota; kingdom Viridiplantae; phylum Streptophyta; class Magnoliopsida; order Santalales; family Viscaceae; genus Viscum; species Viscum album. The sequence goes on from OY728133.1 coordinate 625,432,787, forward strand.
TGGATCTAAAAAAGATAGTATGGGGAATTTACACAATATCCTCCATTTTCTTCAACATTGTCCTACTTCATTTACATTTGGTATTGGATCACCATACTCTTTGTCAATAATGATTATCTCATTATAATATTTCGCATTTGATACTTCAATGCCAAATATTTCCCTCAAATAATCTTCATTTTTCTTCACATTAGCAATACAGTGATCCTTTTTGTGTTCATGATTATAGAGTGGATAAGAAATCCATCATTTCTTGTTGGAATTATTCGAGTCCAATAGGGATTTGAAATTTCGTGGATAGAGGATCTATTATAGAGAAAACTAAATTTATTTAATGTTGTTTTATGAGTGTTGTACATCCCATGGATTAATTATTATATGTTTTATGTTTATTATTTTATATCGGTTGATATTTCATTTCCGTACATTAAGGATTTTTCCATGAAAAAATCAAGGAGCCTATTTTGAACATTCCATAGATAGTTTGACATTATTTTAAATAATATGTGATATCTGGTGATTCATTCAGTTTTTGAACCTTTATACATTGAATATGAGTTCATTATAAATAGTTTAATTAATTAATATTTTATTATACATAGTTAAATATAATTCATGTGTATTATAAGATCCTTATAGAGATTGATTGATGAGGAATTGATTGTGATGACATGGAAAAGGTCGCTATGTTTTTCTTATTTGGTTTTGGATAGATTTAAAGTTTGTGGTCCTGTGTATTCTACCATATGGTATTATGCAAGGTTTATTGGCATGTTGAATAAGGTTTTATACCTAGGTAAAATGACCCTTAATTCATAATTTATTTTTCCTTGATTAATGATTAATTAGTTAATAACCACATGAATAAACTAATTATAGGAGAAATTCATAATTCTAAATAAATTAATGATCCTAGATTAAAAATTATTTAATGGGACTATTTCTATTGTAAATGGAGAAGGTGCCTAGGGACAGGAAAATTATTTGTGAACTGGCTTGATTTCTACTACTGATGACTATTGATTGAACACTAATGAGTTCAAAAAATGACATAAATTCCATTTGGTATGTTAATGTGTTAACTTTGAGACCATATATGATTCTTATACAATGGGGAAGATTTGATGGATGGTTAAACCATGTTTTATATTGATCATATGTGTAGTTTTTTTGATTGTTTGTGGTTTTCAATAATATTTCTATTGCGCACTCTTGATTTCAATATCATGTCACCAGTATTGTCCAAGATTGTTGAATTTTATTTATAATGATCCCATATAGGTATGTGTGTAGACCGTGATACCCATTATGACAATTGATTACTTTTGAATCCATATAGGTTTTTATTAATGTTTGATGTTGATTGTATGTATTCTATTTTTTTGTTTATTTCTCATATTGATATGCTATGCGTAACAACCATAGATTTTTCAATACATTTATTTTTATATAAATTCAATAAATTCAATTTCTTTAAATACATTCAACATCTTGATTAAAAAAAATTAAATAAGCTATTATAATATTATTTTTAAAAATATATGTAATAACCAAAACATTTTATTAGATGGTATGAATATTATTAAATAAATTTTTTAAATTATATGGTTTAAAAATTTATAAAATAAATTAAATGACATTATATTGATTATAAATAAAATATTAACCATCAGAATGAGAAAGATATTTTTTCTAGAATAGATTATTTTTATGAAAGGCTGATTAGTCTAACTTTAGAGACAAAAATAATTTTTTAAAACCCAATTCAGATTTTTTATATGAAAAAATAAACATAACATTAGAAATTTATAGGTCAAAATTATACTTGGGTGACTGTTTGATATTTTTTTAATATATTATTTCTTTTATGAATAGTAAAAAATATTGTTCCTTTTGAAAACTTCCCTTTTCATTATAATTATTTAGAACACTAAATTATATTTTAAATTCGTTTTATCATAAAATTACATCAATTATATTATGATTTACTAACTTAGGTCATCGAAGTTGATTATATATTGAATTTAAATGTTAAAAAATTCAATACATATATAGAATTTCTCTATAGGAACTCGTTAATTCATCACATTTGTGGTTTAATTTTAAATTTGTTTCATCCACTTATACGAGTTATATTTTGGAAAATTGATTGAATATTTGAAAGAATAGTAATAGATATTTTCTAATAATTTCATATTAATTTTTTACCTCAACGAATATTGAAAATTGTATATATTGTTTATCGCAGTTAAAGTGAAAAAGGTTTTACTAGTAGGAGGTGATGGATTAAACAAAAATGACAAAGGATAAAAATGACCAAAACTTCCCTAATACTCATTTTATATCCATATATTGACCCTATAATCTATAAGATTCAATAATATTCCATATTGAAGGCTCGTGATTGAAATAAATATGGTTATCTATTTATAATTAAAATATTCTATGGGTATCCTCTCCAGCTCATATAACAGTCCTCAATCATCCCCACTTTACACTTCTAGAACTATATTTTTCTAAAATGAACTACCCAAATACCATCCTTAATTACATACCCGCATCCTAGAGTATTTAATGTGATTAGTAACTCCTCCTATGAAGGATCAATGTGTATCCCTAAAGTCTCTCTTCAAAGAATATGTTAAATCCTTAAATGTGTGTATGCATTCCATTTCTTTTTCCACCGCCTTCCAACAATATTCTTATAAGATATTGTAATAATACTCTTATATAATATATTATAAGATGATATTATATTAACCATATGTGGAATCTTGGTTTTCGTAATGGGACATTTGCAACGGGTTGAGGGCTTGTCGTAAATGGGTTGTCACCGAAGATTATTTGGGACTGGTCTCTATTCTCATCGAAAATAGTTCGTTGTAAATATGTTTTTGGTATGGGAATTATTCCCCATCAAAAAAGGATTTAGTGCGAAATGCACCCCAAAATGAGGGAATTATTTTTCAATGACTATGTACACCCATCACAAATAGTATCTGTGGTTTTTAACTACTAGGATAGGTGTACAGTCTCGTCTCAAAAAATATGTCGGCATGATACTATTTGTGATGTGTCCCGTCGCAAAGAGATACTTGTAACTACTGATGCAATTAATATATGGATACCATTTGTGATGGGACCCATAAAAAATAATTGTATATGCGACGAGAATCTCATTACAAATACTCCGATCATAAGTGGGAAAACCTATATATACCACCTCTGATTTTTTTTTCATTTCATTCTTCTATCATCTCCCTTCTCATTTTGTTTTCTCAAAATTTTTTGTTTATTTTTGTTTAATTTTTTATATTTCCCAACCAATCAATTTTCAAGGATCATATCCAATGAAAGATTCAGATTATAGGTATTACGTCTTTTAATTATAATTTTTTTATTAGTAATAATTATTAATAAATAGTAATAATTAGTAATATATATTAGGTGTTGTGGGTTACAATTATATTGAATGCACATACACAAAACACACAGTCTGAAAAGGCCGGACATAGCCCCCCAAAAAATATCCCACCCATTAAGGATTATTTATTAAGTACATGGACAAAATCTCAGTGGGCATAGAACCCATTATAAGGCTCAATGGCCATATGCAATGTCATGTTTGCATCATACTGCATGCATCACGCCTATATCTATGCCTGTGTACGTCACTGCATGCCAGCGTAATTCCTCCATCAATGCCTCCCTGTGGGAATTTTCTCCCATCGGAATTTGAACACTAGATGATGAAGGATTACGTGGATCCTTTACCACTTGGGTAAGTACCAACTGCGTAATTTGTAATAATAAGTAATAAATATAAATAATTAGTAATAAATAATAATGAATATAAATAAATAGTTATAAATAGTAATAAATAAAATAAATTGTAAATACATAGTAGTAATAGTTAATAAATAGTTATAATTGTTAACAAATATTATTAATTAGTAATAAATAGTCGAAATTGAAAATAAATAGTAGTAATTAGTAATAAATAATAGCTGTTAGTAATAAATATTACAAATTAGTAATAAATAGTTAAAATTATTAATTAATTGAAGTAATTGTTTTTAAATACTATTAATTAGTAGTATTTTGTAGTTATGAGCAATAATTAGTAATAAATATAAATAAATAGTCATAAATAATAATAAGTATTAATAAATAGTAATAAATATAAATAATAAGTTATAATTAGTAACAGTTAGTAATAATTAGTAATATGTAGCAATAATTATTACTTGTAATTAATTAATAGAATTAAATAATAAAAAATAAAATAAAATTGAAATAAATATTCGAAAATAGTAATAAATATAAATAAATTGAAATAATTAGTAATAATTAGTAATAAATTGTGATAACTAGTCATAAATAGTAATAGATAGAAATAAATAGTAACAAATAGAAATAAATTGAAAGAAATCAAAATATTTAGAAATAAATAGAAGTAATTAGTAATAAATAGTAATAATAATTATTAATTAGTGGTAATTAGCACTAAATAGTAATAAATATTAATAAATAGTAAGGAATAGTAATAAATAGTAATAAATAGTAATAAATAGAAATAAATACTAATAAATAGAAGTAAATAGTGATAAATAGTAACAAAAAATAGTAATTATTATTAAACAACAATAATTAGTAATAAATATAAATAATCATTAATAATGGTTAATAAAAATAAATATAAAATAAATAAAAAGAAATATTTAGTAATAGATGATAATAATTATTAATAAATAGAAACTAATAGAAATAAATAAATAGTAATAATTTGTAATGAAGAGTAATAAATAATATTTATTATTAATACATTGTAAAAATAAGTTGTATTTTGAAATAAGTAGTAATAGATAGCAATAAAGACAAATAAATAATTATAAATTATAATGAATTGTAATAAATAGAAAGAACTATTAATTTATATTAATAATTAGTAATATTATGGAATAATTAGTAATAATCACTAATAATTAGTAATGAATAGTAATAAATATTAATAAACAATAATAAATAGTAATAAACAGTAATACATAATAATTAGTTATAATAAATAGAAATAAATTCTAATAAATAGGATTAAGTAAAATAATTAGTAATAATTATTATAAATTAGTAAGAATTTTTCAAAATTAGTACTAATTAATAAAAATTTGTACAAATTTGAACTAATTATAAATAATATTAAAAAATTAGTGGTAATTAGTAGTAATTAGTAATATATTTTTATAAATATAAATAAAAAGAAATAAATTGTAATAATTATTAATAATTTTTAATAAATATTAATAAAGAGTAATAAGTATTAAAAAATTGAAATAAATAGTAATAATTATTAATAATTAGAAATAATCAATAATAATAATTATTAATTAGTAATACTTATTAATAATTAGTCATAAATATTCATAACTAGTAATAAACTGTAATAATAATTAATAACAACTAATAATTCGTAAAAATTAGTATTAATTAGTAATAATTAGAAAAATTGTTAATATATTGTAATAATTTGTAATAATTAATAATTAAGAGTAATAAATTGTAATAAATAGTAATAAATGGTAATAAATAGTATTAATTATTAATAAATATTAATGACTTGTAATATTTAGTATTACTTACTAATGAACAGTAACAATTAGTACTAATTAGTGATAATTGTTAACAATTTGTAATAACTTGTAATCATTATTCTTAATTAGTATTAATTGTTATAAAATAATATAAAATGGTTTTGATTTGTTGTAGTGAATCATAATTAGTGGAATAATTAATGGTAATTTTTAATAATGAGTTGTAATTATTATAAATTATTATAAATTAGTTTCAATTAGTATAAATTTGAAGCATTTTACTTTTAATCGACATTAAATAACAGAAATTATTATAAATTTTTAGAATGGTTAAAATGAAATATGTCATTACTTTTTTAGTCATTATCAATTACAAATTTTTACATACATTTTTTATATCAAGTAGTCATTTTAATGGCCAAAAGATCATAAACTCTATAATTTACACATTTTTATAATTTATAATATATATTTTTACGTTAAATTTATTTATAATAACATTTATTAAATATTCAAAAATATTTTAATATTATCTGTAATTAGTAAAAAAAAGTGGTAAATAGATAAAATTTATAATATTTTTCTGTAAATTGTAATTTTATAATTTTTAATCTTTTTTGGATAGTATTTTTCTTATATCAAATAAATCATAAAAAATTTATTCCTTATACATTTGTCTGAGTAATATTGACTAACGATGTTTACAATAATATTTATTATATGATCAGGATATGATAAATTTTATAAATAATCCAAACACTTCTTGCATAAATCTTATATATATTGAGGGTATTGAAGATTTTTTTTCATATGCATCATCAAAACCTGAATTTTTTTGAGAGGGGACAATTATGTGTCCATGAAATATATGTGATCTGAGGATGTTGGACACATTTGACAATGTTGGGGGTCACCTATTAGGATTTGGTTTTAAAAATGATTATTTTTTTTGGTATCAACATGGTGAACATGATTCCAAAGATGATACTAATAATTTGGTTCCATCCCCTTAAAGTTTAAAATTTTTTTACATGATGTGGCTTGTATATATTTTCAAAAAACTAATACTTAGGACGATGTTAAATCATCTCAAGAGTTTGAATTACCCCATTTTTAAGGGTTTTTGAAGTTTACTAAGGAAACCTTATATCCAGGTGGCATGATAAGTAAATTTTATATTGTTACAGAATTTATGGATGTTAAATTAGATAATAAAATTTCAAATACCTATTTTCATCAGATATTCTATTTGGTCAATTTAATTTTATCTAAAGTAAAATTGTTTCCAATAAATTTATATGAGAGCATGATTCTTGATAATATTTTGGGTCTTTATTAGTAAAATTTTCAAGCCTATTGAAATTATTTCTTGATATATTATGTAGAAAATGGGTCATTCTTTATTTTTCATATTTATGGAAAATGAAGGGAAAATGTTTCTCAATTAGGTATATTTGGATTGATTCTTGTTAAATAATTTATGTATTTCCCAATTATACATAGATTGTAGAATTTTTATATCTCAGAACACATTATAATTTATTTCATGCAACAAAAACAATATTTTAATAGGTAGTGGATTAAAACATCATTTTTTCATAAATTCATGGAATAATTTTGACCAATTACTCTTTCATTTTGGTCCAGATTCTCGAAATGTGTGATTCAGATTTTCGACTAATGGTTTCTATAAATATTGTTCATATGGTAGTCAATATTTATATTGGCTCATATTTATAACTCCATAAAATTTACCTCCTTATATGTTGATGAATGATATTTATATCTTTTTAACCTTATTAATTTTTGGATATCTGAGAAAAATAATCCTGATGTATTTTAGATGTTATTTATTGAATAGTAAAATTCATTGTGGAGTAATGGTGTTAGTAAATGTGTTGTTGTTGGAAATAGAATTTCTTATTGAAATCTATATTAATGTGGAAAATTGGAAACTTCCCATCATATAGAATTTTATCTGGTTGGAGTTCACATGGTCTAAAATAATTTCCTTACTGTATGAGAGATAAAAAATCAGTTATTCTTGTTAATGGATGAATACATTATTAATTTGATTGTCACAGAATATTTCTTCCTAAAAATCATTCTTTTTGGTGGAATATATATAATTTTAAAAAAGAAATTTTTGAATGAGATAGGCCTCAAATAATGATCTTCTGTATTGAGTTAAAATCCATTATCTCTTCATTACCTTCCATTACATTTGTACCAATAATAAACCAAGAGAATATTGATGTCTTTGGAAAAGAACATAATTGGATGAATTGGAGCATTTTTTTAGATTTTTCCTATTGGTATGATTTATTGGTTAGTCACATGTTGGATGTGAAGAATATTGAGAAGAACAAATTTGATAATATAAATTATACTATTTTGGAGACAGCAAATAAGACCAAAGATAATATAAAGGCATGATTAGAACTTTCCCAAATTAGCACGAGAAAAGAACTTATATTGTTTCAAAATGATATAAAATAGAAGATAATAGAGACAAAATAATCGTATATAGGTTACAAGGAAAAATATTTATTATTTTGTTATTGGATTGCAGATTTGAGACTTTTATATGGTTATGTTTCAAAATTGACCAGATGTGTCCAAAATGGTCTTATTAGCAAATTAAAAAGATATTATTTGTCATGTTATAATGGAAATACACAAATCAATTTTATTTAGAGGTTTTTTGAAGCCTATTATTTAGGATGTACTAATTCAAATATCATATTATTTATGAGACATTTGTGTAGAGAAAACTGAATATGATGAAATATGTAGTGTGTGGTAATATGTTGTTCTAATTTAGTGTAAACAAGAAAAATCTTCCCAACATGTGTATTTGATTCATTGGAAAATTTTATATTACATATCTAACATAAATAAAAATGCGGTGGTTCGGTACAGTTTTGAGGATAATCACATTTTAGAGATTCCTTATGAAATTGATGAAATGGTATTAAACAATGAATTAGTTGAATGATCAGTTATAGAATCATATTTGCAAGAGAAAATTTATTTTTTTACCCTCATTATTTTCAATCTGAATATCCATCAAAACATAAATTTATGGGTTATAATTAGGTAAATGATGATGATGAAATGGGAAATTGATTATCAGTTTTTAATCATCCTAGATATGGATTTGGTGGACTTTTTGAATGATGGGATGTAGATTATGAACATTACCGGGCTCATATATATGTTCTACTGAATAGTAAAAAAGTGACAATATTTGTTCTAAGGGAAACACTTTTAATTATTCTATATTAATTTTATTTAAAAATTTAATATTATTTTATTTTTATATTATATGATAATCATATCGAGAAATAATTCTCACAAATTATAGTAGATTTACATGATGAAATTTGGAAAAATAAATTTTCCTACATGTTTCAAAAACTGGTAAAATAATTTTTTTATGTTGAACTTATAAAATAAATTTATTAATTTAATATTGATAATCATTTTACAATTTTTAGGTATCTCAACCTGCTAATATAATTGATAATCAATTGTGTGTGTTAAGTAACCGATGATAAAAAAAATTGTTAAATATTATAATGTATATGTGGTGAATGGTTTTTGATTTCATATATATACATATGGGAAATACAAAATAATGAATAGTGATGTTTTCTTGACAAGATCTCATCGTTGAGAAATTGGACTTTACTTTTACGTCATGTAAGAAGAAATAATTGAACTTTGTTATCTATGATGGAATTAAATAATGATGTTTAAATATATATGGTTGAATACTAGGAGAGGCTTGTGTGTTCATCCGTGACAAAGAATAGTTGATATTAATGATAAAGTTCTATATATAGTAAATGAACCATTTTTAATTGATCATCAGACACATAAAATTTATTATAAAAAGTATTCAACCATTTTAATGGAGTTAAATAATTGGTGGAGTATAATAAAAATGATATATAAAGAGAATTAGTTTAATCAATGTGATTGTGGTTATACTGAACTTCAAGGAATTAAAATTTCTCATGGGAAGACTCCAAATATATATTTTTGATGAAGAGACCAGAATATCGATGTTGACACCCAATAGTTAATGATATAGGGTGAGAATGACGTTATTAATGGAAAAAATGAATTTTAAATAAAAATAGGTGATTGAAATAAAATTCCTATGGAAATTGATGACACTAGGGTGGAAGATAAATATATTTACATCATTATATACAAAGAAGATGATTATGTTGAAGATTAAAACAGTTAAATGCTAGTTAAAATCATATTATATATATATATATTATACTTGTTTTCAACTATTTGGTATCTAAAGTCATTTCATGTTTCATTTGAACTTAGAACTATTTCATGGGTTGGAGGAGGGTGATCTACCAAGTGATTATCCTGATGATGTATCATATGACCCTCAGACTGATGGTAGTTAAAGGAAGCCCTGAAGAGGATGTCGCCTTTTTCAATTGATGATCCTATACCACTATCCCTGAGTGATTTCCTCACATTGACTTCATACCATGAATACAGAGGTAGGATAAATATTGAATTTTAATTAGTTTATATTAATTAACCTTAATTTATTTATATTATAATTTTTTGATTATTTTTTCTATTTTTTTACAAATACTATCATATATCTATTTGGTAAGGGAGTGAAATTTTTCTAAACTATTTTCTAGGAAATTGGTTATATGGGATCATATTTCCGTTGATGTTTACCACCACATTTTCGATCATTGGATGGTATGTAAATAAATAATTTTTAATTTAAATTCAAATTAATTAATCGCATGATATTATTAATTATATATAAGTTAAATGACATCTTGTTGATGATAGAATGCATAAATCTGTCTTGGTGGTATTAAAGGTTTGTATGCATGACCATTTCTTTTAATCTATTCAAAATCATAGGAGGATAACAATTCAGAAAGTGAGAATCATAGAGTTTGATCACTCTTAATACACCTATCGGCCTGATTACATTTTATCATAGGTTTGAGATAGATTATGGTCATACTCATTGAGTGATTATTTTCAAAGGAGATCATTAGTCGATTGAAAAATCTAGTGGATATAGGAGGTGGAACAATAAACTAGTAATCGTACATTCAATACGTATTGAAAAAATATGGTAAGTAAATTTTTTATTAATTTATATAACATTAAATGTAAAATATATATTTTAAATTTATATATGTAGTTGACCAACACAATATTATATATTTATATTTTTATATGAGGATGTATAACCATCATATCACTGTAAATCATAGAGGCGAACTCTAACATTAGATTATAGTTAGTATAATTTATTTTTGAGTATTGAAATTAACTAAATATAATATTATATACATTTTAGTTTTAAATTGTAATTGAAGGAGTCACAGGAGGCCACAGTATCTCATATATAGGTTGAGAGTCAGGCTGAGAATGATGATCAGTGTAGTGAAACATGATTTAATGATTTATCATGAATACATGCAACATAGAATGTCTTTAAGAAAGGTCAAGCTATTGCTATTAGCACTTGATTGACACTTGCAAATGAATTTGGTACTGTTGAGATATTTGCATACAACATGAGAGAAGTTAATGGGGAGTCATTATCATCACATTCACAATTTGAGGATATATTGTGTGTTGATGGTGAGCTTATATATAGCATGCGTAGGGAGTAGTAATAACTTCTTCGACAATAATAGTTGTCAAAGGAGGAGATGTGTTGATGGCCATAGTTGTACCATGAGAAGATGATGGAGTATATGCAATTTATAACTCATGTTTTAGTGATTGAGTTCCCTCCACCATCTCCTTCGGCTCCTCCAATCCTCCATATAACCCTCCCCCTAAATGTCTTATTTACATTTTAGGATAAGCAGTTGAATGTCAAAAAATTTTGTAATATTTTTATTATTCCATGTACTTACATTTCTATATAGTGTTAATTTTATATTATTTCCAATATAGGGATTTATATTATTTATATTATTATATTATTTATTTAGTATTTTTATTATTGTACAGTTAATTTATTAATTTATTATCATTATTATTTTTAAATATTATTATGAATATTTATTTCTGTTATATTATTCTTTTAGTTATATTTTTACTAATTTTATTATTTTATCTTTATTATTATTTTACTAATATTATTATTATATTATTATTATTATTATTATTTTATTATAATAGAAATTATTATTATTATTATTATTATTATTATTATATTACTATTAATATATTTTAGGTATTTTTTAAAATTTTATTAATATTATATTTTTTTAATTGTTTTATTCATTTTGTGATTGGTCTTGTCACAAAATGGTATTTGCGTTTAGCACATCACTAATGGACTTTTTCAAAAACCCTAGTAAAGTATTTGGGATGGGCAGAAATACTGTATCAATTGGCCTTTTATGACACGGTCTTATAGCATTTGAATCATCGCACATGGATCAATTTCAAGTTGTGTTATTTCATTACCCAAATCAATATCCACTTCCATCAAATTATAAATAAAACTGTCGAATTCGTGTACTATGGACTACTGCCTCCCAAACTGTTATAAATCATTTTCCATCACCACCTTTCATGGTTGGATATAATGATTGATTAAAAATAAGCATAACATATTAGTGAAATTATTATAATTATGGATATATGATAACACATATACCATATTACATTACATTCCTTGGGGGATACGAATATGAAACTTGTATGTATAGAAAATTACCGCCACATGAAGCGATGTGATTCATCTTTCAATTAAACTTAACATGAATGACATTAAGGTTATATTTAATGAATATATGTGATAATTATGATATGAACATAATCCTATAAATAAAATATTATATTTTTCTTCATACCTTCTAATCCATTGGATAACAGTATCATAACTAGGGCATATTTGTGGACTACAACCTTCACATAGCTGTGTTTTTTATTTTATTTTCTCATGGATGGAAATAAAAATGTATTTGGTTAGTATATCTAGTTTATAGGACATAACAATTATTCCTTATATATGATATAATATTTATTTTCCTTTTTTTATCCATCAAGAAGTTTGAAAACCACATTTATGTTCACGTACAACCTACCATCTCCAAGAATGGTGTAATCAATTTTCATTATCTAATTTTAATACATTAATCTAAATGAATATATAATGAACATGATTTATATTCTATATTATATATATATATAATAATGCTATATTGTTTATACAAGATGTTCATACACATAGGAGGGAATTTGAACATGTGTATGGGGTTTATCTATTGTGAGAATTACGCCATATTAACCAATTATTATTTTGTATGGGGTTTATAATGTGCCTTTTGATATGATATATCATGAAACTATATCTATTCATTGCATTTATAGTTTCATTTGTTTTTATTTATTTAATAAGGATTATGTTTTAAAGGTCACCAAAGTGGTACGCGTTTATTTCAAAATATCATAATTATTCAGGATTGTTTTTGTTTATGTCTCACTTGTAGGAATTATTAGTTTTTTATATGTTTAAATAAATATATTTTTCCTCCTCTGGTCACTCAATAACCATTCACAATAAAAGCACCATTTTTTCACACATTAATACTTAAATTATTGAGAAAATGTTTTTATTAAAATTTAACATTATTTCCAACTTCAATAGCTAATACTTTTTCATCATGTTTTATGATTTAGAAAAATTATAAAAATTGATTTTATAAATTTTGAATTGTTTATTAATTATATTTCTAACAATATTTAATTTTTAATTTTTTTAATTGAATAATAATCTCATCTTCAAAATAAGGCCCATTTATTTCGGAAAATTTCAAAGGAATCATTAGTTCAATACGTATAAAATGATTTGAATTTAATTACACCATGAAAGAATAATTTTTTTATTATTATTCTTTTATATGATTCAATGTTTATTCTTAAATAAATTATAGTCATAGTTTTCGTAACATTATTTTCAACGTGAAAATATTATTTTCTATAGTAATGTTTTAAAGTATATATTCATGGAATTTATATTCATTAAACAAAACAACACGTATTATTATTAAGATATAATGGGGATATGTTGTATTTATGTTGTCCAAATTATGTATTCTGATAGTTTATGATATTTTTGAGTTGTGAGGTATAATTTTATTACCATTCACAATTTTATTCTAAATGGTTTATGATTATGTTTACTTAATTAGGTTAGGTATTTACATTTTTATGTGAGTTTTTCAATATGAATGTTTATTTTGAATATTTCTCACCCTTCTATAATTAGAATTAATTAGACATAAAAATTTACAGGTGGGTCAATATTATTGATAGATCACAACTACAACAATGGTTCTCCTTCAATTAATAAGATGGCCATGTTAGATGGGCTTCTACAGACATATTTAATCTTCCATTTGAAATATATTGATATCATGTTTTAGATTCCCACAATTTTTTCCCCTCATAATTATATGAGTTATTTAATTATATGTGATTATTAAATTAGTTATAATATCGAAGGATCTGTTTCTGTCATATGTGATTATTTATATGGCCTTATTTTCCCAACATTTATTTTTTCCATATAATTCTTATTATATTAATTAAATATCAAGTGTTTTATTTATTTTACATTACATATTTGTTATTCATATTTTGCATATAAATATTTTTATTCCTTATAAGACATTGGAATATTTCTACACATATTTCCAGAGCTAACTGCTGAGGCGACATGACAATCTGAGGCCCGATGTGACCAAAATAAACCTTATAAAAATATTTAGTATATTTTATACTATTCCCACAAATTAAACGAAATAAATCTCAAATGGTAAATTATATCAGAAATATGAGGCCACAGTTATGTCTGGAACGTGTCATTTACCCAAGATCGGGAATAACTTTGGTCGTAGTGGGACTTGTGTGAAAAAATTCACCCAGGGGAAATTCAAAAATAAAATAATTAAACATAATTATTTTATCTCAAATGAAGAATCAAATAACTCTTGAACACAATCACTGATTAGAAATCAGAGACTATCTTTGTGTTCATAATCATGTGGTTTACCTAAGAATGAAATAAAATAAGAGGGTGCAGATGTTTCAGATTCTATGACTGTGGGAAGGGGATTTAGTTTTATTCATAAATAAGGACTTAAGAGATTATAATTAGAGTTATACCCTAATTATATATATATATATATATCCTCTCAATTGTTCATCCTCTATTCTTTATCGAATCGAGGTGACACCTTCGACGAAACCATAATGAATCAAAGCGGGATCACGACAGACACATTGTCAACAACTGATGAATGAATAATTGGCGGATTCATCAGTTTTTTTATCTCTGATAGGATTTTTAAATTATGAATTTTTTACTTTGTCCTATTATTTCGTGGTTTTGTTATCAATCAAAGATGATCAGAATAAAATGTTTGTTGATCTGAAATTAAAACTATAAATTTATCCATTCTTCATTCGTTCCATGAGAATATTCATCACCCACTTTTGGGCACATGAAACCACCAATGGATTTTTATGAAGAATAGTGGTTCAATTATGCTCGTTTCATTTTTATTTTTGATACATTTTCAGATAAATGATCGAGTAACATGAGGTTTCAATCCGGTGAGTGAAATGTGAAGTCGGTCCGTGTGGGTCAATCAGGATGGGATCCGGTGGTGGTTGGTCTCCGGGTAGGTGAGAGGGTGGTAGCCAGCGGAACAGGGTTATGCCAATCCAGTAAGGCCGTGTTGTTTTTTAGTGGTCTATAGAGTAAGGTTGTGGTGTGAGGAGGTTTGTATAGTGGTTTGAGGTGGTGGAAGCAGGTGCTATAAGGTGTCCATTGAGGTGAGTGGTGGTTTCGGCATGAGTGAGGTAGTGGAACAGAAGGGCACGGATCCAATGACTTTGGAAACACAGATAGGCAGTTGGGGTGGAGATGTTGTGAGGATGTTGGTGGGTTGTGGTCATGTGTGGAAGGTGGTTCACCAGGTAGAGACCAGGGGGTGTGAGTTGGAGAAAATTATGGGAGATAAAGAATAATAATATACTAAAATTTATATTAAAAGGAATGAAAAAGGATGATTCTAAGAGAGACTTGGGTAAGATCCCAGACCTTCTTTTTAGGTATGTTTTTCCTTTTTCTAAATTTTTTGAGAAAGGAGGGATTTCTGGAAATTTTTCAATTACAAGCCATGTACATTATGAGTACATGCCGTGTACTTCGTTGTCGAATGAGGCCATGTGTTGGATGTTTCTGGGCCACACACACGTTCGTGTGGGGTGACGTAGAGTCCGCCTAAAACGAAGTACGGAAAAATTAAGTACATGCCGTGTACTCCAAAATCACACGCCGTGTATTTTGTTTTTTTTCATTAAACAGATCAGGGTATCATTTGATCACCAGAGGTGTCTTATTCTAGGTCTCAGTTGACCAAGATAAACTTTACGATGCCAAAACTTCTCCAAGCCCCCGATCCTCCGTTTGTTCTCCAAATCGATTGCGTTGTAACCGCATCAGTATGCTCTTTCTTCTTCTAGAGTATCATTTTCCAATTCCTCTTCTTTTCCAAGATATCATGTGTTGAAAGTTTTAGACGTTTTTTAGATCTTCGACGTTATAAAGAGATATAAGACCTGATGTTCATGTATATAGATCACTTAACTCCATGTTAGTTGGTTTGTGCCTTTATGTAGAATGGCTTGGAGTATTATGTGAAAATTCCACCAATACCCTTGAACGGGGTATTTCTTGTTTACTGTTTTGCCCCTATTGTTTGCCTACTTTATATGAATTCCTGAGTAGTGGTTATTGTTTGTGAATAGGGTAATTTTCCGTGATTTATGATTTTTTTGACCATGCATGTTGTTCCTGTTTGTGACCGTTTGGTCTAGTTTTTCTTGTTTTGATTTTTCTAGTTCCATGCCTCATTTTTAGGATAAAGTGATTGTTGTTATTTTATGCTGATACACGTTAGAATGATATCCAAGTAGTTCTTGATGTTTACTTAGGGCGATATGTGTGCTATACATGTTGACTTACACAGGGATATAAGTACCTAGTGTAGTAGACCACATAGAGAATGGACGTAAGGGATTCTCCAGAGTGTCTTTATAATACGATGTGAGACCACAGGGGGAATTGGCATTGAGTGCTTACACATAGTGTCTATAGTTCCTCAACACGGGGCATAGGGGGAATGATATGTTTATTGGTTCCTCAGATCACCTTTAGTACGATACAAGACTATTGGGGGAATTAACCGTGAGTTTTTCCATAGAGAGTCTATTCTTTATCTGAACCACAGGGGTGAGACATTGTGTGATTCCTAGAGGGCTGCTTGTTTCTGCTTGGTAGGAGAAGAGGGGATAGGCTGTGAGTACTTCCCAGAGGGTTCTCTTTTTGTGATATCTTCTTTGATTAGCAGTTGCTAGATTACTGGATTGTGGATTGATTGTTGCGGAGTAATTTCCTGTTTAATGCTTTTTGTACTCTTACCTGCCACATATTCACTAACATTCAGGCGCAAATCTTCCGGTGGTTTTCTACTAGGATTAGTCTCACACCCTATTTGGGTCATGTGTTTTGGCCCAAAGAGATCATATTGTTGTAGGTATAGATACGGTCATGTTCCCTTCTACTTTATGTTATTGATTACTGTGAACATGGAGAGCATGGGGCAAATCTATGGCTTGTGATTCTGAAGAGTTTATCTTCTTTCTTTGAAACTTTGGTTTAGAAATGATGTATTCCAGCATTGTGACTTGTTTGGATGTTTTCTTAGACATACATGTGTCATTAATCATTTATATATATATCTTCTCCAGTTGTTTCCTTTATTAGTCTTCCACTGTTACAGATGTTTGGTATTTACTGCTTTCGATGTTGTACGTATTTGTGAACATCCACTGTGTACTCTGCCAATGAGGGCATAGTTTCTCTATTATCAAACCCAAGGCCCTCCTTGCTAGTCAGTAGCCTCTGGCATTCGGGGAAATATGCCTGAGGCCATGTGACCATCATGGTACGTGGCGCCTCTGGGTGGCTTCTGGAACCCGGACATTACAACTTTGGGGTAAGCGATGCACACATATGGAGTAAGAGGGTGGAATGAGGTGTTTCCCCTTTTCTTATTTTTTAAATATTTAAAATTATAATAATAAAATATTATATTATTATTCTTTTTAACAAAATGGTTTTCAAATCTTAAATCCTATATATGGTTTCCCTTAGATGAATTGTATACAGGAGTGCAGACTAGTTTTCATGACGGTCATTTTGAGATTAATGTTGGATTTCTTTTTTGGTTTTATAAATCAGGTCCATGAAAAACCTGTGAAGCATTAAATTTAATAATATTACTAAATCTTTTTTCTGCCATAACTCATGCATACAACATCCAATTGATTCTCTGCAAATAGTGACATGACCTATCTTTAAAATAATCAATTCAAGACGGGTGTTGGATATTAAATTTGGGTTAATTGTTCGGGACCATAGATGTAGAGAACCTAAGCTTGACGTACGTGGACATTACATTAATTTTTCGGAATACTTAGTACATAACAAAAACACACACACAAGGACTGTAATAGTTTAGTGTCTTTGGAAACTCGGAATGTAATCTTCTAATCATGGTGAAAGATCTTCAACATCTCCCATAAAGATCTTCCCATTTTTTTTCTTACCTAAAACCTTTCTTTATATCTTGGGGAAAAGAAAACATAAAAGGGTGATCTCAAATGCTCAGTAAGGGTAAACAAAAGAAATATCAATCACATCATATTTATAAGAACATAACATTTTAGAAATCGTAACCTGTAAAAGAGATCATAATATCATAACATGGGATAAATCATGGTAGTGAAATGTAATCCCAAAAATCATAACTTAAAACATGAAACTTTGTGGCATACACAGATAATCATAGAGAATCATTTCTTATTAGTTAAGACTCATTTCCAAGACAATCTTAGTAGACAAAGTCCATTTCTAAACAGAGTTCATTCCTCGTTTCAGTCCTGTTTCACTAAACCAGTTTAACCTGCCATTCCAGCCATGTCTATTTCATGAGATATAAAATCTTTACCTAATGCCTTGGAGGGAGATATAGGTCCCACCCATCTCATAATGATACCATTCTTATGTGTACCACAAAATCATAAATCATACATCATTGCATAACCCATGTAATAAAAATGGGATTCTTAAACAACATAACATCATAAAACAATTCATATAACATAAAGGATTTCATAAAATTAATTCCATCACAACATAATCAAATAAATTGAATAATAGAGATAGAAACAGAACCCTATATTATCTTAGATGGAAAATAATTTTGATAAAACACTTGAACTCCATTCTTGAGGAAAATATCATTTCTACTTCAAAAACATTTTCCTTTCTTAACATGTCATACAATTTTAAACTAAAAGAATTTGATTAAAAATAAACTTGAAAACTTGTAAATTAAGATTCTTGTAAATAACTTTTTAAAAATCCATTCATGCCGTATAAGTTAAAAAAACATTCTTCTCATACTTTTGTCAGAAAAGTCAAAAAGTACCTCGTACGAAAAATGACAAAAGATTCATTTAATATCTTTTACTAAAAACTCACCGAAGGGTAAAATTGGATTTAAAAAATTTTAGGTGAATGGAAATAATATGACATATTGAGGAAACATGGATGTGGATGATAAAATACACCCCAGTAATTTCAATGTATAAACAATCTTGGATAAAAATGAGATTGTGATATTTCCCTTACCTTAGGTCTGATTTGCTTTGTAAGTGTCCAAACCTCTGGTATAATGATTTAAATATTGTCATTGACTTATTCCAGAATCATACTCATTGTTATGATATCATATATGGTTGAATTATGACTTTATTTTACCCGTTCTTTTGTAAATTCCATGAGAAAGAGTGTTTTGGGTAAAATCGTTTCATTTGTCATTCGTGTTTTGACTTGTAATTATTAATATGATTACTTAGATCATGAATACTTAATTCCAGAATATAAAACATTATTTATATAATATATATTCAGAATATACATATATATATATAATAAATCAGTAAATGGAAAGAAATACACCGTTCATGGAGACGGTAGGTCGTACGTACGCATGAACGCTGTTTTCGTTTCCTTATTGAGTTGAATGAAATTAATTAGATGACATACATATATATACACATAAATCCAGTATCATTATTATGTCATATATTTCATGATTACTTATTATATATACTTTATAATCATTCTTGAATGGTTAACGTGGAGAATGAATCTCATCGCGTCGTGGAGACGGTATTCCGTATGTACGCACGTGCGGTGATTTCGTTTTCTCTAGGATGGATAGATGGTGAAATAGGGTTGTTTCATACTTATAATAAAATATCAGTATATTATAGATACTGATGTTATTACTTCATAACGAAACAACCTAAGAAGAAGAAGTTGAAGAAGAAATAAAGTTGAAAGAATCGGTAACGGACATTACCTCTTCTTTGAAGCGCCTCTTTGAGTCCTCTTCTTAGGGCACTAAAGTTGGTCTTTGAAGAATACCAGGACCTCTAGGATGTTGCTAGGGAAGTGGAGAAGAAAATTTGGAAGAGGGATGGCTGAGCTTGAAGGCTCAAAATGGTTTGAGGAAGAGGGGGAGGAGGTTCCCTTTTATAAGGGAGGAGAGGGGCACCTTTAGAATAACTAAAAATGTTATTTTATTATAAAGCCAAATTCGGTTTTAAATAGCTCCAAATTTATTTATTTCGAATCTCAGGTGAGTATGGGTCGAAATAATATCATAAAATAGAATTTAGACAAGTTAAGGTCATTATACTAATCTTAACTTTTAGTTTTAACTCTTAGTTAATTAGATTGACATTTACCATGTCACTTTGTATTTTTATATTATATAGTTAATAAACTTACCATATACATCTAAGGGACCCGCAAGTGGTCCATTAATGATACAAATATCTTGATATAAGTATCTTGGACGAACCATAGATTTTTAGGAATAAAATAACAATCAATAATATAATATTTGTTTTAAAAACTATTTTATGTCAATTTTGATACTATTCAATAGTTGATTTTTTGTGAAACTCATAACAGAATTATTACTTCTAAAAAAGTTAATTAAATCATTAATAGCATGTCCTATTAACCTATAAAATTAGTGTAATTCATTAAAAGTCACAAATTATATTTTTTTGGGTATTTATAATATCAATTATGTTAATTTTTCACTACTATGGTAATTACGACATCATCATTGTGTAATAAATAAATTAAATTATATAATATCTAAAAATTATAAATAAAATATAATTATGTATTAAATCCTTTTAGCTTTATAATTAATATTTAAAATTGAAAATCCAACATATATAACCATATGTAAAAATTGTTTTTTCTAAAAGATATATGCTTGTGTCATTTTTGTATTCATTTTAACTTAATTAAAATAAAGTGTCCCTATCACTTACAAGTGGCACCATGGGGTCCCAAAATTGACCCAAAGATGCCCATGGTCGAAAATGTATAAAAAAATAAGGTTATACCACATTTTAGGATAATTTTTTATTATTATAATATTATTTTTTAACCCTTATTTACCGGATTTACCCTTTAACCATGGTAAATAAAATATTTACCGAAGTAATTATTCAAAATGTCTAAAAATAAAAATTATCTATTTACACAATTTGAACATCCTGATTCCAAATATGGAATCGATTTGTCCTAATTAAAAACATAGAAGTGGCAGAAATTAATTTAATATTAATTCCCGCTGTCAAAACAAAAAGCGGGTTTTTAAGATATAATAACTATCAAAGGATTGATACTTGTTTATATTCGGTTTAATTGGGAAATTATTTCCAATGACCGACATTGTATTAAATTGTAAAAATATATTATAAATATACTTTAAAACCACTCAAATTCATAATTTATCACTATTAATTATTTTGATTAAAACAGTTGTTTTTAATTAAAATTTAGTAATTTTCACTATTCATCAAAATATGAAAGTTATCCAAAAAGTACCAAAATTTTACCTTAGGCTAAATTCGATACTCCGAATCCAAAAATGAAGTCCATTTTGAGAGATAAAATTTCTAAAATTTTAAAAGGTGGTTATTACTATTCATAACAGCTAGTTTTAATAATATTTTAATAGCATATCGTTGTTTAGTGATACTCAGTATTGCGTACTACACACGCTATCGAGGAAGGTCGGGATTGCGTGTAATGCAAGGCAAGTCAAGGATTCCTATTGTGCAAGCTCATTTTGGTGTAGCTTACAACACAATACATTAATGAAATTAAAAAGAATATTTTTCATAAAATCCCGGGGTGTTACATTCTACCCCCCTTAAAATGAATTTCGCCCTTGAAATTTGTTGGGGTTATAAATGGTTTAATATTAAAAAGTTTCTTTAATAGAAACCCACATCATAAAAAGAAATACCAAAACCAATCTTTAAAAACAAAAGTATGGAACGTAATGGTTACCCAAATAAACTAATCACTGGGTTTCCACATAGGTGAAAATATGGATATGGAAGAGAAATCTAACCATCATGTTCTGATGGAGTGTGGTAGAGAACATGGATATGAAAAATCCAGCAATCACAAAGCCATTAATTTGTGACGATCTAAGGTACCATATGATTCATCAGATATAAGAGCACTAGGACAACATTTTTTGTTTTCAAGATCATTTCCCTAAAGTTGATGAAATTGGAATTAGATGAAATACTTTCGTGATTTTGGTATAGTCTCACCATTGGTCATTCTTTGGACAATTTCCACTTCATATCTTAAATAAATGAAGTTGAATTGGTCATTCGTGATGTGTTAGCAGATCATGTGATAGAATGATGGGTCATTCCATCTGTCTCAAACAAAAGGCTAGAAAAGTTATCAAAAAAAATACATAAGTCCATCTATAGTGAGATTAATCATATATGGTTTCTAAAATGGACTTATACATCATATAAAATACTTATTAATATAATAAAACTAGTTTCTACTAAAAAGGGACTTCCTGTAGGCCAATGGTAGGTGATAATGGTCAGTCGTACTTCGGTTGTGGGTTCGATTCCCACAGCCTTGTCCGACTCGATGGGCAGTCACCCATCCTGTAGGTTGTCCTTTTTCTAAAACTACATTACTATATCATCCCATAAATAATATCAAAAAAACTTCTATCCTTACACAATACTAACTTCTTTCCAACATACTCCATTCCAATCGTTAGGCTTATCCAAAATAATGTTGTCTAATCTCATATTATAGTGAAAACGATTACCAAATAGTTCATACAACTAGAATTTTAATACCATTGTTGATCCCCATATATCATGAGATATGTTTTGTTGGTCACATTCCAAACAATCAAAGGCCTTAATCTTGTATTCTCTTGAAAAAAATGAATACCCATTGAACCTTATTGAAAACATGAATGCTATTAAAAGATAACACTTTCCACATACCGAAATCCTCAATATTCTATATACTCAAACCGTGATATAGCTTAGTCCTTATATTAATCATGAGCTCATGAATACTTTCAAATATTTAATTTTTTCATTATCCCTTCATTATGTACATATCATCTTTTTTCCAAAAATATCTCAATCACATTCCATGGTTACCGGTACCATAAAATTATTGAAAACCACAATAGACCAATACATAAATATTCCAATATTCCACGATAATACATACAACATTATTTTGGAATCAAATTACATAAACACTTAATCATTACACCACATCGTTGATATATTCAACATTGCCAATGGTGATCGTATGTGGCTTCCCTTTTTTCCTTTGCCTTAATTGGTTTCTCATGTCGATCATCACTAACCTTTGGATTAGGGCATTTATTAGCATAATGCCCCATTTTCTTGCACATGTAGCATTGAAGTGTATTAGGTTCATTCTGTGTATCCCTTCCTTTTTTTTGCATCATTAGACATCTTTTTCCCCTCATTGCGGCATTCAAATGCCCGATGAACTTCCTTTCCACATTTGAAACATTTACTTGTCCCTTTAAGACAATCTCCACCATGCTTCTTTCCACACTTTGAGCATAAAAAAACATTTATCTTCATTTCACCATTATTATAAGATTTCTCCTTGAACTCCATCTTTTGTTTCTTGTCAAAACTATGAGACGGATAAGTAACACCAACTTCCATTTATACCTTGATAGAATAATACACAATTTCTTCATTGCTACTGAAGTCTCTTATAGATAATTCTCTTCGATGATTTGGTTTTAAGACACTGAAGAATCAATCAACTTTACTTTCAGGTTGGATGATAAATCCATATTCATACCTTGCAAGCCTTGTAAAATTCACTTCGTATACACCAATAGATTCATCAGCCTTTTTCTTTAGTTCAAGAAACTCCTTCTCCATATTTGTTCGAAGAATACGAGGGAAGTACTTATTGAAAAATAAGTTCTTGAACTCATCCCATTCCATGGACTCAATTTCATCTCTTGGCCTCGTATTCTTGATAAGATTCCACCATCGATCAGCTTCACCTTCCAAATGACATACTGCTAAGATGACTTTATCATGTTCAGAACATTGAAGAACTGAAAATATATTTTCCGTGGTATTGATCCATTGTTCAGCAACAAGTGGATCAGAAGACCCACTGAAATAAGGTGGATGTTTCCTCATGAAGTACTTAATAGAATATTGTTCCCTTCTCTGCTCATTTGGAAGTCCATAATGATTCATATCTTGTGTAAGTTTAGTAATAAGATTTTTCACTCCATCTCCCATAACATTTGTTTTTTCAGGAGGAAAATCATTGCATTGTCCATTGGATTGATCAACATAGTTCCTTCGGGTTCCAGCCATCATCTAAAACCCAAAAAGAATAGTGTGAGAGGCAAAAATCATGCTAGGGAAAACTACATAACAAAGGGGGAGTACCTTCAATATCTAACATCTTAGGTTACCGTAATTCTAGTACTATAACTTATACTTATACTTAACCTTAGGGACATCCCTAGACATTCCATAGAAATATCTCTAGGGATCTCACTAAAGTTCTCGCATCCTAGTTTCCAAAGGTTGACTAAACCTTTCCTCTGATACCAAATGTAGAAACCCTAAGCTTGACGTACATGGAAATTACATCACTTTTGCGGAATACTTAGTACATAACAAAAGAAGACACACAAGGACCATAATAGTTTAGTGTCTTTGGAAACTCAAGATGTAATCTTCTAATCATGGTGAATGATCTTTAATATCTCCCACAAAGCTCTTCCCCTTTTTTTCTTATCTAAAACCTTTCTTTATATCCTGCGGAAAAGAAAACATAAAAGGGTGAGCTCAAATGCTCAGTAACGGTAAAAAAAAGAAATATCAATCACATCATATTCATAAGAACATAACATTTTAGAAATCTTAACCTGTAAGAGAGATCATAAAATCATAACATTGGATAAATCATAGTAGTGAAATGTAATCCCAATAATCATAACTTAAAACATGAAACTTTGTGGCATACACACATAATCATATAGAATCATTTCTTATTAGTCAAGACTCATTTCCAAGACAATCATAGTGGAAAAATTCCATTTCTGAACCGAGTTCATTCCTCATTTCAGTCCTGTTTCACTGAACCGGTTTAACCTACCGTTCCAGCCATGTCTATCTAATGAGATATAAAATCTTTACCTAATGAATTGGAGGGAGATATAGGTCCCACCCATCTCATAATGATACCATTTTTCTGTGTGCCACAAAATCATAAATCATACATCATTTTATAACCCATGTAATAAAAATGGTATTCTTAAACAACATGACATCATAAAACAATTCATATAAGATAAGGTATTTCAAAAAAATAATTCCATCATAACATAATCAAATCAATGTAACAATAGAGATAGAAACAGAACCCTATATTATCTTAGATGGAAAATAATTTTGATAAAACACTTGAACTCCATTCCTGAGGAAAATATCCTTTCTACTTCAAAAAAAATTTCCGTTCTTAACATGCCATACATTTTTAAACTAAAAGAAGTTGATTAAAAATAAACATGAAAACCTGTAAAGTAAGATTCTTGAAAATAATTTTTTAAAAATCCATTCATACCGTATATGTTAAAAAAACATTCTTCTCGTACTTTTGTCGAAAAAGTCAAAAAGTACCTCATACGAAAAACGACAAAATATTCCTTTCATATATTTTACTAATAACTCACCGAAGGGTAAAATTGGATTTAAAAAATTTTAGGTGGATGGAAATAATATTACATATTGAGGAAACATGGATGTGGATGATAAAATACACCCTAGTAAATTTCAATGTATAAAAAATCTCGGATAAAAATGAGATTGTGATATTTCCCTTTCCTTAGGTCTGATTTGCTTCGTAAGTGTCCGAACATCCTGTATAATGATTTAAATAATGTCATTGACTTATTCCAGAATCATACTTATTGTTATGATATCATATATGGTTCACTTATGACTTTATTTTACCCATTCTTTTGTAAATTCCATGTTAAAGAGCGTTTTGGGTAAAATCGTTTCATTTGTCATCCGTGTTTTGACTTGTAATTATTAATATGATTACTTAAATCATGATTAATTAATTCCAGAATATAAAACATTATTTATATAATATATATTCAGAATATAAATATATATAATAAATCAGTAAATGGAATGAAATACAACATTCCTGGAGACGGTAGGCCGTACGTACGCATGAACGCTGATTTCGTTTCCTTATTGAGTTGAATGGAATTAAGTAGATGACATATATATATACACATAAATACAGCATCATTATTATGTCATATATTTCATGATTACTTTTTATATATACTTTATAATCATTCATGAATGGTTAACGTGGAGAATGAATCTCATCGCGTCGTGGAGACGGTATTCCGTACGTACGCACGTGCGGTGATTTCTTTTTCCATAGGATGGATAGATGGTGAAATAGGTTTGTTTAATACTTATAATAACATATCATTATATGAGTGATACTGATGTTATTACATCATAATGAAACAACCTAAGAAGAAGAAGTGGAAGAAGAAATAATGTCGAAAGAATCAGTAAAGGACATTACCTCTTCTTTGAAGCGCCTCGTTGAGTCGTCTTCTTAGGGTACTAAAATTGGTCATTGAAGAAGACCAGGAACTCTAAGATGTTTCTAGGGAAGTGGAGAAGAGAATTTTTAAGGGGTTGGCCGAGCTTGAAGGATCAAAGTGGTGTGAGGAAGAGGGGGAGGAGGTTCCCTTTTATAAGGGAGGAGAGGGGCACCTTTGGAATAACAGAAAATATTATTTTATTATAAAGACAAATTCGGTTTTAAATAGATCCTAATTGACTTATTTTGAAGCTAAGGAGGGTATGGTTCTAAATCATCTCATCCAATATAATTTAGACAAGTTTAGGTCATTATAATAACCTTATCTTTTAGTTTTAACTCTTAGTTAATTAGATTGACATTTACCATGTCACTTTGTATTTTTATATTATATAGTTAATAAACATACCATATACATCCAAGGGACCCCAAAGTGGTCCATTAATGATACAACTATCTTGATATAATTATCTTGGACGAACCATAGATTTTTAGGAATAAAATAACAATCAATAATATAATATTTGTTTTAAAAACTATTTTATGTCAATTTTGACACTATTCAATAGTTGATTTTTTGTGAAACTCATAACAGAATTATTACTTTGAAAAAAGTTAATTAAATCATTACTAACATGTCCTATTAACCTAGAATATTACAGTAATTCATTAAAAGTCCCAAATTATATTTATTTGGGTATTTATAATATCAATTTTGTTAATTTTTCACTATTATGGTAATTACTGCATCATCATTGTGTCATAAATAAATTAAATTATTTAATAACAAAAATTATAAATAAAATAAAATTTTGTAGGAAATATTTTTAGCTTTCTAATGAATATTTACAATCGAAAATCCAAATATATAACCCTATGTAAAAATTGTTTTTTCTAAAAGATATTTGCTTGTGTCATTTTTGTATTCATTTTAACTTAATTAAAATAAGGTGTCCCTATCACTTACAACTGGCACCATGGGGTCCCAAAATTGACCCAAATATTCCCATGGTCGATCATGTATCAACCAATAATGTTATCACACGTTTTAGGGTAATTTTCTATTATTATAATATTATTTTTAACCCTTATTTACCGGATTTACCCTTTAACCATGATAAATAAAATATTTACCGAAGTAATTATTCAAAATATCTAAAAATAAAAATTACCTATTTACACAATTTGAACATATAGATTCCAAATATGGAATCCATTTTTCCAAATTCAAAATACAGAAGTGGCAAAAATTAATTTAAAATTAATTCCCGTTGTCAAAACAAAAAGCGTGTTTTTAAGATATAATAACTATCAAAAGATTGGACCTTGTTTATGTTCGATTTAATTGGGAAATTATGTCCAATGACCAAAATTGAATTAAATGGTAAAAATATATTATAAATATACTTCAAAACCACTCAAATTCATAATTTATCACTATTAATTATTTTTATTAAAAAAATTTGTTTTTAATTAAAATTTAGTAATTTTCACTATTCCTCAAAATATGAAAGTTATCCGAAAAGTACCAAAATTTTACCTTAGGCTAAATTCGATACTCTGAATCCAAAAATGAAGTCCATTTTGAGAGATAAAATTTCTAAAATTTTAAAAGGTGGTTATTACTATTCATAATGGCTACTTTTAATAATATTTTAATAGCATATCATTGTTTAGTGAAACTCGGTATTGCGTACTACACACACTATCAAGGAAGGTCGTGATTACGTGTAATGCAAGGCAAGTCAAGGATGCATGTTGTGCAAGCTCTTTTTTGTGTAGCGTACAACACAAGGCATTAATGAAATTAAAAAGAATATTTTTCATAAAATCTCGGGGTGTTCCAATAGAACACCAAATAACAATATTGTTATTATTGTTGCAAAATAATGCATCAGTAGTTATTAATCCAATCAACATCAGATTGTTGAGTCATTAGAATATTTTTGATCCTAATATTGATGCGGGTTTTTTGAGACCAATATTGGGATTTTACTTCAGGATCATGGTGTGGGAGCCACGAGACACCATTTGATTTTAATAATTTGAAATATTACCTTTTTATGAGGTTGTTTGAGGAGGCTTGTCAGTGAAATTATGTTTTTGACGTCTGGAACAATGATGAGCATCATGCACTCATTTTATTTTTGACTAGATGTTCATGTACTCCGGGAGAACACTGGCATGCCTAGGGGTCTTTATTCATAGTTTAGCACTCAATAATGGTTAGGTATGCATCTATGAGATGGGGAGAGTTCTTACATTATGTGAACCCCATCCACATAGTGTACCACTTTTCGAGGTGTGATGTGAATGTTTTTATTTTTGAATGTACAGAGGTACAATCCATTAGGGATGTCCAATGTTCCTCGATGCCTTCTAAGAAGTTTTATCCACCAGGGATGGACATTGTTTCATGATGCCTTTTAAGTGGTATAATCCAATAGGGATGGATATTGTTAATCAATGATTTCCAAGAGGCTCCGTCCAGTAGGGATGGCCAATGTTCCTTGATTCTTTGTAAGAGGTTCTATTCAGTAGGGATGACTAGAATAGTTCCAGGCTTAGCAACTAGTTGGGCTAGGTAGTGGATCCTTAATTATAGATCAGGGATTCCCTCCAACAGGGTTGTGCATAGGGTCCCATCGAGGAAAGTTTCCATTAATAACCACCTTTGGATTACCCTTTAGTGGGGAAAGGTAGTGGATACCCATCAGCATTTCGGTGATGATCCCCTCATGACACACTAGGGAATTAATACCTTATTACTAGAGTGGTACCCTCCAGTCGGGCTGGAATGTGGTCCTCAATCATGAGACACAATCTCTCGACTATGTGACACAATGATGAAACATGATTTGTTGTACCTTTGGAATCTCAGTGAAGAGGGAAACATTTCCAACCATGACACGTCTATATGATGCTACTGTAAACTATTAAGGAATGAAAGTGCCACATAAAGTAGATAGTATCAAGGTGTGGTGATTGAGTCCCTTTGTCTTTTAGTTTTTGGAAGATGTGTGAGATGATGGGTATCGATGGTGGTAGCATCAGGAATGATGGATACTCTTCTATTTGGGCTGAGTTGTGATATATATATATATCCCCTTACCCTCTCGTTCTGGATTCTTTGACTAAGCACACACACACACCCACATCCACACACAAACACACACACACACACACATATTATATTTCTAGTTCCCATAACATGGGTTTTGGTTGCACTCCTTCAAGGATAGGAGACGACACGCAAGGTATGCCACATGATTTCCTTGTTTATCTTTTCGTGGTTTGAAGAGTCTAATCTCCTACTATAGGTTGAGAAGAATCAATGATAAGCTCATATAATAAGAATTTCTATCTCCTTGTGCTTGGATGAGCTTACTTCACTATCTTAATATGATGTGGTGCAATCATTTTTCTGTACGTTGTCCTATCTTCTTAATTACTTTTTCAGATTATCTCTTATAGCTCCTCCTTCACCTATTAGGGGTGTCCGACTATGAATTATTATCCTCACCCCTACAGGGTATTTTCCAACACAAGTCATGCCTTATGTAGATGACATACATGTTGATCATGACATCAGAGGATCATAGGGATACAGATGGTTAGAAAGAAAACAATGGTCATATAATTGGATTTGGGAGTGGGGCACCTTCAGCTATTTCTCCTTTTTAGTTACAACTAGGTTTTGGAGCTTTCTTATTGGGAATTTCCTTTTCCACGTTTTTAATTCAAATAAATATTCTGTAAATATAAAATATATTGGTTCATGCATGTTTGGTTTATTTACTGAATAGTTTCATATTTTGTTATATTCCTTCTTATATTTTTCCATTTTGTTAGTTGTGGGTGTCTGTATGGTTTCATAGGAAAAGGCCTCACAAGGTTTTTTGTGTCTATGGTGCTGGTCACCAGCCCCAGGCTTATGGAGTTATGCATGGGATAGTAGAATCATGACCCTGACATGGGTCGTGTTGTGATAAAGTTGTATTAGAGCTGGTTCAAGAGTTGGGATGTTGTTCATATGTTTCCCTATAATGGTATTTGTTGGGTTTTGGGAGAAAACATCAATGTGTCTTAAGAGCAGCACTCGGGATATGGAGTCCTGTGATGGTACGAGTGGTAGCCATATACATTCACCCGGACCCTAGTTACCAACATATCGACTCGTCCTCCTAAGACACATGTTTCCAGAAAAAATAGTAAATGAATCATATAAGATTGTGTTTTTGACATTCCTTCTTGATTTAGATCCCCATTATTTTTGATACATATATATGTTAACCTAAATTTGGTACTCCTTGACAACATTTATTATTGATGTGCGATGAATGCCATCCATGATACTAGTTATTGTTCATGACAATGACCATTTGAGCGATGAGGCCTCCATTTAGGATCCATCAGGAAATACCCTTCATCCAGGGGTGAAAGTAGCAGCAGCCCCACCTATTTTTTAGTAGATATCCCCAATAGAGTTGGCTGAGGATGTGCATATGCTAAGTGTTCTTTCTGAGTTCTGGTACTCGAGATGGATGAGATTCCATGGTGAGTGAAACTTTCAGGCAGTAGATGTCTGGCTTGAGTTGGTGGTTCACTATTCTTGGCTTGTAAAGACATGGAAAATCAGATGGTCGATTTGTCAGCCATCCTTTTCCAAAGATCATCTTGGCATTGGTCGTTCCTTGTTACTGAAATATTCGATGAGATGGTGCTCTCATGGGATGACTTCCAGTACAAGTTTTGTGAGTAGTACTACCCATCTATATGTCCTCTATAAAGGGTTGGTAGCTTTTGGAGCTATAGTATAGAGGGATTATGGTGTTATAGTATGAGAATAGGTTCATATACCTTACATGGTACTCTTTGTATATGATCCACGATGGATAATATTAAGAAACAATATTTTTTATGGGACTTTGCATAGTTATTTGTGCTCTTATAATACCCTTGTTCATCCCTACCAATTTTGGGGTACATGAGAAGTCACTAGACATAAAGAGATTTCTATAAAAGGGATTCAATACAACTAGTTTTGGAAGATGAAGAAAAAGAGATGAGATGTCTTCCATCGCTAACAGGCATCATTCGACAAGATCTATACCCAGGAGGCCTCCCCATAATCGGTCTCATGAACACAATAATACAGGGTCGAGAAATCAATGATCACAGGGTCATCCTTGAGAGGACCAATGCTATGCAATTGATGTGAGAGTCCACATGGCCCAATATTGGGCAACTAGACATGTTGTGAATCCCAGGTAGTTAACAGGTGGACCACCATGGTAGAGGCAACACTGTGATTTAGGATATACTAGGTGGGGACAAGGTGGTCCCTGGGGAGATGATGTTGTAAGAGGCGAAGGGGGTGTTGGAGGTGAGGGACAATGTTATGAGGTCCGTCCACAAGGACCATCACCAAGAATCCCTCTTCATGCATAGGAAGCTGGCAGCATGGGCCATAGATAATATCAAGATTTTGATGTCTACAATTCTTCATCACATGAAATAATAATAGGTACGCTCGGTGTCTCTTCTAATTTTTTTAGATTAAATTTGTAGACACTATGTGATGTACTCTATTCTCCCTACTTCTAGATCACGGTGTTACTGGGTTGACGTAGGGCATTAGTGTAACCCTGTATTGATTTTTTTCAATGTCGTTTTGAATACCCATGGTATATGGGTCCTTCCCCCACCAAGAAGTGTTTTTGTGATGCGAGAAAAATTAATAGGGTGAGTTAGTGCCGACCAAATTGGATAGTGTTGAGGTGTGGTTGATCATTCCCTCGGACTAGTCCATTTAGAGCGAGGAGGGGATATGGACTTTCGGTCTATTTACAAGCATTGATAGTTGTGTTTTCCTTCTTGACACATTCTGATTGGGATACCACTAGTGCTTATGGTGGGGTATCATGTTTGAGGATTAATATCATCCCAAGAACAGCAAATACATTGGGGATATTTCATGTGATTTTCATGTATATATTATTCCATTTGGATAAGTTTACTCATATACACTATTAACTAGTACCTTTGAGTTCATAACATCAACCTTGATACAACACTTATCAAGTACAGGTTGAGGAGATGTAGACCCCATGAACAGAACTCTGTGACTAACTACCAGGTGCTAACAATGGTATTCATTTCTATGAGAATGTAGAGACACTACCTTCTAGGAGATTGATAATTTGGTTTTTTCAATCCCATAGAGTCTTGTTTATATCTTCAATTATTGAAACATGAAGGTGAGGCAACAACCAGGGTTGAACTTACCATGAGATTATGTCATTGAGGTAGTCCATACTCTGGAAAAAGGGTGATGATGTAGAAGACTCCCTTATTAGGATGTACTATAACCACCTAGCATGTAATGTTTTAGAGTATCTAGCTTACCTACAGCTAACCCTAAAGGAGCTATATGGTACAATTATCATCATTCAATGGTGTTGACCTCGTTTCTTCTTGACTGTATAAGAGATTCTCTATTACAAAACATGGATTGTGAAATACTATGTGACCATATATCCATGAAAATTTTACTAGAAGGATTTTATAAACGTGAGAATCATGAACCCTATCAAGGTATAATGAGTGATTCCAATCATGATGCGGGGCATAAAAGTTTGTCATGATAGGCCAACTTTCCCCTGAGTTTCATCAGGATATTCAAGACTATGCAATGAATTGGTGATATTCTCTACCATCTTTCCATACCTCTAGATAGAGTTGACGCATGACATCTCACATGTTTTGTAGCTCGCATGATACATGCATTACTGGCACATCATTGACATGAGATGACCTTATGGGGAAAAATCATCCCTTTGGTTTGTATGCGATATCACCATAGAAACATAGAGGCTTTCCTAGGAGCAGGATAGCCATGTCCATGATCAGTGTCCTAAATTGTTTCCCTAGTTTTTCTTTTCAGGTATAAAATAATATAAAGGTGTAATGATGTAGAGACCGTATTATTTCCTTTTAAGACTTCAGAATATTTCCACATATATTTCTATAGTTAGGTGTAGAGACGACATACAATTTTGAGTCCCAATGTTCTCAGAATATATTTTATAAAACTTTTGTGTATATTTTATAAGATTACTAAAAAGGAAACATTATATATCTAAAAAGGCAACTCAGATTAAAAATCTATGGCTATGATTGAGTCTGGAACATGTCGTTTACCCTTGGCAGGGCATAACTATTTTGAGCACGAGATTTTAGTAAGATAAGTCACCCAGGGGAAAATTGTAAATATAATGGTTTATCATTATTGTTTTAGCTGAATTGCTGAGTCAAATAACTCTTGAACAAGAAATTCGATTGGAAATCTAGGGCATAGTTCATTTTTAAATAATATATTTTACCTATGTTAATGATTAGATAAGATGGAGTGTACGTTTTATATTGAATGACTATTGGCATGGATGTCAGTGTTTTATATAATAAAAATTTAAGATATATGATTTTGGTTATATTTTAATTATCTCTCTATTTCTCACCCTCCATCACTCTCAACTTTTCATCCTCTATTCTTTATCGAATTTAGGAGGAGACTTCGATTGATCCTAGGAGGATCGATGTAAGAGCACAATAGATCTGTCATTAATGACCGACGAATGAATGAAGGTATGAATATTCATTTGTTTATCTCTAAATGTAGTTTTAAATTGTTAATCCATTATTTTTACTTTTATTTAATCATTTACATATCAATCATTGATGACCACACTAACATGACCATAAATCTATGATTAAATCTATAAATTTATCCTTTCGTCGCATGTTCATTATGAATATTGATCACCCACTTTTGGGAACATCAATCCACCAATAGATTGAAGAGCGTAGGATAGAACATTGATGCTCTCATCACGATGATCACCAATCTATATTGAGATCTCTATTAAAAAACTAGTGTAGCCTGTATGGTTAGTGGAAGGTGGAGCTAGTCCGTGGTGTTCAACTGGGATGCTATTCAGCGGCGTGCTGTCTCTAGGTAGGTGAGCAGGGCATTAGCTTGCACGACACTATCCGTTGACGCTGGTGAGGCTGTGGAAGCTCCCAGTGGTTTGAAAAGTGATGAGGTAACATGAGAAGGGTGTTTCAGTAGTTCGACATGGTACGAGATGGCACCGCATGGGGGTTTGTTGATGTGAATGGAATATCAATGGTGTGTGATGCAGCAGCGTGACAGGGTGTGGCTCCATCTAGTGGGGCCACATAGATAGGTGGTCAGGATCGAGCTCTAGGGAGTAGGCCGGGGGAAACAGTTGGGTACGTAGAGAGACACACTGCATGGAGACCAGGGGGCATGAGTTGATTAATATGATGGGAGATAAAAATAACAATACTAATAAAAGGAAATTGAATATAAAATTAATCCAAAAGGCTGAATCTTATGGAGATGTGGAGGAATGCGCTGCATGCGCATAAAGTAAGGGGAGGGTTAGGAATGAAGCATAACTTATTTTATTTTTTTTAATTTGTTAAAATTATAATAATAAAATATGTTAATATTATTTTTATTAACAAAATGGGATTCCCATCACAACTCTAGTATACGGTTCCCATTTGCGAACCGTCTAAAATAGTGTGACCCAGTTTTCAGGATTGTAATTTTGAGACTATGGTGGGATTAATTTTTTTATTTTATAGATCGGGTAAATGAAATTACTATAAAATAGTATATTTAATAAAATTATTAAATATTTAATTAGATATAAAGCATGAATACGACGCCTAATTTTTTCACTGTATATGGCGACATGAACTTGTCTTTCAAATGGTCAGTTCAAGACCAATGTTAGATATTAAATTTGGGTTTGTGGTATGGGTCCACATAACACTAATTAATAATTATATTATTATAGTTTCATAATCTTTTATCTGTTGTAACTCTTCCATACAACATAAAATTGCAGAGTCATCGATGGATTTGTGACCCTAATATTGTGGTGGAATTTTTGAAACCAATATTGGGATATAAATTCATCATCGAGGTGTATTTCCCACGAGACACCCTTCGAGCTAAATGCGGAAAAATATTTCCTTTTTATCAGGTGTCTCATTGAGGAAAATGAATCATTAATTATATGCATTTCATATAAGGATTAGAATGTTTTCACCCTTATAATTTATTTCTAGTTTGGGACATGGACCCCCCCCCCTCCTGAGGCACTATTCATGTGCAAGGCTAGTAAATGAAGCTTCATCACCATGAATCTGATTCGGATTAATGAATTGTCAATCCATTTTTATTTTCTTCACAGATCACAATGGTGTGATCTCTTTGGTTATCATGGGCAGTTTGAGGAGGCATGTTAGTTAAATTATGATTTTGGTCCTCTTAAACAACAATGAGCATCATTTACTCTTCGCCAATATTATTAGATGTTCCATTTACATTGGGAGTACACTGGCACACCTAGGGGCCCATGATCATAGTTTAGTACTTGATAATGGCTAGGTACATGACCAGACAATAGGGTGGGGTCACACATCATTTAGGCCCCATCCACACAGTGCAGCACTTTAAAAAAAATTATGTGAATGTTTAGAGTTTGCAAGCACATAGGTACCATCTAGTATAAATGTTCAATGATCCTTAATCCATTAGATACGTACCATCTATTGGTTACAACTAGTGTTCCTCGATTCTTTATGAGTGTTACCATCTAACAGGGATGAGTAGTGTTTCTCGATGCATTCCAAGTGGCACCATTGAGCTAGGATGGCCAGAGATGTTCTAGGATTTCCCTTTAGCTGCTCTAGGAAGTGGGTCCTTGATAATAGTTTTGGGCTCCCCCCTAAAAGGGTTGTGTAGTCGGTCCCATCGATAACACATGAACAGTAGTACCGTTCAACGGATTAACCTTTAGAATGTTTGGGAAGTGGTTCTCCAATGATTTATTTGTGATGATATACTTTGATGTTCTAGGTAATAGATACTCGATGACTAGAGTGGTACCCTCTAGCTAGGTTGGGCAGGGTTCCCTGACCTTGAGACACGATCTATCATCAGTGTGACACAATGATGAGATGTGCATCAACATACCTTTAGTATCTCAAAGAAGAGGGATGCTTTTCCAACCAAGATGCAACCATGTGATGTGACCTAAAACTATGAGCTGAAGAATGTGTTGCCAAATATAGATAGTATAATGGTGTGTTGATTGGATCCCTTTAACTTTCTGTTCAGGGCATACGTGTGGGATACTGGCCGTTAATGGTGGTAACTTCAGGATAGTTGGGTACTCTTTTTCCTAGGTAGAGTTATTAGATGGATATCCCCATACTCCCTTGTTCTAGTTTCATTGACTGAGCATATATATATATATATATATATATATATATATTATTTCCAATTCCCACTCCTTGGGTTTTTGTTACTCTCATTACATGGTAGGTGAAGATACATGTGAAATGCCACGTTCAATCTGTTTCTAGCTTCACATGGTTAGATGAGTATACTATCGTATTATATGTAGTGAAGACTCAATGATAGGTTCATCATCTCACCATTTCTAAATCTTACTATTATGATGATCATACCTCACTCTCTTGTTAGGTTGGGATGTACTAATTTTTCTATACCATGTCCAACCTACTGCATCATTTTTTAGATTATCATTTATAGATCCCACTTCACCATTTAATAGTATCATATTGAGTTTTTTACACTCACCCCTGCATGGGCATCACCCATATGTGTCATGCCTAATATGGATGACATACATGTTAATTGTGACGTTATATGAGCATAGGGATATGGGTTCTTCGACTGCATATGATGGTTATAGCTTGGGATTCAGGTGTGGGGATCCCTCATTTATTTATATTTTTCACTTATTATAAGGTGGTGGAAATTTTTGGTTGGGTGTATATTTTTCCTTGTTTTCATTTGAGTTTACTATACCGTACATGTACTGTTTAGTGGTTCATTCATGTTCTGTTTATTAATATAAGTGTTTCATATTTTGTACCTTTCCCAATACACTTTTTTCATTGAGTTTTTTGGGTGTGTGTGTAATGGTTCGTATGAAGATGGATCCCTAATATTTTGTGCCTTCAGTGCAAGTCATTATACACTGGACTATGGAGGGGTTCTTGAGGTAATTGTGACTCGAGCCTGAGAATGGGCCATGTCGTGAAAATTTATTTATGATAGATTCCACTATATTATTACATCTAATGAGCATATTACCTCACCAAATTTTTATTTATTATTTATCATGGGATACCAGGACATTTTCAATGATTTATATATAAGGACACACTAATAGAAGTAGTGTACATCATAAAGAAAATAGTTTTTTTATTTTTCGATTTTAATTTTGAATTATATATATATATATATTGTAACAAGACAACTAATTTATTCGATTCATTAGGATTCAATTCATTTTAACTTTTAGTAATGTAATAAATTAACCACTAGTATTGTAGTATTGTGGTTAGGGTATTTATGGTATTTATAATGGGGAAATTTAGTATTAACCGTTGGAACTAAAATTTAGATAATGTATATTAGGTAATATAAATATATGAAATACATTATGGATGATTTTTTATATGATAACATCCCAATGCTTTGTTAATTTATAGATTATATGTTTTTTCTAAGAACACATCCCTATTCTAATATGAAATATGGATTTGGTTTTGGTATATATATATCATGGTGTAATAACTCGAAAATGTATGTTAGGAAAGACATGAGAATTTACTAGTACATAATAATGGAAATTACATTGCACCTAGGTTCACAGCTGTGAGAATTTTATTTTGTTAATTTACATTTTCTATACAAAATATTATGAAGTATTAGAAAATAATTTTATGATTTAATAACCTTCCAAATGAATCCAAATTTATGATTATGAGATTATATTTATATATATTCTTCAATTAATTTTAATTCATTCACTAGTAGTTTCATTATATATTATGTTTTATAATGTTTTCATTTAATATAGTGAATTAAATCATTTTGAAATGGTGGTTAGTGGTTGGAATATGAACCATTTCAATGAAGGTACCCCATATAGGGATTTACCTCATTAGAAATATAATTTTTCTTGATATAAACCATTATCTATAATTGATGACATTGTAACCAAATTGAGGGAGTTAAATCAGTTAATGAGAAATAAAATTTTTCATATGGAACATCCTGATTATCAACCACACAATCTAACAATTATAGACCTTTACATGTTTTAACGACCCCCATAATTCAATGAGATTGTAAATCCATTTATAGCTATTAAATGGACAGCCTCCCAAAATAATATATTTCTCTCTTTGGGATGTAATTAAAAATATAATGTTCTCATGGATGTTTATAAACTCTATCAGTATATACATTAATGATGGCCATTGAATAAAAACAGTAAGGATGAATAAGAAATATTAAACTATAATGGAAGTATTATAGGATTATTTTTTTGGAAAAGTATTTTACTAAGGAGAAACTAGTAGAAACATAGAGATAATTCCAAAATCTATGAAAAATTTAAGATATAGATATGATTTATTAAGACATCAACATTAAAAGGACAACAAGGAATGATACAAACAATGTATGTAATCCCAATATTTAGATTATCCATTTCATTGTTGGTATTAAGATAAATATTCTAAAGGAAGTATCCCCACAAAACATTCTCATCATATGAGGACATTATATCATGTGGTATAATGATAGATAAAAAT
Source organism: Viscum album (assembly GCA_963277665.1). Taxonomy (NCBI): domain Eukaryota; kingdom Viridiplantae; phylum Streptophyta; class Magnoliopsida; order Santalales; family Viscaceae; genus Viscum; species Viscum album. Next base: position 625,472,309 of record OY728133.1, read on the forward strand.
TTTTCTTTTCTAATGGATTCTGTGAGAAGCAAGAGTAGAAGATGATGGTATAAAAAAATACTAGATTATGTGATGAAAGAAATGTAGGATGTATCCCGGATGTTATTTTTTGAAATAAATGTAATAGAACTTACACGATTTGGATTTGATTTTTCTAAAAGTGTGGGGATATTGGAAACCATGATAATTATTTAAAGTGAAATAAGTTAGTTTCCTATTTTCAATTAATCAACTTTAATTCGATGAGGTAATATGAAAATGAATTTACCATTTTTCAAGGGAATGTTCCACAAAAAAAGACATGGGGTCATGGTAAATATTATTCTATTACTAAAAACATAGTGGGATGACTACTATTCTTCAATTTTGATTCATGAATTATTTTATTGAAGTGTTGTTTTAAAAAATATTCTGGTTTTTTTGAATAATTAAATACATAAGGATTTTACTATAATACTTTTCTTTAAGTATTTTAGAGAATATGTTGAATGACACCAATGACCAAGAAAATTGATTATTTGGAAATTTTAACTTCTTAAAAATCAATTTATTAAGGGAATATAACCGTTATTATATTTTATATGTTGAGATAATAATTATAAAAAGATATTTATTGGATATAATTTCTAAAATTGAATTTTATTAGTGATATGAGGATTTATGTTATATTTTTTATATTTTAGTTCATATTTAGAGTGATGGAATATGTTTCATAATATGTGATTTTCTTTGGAAGAATGCATGTTTTCATTAATTTTTTAGGGTGGTAAAAGCATTCATACATTGGTAATGAAACATTAAGAGAGAATTTATACCATTTATTGAATATAATGTTCATTTAATGACCTTCCTTCTAATTTCTTGGACATTAAATTTTTTCTTACATATTTTGGGTGTGTATTTAGACTTACCAATTATTGAATGGAATATGTTTATATTTTGGAGTTATAGTTGATGTGTTATAGATTAATGTATTATATTGGATATTATTTTCTAACTAATTTCGTTTTTAGAAGAAAGGTAGAATATCGTGTTACTATTTTATAGAACATATGATCTATTAAAGTAAATTTGTTGTGTTGCATGAATAAAAAAATCCATCTTGGATATTTTTTTATTGGATCAAGAAACCAAGTATACCCAAATGATGAAAATATGCTATATAAGTAAATTTTTTGGTGTTACTTATCATGAAAAAAATAGAATTAATTATATTTCAGAAAAGGATATTGAAAAAATAATTTTATCATATTAAATTCTTATATAATGAATAATTTTTTTAACACGTAATCTATCTATTTTTTATGTCATTAAAATTGAATTGATCAATCCAATTATTTTGGGAAATAATATCTATAACTATGTACAATTATTTTCATTTTCAATACAAAAAATATCTTAACTTCCCAGAAATGTTATAATATATGGGAGCCTATTTTTATTTTATTTTTTATGTATATGTTACTTACCATTATTATTTCACATGAGGATGTTTTATTATAATTTTTTTAATATGTGGTTTGAATCAGGGTATTTTCCAATTTCGAATCATTAATTATTGAGATTCAGATCAAATTTTGAAGAAAAAACATCTCTACGAGGTTATAATGTAACACCTTAATACTTTTAAAAATATTTATTTTTAATGTATTACAATGAATTCATTATGTTTCAATGTAGTAATCACACAGTTTATGAAAAAAATGGTACATCATTAAAATATTATTTTCTAAACATGACTATTATAATCAAATCATTATGTTTCCATGTATGAGTAGTACTAACCAGATAATGAAAATGGTATGGTTTAATAATTTATAATAAAAAATCAATGGATATATATTTACTATAAATAAAATATTAGTCAATTAGAATAAAATTAAATGTTTTTCAATAGACGTAATTTTTCTAAAATGAGGATTAACATAACTATGCAATGATAATTAAATAAATACTTTTTACAATATTAGAAAATTTATAATTCAGAATGAATTTTTTTCTAAATATAAATGTTATAATTATTTCCTAGTGATTCTATGATAAATTTATAAAAAAATATATTTATTATTGAATAGTAAAAATTATGATTTTTTGAAAAATGGATTTTTATTTAATTTATTTTAAAAGCTAAATTATATTTATAATTAGTTTTAAAGGAACATCAGTTCAAATATATTATAATATTATTAATATAGTTCTTTGGAATTAATTTTATAATGAATTTTTATATTTTAAAATTCTATATTTATGAGAATTTTCTCTCTAGAATCAAGTCATTCATCACGTCTATGATTTAATTTCATGTTGAATCTTGCCAATTTTTGGAGTTAAATATGTAAAAATGGACTCCATTGTTTTAATAATAAATTTATTTTAAAAAATTGATGTAAAAATTTGTTTTTACCAGAATTAATAGAATAAATAGTAAAAATTGGTATAATACATGATTAAGAAAAGAAGAAAAGTTTTAAAAATAATCTTAGACTTTTAAATCACCTATTATCAAGACTAATTTAGAACTAATCACAAGTAAGGTTCAATATTGACCAATTTTTCTGCATTTTATCATTATAAAAACATGGTTATCGCTTTATATTTTCAAACATTTCATTTGTCTACACCTCCCGACTTATAAAAGGCCACCCCCTCTCCTCCCCTCCCTACTCATAAAGAACAACATCATTGATCCAATCCCTATCTAAATACATTCAATAATCTTTTCCAATATCCTAGAGACCTTTTATATTAGGGATTCAATCTATGAAATATTAGCTTATAAACATAAAGAGGCTCTCCAATGAAGAGGTAATAATCATAATGGTTATTGTTTTATAATCTCCTTTTCTATATCAATAAAACTGTATTCAACTCTGATAATAAAATAAAACCAATAAATATTGTGTACTTATATTTCATTATGTTAATATGATAACATATATCCATCTATACTTCCATCAAAATAGATGTGGTACTGCTAATTGTGTGTATGATGACCTTCCTCCATACAAACCAATAATTTTTTTTTCAATCACCAATATTCAAGGTTTGATATAATGATGAGTTTAACAAACACACACACACAGACACACACACACACACACATATATATATATATAATTTATCCCATTATTATACTTCTAAAATTATTTTATCACATATAACTTGTTATATTCTATTATGTGGGGGATGCGATAAGGTTTCCCATGTGTCACCTCATAAGAAAATGTGATTCATTTACATGATTAAACATTACATGAAAGGAATGATGTCAAAATTCATTTAATATATGTGATATTTATGATATAAAAATACTTATGAAAATATAAAATCACATATAACTTCTTAAATTCAAATCCAATGGAAAATAATAATGCCGCCCATGCGTACATCTAGACTGCCACATCAATGTATCGAGGTGATTTTTTTTCTAATTTTTTACATGGATGGTAATAAGAATATATTTTATTAATATAAATAATATATATTAAATAATATTATATATTTGAAGATAAAATAATTTTTAATTTTAATTTCTCTCCATATGTTGAGTATAATGGAATCAACATTCATGCATACGTACGACATATTGTCTCCACGAACGGCCGTATCAATATATTAATTTAATTGATTTTTATAAATACTTATATAATGAATATATATGATATTTATATAATGTTTAAACCATTTAAATTATATAATCATGATAAAATTAAAAAGAGAAAAATTATTAATCTAAAACATACATGAAAAACAATGTATTACATGAAACAAGTCCATGAAAAAATGTTCCACTTGTAATATAAGGAAAGTTATGAATGTTTAGAAGGACACATAGCCTATAAATTCTCTAATATCACAAGAAAATATAGAATTTAAAAAGGGGTTCATGGATAATTTTTTAGGGCACTGATCTACGTCTGAATGTTTTTGCGAGCATTGGGGAAGTTGATAACCCCAGACCTACAATGTCAATGGAGGTGAGGATGGATGAACTTTTTGATTATTCTACTATAATATAGTCCCATGAATCTTCTTCATGTTCTGTTTTGGGTGATGTTAATCTACTCCAAGGAAGAATATATGGTTGATTCTGGGAAGATCAATGCCTCACTAGAGGATGCTTCCAAATTTATTGAAGGAATTATACAAGTTGATATCAATGATAATCAATAAAATTGGATCAAAAATCAACATCACCCCTTAGATAATGGGTTCCAATACTATAATATTATCCTAGAAGTTTTCAAAATGTCTTTGTACAAGATGTATTATTTCATCAAGGAGCTTATTGAAGAGGATCCAGAGATAGTCCATTCCATTGAATGAAATTTGAAAAGGGTAAATCAGTGTATTAAATTAATAATATTCTAGACTATTTTAATTTTTCATATAGACCATAACATTTTTCAGGATTGTGGTTGCCTATTTGGGTTCACACTCAACCACTGATAGTGGATTTGGAAATGAAAAAAGGAACTTTGGGATCAATGAATTAATAATAATACGGTGTTAAATACTATAATTTAATTCATATGTGGTATGATATTTATGAATATAGTTCTTTAATATATGTATAATAAACAAATAATTATTATATAAGATATTAAACAAATATAGATTCATTTTAATATGATGTTTGGGTTTCACGTTTCAAATTTACTTCCTTGAAACATATATCATATTTACAAGTTATTTCTTCCTGTGGGGTATATATACCCAATTTGATATTTTATACAATGAATAAATTTTTATAGATTTTATTTACTGCCTAATTTTGATTTATTAATTTCATATGGATTTTTATTTAAACTTTAACAATGTGGTAAGGGATTATTTCATAATACCATCATTATTCAGGATTATTTTTATTCAACTTTCTCGGGGGAGAATTATTTTATATTTAAATAATAATATAATTATATTTTAATTTACTATGGTTATTAAGTGACATATTCAAGTAATAATATCATTTTCACACTCTTTAGTATTTATTATAATTTATAAAATGATTTTAGAAGAATCAGTATTTGTATTCCACTTTGGTGAAAAATTCATTTTCATCCAAATCTATGTTATCTAAATAATTTCCAAAATATTTTTTATCTTTTCAAAATAATTTATAAATGATATTTTTAACCAATATGTTTTTTGTAAAATATTTTGAAAATAACATTCTTGTAATTTTTAGATAAAATACCATTTTATATTTTACCAATAATATTAGAGAAATCATTGTTTTAACATGTATAAAAAGAATAAAAAATTACATCCATCATAGCCATAAAATATAATAAATATAATTTAATATGTTTCAAGTTTTTATTTTAATTAATAGAAATTTAGAAAAGTTTTTTTCTTTTATTTTTAAAACGTTATTTTTAAAGTGAATTAAATATTTCTTTCGTTATAGTTTTAATGAATTTTTTTATAGAATCTATATTCATCAATGTAAAACCCGTAATTATACTTATTATCTAATGGGAATATATTGTATTGATACTATAATTATAAGTTATCAAGATGGTTTATGATCATTTTTTACTTGGTATTTAATATTTTATTATCATTCACTTCCTTACTCTGGATGGTTTATGATTTTGGTTATTTGATAGAGGTAAGAGTAAACATTTGGCATGTCATATATTCAATATAAATGTCTAAATTTATTTTGAGTCAAAACATTAATATAATTAATTAATTGGACTTAGTAAGTGATAGGTTGGGTCTATTTATAGATATCCACTCAATGAATTGACAAATCGAATCGGAAAAATCAGTTGACCAAATAAAAAAGGCTTCTACTCATTATTTTAAACTATGTTTCGAAAAGACATGATAGTATGTTTTAAACTTCTAAAATAATTAATTCCTCCATATTGATATTAATTAATATTTTAATGTTATTATTATTCTATTTATAATATCAGTTGATATGTTTCAATATTGTTTGATTACTTATTTGTATTTATTTGATCATAACATATTTCTACCAATTTTTTCTGATTTTAATGATTTAAACTTTTTTAAACATTCACATGTGCATATTTATGATTAATTTTAATAAATGATAATATATGTTGTCTTATTTCACATAATGATTATATGAGATAACCCATTACTTATATATTATTTTTCCCATGATAATAGGAAGTCTTTTTTGATTGATACGATGGGTTAAAATATGAGGAATAATATATTTCTCATAGAAAAAAAAGTTTTTATTTTATGTCTTCAATTTTAATGTGTATTAATTGTAAGCATATATTTTTTCAAGGCTAAAAACTATTCAACCCCTTGGGAAGTGATTCTATGTTAATTATGACAATGTACTAAAATAATGACCATATTTGGGATACTTGGTTTATGGTTGTTACACTATGAATTTATTTATATGATCTACCCTATAATGTGGGTTTACAAGCTTTTGTATGTATTTTTCATCATTAATAGAATAAGGGTACCAACATAAATTGGGTCTCTCTTAGAGTGAAAGTGTGCATGAGTAATAATGAAAATGATAGTGGGATTTTGAAAAATGTTGGGATTAGAATATTCCACATTGATTCAATGTGAGTAACTCGATATAGAGTGGATTCCATGTAGTATATTTACATTAGTCCTAGTATATGTTGAGTAGAATGAACTCTCAAATACTAGTGAATTTTGATCAAATGAGTTTCTTGATTCTTAGTGTATGTCATGTAGCTTGTTCAAATTTTCAAAGAAGTGTGTTTACTAGCCTTGAGGATAGATCCTAAATACTCCAAACATACATTATAACAATCCTACAAACATAGTTCTTAATTTGGTATGAACGTTGTTCACAAAGACCTAGTATATTCATTTCCCCTTGATATATGGTTGTATTTTTATTTGTGTTATTGGGCATTATATTATATAATTATGAAATTATGTTTTTATTATATGAATTATACAAAGAAAATAACATTACCATACATTATATAATATCGGTTTTGTACTAGAAAACATTTGTGCAAACCTATTGAGTTGTATATGAACCATTACCATGAAGCCATGGTGCTTGGGTACCATAGTAGCTCTCAATTTTTACAGGTAATATTTGGGAGGAAGCATGTGGTTGATGTTGATCAGGATAGATCACTATAATTCCAGATAATGGGATAAGGATTTGATTAATTATTATTACAACTTGTGCTTTTATTCTTTTCTGTCATGTATATGATCAACTCAGTAGGTTATCAGTGTCCTTGATTTCATGTATGACCATTTGGATCCGTTGTTACACATTCACTCATATGTGGTATTATTTATTTCCACTTACACTAATATATTTATGATTACATGATTGATTATTTATGTGATATCACTATTTAGGTTTTAGAAATACCATGATTCCACCTTTCAAACTCACATCTAGTAACCAGCCATTGTCATAGTAGGAGGTACGCTCATGGTCATGATTTATTATGACTCACACTTGGTGATTTTATTCTAGATTTCAAAAAATACTATCATATCATAAGATTTTTTTATATTTTTGGGAGTTGGTAGAAATATGACTTATGAAAGTGTTGGATCTTGTTATGAGACTCATGCTGGTGTATTGTAAACAATTTTTTCAATGGTTGTATATGTTACTAGAATATGGGGTTGATGTTACTTGTTTTCACTAGTATGGATTAAGTATTTCACCATTATGTGACACCGATGGATTTTTTGGGTTATGATTTTATATGTATTTAACTGTTGTCCATATCTACAAGAGGTATATTATTCATCATTATTAGAAAGTAGATTTATCCTGATATATATTATTCTTGAAAGTGATTGTACTAACGATTAATGAATCAGAAGCTTCATTCCAAAAAATTATATTATTTTACAAGATATATGATATTTGTGACATTCTTGCTGGATGAATCCCTATGAATTTATAATATTTATATAGGTTATGGTGAGAAATTGGTGTAGTTCTCATGTGTGGTAAGGATGGAAAAAACAATGGCACTGATGATGATGATGAATACAATGTAGTCCCTATAAGCATGAGAATTATAGTGTACCTTATTAGGACTTAATCAAACATTAAAGAATATAGTGAAAACCATGAGAGACTGTTTATTAGATATATATCATTTATTATGGTTCCTCCTCTATTTTATTGGGGGTGATCCACATAGGCCAATAAAATTATTTTTAACCAACCACAACATCTACAACCTATTGACATTGTTATTGTGAGGCTATAGTGATCATGAAATATATGTATAGATGTGTCTAGATGATGGTCACTTGGTTATAACACATAATTAACCAATTTTAATTTATATGTATGTGATTATAGACTTAATATTGTGACTCTAGTAACTAGTATAGAAATATCTTGTATAGTGTAAATGTTACAAATGTATATGGATATTCTGTGAAAAGTAATTATAAATGTTAGTTCTTTATGGGTGGTCTTACTTAAGGAAAATGTCTTGTTCATGTGAATTACCATTATAATCCTTAAATGAATATATTACATGTTTTCATGAAACTTGAGAGTATAGAGTAGATCAAGTATTATTACTGGTGATACAAGGATGTGTTTGGATACCTTATATTTTTTTTCATAGAGGTTCATACCAAGGGTAGTTAGGCATATTTGTTTGAAATATAACACTCTTTTAATATTAAGTGGAAATATAAGGTGGTTAGACATATCAGATATTTCATAAGCATGGAATCATAGTTGGAGAACCGAAAAAATTGTTATTGGTTGTTTTTTCGGAATCATGGTTGTAAGGAGATTACTTTTCTCAAGAGGTGTGAGTTGAGTACTATTGTTTTAGGGATATTTCACCTTATGCTAAAATGTATTAAAGAGTCACATGAGTCCATCTTGGAAGAATGTAAATTTTTGGGTAATCAAATTTTATTGGGTAACATGTTTTTTAATCATGAATTACCCAAAAGGTCTTGTTACACAAGAATTCAAGGATGTGGTATAATGAAGAGTTAGTTGAATCAGGGGGGGCATTGGTGGTTGAGTAGACCATTGAAAATGTTTGGGTTTTTTTGATCACCATGAAATGGGTTAGGGTTAGTGGGTAAATAAAATTTTCTATTAATGAGCATCCATTTGGTTTTTTTGGTAGATTTTTCATGAATATCACATGGAATAAAAACCCATGTATGTTTCCATAGATAGACAAGAAATAGGTAGTGAATTATGTTAATAATTTGGGGTCAACATGAGTTTTTCATTTGAGGAAGTAACAAATTTCAATATATCATCTCTCATAAGAGGGAGAAAAAATATTTGGTGAGATTCATGAAAAATTTCTTGGATTCTAAATAATCCAATGCATTTTGAAAATAGATTGTTGAAATCAGTAAGCTATATTCTTAGAGATTTAGGTTTGTGAATTTATAGGTTATTTTATTGAAAACCACACATGAATTTAAGGTATTTTATATTATATTTATTCTAGGATAGTCTAGTTGGGGGATAGTTATACTAATGTATGTAATTTTTGGTAATAAAGGATACTCTTATGGTGGGTAGAATCAACCTAGTCTTGGGGGAAATACCTCTATTATGGTATTGCTCAAGGTCTAACGAAAAAAACTGTTGAATAATCATGGGGACCATAGAAGATTGATTTAAGTTGAAGTCAAGTGAATATTTGTTCGATTTGAATTTATAATTTTTTATTTTGATGTGTACTATATGGCCACTAGTTAATGGATTTGAATCAAAGATGAATCAGTGACAACAGAGAGGGAGCCAATTTTCTGGTATGTTTACGAAGATCTATGAAACTTGTGTCTTTTGTAAGAACATGATGAATCAACTGAAAATTTATTTTGATATAGGTTTAAATATCAGTAGGGATTGAAGTTAAATTTAACAATGCCCCCCAAGTATTAAGACATTATGAATTTGTGTCCTCTTTAATTGTAGGTTTCTCTGTATGGGTTGCAGTATATGTAGGCAACCTGAAAGTTATTGACTAACATTTCCATGAAATCCTGAATGTGGTGGGTTGGTTTTGTATCGAGATCATCATATCAATAATGAATTAGTTGTCCCTGAATATGTTGGAAAAAATCTATTATGGTTACATTTTTCCAGTTATTCATCATTTTTTGTGACCTGTCTGTTCAACTCAAAACCTTGGATGATTTGTTGTTAGATACTTTTTACTCATTCCTTTTGTTTTATTATCGATAATGAAATTGAACTGCACTAATAATTCTATTAGAATTAGAGATTCATGTCACTTATGGGGATTCTTATAGTGGAGAGAACTCACATTATAAGGAATGAATTATTTAATGATATTGTAGTGTGTTGAGTTATATGGTTTTGGTGATCATTGTCTAAGTGTTAGAGGGTAGTGAGAATTTCGATCGTCATCTGACATTCATGAATGGAGTCACATGGTATGAGTGTGGGGGATGTTCATAGGCATGAAAACCCTTGAGGTGCTGACTTGAGGCTTGATGATGGAATATAGAGGAATCGTTGTGGATAACAATCATGTTATATTATTTGGAATAATTCAAATGATATCAAAACATCCCAAGGATTATAACTGATATGGAAGAGATGTGTAATGGACCATAACATTAGGTGTCTTGTTTTATAGAGGAAACACGATATTTTGGTCTTGCTGATGGATTGTTAAAGGAACTATGTTATGAAATAAGGTGATGGCTATTTGAAAATATTCTAGATGTGTTTTTTTACATGAATGAAGGCTTAGATGTAATCTCATAGCTCATAATTCAGTAGATAAGGCCTAGATAGTTCGGTGATACTGCATTAACCATTTGAAAAAATGAATGGGAGTTTAGAGTTCCCTATATTTAATATATATTGAAATAAAATCCCAATTGAATTCTTTAAAATATAGATAATATTTTTAAAAACTAGACATAATGGTCAATAATCTCATATAAACTATGGAAAAAGAGAAATAACTAATGTGCATTTTTTATTTAAAAATTTATGTTATATTACAATAATTAATAAACCAACTAACAAGGGAATATTACTGTGAAGATGTTATTGGATTGAGGCAGATATTTCTTAATAGAAATGATTGAAGTTGAATCACCAAATTGTGTGATAGTTGTATATTGAATTATTTAATCAATTTAAACCGATATATTATTTCATTGTGGATCTATAAACTCTTTTATATCATTCATTTCTAGAAATAATATTTATTCACCCTTGGTCCATTACACAATTATTTATAATTTTTAACACTAATTGATACTTTTATTTATATTAAGATATGATGGATAGTTAAAATCAGAATTCATAGTTTTTTTTGTCATTGAAAAAATAATAATCTTAATTAGAGTGAATTCTCAGGCAATTTTTGGAATGAATTGTCTCCCAAATCCTAAATACAAAATTTATAGTAATTATAATGAAGTAACAATTGTCAAAGAACGTGTATAATCACATTTATTTAGAGAGAAGATTTTATTACCTAAATAAAATTATGAACAAACACTAATAACTAATCTTAATGAAAACCATGTAAGAGAAATGGATGAAATTCAGTATATATTTTGGAAGAAGGTTAATAAAATATAAAAAAATACCCAACATGTATGATTATATATATATATATTTAATAATGAATTACATAGATATTCCTATGTTAATGATTTCTATGTTTATAATATCAGTGATGAAAATTTTATTATAGGCCTCTGTATAAAATATATCTAGCAATGTAAATTAATTTAATGTGAAAATAAAAAGCCTTATTTGATAAGGGTTTCATTCATCAAGGTATTTAACCATTGGGAATATTTTTTTTACATGAGATGAAGAAGGATGGTTCAATGATCTTATAAGTTGATTATTGTAAAATAAATAAAATTACTATAAATATAAAGTACCCATTAATATGTATTGATGACCATTTTGATCAGCTTCACTAGGATCGGTTATTCTTGAATATTGATCTTATTTTTTTATTATAATCCATTTAAAGCTAAAAAGGCGGATATACCCAAAACAAATTGAACGAGGTATAATAATTATGTGTTGACAATAGTTTCTTTAGGGTTAAAACATCAAACTAAATGCTTATGGATTCAATGAATATTGTATTTACATATTATCTTCAAAATGTTAAAGTGGTATTTATTGATTATATGATTATTAATAGTATGATTTATATGAACCATGAATCACATTTTCAAATCATTCATGAGGTTTTGATGAAAAAATGAGCTACAAAATTAAATAACTAAACAAAAACTTAGGCATTAAAAAATATTATTTACATGGAAATATTAATTCAATCGATGGAACATATGTTGAACCTTATAGATCAATCTTTGAAAATGAATTTAAAAAACAATATAAATTGGTGAAATAATTTTTTTCCATATTTTATCCAAAAACTATTGATGATTTTTTATATTTTTTATCAATTGGATAATATATTAATGACTTTATCATGTAAAGTGTCTAAAGTCACATGGATGAATTAATGACATAATAATATATAGGAATTAAAGATGAAATTGGAAAACTCACTTGTATTAACTCTTCTATATAGTGTAAATGATTTTTCATTTATAATTTATTCTCAAGGAATGATCTTCGATGTTTTCTATTGTAAAATGAGACAATGCTGACTTATGTAACACGATAATTGAAGCACCATGAGATTAATCATCCAACCAATGATTTATAGTTGGAAATAGTGATATTTTCAATAATGATATAATGAAATAATATTTATAAAGAGAGAAATGTTATAAACACAAACCCCTAAAGTTTTATATATATATTAACTCATAATGATATTAACATGTGTAAAAAGATATTGTTGTAAAGACTCAAGGATTATGAATGTGTTATAGATAATCATACTTGTAAGTTTAATAAGGTAGAATATGTATTTAGAATCAGATACCACGATATATAATCCTTTATGAGTGTAGATAATGACCTTATTCTCAAGGATTTAAAAATATTGGACTCTGGTTTTATAATATAATGTGAATAATAATATGTATTCCTTATAGTTTTCAAAATTTATTTATTAAGGCTTATTTAGAAATATAAATATAATGATGATGATCTATAAAATGATATAGAAAATTTTAAAAATTTGAGATCACCAAAGACAAATATTGGTGGAGATATAACATTATTTATGGTAAATTTTTCTTCATCCCATCAATACTTATTATAAATAAATATCAATTAGATGAAACTCATAGATAAAATTTTAATATAAATCTTGGAAGCACTATGATGTATTAGAGTATTATTGAACCTTTTATTTCGATTGCATGAAGTGAGAGAGTGAATATTAAACTGCAAATTGATATGTATTCTAACTATTGAAGGTTGAAATAAAACATCACAATGCAGTCATGAAACATTTACATATACATAATTTTAGGTGAGATAATATTACAATGTTTTTACCAAAGGGATACATAGGGAATAAAAAAGGAATAATTAAATATGTTTCATTATATATTATTTAAGATTTTTATCCATTTTTTTGGGAATTATATAAAATTTTCATATCTATCATTTTTATTGGATGTATGTAAATGTATTCTTTATTTTCTTTGCTATTAATTTATCAAAATTAATAGATCAAAACTGATGATTCCTATCATAATTTTATTTGATTACATAGATTTATTTAAATATTGTTTTTAATATATGTACTAATTTTTTCCTCTAATATATAAATTGTTTGAAAGGAATATCAAAAAATTAATGATCATAAAATTGTCTCCATCACTTGATTTCCAATGAATTTGGAATCTGTGTTTGTAGTGTAATTTATAAAATATAACAGTTAACACTCTAGTATAAAAATCACACTACCATTGAATGAAAGTTATTATGGACTCTAAAATGATGGGATGAAGTTGGAGGATAAATGTTATTGTGTCCATAAACAATAGAATGAAAATCAATGTATGTATGATCTATTTGATATTATATGAAGGTTATAGATAGAAGGTTAAAAATTTCATCTAACTATCAGAGGATAAATATTAAATTCCTAGTAAGGGACCATGTATTCCAAATTATATTCTCATTGAAAGAGGTTTTGATATTTAGAAATAAATGGAATATATATCTAAGGTACTTTAGGATTTTTGAAATATTGGAGTAGATAATATTTATGTAATACCATTTATCCATGTCCCTAAATAATTCAAAATTTTCTGACATATTCCAGGAATCAATTAGAAAGAATTACATGACATATCATTCACATTTTCTAAATGTTGATCAATATTAGTGGGATCTTATATTATCTTATAATTCAGAGTCAATGAATTTTTTTTATAAAATAGATAATTTGATACTGAGTTGAATTTCTCAATTGGTGAAGGTTTATTTTGAGAAACACCAACAACATTATGAGTCATGGTATCCTAATGATGAAATGATATATAATTTATAAATTTATTTACATATTCACTTACAATTATTCCGCTAAAAATATATTAAAGGGAGAATTTCAAGACTATAAAATTATATTAAAAATGTAGATTTAAGATGATATTTTACAAATAAATGATATAGATTTTGTAATATTGGAATAATTAATAAATAAAAATTGATAAAAAAACATAATATAAGTATAATGTATATGTATACTAATTCGTATTCTTCAAGAAACATCATGACTTGGACAAGTATAGTTTAAAAGAAAAACAATATAATATTCAAAATCAATATGTTGATAGAATTAAAAATTAAATTTCTTATTTGGGAAATCATTATAAATTAATATATAACATCTAAGAATAAATATGGTTTCCATATAAATGTTGTACATTACGACCATGTTTTATATAAGTTTCATAACATAACCATTGGAATTGATATAAATTTAGAATAATGAAAAGAATTAAATGAGATATATGGGAAAATCGATGGATTTAGATAGTAAGAAAAAAACATATAAAATATATTTTCGAGATCATGGATAATAGGATATATTATTGTGGCATTACATTCTAAATTTCATAATGAAATTTAACAATTCATATTAAAGTGGAATCATATGTATGAGAAGTTAAAATTAGTGGATATCATTTTAAGATAAATGTTAACTAAAACACATCACTAATGTACCACCATTGAATACCGTACCCATAGATATTTTTTGGGGTAATTAGGATTTATGTATTTAGAGGTTAGGTGGTATTAATATATTACTTATTTATTAATTAAATATTGTTTACACTAATAATGAATTTTTATTTAATATAATAATCATATATAAGATAAGAATTATACTTAATAAATGGATGTATTGGAAAAAATGGATTCACAATTTTTCATTAGAACATTTAAATTATAAAAGGGGTAAATTTTTGTAGATTTTATAAACAATAGTAAAATAATCTAAATAATTTATAAATATAGTGAAATATGGTAAATATAAGGTCATATATTTATTATTATGATTAAATAGGGAATGGTTGAGTTATTTTGCACAATATTTTAGGTGTAAATTATATTTGAGCCTTAATTGAAGAAATGGAAAACCGTGGAGAGTTTAAAATATTTTTATGTGATAAATAAATTAAATATTAAATTATTTATTAAATGGAATTTCACTCTCTACATCCATAAATACCCACCAATATTCTCATTTATTTTCAAAATAATTTTTTATTTTCTATTAGTTGATATCACATGGATCCCCTATGATAGAACCCTATTCAATGTTAATGGGTTTTGTTGGTTCTATGGGTTGAACCCAAGCAAAGAATCCAAGTTAATGATTGGATTCCACATATTTTTTTTGTTTCATTTTCACATGAATCTATTTAATTTTAATTTCTATTATACACCCAACTTATATGTTTCCTTATTTACAAATTTGGGGTATCATTATCCATATGGTATTTTATGCATAATATATTAACGAATCTAAAACAACCTAGATTCGGTCAACCAAGCTCACTAAATGAAACTAAATTTCATAGGGCCCAAAACAAGTTCGTTATCACCATGGGATTGTAACAAGTTTTAGTTTATGAAATAAAACTATAGAAATAAAATTTCACCGTTCAAAAAAAATTTAATGTACCCCAAATGAGAATCCAATATGGTTTATAAACACATTTATCCTCCACGTATATGATATAAAAATCATCCAATAATATAAAAAACCAAAGGGGTCTACCTAACATAAAAAACCGAAGTCACATTTCAATATAAACAACAATTAATAATATATAACAAGAAATAAAACAAGTAGAATATAAAATAAAAATAATGCCTATTTGGCGGATACAAATACTCCAAGATAGACCCTATACCCAAATCACCATATATCAAATCCATGCGACCCATGATCAACATCACATCCCAAAACACTCAAGATATTCCAAAACAAAACTATAATTATAGGACCCACATGAAAAAATATTTATACACACAATTTCATGTTGGAAATGTGTAAAAAAAATGTACCCAATGATATTTCACCATAGAGATTATTCATTGACTTTTATAAGATATTTCTTTTATAATATATTGATGTATATTTATGAAAGAATTTTTAATGTAAGAAATTGAAATATAAAAAATATTTGGCCTTTACCTTCTAATTAAAATACGACCCCATTACACAATCCATTTTCTAAAAACCCTTATATAAAAAAATAACATTAGGGGTTTATAAAATATTATTTTGAACTTATAAAGATAATAAATAATAAAAATATTATTTGGAAATATTACTTAAAATCCATTTTATATAGATTAAATTTGGAACCACTAGATGGAAATGAAATCCCTTCAATGCTTGAAAAGTTATATTCTGAGTTTATAAATACAAAAATATAATTTTAATTTCAGTGAAACGTTATTCAAAATCCATTTCCTAATAATCCTACTGAAATGATGTTCAATAAGCAAGATAATGAATTGAAAAAAAATAGATAACCTAACCATAATTTTTAAAATAAAATGGTATAGGTACTATAATAGTTATAAAAGGGATAAAAATTATTTATTATAAAAAATATGAAAAAAATATAAAACTAGTATCATCATAATAACGACTCAATATATTGTAATAAAATAATAATAAACATACAGGTTTCTAAAGTGAGACAATCCTAGAATTATACAGATGGATCCAACATCTTCATATTACCATTGAAAGTGGATAACATCAGTGGATTGATGGGAATTAGTTAATATCATCGTTTTAACCTAGGAATGGGATGAAAAAGAAAAAAATATATAACATGCAGTTATTAATTCCAGATTCAAATCGAGTACACCATTATTGAAACTGATGATAATTGTGGGGTGGTTATTGATTGTGGTGGTAGGGTGGGGGGGGGGGTATGATCATGGTTTCACAACCCATCACATTTTGTATAAAATTTTCATCTCTCATGATGATTCCTAATAACCCTTAATTCCACAATGATTTATGGTCTGTCCAAACAAAGTAAGGTGGTTATTGGGTTTTCAAACCTACACTTAGGAGCTCAAATTGGTTGAGATGGGGGAGGTCACACTCAATAAAACCCTTTGTCTGGAATTATTTTCTACCACAGAGATCTCTTATAGTTTACGATACATTTTCAAATCTATTTCAAGTCTTGATATAAGATTGGTAACCCTAAAAAAATAATCAGGTGTTGAATTTTTAAACATGTAAATGGTTTTATTTTAATGATACCATATATATTTTATTGGTTCTCCATATATTTACCATTATTTCATAGAAATGGGTTAATTCTTGTGTTTTGAAGCAAAAGAACATGGAACTAGAGATTTTAATCTAATCCAAAAATTTTATTGGTGATTCAAGAAAGGGATTGAACATCCATGAGGAATCCTAATTATCATGTGAGGATATGAATAAAAACCTATGTAGTTTTTTTAGGTCCAAGATGAGTAGTCTAAAATCATCTTGAATGGATGTATATATGGGAACGTAGACATTGGGTATCGATCTATTTATTTGGAAGGTTTCCTATATATCAGGGATATAACAAGAACTAGAGTCATTATATTTTATTCTTCCCTTATTCTACTGATAGTCAGGGATAAAAAATAGAAATTGTGGGGGTTATTGTTATAACCACTTTGAATTTTATCAATAAAAAATATTTTCTTATAATTATTCCATATAATATAAATAGTTCAAACCCACATACAGAACACAATTCAAACATTATATGCGATGAATGAATGGAATTTGAAGTATCTCTAGATGTTAATGAACTTATACCAATAGAGTATTAACATAACCTTTGGAATAGTAGTGATACCATTAATAATAGAAATCCTACAAATAAAATAGTGACCAAGCATATGAAAGTATGAGTTAAATTTAGTTATAACATGAATGAAAATGTTATATATTAATATCAGGTTATATGATAAAAAACGTGTCATAAATGATAAATTAAGTGATGGTATATTTTTATTTTATAAATATTTAATTATTTTTTTATTAACATATTTATTTAAAATATAATTTATTTTAAAAAAATGTATTAATAAATTATTATACGAGTGTCTTATGATTATAAGATACTGTTATGCGACCATAAGTATTTTTTTCAATGTCTTTTAAAATATACTATAATTATAAAATCCTAATTTTTTTAATACATGATGATTATATTTTAAAACTAAATTTCTCATATTTAGAAAATTAATTTCATAAAATGGAGTCCATTTTTTAATTCATCCTGCAAAATTATTTTTGGGTGATTTTTTGGAATCTTTCGAAAATTGTTTATTTTTTTGGTTAATAAAATAATTATGTAATTTATAGTATTTAATAAATAATTGAATTATTGGGCATGGTTAATATAAGAATTAATAATGTACAAAATCCCAAAATATAATTCATTATTTTAATATTATTAGTTGTAATTTTTAAATTATTGATATATATTATCCAAAATTATAAAAAAAGAATAAAATAATAAAAAAACCCTGTCTCCACCAATAAATACGTCCCCTCACCACCGTATCACCTCACACATAAAAATCATTTAATCATGTCCAATTTCATACCAATACTCTTACCAATCAACTACCCCATTTCCAAAATCCTTTTTTTAAGAACATAAGTGAAAAAAATATCCATAACGAGGTTCTCAAGGACAAGTATTCAAGGTGTAAAATCTACTTGTTTCTTTTAAATTAATTTAATTTTTCTTATATTTGTTCATTCTACCCTCATATACCAATATGAAATTGTCACTATAAGTAAGTAATTTTACACATAAAAAATTTATTATGTTATTAGAATAATCTATCATCATATATCTTCTCCTGTTTCTTTTTTTTTCTAAAATTTGAAATGTCGCTTGTGATGTGTTGTTTTGTCGACTTCAAGGAAGACATGTTTTAATTTTTCTTTTGATCTTTGAAGGATATTATTTGAACAATTATAATGGTTGAAAAATATTTTCAAATATTTTTTATATCCATTTATTATGTTTTGGAACTAACTAATATTCATAATATTAAATAAAAAAAACATAACAATTTTATTGGGATTGAAAACTGCCAAATTAATCCAAATTATTGTCATTAACATGTTATATAATTAATCATATTAATATATCAAGAAATTATATAAAAGAACAATTAAACTTGTTGGAGTTCATTAATAATACATAAAATCAATTATGCATAATTATCCGCACTTTACATGATCTTGAATGCATGTATACATGTGACCCAATCAGGACAATAACAAAAATGAACACTCCAAAACAATGGAATTGAACACTTTAACTCACCAAGATGGCCATAAAATAACATAAAAATTATAATTAATCAAATAAATTTATAATATTTTCTAGAATAACTCATTAATTAATGTAATAACATTATCTATCATTTTAAGGAGATGAAATAATTTAGACATAAGGTAAGAGGATTCTAGAACCCATTTTCCTAAGGTAATCCTATTTCATGGAAAATTTCATTATGGAGGTTATTTTAAAATATCTAATATATAAATATATTTTCCTTCCCTTTATAATTATTTTATATATATTCTTCCAATCTAATTTTATGGAAAATCAAATTATTTTACAAAAGAACTATTATTCATAATACTACATCTTTTACTTCATTTGAGATTGTTTTTCTTCACTTCATATTTATGATTCCAATACTTATATTATATTCTCTATTAAGAACCCAAATGTTTTTTATGAATTCATTATTAATGAAAATAAACACATTCATATATATGGGTTATTTTAGGTAAAAAACTAATATTTGTTTTATGTGTAATGTCTGATTATTTAAATGTAATGATGTGAGGGGTGCACCAATAATTATATAGAAATGTAATGCATTTGGTAATGTGATGGTCTCATGAAATAATATGCAATATTCATGAACATGATTATATCTTGGTTCACAATGATGATGTTATGTTCTTTCACATATCTTATTCTTGAACATTATGAAATATTTATTTACAGCTATGCATAGTAGTTGATCACTAAGACAAGATGTTTCATTTTTATGAATTTCCTCATTCCATGAATCTATCTAATGCTTCCTCTCTTGATTATGATGACGATCCCATGGTTTTTTGTTGATTATTATTATGCTCACCCATGTCATATTTATTCACGTTTATATTTATCCTCTTACTAGGATTTTAGATAATAACTTTATTTTATGTATATCTTCTGGTGACTACTTTTACTAGGATTACATGAGGGACACTATGATTAAATAGAAGAATGAAATAAATAATTTATATGTTTTATTTTGTAAATTTTATGTTTGATATAAGTTTTTACAAGAACACTAAAACATTGGATCCTTGTTATGTAAAATTATTATATTTTTTATATTTAAAATATTGTAATAATGATGTGAGAAAAGTAGGGTCACTATAGTCGGTATCAAAGAACGTGTTATTTAATACGGGGAGTAGTATTAGAAAACAATAGTTAAAACCATTAGGATAAGACTAAGTAAACGAAAGGAACCTGAAGATATATTTTATAAAAATATACATAATGAGGCCACCACACGATATGACATGATAATTAATTTCACAATTGAATAAATTATTAATTCATGACTTTTTGGCGGATGTTTTTTCCAAACATTTCTTATTACCTAAATTGTTTAGAATGAGGAAAAACCCATAAAATAGCTCATGTGAGGGACAATGCTGTGATTACCCGAATGATATCCCAAATTCATTATGTGGTGGTGTTCAAAATTTTATCATAATTCTTAAACAACCGTATCAGGATGTGAACAATAATATGAATAATTTAGAACATCTTCGGTCAGCTATAAAGGTGGAACTATCAGTTTGATCTCTTATGCGGAACTGACCACCAATGTTTATTTTGTCTTATCATCCACTCGATGTGGAATAGTTGGTCAACTATATAGATATGGCCTTTTCTATGTTTCAAAACTCTAAAATGGAAATGATTACTCAAGAGGTTTACAATTCTAATGGAGAGGCTGATAAATGGTGGGTGTTAATTAAGAACACCAAGACGAACAATAAAATTGAGAATATTTAGTGGGAAGTCATTATGAATAAATTTTATAGCATTCACTTCCATTGAAATCATCATACAGATAAACAGGGAGAATTTATAGAGACATAGAAAAATGAAGTAGAATCTATGATGGATTAGGAAGAAATATTAACAAGAATTTCAAGGAATGACTTGAAATTTTATATCAACAGTGATAGAAAAATAAAATATTCATTAATTGTTTAAATCCACACCTTTGAAAGGATCTACAAATTAGAGACATTTGGAGTTATGAAGAAGTTATTCGTTGTGAACCCAAAGTATAGAATGAGATTGGAGAATAGTCCCATGTGTAAGGAGATAATAAATTAAATATTGATATTAATTCTAGGAGACCTAATGACAATGGTTGAATGAAAAATCAACAACTCATATTAAAAAAATGTAGGATGATACATCATGGGAACAACCTCAAAGGAATGGGGAAATGTTTCAAGGGTGGGAGAGATGGATACCAAGCTCATGAATGTAGAAGAAACATGATTATTCAAGGAAATGTGATGTAAAAAAGTAGATAACCACATTTCATTTAATGCTTAAATTTAATAGGTCAAGAGAACTATGAAAGAAAGTGCACTGAACCCAGAGTTCTCAACGGTAATTAGCATTAGTAGCCACCAAAGCAGAAGAGGTAAGGGAAAGATGATATCATCACCACTATAGTGGTGTATATCAACAAATATGTTTTGAAAGGCATTCTAGTTATTCATTCAAGAAAAAAAAAATATGCTTCTAGTTCTACATAATTATTTCATTTCATTCAAGTTTATTAGAAAAATTCAAACACTTACTAAAAATATGAAGATTCGATTTTCAGTGAAAATAAAAAATTGGGAAATTATATCATCAAAATTATATAAGTCTTATAGGTTAATGTATATGAGATTAACCCCCCATAATTTATTTCCTTATATTCTTTAGTGGATTGTAATGATATATTGGACATATATTGGATATCATTATAGAAAAACAACATCAAATGTCAAGAAGTGGAGATATTCACATACCGAGGCATCCTCCAATTCTATAAAAGTCTAATGAGGATTCTGAATATCCTTCAAAATCATAGTCTAAATTGTTTATATTGTTTTATTATGTGAAATAATAACAAGATAAAATTATTGGGATAATAGGGAAAATCATGATTAAAGGAATTACTATTATGAAGGACTAATCTGATGTATTCCTCAATGAAGTTATTATTCTTCAACCAGAGTAAGGTTGATTTCATAATTGATCTCATTCTGAGAACTCTTTTTATATCAGAGACACCATATATAATGGCCACCATTGAATTAGAGGATTGGATGAATATGTTAAAATGGAATTTGGACATGGGTTTTATGCATCTAGGTGCTTCACGAGGTGGTGTACCAATCTTATTCATTGAAAAGACTGATGGATTGATGAACTTACACATTGATTATCATGGGATTAAAAAAAATTATAAATAACATGTATCCCATTGCATATATAGATGACCTTTTCAATCATCTTTTTGGGGATTTGTATTTTTCTAAAGTGGACCATCAGTAGGGATATAATCAATTAATTGATGTAAAGGATGAAATTTACAAGACTTCATTTTGAATGAGTTATGGAAACCATGAGATCATAGTGACTCCTTTATAACCCACTAATATTGTACCTATATTAACGGACATGATCAATATTGTATATAGATATTTTCTTAAAAAAATTATGAAAGTATTTATTTTTCATTTTATGATATAAAACATGATCAGGAGGAACATGAGTAGTGTCTTAATACATTGTTGGATTCATTTTTAATGGAGAAACATTACAAAAAGTACAATAAATTTGTGTTTTGGATATAGGATGTATTATTCAAATGGAATGTTATCACTAGAAAATGAATATCTATGTACTCTTTAAAGAAAAATGAAATAAAAAGTTTCATATGAAAGCATATGTAATTGTGATATGTAGATTCCTTGTCTTATTTGTGTATTACCAGATATTTTTGAATAACATTTCACAATTTTCAAATCCACTAACCAAGAAAACAGGGAAAAGAGAAATGTTTTTATGGAATAGTAAACGTAAAGACCCCTTCAAAGAGTTAAAATGTATTCTTATCATAGCACCAATACTCCCACATATTAGAAGCGGAGAAATCATAGGGGTATAAAGTGACACATAAATGAATGGGTTTTGTTTCATATTGATAAAAAATGTTTAACTGATAGCCTACACATCAAAGTAGTTGAAAATTCATCAGAAAAACTATGCCACTCAGGCTCTAGAGTAGGAAGCTATGATATTTTCATAGAAAATTTGATAGAATTACATCAATGGTTAGAATATTGAAATATATGTTGATCATAAGAGGCTCAATATATATTCCCCAAAAAGGAGATTCATATGCACTAGTTAATATGTTTATGACTACTCAATCGACAATCATCCAAGAAATGTGAATAATGTGGAATATTTTATAAGTAGAATGAAACCTATAAAATTATCAATGATTATAATTGAGACACATCCAATTTTCATTGATTTTAAAATGATGTACATGTATATCATTATGGAAGGAACATAATCAATATTTTCTCCAAATATTTCTCATCCAACCCTCATGAAGAATGTAATATTTTCTCAAACAAATGATTTATAAATTTAGATAATGGTTGATTCCATGAGAATGGTGAAATCCATTGAGTTCAAAATTGATGAAGAATGAGTAGTAAGATTTGGGTTAAAACTATTTGAACCATCCAATATAGATATAATGAAAGACTTTATTATTGATGCACATAGATCAACCTCGTCTAATCACCTATGGAGAAAAAAATCAACAAGATATCTAAGAGAACTATTGTTGGGGAAATATGAAGAAGAATATCACTATGCTGGCATCAAGTTTTCTGATATGTAATAAAGTGAATGATGAAAAGAAAAATTATAAGGGGGTGATGTGATCATTACCCATATTAACAAGGAAATTGTAAAAAATCACCATGGTCTTTTTTTCTGGACTTCCAATGACATCTAGAGGAAAAATAAATTTGACATGTTGTTGTGGATCATCTACCTAAGACAACACACATTATTGAGATCTGTGAGAAATTATCACTTGATCAACATTAAAGAAAATATATTAAATAATTGGTAATGTTTCATGGAGTAACACTATCAATTTTATCTAATTGATATCAAACATTCATCCTAATATTATGGAAATGTCTCCAAATTTCTCTAAACAGTAATATGAAGTTCAGTACTGATTAGAATCATCATACTAATGACCAATCAGAGTGGAATTTTAAAACATTCGAAGACCTGTCGAGAGGATGTTATATAAAATTTGAAGGTGGATGTGACCAATATATACATTTATATGAATTTCCATAAAACAATTTTTTTTTTCACTCGAGCATCCAAATACCTCCATATGAATCCATTTAATGGAAATGATACAGATTACTAGAATGATAGTGTGTGGTTGGTGATTTCATGATTCTTGGACGTGAAATGGATGAAGAAATGGTGGGAAAGGATAACACAATTCAGTATAACATCAAGGAAACATAAAGTTGACAGAATAGATATGTATTCAGTTGTCGAAAGGACCTAGAGATTGAGGATAGAGATTGGTTTTTGATGCATATATCTACATGGAAAATGATCATAATATTTTGGATGAATGAAAATCTATGTATAAGGTACGTCACCCCCTTTGAGATTCATTATTTTTTCGAATTTATGGCATATCAACTAGCACTTCCACCTACCATACCTTAAGTAAATGATGTATTCTATATATCCCTCTTGAGTAAGTACATACAATATCCCAAACATGTAGTAAATCAATAGGTGGTACAATTAGAAAAGGGTCTATCTTAGGAGGAGAAGCTGATGAAGATATTAGATCATATAGATAATGCTCTATGAAATAATATAACTCGCCTAATAAAAGTACTATGGTGAAACCATATGTATGGTGAGGAAACACGGGTACCAGAGGTAGTGATGAACTATAATTACCTTTACATATATCCACCATAGTATTTAAAATGAAATTTTGAGTGTGAAATTTCATATTGGGAGAAGAATGTAACAACCCAATATTTTATCTATGGAAACTCCCGTCTTAGAATTTTTCCATATAGTATAAATCACATAAAATCACATAGAGAATGTAATAAAAATATATATAAATAAACAATTAATGTACACAGTGTTATTTCTTGAAAATAAGGATACTATACCAATGTAAGAGTAACATGAACATTGGATTAGTAATTTGAACATCAGGAATAATAATGTATCAAATAAAATATTAACCTCATATATGAAGAAATAATGAAATTCGATGTATCTTATGAATGAAAATATGACATATTTACTTAATGGTATAAGTAAAAAAACATTTTAGATATGATAAATTAAGTGTTAGTTTTTTGTAAGTTATAAATATTTAATTACAATGTTATATATAATATAATATTTTTAAATAATATATATTATCATAAAATGAATTGATAAATAATTATATTATTGTATTATAATTATAATATTATTTTATGAGACCTTATATAATTTAACAATGATTCATAAAATTTGATATATTTTCAAAATCAGGTTTTTGAATAAATGATGAATTTATTTTGAAACTAAATTTCTAATATTTTGAGTTGTTTTTTAAAATGGACTACATTATTGAAATCTAAATGTTAATAAATTGATAAGGTGATATTTTTGGATTTTTCTAAAATATTTAATTTTTTGTTGAAAATGGAAATTCTATAATATATGTTATTTTATAAATACATGAATTATTGATATATAGATCATGTTTGGATGATTTAATCCCATAATAGAGAACAATCATTCCTTATTTTATAAGTTTTAGTGAAAAGGATCAAACTATTAATAGTCTCATGAAAAAATAATAAACTAATGAATAAAAAAACTCTCATCTACTAAACTATAAATACCACCCCTCACCACCACTTATCCTCACACATCCAAATCCTTATAGCCTAAAAAAATTTATATCCAATACTATTATAATTCCCCTATGTGACATCCATGATCCTTTCATCTCAAAAAATATGAAAACCAATCTGCCTATGAATTTTCTTAAAGGGAATAATTCAAGAGGTAAAATCATATTTCATTTCTTTAAATTTATCTTTATTTTTATTTTATTTTCTTAATATATCAACATATACCTTTATATAGGCGGAATGATAACTACATTATCTTATATATACTTTAATTTCATTGTGTTAATGGAATAATATATCTTGAATTATTTTCACAACTCCCAATTATTCATAAAATTGAAACATCTTCCATGAAGTGTTTTTTTATTTTCTTCACGGAAATCATGATTTTATTTTCCATTACCAATTTCTAGAATGGTTTTAGAAACATTATAATGGTTGGAAAAATTTATAAAATGTTTATTACAACCTTTCTATATTCCTTATCTAAATTATTTATATAATATTAAATAATAAATCAAAATGAGTTCATTCTGATCGAAAACCTATAAATTAATCTAAAAAATTATCATTAACATATTATTTAATGAATCATAATCATATATAGAAAAAATATATAAGAACATTATAACAGATAGATTTTTATTAATAACATAAAGCATCATTTTTGGATAATCATCCCCATTCTACATGAACATTCATAAATTTATACAAGTTAACCAACCATTAAAATCACGAAAATTAACACTCACGAACAATGAAATTGAACAATATAACTCATAAAATGGCCATATAATAACATAATAAAAATATATTGAATAAAGAAAATATATAAGTGGTTTTGGATATATTAAATAATTAATATAATTTTAATATCTAGGATATTAATGTGATGGAATCATTTATATATAAGGTAAGGGGATTCTTGAACCTAATTTTGTTTCTTTAGGTTATTCCACTTTGGTTCCAAATTTTAGTGTGGTTTTTATGTCAATATTTCCAAAATATAATTTTTTTACTTCAATTTTCATTTATGAGATACACATACTTCCATTTTATTTTTTTACACACAAAAAGATTTTCCAACATAAATATTTTTTCTCAAACACATATTTTACATCTGTCAATCTTGTTTTCCCTTTAATTATGATTTCTGATTCCTATAATAGGAGGTCAAATTTTTGAATCAAAAAATATTATTCAAAAAATTATTCTTAATGAAATGAAACTAATTCCTCTCTAATGGTTATTTTATGTCTTACATTCATATATGATATATGTGGAACACGTGATTATTTAAATGTTATGATGCAACTTGTGTTCCTGGAATTATATATTGATCCAATGAATTTGTTAAAGTGATGTATCTCTAAGATAATTCAAAATATGAGTGATCATGATGATTTAATTATTCAAAATGATGATGCTTTTTTATGAACATATGTTATGTGTGGAAATGTTGCTATATTTGTTCACTATTATGCATTGTAGTTAACCCCTAATACACAATGTTTCATTTTTAGGCATTACCACATTCCATGGATTTATCTTGTGCCTCCTATCATGATTATGAAGATGATATCATATCTATGTTATATTGAAAATGATGATAAAAACCCAGGTCATAATAATTCTTATTCTTATATATCCTCTCACATGTGTTTTATCTCACCACTTTGGTTCATGTATATGTATAGGTGACTACATATAATAAAGAGTACACGAGAGACTGTAATATAATTGAGGAGAAGAAATTAAATAATTTTTATGTTTTATTATGTGAATATTATGATTGGTATTAATTTTTCCATAATTTAAACCCTTGAATACTAGTTTTCTAACATAGTTGTATTATGATATTAAAAATGGTGAAACAATAATTTATGTGAATGTGGGGTCACTACAATTTCCATAGATTTCACTAGTACTGAAATTCAATTAGGACATACACCATGTCAAGTGGCCATGTATGTATGTATTTGCATCACATAATTAAATAATCCTTACACACAAATGACTAAATTATTGTTGTATTATTATTATTCTAGTCGTATGATTATTTCGAATACCTTATACAAAGAGAGTAATGATTGGTTTGAGAAACTAGGGATATGGAGTAATCAAACTCACTGCATATAGATACATGACTTATGAATTGAAGAAAAACCTATGGAGTGTTTGATAAGAAGATTAAAAATTGATATGGTCTCATATAAACTCTATTTATAGTAGGAATGAGAGTCATCATAGTTCGATTATGTTTCTTATCCCTCTAAGGGATAAGGAATAATGATAGACCCATATTAGTGGATCCTATTAACTAATATACCAATGATTTTCTTTGAAGTGGATTCCCATTTATGAGCCCATTTTATGTCTGTTTATGGAAAAGGAAGGGTAATATAATCATAATAATGTGATTGAGTTTTTTTATATGTAGAGGGTATTACACCAAGAGGAATACTCATTGCATGCTATTCAACCCTTACTGTCTGACTAATATAGGGTGGGAAACATGAGTGGTATGAGGATATCATAATAAGTGAATAACCTTATTCAATTATTGAACCATCTAGAATAGATGGTTAATGATAAACCAATGATTAAATGCATGGATACCACTGGGTTAGAGGGAACATAACTGAGCATTCATTCTGGACATGGTTGACATATTAGTGGGAGTAAGCCTGAGATGTCCTTCTTTTTAATATAACATGTCCAAGGTGTCTTTCTGACAAGTAAATGGGTCATTAAGTGATCTAATCTCATATACCTAATAGATTTAATGTGATATTGATGATAGGTATAGTGTAATTACCATGAAATAAGTGACATGTATGGAGGAATTCATATAATCTTCCTCACATGTTTGGTGGATTT
Organism: Viscum album; assembly: GCA_963277665.1. Classification (NCBI taxonomy): domain Eukaryota; kingdom Viridiplantae; phylum Streptophyta; class Magnoliopsida; order Santalales; family Viscaceae; genus Viscum; species Viscum album. The sequence goes on from OY728133.1 coordinate 625,501,735, forward strand.
CACATGATATGTCAGACATGTCCAGAGGGAATCATGTGACTTCAATGAAATATCCATAGGTCATTTCATTACTGGTGAATATTTCAAAAAAAAAATTGTGACCCATTAAAATAGAAATTAGCATCTCTATATTATGATGAATCTAATGTCATTTTTGACATTTTATGGAATAAATGTCTCAATGTTCATTATATGTTATCATGTTGATGCATCATGTGACCAATTTATCATGGGAGAAATCCTTTACATGATCTAGATAACATCACATGTTTCCCAAACATGATTAATTAAGTGATCATTCAATGTTTAAAAATGATAAACATAATATCTTAAGTTGTTTTAGAGTTTTTCTTAATGGATGACTTTTGCGATTACATAGTTATCGAGTCAGAGAAGTTTGATACATCATTTTTTTATCATTTATTTATTTTTTATGTGATGGGGGTGGGGTGGGGGTATTTTTATAAGTGTAACCATGGATCTATTCCACTTAAAATGATACTTAAATGTCATATATCAGTTTGATCCAGCTGAAGGTGTGTCACATCTTCTGTTTAGATTAAAGCAACCATAGGTCATTGATGATGTCAACTTTGTGACGTGTGATAAAAATTGATCACATGATAAATCCATAATTTCAATATTTATTATAACAATGGAATATCAAATTTATTTTTCATAATAGTCTAGGTAGGTCCAGGGGCATTTTTTAGATTAAGAAAATTGGGCATGGGCCCTTTGTGAGATCACGTTAGCATGTCGTAGGGCCCTTGTATGATCAATGAATGATTGTCGGCAGCCCTTCATGAGATTAATATGGCATTTCAAGGGGTTTTTATGTGATATGTAAACTAATTGTTTGAGTTCCATAACCTCTTCTCATGAAATACAATGTAAAACATATTTTCATAACAATACTGTCTTTATTATGCTTTTATTTTAAAAAGACTCAAACATTCACTTATAGGTTGTCTTCAAGTTCATCACATGATCTAATGAACATTTATGAGATTCTTTTCTTGATGAAGGATACATTTCCAATACCCATTTCTCAATATAATTTACATGTTACAAATGATATTCATGAGATCTATAAATGACCTTATGGACTGGAAAACCATGGCATGTCAAAATAAATAGAACTCCCTTTAACATGATTTTTCAAAAAAACTCATATTTAATTTTATATATAATAAAATATTCACCCATAAATAATACCATATGGAATCACATGGTGAATTGATCTATCAAATGAGTATTTTAATAATCAAATGGTCCTTCAAATGGGGAATTACATGATTATTAACAGATATTTTATAAAATTTATCCATATAGAATGAATTTAGTAGGGTATTAAGATCACATGCCTTCTTGTAGTCACATGATTCGCATTGGAAAGATGGATAATATCCATGTAGTAATGTTTCTTCCTTATTCCCTATTATTAGAAAATAATATACATATTTGGACTCTTTAATTTATTATAAAAATTTCAACGCTCATTTTGTAGGCATCAATAAACTCTCGACCCCCATTTAAAACATGGTCTGAAGGAATAAAGAATAAATTCTGAGGAAATTATATGCTCAAAGGATTCCATATAGATTCTACTAGTCAATGATATGTTATTTTGTTGTCCAAAATGATACTCTTGTTAAATATGATCCATAGGAAATGTAATGAATCTTTTTCCAAAGTCATTCGATTAATAGAGTATATCATGTTTTCTTTCTAATGAATGATATTGTCTAATACCTGAATTTTATTTATTTTTATTTTTCTGAAATCATTCATAATGTTTCATTTGAGGAAATATTAATTGGGGAGTAATTGTACTTTTCATAGCCCCCCCTTACCGGTTTACATCCTAACATGTTTTGTGTCATTTAAAATTCATGAGTAATAAATATTTTTTGGATCACAAAATGTGTGTGTCCTGTTAATAGACACTTCACATTTTACTAGGATGACCATTAAATTTTTTAATCATGACAAGAGTTTTGTCTCTTTAAATTTGATGCCTAAATACTTATGAATTGAAATTATGTTTTTCTATGATTTTAGTTCAAAAATTTTGAACCTTCTAATAAATTAGTTTGGATCATTATAGAATAGACCAATTATTTATGTACAATATTGTATTTTAACTCATAATGTCTATTATAGTAGTTTAGGGTCCCCTAGCTCATATTATATATCACTATTTATAGGGTCTTCAAGTTAGAACTATTTTTTATTGATTTTTATTATTTTCATGATCAGACCGAACATTGGAATATTTTATAATTTTCTGGATCGTATGAATTTTTCATTAGTATTGGGTCTTTTATATTAGACCATCTATTTTATTTATTATGTGTTCTATTCTTTGAAAATATAGTAAAATATTTTATGGTCATTTTGATAGGAACATCTGCTGTTGTACTTTATGGATTTTGAGATTAGTCTATCTATTTCTAGTTGTGAAGGATGGGTATTCATGATGGGTTCTAGAACTCGACATTATTGATTGGATTCTAAAGATTGTGTACCCATGAAGGGTTCACATACGCAACATTCTTAATTTATATTTTGAAGAATGCATGATCATGAAGGGTCCTTAAACCCTTCATTATTGAAAAAATTATTCTAGGATAGTTATTTATGATGGGTTGTGACACCCTAAATCCTTACTTTGATTCTATTTCATGTTTTTTTGGTTTAGTATATGGGAATACAAATCCAATTGGAATTATGGAATATTGGATGTGTAAATCATGTGTCTAGGAATTTGAATCAGTGAATATGGAATTGGGAAACATGTTGGGGAGGATCTCAAAACACTCTATGGTACCGAGTTCCACCATGATGTTACTTGGGATAATGATGATTAGTGTTCCTTTACGTCAAGTAGGATACCCATTTATAACAGTTAAAATGAATTATTCATGTTTTCATAGGGCGTACATGAATGGTCAAGTTGAGGGACCCCACTCCAATCTGTAGGATGTGAACTATTTATGGTGACTCCAAATTTTGGAAAATAAAGTGGGATATAGAGAATATATAAATCCAGGAATGATTTTGGAACCTGAGGGAAATTTTGTTTACTATTTAGATGGTTAGGCACTACTTCACCTAGATTCATGTTATGCCAATATGGCCACCAAATGGTTCAATAATTGAGTGTCATATACTTGTTTTGAGTATGGGTACAATACATGTTTATGTATTTTTGAGTATGATGAAACTACTTTAATAGTCTCCTTGTGGGGTTGAAAATCCGGTTCTAGGAATATCCAAGTAAACTAAAAATGAGGGTTGGGGGGGTAATTTTTGACCATTACTAAATGTGAAGATCATCATCATATGAAACTAAGAAAATAACCAATGTATTTAAGGGGGTTCTTTACTATTGGATCAAAAACACCATAGGTTAAAGCAATTAGGCATTGTGTTATTTACTAATTAATCAAAGTGTGGTACCATCAAAATAGTCAGTTCCTATTACTAATACACTATATGGAAGAATCATGGGATATAAGAGGAGGCTATGTGGTTCCAGAAGAATTGTATCATCTCATGTAGTTTATGAGTGTCAATACTTTTAATAATTGTATGTGATTTTTAGAAAAGGTAATTATCATGAAGAGTTTTAGTTACCCAATAATATTTGTGTCAACATTGTATACATGGTATCATGTTGAGAAAATATGAACAATCATTAATATATTCTTTTCTTAGACCCGTGGGGTTCAGAGATCATCGAAATTGTGTTACTATAACCATACGATAGGCCCCATAATCTCTATGGATTTTTTATTATGCTCTAACTCTTTCCTAAATTGTATAAATGAACTAATTAGAGATACGATAATTGATGTTTTTAGACTTCCATTAGTTGTTTTAAATCGTGAACTGTTTTATGTTTCATTCCCTAGTAGTTTAGTGTATTATGATTTGGAACATTGAAGGAAAATTATTTTGGTCATAAAACATTGAACAATGATAATGAAATATATTTTCATGATGAATGTTCACTAGTAATGAGGGGGTAAAAAAATTAGAATTCTAAATTTGATAAATACTCCAAAACCATTCAAATAAGAGGATAAAAAAATTGTAATTTTGGCTCATGTTTCTCAGATCATGAATGCTGATATGAGAAAATTATTCAAAGAATGATTGCCAATCAATATATGGTGATAAGATCCACTACAATGATATTAGGGATCCTAATGATTAAAATAAATATATTAATAAAATACACATTTGGTTGCTGACAAGGAGCTCATATACGAGAGAAAGTGGTTGAAATTCATGGTCAAAAAGGGGTCCCTTCATGATTGGTGTGTTTCCCCTTGGGACATAGAATGATTACAGATATTCAAGAACCTAAATATAACAAAGTGTGGTTTACATATTGTGATGCTCCAAAAGAAAATAGAAGAACCCTGAACATTCATTGTCCAATGTAACAATGTTCAAGAAATTTGATAAGGAGTGTTGATGTTAGATGGACTACATAATTTAATAACAAATAGTGGGGACGAATCTATTTTGCAGTTTATTTTCATTCAATGAGGAAAACCTTCATAAATTTTAACATGTTACTAAACAGATATAAGAGTTTATATGACATTGGGAAATATTTCGTTAATGATATATTGAACTAGTAAAGGATGTCTATATGCAAGAGGCATATTTTAACCCTGTATAGGATTACTTTTGGGTATCTATATATTGGAGAGATTATTTTGTAGATATATATAATGTGCAAGAAATTTGTACATAGATCATATTAATATGTATTAAAGTGAGTTTTTATGACCCGACCCCCCATAAATAGAGGAATATGAAATGTATAGAGATTGAAATACATATGTTTCCTTAGAAAATTTTTAATGGAATGAGTCATTCCATATTTACCTCTGTTAAAGGGATATATCTCTTTATAATTGACTCATATATAGGGAGAGGAGTATTTTTTCTTGCCTTTGTGAGTATCCATATCATGGCCAACTAAGGGGTCCTCTAAATAGATAATAATCATACATAGGGAATTTAAATTTCATTATTTCATTCTGATATTGAGGAAAATATTTATCTTCAATAATGATTTTAGGAAAGGATGGACCACTCAATGAATTTTTATGTATTTTATGATATAAATAATGTCATATTTTTTAATTTTATTTCATTTGGAGGGTTTGATATAGTTTAATTTCATGTAACTAAGACATTGTTCTGTTGTATAATTTTCTTGTGACTAGGAATTATCACCACGAAGGATGAATACCTGAAAGAAATTGGTTATTTAATGGAGATTCATACCTTGAGATGGAGAGGATTAATAATAGAGTTTATAATATTATATAGAAATGGGTGTGATTCTTATATGTTTAACATCAAGAATATTAGAATTATATTTAATGAAATGGTTATGGGAATCATTAATCAATATCCTTGAATATTTTAGTCATCGAGTGGTGGGGGCTAGTGGGGATGCGTGAACCATTTGTAATGGTGGAAGTTGAAATTTGAAATTTTTAGAACAACAAAACTTTGATTTGTGGGTTACTCTCTTATGAGTCAAGAAATACTACTTGGTGTAAAATCATATGCATTGAGTTATTCATCATTGAATCCTCATGGTTCCCCTTTAGATTGACCAATCCCTATTACCATTTATCAATATAGGAGAACTAAGAAAAAGGTACCCCAAGGAAAATTGGGTTCCAAGAGATTGTTATAAACATGATGATTTTTTTGGTATAAACTCATATATCTATGATATGAAGTTCATTCATTGATAATGATAGACTTAATCAGGATTCGAGAAATGTATTGATAATTCAAATGTATATTGAACCCACTTATAATGAAATTTTATAAAACATAAAACTATTGGGAAAATAGTCATCATGGGGATGGTATGTTTAATGTGGGGAAATCATTTCATGATGATTAAATCATGCGATGAGGACACCATGAAGTTTAATTACGTGTGGCTAGTATGTAGTGCCAATAAATGGATAGAACACTCCCCAATCACTCTAGTAAAATAAATATTATAGGTTCCCTAAGATCACATGATTCATGCTCAGTTTTAGAAACAAGATAAAAATAGAAAAAATATTGATACATATGAGAGTACATGAAAATGAATATATATAGGGGTACATATATTTTATTATGAGTGATAATCCAAAGATAAACTTTTCTGTCATCAAAGTACTTATTTTTTATTGATGAGAATACATGAATGGGAACAAAATGGAGGATCTCAAAATCACTATGTATCCTAGAGTATGGTAATCAATACACATGTAATTATTATGAATAATTATCTCATAAAAAATAATTCTCATGTGTAGGGATGGGGTATTTTATTCATTATTTTGAGGATGAAATATGATTAATCACCTAGTTATTAATTCATATTCCCAATAAATAGGAATAATTCCACACTTAGTTAAAATATTAATGTTGTGATGTCTATTTTCATGTCTCTAGGACAAGGAATATCAAGGAATATAACACTGAGTCATTTTTGATCTTTTATTGATATGGGAATACAAGGGTGAAATGTATCATGTCTTTAAGTGGAAAAAATGTTTTCCAAAGGAATTCTAAATCTCATGGAATTGAAGTCCTTATAAGAGTTTCATACCCTTAAATGAATAGGGTATAAATGAGTGATGCCTGAATATTTCGTTGAATATGGGTACAATGAAAAATTGTGTAATATAATAGGTAGCCAAATACATATCAATGTTTGTTAAGGGATGTGTAAATAAATACCCACATATATCTGTGTCAATAGGAGGTGGAGACTTTGATTATGAGCGAACCACTTGTAATAGTGGACACCAGTATTCTATGCAGTCGTGAATAAAATTGAGGATTTAAGGGTGAAATCTCCACTATGACCAAAAAACCAAGTTTGCAGAAGCTCTGTGGTTTTCAATTATTCACCATCACATCCTAATGGATTCCCTTTGGAATAATTTGTACATTTAACGAATTTTATATTTGGTAGAACTAGGATAAAGGAGGGAAATGGTCCACGGGGATCTAAGAGAAATATATAAATAAATTGTGTTATTTTAAGGGGAGAAAATCATTAATAAAGGGTTTCAGAACCCTAAAGGATATGCTAATTTGTATTGAACACATTTTTAGGGTGAAAAAATAAGGCACGGAATATTTAATACATTTTTATCTGAGGGAATATTTATTCATCATGAAAAAAACTTTTCATAATGTTTGATGTCGTGTGACTATAAAATTATATTCCAGTTTAACATCATGAAACTAGGATGTCTCTATATAGTTGAATTTCGTGTAACATGGAGGTTGTTGTGTAGTTTAATATCATGTAACTAGGACGGTGACAAGAATTTTAAAATCCTGAAACCATGACATTATAATGATGTTTTAAATCATGTGAAAAATAATTTTTTGTGTTGTTTAATTTCATAAGACAAGAAATTTGAAATCTATTTAATTTTATCCAATCGGATTTAATTACCTATTCATAACATGTATTGATTGCTCTATTGATCATGTTCTAATAGTCTCCATAAGAACACATGTGTCATGCACGATTTTAGAAACATTAATAAAATGGTAGTCGATGAGAAATGTGAGTGTGTGTGGAAGGGATTATATGGCGGTGTTCATAATTTTATGTAGACGGAATCCTTCAAATGAATGTAAATCTCTTAGAGGGGAAATGTTGGGGGTAATGGTAACCCATGAATGTGCTGGGAATAGGAGATCTATAACTCATTATGAATCCTTTGGAAACTGAAATGAAAACACAATTAGTTTTGGAGAAATATCCACAAAAGTTATGAAACATATGTTTTCATAAAGGATTTATTTCTCTCATTTCCTTTTGTATTTCAGTAGGACCCTTGATTTCATATTTAGAATCAGGACATATTCAATGGTTATAGGAATGAAGACAAATGTGGTTCTAGAGAAAGTTTTATATATTGGTTTATCCAATATATAAAGAGGTTTTGAATATTTATACTTTGTAGTAATTGGGTTAATGATTTATTATATGGGAATCACTACAAATCATGTGATAATAAGAACATAGACACATATAGTTTATTAATAGAAAATTTCATCCAGATGTTTGATCCATACACAGATATGGGTATTTTTCCCATTTAATATGGATGCACTAGACCAAATATTTGAAATCTTGGAATCACTAAGTATTCTATTGAAATCGGAATCAATCCACATATAGTTATATAATGGGAAATTCACTATGTATGTATAAACCATATGTTGGAGGAACTAATTTTTTCCATTTACATTATAGATGGACCAATGAATGGATATCTATGCTTCAATACATAGCTCATGTGAAAAAGGAATCAATACATATAAAGTCATATTTTGAAAATTTTAGGTACGTGTCTTACCCATTCATAAGAAGGAGGTATATTTTATTTTTTTTATGGATACATGATTAGAATTTTAGGAATTACTATGTATGAATTGGTAATACATAAAAATACACATGTAGTTCTTGAAATGGAAATCTCCATATACAGGTCTAACCCATACACATGGAAGGATAATTTATTCCGTTTATATTATCTATTAACCATGGACTAGATATTCATGGGTCACTATGTATCTTATAATAATAGAAATCAATCCAAAAATAGTCCATGAATGAAAAATTACATATTAAGATCTAACCCACACATAGGGACATGGGAATTTCATTTTTATTTCATATTAATCAAGATCTTGATTACTAACCATTCATGATGTAATTTATTTTATATAGTTTCTTGTCATGTACTAATGAAATACTCCATGAATTTTAACATCATGGAGTAAGGGTGTATTTCTTAAAGATTAACTTCTTGCAGTAAAGACATATTCTATGAATTTTAACAACTTGCAATAAGAATTTATTTATTGTGTTTAATTCCATGGAGTCATAATAGTGTATGCTATACATTTTAAATCCATTTTTAAAAACATTCTCTCATAATGGTTGTTACACATATTAATTCATAAAAAACATCACATTAGTACGAGGTGTCAAATGTTCCCTATCTGTTAAGGACAACAAGAAAGATCCATTGGAATAGATCTTATGTATTATTATAGGCCCTTAATACTTGTGTTCTAGAGTAAGAAGTTTAATTCCCGTTATCATTGGGGTTATGAGAAAAAAATACATCTTGTCATTTAAGTAATTAGAAGAGGTAAACCATTTTATTAAAGTATAATGAAATACAATTATAATGAAAATCAAGATTATGTAGTGTATGAAACCTTTTTTCATCAACTAATTCTGACCCATCCAGATGCTTTTTCAAATTAAATTTTTATAATTTTTATCTATATCCATCTATTTCCACTGAGGAAAATTTAACTTAAATGGAGTGCACTACCATTATCCCATAAACCAATTAATATGGTGTTACATGTGATGTAGTGTGTGTTGGTGTATGATAGGACCACAAATCATAATGGTGCTAGTATGGACAATACATATTTTTGTTATCCACCATTATAAAGGCTATATTTGAAGGAGTATTATTGAAGTATTCTATCTATACATTTTCAACTACATGTTAACAAGATTAATGGTTGGACTCAATGTTTTACTCCAAATAAAATATTTAACACTTATAAGAAAATAATATGGTTCAATTATTTTTCATTACCCTATGTGGGACACTAATTTTATTGATAATATTATACTTTATGAAGTTGATGATATTATTTATCATATCATATGTGAGGGGTATTTACTCATCTCATTTAGAAAAAAAATGCAGTCAGTTTATATATATATATAAACTACCTAGCTGTGACTAGAGGATATATCCTAACAATGTCTATTCCCCTAACAAAAAATGTAATTTAATAATTATTTGAATGTATAAAATATGGCTTTTGGTGGTTGAATATTTCATCAATCTTGAATGATTTTAATTTCATGGTGAAATCCACACAATCATACATCTTTTTTTCAGTAATAACAAATCCTCTAAATTTTCTGGGAGAGTCTTGTCCCAGATTCATGGGAATTACAGGATCCTGCATGGCCTTATTCAATGATATTATAATACATATTTACTCAATGAATATATGGGTAATTCAATCATTACCTCGTTTTTAGATGTATTTCAACCCATTCCCCTTTTTTAAACTGTAATTTTTTATGTTCAATGTCGACTCTATTCACTTTTGGGTCGACTGGATCAGAGTATTCGATTTTGGTGGTCATCGATAATGTTATCCATCTATTTGGCAATAGATATTGGGTCATTATTAAATGTGAAAAAAATTACCTAATTTATTTCTTCCATGTCAAATATGATGACTAATGAGATCAAGCTATGGTTCATAATAGAGAGGAATTCTTCTTCATGATCATCATCTCATATGATTGTGTCATTATTAGCATGTGTATCAGCTCTAGAATTTTGTGATCGAGGGAAATGATGAACTATTGATTCAAAGGGGAATTCCACAATCAGTCATATAATTAAACTAAAGAGAGAGGATAATTATTTCCTATTAATATAATAATCTATATTGATTATTTGTATAATTTTCTTCATTTCCATATTATTATTTAGGTAGGATATTTACATCAATAGTACCATATCTATGTCAAAAATGATGGCTTTGTATTCTAACTCAATATTAGTGTTTTCTTCCGATAGGGAGAAAGTTTTGGTAATTTCTTTTTATTTTGGAAATAAATAAAACCCCATGACCAAACAAGTTGAACTTTAGTTTATCCATCCATTTGAAAATTTTCCTTAATTATGTAACCATAAAATAAATATCCCTTGATTGGGGAGTATCATTTTCATAGAAAACATCTTATTATTGATGATTGATGTCCACTGGTATACATTCTATGGATGGTAGATCCAAAAGGAAATCTACCAATGCCTACCCTTTAAATTCATTCAATTAATGAACTAAATGTAATAATATTTTTGGATAACTACACATTGTGGCCAATTTTAATACAATATACTGTGGAAAAGGATTTAATTCATGGGATAAGTATTAATTTCCAAGGGGACATCATGGACATTAATGCAATTCCTCAAATATTTTACTAAGTAAAAGATTGATAGGTAGTTCTTATATATATATATATATCATAATATGATTTTTTTAGTTCCTAATATCTTTCATCTAAGATGGCTGAGGGTATTTTCATCCCCCAAATCATTTTTTCATTTCAATTAGGGTAATAAAAAACATTTCATAATATAAACATATTTGATAAGTGTACATCCTTCTACCTATGGAATTAGGACTAGTGGGTAAAGTAGGAAGTGGTTGAGATTCTCAAAATAATTATGTGAATTCCTTATTCATTAACATAATGATGGGGAGTATTTTTCATCAATGATGGATATGAAATGTAATATATAAGTGAGGTTATATTATAACAATTCTGTTATTTATGATTCTGATATTGTGTAATTTCTAAAATTTCACATTGAAGTTCTCTACAGTCATCGATGAAATGGTGGAACTCCAAAATGCAATTTAATTTCCCTAATGTCCCTCAAAAATTCAACTTAAGAAGAATTTTCATCAATCTACACTAATGAAACTTGCTAAAAAAAATTTATGATTAGTGATCTAATCACATAAATGTTTGTATTTGATCACCATTCCATCAATATAAATTTTTTGATTCACCCCAAGAATTTTTTAAATATAAAAAAATAATGGAACGTTGGTATGTAGCACCAAAATTCATTAATCCAATGTGGATGTTCGGGTTTGAAAAATCCATTGAGGTACTCTGAAGGATGTGGATTCCACATATAAAAGGGATAAATATTTCTATTAAAACCTAAATACACATTAATAAATAAAAGGGATTAAAATACATTATATTCATTGATCAAAATTACCAGGATCCTCACTGAGAAATATTCTTGTATGAAATTTCAATTACTATCCCTGAAATCAATGTAGACCTTAATATTCTCATGTATTTCATTATGGGGATGATGTTCAAAGAACATTTTTGGTATTTAAATTATCATAAATTATTTATTTGATCAATTATTCAACTTTTAATCCTATATTAGTTCTATAAGATGAGTTAATTTTCTAAGATCCCTTCTTGAAACCATGATGGTCATGGGAAATATGAGGTAATGGGTAGCCACATCTGGGTTAATCATGGTAATGTATGTATAATAACATGTGAAAATTTAAATACTTTTCTATATAAATTCTATGTATAACATCTTTTCATTGATTGGAATGGATGAACAAATCATCATAGGCCACATGTTCTTTTCTGTACACAGATTCACCTTCAGGATCTCATCAATTGCAATGGAGACATCTTCCTCAAATGCATGGGTAGTTCCTAAAGAAATAATATTTTTCTATTTATTCTATATCTATGGAGTCATTTTTAAATAGAGTGTATTATTAGGGAGAATCATTGACACTATAGAGGAAAAAATACATGGAAAGATACATTTTCATCCAGAACATCAAGAGTTATCATAGAGTTATTCTAGGGATGGTTGTATTCATTTTCAATACTATTGGGGGAAGGAAATATATGGAAATCATGATATTATAGATCATGAAATGGGTTCATCATTGATATATGTTAATGAAATAATAGAAACTCCACATCTTAGTAAATTATTAATCAGAATACCCATGGAAAAATATATTTCAGCTGTTGCGATTTATATCACATGTACATGATCAAGTGATGTTTTGGTTTAGGATTTCTTCTAGAGATTATATATGTTTCTTTAATATAATTTATAGGTATAATATAATTACAATCAATAAATATCATAGGATTCATTGGTTTGATCCATATTCAATTAGAATTTGCAAACTACATTTCATCATCCACCATTGGTTGTTTTCATTTTCTCATCTAGAAACACACATCAATGTGTATGGATTATCAATACATGAATGGATACCTATAAAATTTTAGTATTATTACATGTCTTTAAATTTTTTATTTCAATAAATGATGAAATTTTAAGGGTAAAATGACACATATATGAATAAAATTGTTTATTAGCAAGACATCATATGATTTTTCATTAAAGAAAACCATGAACTCAACATGACATTTGAGATACCCTAACATATAATTGAGTTTGATATTAGGAATTTTTCATTTCTAAAACTTATAGTATCATTGAATGGTTATATTTTATGAGGAAAATTCCCCCATCAAATATAACATAGAGTATAACCTTCATATAAATATATGGTTATCCTAAAACCATTTTCAACAAGATCCCTTCAGAGAACATCATTCACATGTTTTCTATAAAGATACTAGGGAATTATATGTCCCTAGATGACATCTTCTTGATCTGGTTATATGAATGAGGTTTTTCTATGTTATTATGATGTCATTTAAAATAAATGATAAACCTAAAATGTAAATAATTAGAAATCATAATATTGAGGGCTTTAGAGGGCCTCAATGAGATCCTCTTTAATATTTTTTGAATGTTATAGAGAATTCAGTATTGAGAGTTTGTATGGGGAAATCACCAATTGTTAAAAATGTCATATTATTATTATAAATGGATTTTATTGGTATATATAGTTTTCTTCATATTATATTCCTCTGAATATAAGGTGTTTTAGGTGTATTGACTTTGTTTTTTATAATATATCGAGGGTGTTTCTCTTAAAAGTGGAATTTTCCACACTGTCCTTCCCCTTTGTCTACTATTATCATAAAATCATGCCCCCTATAGTTGATTATATAAAATTATTGGGTTTGAACAATCAGTGGATAGATATGAGTCATATCCATGATTATGTTGGTATTATTTAAGTGATATCCCATAGTTCTCATCTATATGTATGGATTAATCTAGAATGCCATTGAAATATTCGTTTCATCCATGTTTTCATCATCTATTGTATCCTTGGATTTTATTTCCTCAGTCTTTAGCTCCCCAGTCAGTTATGGGGAACTCATACATAGGGGTATATTTATCATTAGGGAAGGAATCTACTAAGTGAACTATTACAATGCCAAAAAATCACTCCATGATTCTGTAAAAAACATTATCATTTCCTTTTTGTCTTAGATAATGATGAAGGTCACATGATTGTTTCTATAAAAAAATACAACTTCCAAAGGAAATATTCAACCACCAAAATTATGAAATAATTTTTTGTTGTAGTGTTTTTCTGAAAGGGGAAAAACTATTAACATAATGATTTCATAAAAAATGAATTCACAAATACAAAAATCATCTCACAGTGTATGAATATACTAATATTTTATAATAGTTCATCATAATTATCCATATGAAACACTTCTAGACAAAATTCATTTTTCATCATTCTTGATAATCGATGGAAAAGTAATCAGATGAAGGGTGAGATCAAATTCTTAGTATGGTTAATAATAATAATTAACAAATGAATATATTAATTGAGAATAAGATTATAAAATAGGTATGATGATATTATCAAAGTGAAGGAGCATGAAAAAATAATATTATTAAACATAAATATATTGATCATTAAACATTAGAAAATTTAACATGTCTTCCAAAACTATAGAGTCATCATAATTAATAGCCATTATCCATATAATATAAATATTATTCAAAGGAAAAATATATAACCCATAAAAAGTATTATAAATACATACTAGTGTCTTGGGATATTATATTCATATCACTCTTACAAATGGATTAAAAAGTAAGCTCAAATTTTGTTTCTAGAGTTCCCAATGAATTAGAGGGATATAAAAAACCAACCAATCCAAAACTTAGTTTGGAATTAATCATATTTGGTCAATAACGTCACCACATGTTCTTGGTTTATAATAGAACCACCTATCCATGGTTAATAATGGAGACACCAATTAATTTTTATAATAGAACCATCCATCGTCATTATAAATATCATAGAATTGTATCATGAATAATGTATATCGAGAATTAATTTAATAAAAAACTAATTGAAACCACCATTTTTAAGAACAATATTTACTATTGGAAAGGAAACAGACTCCATCATTATCTTTGTGAAATGAGATTATCCAATTGAAAAGAAATGAGATCCACATCTATCTCTTTCTAATAAAATCAATCAATCCAGAAAAATAATGTTGATAGAATCAAAAATAAATATCAAAATTAGATCTTATTTAAAAAAACATATTTTTGATATTGATGAATGAAAATACAATTAAAATATCATTAAAAATATATTTTTTGGAAAATAAAATTTTCATTTTTAAAATCACTTTTATTGATGAAAAATTCCTAAAATATTGTGAAAAATATTTTCTTTGAAAAATAAACAAGGAAAAAATTAAATGGAATTTTAGTCAAAATAATGATCATGATAATTGGAAAATCCATTAATGTCCGAAATTCTAAAAATAAACATTCTTCTCAAAAAAATTTGAATAAGAGTACAAAAGTGACTTATTTTGAACTCATTATGAAGTTTCCTTCTAATTTTTTAAATGATTATAATAGATAATGAAAAATATATGAATCATAATTTTTTTATTATGATTACATTTTTTAAAATATATTAAAAAACATGGATATATAATTGAATGATACAATATCTAAAATAATATACAATATTAATACCACATACAAATTACATTGTTGATTTTTTTCAATAAATAATAGTAGAAATGGAAATCAAACATGTTTTTTACATTCATAACCAGTGCAGAGGAAACATATCTGAATCATGAAAATAATAAAATAATATTTTCTCCAAAGTAACCCTAAATTTTAAGAATCTACAAAGGCATTTAGTTGTATAAAAATGCCATTGGCCTTTTTATAACTCTTCAAACACAACCTCCATGAAATAATAACATCAAATTTTACATTAAATATCATTAAAATAATTATTTCCATGTTATAAGATGTCAAAGGGATGCATATAAACCTCAAAAATTAATATTTTTCATATAAGTAATGAAGGATTCAATGAATGAAAACATGATAAGAATAACCTTTACAGAAATCATACAATTGAATTTGAGAAATAATAAATGTATCAATTTTGTTTGTCATATGTATATATACATCAAATTTGATTAAATAATACATAATATATAAAAATTCATTATATAAATAATCATATAATATAAAATTAAATGAATAAGTTATATAACCCAATTAAATGAAATTGAGTTATGAAACTATTTACCAATTGGTAACTATTATGTCAAATAAACTTTAATTAACTAATTTAGAGAAATAACATGATATATGAAGTATTTGTGGTATTACATGTGAAAGGGTATGTATATACACTATAATTGGAGTTAGGATCATAACATAAAAACTGTTCCTTAAGGATGGAGAATTGAGATGAATTCCCTTATTGCTATGGTAATTTCTGGATCAAATCATCTTAAATGACACAACATCAAAAGAAAATTTAGATAAAAATAATTTTATGATACTAATAAATAAATAAATTCATAGGATGAATATACACTACCAAATAAAAATAGATGAATAATATTGAATATGAATTATTAAAAAAAGTGATACGAGAAATCATTAACTTGAGTCCATACATTTTATGTGGGCCCTATAATTCTAGTATGATTAGATTATATAAATAATTTTATTTCAAAAGGTTATTTTAATGGTTTAATACCTTATAATTAAATAATTATTTTTATAATTATTTTTTACATAAAAAAAAGATAATTCCACATCAGGTGTTTTAGGGACTTTCATTTCATTGTTTGAAATTAGAATTGTTGTGTTGACCATGATCAAAGTGGTTATTACATCAAAATATAAAGAATAATATGATAAAGAATTTACCCTATTTATAAATCAATTAAAATTTTAAAAACTAATCATGAAATATTTTTATGAAAAATTAATTATGTTATAATCATGAAGATGATTGGTCATACCTACACATCAGTAACATTCTTATTATCCAACAACCATTATAGAAAGAAATAATTATTAGAATTTCATTATAGAGAGATAATTACATAATAAATAAAATATTATTTAAATAAATACACTTTCATATGAATATATCATCCTTGATATGTAGTGATTAAGAAAATCAGATCACTTATTAGAGGAAATAGTCCACATGTATGCACAAATGATGTTATCATTTTTCATTATAAGAAATAAAAAGATATATTTTATTCTAATGATGATAAATTTTTCATCACTAACATATATTTTTTAATTTATTTTACATATATTAATTATTTTTATCTATATTATATTCCATATAATGTTTTAATGAAAACATACAACATCGCTTATCAATGCGATATTTTTTTTGTACACACGTTCGACATTAACGTATCACCCATGAAATGGAAATAAATTAATCATATATGTGATACCATAACTAAATAAGAAATAATATTTGAAAAATACTATATATATACTTTAAATCAATTATTATCATAATTTTTTAGAGGTTATTATGGAAAACAAGTTACATTAGTTTATGAGGTGGTTGTTCTTCGTACACATGAATGATGATTTTGTGTCACATATGATGAAATATAAAGAAGAATATTAGATATTCCATTAACAGAATCACATCTCAGTATATCATAGATAGTGGATTTATAATATTAGAATAATTGAAGAATAAATTAATGAGGTTGAATAACAAAAAAAATAAAAATTCTTCAATCAATAATGATACATTTTATTATAAAAAACACCTTATGTAAGCCCCAAAATCCTTCATAGGTTAGATTTAAGATCAAAATAATGGAACTAGAGAATGGGTAGGATTGTAATTCATACCTTTAGTTAGGTATTTTTAATGAAAAAAATGATTTTAATGTGTGAATGGGTGTGGATATGGGATGACCTTTCAAATTTGAGGTGTGTCGAACAATTATAATTTTTGAAAAGAAAAAGGCATACCAAGACACAATGAAAAAATTAGTTTATATAGAAGTGTATTTTTTCAAGAAAAATACTATAAAATATAAAGTCTATGATTTATAATAATAATTTTATGAATCCTAATTAATTAATATAGATATATTATCTTTTAAAATCATTAAAACCATTCCCTATTTGTGATTTTTTTTATTAATTAAAATGGAGAAAAATATGCACATTGAAACTGTTATATGATATATGTTGTTTTTAATCCAAAAAATATAATATTAACCAAATTAATGATGACTCATATTTAATTACGTTTATTAAATTTTACTAAATAATAATTATATCAAATTAATACATTTTTATAAAATAAATTTTCTTTTATATTTCATAACTTATTAAAAGTTAATTACAGTTTTACTATATTTGGTATTTTTAACTATTCACTGAAATATAAATATATTGTGAAAAATATAAAAAATTGACCATAATTAAAATTATATATGATAATTTCATGAAGGATATTAATTTTATCAAATAAATTTAAAAAATAAAAAAATGTATTTATAATATTCACTATTATAAAGAAATAAAAATAAGTATTCATGAAAACATATTTTTGAAGATTAAAATTACTTAACTAAAATTGATTTATTATTTACTAATAAGTATCAATATTTTATATTGAGTTGTAAAGATATATATTTGTTATAATGTAGTTAATAATATTTATAATCTCCAATTTAATAACATGGTTATAATAGTTATATATTTCATCGGTAATTTAAGCTCAATTTTTTATGTTGAATATGTTGTCGAATAAAATTATATTATTCTGAAAACTCATTGATTTAGATTAAATATATTAATAGAATCAAATTGTTGATATCTTCATTCGTTGATGGTTCTGTTTGTGTGGGCGACTCCCATTCTATGAATGTTGATGGAATTAAATTTTCAAGAGTTAGAGTTCATGTGGGAGTTCGATATTAATCATCTTATTGTGTATTTTTTTATCCCTGATTATTATGTCCAACTCTTAGAGGTGTATTCAATGATTCCTACCTAGGTTCTTGGATATTTTCTAGTTTTTTATGAAACTCTATTTGGATGGAGTGATCCCAGTCATCAGTCTTCCAAACCACTTATTAAATTTCTTCCATGCCTAGATGAATCTTCTTGATGGTCAAACATTACTTATAGTAGGGCGACGCTCACACTAGTCACATGTGGTATTTAATTCTCTATTATCACATATATATAATGAACTAAGCCCAATAGGATATCATTTAAGGAAAAACAATCTTATATGGTGTGTCCCAATCTCCTAGGTAATGGCTAGTAGTTAGGATGACCAATGAGTTTGACCTCATTTGTTTTCGTGGGTTATAAAAAATTAATTAGACTATTTTCCAAGACTATATGAAAATATGTTAGTAAAAACTCATTTCGTAAAGAACACACTTTGTTAATCTATTCTTAAAATCCTGGATGGCCTTGATATCCATTTATTTTGAGTAAAGAAAATTTTATTTCTTCATCCACTCTGTGGGAGGTTCTTAATACTCAGTGCATTCATAGATTCTTATAAAATAATGTCTACTTGGTTTAAGGTAATAATAGTAGTATCTCCCTTAACAACTATTTTCCTCTATAACATGGTAATAGGTAATGATTTATCATTTTTACACTAAATTGAATCATAAATACAATGTTCTGTGTTTATAAAATCATTGAATCCCTATCGATAATTCATCAGGACAAAGTTGTATGAACCATATCCTGACGGTTCTGAGTACAATGTATTTAAAACTTCTTTAGTGAGATAGGGATACATAGTTAATAGCTTTTACCTTTCTATATGGGGTTTTAGTTAGAAACCCGATTATTTTCTTGTTGTTTTCAATTTTGGTGTTTAAAAATGATTATTTTCCTTATCATGGAGCTTAAATAATAATTGAATTGATGAAATTGTTATTATAATATCACAAGAGATCCTAATAGAAGACTTTTGTACAAAATGTTTGGAGAAACAGCTAATTTATTTAAAAACCACATTAGATTTTATTCCTCCTAAAGATTATTAGGGAATATCACAAGACAACATCAATACACAATTTTCATGTGATATTGTTATATTTATCTGATACAATCTAATATTGATAATATAATATTGAAAAAAACTTGTAGGTGAAAGGTGTCATCTTCCCATTCAGGATACTTATTCAATATTGGATATAAAAGGGAATTTCACCCGTCCACTTCTTCAATTTGAGTAGATTTAGTTTTAATGGAGTTGAAGAGTTCTCAATTTTCAAATTTTTTGACAACATTTAGTCTACAGGGTGTGATCAAGGATTGGTAAAGTGGACCTATTTTCATATTCAGTAATTTTTTTTTTCACGAACTAAAATATTAATATTATCTTTGATTTGTTCTCACTATAATGGAGTAAATTTAACATCATCTCCAACACCATAATTTATATATAATGGTTTTTGGGTTATAGAAGTGACCTCATGCTCAAATGTTTCTCTTGAGGATGGATTAAATGTCTCTTGATGTGTATTAGGAATGATATTTTTTGAAGATAATGTCTAGAAGGAATATTCCCCATGTGTAGTTTCTTATTTAGTGGTAGAGACATTGTATATCATTCTCATATCCTTCCATCAATTCCTTAATAATGAGGATTATATCTCCTCTAGGTATTGTGTTTGATATAACCCCACCATTCCCTTTATAATTGGTAGGGTTATACTAAGGAGTTGGAAATTCATCATTATATTGTTCTATGTTCTGGATCCTTCTTTGATTCCACGTATGTGAAGCATCAATTTTTGGATCCAGATCACCTACCTCTCAAGTAATGGTTTCGACATCATATCCCAATACATTTAAATTTTGGTACACATATTTTACAAAATTGATTATGATTATATTAACTGAGGTGTATTATGAAATGATAGTTATCCCATCACTCTCCACACTATAGCATGGTTTTGTATAGGTTAATCATATTTCAAAGGATTTATCATCATCATCATTTATTTTTCCACTAGTAATATTAGAATATTTTTTTCTTATAAACCTTAAAGGGGATGACTTCCTTTTCCATATGTACCCCTATTGTAGTCTGGGAAAACCAACATTAAGGGAGATTTTAGACATTCATGTCATGAAGGACCCAAATAAAAGAGAAGTTGGTAAGGGGATTAGCTGGGATGATAATTATTTATATGTACCTCCCATATTAGGGATTATTAATTCATTTTAGGATGATGATAATTATAAACATTACCCTATCCCTATTGGATCAGGATGAATTAGATACATTATTGGAATTATATGATCCTATTTTCTAGTATCATAAGACACCGGTTAAGGAACTAATGGATCATGGGATGTTAATTGAGATATAAATACCTAATACCAATGGGATGGGGTCATCCCAACACTCAAATATCATCTCAAGGTTTTGTTACCTGATGTGTGGTGGTGGTCGTAAAAATTCATCCATCCCTATTGGGTATGTTCTCTTCTAGAATGATGCTATTATAGTTTCTATTTCAATATATTTTATTTGGGTCAATTTAATTCATCTACAAGAGAGGTGTTATGGTATCTTATGAAGGGAGTAATTTCCAATGGGAAACATCTTAATTTTCTAAAACATATTATTCAGTGTTATGAAAGAGACCTAATTTTTTTGAGGCCAATATTATGAGCCTTTTGGTGGCCCTATCCCTCCATTGATGACATCTATGCATCCAAAAAGGGAATGCATTTATATATATTGACAAACATGGAAAAATATTACTCATTCCATTGATTTCTCTTATATATATACTATTATAGGATTTTGTATTAGGTAAAATTATTATAATGGGGATGTTGAAAAGTGGAATTACTCATATTATCCCTATCTATGGGTACAAATATTTGGTGAGGCTTCAATGACCAGTTACTGAAGTGTTGCTGTTTAATGGAAACATGTTTGGTGTAGATTCTCACCATGACCATTTGGTCTTGGGTCACAGGACATGTTGATATAAAATAGTTCCATTTTATAATATATTATTTTTATGGTTTGAATGTGTCCCTCATATCTTAGATATTAGATGTGTCTAGACATTAACAACTAATGACTCACCACATATTATTAGGTATTTAAGGCACACACTCTTACTCCAGTTCATATGAGATATCATAGTTAGAAGTGAAAATAGACTATAATATTGTTGGGAGATTTTTTCTAGCTAAATCTATCCATATATCCCAATATGTTTCTTCATTGCTGGATTAATATTACTCTACCTTTTCAGACTATAGATATCACTTTTCCGGGTCACTCGTTCACTGATGCGAGATGTTTATGAAAATTTATGGGGAAATTCATCCAGTTAACATTGATTTTTTGAGGACCTATCTATATTAAAAAGTCAATTAAATGGTATGATTTACTTTTTGAGAGATATATAATGATGTGGAGGTTCTCAATGCAAGACGATGGGATTAAAGTTCCTATGATTCATCTATACAATGCCATGAGGATTACTATAAATATAGTGATCACCTGCGTCTTTAGGTTAAGAGTTAATAGATGCTTTATGGGTTTTTTATGTAACGTAAACCCTCATGGACATATTAATTGAGGATATTAGGGATATGATAATTATTAGGAAATATGTCCAGATTATGATGACATACTTTTATGGTTGAGAAGGCATATGAGATTACTGAATGATATTCTCCAGAATATGTTAGTGATAATCTATTTTAATGGGGATATGATCCCCATGATGAGAATATAATAGAGATATCAATTAAGAATATTTAACATCATTGGGAATATAATCATTAATTTTTGTGGTATCTATAATTTGTTGGTCAATTTTTTTAGAGGTGGGGGAATAATCCAAGTCCAAATATACATTCCTCTTTAGAATGTTGTTATAGACCACCAAAATTGGTTATGGGATATAAGCCACTTCTTTTGTGGAATATAAAAGATACAATTGTAGTAATTCATATATGGAAGTTGTGATATTATCCTTAATTACGTAGGTTGATGAAATACAATGAGTAGATTCATTGGTAGGGATATGAGAATGCCCAACAGATATTAGTATATCATACCGATGAACCACATTTTGAGTAAGGAAATTATCCTCACCCTATACCATTGAAGAATGTCATTGGATTATTCACGGGGAATTTTCACCTATCTTATTTTGTGTGAGAAACTATGATAGATATACCCAATTAGAATGGGAAATTGGACTCAGTCCTATTCCCCATCAATTACCAAAATATTATGTTTTACACTTTTATATGAGTAAGATTGTTTGATTTCTCTAGAGTATCATTCTATTTTTACTGATCATAGTGTTATGCTTCTCTGAATGTTATAATATGTATATGATCATATACCATTATTTTTACTCTTGTTCGAATATGTAGGATAAGCTATTATGTTGACTCATCAACGTTTTCATGAATCAAGAAAAAGTGTGTTGGACTGTGGGCCCTCATTTCCTCATTTTCCAAGTTATATATGCATATATCTAAATTTTATGTGGGAATATAATCCCACTCCAATCCTCCTTGTTCCATAAGAACGTGCTGATGGGATTCATGCATAGGTTAAGAGATATGTGCCTCCACCATGCTTGCATTTTTAATATTCTTGTAGACTTTATCAGAGTGAGAAAGGGATGTGCATAATCACTAGACACCATCATAATAAGACTATTGGATTCGTAAGTGGAAGACATGATATGATCCCACTATAATTCATCCATAGTCTGTACATTTTGTGAGACCTCCATAGTACCAATGCATCAGTGTCCAGGGGTTAATATATCAGGTGGTTCCAAGAATTGGAAACTCTGGATAACTAGTGAGATAAATCTAGAGACAAAAATTTATAGGTTCCCATATAGTTAGATAATGACCTCAGATAGAGTTATAGTTGTATCCTTTGTCCACCTTCCTATGGTAAATATGGGTCTTATTGACACACTCCAGGGATAATATTCTAAATCAATTTGTGGTGGAGACTGGTGGCACCAATTTCAATGTAGATCTCCTTTAACATTAAATAATTTTTGGATTCATAATATAGTTATCACTACATACAATATCAATGGTCTAGATCATATAGTGTTGGTTTTATTCCTATAATTTATAATTTTCCACACGAAGTTGAACTCATTGGGTGGGTGATGGTGCTTTGTAACCTGGAAATGTTACATCTATAGATGATGCTCTAAAAAATTATCTTAATTAAGAAATGAACTTGGGTTAGGGTGGTTTTAGTGAGATAATTTTCTATCATCAAAAATTCAACCGCAAAGAAGGTCACTAATCAGTGCAACATCACAAGGGTAAAACATGTTTAATTAATTATGTTTGGTTAAAATTATTATTCATTCTTATTGTTGGTTTGTTTATTTCACTCACATGGAATTTTCACCATGATTTGATACCTAATATATAAATAAATCATTTCATGTTAAAGGAATGTTTATTATTTACAAAATAGACTTCAATATGGCACAATGAAGGATTAACCAATAATTTTATTATTTGAGAGATTAATGTTGGGTTCTCCATTTTTTTTTATTAATGTTGGATAGGAATAAAATATGAACAATAGCATTGAAATGTCAATTTTTTATACTATTAATGGGATGAAATATTTATATTTATTCAAATTGGGTAATTAATTCTATATTTATACTGTGTTAACCATCCTATCATCTATTAAAAATAATAGGCTGACAAGTGATTTCATGTGGGGTGTCAAGTATGGTTTCATAATCATTTAATTCAGGATTTCTATTTTATTTATCATGATAACTCCCTATAGATTCCACATACACAATTAATCTTGAGCCTAATTTTTAATAGAAGGTGGTTTCTTGGGGTGTCAAACTCATCGACACTTTGTAACTCACATTGTATAATAGGATGGTAGTTTGTGATCCTCAATCACATTTGCGGGAAATGATTTTCAACATGGGGACTCTCTTATATGTTTAGGATATGTTCTTGAATCCCTTATATATATGAGTAAATGATTTCCTAAAGTAGTAATATTATATAATAGTGAATCCTTATAAATATAAATGGGTTTCATTAATGAGACTAACTATTGTATCTAAGGTTCTATATTTGTTTCCCATTATTCCATAACAATGGGTAACTTAATTTTTTAATCAATTTTAAAAGGAACACTACATGTAATTTACCCCTACATGAAACTATCTAACATGGCTGAAATAGGTTTGTTAGGTGATCTCAATTGTGACTCTCTAAATTCCACAGGATTTAGACTAGGAGAATCAATGTGTAAAATATAGTGGTAGACAATAACACCTTTATAGTGTAAAATATAATTGAAAATATATAAATTTTAGTGCGTGTAAATAATAAAAACAAAAAAAATTAATAAAAGGCATATCAATATTCACAAAATGAATAATCCATAAAATAATGAAAAATAAGATATTGAAATGATGGAATGTAACCAAATGTCATTCTAGTAGTAATACAGATAAAATACTAGAAGGCTCGAATGATAACTCAAATGCCCTGGGTCCTGAACCTCTTTTCAGTCCCATCTTTTTTCCCCATCCCATCCAACAAGCATAATGAAAATACATTATCCGTTTCCCCTTCCCAAAATTGATTCAATTTAATCTTCATTGTTATCAAAATGTTTTGTGGGAAGAGTCAGAGTAAAAATCAAAAAGTCAACACCACCTTGTCTGAAAAATTAATAAGATAATATTTTCTTCTGATAATGTGATATACATTTGTATAATTTATTTCAAAGCATAATAAATTACCCCAATAAAAATAATTTTGAACTCTTCCATAATTCTTATAAGAATTTAGAACTACAATTCCAATGTCAACCATGAAACTAAACATCAAAAAAAGAACCAATTTGAATATCTCTATGAATATTGGACAACTCTATACACATTTTATATCATATCACCAAGAAAAACCATCCATATAAGTATATCAACAAATGTCTATTCCTAGCCCTGTTTATTTGCATCGAATAATATTGCATGGAATAGTCCGTTATGTAAGCATCATAGTATGTGTTAGGGCCTAGCTTAGTATATAATAATCACAACATGTGTCTAGTCATAGATCGGTAAATAAGAACCACAACACGTTGTTGCTCCAAGATGTTAAATAAGAATCATAGCATGTCTAAAATGTTCATATCATAATTGAAATTATATTATAGTAAAAAAATAAAACACTGAATGGTTAATTTTGATAATTACTAGTTTTTCAATATACCCATTTATTCAATTATTGAAATATTGAATTTTCAATGATGAAACTTTAATAAAAAATCCCTTGAAATACATTTCTTGCTAAAATCATATGTATGTCCAGGACAATTTATTATTTTCAAAGAAAACAACAGGACATGTCGCATCTCAAATGACCTAAAGGGTCCCAATGAGTGATCCTATTACATGATTTTAATTTCCAATTAATCCATTAATTAATATGCACATTACATCGGTGCAATCATCAATATTACATGCACATTAGTATTTAAAATCGGACTATATAATTAGATTTTGGTAGAACTACCATTATCTGATGATCAATGCAATTAATCAAATACTAAATGGCTATATTATATAAGGTGAAGATGATCACAATAAAAACCTAGATTAACCTAAGTCAAGATTGTAACACCCCAAGGATTTATAAATAAATTTAATACTCAATGAATGAAACATATAGTCTCTAAAAAATAGAACTTTGTTATAACCTAACTAGTAAATATAATTTTTCAACCTATGTTATTTGAATTTTAAAGAAATAACATACATGGTTGTATTCAGTAAGATATTTAGAGTCCGATAAGATCATATTAAATTTTTGATGAATAATAACTTAACCAATTTGAATATTAATATACCATTATGCATAGTAATATGATCAATATTAATTGAAACCATTCCAATGAATGTAAAAATAGTTTAGACCCCATATAAATGAAATATAGAATTTTAGATTTTAATAATAATGTGTAGGTATTTTTTTAGTAATATATATTTAACTAAAATTTTAAATTTAAATATTTATTTAAAATAATATTCATTTCCATAAAATTTATTATTCAATAAATATTTTGTTCCCATTTGATTTTATGGTAATTTTATAATACCTCAGTTAATTTTTGAATGAATTATAAAAATCATTTTTATATTTAAAATATTTATTTTCAAGTAAAAAATTATTATATTTCAAAATTTTAAATATATTATTTATAAAATTTTGTTGATAAAATGGAGTTTATTTTTAAATTATACATTTTGAAAAAATGTTTGGGTGAATTGTTTTGATTTTTCTAAAAAAACAATAATTTTGGGTGAATGGTAATTTACAGTAATTTATGATATAGATACCATATAAGATATATACACTATTCCATGCATCATATATGATATAAGAGAACATGGTTTGAAATAACATTCACTTATTACTGTTTTTGGTCACAATAATCAAAGCTATTGGTTGTCCTTAGAAAAATAATAACAGAATGATTAAAATAATTACAAAACCCTACTCGCCTCCACTATAAAAACCACCCAACACTCCCTCTTCTCCTCACTAATGTCAAGGCTTTTTCCTTGCCTATATTCTTCTAAAATATCCTCCCAACCGTCTACTCATGTTCATCAGCCCTTGGTCTCTTTAAAAGACAAAATATATTCCCCAAAAGAGGCAATCAAGGAAGATAAATTCAAGAGGTATAATCCACTTTATAATTTCTTTTATTTTCAATTCAATGTAACACCCCGAGATTTTATAAAAAAATTTATTTTTAATTTTATTGATGTATTGTGTTGTACGCTACAAAAAAGGAGCTTGAATTACATGCATAATTGACTTGGCTTGCATTACACACAATCACGCCCTTCCACAATAGTTTGTGTTGTACATAATACCGAGTTTCACTAAACAACGATATGTTATATAAACTAGCCGTTATGAATAGTAATACCGAATTTTTAAAATTTTATAAATATTAACATTTGAAACGGACTTCATTTTTTGATTTAGAATATCAAAATTCGCCAATGGTTAATTTTTGGTATTTTTCTGAAAACATTCAATTTTTGATGAATAGTGAAAACACTGGGTTACTATTTAAAAACCGACTTTTTATTTAAATAGTTATTTATTTTATTTAAATTTATTTTAGGTCAAAATTGATACATAATACCTATATAAGTTCAATTTAATTCATTAGAGTCATTTTATAATAAATTTAGATACATAAAAATTTTATTGAACTTTTCACCGTCTTTTACCCACCTTCTAGGAGAATTTAGAAATTCACATGAAACATAATTTTACCGCTTCTATGAGTGGAATTTCAAAATACAGAGAGACACGGTTAATATCAAGGACTAAAATGTGGTTCAATGAGATTAAATAATTTTTGATGAATTGTAACTTTTTACTTTTATTTACCACTGTTAAAATTTAATAGGGTAATTAAGGGTAAAAATGATATTATTGTTACCCAAACACATGTAATAATTCTATTGTATAAGTGTAATTCGACCAAAAACAACCTTATGAATAAAATATGACCATTTAGGTCCACATGTATTATATTAGGACATTTATTATTAATTTATTTAAAGAATGGTTAAAATAGTAAGTAATCAAAGCTTAATAACTAATTCATTTTTAATATAGGTTTATACATAAGATAAATTATACTATAAATATTCATTATAAAGCTAAAGAGATTTCAAACCTAATGGAATTTTATTTATAATTTTTAGACATTAAATAATTTAAGTTATTTATGACACAATGGTGATGCTGTAATTACCTAAATAAAGAAATATTAAAATAATTGATATTATAAAAACACAAATAAATGTAATTTGAGACTTTTTATGAATTACAATAATTTTATAGGTTAATATGAAATGTTAGTATTGATTTAATTAACTTTTTGAGAACTAATAATTCAATTATGAGTTTCAAAAAAATCAATTACCAAATAGTGTCAAAATTGACATAAAATAGTTTAAAAAAATATATTATATTATTAATTGTTATTTTATTCCTAAAAATCTACGGTTCAACCAAATGACTTAGATAAATATATATATATTAATAATTAACCACGCCGTGTTTTTTTGTCTTGTTATTATAAGATTATTAACCATATAGTGTAAGAAAACAAGAAGACACGGTAAAAGTAAATTATTTAAGTTAGAGTTAAATATAAATGATAAGGTGAAAATTGTAACCTAAACTTGTCTAAAATCTATTGGTTGAGTTTATTTCGACCCATCCCCACTTTATCTTCGAAATAAATCAATTTGGAGCTATTATAAACCGAATATGACTTTATTATAAAATAATATTTTATGTTTTTCCAAAGGTGTCCCTCTCCTCCCTTATAAAAAGGGCACCCCTTCCCTCTTCTCATGACACCTTTTTGAGCCTTGAAGATCCTCCAACCCCTTCCCATTTAGATTCTACACTTCCCTAGAAACATTATGGAGGTTCTGGTCTTCTAAAAATACTAACTCTACTTCCTTAAGAAGAAGCTTAAAGGAGGTGCGTCGAAGAAGAGGTAATCTCTTCTTCTGATTCTTTCAAGTTTCTTTCTTATTCTACTTCTTCTAATTTAGTTGTATCATTATAAAGTAAAAACATCATAATTAATTATATACATATATTTTATTATAAATATGAAACAACCCTATTCCACCTTCTATCCATCCTATGGAAAACAAAATCACCGCGCGTGCGTACATACAGAATACAGTCTCCACGCCGTGGTGAAATCTGTTTTCGACCACCACCTAACTTAGATGGGAATAATGGTGTAAATAAATGACCAAATCTGATTAATTTAAATTGATATTGATTCTGAAATATTATAAATACACTTCAATACAATTCCACGATCATGGGAATGATATCATCGCTCGTGCGTACGTACAGACTACCATCTCAACGATGCGGTGAGATTCATTCTCCATGTTAACCATTCAAGAATAATTATAAAGTATATATAATGAATAATAATGATATATATGAAATAATTAAGCTACTGGATTTATGTATATATATATATATATTTCATCTACTTACTTCCATTAAAGTCAATAAAAATGGAAAACAACGTTCATGCGTACGTACGGCCTACCGTTTCCATGAACTGTGTGTTTCATTTCATTTATCTATCTATTATATATATATATACTGAATATATATGATATATAAATCATGTTTTACATTATATAAGTAATTAAATCATGATATAAGTAATAATAATATCAAGAACAACAGGTCCAAACACGTACGATAAATGAAACAATTTTACCCAAAACGTTACTTTAACATGGAATTGACAAATGAACGGGTAATATAAAAAACTAAGTGAACCATATATGGAACAATAACAATGAATATGATTCTTTAATAAGTAAATGGCATTATTTAAATAATTATACAGGAGTTTTGGATATATACGAAGCATATCAGACATTAGGTAAGGGATAATTATTCCAAGCTCATTCTTATCCGAGATTGTTAATTCGTAAGTATTTACTAGGGTTATGCTTAATATCCATGTCCATATGTTCTCAAAATGTTTTCATAAAATTTTTAACTTTCTTACATGTTTTTTTAAAGTCATTCTTTATATTTTTTTACTTTTACCACATTGTATGGAATGAATCTTTCTTTTATTTACCATACGAGGTACTTTTGGACTTTTCCGACAATAGTACGAGAGGAATGTTATTTTTAACTTATACGGCGTGAATGGATTTTTATGGTTTCATAATGCCTCATATTCATGAAGCTTAATCTACAATATTTTATGACTATTTTCAACAAAATACATTTCTTTTAATGTTTCATGGAATTTTGTGAAAAGAAAATTATTTTGAAGAAGAAAGGATATTTTCCTCAAGAATTCATTTCAAGTGTTTTATAAAAACCATTTTCCATATAAGATGACATTATTTTATATATGTATGTTTCATGTATAATGTCTCTATGATTTACATGTTTTCACTTTCCTTATGATGAAATATCCATTTTTTATATGAATTATGTGATGATGGGATGATGTTTATGAATCCCATTTTATTCTTTGGGTTGTGATTAATGTTTTAATTTTATTTTGTGGAATAAGTAAGAATGATTTCATTATGAGATGGGTAGGACCTATATCTTCCTCAAATTCAATGGGTAATGATTTATATCTCATGAGATAGACATGACTGGAACGGTATGTTAATCCAGTTCAGTGTTACAGGACTGGAACGAGGAGTGAACACGATTCAGAATGAGACTTTGTCCACTAAGATGGTCTTGGGAACAATGGCTTGGCTACTATGGAAATCATAACATGTGAATAATGTATTCCACAATTACATGTTTTATTACCATGCTATTTTATCATGTCTAATGTTAATTTATGATCTATCCTTTGTGTACTTCCATGGTTTATGACATTACTCATGATTTTGATGTTTAGATTTGATGTTCATGTTTTTACATTCAAATGTTTATGGATTATTTTATGTTCTCTATGCTTACCCTTATTTAGAATATGAGCTCACCCTTTATATGTTTTCTTTTCCCCAGGATTTAAAGAAAGGTTTTAGGTAAGAAAACAAAAAGGGGAAGATCATTATGGGAGATGTTGAAGATCTTTCACCATGATTAGAAGATTATTTTCCGAGTTTCCAAAGACACTGAACTATTATGGTCCTTGTGTGTCTGTTTTCGTTATGTATCATGTATTCCGAAAAATTAATGTAATGTGCATGTATGTCAAGCTTTGGGTCTCTACAGTTGGTATCAGAGGAAAGGTTTAGTCAACCTTTGGAAACTACGATGTGAAAACTTTAGTAAGATCCCTAGAGATATTTATAAAGTATGTCTAGGGATGTACCTAAGGTTAAGTATAAGTATAGGTTATAGTCTTAGAATTTTGGTAACGATCTTAGAATTTAACCTATGATGTTAGATATTGAAGGTAATCCCCCTTGATTATGATTTTGGCCTCTCACACTATTTTTTTGGGTTTTAGAAAATGGCTGGGAACGGGAAGATTCACGATAATGGATGATATGATGGAAAATGGAATGATATTCTTCATGAGAAAATGAATGAAATTGGATCTGGAGGTCCACATATCATTATTATTCATAATCATCAATCTCATAATATGATCAATAATCTCAACTTTGGTAAGTTTCCCAACTCAGCTAATAATAGAAAGATGGAGTATCATGATGATCATAGAGGAAGGAAAGTTAAATTTCTATCATGTAAATCATGTGGGAAGAAGCATCAAGGATAATGTTTCAAAGGAACTGGAAGATGCTTTGGGTGTTGAAAATAAGGACAAAAATCCAGTAAGTACAAAGGAAAAGGTTCAATTAACACTATGGATAAGGATATTTGTATTTCTAAGACATCAACAATGATTAGATGTTTTAAATGTGGAATGTTTGTGCATTATAAAAACCAATTCCCTAAGGGAAAATCTCATGAAGAGAATCAGCATGGTCATATGGGTAGTATTTATGTGGATGATGATGAGGAGACTACAAATGATATATGAGATGAAAGAAGTGTTGAATCTTGGTCAATGGTTTATGAAGCTAGTGGAATGATTGTATGTTTATCAAGAGTTATTTTGAATATGTAATTTAATGGTACTATGGAATAAAGAAACATCTAGGGATTGTTACACTATTGTTTTTCCTAAAGTATTTGAAAGTATATGTTGAATGGTACTGGTAACCATGAAAGGTTATTCGAATGAAGATGATATGCACATAATGAATGGACAAGGAGTAAATAATATGTTTGATAGTATTAATGAGCTCATGATTGTTATAAGGACTAAGTGATATCATGGTTTGAGTATACAAAATTTTGGGATTTTGGTATGTGGAAAGAGTTAACTTTTGACAGCACTCATGTTTTCACTATGGTACAATGGGTATTCATTTATCAATAGAATACATGATTAAGGCCATAAAATGTTTGGAATGTGACCAAAGAGACATATATTATGATATATGGGGATCCACGATGTTATTAACATGCTTGTTATATGAACTCTATGGTAATCGTTTTCACTATAATATGAGATTGGACAACAGTATTTTGGATAAGCCTAAAGATTGGAATGGATTATGTTGGACATAAGTTAGTATTTTTTTAAGGATATATCTTTTTTGATATTATTGATGGAATGTTATAATAATCTAGTTTTAGAAAAAGGACAACCTGCAGGACGGGCGAAAACCCGTCGCGTTGGACAAGGCTGTGGGAATCGAACCCACAACTGAAATGCGACTTGCCTTTATCACCTACCATGGGCCTACAAGAAGTCCCTATTTAGTAGAAACCAGTTTTATTATATTAATCAATATGATATATGATGTATAAGTCCATTTTAGGAACTATATATGATTAATCTCACTATAGATGGACTTATGTATTTTTGATAACTTTTTTAAACCATTTGTTTGAGACAGATGGAATGACCCATTATTCTATCACATGATATGATAGCACTTCACGATTGACAAATTCAACTTCATTTCTTTAAGATATGAAGTGGAAATTTTCCACGGAACAACCGACGGTGAGACTATGCCAAAATCAAGAAAGTATTTCTTCTAATTCCAATCTATTCATATTTAGGGAAATGATCTTGAAAACCAAAAATGTTGTCCTAGTGCCCTTATATCCGATGAATCAGATGGTACCTTAGATCATAAAAAATCAATGGCTTTGTGATTGTTGGCTTTTTCAAAGCCATTTTCTCTAACTCTCTCCATCAGAACATGATGGTTATATTTCTCTTCCATATCCATATTTTCACCTATGTTCTTCAATGTGGAAACCCAGTGATTAATTACTTTGGGTAACCGTTAAGTTTCATACTTTATTTTTTAAATATTGGTTTTGATATTCCTTTTTACGATATGGGTTTCTATTAAAGAAACTTTTGAGTAGTAAACCATTTATAACCCCAACGAATTTCATGGGCGAAATTCATTTTAAGGGGGGTAGAATGTAACACCCCGAGATTTAATGAAAAATATTCTTTTTAATTTTATTGATGTCTTGTGTTTTACGCTATACCAAAATGAGCTTTCACTACACGCATCCCTGACTTGGCTTGCATTACACGCAATCATGACCTTCCACGATAGCGTATGTTGTACGCAATACCGAGTTTCACTAAGCAAAGATATTTTATATAAACTAACCGTTATGAATAGTAATACCAAATTTTTAAAATTTTATAAACTGTATCTTTTGAAATGGACTTAATTTTTGGATTCGAAATATCAAAATTTTCCAAGGGTTAATTTTTGGTATTTTTCTGATAACTTTCAATTTTTGATGAATAGTGAAAACAGTAGGTTACTATTTAAAAACCGCATTTTTTTTAAATAATTATTTATTTTATGTAAATTTATTTTTGTCCAAAATTGATCCATAATACCTATATAAGTTCAATGTAATTCATCTGAGTCATTTTTATAATAATTTTAGATATATAAAAATTTTATTGAGCTTTTCACCGTCTTTTACCCACCTCCTAGGAGAATTTGGAAATTCACATAAAACATAATTTTAACGCTTCTGTGAGTGGAATTTCGAAAATCCGAGAGACATAGTTAATATCAAGGACCAAAATGTGGTTCAATGAGATGAAAATAATTTTTGATGAATAGTAATGTCTTACTTTTATTTACCATGGTTAAAAGTAAATAGGGTAATTAAGGGTCAGAATGATATTATTATTACCTTAAAACATGTCTTAATTCTATTGGATAAGTTTAATTTGACCAAATACAAACTTAGGAATAAAATATGACCATTTAGGTCCACTTGGATTAGATTAGGACATTTATTATTAATTTATTTAAAGAAGGGTTAAAATAGTTAAAAATCAATGTTTAATAACTAATTCATTTTTAATATAGGGTTATACAAAAGATAAATTCGACTAAAAATATTCATTAGAAATATAAAGAGTTTTAATACCTAATGGTATTTAATTTATAATTTTTAGACATTAAATAAGTTATGTTATTTATGACACAATGGTGATGCAGTAATTACATAAATAATGAAATATTAAAATAATTGTTATTATAAATACCCAAATAAATGTAATATGATACTTTTTATGAATTACACTAATTTTATAGGTTAATATGACATGTTAGTATTGATTTAATTAAATTTTTTATAACTAATCATGCTATTATGAGTTTCACAAAAATCAATTAACAAATAGTATCAAAATTGACATAAAATAGTTTTTAAAACAAATATTATATTATTAATTGTTATTTTATTCGTAAAAATCAAAGGTTCGTCCAAATGACATACATAAAGATATATATTTTAATAATGAACCACTTGGGGTTCTTTTGGCTTGTTATTATATGTTTATTAACCATACAGTGTAAGAAAATAGGAAGACACGGTAAAAGTTAAATTATTTAACTTAGAGTTAAATCTAAATGATAAGATTAAAATTGTAACCTAAACTTGTCTAAAATATATTGGATGAGAGTATTTAGACCCATACCCACTTTTTATTCGAAATAAATTTATTTTGAGCTATTATAACCTGAATATGACTTTATTATAAAATAATATTTTAAGTTTTTCCAAAGGTGCCCCTCTCCTCCCTTATAAAAAGGGAACCCCTTCCCTCTTCTCTTCACACCTTTTTGAGCCCTGAATCTCTGGAAAACCCTTCCCATTCCTCTACTACACTTCCCTAAAAAAATTATGGAGGTTCTGGACTTCCCAAAGTACCAACTCTACTTCCTTAAGAGGAAGCTTAAAGGAGGTGCGTCGAAGAAGAGGTAATCTCTTCCTCCGATTCTTTCAAGTTTCTTTCTTCTTCTACTGCTTATTATTTAGTTGTATCATTATAAAGTAATAACATCAGTATTAATTATCTACTGATATGTTATTATAAATATTAAACAACTCTATTTAACCTTCTATATATCCTATGGAAAACAAAATCACCGTGCGTGCATACGTACAGAATACCGTCTCCACGCCCTGGTGTAATCTGTTTTCGACCACCACCTTACATAGATGGGTATAATGGTGTAAATAAATAACCATGTATAATTATTTTAAAGTTATATTAATTATTAAATATTATAAATACATTTCAATACAATTCCACCATCATGGGAATGAAATCATCGCTCGTGCGTACGTACGGACTACCGTCTCCACGACGCGATGAGATTCATTCTCCCTGTTAACCATTCAACAATTATTATAAAGTATATATAATGAATAATAATAAAATATATGACATAATGAAGTTACTGGATTTATGTATATATATATATATGTCATCTACTTACTTCCATTCAATTCAATAAAGAATGGAAAACAACGTTCATGCGTACGTATGGCCTACCGTTTCCATGAACGGTGTGTTTCATTTCATTTATCTATCTAATATATATATATATATATACTGATTATATATGATATATAAATCATTTTTACATTATTAATGTAATTAAATCATGATATAATAATAATAATATCAAGAACAACAAGTCCAAACACATAAGATAAATGAAACAATTTTACCCAAAATGCTACTTTAACATGGAATTGACAAATGAACGGGTAATTTAAATACCTAAGTGAACCATATATGATATAATTACAATGAATATGATTCTGTAATAAGTAAATGAAATTATTTAAATCATATTACTGGAGGTTCGGATACATATGAAGCATATCAAACATAAGGTAAGGGATAATTATTCGAATCTCATTTTTATCCGAGATTGTTTATTCGTAAGTATTTACTGGGGTTATGTTTAATATAATGTCCATATGATCTCAATAATTTTTCATAGAATGGTTTCCTTTCTTCCATTTATGTTTAAAGTCATTCTTACCTTTCTTTACATTTACCACATCATATGTAAGGAATCTTTCTTTTGATTATCATACGAGGTACTTTTTGACTTTTCCGACAAAAGTAAGAGAAGAATGTTATTTTTAACTTATACGGCATGAACAGATTTTTATGGTTTCATAATGCCTAATTTTAATGAATCTTACTCTATAATATTTTATGACTATTTTCAACAAAATACTTTTCTTTTAAAATTTCATGGAATTTTGTGAAAAGAAAATGATTTTTAAGAAGAAAGGATATTTTCCTCAAGAATTCATTTCAAGTGTTTTATCAAAACCATTTTCCATATAAGATGAAATTATTTCATATGTGTATGTTTCATGTATAACTTCTCTATGATTTACATGGTTTCACATTTTTTATGATTAAATATCCATTTGTTTTATATGAATTATGTGATGATGATATGATGTTTATGAAACCCATTTTATTCTTTGGGTTATGATGAATGTTTTAAGTTTATATTGTGGCACAAGTAAGAATGATTTCATTATGAGATGGGTGGGACCTATATCTCCATCTAATTCATTGGGTAAATATTTATATCTCATGAGATAGACATGGATGGAACGGTAAGTTAATCCGGTTCAGTGTTACAGGACTGGAACGAGGAGTTAACTCGATTCAGAATGGGACTCTTTCCACTAAGATGGTCTTGGAAGCAATTCCTTGGCAACTATGGAAATCATAATATGTGCTTAATGGATGTCACAATTACATGTTTATTACCATGCTAGTTTATCATGACTAATGTTCCATTATGATCTATACTTTGTGTACTTCCAAGATTTATGCCGTTGCTCAAGATTTTTAGGTTTAGATTTTATGTTCAAGTTTTTGCATTCAAATGTTTATCTATTTTTTATGTTCTCTATGTTTACCCTTAGTGAGAATTTGAGATCACCCATTATATTTTTTCTTTTCCCCCGGATTTAAATAAAGGTTTTAGGTAATAAACTAAAAGGGGAATATCTTTATGGGAGATGTTGAAGATCTTTCACCATGATTAGAAGATTATTTTCTAAGTTTCCAAAGACACTAAACTATTACGGTCCTTGTGTGTCTATTTTCGTTATGTATTAAGTATTCCAAAAAAGTAATGTAATGTCCATGTACGTCAAGCTTTGGGTCTCTACATTCAAGATCTTTTCTTTAATTTTGTTTCCTTACCTTATTTACTACAAATGTTATGAAAAACCAATTAACATAAATTTATTAGAAGTTTTGTGGATGAACAAGATCATAATATATGTAATATATTTGTTTTAATGTACTGGAATCATTTTTCACACATGGTATTGTATTATAATTCAAAATGAGTTTGTGGTGATAAAAAACAATCAAATTAATCCATGAAATTATGATTAAAATTGTATCTAATGATTTATCCTCATCTAGTATAACAAAATGACTTATATGATCATTTATCCTTCTTTATATGCATTAATAACATATAGAATTGGTTCATAAATTCAATTTTGATTTACATTATCATTCATACAAATGAACCGATCATTAAAACTAATGAAACGAGCACTCAAAAATGTTGATATTTAATATTTAAACCCATAAAAACCATAAATTAGCATAAAACGATTATAATAAATTAAATACATGTCTAATAAGTTGTGAATTAATTTATTAATAAAGAAGATTTCATATTCTAGGACCCTATTTCAATGAGAGGATCATATTTGTGCATAAGGTAAGGATTATCTACATAAACCTCCATTTTCATTAGGGTAAATTTCTTTCTCTACTTACCCCAGTAAAGATATTATCTATTCTTATTTACTCCTTGTAAATTATTTTTGAATCTTCTATTTATGTTTACAAAATAATATCCTTCTTTTATGGGGAGTTAAATGTTTTAAATTGATCTTTCAAAAATCATCCCTGATAACAAGTTGGTTTTAAGGGAATTTCTCAAGTTCTTACCTATTTTCAAGGAAAATATATAACACATTTTTAGAGAAACTAATTTTTATAAAATATATAATTTTAATTTAATGGAAAATACCTTAATTATATTTGGGTTTTATATAATGATTTTCCCAAAATAACTCTTTTTTTCAATGTAAAATAGTAATTATCTAAATAATTACTCGATGATTTTATATGAGTATTTTCACATATTTAAAACCTACTGTTGATTATTATGATATAATGGGGTTTGTGTTTTAGGATATCATCCACCATATTTTATTGAATGTTTTATGAATATTTTGATAGTGGATGTACTATCATGATACCATTTAACATGTTACTCTGAATTGTTAGTGTTTATGATTAATTTTTATGGAATGTTATTTACATTTCATATGTTAGATGCTATATTATTGTGAAATGTTATTTATGTTTATACCCATGAATATGAATAATGTATTGGACTTAATTTTTGATAGGATAGCCCCACTATATCCCCTTTACGAAAAATTAGGTCTCCTAAGACCAATCAGATGTGGACATGGCTGAGGCCTTTCCAATTTTTAGATATGGTTTTGTTTAAGGCCTTAATAATTTTTCAGATGTCTTAGATGTGGAATTGATGGTATATTTCATAATGTCCAAAATTATGCTTTACCACATTATTAAAATAAATATTGATACTTATTGTAAATATTCGATTGTAGAATATCCATGGTTATGTATTATGGAAAAAATTATGTAGTTTTTATTCCTTCTATATTATGCTCCAGAATATTCTTAAAGGAATTATTTTTTTAGTAATTAATCATACATAGTGTTTATTATTATATTTTATTATTTTGTATTAGTATATCTTAATGAGTATTTGATGTCACCCCTTTAACATGATTAATTTTCCCATGTTCATGAACAAGAATAATATAAATGACCTGAAATAATAATCTTGGAGATTTTGTGTGATTCCAAAGAAGTAGTTCTATTTTACTTTTCTTTCATGTTGTAATTGTTATCTTATGTATGTATCATGTTTTCAAAAGCTACTAAACAATTCATTTCTCTAGGATAAAATTCCCTTGTTTATATACTAAGGATAAAAATAATTAATAGACTCTAGGAAACTAGGGTTGGGTCTATACATTATGTATTAGTGGAAGTTTAATACAAAACAAAGAAAATGGACTTTTAAAACATGTATTAGGTAATTAAAAAATAATATAGACTTTGAGGAAAAACATAAAAGAACATCCTGATAATTTTGTACGAATTAAATTATTTTAATAATTCTATAAAATACATCCCATTTTAGATACTACAAGTAGATGTGTTTTTGGAACAAATGTACCTAGGAGTAACAAATCTAACAAAGGTGTTTTGAGCATCGCTCACGGTATCCTGGTGCATGAAAATGGGCCTTATCGCACCCCAGGATTGACACTCCCTTGAGATACGGTTAGGATAATTCACATAATCTTTACAGGACATCATGCAGGATTTGAATGTAAATTATCCCTTAAAGAAACAATGTTTATGATTATCGGATTAACTATGCCTAGTATTTCAATTTATGTTAAGTATTTTTCTATGTTGAGGCTATAAAATGTGATTCAAAACATAATATATTATATGAAATTATTTTTAAATTGGACCTAGTGGAAGGAATGGAAACAACATGAAAAAAATATCCCATGTAGGTATTGTACTCCTATAGAAGATACTAATGTTGGATCTTGTGCTGTTACTGGTGTTGAAAAAACTATAACTATACTAGGATTGTTGACTCAGGTTATGAACAATAACCTTACCAATTTGGAGTATTCAGATCCACAACATGGTGGAGCTATGTTAGACTATTTTATGTTAAAATAACCTCCATCATTCAACGGGATTACAAAACCATTTATAGAGGAGCAGTGGTTATGTTATATAGAGAAGACATTTCTCACATTGGGATATAATGAAGGATATAATGTTTTAATGGAATTTTATCATCTATCGGTTGATGTGGATCAGTGGTGGTCTATAATTTCAAACACTATTGAGGTGGAAGAAAAATAATAAATGTAATTGAGTGAATTTAATTAAATCATCATATAAAAATATTTCCCTCATGATCAACAGGCAGATATGGAATGTTATATTATAAATTTGTGTAAAAAACAGAATAAGAATGCTGAAAGGTGCAATACTAACTTCAAAGGGTTAAAAAGGAATGTCGTATACTACATATGTAATCCTTGTAGAAATATTTTTTGATTATTTGGGGGTTTGAAAGAATTCTAATGAAGGGAACTAGTCTCCCAAATAATCTCATCATTAGAAGATTTCTACTGAGGTGATATCAAGGCAGAGAAATAATTCTTTAAGACATTTGACTTATAGGGAAAACAAGATAATAAGAGGGTTTTTGGGAAAAAATTATAAAGGTAAGAATAAAAATGGGATTTCCATCATTTTTTACTTTTGGAAGAAATCACCTCACTGTCTTCTTAAAATGAAAATGAGTCTATTATAAGTATGCGGAAATGGTCTACCAATATAGTGTTTTTAAGGGTTAAAAACAAGGGAAAAATTTTCATTTCTAAAATTTCCAGGATATGGGACATTATGAAATTGGTTTTCCAAAGTATAAAATAGAAAATTACCCAAAAGAGTACAATAAGGAAAGGCCAAGTTCCGGTGATTCCAACAGCTGAGGTTGAAGTTCATAATGATATGGGGGTAGGTACTTTAATCCTTACCTCAAACATTTTCAATGTGTTAATTAATTATGTTTCATTGCATAATTTTATATCTACCCAGTTTTCCATAAAATTAGATACTTCTAATTTTATTTCATAAAATAATTATTAGTCAAAACTCTTAAGGGAAGTATCATTGCAATAAAGATATGTCTCGTAGTCCCCATTATGGCATATAAACATGATTTTCTACTGATATTGTGATCATAACAATTATTTACATTGATTTAATCCATGGTATGGATGTGATTTAAAATTATTATATTACTATATATTGAATGAAGAAGGCTATTTCAATTTTTTTATAGTGATGTTGATTCCATTATCTTTAGGATAGATGTACCACCATCTGATTATCATATAGATCCACCCTTATTAGCTATACTGAATTCAATTCATGGTGATCAATATAACTCAATATCTATGGGTGAGGAAATTAATTTAAATATAGAGGATGTACTAATTGTGTAAGAATACATTGATTTGTTTCTAGAGGATTTACCTGGATATCCTCCAGAGTGGGATGTTGAGTTCCCTATTGATTTAATTTATGGCTGAAAACCTTTATAAAAGACTATTTATATAATGGACACATTAAAATTAGTAGAAGTAAAGAAATTACTTGATGAATTGAGTTATAAAGGATTTATTCTTTTTAATGTTTCTCTATGGGGATCCACTGTAATATTCATTAAGAAAAATATTGGTCTACAAAGTAGTGAATTGACTATAGGGATATCAATTCTATAACAATAATGAACAAATATATCCTACCTCACATTAATGATTTATTTGATCATCTTCATAGACCCCAATATTTTTTGAATATTTTATTTTGGTGTGGATATCATCAGTTTCATGTGTAGAAAAATATATTATACAGATATCATTTGGAACAAGGTAAGGGCATTATGATTTTTTAGTAATGCCTTTGGGTCAGACTAATTAACCCTCTATTTTCGTGGATACAATGAATAAGGATTATAAAAAATATCTTTTTCACATTTTTGTGGTATTTATTGAGGTTATTTGGGAATACTACAAAATCTACGAAGATCAAGACAATCAATTGGGCATTATTCTAAATACTTTTAGATGAAAAGAATTAAATGGGACATTTATCATGTGTTAATTTCTTCATCAATTACATTATATTACTGGCTATGTTTTCTATAATGATGGAATATCTATTGATATTTTGAATAAAAATGATATCCAATAATGTCCTACACAAACAAACATAATGATGGTATGTAGTTTTATGGGTTTAATAGCTTATTATTAGTCTTTTGTTTATAACTTCGCCCAATTATAAAAAAAATAAACCAAGACTACTCATAAAGGGGTTATGTTTATGTGGAAAATAGAATGTGAGGAATGCTTTAGGAAATAAAATATAAGATTTGTGAATTCTCTGATCCTAACTCTACCATTGAGAAGTTATGGGTTTCTGATCTATATAGATGTATAAAAGAAAGGAATTGGATGAATGTTTTTGATGAATGATAGTGTAATTACTAATTGATCATGGTAGTAAAATACTTTTGAAAAGAACAATCTAAATAATGATCTTGAGTTAGAAGTTGTAATTTTTTATCTGATGATATGGATATAATTTCACTACGGTGAAATATTTGAGATATAAATGATTTAGAAAAGTTTTAAATATATCTTCCCATATAAAGAACTCATCATGATGCAATGGTGATGGATCGAGATACTCAAGGATTATGATTTTTCCAAACACTACCACCATGGAAATGAAAATAAGGTAGATAATACATTGAGAAGTATAGATCGTGGTGTCGTAAACAAAATGATAATTGATAAGGATCCTCTGTACATTGATCTAGTGAGGATGAATAATGGAATTATTAATGAATGTGAAACATCACAACATTTTCAATTGGTTTCCTAACCTTTTTTTTGAATGAATTAAATTTTCATAATCATATTATGAGAATATTAAAAAAAATTAAATTTTTGGTTGAAGGGAATTCAATATATTTTGTGTTTGAAGATATAATTATTTAATTTGGGAAAAGTATAACTGTTCCCTCTATACTCGAGCTGAAAATTTAGTTATAAGATGATTCTAATAGCTCAAATTCGTATATATACATAGGTAGCACTAAAATGTATAGAGATTTTAAGGCACATTTCTTATGGGGAGACATGAAGCTGGAAATTGCTAATTATATACCAAAATGTTTAGTTTCTCAACAAAGAAATATTGAACGACAATATCCTAGAGGATTCATACAACCTCTAGCTATTATTACATAATAATGGGGTGATATCACCCATGATTGTTTTCAATGTATTACCAAATAATCTATGAAATACTGATGATATTTGGGAAATTATGGATCGACATACGAAACATGCACATTTCCATTTTATAAGGGAGGATTTTCTAATTAACCACCTTCTACGACTCTATATCAATGATGTTGTGAGACTTCATGGATCACTTATCTCCATTATGTCCAATAACGATCAATTATTTTCAACAAAATAATGTAATATACTTCAAAAATCATTGGATAAAGAGATAACATGGAGTACGTCTTACCACCCTCAAAAATACCGGAACTTAGAAAGAATTATCCAAAAATTAAAATAAATGTTTAGATCATGATCAATTTATTTTTCCAGTACGTGGGATCAGTATTTACCATTGGTTGAGTTTTCCTACATTAAAAGTCTCTATTAAACTATTCAAATTACACCATATAAATAATTGTATGGAAAAATATGTTGTACACCAATGTGTTAGGATGAAGTTTGTGAATGGAAGCTTATGGTTCTTGATCTCGTTGTGGAAACAACCGAGAAGGTAATGTCAATT
Source organism: Viscum album (assembly GCA_963277665.1). Taxonomy (NCBI): domain Eukaryota; kingdom Viridiplantae; phylum Streptophyta; class Magnoliopsida; order Santalales; family Viscaceae; genus Viscum; species Viscum album. The sequence continues at coordinate 625,546,207 of OY728133.1, forward strand.
CAAAATCATATCAAAGTAGATCAAATAAGCAAAAAGAGATATGCTGATAATCGAAGGATGTATTTATAATTTCAAATGGGAGGTCATGTTTTCTTTCGATTACCTCCATGGAAAGGAAATATATGATTTTGGAAAAAAAGGGAAACTAAGCCCCATGTTCGTTGTACCTTTTGATATTTTTGAATGAATTGGTGCTATGTATTATCATCTTGAAATTCTTCATAGCATATATATAGTAAAAAATGTGTTCCATGCTTCATTTTTGAGAAATTACATGAAATATCCAATGCATTTTCTCACTTATGATGGTATAGATTTGGAAACTGAATTATTTTACTGTGAAGAGCCTAACTAGATTCTAGACACTACAAAATATGTGTTGAGGAATAAGACAACATGAATGGTAAATGTACTTTGAAAAAATCATAATATGGAAGATGCAACAAGGGATCATGTAGATATTATGAAAAAGAAATATCCAAATCTTTTTATGTAGTAACAATTTTTAATTTCGAGGAATAAATTTCTATAATGGAGGTGGGAATGTTAGACCCCACTTATTTATAAATAAATTTAATATTGAATTCTTAAAACACTAATTCTCTAATAAACTCCACTTTTTTATAACCTAGAGAGTATACAAATTTTTTTCACATTTGATATTGAAATATTTGAATAAGATACATACCTGATTATGTAATAATGATATTTAGGGTCTTATAGGATATACAAACATTTTGGTCAATAGTAACGTAATCCTCATGAATCATAATATATAATTATAATATTAATACGATCCTTTGTAAGATTAACCACTCCCAAGAGTATATAAATAAAATGTTTACATATTAGAAATGAAATAGAGTATTTTATTAATTAATAAATAAATGTTGGTATTTTGTGATTAATAAATATTTAATTAAAGTTTTAAATCAAATGGTTTTTGAATATAAAATAGTTTTCCATAAAAGGTTTTCTTCAGTAAAATTTCTTCCTATCATTTTAGAATAATTTTATGTTCCCTTAGTTAATTTTTTAATGTATTATAAAATCAGATTTAAATTTAAAATATTTATTTTCATGTAAATATACATTTTACATAAAAATTAAATTTTATTTTTTTATAATTTTTTTTTGAAAAAATGGGGTTAATTTTTTATTTCTTAAAAATGAAAAAATATACTGTGAATTTTTGGGATATTTTTGAAAAACATGAATTGTTTGTGAATAGTCAAATAAAGTAATTTATAATATAAATACATTATAAGATAAATTCACTATTATTTGCATAAGAAATTGTTAAAGAACACATAGTTAGAAATCAGGTGAACTTATAACTATTTTTGGTCACATGAATCAACACTAATGGATTCCATTCGTAAAATAATAAAACAATGATTAAAATAAAGGGAAACCCTCTTATCCCTCACTATAAACACCACTAATCACTTTCTCTTCTATTGACTCCCTCAAGCCTTGTAAACTATCTAAATTCTACTAAATTCTCTTCCCAATATCAACCCCACATCCAACATCCCTTTTAATTTCTAAAATAATTAATCCTCTCCACTAAAGAGGCACTCAAAGAAGATAAATTCAAGAGGTATATCATACTATTTTATTTCATTTATTTTCATTCAAGTTCATTTATTTATTTTTAATTCCCCACCTCATTTACTCAAAAAGTTATGATAATTATAGTACCTTAAATATATTGGAATTTTTTTTCAAAATGGAATAAATAATAATTATCTTACATTTTCCCTCCTTTTATACTAGTATTGAAATCAGCATTCGAGATGTGTTAATTTATCACATTCAAGGACCACCAGGTTTAGAATTTTATTACCATATGAAATTCTGGTAATGAACCCATTTCTATTGATAAAATAGATAATAATATATGTAATATATCCTATATAATGTTATGGAATCATTTTTTAAGCATCATATTAATTTATAACACAAAATGAGTTTGCGGTGATCGATTAACCAACCAAATTAATCCTAGCGCTTATCCTAAAATGTTTATATAATGAGTCATCCTAAAAAAAGTAACCAAATTACATATATGATAATTTAACATTATATATTATCATTAATAACATATTATATCAATTCTATAATTCTATTCTCATTTTACATTTACATCAATACAAATGAACCAACCATGAAAACTAAAGAAACGAACAAACACAAATGATGATATTAAATCTCCTAACCAATAAAAAAACCATAAATAAACATAATCAAGTTATAATAAATAGAATACATGTCTAATATGTTATTAATTAAATTATTAATATTCCTAATTTCATATTCTAAGACTCTATGTTCCTGAGCAGAGCATATTCAGACATAAGGTAAGGATTTGTTACTCGAAATTCCATTTTCATTTGTGTTACGTTTATTCTATAGTTACCCCAATAAAATTATTATTTATTATTATTTACTCCCCATAAATTCTATTTTAATTTTCTATATATGTTTAATAAGTAGAATACATCATCATTATATTGTTAGTTAAACATTTTAAAAAGATCATTAAAAATCCTTCTCGATAAACAAGCCCATTTCAAGAGAATTTCATGAATTCTTACCTATATTTAAGAGTAGACTATATTCAAATTTTAAAAATATATATTTTTATAAAATATCTCATTTTATTATTAAAGATACTACCTTAAATCTGTTAATGTATTAGGAAATTATTTTTCCAAAATAACAATAATTTTCAAAGTAAACGAGTATTTACGACAAAAAATTACTCAATGATTTTATAATAGTATTTTAACTTTTTTCAAAACTCTTGTTGTTTTTTATTATAAAATGGGGTTAATGTTTTTTGATATCATCCATAATATTTTATTTAATGCTTTATGTTGAAATTAATTGGGGATGTACTATTTTTATACAGTTCACCATATTACTCATAATGGTTACTGTTTATGTTTAATGTTTGGGGAAAGCTATTTACATTTCATATGCTAGTTTCAATATAATTTTACATGTGGTGTATGTTTATCCCCATTCATATGAGGAATTTATTGGACTGATTATGTGATTGGTGAGGCCCAATATATCCCCTAGATGCATCATGAGGTCTAATAACACAAAATAGATATGGACATGGATGAGGACATGCCCATTTCATGAGATGGTTTTGGCCAAGGCTTAATCATTTTTAAGATGTCTTGGTCAAGGTATTGAGTGTATATTTCATAATGTGTATAATTATGAATTCCCTCATTAATATACTATGTATTTATAGTTTATATGAGTTTTCAACTACTAGAATATCCATGGTTATGTTTAATGGAATTGTTAAGGAGTTTTTTATTCTTGTCAAATTATGCAAAAGTATATTTTTATAGGCATTAATTTTTAGTTATTCATCCTGATTAGTGTTTATGTTTATATTTTCTTCAGATGTATTATTTTACCTTATAAATCATTTGATCTAACACCTTTCACATGTTTTATGTTTCCCTAGATTGCGAAGAGGTATATTTTGAAATAATTTCATGGATTATCTGGGAGATAATGTGTGATTCAGAAGAAGTTATTATGTTTTATTTTCCTTTAATGTTTTATTATCGAACTTATTAATTTATATTGTTTTCAAAATATACTAAACTATTCATTCCTCAGGATAAAAATTCCTTGTCAATATGAAAATGTAATAAAATAAATCTCTATATCTCGAAAAAAAGAAAAACAGAAATAATAAACTAATGGTAAAATGATTACACTGTAATGATGGAGAATAATAGATGATATAGGAAAACCTAAGAAGAAGAACGTACCATTAATCTAATTCATAATCAAATAATATTAAACTAGGGTAAGGGGCCTAGAACATCAAGTATAACCTTTGGGATTGAGATGCAGAAGGGTTTCACCATAAGAAGGATGAAATTAAGATACATGGAATCCATAAAACCACATGGACAGATGAATACATGATGTGTAACCCTTTCTCATAATTTATTTGGAAATAAATGGGATATAGTAAAAACATTCTAAATTAGATAATATTTAAATTTCCTGAATATTTTATGGTTTGTAAAAAATATTCACAATGTGTATAATTTTCACATCATATACTACTTCACATCCTTCAAATACTCATAAAAATGGTCATGAAATATTTACACATCATGTCATAAATTTACAAATTTTATAAATATTATGTAAAAACTTTTCTTCATTGTTTTTACTTCCGGATCACCCCACCCAATGACTTATAAACCATATAAAATCTTTATTAACCTATTTAACACATTTACACCATAACTCCAATAATTAAAATAAACATGATTTTCAGATCATTTGGTTATATTCCCAAATAAGGGATTTACATATTTTATCAGGACTCAATTATCATGATAAAATTACAAACTCAAAAAGGGACATAACTAGAAATATACATAACCTTACAACATCACCACCACATAACATATCATCCTAGAGCTACTTCGAGAATCACTATGGGGGTCTCAATGAATAACACTAGACACTTTGTTTAAATATCTAACTACTTATGCAATGTATCCATCTAAAAACACCCATTATTCCACTATACTATAATGATAGGTATTTCCCTACTTAATGATACCTATCACTACGGTCCAAAAACTATATTGGATTCTCCTAAGAGGCTTCTCCAACAGACGATTGATGTCATTTATGACCTCCAAATTAGATTATTTTGGATAATATCTAACAATATTGTATACTTGAAACATATCTTACATGGAACAATAGCATGGTGGAAAGTATAATTGGAACCCAACTAGACTTACCGTCTCCACCATGCCAAATGGTCCATAGTCCTAGGTGATAACTTTCCTTGTTTCTAGACATGGTGTTGTTGCATCCTAGGTGATAGATAATGGAATACCATATGTACAACCTAAAACTCTAAAGTTCATCTCCAACATTGAACATATTATTTATATATGTTTTGTGTGGTTACATAACTCTTTTTGGTCAACTAAATGAACTCAGCCATCTCATGCAGCAGACTTGGTCCAACATGTGCCAAACCTCTTGCCACAAACCAATAAATAAAATAATGAAATGGAATTCAATAAATGGCTTCGAAAGGATCCATCTGTACTAGTTTATAGAATCATTTGTTATTATAGAACTCCTTGATTTCCAAATGTGTCTTCCATAAACCATCAAAATCAGGTACATAGGCTCATAGAAAAGACATTAGTACATGAATATTCAACTCATATTTGCCCTTAATCTGAGGATGGTATAATTTACTTAGAAGAACACAAATTCCTTGATCTTTCTAGTGACCTTTCTTGAACTGTAATGTGAAATGATGAACTTTATTTGGAAAAATGATCATAGGAACACTATGAAATTAATATATCTCAAAAATGTATAGACTACCTAGATAATCACTTAATAAGGACTACATAATAGGAAATAAGTGGCATACCTTCCTCAATATATTCAATATCTCCCACACAACATCATTATTGGGAGGTTTCCAGGGTAATCCTGGAAATAAATATGTGGCGATATCATCTCATTTACACATTGGAATCAATATACTCCACAAAAAGACATAATTCATATGTTATTACATGAATGTTATATTTTACCTTCTATTTTGAATGGTTTAAAAATTTGTCTCATAATAATTTTATTAAAATATTCTGTATATTAAATTCATAGTTATTTAACTAATTAATATTTTTTTAATTGCGATATTCAAATAAAAGGTATGTAATTTGTTTTAATATTGGTATATTTTAAAATAATTTAATGTTACAATATTTTATATTTTATTATTTACTTGTGTATATTTTTTATTAATTTAAAAAAAATTCATCAGAGTGAAGGACCATTACTAGCCCATCAACCACATAAGTCCCCCATTTGGGTGAACCCCATAGGAAGGCGAGCTGAAGGATGCCCCATTGTGAGGTAAAAGAGTTTGGTTGGAAAAGTATTTGATTAATCATGTTTATGCCAATGTATATGGCTCATATATTGTATCCACATGAACTTTGGTTGGTATGACCCATTAGGTCGTTATTGGAATTTGTATTCTTGTATTTTAATATGAACTAAGCATCAATGTGCTCTAGATGTTATTCCAATCGACTAAATTATGTTCAATTTGATGTTGGATTCTCTTTTCAGTAGAAATTTTCTATTCAGTTGAAAATATGATATATAACATAGCCCTAGGATGTATTTCCCCTGGCATGTTCAATCATTTTTAAACCCCACATGTTCTTTTTGAAATCCTTCGCACTAGTGCTTCTCTTACATTGCTGTCTTTGGAAACCACTGGATAACAAGTATTCTTATGGACATAAAAAATATCATGGTCATTTCATATTTTTTTCTTGATTAATTCATAATCATATTTTTGTTATTTTACTTTCATTATGTTTCTTCCTTGGAGAATGTATCTTTCAATTTTAACTTGTTTGATCTCAATGTATCTCTTGTTATATTGTTTTCACTAGTTATCATGGTTTGAGTTTAATCATTTAATATAATTTATGTTCGTATTCTCCTAGGTATTATTTATATTTATTCAAAGATATTTACTATTTGTATCATGAGGAGTCACCATTGATAAATACCAATGGTGGATGTTGATTCATCATCTGAAAATACACGCAATGAATGTTGATCAACCACTGAAATAACCTAATGGTGGTTGAGTTAAGATATATTTGGGACATAGTGATGGGTTAGTGAACTAACAAAATGATAAAAGATATTTTTTTTCTATCCACTAGTTTCTTTATTTCATTTATGTACAATCCTTAATAGTTGTTTCTTCATGTGCCAACTAAATATTTTTCATCATCATTGGTTTCTTACTATAGATTTTTTTTTATTTTTTTAAAATAATATCTAATTTATTAGTTCATTTTCCCCCATTTCATTTATTCTGTAGAGTTCATGGAAAAAAACCATTAAGATCCAATTGTTTTGGTTTTAGGTATTAGTTTTCCTCTTTTTTACCATATTCTATTTTTTCATTTTTTGTTGTTATATTCATTATTTTTTAACTGACATTATTATTTAATTTTTAGTAGTTTAATTATATGTTTATCACCCTGATGTCTGGAAAATATTTTCAGTGAACCGTTATTGTGTATTTCGAATTGTATGTCCTGAATCACTATTGGCTTCAAGAAATGGTGCGTCATGAGTTACCACTAGACTTCCAATGTCAGTAAAATATTAAATTTCTTCTAATGAAGCCTTTGACTAGTAAGTTACATTAAATAAATTTATTGGTTGTGTTAATTAATATTTTATTTAAAATTACAATTTTGTGTCGCGATATATTTAGGCACTGTTTGAGATTTCATGGGGTGGGATATAAGATACAATTATAGGTTCTATTGGTAGGTCATAATCCACCATTCTCGATTGTTGTGGTGGGTCTAGATCCACCACTCATGATTTTTAGTAGTGGGTAATGAGTCACCGTGAATAAAATCAGTCCACAGTTACATAATATTTTTTGTGATTAAAATTTTTATTTGTTTTTTAATTGATATTATTAAAAATATTTATATTTATAAAATATTTTATAATTTTATGTTGAATGAAATTTTTCTAATATGTAAAAAAATAATTTTAAAATAATTTTACCAAATATTTGCAATCAACTTGTAGTTCATGAAATGCTCTATTTTTTAAAACATTCTTGCTTTAAGTATAATATATGGATTATAAAATAATATAATTTTTTATCATATTAAATTTATTAAAATTGTATTTATAACAATATTAATTGTTTCATATTAATATTTCGTGAAGAAAACTAAATCTGGAATGCATTCTGTATTATTCATGTATGACTTTAACAACAAATGAAAACAACCATATTGTTATATTGTTATTCATTAACATTTTAGGTGAAGATATTTGAAAAGGACATGATACTTGTGGATTATTTAGGGATCCATGATACATCTTCAAGGCATAATAATATTACCATTACAGATCATTCAAGAGATTTCTTCTGATGCATCTTTGATATTCTACAAATCTCAGTTGTTAAAAAACATATACAACTCTTAAAATTATTATATGATCACCTAAGGAATACATATTAGACATAATTTCCTTCCATGTGATCAAATATCATTTAGATTAAACGTATTTGAAATTCTAATCATCTTATATATTTCGTGTATTGTTTATTTATGTAATTTTATTTATTTCAATTTGTATTTTTTTGTCATGAAGTATAATTTCCCCATTAAAATAATGTATCCTTATCTATGGAAAATAATCCATATAATATGATGATTTGTTTGTTAATCCTGATCAAAATTTTGCTATAACATTTTATATTGGGATCCTAGATAAATGAAAATATTGTCATATGGGTTGTATAAACATCAAGGTTTGAAACAATGTTCTCGCACCATTAAAAATGAGTTTCTTAGTGGGTACTAGTCTCTTAGATTAGTATAAGATATTGAGGAGTTGAATAAAATACTCATGATCCTAACCAATATAAATATTTTGTTAATTTGTTTTTATTTCTACCACAACATAACTAATGGAAACTTCCCTCACCATTGATTAATATTGTATAAAATATGATTTTTTAATCTTTAAACTTTTAATGAGAAAATTCATCCCTAGATAGTCATATTTTCCATCCCTAATGGTACAATAATTGGTATCATAGATTGAATCAACACAATTATAATATTTTCCTATATAAATTATTAAGAATATTATTTAAAAAAACTCATTTTTAACTTCATGATAATATAATATCATAGACATAATAGTCAAATGATCAAAGGAAAATAGCTCATTTATGATGGAAGGTGTTAAGGCCAATGATGACTTAATACCACATAATTCCATATTATTTGATGGGATTGATTATGGGTAATGGGATGATAGAATGTAATACTTATTTAAATAACTTATTGTGGATCACTGTACGGATATCGAAAATCCATATGAGCTAACTAAAATAAATATAGAAACATCAGTTGGTAATGAAATGCTAAAATATATTTTTAACTTCAAAATTAAAAATATTATTTATTATGATATAAGTTGAAGTGTCTATTTAAATGTTTTATCTTGAATTATATCCCAATATATATGAAGGATAATCATGGGAACATTATGAAAATGAAAATCTGAAAAGAACCAAGGTAGAAATGCTCTGATAAGAATACATGGACTTCAAGGTGGGATTTAAAGAATTTTGTAACCATAAGTTCCATAAATTTACTAGTATAACTAACGGTATGAGTGCTCTTGGATAATTATTATACAACACTAATCATGTGGAATGTCTAATGAGGGATCTTACAAATAGACGTAATGAAAATAATGTTTCCATTGATAGGAGTACGAATATCAAGGAGTATACTTTAGAAGTTCTCATAGTATATCTACTAAATTATGATTTTGAACTCAAGAATATTTATTTTTAATATTAAACTAAAAGAAAATATATTTCATATAAATAAATTTTTTTGATACCTATAATTCCACTCAATTTGAGTGCAATTAAAGTGATAAGGAGACTTTTCACTTTAGTAGTATGTTTTTCAAATTCATGAAAAACAAGGGTTGGAAGAGGTAGTTGAAGATGTTTTCCAATAATAAATATATGAAATATAATGATACTAAAAATAAGGATGATTCTAAATTAAAATTTTACCCATGTATGAAGAAATGCTATAGAAGGAAAAATTTCACTAAACAAAAACGTACAAATAAAGAAAAAGAAAAAACAATAATGGGAAAATAATCATTGTTTTGTGGTTGGTACTGCTCATATAGTTCTGAATTTGATAGTGATTCTCTATATGAAAATGAGATAAAGAATATTTGGTAGATGGATTTTAAATTCTGATTTAATGATTATCTCCTTACACAATCAATAACTCCTACAAATGATTATCATAATTATTATTTTGGAAATAAAACTAAAATTGTTTTTGACTAATTTTTTTATTCTAATATGAAAAATAAAAAAGATAAGAAATTTATTAAATAAAATGAATAATTAATGAGTGATAGAGATTTAATAATTTAAATGTATATAAATTTAAAAAATAAGAAAAATAAGTTGAATAAATTTAAATTCATTAATATGTTATGTTACCTGAAAAATGTATTTTATCTTTCACCACACAAAAAACAAAGCATATCTAGTGTTGCACAAAATATTGAGTCCCTTTGATTATTTACGTGACATGCAGGGCCATGTTTTACATGTCATCAATATACTATTAATATTATAATTATCACCCAAAAATTGTACCACCATGAATGAATATGATTCACTAAATTATGAAAATATGGTTCAAACATGTTTATAAAAGATATTCATTGGTTTTAAATTACTTATAAATTAAAATAACCATTTGAATATTAATGGTGTGTTTTCCTGGAAATCATTTTTTAAAAATAATTGTATTTTATCTAAATAAATTATGTAAATCACTATTAGTGAAATTAAATAATGAAATTTAAATTTTATATATTTAAATAAATTATTTTAAATTCATAATTTTTTTAATATTCTTAAAATAATAATAAATACATAATTTAGCAGAAAAACCAATATATTTTGAAATAGTAGTTTTACTACCTTTTAATAGATAACATAATATAAATTCAATCATTGAATACGTTTAAATTTTTAAGTGAAAAAATTAAAATAATTTTTGAAAGTGAAATATCAAAATTTTTGTTCTGTGAATTTTTGATATTTTTCTGGGAACTATTATATTTTTATGAATAGTGAATAATACAGAATTTTATTTAAAAACAGAATTTTCATCAAATATATTTTTATCATAAAATTATGTTTTTATTTTATTTCAAATTATAACATGATATATTTTATACAATTTAACCCAATATATTCTATTTAAAAATAATTTACATTGAATTTGAATATATTATGTTAGAAATTTTTAAAACATTTTTTACATTAAAAACCCACATTGTCGTCCAATTTGCAAGATTAATTTTAATTTATTTTATTCCTCTAAGGTTATTTATATGTTTAAAAATGGATTAAATATTTTTAGAATCATAATAATTTATTATTTATAAAATTTTAATTTTAGTTTTTAACAAAAAAATATTAGTGGTTTTGATTAAAATTAATTATAGTGATTAATTTAATTTATTTACATAGATATTAAAATTTAATATGATGAGTCAAATATCATAGAGACCTGTAAAAAAGATTTTTTATAGCCCATATTACTACCATATATCATGTTTTTAAAATTTTATGACTTATTGGGATGTATGTTCGAGAAAGTGATATATATATATATTATGTTTTCTAATGAAAAAGAAAAAAAAATATACCTTCCTTGATTTTAATTCTTATAAATATTCAAAGTATGGAAGAAGCTACATATTTTCTATTATAATCATAATATTGAATGTAAAATAATTTTTTATTATCTTCAGAAATTTTCTATTTTTTTATAGTTTAATTATTTACATTAAACTATTAATAAATGCTAATGCCTGAATTATATAGTTAATAATTAAATAAAATAAAAAATGTTAAAAACATTACAAGGAAATTAAATTTGATGAATAAATCTGTTCCATTATTTTTAAAAATTAATATGATATTTAACTATATTTTAAAATAATATATTATAATTTTATCATTCTCTTAATATTTTTTAAAATTATGTTCAGTAAATAATGTCAATATTAACAGTAACATAATATTATAATAAATGGTATTTTATTAAATGATCTAAAAATAATGACAAAATTATGCCTTTGGATTTTTTTTGTAAGTGTTTATAAATATAAAATATGGAATATTAATTTACCGATTTTTTTTATAATTATTTTATTGACTAATATATAGTAAAAACATTTCTATAATTTCTTATGTATAAGTAGTGTTTTTCATGTTACATATGCTTATTTTAAAATAAATATCCAAAACACATGTGATTTATATTTGTAAAATTATATATAATGATTATAATTAATTTTTATATATTTTCGAATAAATATCACTTTAATTTATTTTATATTTATAAAGTCCATATGATAGGAAACATGTTTCATTAATAAAAACTCAAATGATAAAAAAATACTTATACTTATAGAATAATGAAAAAAATGATAAAAATAAATTTATTTTTTGCTGGTATGAATCTTTCTGTACTATAAATCTCATTTACTCTATTTTTCTATTTTTGAAGCATATGAGGTAAGGGATAACTCTCAATATTGGTTACCTTTTGGTATTTAAAAATATACAACTCCTCCACCAATATAAAAAAAATTCTCCCTTCCAATTTCCGAAACCTATAATGAAATTTTTTATCCACCAAATAGGGAAAAAAATAATACCCCAAAATCCCTAAACTCATCCTAGATACCTCACTTTGGGAATAAATCCAACGAATTAATCCTTTTGGTGAAAATGAGATAGAGTTACCCAAAAAGAGGTAACATTATTCAAATGTGATTTTATTATTTATTTCATTCTCCACTCATTAAAATGTTTTTATTCCATTATTCAATTATAAAAATTGTACCCTAAAAATAAAAAGTCTTTTATTTTATGTGTTTGACCTACACCCACACAACATTCTATTAAATGGGTAACAAACATACCATTTATGTGTATGGTGAACTACAGACTCACAAAATGATGATGTTTATTTTTCCTTTACCACCTATCATGGATTGGAATTATGATGGATATCCTATTTTAATGTGATATATTTGATATTAATTTTGTCTTAAAACATATTTAATTTTTATATTACATATATCATTATGTGGTCCATTTTTTGTAAATATGATAACATTGATTGTGTACATTTGGACTACCACCTCTTAAAAGTGATTTGATAAATTCACATGTTACATGGAATGAATAAACGATGGATTTAATTATTATTTTAGGGAATAAATGAAATATATATTATATTAATGAAGAAATTAAATTTTTATAAACATAATATATCATTTTTTTATTACACTTTCACACACTGAAAAATTTATAATTCCGTTCTTGGTCGTGTGGACTAGCGCCTCTTCATGAGATAGACCACTTGGTTTTAATATTCATTATTATCATTGATTTCTATTTTTAAATAATATAATAGATACATATATCTCAGTATCCTTGTTTTAGCTTCACACTTCTTCACTAAGTACCTATTATATTCAAGATTATAAAACAAAGGGATGTTAGTTCCAATGAGATATAATCTAAATATTTCTAAAGGAATTAAAAATGGTGAAAACTATTATTCTTTTCTTATATAGTTGAATTTATCCTCATATGAGGTTCCTGGGGAATTGGAAATGACTTATGGCCTACCCTCAATTAACATATAATGGAATTCTCCAACTACATAGTTAGAATCAATACAATGTATCTCAAATGATTCTTCCTGATTTAATAGATACATTACTCATGGAGTAATCAATATCCTATTAAAATCATAAATTAATTTCCTAAATTATCCTTTGAAATAAAAATCAGAATCTATCAATTTTAATATAGATATGTGAAGGGAAATATTATTGGAATATTAGATAATCCTTCCGTAGAATCTTGCATGTCATAAAAATGATCTATCAATCATCACACTGGTTGGGAAAGGAAATGACTTTATCACATTAATTTTTTATTCTTCAACTTATATTACATTTTGGGAAATGATATTCCCAAGTAAAATTCCTCTCAATACCATGAAATTCCCCTTTTCAAATTCAAGACATTATTTTTTTCAATTCATGTTTTCAAAAATCATTTCTATATATTTCAAACAATAGTCAAAAAAATTTACACAACTGTGAAATCATCCAAGAAACCATCCTCGAAATCATCTATGTGATCTAAAAATATACATAACAGAAATCTCTAAATCGAACCTAGATCAATACATAATCCAAATGGAATCCTTTTTTGTGAAAAATTACAGAAAGGACAAGAAAAAGTGATATTCACTTGATCATCATGAGAAATATATACATTTAAATAAATTGAAAATCTATCTAAAGAGTAATAAGGAGTTCTCTCATCACACCGCACTAACATCAGGTCAATTAAAGTTATTGTAAATTGATCTTCTTAGTGATTATATTCAATTTCCTAAAATCTATACACAATCTCTAGCTATTATGAATTCTTAAAAAGATTAATTCTTCATTATCAACCGTCATAATGGTTAGGCCAGTTTTATTTGGATCTACATGGATGCACCTAATTAATCGCGAAGCTTAGATTTTATTGATGATCCCATCTTTAAATATATTTTCATTCTCCTTCTTCGAAACTTCCATCATGGTGGGATTCAACTTCCTTTTGGGCTGTCAGACAAGTTTGGAATATCCCTTAAGAAGAATTCTATGTGATCATATTTTTGGGTTTAAACATTGTATATCACCTAATATTATACCTTTTTTTATAATTTTTCACTCAAATCTTAATCAAGTATTTTTCGTGAGATTAAGATAGATTAGTAGAAATTTTCACTCGTAATTCATCTCCCTATTTAAGGTATACATATTTCAAATAATTGGGGAGTGTTTTTAATTTTAAATCAGTGGTTTTCTCATGTGATTAAATTATTTTGAGTTTCCCCACATAATAAAATTTGAAAAATTACACACAAGTAATTATATTATCATATTCGTAATTTAACAAATATAAAATGAAATTAGATTTTACCTCTTCCTACAAAATGAAATCCTAATATATTGTAGTTTTAGAATCTATATATTCAATGATATTTTCAATAGATGAAAAATGTCCTAAGGATAAGAATTAGTTGATCATACCTATTTCTCCAATGTATTCTCTTCCAATATAAAGGGAGAGTGAAATGAGGGAGTTCTTAACATATAGGTGCCTAATAGATTTAAAAATATTTAAGTGGACAATGTGTTCTCCACACTCCATGGTGAGGGTCCCTTCATTGACAATGGTGATTGTTTTGGGAATCTTCAAGAAATATATCCCTAAAATTATGGGTGAGTGTTAAGAGATACTATCTTATTCTAAATTCATCACATCAATATCAGGTGGGAATAATAGATCTTAGACATTCACCAGGACATCCTCTAAAAATCAAACTGGGAAAATTGTTCATCTCTTTACATGTTGGACCACTAATCTTATTGGATTCATGTATCCCATGTTAAAATAATTTTATTCTAAGTGAGTAAATAAATTAATATAATCACATATATCACGGAAATAATTAGAAAAATATAATTAACTGGAAGTTCATAGAATGGATAATATCCCTGGATCATGACATTTGGTTGGAAACTATGGTGTAATAGTGTCTGCGACACTAATTCCCAAATTTATCCTCCCATTCCATCGAATTCTAAAAATCCTAGTGTAAATGTCCTAAAAATTATAGAATAATTTCTTATTTCATTGATTTCTTCATGTTGGTGGATATTTGTGTCTATTTTCTCAACAGTTTCCACAATTTCTTTTTAAACCACTTCTTCCTACAACCTCTTTGATTCAGTCGTCCTTGATAGAAATAGTGGGGGTAAATCTTTCTTTTCTATTTTTTCCTTTATAATAGTGAGTATATTATATTATTCCATGGACTATCCTTATCCTCATCCTCTTTATTCTATTCTTATCGATGCATTTTTAATGAGTTATTTGAATTCCCAACTTCATTCTACCTTATACCAAGTGGTCTTCATTCGGTCTCAATGATGACTGGTGGTTGGAATTTGTTTCCTCGTATTATTTGTATAATGAAAAGATTCACCATTATTCTAGGATTATTTATTAAGGTAGTTTCATTATATGTTTGGTTCTGATGACCACGAGACTTTAGAACTTCCTAAAAAATCATTTATAGTGTCCTTCAGCATCTTATACACAGATTTCATCTCATAGTTTTGAATTAGAGGTTGTGAACATGTTAATGGATACTTACATGTTGTTTGGAATGTGTTTGGTATTTTTTAAGAGGTCTGGTTATAAGATTTATTTTGTTTAAAATGTGGTGGGGTCTATAATTAGGTTTGGGTTTGAAAATGAATTTAGTATGTGGGTGTATCCCCATTCTATCGATTTCAAAATCCATACCGGACTTGTTTTGCCTCTCTCCATCCTTGATTTTACTTGAACCTCCTTAGATGAAAGTATTCTTTACAACATTCCATTTTTTATATATCATAATACTGGTCATTGAAATGGTCAGGTGATGTGAATAAACCACATACCTTGTCTGGTTCTTATTTTTCACTCACTTGTTTTAGAGCCATCTATCACAAAAAAAGTTATCTCTTAAATACATGTATTCAATAATGGATATGGATGAGAAGTTATGTAAATACCTGGAAATTTCATGGGATTTTTTTTCTTAAATTCTTTGGAATTTTACGAGTCAGCAGTTTCTGACGGTGCCTGATTCTGAGGCCCAATGTGCTTGAAATCAATTTCAGAAGTTTTGTTCAAGTATGTTTAATAAACATACGTGCGGGTTTTTATATCATTCGAACCGGTGCTCGGAATTTAAATATGTGGACACCGATGAACTCGAAGAGCCATTAATGGCTTAAGGATACCTTTACCACAATTGTGTTTGGTCGAGAGTAGAAGTTATAATTTTGGGTTTCATAATAAAATAAATAAAATTGTTGTGTTACACAATTTTATTTTTAGATGGTAGTTTTTATCACTTAAGGGTGGTTGGTGGTGTGGCCCACCCCCACATAAGCTCTCATGAGAGGATAATGTGTGGTGGGGACCACATGAACACTATCCCTTTAAACTCTCTTGAAACCCCATTGAACTCTTAGAATTCCATGTTTTAATTTTTTCCAACACTCCACCATTAATGTAGTGAATTTATTCGATTTTAATTCATGTTTTCTTGAATCCATCTCTCCAAATTTAATCTAATGTGTTGTTACATTTTATGAGGGATAACTCTTGAGTTTTGTGCCATAAAAATAATAAAGAACAATATCTATTATTTTTGTCTTAACTTCTTGGTGGAGAGCTAAGGAAAAGAAGGAGAAGAGTGAGAGCCTTCTTCCAAAAACGAAGGACATCCTCTCTCGACAATGAACTGTGACGCCCACGAAGAACGCCCATCTTATTTTCTCTTCTGGCACATCAAGGGGGAAGACGTCGACCGCAGAGATCATCACCAATGACTAACGACCTCTTCCTCTAATGTTGACAGAACAATATCCGTCTTATGTGATGCCGTCTTCTGCGACGCTCATCTTCCGTGGATCGTCGACGCACAACATCAAATACAAGGTATGGGGATATGTTTAATATTAATTAAATAAAATTTTACCTCATTCTTTGTTGAATACCTTGGTTCGTCAATGGATAAATGTTATCATCTAATACGGAGGGCGTGGGCCGAAGTAAAACAGCCATACATTCCTCCGCTTCTTGTTGGTTTATTTGGAAACAAAGCCGGAGCTGGAAGGGGGCGGTGCCATCGTATCGTGCCAGAGGAAGAGACCAGAGCCATGGGGCGGCGAAGAACGAAGGAGGCAGAAATAGAAGGTCGCGACTAGGCTGGGTCGTGGCGGTGTAGGACAGGCACCGTCGCACTGGCCGCGTGGAGGAAACCGCGACCTATGGTAAGGTCCACTCGAATGAAGTGAACTGGCCCGCTGTAGCCAGCCAGGCTGGAGGACCGTGGCGCCCCCTTGGCGCCACGCTGTAGGAAGACTACGGCCCGCTGGGCAGCCCACTTTGCAGGGTGAACCGGCAGGCCGCCTGCTTGCTGTGCTAGGAAGACCGTGGAACCTCATGGAACCACGCTGTAAAGGAACTGAGGCACGATGTGCAGGCCACTCACGCCTGAAAAAACCAGACGGCATCAGCTAGCCGGGAAGCAAGGAGGGGCGGTGCTACTCGGCACCGTTAGGTGAGCCGAACCGGCCTACAACTGCGGGCTGGGTCGGTGGGTGGGACACCCCCCACTGGGCCGGCCTGACCACCCGAATCAGGTCAGACCTACCAGGGTAGGTCCCTGGGTGGGCCACGCTCCATCGGGCCGGGCTGACCGCCAGCCGGGTTGGACCTGCCAAACTGAGTCGAGCCGACCCGCCAGCCACAAGGCTTGATGTGTCGGACCCGTTTCGCTTAAACGTAAATAACTTCTAGACCACACGACTGATTGATGCGCCGTCTATAGCAATGGGATCCTTGTGACGAGACGGTACTTTTCCGATACTCTAAGTGAGTTTTGAACAACTTTATAAAATGACTGGGTTTGCAACGAGCATAATTCCAACCGGGCCCCTGGAACAAAAAAACCAATAAGTCTCAAACCGAGCTCCCTATTGATGCGCTGTCTGTTGCCATGGGTTCATTTTGATGAGACGAAACTTTGTGATATGTCAACTCTGTACATCATGATAGTTTATGTATCGACCACTTTGCTCGAGGAGCGGACCCTCTCAGAATCGAGCGTGTTGTGTGTGAGGACCTTAGTGTTGGCTGTGACTGCGACGACTACTATACTGGGACCCTCTGTGGGTTCGATAGTGATGACTAATGTATTGGGATACTCTTTGGGTTCAGCTGCGATTACTACTGTACTGGGATCCTATGTGGTTTTGGTAGCGACAACTACTCTACTGGGATCCTCCATGGGTTCGTCAGCGATGACTACTATACTAGGATTCTTTGTGGGTTTGACCGCTTAGATGAATCTGTGACTACATATGATCACCTCTATCACTATACGAAATATGTATACATGTGTGAGCTGTGAATTGAATTTCAATAATTATCATCGATGTGATTGAATTTACTTTTTCTGTGGACTGGGATGTGCTTGGGCTCGAGAGTTGGTGTCAAACTGAGTTTGATAACATAGGTATATGTATGGGAATATACCTATGTAGGGTTGGTTGATACTTCGTGGTTGTATCTTTCATCTATGGATATCCTTCATGGATTCTGGGATACCTTAAGGGGTCTTAGAGTCCCTACTGAGTATCCTTATAGTCACCCCTACATGGGCTATGCCCACACTTCGTTGTGTTGGTTGTAGACGATTGGAAGCACAGATTGAGGTAGAGACTTGTGGAGTTGGACGGTACCCAGAGGTAGACCACTTGGCGAGACGTACATGGAGAGGACGGATGGACCTGAGGTGCTGAAGAGGCCATATGTACCCACCCTTCATGTGGGATTTCCGGAGGATGACTCAGTAGTTTCCATTTAATTTTCTATAGTTTTTCTTTAATATTGGGATTGTATTTCCGGCCCCTTTCCTTTCAGTACCTTATCTTGTATTCAGTTCTACCTAGTGTTTATTTCTAGTTGTTACCTATTTTTCTTGTGTTTAGACTATGTGTGTGTTACAGGTTAAAAGGAAATTCCTTCCCTTTTTCGGGATTATTCTTTTGGTGCTAGTCGCCATCCCCTGGCCTATAGAAGACGGGCTTGGGGTAGTCACGACATGGGCCCCGAGGATGGGTTGTGACAAAGTGGTATTAGTGGAGTCGGTTCTACCACAGAACTCAAGACTCTGATCGTTATTTTCTATGAACAAATAGTGTTACGAGTATTGAGTTTGGTTTTTAGTCAAGGGAGTCTAGTGTTGGTGTGGCGGTCGACGTACCCATACACCGGGACCCTAACCTATGATTTTCGATTCAGTACACGAAAACACCGATTTCATGTGTAGTTCCTTTGTGATTACTTTGTGTCAGCTCACTATGTATACTGTTCTAACTGTGGAACACCTATTTCATTTCAGTATGGCCCCACAAATGTTTTCAGCTAGGGTTCCAAGTTACATATGAGATGGTAGCCCACTGAGCGACGAGGCCTCGGTATAGGGCCCCATCACCGCGGAGGTACCAGCAGTACCACTACCTACTGGGCCACCAATACCACCATCTCCAATAGCAGAGAGTGCATGCCATCTGAGTGCATTTCATGAGTTCCAGTGCCAGAGGCTGCCCAGGTTTTTGGGGAGAGACAGACCCACATGTAGCTAAGGATTGGCTAGATGTTGTCGTGAGAGTTTTCAGATTGGTAGGGACACCATCCGACCTTATGGTGATCCTTTCCATGAGTCCCCTGCACACAGAAGTAGGTAGATATTGGAGCCTGATTCTCCAGGTTCATGAAAAAGCGTCTTTGCTTTGGACAAACTTCAAGAGTCTCTTCCACTCAAATTTTGTTCCATCCACCCTTCGTGTGGTGCAGATTCAAGAGTTACAACCTCTGCAGCAGGGCATCATGACAGTAGCATAGTACTCAGCGAGGTTCATCGACCACTCATGCTACTCCATGGATATGGTATGAGACCCGTTCTGCAGGCCTTAGACCTTTGAGCAGGTACTCATGATTGAGATCAGGGCTTTGAATATTCCCCTTAGCATCCCGACCTAGGTGGGGGTGCTAGAGCTAGGCCTTCTAGTGGAGAGTTTCTTCGTTGAGTAGTCACTAGCGGCGAGACCCTCCGCCTGAAGACACGTGGCGGAGTCTTCTGCAGCCGGTGGTAGAATGTTGATACAGAGGTCCATGCAGACCAATCCATCCGGTGAGAGACCTCATGATATAGGTTCAGTTGTGTGGGGCACACGATACAGAGCCAACCATACGAGGGGTAGGTAGTGCTATGCCTGCGGCGGGCAGGGTAACATGGCTCGAGACTGCCCGACCCACCATGAGGATGAGCAGAATATAGTAAAGGTTCCTCACAAGCGGAAGCAGAGGTTTGATCATGGTGGTCCGCTGGGAGCAGGAGAACGTGGTAGAGGAGCTGGATGAGCGGCGGGTGGTGGACGACGTTTCGAGGCTCTACCACCACCACCACCAGGAGGTCCACCCCGACCACAGGGGGTTGGCGGACAGAGTCAGGCTCAGCTACAGGGAGTCAAGGCCTATGACCATGGCACACCTTAGATGATTTGAGGTACTATCTATGTCTTCTCCACCCTTGCTGTAGTACTTATAGACACAAGGGAAAGTCATTCTTTTATTGCTTGTTCCCTTGTTCGGAGCTCAAAGATTATGACGGAGCCGTTGGCTCGATCCTTACTGCTAGAGACTCCTACTAGAGTAGACTCAATGATTTCACACTAGTTTCGGCAATGTGAGCTTACTCTATGAGGAGAGAGATTCTACTGAGATGTTCTTGTAGTGGCATCGAGGCCTTATGACGTCATCTTCGATATGGACTAGTTATCTATTGTTCATGCTCAGATTGACTGTATTAGGTGCAAGGTGTGATGTATCTGCACGGATGGGACCAGGTTCACCTTCACCGGCAAGAAGGGAGCCTTTGCAGTGTCGGATGGACTTACGCAGAAGAGGGGGTATCCAATCACACATCATCTGGCTAGAATCATCCTCGAAGTAGTTGATGTACGGAGTCCGTGTTTTCCTGTTGTGGTGGATCAGTACGCGGATGTTTTCCCTGATTACATTCCAGGACTACCTTTTCATAGAGAGGTATACTTCTACATTGACCTTTACCCTAGGAAAATGATGATATCTACTCCATCATATTGGATGGCTCCTACTGAGCATCGTGAGGTGCAGGTACAACTAGAGGACTTGCAGGGGAAGGGATTTATTTGACCCAGTGTTTCAACCAGGGCATCTCTAATTTTGTTCACCAAGAAGGTGGATAGGAGCTTGAAGCTATTGGTCAAATACCATCACCTGAAATAGGTGAATGTGAAGAAAAAGTACCCACTCCCGAAGATTGACGACCTCTTTTAATAGGTGAAGGGAGAAAAATGGTTCTCAAAAATAGACTTCAAGTCAGGCTACCACCAGCTCAGAGTTTGAGACGAGATGTGTAGAAGATGGCCTTCAGATGTCAGTATGGCCACTATGAGTTCTTGGTTATGCCCTTAGGCGTATCCAACGCTCCAACATTGTTCACAAGTCACATGAAAATGAACATTCAGCCTTACCTCGATCTCTTTTTCGTAGTCTTCATCGATGACATACTAGTTTACTCGACTACTAAGGATGATCACGCCTACCATTTGTAGGTAGTACTAGAAAAAATCCGAGAGAACTAGATTTATGGTAAGCTATCAAAGTGCCAGTTCTGGATTCAAGAGGTTCATTTCTTGGGACACATCATTTCTAAGGCTGGAGTAGCAGTGGATCCAGCAAAGATCGAGGCATAATTTATTGGGATCCTCCCAGGAGTGTGATGGAGGTGCGGAGTTTACTGGGTCTGGCTGGGTACTATCATTTGTGCCAAACTTCTCCAGAGTTGCAGCACCACTTTTATCTTTGAATAAGAAGGGGAAACCCTTCATGTGGTCAGAGAGATTCCAGAAAAGCTTTCAATAGCTGCGGCAGAGGTTGACCAGTGCACCCATCTTGAGGCAACCGAAGGAGGGAGTTGGGTACATAGTTACTACGATGCATCTAGGACTGGACTCGAGCATGTCTTAATGCTGGAGCAAGAATTGGTCGCGTATGGTTCACAGAAGTTTAGAAAACACAACCAGAACTACGCTACCCATGGCATGGAGATTGCAAAAGTGGTCTTCGCCTTGAAAATGTGGCGGCATTATTTGATGGGAGAGCATTTTGCAGTATACTCTAACAACCAGAGTCTCATGTACATCTTCTCGCAGAAGTACCTGAACGTGATACAATGGCGATGGCTTGAATTACTACAGGAAAATGACTTCGAGATAGTATATACTCCTAGGAAGGGGAACATTGTAGAAGATGCTCTCAACAGGAGATCATGAATTTAGATTCTAGGAGAGACGACAGAGCAGCTGGTCGCATTGCAGATATCCTTTTTGGATAGAGATGGAGCAGCCTTTATGCAGTCCCTCACAGTCAGTCCTCCACTTATTTAGTGATTCAGAGAGGCACAACATGGGGACGTTGACTGTGAGGTGCGACGTGCTTAGATATCCTCAGGGTAGACACCTGATGGGTTTTATGAAGGTGGGGAGCACACCATCCTCTTCAGAGGATGTACCATGGTACCATTTGAATTACCAACGGATGTTTTGAGAGAGTTCCACTCTTTCCCTCTAGCGGTACATCCAGGTGTGGAGATGATGTATTAGGACCTTGGAAGAAAACATTTGTGTATGGGTATGAAGAAAGCAGTAGCAAAGTTTGTCTCTCAATGCCTCATTTGTCAGCATGTGAAGGCGGAATACCAGGTTCCAAAAATCCTGGTTCATCCCTTAGAGGTTCCAGAGTGGATGTGGGATAGGATATATATGGATTTCGTGACGGAGATTCCATGTAAATCCAGAGGAAACGACTCTATCTTGGTGATCGTAGACCGACTCACCATGTCGGTTCACTTCCTACCGATCAGAGAGAAGGGCTCGGTAGAGATCTTGGGACGTCTCTACGTTCATGAGATCATACGGCTTCATGGTGTGACATCGACTATCGTCTCCGATAGAGATGCTTGTTTCACTTCCCGGCTATGGAAGGGGCTACAGGAGGATTTTGGCACGCAGCTTCACTTGAGCACCGCATTCCACTCTCAGACGGATGGTCAGACTGAGAGGACCATTCAGACTCTCGAGGACATGCTCCATGAATGGGTTCTCAGGTTTGGTCGCAGCTAATAGGATTACTTACCCTTGGAGGAGTTTTCGTACAACAACAGTTACCACTCCACCATAAGGATGGGTCCTTATGAGGCATTGTAGGTCAACCTTACAGATCACCTCTGTTCTGGACTGACCCAGGGGAGTCCTCACTTGTAGGACCATCGATGGTGCATGCTACGATGGAGAAGGTACAAATCATACAAGAGCGGATGAAGACTCCACAGAGCAGACAGAAGTCATATGATGAAATGAGATGGAGACCATAGGAGTTTGAGGATGGTGACCACGTCTTTCTACGAGTATCACCTCGACGAGGTCTACAGAGATTTAGCCGGGGTGACAAGTTATCTGTACGATTCATCGGACCTTTCCAGGTCCTCAGCAGAGTAGGAGAGGTGGATTATCGCCTGTCCCTTCAACCTCAGTTGCACCAGGTGCACGACGTCTTCCATGTATCTCATATGAGGAGATACGTGCATGACTCGTCCTTCATCATTGACCATGGGGATATGGACATTAATGACATGGAGACATTCATAGAGGTTCCAGTGGAGATTGAAGATCGACAGGAGCGGGTCCTGTGTGGACAGTCGATTACCCTGGTACGTGTTCGCTGGCAGTAAGGGGACCTCCATGAGAGCACATGGGAGAGGGAGGCTCAGATGCATGCTCAGTACCCCTTTTGGTTTTCATAGTATATGTTGTATCTTTATGGGGACGTAAAGCCCTGCGGTTGGGGTAATGTAAACACCCATAAATTTCGATTAATTTTTTTTCTTAAATTCTTTGAAATTTTACGAGTCCGCAGTTTCTGATGGCACCTGATTCTAAGGCCCGATGTGCCTGGATTCAATTTCTGACGTTTTGTTTGGGTGTGTTCAGTAAACATATTTGTGGGTTTTTCTATCTTTCAAACCAGTTCATGGAATTGAAATCTGAGGACATCGATGAACTCGCAGCGCCGATATTCACTTAAGGACACCTTTATTGTAATTGTTTTTGCTTGATAGTAGATGTTATAATTTGGGGTTTCATAATAAATTATATAAAAATGATATGTAACAAAATTTTATTTTTACATGGTGGTTTTTATCTCTAAAGGGAGGTTGGTGGTGGGGCCCACCGACACATATTCTCTCAGGAAAGAATAATGTGAGGTGGGGCCCACATGAACATTATCACTTTAAACTCACTTGAAACCCCCTTGAACTCTAGGAATTACATGTTTTAATTTTTTCCAACACTCCACCATTAATGAAGTGAATTAATTCAATTTTAATTCAAATATTTTTAAATCCATATCTCCACATTTAATCTAATGTGTTGTCACTTTTTATGAGGGATAACTATTGAGGTTTGTTCCATAAGAATATTAGAGAACAATATCTATTATTTTTTGCTTAA
The DNA here is from genome assembly GCA_963277665.1 of Viscum album. NCBI lineage: Eukaryota > Viridiplantae > Streptophyta > Magnoliopsida > Santalales > Viscaceae > Viscum > Viscum album. The sequence goes on from OY728133.1 coordinate 625,571,191, forward strand.
CTTCTTGGTGGAGAGCTAAGGAAATGAAGGAGAAGAGGGACATCCTTCTTCCAATGATGAAGGATGTCCTCTCTACACAAATAACGACGACGGCCACGAAGAACGCCCATCTTATTTTCTCTTCCTTTGCATCAAGGGAGAAGATGATGACCGTGGAGATCATCACCAATGACTAACAACCTCTTCCTTCGATGTTGACGGAACGATATCTGTCTTATGCGATGCCGTATTCCACGACACTCGTCTTCTGCGGCTAGTCGATGTGAAACGTCAAATACGTGGTAGGGGGTATGTTTAATTTTAATCAAATAAAATTTTACCTCATTCCTCTTTTAATACCCTAGTTCTTCAATGACCAAATTTAATCATCTAATACAGAGGGCGCGGGCCGAACCAACATGACCTTGTGTTCCTCCATTGCTTGTCGTTTATTTGGCGATGAAGGTGGATCCAGAAGGGTACTGTGCTGTCGCACCACACCGGAGGAAGAGGACATGACCATGGGGAAGGGGCGAACAAAGGAGGTGGCAACCGAAGGTCGCGGCTATGCCAGGCCATGGCGGTGGAGGACAGGCGCTGTCGCGCCGGCCGCGTGGAGGAAACGGCATCCCGTGGTGATGGCTGCTCGGATGAAGCAAACCTGTCGGCCATAGCCGGTAGTGTAGGAGGACCATGGTGCCCCCTTGGAATCGTACTGCAGGGAGACCACAACCCATTGTGCAGCCTGTTTTGTAGGGAGAATCGGATGGCTGCCTGCTGAACAGGCTGGAAAGTCCGTGACGCCTCATTGCGCCACGCTGCGAAGGAACCGCGACCAGCTGTGCAGGCCAGTAGGGCCGGAAAAAACCAGTCTGCTTTGGCTGGCTGGGAAGCAAAGAGGGTCAACACCACTCAGCACTGCTAGGCAAGCCAAACCGGCCTGCAACCGTGGGCCAGGTCCGTGAGGGGGCCGCACCCCACCGGGTCAGGCCGATCCCCCTAATTGGGTTGGACCCGCCTAGACAGGTCCCTGGGTGGGCCGCGCTCCACCGATCCAGGAAGAACCCACCTTTGTTGGACCCACCAAATCGAGTCGGGCCGACCCGCTAGCCCACTGGGATTGACCGGTCGGGCCCGTTCGCTTAAACGCGAATAACTTCTAGACCGCGTGTTCAATTGATGCTCCGTCTGCGGTACTGGGATCCCCACGATGAGACGGTCCTTTTGAAACACTGCATGTGAGTTTTGAACAACTTTAGAAAACAGCCAGGTTTGGAATGAGCATAATGCCAACTAGAACACTGGAACAGAAAAGCCAATAACTCTCAGACCGTGCATCCAATTAATGCTCCGTCTGTCGCGCTGGGTTGATTTTTATGAGACGAAACTTTGGGATATATCAAATCTAGACATTGTGATAATTTATGTATCAAACCGGTTGCTCGAGGAGGGGACCCTCCCAAAATAGAGTGTGCAATGTGAAGGAACCCTAGAGCTAGCTGCGACTGTGATGACTACTATACTAGGATCCTCCATGGGTTCGGGAGCGACGACTATTATACTTGGATCCTCTGTGGGTTCGACAATGACGACTACTATACTGGGATACTCCGTGGGTTTGGCAGTGATGACTACTGTACCGGGATCTTCTGTGGGTTGGACAGCTTAGATGAATCAGTGACTACATCTGATAATCTATATCGCTATACAAAAGATGTATACCTGTGTGATCTGAGTCTTGACTTTCAATCATTATCATCAATGGGATTGACTTTACATCTTGTGTAGAATAGGTTGTTCTTGGGCTTGAGATATGGAGCCAAACTGAGTTTGATAACATAGGTATATGTATGTGAATATACCTAAGTAGGGTTTTTTGATACTGTATAGTTGTATCTTTCTTCTATGGTTATCCTTCGTGGATTCTAGGAGATGTTCAGGGGTCTCGGGGTCCCCACTGAGTATGAGTATACTCAAACCTGCATGGGCTATGCCTGCACATAATTGTGGTGGTGGTAGAAAATGAGAACCGCTGATCAAGTTAGAGACTTGTTGAGCTGGATGGTAGCAGGAGGTAGACCACTTGTTGAGACGTACATGGAGCGACAGACAGACCTGAGGTGCTGAGGAGGCCATTTGCACCCACCCTTCAGGTGGGATTTCTGGAGGACGACTCAGTAGTTTCCGTTTACTTTCCTAAAGCTGTAATTTACTATTGGTCTTGTATTTCCAGCCCTTTTCCTTTCAGAATGTTCTCTTATATTTATTTTTACATAGTGTTTATTTCCGTTTGATGCCTCTTCTTCTTGTGTTCAGACGGTGTGTGTGTGTGTTACAGGTTAAAAGGAAATGCCTTCCCCTTTGTTTGGATTACACCTTTGGTGCTAGTCACCATCCCCTGGCCTATAGAAGGCGGGTTTTGGGTAGTTACGACACGGGCCCTGATGATGGGTCATGACAAGTTATTACCTTATTAATAACTCATGTTCTGGAACTTTTTGAAACAAATTGATTCATGTTTTGAAAATAATTCGAAATCATTCCCTTGGATTTATTTGGTGACTTGTCAATGAAGGCGCCACTAGATGATCCATCAAGAAGGTTTCATTCATTATCTAGTAAGACATGATAAAATAAGATAATAATGTGATTCACATAAATTTCATGATGTTGGAATTTAGCACACGTATTTTTAAATCTTTTTCAGTACTCACAAAGTGTTTCCCCAGACGATTTTCTAACGGAATAAAATCCATTACTGATGGTCATTCCCCTGGAGATAGGGAAGAATATTTTCATAAATCATCTTACCAATTCATTCTAATCATTCAATTATCTTTGTTGAGGGATATGAATATATTATTTGGTAGCTGCATCCATTGAAAATGTGAATGCATCCCACATTAACTTCTCCTTTTCCACACATTGGGGTTCGAAAGTAGAGAAGACATGCGTGAAATCTTTAATATGTTGGTTTGGGTCTTCCCCTTCCAAGCCATGATATTTTGGGAGAAATTGAATCATGTTAGGATTCATCTCAAAATAAAATTTTAACATTGTCCTGAAATGTTTATTGTTTTTATGATTGAATTTTGGTGCCTAGAGGTCTTTAAGTGTTTGGTTTCGATTCCCATCCATAATGACATGCCCAGTGTGAGAACATGATGTTTCACTCAAGTCTAAAAACTAAATTTACTCAAATTTAGATTTAATTTTGAAGTTTATATGTCTATTAAACAAGTTTCTTTCAATTTTAGAATATATGGAAGAAGGGTCTAGGTATTATATTTTAGTCATTGAATATAAGAGAAAAAAGATGATGTCACTACCTCCCCAGCAAAGAAGCCATGTTTAGGCATGTTCCTATCATGGTGCATGGAAAATACTATTATGTAATTAGATAAATATTATATAATGTTGTAAACCTTGGTTATCTCAAGATAAAGGTTATAATGAACAACGTTGTTACCTTCAATTCATTGGAAAGTTGGGTATTTTTGAAAATGATAGATTTTGAAAATAAATGAACATAAATAGAGGAAAAAATTTTAAGATAAATTCTAAGAAAAAATTTAAAAAACCATTTATTGAAACTATTATATGATAAGGGAGATTAGAATATTTTCAGTTATAAAATTGAAATGCTATAATAATTCTAATTTATCTCATTCTCTTTTTCTATGTTGACAAAAGTGAGAATCCTCAATCACTTATTCTCAATATCTTTGTAAAATATTAATGGTGAGACTAATCCTTACTAAAAACTCAGACTAGTCTACACTCCATCCAATGTGTCATATAATGGTTTCAAATTCTCCTAATTAAGACATCCTATTCCAAATCAGGTATTTTTTATCCAAAACATTCAGGAATGTTCAATACGCCTCAAATAGGTACTACCTATAACTAACTACATACCCACTAAAACATGATCTATTTCATCATGTATAGACCAAAACCTAGTAGAGGGAGATATTAATAATTTAACCATGAATTAAAAACAACAGAATATAAGATCAAATACAATCATACATGATAATGAAAAACATTATAAGAAAATTAAATTGATTTTACAAAAGAGAGATAAGGATCTTAAAACATTAAGGCAAAGAACACGTGAATATAAAATTGGAAAAACCCTCCTTCCCTAATCATGCAGAATTTTAACCCACCATGGTAAGGATAATTTTAAATAAAGGGGATTGATAATTCATTAAAAAATAAAAAAAATAATGATAGAGAAAATGAATAATAATTATTCTCTTTCGAAACCTATCTGCTAGAATTATTATTCAGTTATTTCAACCAGACATCCAAAACATGCCACGATACCTTCTTATATGATGTTAAGAAATGAGTATGATATATATCAATGAATATTTAAATCATTTATATATCTGTAAAAGAGGTTATTTCCACCTTAATAAAACTAAATTTTTCTATCCATTGATTATTATTCCACTTACCCACTGTCCTTGGTTTTAGGGCCACCATAATGAAAATATTTCTCCGTTAAATTTAATGAAAATTTACCATTTGGTTTGGATTTTTATGAAATCAATAATAATCAAATTTAACGATCAGTTTTCTATTTTAAAACTCCATTAATGATGTAGTGTCCATTCTTCTGACCAGAATATGTTTTCATATTGATCATTTTTTCGGTTTGTAAGAGTTCAAATGGGATCTTCATACATAAGAAGAATTTAATTCCAAAAAACAATGGAATCATAAAAAAATAAAACCAATTAATTTGGATAAAAATATTAAATGTTATTATTAAAAAACAAAATTGAATTAATACTATTAAATTTACGTAGTTGACCAACATTCACATTTAAGCTCAAAACTCTCCAAAAAATATAAAATGATGAAAATAAATTCAAATTGATTAATTCTTTGAGAATAAATCATTTAAAAACTATGAATAAATTCAAAAATATTATCTCTATCAGTATTTTAAGACCTTGAGACATTGAAAAAGGTTTTAGAAAGTCATGGTGGGAGACACCACAATCCTAATATGGATCAACCCGCTATAAAGTTGGTCATTCTCAAATGATACCACAAACTCTACTAAAAAGGCCTCTTAGATAGAGGGTCCACACCGTACCGAAAGAGGTCATTTTGATACCACAAAGCAAACATAGATTATAAAATCATAGTGGATGAAACTCTAGTCTCACAATGGAAAATTGCAAACTCTATATGCGAATCATACTCTAGATGGGATCATAATCCAGATATGAGGATATAATGCCACATTTCACCATCGAAGCGATGGAAGGAGGGAGAAAATTCAACTGGTACTAGTCCAAAATGAAGAAATTTAGGTCTCAAAATACCTTTAAATGTTGTATATGGTGTGTATAGGTGGTACATGGCATGTCCACCCAAACCCTCGTCTGCATGTGTGGTGCTTCCTCACATGGCACATAAATCACCAAATACACAACATGTAATGACAATATACCAAATGAAATGATTGGATATTACACTATTTGTTCTATATATTTATAAACGTATTCCCTAGATAGTTTATATGGTCTATGTCTATGTCTGTTTACTTTGGCATGCCCATGTAACTTCTGAGTTACATGCCGAGTCACCTACATGAGTCACACAATGTGTGATTATTAAATTTTGCAGAAACCAAACAGACACATAAAATATGTCCCATAAAGAATTTGATATCGAATTACACATCATGTAACCTAGAATTTCCTATAACCCTGGTGTACATCCCCTATAATTACCTGATTCTTTTAAAGATGAAATTACGTTCAATAACATACATGATACGCAACATTAAAACCAACAAAACAATGATTTTTTAAATTTCACCATTATAAAAAAGTTGTTAAACATGTGAGTGTGAATATGACGTAACACATTATGTTAAATATTTATTTTTCTTACTCATCATAAATATAATTATAAATGTTTTGGAAGATAATGAATCAATTTATTGAAATTAAATTTTACTCTTAAAAAAACATTTTCATAAAAAATGATTCTTGTTTTAGGATGTGAAAAAATATTATAAATAATTTCTAGAAAACTTAAAATTTTTAATTGAAAAAAACTATATTTTTTATAACATCATATCAAATAATCATATGGGTTTTTTATTTATCAAAAGATATTAATTTCTTAATGAATAGTGATAAATTAACATTTGTTTAAGATTTCCAACTATATTCATAAATTAAGTAGTTTAAAAATAAAAATGTTTTTTAATTTTTTTTCTTAAATATAATATAATTATTATTAAGTCATATTTTATCCACGTAATTTATTTTTTGATTCTTTACACTAGGGCACGCCTGTATCATTATTCCCCTGAACTAATAGAATGTGTTGTTTCCATGCATTTCCCACTTTCTAAAGGAAGGAATCATTCATCTCTTCTTCAACCATGCCCTCTCCTTTATCAAAACAAGATGATGGATTTTCAGTCCTTCCTTCTTTGTATTCCACCTCAAAATTTATTTACTAGATCAATATACCTTATAGATTATGATATTGTATGTGAATATCATTCTTAGTGCCATATTTTCATAGATTCCCCTTAATTACACTACTTCTTTCTAGACATTCTAGGGGGACTATCCCGGGAAGAAACATTCATTCCTGATATTAGTCACATTGGGATTTACAATGTATGTCTGGACATTAAAACAATATAGAACCTATATTATTACTCATATGAGAGAATATATAGAGAGAAATATTCTGAGGAATTCGAGATCTGTCTTAGGGTATATTATGCTAGAGGCATGTCTTCCAAGGTTTTCTTCAGGAATCCCATGTTTAACATGAGGATTCCATGAGCATAACTTTTTTCTGAGATAATTACACTAGAGGCATGTCTTCCAGGATTTTTCATAGGCATCTCATGTTTAACATGAGGTAGGTCGTGAGTTAATTGTCCATGTAGAGATTATATGCGAGTGGAAAAAATTACCATATATATGGATCAGAGAGGTGGATCCATATGAGGGAACACATGGATGGTATACTAGAAGGATAGATGGATCAGAACACCCAATGAGAGTGGACCTGGTATGGTTCATCTGGAAATGGGAAGGTTTTACACCATTAAGGGATACCTCCAAGATAGGGAAGCAGCGAGGATTACCATTGGATGGGTTCTTATTCCTCATATGATGAAACTGGATGATGTGTTTCATAAAGAGAAATATGTCACACGACAAAGGTTGATCTAGTCACCCCTAAGGGTAGATCGGGGCGGTGGACCCCATATAGGGGGACACAATGATTGACCATTGACTATGATTTAACATTGGGGGGACTTCTTATGTACATTATTTAGAATACATGGACCTAAATCCATGTAGTTTAAAGGGGTATGGTTTGGGGATTAAGGATGGAAATCATCCCATAACAAGAGGTACACTCTTGGCTGAATGAGTATGGATTGTGTGGGGCATATACATGTTAATATTATCAGGTTCTTCAAAGAGAAGTATTTATGTGGATTTCATGATTAATATATGTCATCCCATTTGAGAATCAGGATGGATATAGAGGATGTTCTAATGGAATTGATGGCATGTGGATACTGATGGGATTAAACCTTACAGACGCTTCCAACGTATCATAGTATATGGGAATCAAATTATACATATATCAAGAGGGGGTGATGAGAAAACTGAAGAGGTGGATCATGATAATATAACATAATGATGGGGACCTGGAGGAAGTGTAACCTTTTGATAGAGGCATGAACCTCAAAATATATAATGACCTGAGGAAAAGTATTGGATGGGAATAGATGATGGGATTTAACAACAAGTAGGCTTCATACTTACCATGTATATGAGATAGGGATTGAAATAAATGGTGTTCTTAATAGAATCGAGGATTATGCATGGATATCTTCCCTTTGACGCATTGGTGACTACTCATGGTTAGCAGCCCAAATGGATGAATCAATATTCCATTGGGAGGAAGATCCAAGGGGTGTTTCCCATAAATGGAATATGTCACATCATGGGGGTACATACCTTGGTGGGATTATAAGTATATTCCAATGGTTTGGATTTAAAATTCTGGAGGATTCTTATGTACCATGTTTAGAAGATAGGGATCAAAACCGTTATAGTTTGTCCTTGAGGGGCATGCGGCATATGCACAGAGGTGTCCAATGTAGGGTTGTGGTCACTGTTAACCCCTAATCCCATGTGATTCATGTTTGGTATGATAAATAATATGTATTTGTATACATGACAATCATGTTTCAAAGTTTACAACCATGAAAAGTGATGTGGGTTTTACTCCCTGAGGATGCCCCAGAAGATTGAGATTTGGTCATACTCCATCATGGATTCCAAAAGTGGATTTCATTTCACAGGAGGAGTATTTCCTTCCATGATAGGTGGGATAGGAAGATCTACTCCCGTAGAGATGAGAGGGCATTAATATTTCCCAAGTTTTGATTCCCAAATGCATTACAATGTGAGAGACTATTTTTTAATGTCCTATGATAGGGATGATGGGTCTTGGATGTTTAACATACTATAGCTCGGACGAGTAGAACTCATTCTATACAAAATTTAAATTATATAACTAATTCTCACCCACACATGGTTATGGGTAGGAATAAAAAATGCCAGTGTATGTTAGGTTGGTGTATAGTTTGTTCATGTGGTCTATAATATCATATCTATGAAGAGAAGAAATAATTGTTAACATACATATGCGAAGAATAATTTGGTAGAAAAATGCAATAAGGAACAACAGACGTGGGACCATGAAATCATAGAATACAATCTAGGTGGGATGCAAAGAAGATGTTTTTGTAAATCACAATGTCTTGTTGAGAGGTTCTTTATGATACTTAGGTGCATCAAAGAGGTCTAGGTCTTCACAATGATAGGAGCTCCATAAAGCAGGGTGACCCTCCTTTGGAATAGAGACATGGGTTCTAAAATGAGTTCTTTGAAAATAAATGATGCTTCTAAATGAATTTAGTACGTCATATGGCCTTCCTTTATCATGAATGGTGTAGGATTTCACAATTGTCACCCCTACCAAAGGAAGGGGTAAATTAGAACAAGGTAGATGGGTTTTTGTGATGATTCAGTACCTTAGGGAATACATATTAATATCAATTTCACAGTGCTTGGGAGCTTCAAGAAAAGGGAGACCAAAAGTAGAATGGTCAGAGTAACGGTTCGTAGGAGGGGTGGGGTGGGGGCGGGGGTGAGGCGACTATTTATAGGAAAAGGGGACTCACAATGCTCAGAGGCATGCCGTGAATAATAAATGTTCTTTGTTAATAGGCACATGGCTCATCAGATAAGTAGAGCTATTCATAAAAATCCTATATGGTGGTGTTAGGTCTCTTATGACTCGTAGTGACTCTCAACTTCTATTGTGGTGGTTATAGAGACAAGGGTATTGGAAAAAGTTCTTCACGAGGTAGAACCCATTATTGATATTTCATTCCTTTGAGCTCAGATTTTGACTCAAGAGGTTATGATGTCCCCTAATTATTTTTGGACACGTATTTCAGTATAAAAAATTTCATTTAAATCATATTTATACTATATTTATTAATAAGTAAATTTTTATGCTTTAGAACATATTTTTTGAAAACTATTTAATCTACATAATTTTTCTCAATTTTAGTAAAAAAAGAACCCTTATAGGGGTATGATTTAAATTATAATATATATATATATATAATTATTAATTTAAATTTATATAATTATAATCACTAGTATTAGATTTAATGTAATATCATGTTTCCATGAAAAAATTATTTTTTGGAAACCTACATTCCATAACACATGCGGGTTTTATGTTACTTAAAAATTCTCCCATCTCTGGGAATGGGTTTTGATAATAATGGATTCTATATATGGATTAATCATATTTAATGTTAGATAATATAGAGATCATAATTTTTCATTAATATTAATATCAACTGTAGTGAATTTTTGTTTCTATTCAAAAAGGAAAATATGAAAATTGTGCTAAAAATATATTTAACAAAGAATATACATAAATTAACATTATTATTATGAATATATATATTTAATTTTCAATGAAAAAGTTATTATATTAAATTTATTTTTTTCTGTTTCATATATTATTAATTAATACATTTGATGAAATGTAGTTTTCAATACGAAAAAAATCATTTTTTAGGGTTACATGAAATTTTAGTTACGAAATTACTATTTATGAATTCATTAATTCTCCATTAATTTTTCTTGTTTTAAAAGTGATATTTTAGATAAATTTTTTTTTGAACAATGAAATTAAAAATATTAACATGGTATTTATTGATAATATTCCAAGATAGATATACTTTTGTGTTAAAAATAAATAATGAATAGAGAAATTTTGTTCATTATGACATAATAATGACCGAAAAGTGATGTAATAATCAATCTAAAGGGTATCAATGAAAAAATAGTTTTTTACCCATTAATATTTTTTTAGGTTATTTTTTAAATTTCAAAAATCATTTTTCATTTATCCAAAACCGGTATTATTATTTTTCGAATAAAAAAAGTATTTATTAACATGACTCACTTATACATCACCAAGGGTAATATTTTAATGATTTTTACACATAGACATATAAAATAATTTAAAACACTCTTCTTTGTTTGAAATCATGGGAAAACCCATGAGAATGTCTATGGTTTTGAATATTTTATTACATTGAGTCCAAAACCTATGATTGGTTAATAAAAAATAACTCCCCACTATTTTCCTATATAAACCCACCCATGATACCATTCAACATATCTCAAAAACATTTCATCATGTACATACTCTTCCCTCCCCTGATCAAATACCTCTGAAGGCCATCATGATCTCAAAAATATCTACCACTTTATTGGAGTCATCCTACCATGGAAGGGGATTTATCAAACTTCTTTTCCATTCAAACACTATCATTTAAATTTTATTTTGGAATCTCAATTTTTATTGATTTCATGATCTTATGAATAAATACCTAATTTCATAATAATATCCTAATAATGAGATATAATATAACCCATCTCATTATATCATTTACCTATACTGTTACTATTGTTTAATTTATCAAGGGGACATATCATTATTTTCCTCATTTAAGAAAATTATTCTATTCCATTTTAATTCAAATTATAAAATTTGGGATATATTTTTCTATTAATCTCTTAATAACCATTTTATTTCTAAATGAAGAGACTCCCCTTTCCTTGTCTGTAATCCCATTTATTAACCTTTTTATACTATCATTATGATCTTAAAATATCAAAACCTTTGTTTCCATTCCATACCGTTGTTTTGTGAATACCTTCACAATTACCCATAAAGGGTATTCACATTTGTGTAAAATACATATTTTATAGAGAATTCCATTTATTTATTTTAATCTACATGATTTTGTAATTAAGTGTGATCAAATACATTCTTATGTTATATAATCTATGTGTCACACTTATACATGTATATGATTTGATTATTATTGGTTTCCCCAGATAGTTCTCTAATGTATTGGGTAATTTTTTAGTCTCATGAGATTCCATGTATAGTTTATGATGGATTATACTAAGAACACTATATTGTGATGTACTATTGTATAAGCATAACCTATTTTTATATTATCATTTTTAGTTTTTTTCCACTATCGCATGTTTTGTATATAATATCATGTGACATCAATCTTCACTGTCTATATTTATTATTCTAACACATTTTATGTCTAATTGAAATACTTATTTCCTCACATTAATAATATATTCATGTTATTATTTATTTATTCACATATCAGGCATTATAAATCACCCATTTGTTGTGTATGTCCCAAGGTTATCCCTTTCAATTTTAAGAACAATTTACGATTATGATCAAGTTCAGTATGTTTTCAGTGGTACAGATCTACCCCATGTTTTATGTTTTTATTTAATATACATAATTATCTAAAGACACAATACCTCAAGATCCTTTGGGTTATATTATTTTTTTTCTTATGAAATAAATCATGATTTAATGTTTAATGGAGACATAAGTACTTATACCCCTAGTTGTTTGTGCACATCTCCAACGAAATGATTCTAGAAAGGAATCCCATCTATGAGTTCTACTAACCATAACTTCACCCACTCACCTAATTATGAAATTTGATCTTTGTAGAAAAAAATATGTTTAGATGAATTTGTATCCACCTCATTCCCTTATAACGTGTCCATAATAGAAATAGAACAATTGGTTTTGTCTTGTTTTGTTCCACCATAAATAAAAAACCAAAGTAATTTCTTCTCAAATCAAAATATCAATTGTATGTCAGACCCACGATAAAGACATGTTTCATAGAAGAATGGTTGTGCAACAATAGGATACTGTGTAATCATTGAACCATGGACCAAATGAGATTCCCACAATGAATGTCAAATGAAACTAGGGGAGATATCCAATGAACCATAAAATGTGAGGAATGTGACTTCGCCATTTTCATTCAGTCTTGATCCATTTTTAAAGGATTAAAAAATGAAAGACAAAAATAAAACATTAAAAAATAAATACATTAAAAAAATCTACCACCCATGAATGAATCAATTCATGTTTACAGAATTAATCTAAAATATACTAAGAAAAATGAATGGGATATAATTACTAAAATAAAACATCCCACATTGAGTATAGATCGATTTCTTACAATGAATGGTTTTTCTTTTCCATTGTGGGCATGATACATGAGATTTTTTGGCACTTGATCCTCACACCAATTTTATCTAATGTCATTTTCCAGGGATCCAGCAATGTCTCATGTCCAATGGATCCTCTTAATCACTTATTTATATGATTATACATAGAGTTGAAGCATAACCATGTTTAATTAAAAGTATTAGTTCTTTACATAAATTAAAAATATAATTTAATGAATTAAGTTATTTTATAAATTTCACACATGTGAAAAATGTTCTTAATAACCCGATCATCAAGAAAGTTTATATTATTCTTGGAAAATAACCCTCATTATAAGCTTAATGATTCCATCATATTTCTGATCTGCATCCCCATTCACATGTACTTAAACTTTTTCTATCCTAGTGATTTTAATATATTTAATATATTTTGAAAATCAATTCTGAGCACATTAGTCCACAAAATATCCTTCTTTCATAGTGTTTTGTTCCGAAAGTTATTCAAATAATATTACAAAGAAATAACCTGAAAAAATGTGTTTTGATAGTCTTCCATCATTAGAGATATTTCTACCTAAAAATTGAAAAACCTACTAAAAAGTATAAGGGTAATAGGTTGGTATTTGGGTCCCCTACTCTTTGTTTCCCTCAAGATGATTCATATGATTCCTCCAGACACACAATTGTGGAATCCATAACCCTTGAATGATACTCTCATTACTGATCTCCATCGGGTACCCAAGAATGGTTGATCCATCCTCAATGTCTATTTTCCTAAGGTGACAACATGAAATGGGTCATGCACATACTAACTTAGCTATAACATTCTGAATATGTCATGTTCCCAGTAGTACTGTGTGTGTAGAGAATAGTGGTACCCAACTCACCCACTATACATAGTATCAGGAAAGTGATAATGAATCTCATATATAGCTTTCCAACCCTTCCAAATATATATAATTATCATCTAGGAGAGACACTCAACAACACATGGTCTTCTTCATTGAACCCCAAAGGACGCATTGTTCCATAAATATAGGAATTTTGATTGCTTTGTGTAGTACTTATGTTATATTCGCTGATCTGACCTTCTATATAGTATCTCACACCAACCCTTGGCTAATGAGTAATGACTCAAAATTATCTGGGGATCTATAAGGTTTACAATAAAAGGCCTCAAAAAGTGGAATATATATGGTGTAATTGTATATATTGTTGTACAAGAACTCCATCAAATATAGGTGATTTAGCCAAATATAGACAAAATCCAACATGAAAAACCTCATCATGTCCTCCAAGGCCTGGATAATATGCTTAGTCTGGATTTCACTTTGATGGTAAAACACTATTTCGAACACTAGTTCACCCCAATGGCCTCCTCCAATCGCAACCAAAATTACAATGTGGATTGATAATCATAGTATGAAATGAATATCAAGTGAACTCCCTAGATATATACTTTATATTTCAGGTATAAGCATCTGAATCTCTCTACTAATTCTGATCTTGAATGACTAAGAAGTGGGCCAACACGATGAGTTGGTCTATGGTCACCCATGTTATATCTTGATCCTGATACATAAATGGTAATCCCATATTTAAGTACATATATATAACATCCTACTCTTACTATTTCTCCTCATGGGGTCAAGATAAACCAACTAGAACCTGGTTCTCATCCTTCAAATGCTGATAAGTGAGACTTCTAGAGGCAATATCTGTAATATTACTCTTCATTCAAGGAAACCAAAATGGACATTATAGGGCCTAGTACATATTTTCCACATAATATTATACCACTAAATGTGATTTTTGAAAATACCAGATATCCTTCTCCCACAATTCCAATGGTATGATCACACATCCTCTAAAATATATATTGTGATCCCCAACAATAGAATATCTATAAAGAGCATGTCTTGATGATATTAGAGTACATATTGTATAGTTATCAATATATCCATAAGAATATTTACAATAATGATACAAAATTGATGGGGTAACAACCATAAAATGATGTTATGAAGCACTATAATTTTCCATGGAGGACAACTGCAATGATAATAATTTCTTGAATGGATCAGCCCAAAAAAGGAGAACAAGATCTCATTATAATAGTGTGTACCACAACATTCAATTTTCATAGGAGTATAGAAAACTCTATATCATTGTCTGGTAGGAAATATAAATATAATTTATATCTCATGTTATAATCATTATGAGTAAAGATATAATTGAGAGTCCTATGGTCATAATTGATGATAATAAGATCTCCCACCATGTAGTGATACCAAATAAATAGTCCAATGACTACCACTTGTAACTCAAGATCATTGGTAATATATTTCTTCTCAAGTATTCTTAACTTTCTATACCCATAGAAAGTCACTTATTGTCTCTAAATTAGGAAACAACCAAGCCCATTCCTTGAGGTTTCACAAAAAATGGTTTACTCGACACAATACTTTGGAAATATTAATATGGGATTCATCATCAACCTCTATCTCAACACAAAAAAACACATCTGACACCTTTGTATCTACATGAATAGATACCCCTTTTCAGTTAAATTTGTCAAGGGTTCGGCCACTCTAGAGAAATATGGTACAATCTTTTAATAGTACCCATCCTACCGAAGGAAAATTAGTAGCTCAATAAAACTATTATATGGATCTCAAGATATAAATACTTCAAACCTTTCTATGGGCACTATAAAAACAAACCTTGAGATAAAATTTCATAGGACATTGACCATTTGAATCCAAAACTTCCACTTTGACAACATCCCATAGAACATGTTCTCTCGGTGTTTTTCATTGACTATCCTGAAGTGTCTCACAATATCCTCCATGGATGATGAGATCAATATGATATCATTGTTTAGGACCACTATAAACCAAAATAAGAAAGGCTAAAAGTTATCATTTATGAGTCCAATGAACAATTCTGGGGTGTTATTCGTACTGATGGATATCAACATGTACTCAAAGTGACCAGATATACTTTTAATATTCATCTTATGTATATCCACACCCCATACTCATAGATAGTGATAGACTTATTAGGTTCAATCTTCAAGAACCATCCCAACCCTTTCAAATTATCAAAAAGTTCATTGATCATCATTAGTGGATACATATTCTTCACTCTCACCTAGATCATGAATGAGTAAACTACACAAAACCTCAAGTGACCATATTCATTCTTGGAGAATAAAACTAGGGATATTAAGGGAGAAACACTAGGTCCCATGAAGACCTTCTCCTATAATCCCCCGAACTAGACCCTCATATCATGAATATCTAAGGGGAAATCCGATATTTATTTGATGATATCATCACCATTCCAGGTATTAATTCAATTAAAATGATTATAATATGGTTGGGAAGTAAGCCTAGAATGTCCTCAAGAAAGGAATCATCATACTTCACTAATAACGTCTAATATTTTGACAATGGTATGATATGTTGATTTTTTTTCCAATTCTATTACCTGGAAATAAATATGATTTCTAATCAATTTATAGAGGGACCAGGGTCATTTGGTACTTGTTCGGATCTCATTACCTAGAATCAGAAGGAATTATAGAGCCACATGACAAGAATAAAATGTGCTGACTTGAACCTAACGTTTCCCAAAATTTTGCAACTGTAGATAGTGGGAAACTGGGATAAACACAAATTTACTTCTACCATTCATCCTAGGGAACAATACCATGTGCGCTTTTTGAGGTTTTAAAATTTCATTCATCACATATTTTGTGGGAAGTTATTTAAATAGTGTGTGCGACCATGATTAGTGGCCGTTAATAGTAGTGAATGATACGTGGATGGTGAAACATTTGGAAAATATGAGCCCAAAACGTGATTAGGGTTAAATGTTGGTGAAATTAAAATTTATAACCTTGTAAATGATTTAACATAAATTTTTATTTCCTCCATATTATTTCTCAACCATGAACCCTCCTCTCATATTCACAAATCCTCTCATCCCTTCTAAATAGATTTTGAGCCCCCTCCTCAATATAATCTCAGATTTTATCATTAGTGGATCCATTAGAACACTAGAGTTATGATCATAAAACCTATATAATCTATTTATATTTATTTTTATGAACCACTCCACTATTTAGTTGTGAGACATTTCCCCATTTTTTGGATATTTGACTGTTTTAGATTTTTCTTAAAAACTACCACCAATTAGAGGCTAAGGCAAGATGAGGGATTCATTATGAGGCTAAGGATGGTGGTATTAGCTCTTTATCTTTATTTAGATACATTATATAACTAGTTCCATTATGAAATTCATTGAGAAATTCTATATATGACTCCAAAAAGATAATTTAATAAATAATAGTTCTTCCACCCCTGAATTATGATCCTAATAAATAGATATTCACCTCTAAGGTTGATTTTCTAATCTAAGACTACCCTAATGAGTGTGTTATACCCTTTATAGCGTAATTTTACATTTCATTAAAATTTTAAAAACCCCATTAGCTATGGCACCACATGGATAATACCATAAATTGATTAATTTAATTGATTTAGGTGATGATCTATGTCTTATGCACCTAAAAACCCTTTCCATAAATGAAATGTTTTAATTAAATTAATTTCCCTAGTTCTAAATCCATATTAATTAGACCATATAAGGGTTTTTAAATTAAAATCATTGACAATTGTGCCTAAAATTATTTAATTTCTTGAAATACATGAGATGAGCCCTATTTCTAGAATTTTTTATAAATGTATTGCTTATTTAATGTCTTCACTATAGTACATTGGTGAAATGAGGGGTCCAAATTACAAATCCCTTGGACATAATCTCATTCATTCTTGATATACTTTTTAATTGTTAGTAAACTATCTCAGGGTAATAAAAAATATGCATAGGATGGGATCACCAAGAATTATCTATTTTTAACTCCATACAAGTGACCACAGTTCCCTCGGAGAGACCCCTTGAATGGAATCAGAGGCATGATAAGTATTAAAATGCCTTGAGAAAGACATATACCCATATGTGCATTAAATATCATGGAAATAGATGCTGGAATTGACTTTTCATCCCATGCTTTGAGTGAGACATGGGACATCATACTTGGGTCCCCATGTAAATAATTTTTGGCATTGGTCTTATGAGGATCACTTAAAGAGACACATGTAATGGCCGTATTGATTTTAATCGATAGATTCATGGTGTCTCATCTTGTATTATAAATTTTTTACAAATAAATTAAATGTAATATAGATTTTTTTTAAATAATAAAATTCAATATTGGATTAGAAAATGTTGGGTCAAGTCCTCCAATCTCGATCACTATTCTCATGATAGTATATCCTATGGTGGTTAACCTTACTAACATTTCCATTTTAGGATTGATTGGTTCACATATACCATATTTGTCCAAATATGATATATTGGGATATTGTCCATGTCGAACATGGCCCAATGCGGTTATTTATTTATTTTAATTTCCATTTAATTACTATGGAACATAATGAAATGTATAATGATGGTTATAGATTGGAATAGACATTATGGGTGTCAGACTACTGATATTGTTTATCAAAAACTTATTAGGAAACTTTGGTACCTAATAAGACTATATGGTTTTTTGTTTAGACAAAGGGAACCAACCACCTTCTAATGTTTGATTTCTAGTTTAATATAGAGTTTGGGGAAGAGGACTGAGCATATTCATGAGGTGTTAGATGTTGTAGTTTTTGGCCATTTTTTTTTTGGTTTATTATATTATATTCTTGTATCCCATTCCATATAATATTCCTTTTTTTTATAGTCACATTACTATGAAATTATCATCATATTTAATCAATTATTATTCATCTTCAATATGTTGTAGTCTTTTACAATGTATGTATTACTATTTTTTTGCTACTATATGTTGTTTTTCCCCACTATTTCACATTATACATATCTCTATATTATTGTGCTCTACTCTTATAAATGAGTTAATATTCTCCCTATGGACATACCCAATCCCTCCACTACTATTCAGTGGCCTTTGGAATTTGTGGATACATGTTTGAGGTCTTCAAGACAATTGTCTTTGAGAAACTGTGACCGACACACTTGGCGAGATGATACAGAGTGCTATAAGGGGACCTTATCCTTTTGTTTTATTGTTGGGTTTTAGTTAATAGACTCAGGTGCTGGAATTTGTTACAAATAATGTTCCTGGGATTAACTATTCATATACTTGGGAATCAGAAATTGCATGGTATGGGTAAATGTTGTCATTTCATGTGATTTTTATCTTTTCACTATATTTCACCATTCCGTGACACAATTTCTTGTTGATGTTATGAGTGTTCATGTTTATTGAATAGGTTGTTCCACCCTAACTAAATAATAAGAGGAAATATTAGAATCTTACCTCATACTAGACACCATATGAATGAAATTCAATTAATTATGGAATTCCATATTTACATATCCATATTCATTTCATGTATTTGATGTTGTTGTTGTCTGTTCCTATATTTTTATGATATGTAGTGATCTATTACTCCAAATTAGGGAGTAATTGGTTTAATTTACCTATAATTATTAATTATTAGGATTAATTAGTGAGTTTTATGGAATATTTTCTGATAAGACCCTTAATATGGATAGTTTATAGTTCTTGTCAGTTTTAATGGTAAGGATACTATTATTTGAGGTAGAGATTATACTTAATATGGTGTATGGGATATTATGAATAGAAATAGATGATGCAATTATCTATATTCGGATCATCATAATCAATTAAATATAAATTAATCAAAATGAAGTAAAAATGAAATGGTTACTTTACAAGGGAAATATTAGACCTTGGCCTACACTAATCTTAGTAGTGGGTTACAGGCAATGTCTTAGTTCATCATTGTTTCATACATTATTTTCTCCCAAACATGTATACTAGAGTTGGATATGTGTATTATTGTACATATTTGGGCCGACTAAAAACCCACAGTGTATGAAGAACAAGATAGAGTGTCTGGAATGCATCATGACATTTAACCTATAAATTTTCTACCTATCTTTTCTATTAGTTCCATGTGAATGATGTTATATTAAAGCACTACCTTCTGGTGTGGGATCAGTGAAAACTCATCTTGTAGGATGGTGGACCTATCCAGGTTGTTTGGGTTGAGCGGGTTGTCTTTGACACGGTTGTATGTCATCAAATCTCTATCGTCCATAGGGTGGACATTCTATTGGTAGTATGGAATTATCTCAGGGTTATAGTTTAGTTCACATTTTTTCTATTCAGACTATAGTTGAGGAGCATAGTCCATGTCAATCTTTAATTAGTGTCATTATTCTTTTATAATTGACATTAGTTTCACCTCTTTTTTATATAGGTGTATCACACTATTTAATATCCGAAGCGACTATATGATGTTTTGGCCATGTTATTGAACACTCTAGTATTGTTATGACCCTTGACAGTCCATTGGGAGTTTGTGCCAAGTGTATGAACCAGTGCAAGTATTTCCCTGTTAAAATATGTGAGTGCATTCCATTTTTAATTTTCTTTGTCCCCATAATGACTGGGTTCAATGACATCCATGGAATGGACTAACTTGTGTTTCTTCAAGATCAGGTGGGTTTCTATCATTATCGGGTGAAAGTTTTATCACTCGTGGGAAAAATTTATGTCCCTAAGGTATAACAGATCTCTATGACAATAGTGCAAGACTCAGGTATACTGGGTTGGCAGGAATAGAATCCTCAATATCTAGTACCTTTATTAGGGATCAAGGAATACATCTGGTGAAATTCCCTATTGTCATGGATTAATTTAGGGATGTATTCTATAATGATATACCTGGCTTACCTCTTGAAATATAAGTTGAGTTCACCATAGATATAGTTCTATGTTTACCACTGATGTCCATTCGTCCTTATTGGATAACACCTACACAGATATAGAGACTATATAATAATATTGGAGACCTAGAGGATATGATTCTTATATGACCCAACACATCACCATGGGGTTCCTCGACCCTTTTATCTAATAATTATCATGGTAACCTTAGATTGTGCATGGATTACCTGCTACTGAACCCACTTACTTTGAAAAATAGGTATCCCCTTCCTCGCGTCGAGGACCTCTTCGACCATCTCAGAGGATAAACTATTTTATCTATGACAAATTTTGAGGTTTTTCTACCATAATGTTCATTTGTGGACTTCAAAAATAAAATTCATGGAGTTCTGTATTAGTTATGAATTATATGAGTATTTTCACATTCCATTTGGTCTGACAAATGAACTGACCATATTCATGGCTATGATGAATCATGTTTTTTAGTTAACATGTAAATGAGAATCTTGGTAAATTCTACTTTGTGATCATTATGGATAACTCATTGGTTCATATATTATCTTAATCAAGAATAGATTTTGACCCAAAGAAGGTGAGTATTGTAGTTTCCTAGGAAAATAGAAATATTCTGTTTGACATATACAACTTCATGGGGATGGATGGATATTACATACGATTATCTAGTAATTATGATGCCTAGAAGATCCCCATATGGAAATAAACAATAATTGTGTGAATTAAAATAAACTAAGTCTTTTGAGTTATTATTTTAGGAGTAAATTGAGAAAATAACATTAACACTGATTGTATTTTATTGTGATCTTGGGATAAGGAATATTATCTATTGTGATGCTTCTAGGATCAGAATGGGTGTAGTTCTGATGTGGGGTGGTATGATTATAGTGTGGGGATCACGAAAAGTATTTACTCATGAGAGGATCTATATGCCACATTTCATTTAGAATGTTTCTATGATTCATGCTCTACACCATTGGAGGACGTAACTATTTGGTGAAAGATTATTTGTTTACATGATTCCTAAAAGTCTCAAATACATCTCATATAGTGAGAACGAATTTGAGGTAGTTTAGGTTGGTGGAATACCTATAATAATTCAACATTTAGCTTTCTCACTCATGTGGGAATGAGAATAACATCGATGATGACATGTGCCAAAATAATCAGATGAAATCCGTCAAGTATGATTGTAGTTAGTGGTAGTTGATTGATATATTTTATGTAATGAAATTTAAGGGTTAGGAACTGCATGAGAAACAAGTACTAGAAGCTCTAGATGTGGAATGTTATCTTATATCCATATTTCATATTACGAATTTTTATAATTATGAGGGAATTCATCTAAGGGATAGCATCACATGTGAGAACCCACCCCCTAGTTGTGTTGTTGATGGAAGTGAGATATTTTTCTTCCTTGGCCTTAAATTCGGCCTTCAGTTATACAAGAAAAGATTATGAGAGAATTTCATTATACTGTGTAGGAAGTTATACATGGGATTACCATGATGTTTATATACAGGAATCATCAGTACACATATCCATGTATTAAGAGGTGGGTTGCTGGCTTCATCACCCGCTGCACCACTTGTTAGCAGGTGATGGAAGAGCACAAGAGATCAACTAAAATTATAAAACATCTATCCATTCCTATGCTGATATGTAATGATGTCACATTGGGTATCATGATGGGATTTCCGAGATCCCCACAAGGGTACTATGTAGAATGGGTGATTGTAGATAAGCGGACCAAAATAACCACTTTATATAGATTTAGGATGACTTCTCTGTTGATGAGTTAGGATGTCCATACATATGGGAGATAGTGAGACATAATTTTGTATCCCATTATATCATTTTAGTCCAGGAAGACTAATTGAATTCATGTTACTAGAAAGTATTTAAGAAACTAATGGTTTTACATGTGATTTTGGGTATGACACATCACACTGAGACTGAATGGTAGTCCAGGAAGAAGACTTTAGTGTTATAGGATATGATATAGGCATGTATCACTGACATTGGATGTTCTTGGGAATATAATATTCCTCTCGTTAATATTTCCAAAAACAAAAAGATTCAAACAATGATTTATATTACTCTATATGATTCCCTCTATAGTAAACGGTGTCATTGACCTCTATGCTAAATTGGGGAAGGTGAGGTTGGTCTATGAAGACTTCATCATTTTTAAGAGACTTTTGAGAAAGTCAATATGATTCAGAATTTTATGGCCACAATATAATTTAGAATTATTTGAAATATTGATCGTCACTATTTAGCTTTCGTGATTATGTTGGGACATTGGGTATTTCTTTGTATATCACCTGGACTGGGTCAGAGAAAAATCATGGGATATGGAAAGTGATTGCCAAGATATTTGTGATATTTTGTGATTGTAGAGAGAGATGGGATGGTAGACTATATGTTTATATCTCTTTATAGGTGACATTACTTGCATGAAACCTTCGATGAATATCATATTTGACAATATCATACTGATCTATCTCATTCATTTGTCCCAAATGAAATTGAGCTAGAGGTTGATTCTTCTATCATGGAGCATCCGATATGTATTACTAATCATAGAACAAAGAATCATCATGGTAGATTTGGTGCAATGGTTTGGGTGTTATGAAATCACAGTAACAAATATGATGAGACCTAGGAATGGTAGGATGATGTAAAACCATAGTAGTTGTAACTCTTTTTAGATTAAGATCTATTACCCTTGGAAGGGGCACTAGGGATGAGTTATTTTTAAGGATGGGAGGTTGTAATGTGATTAATTTTCAAAGAGGTACATGTCATTATTTATTTGGGGTTCCAATTATTTCACATGAAGTAAAATATTATATGTAATCTTGTTAAGGATAGATCAGATGATTACAATAGTCAATTGGCTCCCAGAGCCCCAAAATGGGAAGGAAATACTGGGACTCAAAATTAGAATAAACCATGCTGACCATCCCCCACCATTCCATAATATGTACAACTACATACATTGGGAAACTAAGAGCCTTAGGGTTTGTTTGTAGCCATGAAACCATGGGTTCAAATCTATACACGATTAATGAGGTATTGGAATGTTATTTTCATAGGGTTTTTACTTGGATAGTTAAACCGTTGGATGTTCCCCTAAATAAGTGTAAATGGTGAACATTTGTAGCATATTTTTGTAACCTTGTAGGAAAACCACGTCCATGGTTAATGTGGGTGAAATTACTATTTTGACCCTTATTAATGATTTAACCAAAATAATTATTTCTTAAACATAATTTATCTATCAAGATATATTTTATCTCATTAATGAAGCTTCCCCTCCCTTTTTCATTGATTTTGAGTACCCCATCCGTACAATCTCTGATTCTCTCACCATTATATCAATTGGAACTCTATAGGTATGTTCTTTTATCCAATCTAATCAATTTCTATTTCTTCTTCCCATCCTCTATGCTATTTATTTTTTGATATATTTTCTTAATTTTTAGTTCTTTAAATGGTTTCTTATATTTCTTCCAAAATAGAACAAATTAGAGGTATAGACACTATGATAGAAGATAATTAAAGGCTAAGGTTGGTGGTCTGGGCTCTTTCCCTTCATTTTTTTGGGCTTTATATTTTTTACTATTGTCCCACTCTCCATCAAATTGTGGAAATATCTCAAAATGTTAATTTATGAAATAAAAGTGGTTCCACATGGGTATTATGGTTTTAACAAGCGGCGATTCACATTCTTGGATGATTTACATAACACGAACCACCCTTATTTATGGTTTATACACCTTATTTTTAAATTTCCCGTTTGTTTAAAATTGATTAAACACCCCAGGCTGTATCACTACATGACTAATACCTTAAATTAATTAATTGGATTTATTTAGATAACGATCCATGTATTATGACCTATGAACCAATTCAATAAATGAAATAGTTGAATTAAATTGTTGGAAAAGTGATGAATCCACATTCCTTACACCATAGTGGTTTTTCCCAATGAAAAATCTTGGATATTTTTGAGAATATGATCTATGGTATTGGGATAAACTTGATTCACCATATTGATATGATTTTTTATAAATATATTTCTTGTATAAAGACTTCAATATAAAGATGAGGTTGAAAAAAAGATATATAAATTAAGGACATCTTTGATGGATCAACATTTCTTCATGACTGAGTGACACCAATTCACTAGGGAAGTCACTTTGGATAGGCTTAGATGAACCATTGTCTGAACAATTCCTTGAGAAAGATTCAAGACCCTATGTGTGATATATGATATTTACTTATAGTCTTTCACTTTAATTTTCTTTCCATGGTTGGAGTGAGACATTGGACTTCATCCGCGGTCCACCACATACATACAACTTGATTATCATTATATGTGGAAACCCATGAGAAATACATGGATTGCCTATCCATATTGTCATGGGTAGGTTCATGGTCCTCATTATGTTTTATAAAGAGGTTTCAATCGAATTAAAAAGGTTGATATATTGTTTAAACTAATAAGTAATTAGTTGGAATAAAAAAATTGGGACTTTCCCAACAAACCCAATAATAATTTTGGGGATAGTCCATCTGTTGGTATATAACCATAATCACATAACAATTTCAACATGAATAAGTTCATAAAATCCGACTTAGTCTAAATATGGTATATTAGGTTTGTGTCAAAGTGGAACCCATTCGAAGATGGTTTTTTGTTTCATATAATTAATGTAGAGCACTGTTACAATTTATAATGCACGTTATGGATTGGTCTAGACACCATGGGTCCGGTCATACTAAGATTGTATCTCAATCCCTAATGGTTGAATTTTGTTCCTGGGTAGAAATTATGTTTTTAGGATTATAAAAACGAGAAATATTGAGATTTAAATAAGTTATTTCAAATTTTAGGATGGATTTTGGGGTCAACGGACTAAGGCTATGATTGAGATGCTAGCTATAACAGTTTTGGCCTTTTGTTTCTTTCGATAGCATAATGTATAGTCTTGTATCTACTTCCACATCATAGTAATTTTTTTATAAATACTTTAACATTGAATGATCATCATATTTTATCTATTATTATTCAGGTAATACATGTTGTATTATTTTATATAGTATGTCATACTATTATTTCCAGTGCCATTTTTTGTTTCTATTTCCACTGTTTCACATTACGTATATATTTATATATCTCATATCATGATATAATGTTATCAATGAGGGAATAGATTCTCCATATACTAACCCCAGTCCCTTAATACTATTTTGAAGCCCCTGGAGTTCAAGGTGGTGTGCTTGATGTCTTCCGTCCAACCATCTTAGAGAATTGATGAGTGGAATATTGGGTGGGTCACTACACCAACACTAACATAGGTAACTCATGGCCCTCAACATCAACTACTGTAAGGGCCAGTCTATCAAACTTGATATTAAATGGAAGAAATATCATAGGAATGATATAATTCTACTCTTAATGGTTTTCCTATTCACGTATAATGAAAAACCTCATCCCATCACAATAGAAATACCTCATCCTCTATATAAAATAGTCAATATGGTCATCATCTTTTTATTGTGTGTCTGTAACTGTGATTATTTCATAGGACCACATCACAGTTAAAAAGTGATCCCAAAAAATTTCCTCTCATAAAAAATTATATTTCAATATTAGAAGATGAACACAATCATTGAGTGACACCATGTAGGAGACTCTAACTACAAGAGTTTATCAAAAGGATTAAAAAATATCTGTATATCCCAAACTAAAGAAGTTTTAATATAATAATTAATCACACATGTGTATATCAAAACAATAATTGATGTAGATAATTCATATATCCTAACTCATTTCATATTTGGAGCATCGGGGTCATTGGCCTCCTTATCCGGTAGTTGGCCACTTCTATGATCACCAGATTCTTGTGCATGGCATGGGCACTTTGGGGTAGTGGTGGTAATATTTCAAACCTACAAAAACATTCTTATACTATATCAACCCTCTAGATTGAATTCCAATCTAATAACCATTATTATCTTGCATCTGTCTATACCCAAATAGTCCAGAAACCATCTCTTAATCAACTATATGATGTGTCGGAAAATCTAATTCCATATTTCATTGAATATCATAGGAGAAAAAAACCTATCACTAAATTAACGAAAGACATAGTGGGTGACCTACGCCACTATAACTATGTCCTGGTATCATCTATTGATGTTTTTGGAACACTATGATCCATAAAACTATCATAAGCTACATTCAAAGAAGGTCTTAGATCTAGGTTCCCACTACCAGCACCAGCTGTAGATACCTTTTATTTCAAGAATCTTTCTACCCCAAACGCCTGCTAAATCAAAAACATCATATGTGAGAATGTAGATAGATACCACCAAATCCCTGATATCTTGTTATAAAATATTCTCAATGGTCTATTTCGACAAGTATTTATCTCACACTCTATCTATAGAGTATCATAATAGATAATTAGTCCTCATTGACTAAACCTCTGTAGTCAAACAATTCTATTTCAGATGAAGAAGCTCTTGGATTTGTACTCATCGCAACGTGGTAAGATAATACTACTACAAGATGATATTCTCAATCTATTACAAGGAGATAGTTATCTCATCATGTTACTAAGTCACTAAATTCAACTATCACATAGTGGATCCATGAAGAAGACTCAATTTGAGGACTACTGGTTGATCTATATGAATCATTATATGGAAAGAAACTCTAGAGACTACCTTTATCCATTCGATAGAAACATGTGGAATTGGCACACCCTAAAAACCAGGATATGTCAATATATGGAACCCATTTTGTTCACTCATCATATATGCAACCTCAATGAGGACTACATGTGATAGTTTCTACTCTATTGGTGGCAGTACAACCATTAAAATACATGGAGGTACTATATCATGTATTTTCCCCCATAATGATGCCTTTTCACTCAGAAGATCATCCTCATGATCATGCAATGGAATCTTAACTTGACATCTTCAGAGGGGCATCCTGAAATAAACCTGATATACCACAGTAAATGTGTATATATTGGGAGATAAATCAATAAGGACATGTATTCCAAAAACCATTATTATATGATGTGTGTACCATTTTTCCCTATATAAACTTTTATAATATACTAATATGAAAAACATGTGTTCAGAGACCTTCTGAATGGATACATTGGCCTCCACACTAAAGATAGAGTCCCTAGCCTAGAATCTACACTCCAAACACATAACATTGTTTCCAAAAAACCCAATCCAATTTCCCAGAAGTTACTCTTAAGGTATAACTGACTCCTCTAATACCACTATTCCCGGAATAGTACTTTTGTGGCATGAATAATCACATCCCGAAACCCACCTCCAATATTCTTGGGTTTAGAGACTAGTGTGGTGTAGATATATCACACAAATGGGTGGAATTGTCCGATTGTTTATGTACACATGAAAAGCTATTCATTCCTATATAATTCCTGGAATGTTATAAAACTAAAACCAAAACATGTATACAACAATTATCCCAAAATATGTTTATGAATGTAATTAAATGTAAGCAAGAAATGGAAAAAACAGTCCTAAAATACTATATAAGCTCTTACCTTCTCATATAGAGAGAACTAATATCAAATACTACCACCGAAAAAGCTTCGACATGTCCAGATCATTATATACTCCACCATCTCCCTTAACTCCTATGACACTATCAAATGAGACACATTGTATAAAATACCCAGTAGTTATGGCTATATCCCATGGATGGGTGAGGATAGAAAAACCCAGTAGGACACCACTAAAATGAAAAACATAAATCATATATAATAGTCAGATAATATTAAATATATAGAAAACAATAGAAAAAACCCAGATATAATCAAGAAGAACACCTCTACTTCGTGTGGTCACAACATAACTGCTAGACAGAATGAAACTTCTAGAAGAAATTCTCATTTCGGGAGAATCATATCCCTGAGACATGGAATCATTTGAGACACTCTTCCTAGAAGACAGGATCATTGGTCTATACCTATGAAAGCAAACTTGTCTATAAATATTCTGATACTCAGATATGGGATCACACAAAAGACTGCTTGGGTACACCACAATAAAATTCTTGATCAATCCACTATGAATGCGATTATACATCAACAATGACATGTATAATTTAAAAATGGTCTATAAGATGAAAAATAAATTCCTTACTCAAGGAGATAACACTGATTCTTCCAACCTCACCGTGGGAATAAAATCATAGAGTATTATATTCCGATATCATGGAGGGACACAACAAAATATTTCTATGACTCATCCTCTATAGGGGATAAAAATCTAGAGATGTTGAAATAATTATTCTTTATACCATTAAGGGGATGGATGAAGGTAACCCACTTGATCAATTCAGGCCCAATAAAAAGAATCAAAGGGTTCTTCAACCCTTAAATATGTTACACCTCATGTATTTGGGGTACACAACATTTCTAGCCAACCCTTAGTCTAGCGGGGTGGTTCTTCCTCACATCGCTACTACAAAAGGCCTTCATCAATGATAGAAATGGCCTATAATAATGCTAAAAATGTGATGATAATGAATGTGTGGTTAAGAGCCCCGAACATTTTTCAGTCCTAAAAAAGTGTTACAAAAAGGGTGGTTTTATCAATGATTTTTATAATGGAAATAGTGTTAAAGGGGGTATTTTTTTGTACACCTATGGTTCTGAACCCTTTATCAGTGCTTCCATGACCCCGTTAACTACGATTTACACCCCCTTTATCACAATTTTTCACCCCACGACACTTCTTATCTACACTTTTCGAACATATAGCCTCATGTGTGCGTGCCGGGATTCGAACCCTACACCTCTCCATTAGTGACGAAAATTCATTACCACTACACCATGTTGTTTTCCTATCTGTTTATTGATATTTTTATATATTAATATATTGATATATATATATACATATGCATTTACATATATTTATGTACTTATATTTAGATATATTTATACAATATATGTGTGTCTGTGATATATATAATATTTGTAAAAATATATTATATATTATATTCATTTACATATATTATATTAATATATATATATATATATTTGTTAATACATATACATATGTATATATAAATAGTATGATTGTACTTGTATAATGTAAAAAATGTTTTAATGTTATATTAAATTCTTTTTTTGAATATGTATTTATTTAGATATATTATAATTTACATTTTTACCTAAATATATTTGATATATGAATTTATATGAGTGATTTATTATAATTAAATATTTGAAACTAGAATATATTTAATTATAAAGAAAATTAAATTAGGAAAAAATAAAATTGAAGAACCATAATATTAATATGAATGTAATACCTAGGAATTAATTCATTCACATATGAAAAATAACAAAAATACCCCTTTAAACGTGGTTGAAAATCTATCGAATGGAAGAAAAAATAGGGAAACAAGAAAAGAACCCAATATTTAGGCCCTATGTTTCATTTTTTGACCTTTAAAAATATGAGATAGGTTTTCATCTATCACTATGTGAATTGAAAAAATTACATGCATCAATTGGATATAACATAGACCCTAATAATACACCTAGATAAAATGTTATTTTAATTTTATTTTTGAGTTATGTTATCATCTTGTTTAAATGATTTCAATTTTCTTTGATTATTTATCATCAAATTTATATTAAATGGTTATTACTCATTAATAATAAGAATAAAACGAAATAATATTTTTACATATTTTAGAATCAATTTAACTATATAACTTATATATCAAGTGTAAATGACAAATTATCTTATCTAAGACAAATTTCTAAAAATATATATTATATTTATATCAATATAAATATAATTATATAATTATATAATATTTTTATTGAGATATTATTTTTTCAGTATTCTTTTATCAGCACATGATAAAATATTGTTGATAAAGTGGGAATCATTATCAGTGCTTCTAAAAAAGTTCTTATAACACCCCTTATCAATTCATATCTTTTCAAGTTCTTATAAAATACCCCATTTATCATAAAAAATATTAAAGGTGATGATATATGGTGGGACTTTTTTAGCACATTTAAAATTGTGCTCAAAATGTTGGGTATTTAGTAGTGATTTTTTAGCACTATTAAAGACCCCGTTTAAAAGGGAAAAATAAAATAATTGTTAAATATCCCCTTTATCAACGCTCTTTTTTTTCGCTGACTAAGGGGGTCTATAAAAGTCTTATAGTTGGCACTATTAAAAACCTAGACTTGGATAAACCCAGTTTATTAGTAGTTCATTACATGTAAATCTCCAAGTAAATGACATGTAGGAATAATACATGACCTATTGAGACTGTTCGAAACTCTCCTCATTCATCCTAGACAAGCCCCTTTACACTGGACCATATCCATTTACTATGAGAATGTTTGAATAATTCAGTTTACACATTCTCATGGAACATAAAATATACAAAATAGATCCACACATCATGTGTTAGTGTCACAAGATAAGTGATATTTTACACTTTTGATAACATAAGTGCATCTGCAATGGTGTCCCACATGGAGTGTGGTCCCAGATGACAGAACATGTAGCCCCAAAATTTTTAGAACACTTGGTTCATCGACATTCATTAGTGTATGCTTCCTCCACTATGATTCTAGCTAGAAATTGCAGATCTAAGGTTTCATAGACATGTTATCACATACTCTATAGATTTTGACCTTTGATCATCTTTGAAATATATAAATCCTTTTGAATATATTACCACCTCATGTCTCCATTAAGAATCAGTAAAAAAACCCTTAGTCGGATATGGTCTTATTATTCCTCGAATAATCTAAAATCATTTTCGACTCTCAATCCGCAACCTCAAATTCATGTCGTACCTATGGTAAAAATATGTTGTTCTAATGAATGTGAGCACAATGATCCAATATTGGATAATCATCAAACCATAGGATAATAAAAATTTCCATTATGAATGTGAAATGAAACAGGGGAAAATCAATGAAGAATATAATGTGAGGAACAATTATAAACCTTTTTTCAATTTCCATTAATCTATTTTCAAGGTATTATATAAACATATATTAAAACTAATAAAGAATAAATAAATACACAATAAAAAAATTTCCAATTTATATGAGGATGAATTATATCTCATGTAATTGACCCATATTCGATTGGGATAAATGAATGGGATAGAATTTATCAAATCAATTATCAAACCATTTGTTTTTATCAATCATTAATGATGTGAAAGTATTTATTTTTATTTTTGGTGAGATCCATGAAATTCAATGGCACATTATATTCAATCAAATGTAATCCAACGAAATTTTACAATGGTCCTCCAATGGATCCACTACAATAGTTCCTCCCAATATATAGGTTCTGAAGTTGACGATATAGTTTTAGCGTAACCATTTTTATATTTTATAAGCATGTCACTACATCAATGAAGAAAATAATTAATATTAATTAATTTATTTATTTTTTTAATTTCATGTTTATGAGAGATTTTTCAGGAATTCCCAATGATGTTAAAGGATATTACATGGCTAGGGTAGAAACCAAGTTATAAACTAATTGGTACCCTCATATTACCTATATGAGTTCCCATTAAGGATTTATTAAACTTTTTCCATAAAATTTATTTTTGGTGATGATAATTTACTTAATATATTTAAAAAATTATTTTGTGTACACCATGCCTCAAAATCACATTCCATCATAGATTATAGATCCAAAAAAATCCACATAATATTCTAAATCAATACAAGGAAAAATACATTCATTAATAAATTCATTATTTCTGTAAACAACCATCACCCCAATCCTTTCCAAGTAGTTCTTATTTACATAATATTTTTATTTTAACAATAAGAACCATTTTCTATTAATAAGTTTTTTTCTATGTGGTAGATACAGTAGTTGAAAATTTTCTTCACATGTGATGAATCATACTCACACTTTTTGGATAACATCAATATCTCATAATTATAGGTTCATGATTATTCTTTTGAGGTATAAGACACATATTTTAATGCTAAAAATAGTTTTATTCATCTCTATAACTCATTAATGGGGGTCATATTTTTTTTCTCTTGATAATGAATGTTTTTTTATCATTTAATAACTAGAAAATAAGATTATCATATTTGATCCATTCGTGTTAACCCAAACAATATTTTATCTCTATAATATATCTTTTGTGTGGATAATTTATAGAAATTCCTCACCAAATAATCTCGATGGGACTTATCTTTTTCAAGATATTCTATTGAAATAATCTTTTATTTTCATTCAATAGAATTATTAACATTTTTTGTAACTAAAAATTTTTCAGTATAAAATATGGTGATTTTGTTTGACCCCAAATAATCATTTATCTCTATAGTAATTCTTTTTTGGGAATAATTTTTAGACATTACATGCCCTTTAAACTAATTTGTACATATCTACTTTAAGATATATCATTCAAATGAACATTGTTTTTTATTTGAATTATTTCCCTCAATATCTACTTCCATAATGATCCATAATTTTTTAAGACCATATCATTGAAGATAATATTTTGGATTATGAATTATTTTCTTAAGAAAAATACTAAAATTTTAAATCCAATGTTTTCATCTATATATAAATAATTGAGAATTCCATGGATTTTTAATTGATTTTATTTTAATTCATTCAATTCACCTGAAAATAGTTTATATTCCTAAAATCCATGAGGTTGTTGAGTTATTATAAATTTTCATGTCATCTAACATTTATAATTTCCTACCACATCATTTCCCATATACTTCATTTAACTATGAAAGGTGCACAATTGAACTCTTCTACCAGTATTTCCAAGAACATTTAAAATGGGAGATGTTATGATTTACTCTTTATATACTAGTTTATTATTCATTTATTCATCCAAATTATTATTCTCTAGTATCTGGTGTAAGATATTCTCAATTATAAAACATCAATTCTTACGCAATTATATATAGGTAATTTTTCTATATTGTTCATTATTTTGTTTCAATAATTTTTTAATAATTATTCCAATCTAATTCCACACTATTAATTTTCATTAAAATAAATCCACAAAAACATCAATTTTTGAGTTAAAATGTAAATACATAAATTCAAAATTGATTCATTATTGAATTTTACAACATTTAATGACCCTCGGTGATATAAGAAAATGATTTTCCACCAAATATCTATGTGGAAAATTTCATGTTTCAAGATATTTTATATAAATCTTCTCAAATTGAATGAAATATTTCAATGTTTATAAATATGACACTCTCAAAAATTATGATATTTTTTTGATATAATTTCGATATTCTTTTTCAAGAAAAAATCATATACTTCACCGAAATATGTTTTTTTATTATAATGTGATTACATTAAAGTCTTAAATGTTGTTATTCAATAAAATTTCACTCTATATGACTTTATAGTTAGACAAAATGTTTCACTCTTAATCTAGTCATCCAATACTATTTATCAACATGTTATTATATAGACAATATTAGGGAATCATGGGTTAAACCCAACTATATCCATATGTTGTGTGGAAATTAAAATTTTCTACATAACAATATCTTTTAGACTACCATGTTATAAAATAATGTTCTGTTCATTATCTAAATCTTAATGTCATGCTTCCACCAAATTTTTATAGCCTTATCATTTTATAATAATACATTTTCAAACTTCCCTAACACATTGTTGGACATGTATCATTTCTTACCTAATGAGTTAAATTATTCCCCAAAATAAAAGATCCATGATTCTTCCTAAATGTGAGCACTAATTTGTTATATACTTCCAACATGAATAACAACATAATTTAGAAAAAAAGTACTTATAGATGAATTATATATATATTTTATCATTCATTCCTTACGATCAATATTAATATTCCCACTCTTGGTCTAGTTCTATCTATTCTGTCCCAAACCAACAAATTTTTTTCAAAAATTTTATGTGAATTATCATCCAATTTAAAAAAAAATTGATAAGGAGACTAAAATATACAGTATTCATTCATTTAACTTCTGTATGTTGAATGGGATTAATTCATTTTGAGTTATCCATTTGGTATAATCCCACAAACAACCATGAACACCCATCCATATTTCCCACAATAATCTATCAAGGTAATTTCCATCACATCCTTGCATTATAGAATAAACAAAAACAACATTATTACCCCACATCATATATAATCCTGAAAATGAATAATTAATTATATATTTGAATAATTTTATTGTCTTTCAAATTGATATCCAATTTATTTCATTAAATATATAACACAAAATATCGACATTTTAAACATTTTTTTCATGGTAGTGATCTTCTAATACATTTCCACCATAGTTATCAAGAAACTTTCTACAATATTTTTATCATTGATATTAAATAATTCTTTTCAAGACGTTAACATCCAAATGTGGTGGAAGATTTTCTACCCAACCTCTCCCATTAAATATATTCTATTTCCATTGACTTGATTTCAATCAATGTATCTTCCATGTTCTTTTTATGGATATTTCTCAAAATCATTGTTCTTTAGATGAAAAAGAATTTACGATAAAATTTATAGACCTTAAATTTATCATTTATTGATATCATAACACTTTATACTAATAAAATATCAATAAATTGGATGATGTGTATAGAAATAGGATTATATGTGAGTCTACCGAGTCTATATTTTTTATCCTTAAACAATGGTCAGATACCACTTGTTGGGAATCCCCCACAATATAAAATCACTAGATGTCATAACACATATTATAATCCCATAAAACTAATAATAAATGATATCATCGACTAATATTTGTGAATTTGATGATAGTAAATCATATAAAACATTCTCACCACACCATGTCATGTTTCCCATCCATAATGATATCAAAAACTAACATAAGAAATCAAAGAAGTGAAAATGATTAAAAATAATAATGGTTCAATTTTATATTATATGACATTTATATTAGGTATTAAATACATATTACAAAACTAAATACATTTTATTATGTTTTGATGTTAAATAGATTATAAAATCAAAAAGGTAATTAAAAAATATTTTATATTACATTATTTTTACAAGACATATAACACATGTATAGGTTTTCTTACCAAAAAAATACAGTGAGGCCCAACAAATAATTTTTATATACATCCATATATAATTCAGATATAAATAATTATTATTACATTTTTTACTTTTATTAACAATATAAATTGAAACATGACTTCTAATGTTCCCTGAAATGTCTATTCTATCATTAATTTTTTTAGATGACCATTTTACATGAAGTATTTTCCAAAAAATATGCATGAGATGAATCTTATATAAACATAAAAAAATTTAAACTCATAAACACCATAACATATCATTACACTATAATAGACACTGATTATATCACATTCATATCTTATGATATCATTATATGATCAACATGCCTCTAATGATGAAATACTCTAGTATCCAAAAAAACTCCAATACTGAGATAATTTCTATTTAAAATCCTTCATATTTCTTGTAACAAAACATGAAATATGGTTCACATTCCAATCATAAGAAAACATTAAATTCATACCACATATGTAAGAATCTTATTTATGGAATAAATCCAAGGGGATCAAATTAATAGTTCCACTATCATCATGAATTATGTTATATTTCTGAGCTAACAACCCAGGTTATTAATGAAGAAATGTTGTAAAACCACAACATGTAGTATAAACCATTGAAAATGAATTTTGAAAATTTTTTAAAGTAAAAATTATCCAAAAAATTATTCAAATAAATATTGAAACCAACAAAGCTGACATTATAAAACAAAAAAATGACCAATAATTCTTTTGGATAATTAGTATTGGAAAATGACATGCTTATATTGGAATAAAATAAATTATAATAAGTGATATTATATTTTAATATTGATACATATTCAATTCACCTCTTTGTATTAATTTTTTTGATAAAATATTCATTTACCTGATATAAAAATTATTTATATATATGACCAATTACCTTTTTTAGATACATAAAACTAGAAACTAATGGAAACTACTTTTATTACATCTATGGAAATGATTGAAATATTTTGTTAACTGGCCATGAATGTAATTCCCATGTATTAGTTAATGATAATGAATTTTTAAATCCCATGCATCATATTAGATGCTAAATAATATGATTTTTATAAAAACACATGACTCAAATTTATAGAATCAAATTTCTCATGATGGTGGTAGGAACACCTTTTTAAGAAAAAACCTTTAAAAGCTCAAGAAAACCAAAAACACAAAATTTTAATAAACTAAAACATATTTTTGACCATTAAGTCCATTAGGATTCATGAAATATGAATTAACTAAAAAGAAATTTAGGAAGGAAGAATATGATAAGAATATGAGATGAAAAATTGTTGTTTAAAATTAATAACCAGTTGAAAAAATGGAATATATGTTTTGATACATTGAGGTGAAGAGGTTATTCACTATGATCTATCCTTTAGATGAATGAATGTAAAAGAAAATTGATTAATGATAATATATGATAAAATAAACTAGGGAATAATTTTATTTCCAAATTCAAATTTCATTGAAGATCTTAGTCTTTTTCCTAAAGGATATATAAAATATCCACTAATGATGAATTATCGATGATAAAAAAGATAAAATTATTTGACGGTTAACACAAAGAATTTCATAAATAGATCAAAAAAATTCATGAGTTAATGAAAAATATTACACCATATAAAGTGAGATGAAAAGGTTAAATCCTATAACAACCATATGAAACTGAAATATAAATGGATAATATTGAGATAGAAATATATTTATTTGAAGTTATAATTTTAAATCTTAACCATGAACATAAAATTTTTGATAAATAAATAAGACATTCACTTTGTATGAATGGACTAAAAATTTACTATTTATTATGCGATTTCCATGGTGTAACTATGAACCATGGAAAATTTCAAAAATATTAAATTTTAAAATAAAAGAAAATTTATAAAATTAAATAAATAATAATTATATAATATATCAAAAAATAGTGACAGATGGATTCCACACAATCTCTCTTATATTCAAATTTCACATTTTGTTACCATGATAATGTAACAATCCATTTTCTCTCCCTTTTTATTAAGAATTTACATTTTATATAAACATACCTCTAAATTTTAAATTTCATTATTTGATATTATTATAATATCATTATGAATACTATCCTTATTATATCCCATATATGAGAGGTCAAATTTCACACTCCTAAAACACTTTTCACAAGCTGTTATAATGGAGAAATACATCTAATAGGCATACAAGTCCATAATGTACTTTGATAACAAATAAACTTTTATTCCATATTTATATGATATTATGAATCTATTATTTCTAATTGGGGTCCTTATCTATATAAAAATTACAAATATGTTGGTGGTATATCTTCTATTTGATGCCAAGTGAACTAAACCATTATTTTGATTGATGTTCAACTTCTCCAGCAAATAATACTAACCTAAATATATCTACATAAAAAAATTTATTATTACAAACTTTTATAAAATATGTCTTATTAAATAATCATATTTTATAAGGTATTTATTAAAATAATATTTGGTCTCCTACCATTATAGGTTCATGTATTCAATTTTTAGACACATTGGTAATTTTAATAATAATAAGTCATATAACAACCCTGCTTTTATTACAAACTTAAACATGATTTATTAGATAAAACTTCACTTGATACAACAAAGAAGATAAAGAGGTTTATTGTCTTTGGGGCTTAGTATCATTACATAAAAACATAAAACATGAAATAAAACATCTTTATTGAAAAATTCCTTTACATTACCACTACATTCTTTCATACTTAGCATTGCATGGGGTAACCCGAGGACATGCATAAGAAAAGGGTGAGCTATAAAGCCTAGTAAGGGAATACACATGGAATAACATGAGGAGTCCAATACATGTTTGGAAATAGGAATATCCATAGAGCATAAGAGAAACATGAACATAAAGGCATGATAAAGCATGATAATCATAACATGGAAATGTGGCCACAACACTTAACATGGAATTAGGATGAGCCAAGGCCCATTACACATGGCGCATGAGTAAATCCTCATTGCACATAAAGCACGAGTAAACCATCATTGCAATTGAATTAGCATGAGTCAAAACTCATTGCACATTACGTATCATGATACTATACTTTACTCAATGCATTGGAGCGCCATACGAGCACACCCTTCTTAAACATTTCATTTCATGCATAAGTGTGCCACAGGGATCATAAAACAATGATTCTTAAAATATAATCATTTATTACACGATAAAAGAATGTGGAATTCATACATGAAACATTATAATCAATAAGTAAATGTGCATAATGGTTAGTATCCTTGATAGAGAAATGGGCATGGTATTCACTACACAAAGACATTGTCTTAGAAAATCGGTGCAATTTTGGCAGTGTAACAGCGTGACAAAAGAATTCATAAAAATGGTTGATGAGAGAGAAAGGGGTTAATAATAATATTTACATGTAATGGATAGTAAGAAGGTCATATAGATACATTTCCCAACAATTATAATGGAATTTAGATTCATGATACAAAATTATTGCTTGAATGTAATAGAAGAGAGAGAAGTTGCTTTCAGAATTTCGGCATAGTAACGGGTGTACATGGGATGAATTTAATGAGAGATATAGGGGTATCCCATCATTAAAACAATAAGAGGTCAGTATGGGGGAGTTGAAAAACCATACCCCAACATTCAAAATTGAAATTAAAAGGGAAATGAAACATAAATAAAATTGACAAAAAGGAGAAAGGAAGAAAAAAACCCTTACTTGGAAGTGTGATTCCAAAGGCTAGAGAGAGGCTTGTGAGAGGCTTCATGGGAGCTTGGGGAACCTTGGAAGGATTCTAGAGAGATTATGGTAGATGTTGGACGAACTCCAAGGGCTTTAAGTGAGGAGGAAGTGGGAGCTGGGGTGGGTTTATATAGGAAAGGTGAGGAAATTATTTATTATTTAGGTTTGGGTCCCCTTACATTAAATTTATCCAAACCACAAACCATCCCATGGTTTTTCCCATGATTATTGGAAAAGGAAAGAGGAAAACAATATTTTATAAGGCCAAAGTCCTAACTTCTTAAAATATTAGGGTTTCTTATTTGGAGGTGAATCACACTCCCATTTAAATTAATTTAAAAAGGCAAGGTGTTGAATATGTCTTGAAGGGTCCATTAATGCTTTGAAAAGTAAGTCAAAAAAACCAAAAATTACATTATTTTAATGGTAAAACATATATTGGCCGAACATAAAGGTTATTGTATTTTATTACATCACTATTGGGTCATTATTATGTCATAAAACACATTATCTATTTAAACGATATTTAATTTTTACGCAAAAATTTGACTGTCTCATGAAATTATGAAAAATTCACCGTTGGATAATTTCGACGTCCTGATTCCAGAAATAACATTTTTTTATCTTAATAATTTTCTAAATATGATAATTTTCACTTTTAAAATAAAAACCGACATTTATAAAAAATTCACGGGTTTTGACAGAAATGGATTTCAAACCATAATAAAAATTTTAATTTCATTCATAAAATTATAAGATCTTTTATATATAATAAAAATTAATTTAATAATATTATTATTATTTTATTAAAATATTATTTAATTCAAAAATCTCTTAATGTAATAAAATAGATTTATTAATTAAATAATAACTAAAAACACCATTTGTACTTTAAAAACGATTTACAATGTATCAAAAATGACTAGAAATTATATTCATTATTATATACAAATAAATAATGTACATGAACATAGTACTACTTATTTGTTACATAACCCCTTAAAACAGATGCATAAGACCTAAGTGTAAGGTGTGCGATGGTGACAGACTCTCGAGGTGGCTCAGATAACATCGCTCAAGTGGTAATTTCAATCAACTTCCAATTTTCCCTTAGACGGTCACATTCGAGCTTGACATGTTGAATCTCATCTTGGGCTTGGTCAAGGGTGAAGCCCAAAGACACCACCTGTTTTCCGAGATCCGACAAATGGGCTTCGTATGGGGCAATTCTACTGGATGAGGCCATCACTTCCTTGGTCTGAGTAAATTGGATTTGTTAAAGTATTATATTTATAATAATCATGTGATCACTGTTCAACGGATATAGTAGAAACGGTCAAAATTCTTAACATAAAACCAAAGAAGTTTACATTTTATATAAAAAATTTATATAAAGAGATATTTAATAAGATCAAGATGGATTTTCCATTAATGAAACTTTTGGTCGTTACAATATTACCCCCTTAAGAAATTTTGCCCTCGAAATTTTCCTTTTCCCACACTAAAACAACTGTGGGTAACTCACCTTCATCATTTCCTCCAATTCCCATGTCGCTTCTTCAAACTTGTGGTTTCTCCACAACACCTTGACTAGGGGCATTGTATTATTTCGTAGAACGTTTTCTCTACGATCTAAGATCTTCACTGGTTTCTACTCATAAGAAAGACCGTCTTCCAATTGTACCACCTCATAAGAGAGTACATGTGAAGGGTCCGGTATGTACTTATTTAAGAGGGATACATGAAAGACATCATGTATTTTGGCCATAGTAGGAGGAATTTGTAGTCGATAGGCCACAACCCCTACACGATCAAGAATCTCGATGGGGCCGATGTACCTTGGACTTAACTTCCCTTTCTTTACAAACCTCATGACCTTCTTCCATGGAGATATGCGTAGAAAGACCATGTCTCTAACCTTAAAATCAAGCTCTCGTCAACCATTATCTGTATAACTCATCTGTTGACTCTAGGCTGCCTTGATATGCTGCTAAATGGTTTTAACATTTTCTACCATTTCTTCAACCATTTCTTGTCCAAGCAGCTTACGTTCCCCAACCTCATCCCAACATGCCGGTGTTCTTCACTATTTCCCATACAGGGCTTCATATGGTGCCATTTGGATGCTCGAGTGGAAACTGTTATTATAAGAGAACTCAACCAGAGGAAGATGTTGATCCCATCCTCCTTTAAAGTCCATTGAGCATGCTCTCAACATATCCTCAAGTGTTTGGATAGTCCGCTCGGATTGGCCATCATTTTGAGGATGATAGGCCGTACTGAAGTTCAGTTTAGTATTCACAGCATGCTGAAGACTCTTCCAAAACATAGAAGTGAATCTTGGATCTCGGTCAGACACAATAGATAGTGGTAATTCATGCAACCTTAACACTTCCCTGATATATATATGTGACAGTTGATCCAAAGAGAAATCCTCCCAGATATCAATGAAGTGTGAAGTCTTTGTAAGACGATCCACAACAACCCAGATTTCATTGTTGCCTTTGGATGTCCTTGGAAGTTCGGTGACAAAGTCCATGGTGATGTTCTCCCATTTCCATTCTGGTATGGACAACAGTTGCATCATCCCCTTAGACTTCTGCCTCTCTGCCTTCACTTGCTGACACACCAGGCACAGTGATGTATATTCAGCAATCTCTTTCTTCATATTATCCCACAAAAAGTTTTCTCAGAGATCTCGATACATATTTGTGCTCCCTGGGTGAATAGAGAAATTTGAACTATGTGCATCATCCAAAAGTTCATTCTTCATCTCCGGACTTGATGGAGCACATAGTCTTTTCCCAAACCGCACAATTCCATCTTCATTAACATTAAACCTTAAGGATTTCCCTTTTTTGATAGCTTCCAATATTTCCTGAATTCTCACATCATCCTTTTGAGCATCCTTTATCCTTTCCAAAAGAGATGGTTGAGGAATCATTTGTGAAAGGATTGACGATGTTCCCTTCTTTATGATTCCCAAGTCCATCTTCATCATGTCTAAGAAGATTGGATCCTTCTCAATTCTCATCATTGATAGAATTGCTGGGTCCTTTCTATTTAGGGCATCTGCCACCTTGTTCGCTTTCCCAGGATGGTAATGTATTGAAAAATCATAATCCTTGATGAGCTCTATCTATCTTCTCTGGTGAATATTAAGTTCTTTCTGTGTGAATATATATTTAAGACTTTTTTGGTCAGTATATATCTCACATTTCTCTCCATAGAGGTAATGCCGTCAGATTTTCAAGGAAAAGATCATCACCGCCAACTCCAGATCATGTGTTGGATAGTTTCTCTCATGGATTTCAACTTCCTTGAGGAATAGGATATAACTTTATCATTCTACATTAGCACACATCCTATGCCCTTGTTTGAAGCATCACTGAATACCAAAAAAAGTTCCCCACTTGTGGGTAAAGTGAGCACGGGTACAATGATAAGCCTCCTTTTCAACTCCTTGAAGCTTTCGTCGCATTCATCACTCCAAGAAAAATATACACCCTTTTGAGTTAGCTTGGTAAGAGGGTTGGAAAATCATGAGAAATTTCTCACAAATCGTCGATAATATCCAGCTAACCCCAAGAAGCTACGGATATCTGTTACTGATGTTGGCCTGAGCCATCCCTCAATTGCATCTTTTTTGGAGGGGTGCAAAGATATCCCATTGCTTGTGCTGATATGGACCAAGAATGAGACCTCTTTCAACCAGAACTCACACTTGCTATTCTTTGCATAGTGCTTCTCCTTACACAAAGTCTCTAGTATAGTTTTTAAATTCTCCTCATGATCCTCCTTGGTTTTGGAGTATATTAGAATATCGTCTATAAAGACTACCAAAAATTTGTCAGGGTAATATCTAAAGACTCTATTAATCAAGTCCATGAATATTGCTAGATAATTGGTGAGTCCAAAAGGCATTACTATGAACTCATAGTGCCCATACCTTGTACGAAAAGCAGTCTTCGGGACATCTTCCTTCCTCACCCTTACTTGATAATATCCCGACCGCAAATCCTCCTTAGAGAAGGATTGTGTTCCACGCAGCTGATCAAACAATTCATCGATTCTCGGGAGAGGATAATTGTTCTTTATCATGATTTTTTTAAGTTCATGATAATCGATGCAAAGCCGCATTGACCCATCCTTCTTCTTGATGAAGAGGACTGGTGCACCCCATGGTGAAGCACTTTGGCATATAAACCCTTTATCCAGATTCTCCTGTAGTTGTTTCTTTAGCTCTTCAAGCTCAGCAACAACCATTCTGTATGGATTCATGGATATTGGTAATTCCCTGCGTATAAATTCAATTGAGAATTCAACATGTCTTCTAGGACAAAGGCTAGAGAGTTCCTTGGGAAACACTTCCGCGAATTCCCTCACAATAGGCATTTCTTCAAGGATGGTTTCTTCCTTGGACTAATTCATCTGAGCAAGATACGCGTGCTCATAAGGTAATAATATCCATGCTTGAGATGATGGAGCTAAAATAGATTCATCTTTCTCCTGACACTTGTAATGAATCGGGGGTCAATTCTCCATATGGAGTGTGATTTCCCTCTCCTGAAAATTTATGTTGGATCTATATAAGGAAAGCCAATCCATGCCAATAATTGCATCAAATTACAATAGAGGGAGTATGACAAGGTTCAGCAGGAAATTCAATCTTCATACTATAACAGGGGAGGACTTATATTCATGGGATGAAATGATTTCCCCATTTTCCGTAATCACTGACATCTTTACATCCAGGATTTGTGGTGGTGCTGGGATTGTTCTACTAAACATTCGAGATATAGAAGAATGCGTAGAACCTGAATCAAAAAGTAAGTTAGTTATTCCTGAATGAATAACTAGCGTACCTATCACCACTTCGCTGTCGGGGTTCCCTTCGGCAGAAGTGATGGAAAAGGCTCTTCCTTGCTGCCTTGGAGGTTGTTGGTTGTCTCCGAAAACCCTTAGATTAGGGTACTGATTTGGAAAATGACCCGATTCTTTTCATTTTTTGCATTGAACAACGCGTTGAGGTTCGAACGGAGAGTTCCTCTCCTCTGTTGCAA
Source organism: Viscum album (assembly GCA_963277665.1). Classification (NCBI taxonomy): domain Eukaryota; kingdom Viridiplantae; phylum Streptophyta; class Magnoliopsida; order Santalales; family Viscaceae; genus Viscum; species Viscum album. The sequence continues at coordinate 625,615,699 of OY728133.1, forward strand.
ACGTGGGTCTTTCTTGCCGATAGTTAACAGCTAGGTTCTCTTCTCTTCCACACCTGAAGAATTTTCTCTTCCCCTTAAGGCAATTTCCAGGGTTCTTCTTTCTGCACTTTTGGAAAGTGGGTTTTGGATCATCTTAGCACTATTGGATTTATCCATCGGACCACCAACATTGAATTCCACCTTACGCTTCTTTTCCCCATGATACCCCTTTGATTCCCTGATCTCCATTTCGACCTTGAGGTAACATCAGACAATTTACTCATAATTGTCAAAGTCACGGATCACTAAAGAATTCCGTAATCTAGGCTTCATCTCACCAAAGAAGCAGTCAACCTTGCATTCGGGGGTAACAACAAAGCTAGAAGAGTCTCGTGCAAGCCTTGTGATGTTTTCCTCATATGGTCCAAAAGATTCTTCATCTTTTTGATTGAGGGAAAGGAAGTCCCTTTCCATCTTACGCTGGAGGGTGCGCAGAAAATATTTATCAAAAAAAATATTTTGGAAATCCTTCAATTCCAACGCCTTGATCTCCTCCTCAGGGTTTTTAGTTTTTATCAACGTCCACCATTGATCAGATTCTTCATCCATACGATAATCCGCTAGGAGAACCTTTTATTGTTCAGAATATTTTAAGGATAGAGAATATATCTTCAATGGAGTTGATCCATTGTTCAGCCATCGTGGGATCAGATGATCCACTAAAAGTAGGAGGCCTTTATCTCATGAAGCTCTCGATAGAGACATTTTATTTCTTAGGGGGGGGGGGTTGAACACTCCTCTTGACCCATGTTTCTATTCAAAACTTGAGTTATCTGAGAGAGAAGCGTGAAAAAGTTTGTGATTCCCGCTACCATTGGATTGGACATCTCATTTGTACAGTCATCACACTAATCTTCACAACGGTTGTTAGCCCGAGTCCTCCTATTACCGTCCATTGGCTGGAATAAAAGGAAAGTTAGGGGTAACACATAAAGGGTAATCCAAAGAAAAAAGTTGATGACTTATAAATAAACTTTTATTTCCTTACTAAAGATTCTATAGGCTTCAATCTAGGCTTTTTATGATCTACTTTCTAACATATATTCATAGGGACATTTTTTTAATTCCCTTAATAAGGGTTCATACTAAGCTTTTGAATTTATCAAAATATATCCCCCGGGAGTGTTGTAACCAAGAGTGAATCAAGGCTTGTTATCGTCCACTAGTTCCCATTCGAGTCTAACTCAAAGTAGTGTTTTCTGGTTTTTCCCCTAGGATACATCTATGCCAGAGCCGCCTCTACCTGCTCGTATCCCGACATGGATGAATTTTTTTGATTAACCACTTACTTAGTACTTACCAAAACATAGGGATGTTTTTATTATACTTAGTCTTGTATCTAAGGCTTTAATATGGTTTCCTAATCCCAAAAATAACTAATCCTATCCTCTGATACCAAGTATGACAACCCTCCGTTTATTACAAACATAAACATGATTTATTACATAAAACTTCATTTGATACAACAAAAAATATCGAGAGGTTTAGTGTCTTTGGGGATTATGATCATTAAATGAAAACTTAAAACATGAAATACAACATCTTTATTGAAAACATACATTACATGACCACTACATTCCTTCGTACTTAGCATTGCATGGGGTAACCTTAGCATTGCATGGGGTAACCTGAGGACTTGCATTAGAAAATGGTGAGCTATAAAGCCAAGTAAGGGAATACACATGGAATAACATGAGGAGTAAAATACATGTTAGGCAATAGTAATATCCATAGAGCATAATATAAACATGAAAATAAAGGCATGATAAAGCATGAAAATCATAACATGGAAATGTGGCAACAACACTTAACATGGAATTAGCATGAGACGAGTCCCATTGCACATGGAGCATGATTAAATCCTAATTTCACATAAAGAATGAGTAAAACCTCATTTCACTTTAATTATCATGATTCAACCCTCATTTCACATGACTTATCATGATATTATACTTTACCCAATGCATTGGAGTGCTATATGGGCGCACCCTTCTTAAACATTTCATTTCATGCATAAGTGTGCCACATGGATCATAAAACATTGATTCATAAAACAGAATAATTTATTCCATGATAAAGGAATGTGGAATTAATACATGAAAAATTATAATCAATAAGTAAATATGCATAATGGTTAATACCCTTGATGGAGAAATGGGCATGGTATTTACTACACAAAGGAATTGGCTTAGAAAATCGGTGCAATTTCGGCAGTGTAACGGCATGACATAAGAGTTCATAAAAATGGTTGATGAGAGAGAAAGGGGTTCCTCATAATATTTACATGTAATGGAAATTAATGAGTTCATATAGATACATGTACCAATAATTTTAATGGAATTTAGATTCATGACACAAAATTATTGCTTGAATGTAAAAGAAGAGAAAGAAGTTCCTTTCGGAATTTCAGCATAGTAATGGGTGTACACTAGAGGAATTTAATGAGACATAAATAGGTCTCCCATCATTAAAACAATAAAAGGGATGTATGGGGGAGGTGAGAAACCATACCCCAACTTTCATAATTGAAATTAAAAGAGAAATACAACTTAATGAAAATTGACAAAAAGGAGAAAGGAAGAAAAAACCCTTACTTGGAAGTGTGCTTCCAAAGGATAGAGAGAGGCTTTTTAAAGGATTATTGGGAGCTTGTGTCACCATGGAAGGATTCTAGAGAGAGTAGGGTAGAGGTTGAACTAACTCCAAGGTCTTTGAGTGAGGAGGAAGTGGGAGTTTGGGTGGGTTTTTATAGGAAAGGCGAGACAATTCTTTATTATTAAGGTTTGGGTCCCCTTACATTAAATTAATCCAAACCACAAACCATCCCATGGTTTTATCCCATGGGTTTTGGAAAAGGGAAGAGGAAAACAATATTTTATAAGGCCAAAGTCCTAAATTCTTAAAATCTTTGGGTTTTCTTATGTGTATGTGAGTCAAACTCCCATGGAAATTAATATAAAAAGGCAAGGTGTTGAATATGTCTTGAGGGGTCCATTAATGCTTTGAAAATTAAGTAAAACAATCCCAAAATCACATTATTTTAATGGTAAAACATATATTGGAATAACATAATGATTATAGTATTTTATTACATCACTATTGGGTCTTTATGATGTCATAAAACATATTATATATTTAAACGGTATTTAATTTTTACCCAAAAATTTGACTGTGTCAGAAAATTATGAAAAATTCACCGTTGGATAATTTCGACATCATGATTCCAGAGATTAAATTTATTTTATCTAAATAATTTTCTAAATATGTTAATTTTCACTTTTAAAATAAAAACCGACATTTATCGAAAATTCACGGGTTTTGATAGAAATGACTTTCAAACCTGAATAAAAATTTCAATTGCATTCATACACTTATAAGTTAATATATATATATAAAAATTAATTTAATAATATTATTATTATTTTATTAAAATATTATTTAATTCAAAAATCTCTTAATTTAATAAAATAGATTTCATAATTAAATAATCACTAAAAACACCATTTGTACTTTAAAATCTATTTACAATGTATCAAAAATGACTAGAAATTATATTCATTATTATATACAAAAAAATAATGTACATGAACATAGTACTACTTATTTTTTACATAACCCCTTAAAACAGTTGCATAAGACTTAAGGGTAAGGTGTGCGATGGTGACAGACTCTTGGGGTGGCTCGTATAACATCGCTCGAGTGGTAATATCAATCAAATTCCACTTTTCCCGTAGTCGGTCACGTTCGAGCTTGACATGATGAAGCTCATCTTGTGCTTGGTGAAGGCAGAAGCCCAAAGACACCACCTCTTTTTCGAGCTCCAACAAATGGGCTTCGTATGGGGAAATTCTACTGGATGAGGCCATCGCTTCCTTTGTCTGAGTAAATTGGATTTGTTAAAGTCCTATATTTATACTAATCATGTGATCACTATTCAACGACAATATTAGCAACGATCAAAATTATTAACATAAAACCAAAGAATTTTACATTTTATATAAACATTTTATATAAAGAGACATTTAATATGATCAAGAGGGATTTTCCAATAATGAAACTTTGGTCGTTAAAAGTCATATAGAAACATAATTTCATACTATTTAATTGATAAAGAATCATATTTAGAATCTAGGATTCAAAAATTATTCAAAATAGTATATAATGGTAGCCACCTAAAAATATTTATTAATTTATGGGTTGAAAAAATCTATTGAAGATCATTTATATTAATTTTATCTATAAATAAAAAATCTTATATAAGGACCATCATTATGAAATTATTCCTAGTATTTATAATTTGTTCATTATTGACCATTATTTAATGTATTTCTAATACCCTTTTAGTATATGTTAGAATTAATTAGATTTCTATGGGATGGGGTCCCCATATTTATATTTCCTCATGGTGCACCGATATATCTAATGAGGAAATTAAGATATTGTAATGGGAGTTTACTTACGTTGTATATATGAGGTATTGGAATAATGACTCAGTGGTATGATTATGATGTCTAGAATTATGTTATACTGATGGTTCTATCATTACTATATCTTTTAATTATATCATTGTGATTATTTATTTCATTTTATATCAATATATTATATTATGATTAGGTATTTATTTATTTAAAAACATTTTTTTCAATACTTAACATATCACTTATTCCATAATTATGCCATATTTTCTCCTATTGTATATTTTTAATTATTAAGAATTTGATCTCATGCACTCTTTATGTTTTCTAGTTTATTAATTAATGAAGTGGAATTATATATCTAATCAGCTCTATGGATATAATTAAGGTATAATTATTTATAATCAAATGATTTAATATGTAATGTTGTTCTGTAAATTTTATGTAGCTTCTATCTTATGTACTATAATAATTATATTAAAACTAATTAACATTTAATTAATAACCCACTAGATCTAGGTGTATAGGGTTGGGACTTTGTAACTCAAATGAAATATATTCATGAGAAAAAGGATAATTATTATTTATTTTTGATATTTTTCTAAAACTCAATATTCATATGAGTGAATTTTAAATTTGTATATAGTATACTCATCAAATAATTATAAATTTTTTTAATTAAAGTTGAAATGGTTAAATTAACATATGCATGCCAATTTTATATGATCAATAAAATACAATTCACTAAAAGAATCATGTATTTATGTATTTAATAAAGAAAACCTATAATGGTATCTACATTTCATCAAAAATTCTAAATACACTTATATTAATTCTTGAAGTGTTAGTAATATTTGATTCCCTTGATTTTTTGTTGATAAAAAAATAAATTGTTTGGGAAAAATCAAAATGATGGGAACCATTTTAGAAAAAATCTCTTAATAGCGTGATAGTGGTGGATTATATAATAACTAGGAAAACCATTAATATTTTTTAGAAATCTATATTATTATTATCATATTCTTTGAGTTATGATATAATAAATGGTATAAATAACCTTAGTTGACATTACACAAAAATGAAAATATATCACATATTGGTAATATATATATATAACTACATTTATTCCATATATATAAATATTCAATTAAATAATCAAAATTATATAAAAAAAATAATTGGATTTAAACCAATATCATAACTTGGGTCATCCCTATAAAATATTGAATACGAAAATTCGAAATAAATATGTTCTTTTAATGTAAATTCTCATATTAAATTTTCTAATAGAGGATAAAATGTGAATTCCATGAGGAATGAATTATAAATTTGGTATTATAATACATAAAAAACATTTATTGGATTTATTTAAGATATATATAATATGGATTGACATTTGACAAAAAATTCAGATCAGTTCCATCCAAACATATAGATTAACCTATATAATTGTATATTTATGATACCCTTTGTGTAGGATACTATATTAAAATATATAAGATATATTAGTTCCATCAGAAATACCAAGAGTGTTACTTAACAACAAATCATCATCCCCATATAGAAACAAAAACATTTTAGCAATAATAATATTATAATAAATTCATTTATCTTATAAAATCACTTTGGATTATTATATCCCATGAAGCAGGATGAATGTATGATCCTTCACCATAAATATTTATATTTCATTTATTAACAAATCATTATGGTCTTTCATAAAATATTTATGAACATGGATAATTGGAAGTAACTTTGTCTAAAATAAAATGTCTACTGATGGGTTTTTTACATAGCATGGAATGGAAATTTTCTTTTTAAATTCTTAAACTTTTGTCCTACCACTAAGGACACACAAAATGAAATAATCATATTCATGAATATATATGTCATAAAATTCATCATGAGTTAAATTGATTCATTACATTTAACAAATATAATATCAATTATAATGTCAAATACACTTATTGATTGATAATTGTACCAAATTATATATAATATGAAACACCTCAATATTTTATGGTATGCCTCTTTTAAAATTTAATATCATCGATAATTTATGCATCACTCAACACTGAGTTCAAAACTGTAATATACTATTAAATAAGAACATTAAACTAGTAAAGTGACCATTAGGAATATTATTATGACCAATATAATAGTAACCCAACCCATAAAAGTATTAATAGAATTTAGGTATTAAATTAATGAATATATGGTATATTTATATCTAGTAATAAGTAAACAAATGTTTAAAAAATGATAAATTAATATTTTTAATTTTCTTATGTCATAAATATTTGATTACAATTTTATAAGTAATAAATGATTTTAAAAAATTGAATTTCAAAAAATAGACTCATAAATTATTGTATTATTGTCTTATGATTATATGATAATTTTTGAAGACATTAATTAATTTTTCAATGTGTTATAAAACAAGTTACAATTATAAAATAAGTGTTTTTTTATGAAATGATGATTTTAATTAAGAAATAAATTTAAAATATTTATAAAATTTTTTTCATCACATTCATACCATTTTTATCTTATAAGCCAAACAATATTTATGGGATTTTTTTTGTAATATTTTATAATTGTTGAATTTTTGGTGAATAGTAAAATTCAGTAATTTACAACATATACACATTATATGGTAAAAACATTATTACATGAGTCATAAATAAAGTATGAAACACCATATCAAAAAAGAATTCCTTAATTAAATTATTTAGTTGTAGAATCATAACTATTTTATGTAATGAAATAAAATATTAATCTAGTTAATAAAAAAAATAAAAAACACCCATCTCCTCAACTACAAATTTCACCTCTGAGAACCTCTTTTCCTCCTACATCATTGTCCTTTAATATTGTTAATTTTTTATCCAATATTTTCTATAAGGATTTCCCCCATATCAATGGGGATTTGGTCTCAACAAAATACAAAAACGAATTTCTGTATAGAGGTTCTATAGGATAAGAATCCAATATGCCAAATCCCCTTTCACATTATTTTATTTTCACATTTCTTTATTTTATTATACAATACTCACCTATACTATCCAAACATGCTTGATAAGTCAGATGTATTATATATACTATAATAATATTATTTCCATGTAATATCTAAAATCATTTATATTCTCATCGTTAATTTATTATGAAAAAATATCATCCGTGAAGAACTGATTTACCACCTTCATAGACGACATGTTTTTGTTTCTCAATTACTCATTCAATGATATTCATAAAAAAATTATTATAGTTAAAAAGTATTATAACACATTTTTTATTTCTTAATTATTATTCTGAAACTGGTATCTATACATAATATTAATTAATGAATGAAAATCAGTTTTTGACGATCAAAAACTGCAAAAAATAATCATAACTATTGTCACTAACATAATATCAAATTATTTATCATTTCTCTATATAGGAAAATTATTTATATAAAAATTTAATATTATTTGTTTTTATTAATTACATATGATTTTATCTCTTGTTATCTATTCCCATTTTACAAAATCTTTCTTACATTTATACATGAAAACCAATCAAGAAAACCATAGAAAATAACAATCCTCAATGACCTGATAAAATTTTATAACTCATCATAAACAACATAAAAGGAAATAATATTTATATGGAATATAATATAAATTTTATTGAAGTTATGTAATATTTTATTAATTATTCTAATTTCATTATCCTAGGCATTATGTACAAGTGGAGAATGATTTCGAACATAATGAAATGGTTTCTACCTGAACCTCAATTTTACATTCAGGTTACAGTTTCATTATATTTAACATAATAAAATTTCTATTTAATTTTATAAACTTATTATAAATCATAATAATTTTTTAAATATGAATTTATTTAGATCATTTATTCTTTATTTGATGGTAAAATACATGTTTTATAAGATTTCTTTTCAATTCATCACGATAAGAAAGCCCAAATAAAATGAACATCTCTATTTATCTCCCATTTTCACGTTCACTCCACAATATATTTTATGTCAGAAATATTATTTATAAAATCGATATTTTTATAAAAAAATCATCTTTCCTTATTTCCAATTTTTTTTAAATTAATCTTTTTTATATTATAAGGACGATTTTATATTTTCTATCAAACCCCATTAATGTGACCCATTACTTATGTTTTTTAAATAATATTTTATCTTATTACCACATTAGTTAGACATAGTTTTTTCCTCAAACATAATTTAATTTTCCTTCCCCTTTATTATTTATAATGTACAAGTTTACAATCTGATTCTATTCAAAATATAATTTTTTTTCCAGAAAACACTTCCTTGAAATGTAAAAAGGGCATTTATCTCAAGAATTCTAGGCTGATTTTATTATTTTATTTCAAAAATTTCAAAAGGTTCTTTTGAAACAAACTCTTAATAGGTATTGATATTTGATGACGATTTACCATATTTTATTAAATGTTTTATGGTCATTTTTATGGTGGATGTTTTATTTTCGATAACATTCACTATATTAATAAAAAAAGGTAGTGATTATGTTTAATTTTTGGGGAAATATATTTAATTTATTATATATATGTTAATTATGTGTCAACCCAATCATTTATGGAATTCATTGGACTAAATATGTGCTTTTCTGGTCCATCAACATCCCCTCGATGCATCAGTAAGTCCCATGAGACAAAAAATATGAAATCTTCGAACGTCTTGAACATTAATTTTCAGATGTCTTGGATAAAGCATCAATGGTATGTTTATGATGCCATATATTATGCATTCACTCCTTCTCTTATTATTAATATATAATCCATGTTATTATATTACTAGTAGAATATCAATAGTTAATATTAATTCTCATTTTATTATTTATTGTGTAATATAACAAGCTTTTATTCTTACCATATTATTCTCAATATTATGTTTAATGGAATTTGTTTTTATTTATTAACATTGATTTTTTATATATGTTATCTTCCACTATATTATTTTCCCTAAATGAGCGTCTCATCTCACCACTTTATTAGGTTTTATTTTTCTTCATGATGTGAAGATTTGTATTAAGAATGGTGTATAGTGACAATCCAAGAGTTCAATGGTGTTTCCAAAGGAGTTTCTATGTGGTTATATTTCATGTTGTACTATGAAACAAATATATATATATATATATATATCTAGTTTTTATAATCAACTGAACTATTTGTTTTTTTGGGATTAAATGTCTTTTCCAGAGAACTAATGTAATTAAATCAGATAATGTATCCTAACTACTATGTTTGGGGATATTATAGTTGGTATCAGTTCTTGTTTAGTGTAGTAATTTGAAACCAGATATATCAAATATAGATTAGGGATCAAAACCCTTATACAGACTATTATATAACCATTTAAGAATATACTAATACATTTTTCAGGTAGAGTTTATGTTGATCTTCCTAAAAATACATCCCAATTTGGATACTACAAGTGGACGTTGTTCTAGCATAGGTGTACCTCGGGGTAACAACTCTAAAAAAGTGTGTTGGGCAAGACTCACCATAACCTGGTACACATAAATAGTCTTCATAACACAACTAATTATATACTCTTGGGAGATATTATTAGGGAAGTTCACATTTTCTTTATCAACTGTTATGAAGCATTTAGAAGATCATATGTCCCCAATGAAACCATTTTTATTTTTCTGGGGTTAGCTATGAATACATATTTAATTTATGTTTATTGTTTTTCTACCTTAGAAATTATTATTTTTGACTCATAAAATAATTTGGTGTTTTACATTACTTAGGAATGGATCATAGTTTAATTAATAGAAACTTGATCAATGAATTTATTCCATGTAATGATTACCATCCTATGTATGATAATGATTTTGTAGAGGGATCATTAACTAGAGGTGATAAAATTATAACAATATTGGGAAAACTGTCTCCGGTTATGAGTAATAACATCACTTGCATTGAGAATCTTGATCCACAACATAATGTAACAATGTTAGACCACATTATGTGACATCAACCTCCATTATTAAATGGTACAAAAATCCATTTTTATCTTAGAAATGGATATATTCCTTAGAGAATACATTTCAATCATTTAGATGTTTCCAAAGGGATAATGTTATCATGGTAGCTTATCATATATTAGTATAAGAGATTCAATGGTGGTCATTATTTAAAAACTGTATATAAATAGATGATATTTGAAACACGAATTTGTAGGATTTTAAGGAACTTTTATTTGAAAAATATTTCCCATTGAATTTTTAGTTGATATAGAGAGAATATTCCTAAGTCTGAGATATAAAGCAGATGAATTTTTTTCTTTGTATAAAGTAAACTTTAAAAGTATAGAGTGTCATGCCTCAGATTATATACATTATCCAATGAGAAAGATTAATAGTTTCATTGATGGACTTAATACAATTCTATATGGGAACTAGTTTCCCAAAAACTCTCTTTGTACAAGGACATAATACCATGTGCTATCAAGATAGAGAAAGAATATTCAAATTCTAAGGGCATTAAGGTAATAAAATTAAAGAATGTAATAATAGAGAGAGATATGGTTAAATGGAAATTGAGAAAGAAGTATTTTACCACAACTGATAAATATGGGATGAAACTCCCATGTACTTTCCAAAAGGGAATGTGGGTATTTTTTTAAGTGTGTAGAGAAAGGTCACCTGATACATGATTGAAATGGAATGAAAGAAGCCTTAAATGTGAAATTTTTCAATGGTAAGAATATGGAGGACTACAAACATTAATTTACTAAATTACTTCTCCTTTGTGGAATGGTAAGCATATAATGTTTTTATTAATGTTTTAATGTGGCCAAGATATTCATATATATGGTATGTGGTATTAAAGTCAACATTATTAGGGTTTCCTTATGTTGTATTGATTTTGGAAATTTGGTGATCTTCCTTCTAATTTTTATATCCATTAAATGTCAACATACGCATTTTAAATGAGTTTTAATATTAATTACATGTGAATGGATAATATTAAACAATAAAATGTTTTTTTGATAACATATTCTATCCATCAAGGTTTCTATAAACATTTAAAGGATGAAGGAATGATAAAAATAATATATAATTCTTTAAAATCATTTCATATATGAAATATAATTTTTTAATAGTTAGTTCCAAGTGTGAGGGGTGGATTGAAAATATATCTAATCACAATATGAGGATGATATTATTTATATGACATGGGAGGTAATCAAGTATGATTATTTTATCAGGTCCGTACCTGAATATTAAATAAATTCCATAAAACTATGAAAAATATTTTGGAATAAAAACATTACCTATTTAATTGTATTTTTTTGAAATCAGTGGTCTTCTAACCAATCACAAGAATTATAGTTTTTTTATGGTTAAATTTTTAATGACCATGTTCTACATGAATCTCTATCAAAACATGATAGTGATATTTCTCTTTTATGCCAATTTTATCAACTTCCACTAATGATTGCCTACCTAAAATCCTTGGATTAGGTCGACTACCTTAGTTTCCCTTTCACTATTATTAATTGGATATTTTATTATCCCTATTTATAATTTTGGTTTCCAAAAAATTATTTTTAATGTATCAAACATTTATTTTCGAATTATAATAACAATTTGAAAAAAAATATCTAATGAGGGTTGAATGTGACTCCCCATGATTTATGGTACACTCTTTAAATATTTTATATCTTTTATAGTTTATTCATTACAAAACACCAATCTTAAAATCATTATATACTAATATATATTATTTTTGGAATAATAATGTGACCATTACGATTAATTATACGACCAATAGAATTTTAAATTCATCCATGAAAATATAAATTTTTTTTTGTTATTTTAAAAATAAATATTAGGTCTATTTATATCATGGAAAATGTACATGAATTTTTTAAAAATGAAAAATTAAGTGTTTATATTTTTATAAGTCAAAAGTATTTTATTAAGAACTTTAAATTAATAAAATGATTCAAAAAAATATGTTCCTAAAATAGAGTCATAATATTTTATTTCTTGTTATCCTTGGATTATATGATAATTTTATGGGACCTTAAATAAAATTTAAATGTTTCATAAAACTAGTTATAATGTTTAAATCAGTATATTCAAATAAATTATTATTTTAATTAATATTAAATTTCTCATATTTAAAAAATATTCTAATAAAATTATCAACATTTTTTAATTCTACATGTAAAAATTGGATAGTGATAATTTTTATAATTTTTTAAAATAGTTTTATTTTGGTGGAATTGTAAAATACAGTAATTTACAATATATATACATTATAAGTTAAATACACTATATTCTGTGAGTAATATTATATGTAAAAACCATAATTTAAAATGTTCGTTCTCACATTACGATATTATGTCATGGATTCATCTATATTTCTTATCTTGATCTGAAATCAAAAAAATAAAGAATGATAAACCCCCCCTCACCTCTACTATATATACAACCCCTCACCACCTCTTCTCTTGAAACCTATTAAAAATTGAATCTTGTCCAATTTCATAAAATTCATTTTACAAATTGTATTCTCCATGTTGATGAGGTGATAGAATCCTCCAATGACCAAAACTAATTTCCATCAAGAGGTTCTCAACTAAGAAAAACATGGAGAAAAATTCTCTTTCACTTTTATTTTTTTCTTATCAGTATATTATATTTTTCTTTTAAACACCTCATTATTGATGATCTTTATTTATATTTATTGTATTGTAATTATTATTTATTTATTATAATATTATTATAAATCATATTAATATGTTCTAAATTCATTTACATATATCAGTTTATCATTATTTGATAGTAAAATACATGTTTTATATGGTTTTTTAATTTCTCCCTAATAAGTAAGCTTGAATATAGGGAACTCCTTGATTTTTATTCCATTAAATAGAAAACTCCATATTATTTTTTATACCATAAATATTATTCTAAATTAAAATTTTTTATAATAAAAAATATCTTATATAATTTCTGGTTTTAGGTAAACAATTATTACTTTGTCTGCTTTATGTACTCGTAATGTTTCCCTCAAACTGCACAAAAGAGGCCCATTCCAAATATATCCTAAAAAATTAAAATTTTATCAACTTATTTGGACAATATTTATTAATTCTTTTTGCCTATACCATTTCATTTCACAGATATGCATTTTCACAATATAATTTTATGAAAAATAAAATTGATTTTTCCCAAAGAACTCTTCTGTGTAATGTAAAAATAGTATATTCCTCTCAAGACTCCTTGATGATTTTATAATAGCATTTGTATCTATTTCAACATCGCATATTGAAACATTTGATTAATTGGTATTGGTAACCGATTATATCATCCATCTCATTTTATTAAATGATTTATGACTAGTTTGAATATTAATGTGCTATTTTGATAACATTAATCAAATTACTCAAAATGGTTAGTGTTTGTGTTTACTCTTTGGGGGATGTAATTTAAATTTAAAATGTGTAGGTTTTTTAGTATTCACCCCATTATTATGAGGAATTAATTGGACATAATATTTGATGGTTGGGGTCCTTTATATCCCATTTATGAATCAGAAGGTCTCATAAAAAACAGATATGGATTTGGATGAGGCCTTAAAACATTATTTTCAAGTGTGTTGGATGAGGTATCAATGATATGTTTTTGATTTAAATTATTATAAATCACCACATTATGATATTATAAATTGATAATTCAATATATTCTACTACTATTAGAATATACATAAATAGTTTTCAATATCATGTGATTATTTACGGTTTTATAAAATCAATTTTTATTCTATCTATATGTTGCTCAAGATTATGTTTAATGGAATGTGTTTTTAGTTATTCACAATTACTTAATATTTATGTTACATACCACTATATTTATTACACATACTAATCATCAATGATAACCCATTTCATATGAATTATTTTTCCCTATGATTTTATTATCTTTATTATGAATGACTTCAAGTGACAATCTTAGAGATTATTGGCACTTATAATGTAGTTTATTTCTTTTTTCCAATAATTTTGTAATGTAAAACTTATGTATAAATATTGTTTTCCAAATATAATAAACTATTCAGTCCTTATGGATGCAATCTCTTGTTTATATTACCAATGTAATTATATAAGACACTAGATCTAGGATACTCAACTTACGGTTATTACATAATATTTATGTTTTTATTAATAGTCAATTAATCTCCATGTTTCCCACTATATGATGATCTATTACTATTCAATTATTTAGAATAAGTTTCAGTTATTTGGATCTATAATAACTTGTTGTTAATAGTTAATTTTTTCTTATTAGTATCATTTTCATGGTATATGGGTCATAATATTTTGAATATTTTCATGATAGGTTTTTCTTTACAATATAAAATGAAAAAAATAAAATAAATAAATGTTAAATATATTTTTTGGAAATAATCACAGAGTGTATAAAAAATCAATGAATATAAATCATAACAATAAAAAATATTTTTATATCATAGTGATTAAATAATATTGTAATTAAAATAACATCAAATTATTTGTATTTGGAAGTTAAATATAAGAAGACAACTGTTATTCTAGATCCCTATAATAATAATTCATAATTATCTTTATCTTACATATTATCTTTCTTCTTCCAATAAAAGTATTTAGACCAAAATACACCAATATTATTTATTATGGTGATTTTCAAAACAAGGAATTATTTTATTTGAGTAAAATTACTCAATAAATGAATAAAAGAAAATAATGTTTTTATTTTGTGGGTTATTTGAATCTTAGAAAAAAACTTGTGTAGTATTATCACTGTGAAATATAAAAAATATATATTTATCATTAAATTTTCAGTATCAATTTATCTTTTACAATAATATAAGATAAAATATTTTTTTTCTATATTATAGATTTGATCACTACATATAACAATGTAATTCCACAACAAACTATACAACTACTATACATAAATCTATATATTTTCTATGATTTTATGAAAATATGATATATTTTGATGCTAAAATTATAATATCTCACCTCAAAGAGTTTCTTATCTTCCCCAAATAGGTTTTAGGTGACCATATAATAATCCTATAAATTGAAATAAATATTTAATATTACCAAACATTTATTAATAAAATTATAAATGTTATGAAATTATAAATGAAGGATACATTTTTTTCCACATAAATGTTTTTTAAATGTAATGAAGAATTATTTTTTTGGATCACCGATAAAATGACCAAAATACTCCAGTTTCTGATTTAATTATAGTGTCTTTGGATCCGTGTTCATAATTTTAGGACTCATATTCTTTAATAGAGTTATAAAATTCTCTTGGTTTTATGGAATGATAAAATAGAAACTGAAGAGATCATAAAATTATACGTTCATACATAATAGTATACATTAATGGTGGAATCTAATCTTTTTAAATAATGTGTTCATTATATCATGTGATTAAATTTTATGAATTAAATCTCATAGAAGCAAACATAAATTACAATAGCACATTTACTTTTGATGATATGTATTCATTGAATTACATAATGAAAGATATCATTTATTTGTATCCATAAATGAATCAATTTAATTGAATCAAAAATAAAGGGAATAATTAAAGAAGAGGTTGAAGAAGTCATATTAGATATATCACATATCATATACCCTATATATTTTATGATCATGATAAATCATAATAAATTATAGAGTTATTCAAAATTCTATATCACTGAATATAATTTACGAATATCATAAAATATGATATCTTAATTAAGTGTCATTTAAAATTTTAAACCACATGAAAAAAAAATTCAAATTAATTTGTGAAACATTTCCAAAATCATTGTGAATATATTCAAATCTTTTTTATATTTTATCAAACTCTCTTTTTTTTAATAACAAATTTGTGAAAAATTTAATCCTTATCATATGGCCAACCAATTTGAACATGTTGTCCTTTATAAATTTGATAATATATATTGTATACTAATTTCATAGATTAATGTAAATATAAGCCTATAAATATAATTATTTTGACATTAACAATAAATGGATTTGGTATGATCTTAGTCAAACATTATAATTTATCCATATAAAATTTCTTGAAAAAGATGTGTGATTTATATCATTTTTATACAAATATAATCCCTCTATCTGTGAAATTTAGTAACCCCTAGACATTAAACCTATCATTATAGTATAGTCTATCTCAGTCATTAATGATTCCCTAAAAAAATTTCCATATTTAATGAATACCTAATACATTTTTCAACTTGTAGATAATAAAATCACATATCAATTATCAACATATGTGAGGATATTACATGCTCATAAATGAATCATGGGAATGGATATTTTTATTCCAATTTAATTAGTGGATGCAATGTATTTTTTTGTATCTTATGTGCAAAATCCATTTTTGGTTGAGCTCCAATGGATGACATGATTATTAATGTAACCAAACACAACTTTATTATCAAATATTCAATGATTTCATAAGAAAGGTATCAATATATAATGGTTATAATGATATGAATCTCACCGAACTCAATTAAAAGTTATTGATGTTAATACACCACCATGCATACCAATGACTATGTGACATTCCATGATAAATAATTGTGTATATTAATACATGTAATAATTCCAAACTTATTACAGAATTTGTATTTTCATCATATCAAATGTATACAACATTGTATTCGGTACAATATTCTACTAATTATAACCATATTTAATGATCAAAAACTACAATACATCATAATGATTTTTGATTTTGGATAAATAAAATTTAATCAATAATTTGATGTCATCATTACATATTCATGTAATATAAACTGTAACACACATAAATAAAGAAATAAATAATGATTAAATTATTATAATGTCATGTAAAATTGTACAATTGTTAAATATAAGCACATATATATATTATAATAGGAGAATCAACATGATCATCATGATTGTACAACAATACTGGTTTTGTCAATGGATCTATTCTTTCATCCTGTATTATAACATATTAGATCATTACATGACCCCTATCAATGATCTCTCAATTGAGATAAAGTTTTTTAAGGATGGGTTTGGTACTTTAGTGAAATAATAGTTCCGAAATTTGTATAATGGTTCCAGTATTTCCATATTAAAACTCATTTCTTCCTGAAATATAAGAATCGACCCAATTTAATAAATGAACTTTTTGTTCCAAACAACTTACTTCACAAAATTTATGCATCGATACACTATACCATTGTTTTTTCGTCCACTATAGTGTCCTGTTTGGAATTCTTTTGACTAATAGTCTCACTATTTAGGAAAATGATAATGTGATATATTATGTAATTTTTATCATATTGAAATAATTCATCAGTGTTATCACACCGTGATATTTTTCTATTTATTTATTTTCGATTAAATTTTGTTTAGATTACATGTTTCACATAGAACACAAAACCAAAACAAACCAGAGAACTTTTATTTTGATAAATATAACCATTGTAAAGTAATAGTTGAAAGGGAGGTTATAAATAGAGGTTATTACATAATAGAATATATCTATTAAGAAACAAAAAGGTTTCTTTTAATACTAATGTTGAAATGAAATTTGACGAGTATATATACAAAACATTGAAAAACATATTATTCTTAAAAATTATTTTTCTAATAAAATTTGTTTTTGAATATTTTATATATTTATAATAAAATAAATAATATATATTATGATTAGATGATAATAAAATTAATTTTTTATATGAATTATATATAAATACTAATTTAATTAGTATTTGATAGAATATGATATTTTTAACTATTGATATTTATAAAATTTAATTTTCTAAAAACACAAATTTAATTATATTTTTTATTTTCATTTAGAAGCTAAATTAAAAAAATCAACCTTTTGGATTCATTATTTTAATATTAGATGAAGTAGATTTTTTATGATATCTATAAATATATTGATTTTTAAGTGGTATATAATTCTATTGTTTTTCAATACCATGATTTTTATGACATTATTAAGATATATGCATAATATAGAATTTTTGGAACAATTTATTTTTCCGAAAAATTATTTTTATAAGTAAAAAATTTGTTTTTTATATTTGGATTAATATACCAACCCATGATTGACACATTAAAGAACAAGTGATATTTTTTCTAAAACAAATTTTATGCATTATAAAATTATTAATTTAAAATTATTTTTAAACTTGTTTCTAAAATATTTATTATGAAATGATTTTATTATTTTTACTCAAAATTTTCAAATTATCTAAAAAGATTAATTTTATTCATAGTTTTAAATATTTATAATCATGGTAAAAAAATAGTAATTCTAAAAAAATTATATTATGGAAAAGATTAAAAATATGAATAAAAACACAATATCAATTTAACATTATCTAATAAGTATGTTTTACAGATTTTATCATCAAAAACACATTCACTCTCCAATATTTCCCACTTTTGGGGCCCCATGCCATGAATAGTGCACCTCTTTTTTAAAAAATCCAGTCCCCTCTATTATAAAAGGATACAACCACCACCCCTTTACATACACACTAAAATTAGTAATATGATAGAAACCATGACTTTTTACATACCTTAGTGACACAATTCAATTTTTAAATTCCCTTGATCCATGGAATAGAACATAACACTTTATTTATAAGTGGTCCCCCAAGATAAGGTTCAAATTTTCCACAAGAATACTAATCACTTCTTAACATTTTTTCATGATCATATTTCTTATAAAAGTATTTTCTAAACATTATAATATAATGAAATATATATATATAGTATACTAAAATTTCACTTTTTTAGTATTAAAATAGTTATATTCCCTTCCCCTATTCATAGAAAACTGAGATTATCGTTCATGTGTATGTGTAGACAATCACTTCCACTATGAGACATTTGTTATATCCATCACACATGGATGTTTATAATATGATATTTAATGAATAAAAAAGATACATTTTTTTGATATTCTATAATGTTAATACATTTTTACCTTTCTCTCATAGGAAGAGAAATGAATACATTGTCTAGGTGTACATGCATACTACCTCTCACATGTATTACATGTCACATTTTACATCAATACATTACCTGGATGGTTATAAAATATATTTCACAGAAACATATAACGTTTAGTGGTAATATATGTCTTTAATCTAGTTTTAAAGTTTTTAAAATAAACTCTAATGATCATTATATAGTATTCAGTTGATTTTTGAAAATTACATGAAACAACATTATCATTGATTTTATCTTCAAATGTCATAACTAGAACACTCATGTAATGATATTGTATCATTATAAATCGATATAACTATTATATTCTGTTAAATTTCATAATTTTGTAATGTTAATATTTATCAATGAATGTGTTTTAACATTGTCAGTAGGGAACATGTTTTAAATAATAGAAATTTCCAACATATGATGATGAAAATAAAAGATAACTGCCTAATAATTATATAATTAGTGATTAAAACTAAAGAGTATAATATTTAAGAGAAATTAATATGTTTCTAAAAGAGATTATTAATATTAATATTTTTATTATATAATATGTTAATGAGAATTCATCGAATCTGAAGGTCATGGTAAAGGATTCTTGATATTGATTTCACATAATTGAGATATACCTGTAATTCACCACTTATCATCTTCTATCAAGTATAAATTTCTCATGAATACATTTTAAACATAATTATATCAAAATTAACTGGATTTGAAAAAATTACTTATGTAATTCCCTTCATGTTCTATTGATTTGAATAATATTAAAGTTATAAGTATTTTTCATAAATCAACACCTTTACATTGATATATAATTCTTATTTTAGAATTTAATTATTATATACTGTTTTAATTATATAATATGAGTGTATAATATTTGGTATTTTTACGATTTAAATTAATATCACTCAATCCACATTTAAAATTATTCTCATTAAATGAATTATGATGTTCATAAGTTTTTATCATCTCACTTTTCTTTCATTGTGATATATTCCATAATATAAACTTTTTTATATTCTGTAGTTAATTTTCTTCCCTAATTCATTAGATTAATATTTCAAGAAATTTAAGGGATTTAAAAATCCATATTATTTTATATGTTTAATTGGAATTCAATTCAAGATATAAATTTTTTTATTGGATTTTCTAACACTAACCTCAACTTTTTGAGTTATAATGATTTTCATTGAACTGATTTCTTCCATTTATTGTTTCTTCTAATATATGGTTTTTTATATTCTACTTTTTAATTATGTCTATGGTTTTCTATAATTATAATTCCAATCACCATACTTGACATATTTATTTCAGACAAATGTGTGACATTTCTAAGAATGATTCGAATCTTTTTTTAATGACCATTATCCAACTGTATCCACATTAATTAATCCACCAAATATTCTCTTTAAATATTATTATATACAACTATGTATCATTTTTTAATATATTAATATCACAATCCACCTCATTAAATATGATTATTTTTAAACCCTATTATAATGTAGTATTTCAATAATGTTATTTTAATAACATTATAAAATAATTATTGTTTTATGAATTTATATTTTAACATACACTAAATTTTTTAATTAGAAAACAAATATGACATTTTTGGGATTAAATGTTTGTATGTTATTTATACAAGTAATTTTTTAAAACAATTTACACCACACAATTAAAAAAATAATTTGAAATGTGATTTAAAACTTCAACTTTTACAATAATGTTAAACATATTTAATAAAAAATATTTTATGTTTTATTTTTCATGTTCCAATTTATATAACAATTATATATCTACATGAAAATTATCTCACATTAATTATCAAATAAATTATTTTAATCAATTTTTATTTTGATAGAAAAAACACTTTCTATCATAAGATACAACTATTGATCCCTTTTTGGAGTACCATTAAAGGTGTTCGTAAGATATTTTATTTCATCAAAGATATATCACTATGATATTATATATTTTATCCTTGTGGATATGTTATTATGATTGTATCTTACCTCTTTCGTTGTATATATTTCCAGGAACTCATCCTTGTTCCATCAGTTGGTTATGTAACATTTGAATTATGAATTTTTTAATATACATTTAAGACATGTATTTATATTTATCATCATTGTTATGGGTAGGGAAAAAACAATGTAGAAATATAATATATTTTGTAAAGACATACATATTAGGATCTAACATTATAGGGAATTTGTATTGAACCTAATCCACTATGGGTGTTAATTCACTATGTTTATAGGACTGGGGAGTCATCCCAGCCCATTTTGGGAAACATTCCACCAAATTTTATTGGTATTGGAGGGTATAAATGAAAATATTTGTTGTATTAAATGATTATATTAGTATCATAATATTATTAATTTTAACAATCACTTTTTATATACACTCATGTCATATGTTATGATTTGATCCTTATGCATTGAGTTATAATGCGTTAATCATATTTATTTAGGAATTATTTATAATTTAATGCTAATGGACGTTGACTATACATTCATACCCAAATGTATATATTATGATTAATTTTCACCATTCATTAAAATATATTATGGTATCCCATGTTGGACATGTGATATAATCACTTTTATACCATTCCTCATGTTATGAAGATGTGCATAACATATGAAAAGACTAGATGGGTTTGATTAATGAATAATTTTCACAAGTTCTGTAAAACATGTGTTTATGTCTATAATTAATAATTACATACTACATAATTGTTCTCTAGTTTTTGAGAGATTATGTAGAGAGATGATTTTAGTGTGAAATTAATGAATGTTTAGCTTGGGCCATATTTTAGAAACCCCCACCCATGTAATGTGGTTCTAGTGTCTTTATTATTAGATTAGAAGAAAAAAAGGAATCAAATATTGATGTAATATATCTGTAATTACAATGGATAAAAAATATACATAGTTGAAATAATATTACATTTTTAAACCTAAAATACATAAATATTTTTTATTTAGAGTTCCATTATTCCACTCTACATATTATTGTATATCAATTATAAAATAACTCCGAGTACCCAAGGGAAAATTAAATATAATAAATGAGTGATATCCTAGAACAATAAGGGAAAAAATACAATTAATTCCATGAAAAAATAAGTATTTATCAATATAGATTGGTAAATAACCGAAACTCATGCCATTTAATCAATAAATTCTGCACAACATTTAAGGAATAAATGATGAACTAATGATGATACACAAATAATAACTTATGAATGAATTATAACTGTTCGAAATTCTAACTATTCCATTAATAACATGGAATATGAATAACTGAATTAATAATTATGTAATGCATAATGAAAGAAATATAAAACATTCATTCAAGGCCTTGTGCTAAAAATCTAATTCCTTCTTGGACTTCTCCCCAAAATAAATATAAATTTCTAATTCCAATGGAAAAACACAATCTAGTATTTCTCATAAATTCGTATGATGAATTAATGGGTTAAATAGTTCCTAATACATTACTTACTAAACCCATTTCACTCCTCGTAAAAAAAAGTTGAGAAACATAATTAAGATAAATATTATTATTTCAAATACCATAATAAATGTATATATATTCCCAAATGAATAAACATAATCATAATTCATACATAATAAAGTAAATGGTATAAATTAATCATGAACCTAGAAATGTATATACTAAATAACTGTCCTATGTTTTTTACTAATGGAAAGACCATAAAGATATCTTTAAATCATTCTTGAGTAGAATAAAATATTAATTTTAAAAATTAATGTACAAAATGAATTTCAAAAACAGTTTTCATCGAAAATGACCTTTTAAATATAAAATTTACATTTTAAAACACGGAGTTGTAATTATGATATGAAATTCAGTACATGATGAGTACATTCTAATAATGATTCCTATCATATTTTCAGTAAAATCGAAACACTAACTATTTTAAAATGACATGAATAAACATTTTAGAATATTTTTTTGTACAAATTTACACAATAAATAATTTTTAAAAGGTTAAATAAAAAATTTTTTTTTTATAAAATATGATTTTATAAGGTAAAACATTTCAGACTGATGTAAGAACTTAAATCACATTTTATTAAATTATTTTCTCAATTAGATTAAGTACCAATGAGTGGGAAAATTATAAAATTACATTAAAACATAAATAATTAAAAGACTAGAAAAAATGAAATGGTACTATTATAAAATAGTCGTATTAAAAAATCAAGAATAAACAACCTTCATTAGAAAGATAATGTGAAATAAACCTATACAATTGTCATAAAACTTAATTGGAAATTGATGAATGAATAAATTTTTTATATTAACTAATAATCCACATAAAAAATTATATTTAAATGATTATAAAAAAGTAATTTAAAAAATAATGTTAGAATATCAAAGATGATAATGATCTAAATAAGTAAATCAATAAAAATTTAGTTATGAAATTCATTACTACTTGATAAATCATATATGAAATCCACTTGGATTAAATAGTTAAAATTTAAATATTAATTATAATAAATAATTATGGAATCATGATATTACATTTCATTAGATCATTTTTGTGCCATATTAAATAAATTAGGTGCCCAATAATAGAATATGACTCAGTAAGGGAAACTGAGACAATCTCCATTACCTCAAACTTCCTTTAGGATGAACAATATTTGACCTCCTATATTGTGGTTTATAATTGTTTATTACTTATCATGGAATAATATTAATATTTTAATATTATATATGAACATTTTATAACATATTGTCACCGATTTTTTAATAATATTTTCTAATTTTCATTATTTCAGGTGTTAATTACTTTATTTTCTCATTCCCAATTTGACTTGAATGTTATGATTATTGTTAAAATTGTATAGTTAGATAATATAATGGATAAAAATTAGGATATAATAATAACATTTATACATTAATTATCATTTTTGGACCGATCATAAATTGTGGTTTTGAAAATTGATATATGTTACAATAATCAAGAAGGTAGGTCATATATAGGGATGATAAATGATTCCATTTTTCAATATTCATTATGGAAAGGCGGTTAGTACAAAATATACCTTCCATAAATATAGTAATATCATAGATAAGATATTATTTCATTAAATATACGTATATAAATCATCTATCTATTTTTTTATTAAAGTAGAGTGATGTCACTTTGTGAAATTGGTAGTCTACTTGTAAATAAACGATGTTATCAATATTAAGAGAGTGAAAAGGTAATAAATTAGATGATTTATTATCTGTTAATAATGATAAATTTTTAATTAATATCATAATTATTTCATTTATATCACATATAGTTATTAAATTTATCCTTATTAAAATCCATGTAAATTGTAAGTGAAAAACAAATCACATCATTTCGTGAGGTAGTAGTTCACCATACACACGAGAAAAATTAACTTATAGTAAATAAGTTAGATCCTAAATTTGTTTTTACGAGATAAAAATTCCATAAGTATAATAATATTATAAATATTAACATTTTTTGGTAAAAATATCATTATATCTGGCCTTGAAAGGGGGTGAGTGAAAAAAAAACAACTTTGGTTCAAGGGGAGGAGGTAAGACATACACATAATAAATGATTTCATTTCCCATTTAATATAGGTGAGTGAACTCAAGTTGTATCCTACACAAACACTAAAAACAGAAAATAACTATAGGAGTGACTTTTCAAAATCAGTAGGCTAGCCCGTTATCTATTCCCAATTCACTACCTTTAATTTAAAAGAAACATTATCTCAAGTTTGAACTACAATTTATAAAAGTATTTTTTTCTAAATACTTTACTTAAAAGCAATGTACAAACCATTTTCCTTAACCATTTTAAAATGAAGATTCATTACATTAGTTTTAATAACTTTTAGACAGGGAAAGTGATGTGTTTTTTATGTTTGTACAAAGAATATTAAAAACTTTCATTTGAAACCCGTTTTTAGAAATCTAATCAAAACCATTTTTTCAATTTTCCAAGGGGAAAAATATTCAAAAATGCACAAAAATCGTATAGCAAGGAAAATGTAGGTATACATATAAGCATCATAATCACTATTATAAGAAATAAAACCCCAACAGACATGGGTGAATCTAAGGGATCAAGAATAAATCAGAAGACACAAATACATATGACCTCATCCCCATTGACATCTCACACACATTCAAATCAAAACACCCAATACACTCGACCATCATTTCATCGGAAGGACGACGGAAAATCCCATAGTAATAAACCCAATATATCCACCTATTATGGGCCACTGTTCAGTACCATAACCTACCAGTGAAACAATATTTCTAAGAATATTATCTCAATATGTCAGATTCTCATGTCTCAAGAATTTGAAAAGGGGGTGAGAAAACTTATGCTAGCTAAGAATCCCATCACAAACATTCATATATATATATATATATGTAATAATAATAATAATTCAAAATATGCATCACCCCGAGCCACTCCATGGGACAACCTCTTACCTTTAAAACATTCAAGCACCTGGGAGCCTCTAAGCATGTGCCTCCCAAATAATCAGTCACAACCAAGGTAGGAAAGATATCCTAGGAGGGTTTTCATCAAAAAAAAAATCATCATTTTCCATAAAGTTCCAAACAGGAATTAAACACATTTTACAACCACCACTTTAAAAGGAACCAAATTCTTTTTCTAATAAGGTGGTAAAACCACCATTTTATCTTTCCAAATAATTTAAAAAAACATGTTCTTTATAAGACCAAAACCAGTTTGAAACCATCTAAGGATCCCTAAAACACTGCTTCACATGTTGCCAATATTTTTATAAAACAAAACCCAAAATATTTTATTTTACCAAACAAACTGAAAGAGCCAACCAGGAAATTTATCAGTGACACATGAAACATTTAATAAAATAATTTCCATTTCAGACAAAACTAAGTGAAAACACCAATTTCATGGCGTAAAATTATTTAAATTGATAATCTAGGTGCGAAATTAATAAAACATTTAATTGAACAATTAGCATTTGCGAACATAAAAAATGAAAAAACGATTCAGACCACATGAATTGAATTATAAATTTTCGTAATAGTTGAACTAATCATAAGTTTCAAAATAATATTTAGCACACATATATATATAGGGAGAAAACAACAAGACATAATTCAACTTCAATTTTAAAAAGAAGTGCAATGGGAACCAAGCTCAAGATCGATGTGGGACGACAACACAACCTCATAAACAAGGCACAATGACAATGAATCTTCAGAAATAAGGAGTGATGACAAGGAAACTTTATAAACAATGCACGACGATGGCACTTGCTTGAAAACGCCCCGAGCGGGTCCTAAAAATCCTAAACCTACCAATAAAAACCCACCATCAACTAAAACCCATCGTCCGACAAGAGTAAGAAGATAATAATAATAATAATAATAATAATAATAATAATAATAATATCAATAATGATAATAATAACAATCATAACAATGATAAGAATAATAATAATGATAATAACAATAACAATAACACAAATATTAATAATAATAATAATAATGACAACATTAATAGTAATAGTAACAGTAATAATAATAAGGAACAATATGAATAAACTAATGGAACACTAATTAGGTGGATAAACTGTGGTTTACCAGCCAGGTAGTGGCTGTGCGCTGCACTAAGAGGAGGCTGGAGGTGGGAGATGGTGACAGATGTGACACCGATGTGATTGGGAGACGACTATGATGAACACGTGGGTGTGCTGGAAGGCGGGGGGTGAGGTGGTGTACTTGTAGGAAAGAGAGGAGAGTTGTGCTACCGGGTAGTAGGGGAGCTGAGGCCGAGAGGGGACATACGCTAGATGGGTGTGGTGCTAGATAGAGGAGGGCAGGTCGGGTGTTGCATGAACTTCAATGGAGGTTGAGGAGGTGCAGGTGCGTTGTTGGATCACTAAATGGGAAAATCGGGAGGGAGGCACTAGGTGTAAGAGATTTGCAACACACCAGGAAGAAGGGAGGGTACCGACCCTACTAGCGCCACACACCAGGGAGAGTGGGGTTGCGATGAATGGGAGGAAATGGTTCTGGAAACCATTAAAAATGAAATGATAATAAATAAAAACATCCTAGAAGGAGAAAAAAATCAATTTAAAATAGTACTAACCTAATAATAATAATAATTATAATAATAAAATCAAAATAATAATAATAATAGTATTAGTAATAACCAAATGATAATGAAAATCATGATAATAATCACAATAATAATATTCATAATAACAATAATATTAATAAAACAATATAATAACATCTAACATTTTTAATTGGCATTAATTTAAATTGAAATATTTAGAATAACAATAATATTAATCACAATAATAACATGAATATAAAAGTAAGAATAATAAAAGTATTTATTTCATTACAATAATAACAAAATTAACAATTTTAGTTTTCATATTGGATAAGAATATTAAAATTCTTAAAAAACATAAAAATTTTAAATGATATAAAAAATTGAAATTTATTTATGTATTTTAAATCTACAATGATGAAACTGCTACATAGTTTCATGGGAAAAGTCATGTGGCGTCACGCTCTGCCCGCGCATCTAACGACATCAAAGCCAAGACACTAACTTTTTATCAAAACACAAAATTTCATCAAAGAATCACCCTAAACCCCAGGAAATATATATAAAGGACGAAGAAAATAATTAAAATAAAATAATATCATAGTTCGGGTTGTGAAAATTCTCCCGACCCAAACACTTTCTATCCCTAAAAATCCAAGACACTATCCAACCAATTGATCAACACCTAAGGATCTCACATAAACATGATCCATCCTCTTATCTCATGGACATTCCATCAACCTCTAAAAGGGCACAACCTTATTTCCCAAAATAGAGCACCATTAAAGGGGAGGCCTGAATAGACTCCCTACCATATGGAATCAACTGGCATCCAATAACCACATAAGGTAAGACCCAATGATGCACTGAGTCTCCCCACCATAGAGAACCAACCTACTAGCGCCCAACCAGAAATACAACTTAGACCAGCCCCAGGCCTTACTCAAGCCCAAAGAGGGAAAAAAAGAACATTCAAAACACTCACTCTCGTCCGAAAGGGATAAGATCTTAAAAGAAAACACTGTACGAACTATAAACCCTAACCCCTTGGGCATGGAGGGAGGGCCCAATTACTAGATCAATAAAACTATGACATAAAACTACCCACAACCCATCACATCAGGATGGACACAAACAAAAGACACAACTGATCCAAATCGGTGGTCTATGAAAGGCCACTAATTGAAGAATTACATCCAAAAAGACACAATTACTATCATTTCCAGAGGGATAAGTCCATCACGCTCTTTTCTACAAGAGAAAATTTATAAACAGAAACACTAAAATTTTCTCAACACATGATAGAGGAACAACCTTAACTAGACTACATAAAATTACCCAGGGTTCCAGACTACGCGCCGTCTTCACTCCATGGCCATTTGGCCGGAACTCTGATGGATAAAGCATCTCATGCCTCGTAGTCAGGTTATGATAATCCCAATAAGATATATACCCCTTTTTATTTGATAATAGAAAGGACAAAAATTTAAAATAAAAACTATACTGGCATTAAAAAAACAAGTTCCTCAAAAGACCCACAACATCCCATACATGTCAAAACCTAATACACCACCAGTACACTGCAATTCTAATAGATCCCTTAAACTGAATGGAAACATACACAAGAAATATTAATCAAAAACCCATCAACGCATAAATTTTGAGAACTTCCTTCACAACGCTTTCTAGAAATGCCTCATCTCAAGTGACCTAGGAATCCACATGCCTGCAGGGCTTCAGAGCACTTGGGCATGACGAATTCTTGTGACCCAAATTTCCACACCGATAACACATGAAGATCTATCAATCCGAAGAGGTTGATGATAGAAACTAAGGCCTCTTGATTCCACAACCTGATCCATCCACTTTTATTTTCTTACTCATATCATTTATAGAATCTTCACTACTTCTCATAGGGATCGATAGAGGGAGGTCTACTTCAAGCACTCCTACCATCACAACTTTGACATGAAAAGCTTATCTCAACACATCGAAAAATGAAGTTAGGTTGGACTCTGACACCATAAATTGTAGATCAGGATGGAGACCCACCTCAAATAATTAAGCCTTCATGGGGTCATCTTTTCCAACACTTTATCATAAGGGATCAGCTCCACAAAGTGCTAAAAATATTCCAACATAGATCTATTGCACTACTGCAGACAACCCAAATCCAACCCATTTCTCACCCTTTCTTCCTCAGAGAAATACTGACGAATGAACAATGCCTTGAAAAAATCCCATGTAAGCTCTTGATTGGGATTATTCCGATACATTGACTTCCACCACATCCATGATGAAACATCAAGCATGGAAGTTGTAAACTTGAACATCAGCGACTCGAGCAACTCAATGAGGCTAAATTCCCTTTCAATCTTTAGCATCAACTCCTCTACTGAGGAAGGGTCTACTTGAACATAAAAGAGAGATGGATCAAGCTTCCAAAACTCAAGAATAAAATCTATAGGTTGATCAACAACACTATGATCACTCATCAAAGCTTCAAAGGGATAACTACTAGATAAGGAAAAGTCAAAAAACAATCAAGTCTATCTCAATAAACAAAAATCCTCAAAATCAAACACCGCATAGGAGACAAGTTATAAACACAGGGAAACAAGCTACCATTATATCAAAACATTCATTTTGAAAACATATTTAATTTAAAACTAGACGGGTTGGTTAAACCATCGCCATTGGTATTCATTAGAGTCTAACTAACATGTATATTTTGTTTCCACCTCGGGCATCCATCCACCATAGTAGATGTCCATCCACATTTACACATATCACTATGCCAGTGAGCACCCCTAGGAACACCAAGGCCAAAGCAAAACAACATCAATTTCCCATAAAAATCATTTTTTTCTTCTCAATCCCAACATCTACTGAATCAAAACATTTAGAAGTCCGAAGATTCCCCAAAAAACTCATACAGAGAACTAGCATCGATATGTGACTTGACCATATAGTTGGAGGCCATATGCCAAACATTTCACTGACATAGAGAGTCTATTTGAACCACGCCCCTCGCTCCACATGGCTTTCCAGGCCATGTGGCTTAGGAGGACTACTGGCCCGAATCCCTTTTTCATATCCCAATATCAAAACATTCCATAAAATCCCAAAGAAAATAATTAAACTGGACTTCCCATGGAAACCTGAGGGTCAGAATGGGCAAGAGTTCGCGACGCTCTTACCGTATTTACCCCCCTGAGTCCCGAAAATCCTACTCCATCTACATTGAGTTCCCAAATAAAAAAGGGCGCTCTGAAAAGTGAGGTCCACTAATATCTGACCTCCTCTAATACCATTTTATCACAAACCAACCCTGTTTGACCCTGAACAGATCTCCTGAGTCGGTCCACGACATGGCCCGAGAGGTGTTCCTGATCCTCCTGGGCTAGCGACAAGCTCCAAGGCATCAACAAGGGTAGTGGGAATGATTTCTCCCAATAAAAATAAATAAAGTTGATAAAATAATATAGAGTAGAACATTATAAATAAACCTGGTAAAATGAATTAAAAGGAACAAAAGAAAAAAATGACCGAACTCGGTGTCTGAACTAACTCTGTGTGACCCCACAGTTCACTCCCCGAATCACTGATAAAGTGTCTCCAAAAGAGAGTGGACTCAATCTATATCCTAGAAAAACACTAAAAACAGAAAATAACTATAGGTATGAGTATTAAAAATGAGTAGGGTAGCCCGATATCTATTCTAAATGATCTACCATTAAAGTAAAAGAAACACTATCTCAAGTTTGAATTACAATTTATAAAAGAATGTTTTTCTAAATATTTTACTTAAAAAAATGAATGAACCATTTACCTTAACCATTTTCAAATCTAGATTCATTTCATTATTGTCAATGGATTTTAGAAATGGAAATTGATGTGTTTTTTTATGTTTTTACAAAGAGTATTAAACACAGTCATTTGAAAACCATTTTTAGAAACCTAATAAAAACCATTATTTCCATTTTCCATGGTAAAGAATATTAAAAATGTACATAAGAAATCATACAGTAATGGCAGTGTATGTAGACATATAAGCATCATAATCACTATTGCAATCAACAAAATCCATACAGACATGGGTGAACCTAGGAGATCAAGAATAATTCAAATTACACCAATACATGAGACGTCATCCCTGTTGAAATGCCACACACGATGAAATCAAAACACCCAATCCGATCGACCATCATTTCTCAGGAAGGCCGAGGGAAAATCCAATAGTAATAAACCCAATATATCCACCTACTATGGGTCAGTGGTCAGTACCATAAAATACCAGTGCAACAATAAATCTTAGAATATTCTATCAATATTCCAGATTCTCATGTCTCAAGTATTTAAAAATGGGGGTGAGCCAACCGAAGCCAACTAAGAATCCAATCACAATCATACATACATACATATAATAATAATAATAATAATAATAATAATAATAATAATAATAATGGACAACAGGAATCTCCCTGAGCCACTCCATGGGAAAAACTCTTACCATTAAACCATTCGAGAACCCGGGAACCTCTATGTGTGGGCCTCCCAAACAATCAGTCACACCCAAGGTAGGAGAGTTACCTAAGAGGGTTTTCATCAAAACAATTTCATTATTTTCCATAAAGTGACAAATGGGCATTAAACACATTTCATAACAACCACTTTAAAAGGGAAAAAAATTATTTATCTATGAAGGGGAAAAACCATCGCTTTCTCTTTCATAAAAATAAAAAAAATAACTTCCTTAAAATACCAAAACCAATTTGAAACCCTCTAAAGAGCCCGAAATTACTACTTCACAAGTTTCCAATATTATTATAAAACCAATCCAAAAACATTATATTTTTCCAAAAAAACTGAAAGAGCCAATCAGGCAATTTAACAGTGACACATGATGCATTTAATAAAATAGTTTCCATTTTTGACTCAAACATGTGAAAACACCAATTTAATGGCGTGAACTTATTTAAATTGGTAATCCAGTTGAAAAATTAAAAAAACATTTAATTGAACAATTAGAGTGTGAAAACATAACTAGATGATAAATATTTTCACACCACATGAATTGAATTATAAGTTTTCATAGTAGTTGAATAAATCACATGTTTCACTATAATATTTAGCACATATATATATAAGGAACAAACAGTAGAAAATAATGTAACATAAATTTTAAAAAGCAGTGAAATGAGAATCTACCTCGAGATCAATGTGTGACAAAAACAAAACCTCAGAACCAAGGCGCGATGATAAGGAATTTTTAGAAATAGAGTGCGGCGATAAGGAAACATTAGAAACAATGTGCGATGACGACGCTTGCTCGATAACGCTACACACAGGTCCTAAAAATCTTAAACCTACCAATAAAAACCCACTATCACTAAAACCCATAATCCAACAAGAGTAAGATGATAATAATAATAATAATAATAATAATAACAACAATAATGATAATAATAACAATAGTAATAATGATAATAATAATAATAATAATAAAATAATAATAATAACAACAAAAAGAATATAATAATAATAATAACAATAATAAAAATAATAATGATGATCATAATAACAATGATAATAATAATAATAATAATTAACAGTTGGAATAAAATAGTGGATCACTAATTATGTGGATAAACCATGGTTTACTGGCTGAGTGGGGGATGTGCGCTACACCAGGAATATGTCATAGGTGGGAGATGGCGATGGATATGGCACAAAGGCGAGTGGTAGATGTCTAGTATGAAAACACGAGTGTGTTGGGGGGAGTAGGGGGGTCGTGGCGGTGTGCTTGCACCATGGAGAGGAGAGGTGAGCCACTGGGTAGTAGGGGAGCTGAGGCTGAGTGGGGTAATATGTTGGCTGGGTGCGGTGCCAAATAGAGGAGGGCATGTCAGGTGTTGCGCGTGATACAAAGGAGGATGAGGAGGTGTAGGTGCACAGTTGAATCACTGAATGGGAAAATCAGGAGGGAGGCACTTGGTGTAAGGGTTGTGCAGCACACTAGGAAGAAGGGAGGGTGCCGACCCAGCTTGCGCCGCACACCAGGTAGAGAGGGGTTGCACTGAATTTGGGGAAAGGGTTCTGGAAACCCCAAAAAAATGAAATGAAAATAAATAAAAACATCCTAGAAGGAGATAAAAATCAATTAAAAAAGTACTAACCAATTAATAATAATAATAATAATAATAATAGTTATAAAATCATAATAATAGTAGTATTAGTAGTTGTAATACCCAAATGATAATGATAATCATGATAATAATCATAATAATAATATTCATAATAACAATTATATTAATAAAACAATAAATTAATTTCTACTAATTTTAATTAGCATTAATTGAAATTTTAATATTTAGAATAATAATAAAAATAATAAAAAAACATGAAGATAAAATTAAGAATAATAAAAGTGTTTATTTTATTCCAATAATAACAAAATTAATAATTTTAGTTTTCATCAAGGATAAAAATATTTAAATTCGTGATGACCATAAAATTTTTAAATCACATAATAAATTGAAATTTATTTATTTATTTTAAATATTCAAAGATGAAATGGTCATACAGTTTCCTGGGAGAATCCATGCGGTGTCACACTCTACTAGCACATCCAACGACGTCAAAGACAAGACACACACTTTTTATCAAAAATAAAAATATATCATAGGTTGGGGTGTAACGGGGATGGTATTTTGGAAGGAATTAAATAAAAGTAATAATTATAAGTATATTAGTTAGAGGTTTTTTTAGTTTTTTGGTCCAATAGGATACTGTGGTGTGAGGATGTGAAAGGTGTAATAACCCATATATAAATTGGGAAAGGGAACCCTATTCAGAATCACATAAAAATTTACCAAAAAAATCCAAAATGATAAATTCATTCACATGAAAGAGCTTCCAAATAACCTTATGTTTGACTAAGAGATTGTATAAGGTGGAAATAATTCCTCACAATAGGGTTTATAAAATTTGGTAAGTCATTTTTACCCTTATCTATTATGTTTAACCCCATGGTTTACCCATTTCAACATTAACCATGGTAATAATTTTTTACTATTTCACTATTCATTTTCTCTGAAATTTTGTACACCCTATAAAATAATTAAAATTAAAATGATTAGAATTATATAAAAAATGCATTTCATAGATTCAAATAAATTATATTTTGAATTATACCCACAAACACAATAAAAATACATTAACCAAAGAGAAAATTCTCATATTTTTAAACAGTTTTAAAATCAAAAAAACATTTAATTTTTTTAGAATGAAATAATGAGTTAAATTTTAATAAAATTAATCTAATTTTAATATAAAAACAATATAAAATATAATATAACTTTATAAATAACTAAAAAAATATGTTTTCAATTACCATTTATTTTTTTTTCATATTCATTTAAAATGAACCTTTTCTGAAACAAGAATCACCATATGAATATTTTGACATTTAAATTTATAAAATATTCATTTTTAATATATATTTTTCTAAAAAATATAAAAAAAATTTATCATTATTCTGTGCATAGTGTGACAAAAATTCCTTTAAAAAATTCATTTTCTTAGAAAACATTTATTTCAATAAAACATTTCAAATTTTACTTCTAATCATTTTATATCAATTATATAATATTTATAGTTTTTTAAATAACATAATTTTTTTAAAAATATTTAATATTCACACCATCAAAATAAATAGTTAGGTTAAAATGGTATTTTATAGGTAACAATATTATAATAATGTTTAATTATTTAATCAATCATGATATTTAGTGCATTAGAAGATGTCCAATATATTGAATTAATATAATTTTAAAAATATTTTAATGTCTTGAGGTGTTATATTCCAATATATTGTTAGTGTTTAATATATCTCACACTATCTGATTTTATATTTATTTTTTAAAAGATCTGCGTGTTTCATTTTATCCCCTTGATTAAATTACATCCTCACAATTTATGCCTTATCTTAGAAATAATGGGTTTATCATTTTTAAATACATATTTTGAAATCCCCAATAATAAAAATGGTTAATACCACAACCTATTGATAAATGTGAAATGAAATAAAATGGTCTTGCAGAATAAAACATAACTAGGTTTATTAGTATCAGAACGTTGGTTAGTATTGATTATGTTTACACGGATGGAAATAATAAATAATTATTGATAATGATAGAGTTTACTGATCAAAATAATGTAAAAATCATTGGAATGAAATGGACCTCAAAACCATAAATTTGTGATAATTTAAAAAACATATAATTCATTAGAAATGAAGCTAATAAGATAAAAAAATTCATTCAGGACCCTTTTCCCATATTTGAGGAATTTTTTTATAAATATGGATGTTTGGAGATATATTTTCTTGATATTGTCTATATCATAAGATTTGTTTCATCCTATGAATCAATTAATTTACAATTCATATATAATCAATAAATAAATTCATAAAAATGAATTTTTTTAATCTTGAAGTGATGCAATTAAATTTTATGCGATCATATGATTTATAATACAATGATACGTCATTACTTGGATCTCTATTTATTATTATATCAAAATAGTCAGTATAGGTCATCTAATATATGAAATATTCATATGGTGAAGTAATATATTAAACTCTAAAACCTCATCCTTTGTTCAACATAAAATAATCCTCAAATATTATCTATATGATCATTTTAAATGATTAACATAAAAAGCATTATAATATTGGTCAATAAAGTTCCAAATGAAATTATAATTAACACCCCCCAAAACAATATATTTATTGTTACAAACCAAACATGTCAATACCTCATCATGTACACAATTATAACATGGTAATAACCTGAATTACAATAAAATTTCAATGTAAAAAATAATTCTCTCATATTAACTTAATAAATGACATATTATTTGATATATTACTTAAATATAAATTTTTTTAAACTATATAATTGATATCATATTTTTAAAATAAAACACTAAAAACTTCCATGATAGTGAGTAATATCAAATTTTATTCATCTATATCAATAATATCTTTTTTCCAACATAGTTCACCCATAATCAAGAACTTATTATGGGGTTTTCCCCAAAATTATGTGTTTTCAAAGATAATCAACTTTCCAATGTATAATTTTACTAAGTCATTCAACCAATTCAACATATTCTTCAAATACATTAATAAATTTCACTTTATTACAATACTTATATGTTTCATGACACTTATAATGAGAATTTGTTTGGTAAAATACATTTTAATAATATTTCATGGATCCAAATACACATGAAACAAATTCTGGGAACTTCATCTATAGTAATATAATAATCTTGACATTGATCCATTAGATTTTCATGGGGTATGTTCTATATCGACCAATTAGTTTCATATATAAATATTATATCTATAAAAATGAATATCTGTTAAATAACATATCAATACCTGTCCATAACACCATGAGTTAAATATTTTTGGAAGCATTTATTCATAAAATAATATTTCAGAAAACATTTTCATCATGTCTTTCTAATACATTCATTACTAAATTATTTATTAACACATCAAACATAATACATTTTTTCATATCCTATGAAAAATAAACCTAATAAAGGGTGAGATCAAGTTCACTGTGTAGATAAACATTATTTTTATCAATCCATGATCATATGAATGTATATGAGAAGAATCAAGTTATGTGATCGAGATCATAACTTATGATGTTAATATGCATCCTATAATAGATTCTAAAAATTATTCAGGGAATTAAATTAACATTTCATAAAACATAGACCCTACGAGTGATAAATAATTATAATTAAATGATGATTTATAAGAGCATGTTATAAAATATCCGAACCATTACAAATATATGAAAAAAAATATCATATGTCATGGTTAACTACGAAGACTATAAACATAGTGTAACCACACACACATGTTTCTCATATTATTTTTTAGATAAAACTATTTAACCTACTAGATAAAGCATTTCGATTTGTTTATTATTTTGATCTCTTTAGATATAATAATTTACCTAAAACGTTTTATTTATTTATAAGTCCCACCCATCATATAATGAAAAAAATAAATATATGGAATTATAGAACATTAATTATATTAGAACCACTCAAATTAAATTTTGGTTAACAAATATTTCATCATAGCACAATTCCTAGAAAATAAATAGGTGTCATAAATATCAATACATAATAAACATAAACAATACAAAAAAAATATCCTTGAATAACATACTAAGTAAACAATAATTAACATAAAATAATGTTTTCAAAGATGTAAAATAATTTCAAAATATCGATTGAAATGAATAATGAAAAAGATAAAATGTTCATTTTTGAATAGTTTATTATTAAGGAAGAATGAAATTATATTGTAATAGATTTTGAATAAAATAAATACTATATTCTTTCAATGTAATAAATATCAAATTAAGGCCTCAGGATGGTAGGAAATTTTTCTCATGCTGTATAAGTTAAAAAAGCATTCATTCATTATTTTTTTTCAAAAAATCACAATGAACATCCATTTTAAAATGAAAAAAATTATCAAATCAATTTTTAAATAATTATCCTTTTCAAGAAATTAAGTTAATATATAATAATAAAATATTAAAAAAATTTAGAATTTTTTTTGAAAACACATTCATGGAAAAAAATAGTATTTTAATGGGAGCTTTAAAAAAATAAATTTTGAAATAAATTCCCTTATAAATATCATATCAATGATGTGAAAATTAATTAAATTTTCAAATTATGTTTATGAAATATAAATTTACATAAAACATGTGGAACTTCAACATCAGAAAATAAAAATTCATCTCACTCTTAATCATATCAAGGAATAATCAATAATGTTGTTGTTTAACACAAGGAATTGATATTGAGTTACAAAATCACAAACCAATTTTAATAAGTTGAATCAAGTTCCACATAAAATTAATTATTAACATAAGAAAAATTTAATAAAAAGATTATAATTATATTCATGATACATTATATCTAAGGCTAGTGTATACACTAGAAAAATTAATATGTGTTGAAGAAGACATATATCTCACTTTTATAAAAGTGACAAGGGAATTTATTACCTCAAGATTTTAGTTAGTTATTCTAACATTAACCTCTTGTATAAAAGTTAAAGAAATGTTATTAATTAAATAAAGATAAATATTCATATATATAATACATTAGATGATACTTTAAAAACATTTTACAAACCATTAATTAATAAAATTTAATTATTTTTATTCTTTTGGGTGATATCATTTGATGGTTTCATGGTTGGCCTATGTCTGCAAAAATAATTTTTTTTTTGAAAATTAAAATAAATCTCCAAAACTAAAATTATATGGATTCTATTTAATTATTTATGTTTATATGGTCATATATATCATTTTCCATTCTATTATGATGATGATATAGTCGAAATAAATTAATGAAAAATTTTTATTTTATTTTGAAATTTCAAATGAGAATCATGAACTAGTTTGATTTTACAAAATATTATGACAATGTATTTGATCCAGAAAATTATATAGGATATTATATATAAATTAATGTATTATTTATCATAATTGAATATTATTTACCATATTCAATGTAGGTAGTGGAAAATAAATAAATCATTTCCACTGAAGATAGTACACCCCAAAAACATAGAAAATAGTTTCGTTTATTTGAATAAATGATGATAAGAAAAGGGATGTATTAAAAAAATTACATTATAAATATAAAATCCCAATATAAAAAAGATACTTAATTTATTATCCTTTTACTGATTATGTAGTTGATGTAGAGGTAAAAAAATAAACGAAATTTTGAGAGGTTATATAAGAATGTTTTATCATCAATAACCCTTCCTTAAGGGAACCCTTACTGAAAATAGAATGAGAATTTGGCTAATACTAGAAACACATGGATATGGGGATATTTTGGAAAAGAGGGTTTGGTAGATACTTTAAATGATTTAAGTAATTTAAATAAAATGGGGTGGTAAGGTGTGGTATTTACACTTGAAGAATGTTGGTTTTAAGTTATTAAATAAAGATTATTTAATATTTAAATCCAAACAAATTTGGATAGAATTAATTAAAAAAAAATTTGAAGATAATTAATCTTTTATAGTATGGGTGTGGTTGATAAAAACATTAAAAAAAAATTAATTTTTTATATTTTTTGTATTTTATACTTTTACCCCATACCTTCAAACCACTACATTATTTTACGTATACAATGGTAAATCATTTTAAAAAAATGGAACATTTGTTTCAATAAAAATGAAAATAAAAATATAACCTAATTAAAAAAACATTATTGAAAATATATAATACATTTTAACCAGTTCAAAGTATAGTATATGTAAAATAAATTTAAAATTGAAGTGTCAAAACGCAATGAAAAACAATTTAATAAGAATTTTTTTTCTTCCCAAAAATGTACTTTCAATAAAATAAGTTAAAAATATGGTCTGCATTTAATTATATGGATTATATTTTACTAAAAATTATTTAATTTACATTCAAATTAGTTTAAAATTATAAGTGAATTTAAAATATATTGAAAATGAGTGTTCTAATAAACATCACTGGTTTTTTTCTATTCAATGGGAAATTAATAGTTTTAGAAAATTATAAAAATTCCATACCATGATAATATTTTAAACATTCAAAAATATATATTCATATTACTTAATAAATTTCTGAAATATTTTAATATTTTAAATTATTTAACTTATAAAAAAAATAATTAAAAAATAAACATTTTTAGGACACATATATTGGAATAACAAAATGACTTTACTAAAAACTATTATTTCATTTCCTACAAATAATTAAATTTTTATTGAACATAAAATATAAATATATATTTCTAAATATAATTATTCTAATTGACACCCTCCAATTTAACTGTTAGTTTACAATTGTTATCTAAAATTAAAATATTTTTAGAATTATTTTAAGACCAATTTCTAGGAATTGTGAATTTTTAAAAATGTATATTTATTCAAAAAGATATATTCTGTAATAAATTTTGTTGTTATATATTCTCTTAAATATTTCCGAATTCAATTTCATAGTTTAACCTATTCTTATAGTGTAAGTATTTAAAATTTTTATATTAATTATTTCACTTAAAATCATAAGAATGGTTTCTTTTTTAATTAGAGAGGATGAAAATTCATTTTCCTTTTACCAATATTCCATATTATTTCTGTCCACTAGTATCAAATGGTGGAAAACACCTCATTCCCTTATTCAACATATAAATTTTCTTCTTTTTCAATCTATTCTTCTATAGATTCCATTCGATGCCATAATACTTGAATAAATTGTTTCGTTGTGTTGATTAGACAATATACTATGTAATCGTATAATGTGAATTTATTGGAGCCTTTTTTTCTTCAATGGATTTGATTAAGATCATTAATGAAATTACTATTGTTATAATTTTTATTTAATGCACTAATATGGTTCCCATTAAAGAAACTCAATATCATTTATAAATGATTAAATATACTTTATTATATCATATAATTATGAAACCAAATTTATAAACACAAAATATTGAAAACTTTATCAAAAATCAAAAAATTTCTGCATAGCTATTGTCATAATAAAACTCATGGCTTTTTTGGGGATATCATTATTTTCAAATTCCATAATATGTTTTGAAAATAAAATTTTAATTATCTAAGGAATAATCCCTATGAGTGTGAAAATAGGTGTGTAGTAAGCCCCATTTTCATGCACTATTTTATTATCAATTAAAACCCACTGCATCCTTCAAAATGTTACTACCCATGGTATTTTTTTGCTAGGACCACATCCTATTGTATTATCCTAACAAGGATGTATATCTTCGAAAACTATATAATATTTTTGTTAATAAAAAATTTTGTTACTAACTTAAATTATCCTCAAAACTTATCATAGGGTTATGTACACTAATCTAGGTTTTTCTAAATTTTTTCCCTATTTTTTCTACAAAACACACCTCTAATAACATGTGTTGTGATCTTAACCCTAATAGCCTATAGCTGCAGTATGTTTAATTATACTGGAATATGATTAATGTAATCACATCCTGAATGAATTAATAGTTTATTATTCTTGATAAACAAGATTCATACTTGAATTCATGTTTTATATTGTGAAATTAATTATGAATTGTATTTTCATAGAGAACATAATTATTCACCTTAGAATATTACATAATAGCAATCCTATAACCGATCATGGTATCCTAGAAAAAATTCAACCTATAAATAAGGGGATCATAGATGCTCTATAAGGGTAAGTATAAGAAATAAGCTATGAATAAAAAAAAGTCATAAAAATATGGAATAGTAAATTATTAAAACACATCCTATTTAATCAATTAAATGTGAATAATATGGTTGGGATAAACAGTGAACAAATCATATATATAATTAATCACATGATCTTGTAAGTAAACTAGGGATATTATAAATAATAAACTAATTACTTTGAATATCAATAATTGAACCCATGGTGATGGGATTAATATTTTGAGACATATAAATAAAATAATCTAGGCCTTGTTCAAAGACATCTAATATTATTGAGGCCATTTTTTCAAGACATGAATATTAATGTGTAAGGCCTCAGCTAAACCCAAACATAGTTTGTCTGATAACACCTATTGATGTATCAAGGGGCTCTATATGGTCGTTCACATCCCTTACTACATCTAATGCCTTTCTCCTATAAAAATGGTGAAACATAATACATAATAATTTCATATTTTTACTAGCATATAAAATTTAAAAATATTCACAAATACATAAACATAGTTATGAAATATAAAATGTAATGTTAATTGTATAAATTCCACATATCTTCTATGGATTATATATAAAATAAATGGTTTTTTTATTAAAAATTTGAAATTAGAAAAAAAAATATTTAAACACATTCAAGAGGAAAAGATCCTTTAAATTTCGAAAATTAACATCTAATGGGAAAAATTCAAAATTCAATTTTAAAACACTTTTCATTCAAAAAATAATTGTATACATATGAATAATATTTCAAACATAGAGATTTCATGATAGTAGAAAATTCTAAACATGCCAAATATATTAATACAATTATTTATTTTTCTATTTTGGTAAATGCTAAATGTCCTAGTTTTGGAAATTATACGAAGATTTCCTAAATCAATTTTTTAAAATTTTAAAATTTGATAATAAATATTTAATAAATCATTTAAAAATTGAGTAAAAAAATTATGAAAACATTTTTACAAAACATGGTTATATAAGAAAAGGATATTTTACTGAAGAGGGAAATGAATTCATAGTTTATTAAATCATAATATCATTCATTTTAAGTATAATAGAGTATAACAATTATACTATTACTTTAAAATAACATGAGAATGTAGTGTATAAGAAAATTAAATGGTTTTATTTAGAGATTGTATGAATATTTTCCTTTCATCTAATATTCACGAATAAACAATCATGATTAGAAAAAGTTTTTGAAATAAACCCTAACATTGATCATAACATTGAAGTGAGAATTAACGAAGGGAAAAATCTATAATCAACTATATATCAACATAGAGAAGCTGAAAATGAAATATTATATAATAAAAATACAATTCAAAAATAAACTAAGAATATCATAGTTAATGAAGAAGTATTATATCATAATGAAAATAAATTAATTTAGGAAATCATTTTCCACTTGGTAACTCTTAAGTCAAATACCCATGGATGATATAATATAATTTGAAACATAAAATAATGTGAATTATTAGATAATCAATATATTTCTTATAAAATGGGTAGTATAAACACCATATACATTTAATTAGTCACACAATAATATAATATTCCATAACGAATTGAAATTTAGAAGATGCCATATACCTATTGATTACTTTGGGTTAAAAGTGATTTGACCTCCTCTATTATTGTTAAAATATTATTATTAAATTATAATATTACATTATTAATATTTAAAATATTTTAATGATCCTTTTATAATATCTTTTTTCTCTTCTGTTAATAATCATTCAAAATTTTTATTTTTTGGTGTTAATTTCCTTATTTTCTCATTTATTATTTGCTCGAATATTCCGGTTCTTGAAAACATTATATAGACACATCATCCATATAATAAAAAAAATATAATATTTATAAAATTTATACATTAATTATAAATTTAATAACATTAATTAATGATTATTTTGAAAAATAATATATGTTATGATCAAAGAGACGATTGGTCATATGTGTCCATGGGTAACATTTACGTATATCAATGATCATTATAGAAAGGTGTTATGTAAAATATTAGATTTCTAAA
This sequence comes from Viscum album, assembly GCA_963277665.1. NCBI lineage: Eukaryota > Viridiplantae > Streptophyta > Magnoliopsida > Santalales > Viscaceae > Viscum > Viscum album. Next base: position 625,659,718 of record OY728133.1, read on the forward strand.
ATGATCATAATATCCTAAGTTATATATAATATCTTTAATTATAGTTATATATTTCAAACATGTGGTGTAATATAAAAATTCACATCACTTCATGAAGGCAATAGTGCACAAATACCTGAACAATGTTTTTATATTTTAGTGACTAAAAATTTAATAATTATAATTATATATTATATTTAAAAAATTATAAATATTTCACTAAAACAATTCTTATTTAATTTATATAGTATATATTAATTACCTATATCCTTAATACATTCCATTATAAGTATAAAATGTTTTATATTACTTCGTGGGGCGGTAGTCTATCGTACACAAGAGTGAAGTTATCAGATTTGAATCAAAATAAAATAAAATGATGTTATATATGATTTTAAAAATATTTAATTATGAAATTATCATAAATTTAATATAATAGTTTTTAATAAATCATTAAATTAATTAGTAAAAGTTAGAGATGGAAAAATATCATCATCAGTTTGTGAGGTGGGGATGGAAAATTATCATGCAATAAATATAATAAAATTTCATTATATGGTATACATTTATTTTTTTATATTGGAATACATTACACCGAATTTATGGTGGAAAAATAATAAAGAAATCGAAAGATCTTTTTTTTCAAAATTACCTTGTTTAAGAGAAGCCTCTTTTGAATCTTTTATTAAGGATCATGTCGATGGACTATTGGGATTCCCTAAAGGTATTTAATATGTAAATTTATTTTGAAGATATATTATTCTAGTTTTTTATCCATATGGATTTTTATGTGGGAGTATGTGAAGGGAGGCAGTGCCCTTTTATATGTGGGGACATTGACGCCTCTTGAAAATTTAAAAGAAATTTAACAAAATAATCCAACCTGAAAATGCCATTCATGAGAAAAAGTCTTCAAAATAAAATATTTTAGACTTTGGGATAGGATAAGTTTTATGTATTTCCATCAAATTATATTTTTACAAGTTTTTAGGACATTTTAACAGTTATCATTATAGTCTAACACCATGGTAAACCCATTTTTGCCTTAAACAAGATAATTAGTGTATCCTTTTTTCTGTACCCATTTTTATTAAAACAATATGGAAAAATTATTAGATGACATATATTATTAATATTAATAAAAATATTGAATCCATTTTTTATAAGAAAATTCACAAAAGGTGAATAATTTGATTTAAAATTTTACATGCATACATGATGAAAAAGTATGATACTAATTATAAAATTATTATAAATGAAGATTGTTTTATTGTCCAAATTAATTTCGGAATTGATTATAATGATATTTATTTATTAAATTATAATGTATTTTAACTAATTAATCTCTAATAACAATTTAAAATAAAATTTAAATTTAAATATAATTAAAATACAAATGAAATATTAAATGAAAATTCAATAATTATTACAAATCATCATGAAAATAAAAATTTTGAAAAATCCAAAAAAACCTTAGTAAATATTGACATTTATATTCAAAAAATGAATTATATTTCTTCAAAATCAATTACTACAATTTTAAATAATTAATTATAAATTATTTTCATAGGGAGTGACTACACATCATAATGAAAAATATGATTTTTTCAAATAATTATTTTTTAAAATATATCAAATATCATCTCTAATAAAAAGATATCAAATTTAATTGTTTTATACATGTGTGAAATATTAAATTTTAATAATTTTTTAGAACTTTTTTTCCCACCAATGTTTTATCTAGGTTATATAATTAATATTTATATTTTAATATTTTAATTGAGTATTGTGTTCTATTAAATCATGTTGTCGCATGAACTAAAAGATATCAAAAATGTTGAATTTCTTTAAAAATTAATATATTTCAATTACATAGTGTGTTTTATTCCCTTCTATAATTGGGGTTGAAATTTATACACAATATCAAATAATATTGGCATATTTCAAAATCTTAGGGTGTTACACATCCACTAATAATCAGTGATAGTGCTGAAATATTTTTTTTTTAAATTTAATCTGAGAATGGAGGTCTATTGTTTCAAAAGTGAAACCCCATACACATAACTAAAACTCTCATATATAGACCATGAATAGTTCCTAATCAAATATTAATTAATTATTTATTTCCATAACTGCAATCTAGTGACTCAAATAATGATTTCAATGATATTTACTAGTTATGTGACATGAATAAGTTAAATATATTCAAGTACTAATCCTGAAATACGTGATAGATCCTATGGTTGATAAATAAAAAATTATTTTAATACATTCTAAATATCATGATGGAAAATTAATCTTTCAAGTATTAATTCCATTTAATATAGTGAATGGTATATTTTTATTGTTATAGCAGTTTAAGTGTAGATCTAGACATATTACATCGAAATCATTCATTGAGAATCATTTTCAAAATAGAGTATTTATAGAGTGTGAAGTTAGGATATCATTTTCAATAAATAGTATATTATCCACAAAAAATATCCAAATGTCCACTACTCTCCCCTTAATATTTAAACATACCCATGAATCATCTATGTTCTTACAAAACATTTATATTTCATCAATAAATCATATATTCTTACATTAAGAAGCTTTGATTAATCTATAAATAGAATTCTTTGAATTAAAATATTATGTAAAAGAATTTTGATCTTCAATACCTTTGGGATGTATCATATACTATTCCTTGATAAATAATAGATATGTATATATATTTTTTAAAACCATTTGATATATCTTATAATCAAATTTAATTTTTATGGAATGAAATATTGAGATATAAATTCTCCTCGAAAAGTGGGATAAGGTCTTTTGATTTTAAATAACACTAATTTGTTTATAAATATTCTTCTCCATGCTTGATTTACAAGTAGAGAATATATTAACAATATCAATATTTTGGACTCAACCACTCAATTGTATCCAAAATGTTTTATACTTGCTAATTTTTCATGGATACCATTTCAGATTCCAGGACATTTAACTACTTCGTGAAATCGAAAAAATAAATTACCTCAAAAAAGGTAGTAGGGTTATTGCCTATAACAAATAAATAATTTTCATTATCTATAAGAAACCCTTATCTATAATCCTTGCACATTTTTTCATTTTTATAAATGATTTATTACATATCTATGCACATAACACAACATAAAAGATCTATAGGTCTAGTGTTTATGGGTCTTAGGATCATTATAATACACTTAAGACATAAAATACAATATCATTACTGATAACTTATTTTACATGACCCAAACGTTCTTTTTTACTTAGCCTTGCATGGGATAACATTAGAACATTCCTAAAAAATGATGAAATATAAATCCTAATAAGGGAGTAAAAAAAGTAATAACTTTAAGAATACAATACATGTTTGGTAATAGGCATATCAATAGAACACAAGTGAAACATGAAAAAAAGTAATGATATAGCATGGTTATCATAACATGGATTTGTGGAAATACATTAAAACACTACATCATTATCATAAATGAATACGGAAAACCCATATCGCAACATGGTTGAAAGTATTCATATAAAAGAATGAGGTTAACCCCTATCAAAACATTACATATCATGATATTAAACATTTCCCATTGAATTAGAGCACTATTAGGAAACACCCTTCATATGAATTTCAATCTCATTCTTAAGTGTGCCACATAGATCAGATACAAGGAATCATTAAACATAATCATTTATTCCACAGTAAACTAATGTTGAATAAACACATGAAAGTCTATAATCAATATATTTTTTTGAATAATGTCAAATACCCTTGATAGGGAAATGTGAATGATATTTACTACATAATGATTTAGGAATGTACAATCACGGTGCAAGATCAATATCCAAATAGTGTGATATAACAATTCATAAAAATGGTTGATGAGAGAGTAAGGGGTAACTAAAAATATATACATGAAATGGAAGGTATGCGGGTCATATAAATACATGTACCAATATATCTAATTAGGAAATAGAGGGTGTAATATAATAATTAGACGTAAATAAATAGGTTAAATGGAATAACTCTTATAAAATTTTGTTATTGTAATAAATGTAAATAAAAGTAATTAATCAGATATAATGATGTATCTCATAGTTGAAACATAATAATGGAGTTAGGTGGTTCCAAAATTGACCCCATCATTTCTAATTGAAAAATAATTTGGTATAAAAAAAGGAAACGTGGACATTAACGTGATACGATGGAATGTGATGACCCCTTACTTAGATGTTTGAACCAAAAGGCCCGGGAGAGGCATCTGTAGAGTTTTGGGTGCCTTTGGACGACTTTAGAATGTGAAGAGAAGAGATAGGATTTCTTGAAAGGAGTTCTAATGAATAGTAATGGGTTCTTGTGTGGGTTTGTATAGAAAAGGAGTGGCAATTCATTATTATTTAGGTTTTGGACACTACAAACTAAAATAATCAAAACCAAAAACATTCCCATGGATCTTCCGATGGGTTTTGATAAAAGATGAGTGGAAAAAGTCATTTTATTAGGCCATGGGATGAAGATATTAAAATATTGCCTTCGCTTATGTGGAGGTGAGTCACACTCTAAAGTAAAATAAATTCAAAAATATATTATACATTTTGGACGATTTAAAAAGTAATTATAAAATAAAGAAAATAAATAAAAATTCACATTATTTTAATGTTAAAAATATATTTTGTTGAATAACCATTTTATGGTATTTATTATATCACTATTGTGTCATTATGATGTAATAAAACACACAATATATTAATATATTATTTAATTTCTTCCCAAAAAATTGATTGTCAATTAAAATTATGAAAAACTCAGCATTGGATAATTTCAATGTCCAGATTCCAAAAAAAAATATTCATTTTATCTAAATAATTTTTATAAATATGGGAATTTTCACTTTTCAAATGAGAATTGACATTTATTAAAAATTAACGTGTTTTAAAAAAAATGATTCTCAATCATAATAGAATTTACTGATGACTTCATAAAAATTATATACTAATTTATTATTAATAGGTGTAATTTAATAATAATATTAAAATATTAATTATTTTAAAAATTAATTAATTCCATAAAATAAATTAATTAATTAAAAAATACTTTTTTTCTTATAAAAATACAACTCTTTTCAAACTGATTTCCAAATAAATTATAAATAATGAATTGATTTAATAATCATTTAAATGAATTGTTTTTATAATATTATTAATAAAAAACATAATCTATATATTTATCAGAAGTGAATTTTTACCCAAAAAAAATCAGTGTATCAAATTCATCAATTTTTAAGAAAGGCAATTCTCATATAGTAATGGGTGGAATAATACTTATATTTCTAAAAAAGTATTAAAAATTAATTATCAAATCCCTTATTACACAACACCTTATAACACCCACATTATACTAAAGGGTATGGTGTGTGATGGTGATATAATTTTGGGGTAGCTCGAATAACATATCCCTGGTGGTAATCTCTATTAATGGGAACTTCTCCCTTAGCGGATTTTATTCAAACTAATCATATAGAAGTTCAGCATGGGATTGGTCATGAGTGAAGCCCAGTGAAACTACCTCCTTTAAGAGACCTAAACAATGAGCTTAGTATGGCCTGAGTCTACTGGATGAGGCCATATTCTCCTTTTTGTATATCTAAATCATTTATTAAAACCCTTATATTTATATCAGCTAGGTGATAATTGTTTAGCGTCTATGTTATCAACGGTAATGAAACATAATGATCATTTGAACCAAATAAAAATAATAAAAATAATGCTTCTGTTTTTTTATCCATGCGATATTTAATTGAATGAATAAAAATGTAGTCAAAATGATATAATAATTACATCCTTACACCCTTTCGAAATTTCAACCTCAAAATATCATTTTACCACAATAAAAATGATGTGGGTAATTGTGCCTCATCCCTTCCTCGGGTTCCCACATTGCTTCTTAAAACATCTGGTTTTTCCACAACACCTTCCCAAGGGGAATCTACTTATTTCATATAACTTTTTCTCCATGATGTAATATCTTCATCATCTTCACCTTATATGAGATGTCATTCTTCAAAGGTACCATCAATGGATTAAGTACTGGAAATGGGCCTAGTATATACTTCATTAAGAGTGATACATGGAATACATCAAGTACTTAAGATAGGTTTGGTGGGATTGTTAGTCGATGAGAAACTTCCCCAATGTGATCAAGGATCGTAAAAGGGGCTATGTAACATAGACTAAGCATTATATACATCCCAAATATTATAACTCTCTTCCATGGAGATATGTGGATAAAACCCATATCAACATCATCAAACTCTTTGTCTCATCAATGGTTGTCATTATAACTCATTTTTTGACAATCAGTTACATTGATGTGATGTTGGATGTTCTTAACCATATACACCAATTGATAGATCATTTATGGTCCTAGATGTTTTATATCCCCATATTGACCCCAACATTCTAGTGTTCTGCACCTCTTCTCAAAAAGGGCCTCATTATGATCCATTTGGATTCTTGAGTGAAAACTATTGGAGTAAGAGAACTCATCCAGAGGAAAATGTTGATCCCATCGTCTTTTTAAGTCCATTTAATATGCTATAAAAATGGGATCTAGTGTTTGGAATGTCTATATATAATTGAAATCAGTTTGAGGATGATAAGTTGTATTGAATTCACCTCAGTATTCAGATCATGTTGGAGACACTTCTAGAACATATAGGTGAATCTTGGATCTCGATCAGATATAATCATTAGTTGTACACCATAAAGACATACCGTAACGACCCAAAAATTTGAAGAAATCTGGTTTCCTATATTTTATGTGTTATCTTATTTTATTTTTATACTCAACAAAAATGATTCATTTGATAACATGAGTATAATTAAAATGAGACCGTTGGGTTTAGACGGTTATATGACCATTGGTCAATATTACCGCTGGAAACTAAACGTTTTGATTATTGTCTCTAAATACAAGTAATCGTGGTTAATTATTATAGAAAGAAGATTTGATGGCCTCACCCAGTAGTCTTGGACCGATCGAAGCCCATCTAACAGAACTTCGAAAATAGGTAGCACCACTGGGCTTTGCTATGGACCAAACCCAATCTGAACTTCATCATGTGAAGCTACAATGGAATCGCCTTTGCGAGAAGTTCAAACTAATAGAAATTACTACTCGTGTGATGTTGGCTGAGCCTCCCTCAGATTCTCTCACCTTAGCACACCTTACACTTAGGTCCTATGCTGGTGTGATAAGGGGATATGTAAGGAGACTGTAACTTCCTTGTGTAATCCTTTGTTTTAAATAAAAATTGGGATTTCTTCTTATGATGATGTTTATGAATTTTTAAATGACCGGATAAATATAGTATGCATATTTTTGATGAATTTTAGAAAAACGATATTTTAAAAAATTTTATGTAAACCTTAAATAATTAAAAATGTGTAATGATTTTCAAAAAATGGTCATCTACAATTATGTTCATTACGAAATTTAGAGTCTAATAAGATCAACTTGATTTTTGATGAATAGTAAATTATGAATAGTGATTTTGTGATTAGGATTAGTAATGTGTCCAACTAGATTAGTAATCTCACTTAAAGAAAGTACTAATATAATCTAGGCACCTTGATTAAGTAATGTGATTCAATAAAATGGTTAAATAACGGTTTCATAAATTATTATTCAAGTATTAGTTTTTTCGAGTGAATAGTGTTTTTTAATAAAAATATTAAATTAAAAATATTTAAAAAATTGTTTTTATAAAATGTATTTCATTTTTGAACTTAGAGCAACGATATTATGTTATGGTAATTTTAGGGGTTTTTTCTGAAAAAAATGAATTTTCGGTGAATAGTGTATTTATTTAAAAATAAAATTAAAAATATTTAGAAAATTATTTTTATAAAATGGAGTTCATTTTTGAAATCAGAGAATTGGTATTTGGTTAGTGTGAAATTTTGGGATTTTTCTTGGAAAGTTGAATTTTCAGTGAATAGTAAAAATACAGTTTTAGGGTTTCGGTATGTTTAATGACATCATAACTATGTCATGGTGATGTCATGGGATATTTTATGGGATATTTGACAAAAGGTGATGAATTATTGTATGGGGGCCCTCATGTGGCCTAACTTCATTGGAAATATCTTGTGAGAGAACATGGTTTTGAGAAAACCACTTTTGAGGTGTCCCTTGGCCATTAATGCCTTGTCACCTCACTTTCCCTATAAATACCAAGCCATCCTCTCATTCATTTCGACTCCCCACTCTTCCCCAAAGAATATATGGTCTCATTACCTCCCCAAGAGTCCTCCCAAGGTTCCCTAAAGCCCTCAAGGTCCGAACCATTGAGTTTTAAGAGTTACGTTTTAAGGTAAGGGATCCGACCTCTCTCTTTCTTTTCATGAAATCTCTTTTATGTAATTTCTTTTATGCTCCATGTTATTATGTTAAAGGATGTTCTTTTATACTCCTATTACATCCCTTTTCATGTTAACATAATGAGATATCCCCTCTTGCTCTCATTATTTCGTTTTATGATGTTTTAAGTGGCGCCATTAGGCTGTCGAAATTTTTGTAACGGATTCTTTCTCCCTTCTCATTTTTCAAGATCTATTTTCATGTAAAGTATTTAAAGTTCCTTTTTATTATGTTGGGGTATGATCTCTAAATTTATTATACTGATATTTTATGATCATATTATGAGAGACCCCATTTCATCTCTTCAATTTAGTATTTTGATGTTTTAAGTGGCGTTGTTAGGCTGCCGAATTTTTAAGTTGTTCTTCACCCTTCTCGTTTTGAAGTTCTACTTTCATGTCAATTATTTAAAGTTACTTTTTGTTATGTTGGGGTATTATATCTATATCTATCATACTGATCTTTTATGACCATATTATGAGAGATGCCATTTTATCTCTTTAATTCAGTATTTTGACGTTTTAAGGGGCGTCGTTAGGCTGCCGAATTTTTAAGTGGTTCTTCACCCTTCTCGTTCTGATCTTCTACTTTCATGTCAATTATTTCAAGTTCCTTTTTGTTATGTTGGGTTATGATCTCTATATCTATCATACTGATATTTTATGACCATATGATGAGAGACCCCATTTGATCTCTTCAATTCAGTATTTTGAAGTTTAAGTGGCGTCGTTAGGCTGCTGAATTTTTAAGTGGTCCTTGCACCTTTCTCCCTTTTCAAAGTTCTAATTCCATCTCAAGTCTTGAAAGTTCCTTTTAATTAGGTTGTGGTATTATCTCTATATCTATCATACTGATATTTTATGGTCATATGATGAGATACACTATTTGATCTCATCAATTCATTTTTTGTTGAAGTTTATGTAACGTTGTTAGGCTGCCGAATTTTCATAAGAGAAATCTTATTTTGGTCTTCCTTTCATGTTCTTCATTTCATATGGTATATTTTCAAATTTCATTACCATGTTCTTAAATACTTGTATTCTGTCCCTCTATTGTTTTATGGGTAATTTATGAATGTTTGACCCATGTCCCCTCTCTTTTCAATGTTTTCTAAAACCCCGAAACATAGCTGTTATGCTGCAGAATTTCCGTCTCAAAATGTCTCTATCTTTTTCTGAAGTTATTTTATTTTATTAAGTGAACACTAAATTCTATCTCTTCTATAGGTGTATTCACACATATACCAAGTTGTTCTATTTTAAATTCTGGGATTTACATACATGAAACACTCTTTCCCTTTCCGTGGGATTAAAATGACATAAAGATCATGTATTTAATGCAGTATTTAAAACATTATGATTATGAAATGAAACCCATTTATTTTATGCTATATGGGTTGTTTATTAAATTATTGATGATGATATATTTGTCTCACATGATAATAAATACATGTCAAGGGTGTGACCAGATAGCGCTCTTATGCATTGGGTAAAGACTTAATCTCTAGAGATGACTTTTTAGACTGATACCTTGGTGAATAACCTTGGTAATTTTTAATGACACCTTGGGGATGGACCTTGGTGAAACGAAATGATTGTCAATATTAAATGTTGCAGACATATCTTCAAGTAATGAAAAATGTTATTTTTATTATGATATGCCTTATGATTTCATTCTCATGCCTTAAAGTTCTTTTCGTGGCCTTATTGAAGTATCTCAAGTTCACATGTAAATTGTTTCTCTTGTTTCCCTTACTGGGCCTTCTCCTCACCATTTCTTTTTATGTATGTCCCCAGGTTATGTGATGCAGTAATGAACCTAGGATGAACATGAGGACAAACCTTTCAAGTGTTTATGAAGAATGTTTTATGTTTTCATGTTTTAAGTTCTTGTTTTCCAAGACACTAAACCTTAAAGATCCTTGGTTTTGTAAAATGTAATGAAAGATTATGTGATAAAAAGGCAGGATGCTATAGTTGATATCAAAGGGAGGTTTAGTAATTTGTGGAAATTAGGATATGAAAACTCTAGGAAGAACCCAATAGATAAGTTTAAACATAAGAAATATTCCTGGTATTTTTGTGAGTATTGAGTAAGGGGTTTCCATGAAAATACATCCCTATCTGGATACGAGCAGGTAGAGGTGGCTCTGGCACATATGTACCTGGGGTTAAAACCTGAAAACACCACTTTGATCTAGACTCAAACATGAACTGGTACACGACAACAGGCCTTGCTGCACTCTTGGTTACGACACTCCCGGGGGATATGCTTTGGTAAATTCATAATCTTAGTGTGAACCATTATTAAAGGAACAAGGATAAAACAAAATACAGATTCACATATAAATATATGATCATGGATAACCTAGATTGGAACCTAGGGGATAAAAAGTTAGGATATACTTTTATTATACATGTTTATCCTTTTATGCTTAATGTTTCTTTTTCATGATTATTAGATAAGTATTTAATCCCCTAATTATAGTTTCTTTTCTTAGTTAATGACGGGAAGTGGAAGAACATGTCCCAAAAACCAGTGTGATAGGAAATGCGACGATTGTAATATTAATATGACAGAGATGATTAGGGGATTAAAAAATGATTATTATTTTGGAAGATGTTCACTCTTTTGGGGACCCTATATGATTGAGGTAAATATATTACTACAGTATTATCATTGAGGAGTAAGGTTGACTTATATTTTGAAAAATCGATGAATTTATGGTGGAATTATAGTAATTTAGGTTACTTAGGGGAATGTTTAACCTATCTTGGGTAAAACATGTTTAGGTTAGATAATTTTGTTATAAGATGTTAGGAGTGGTTGATGTTGTTTGGAGATGATCAATGAAGTTTATTTTGGAAGACTATGTTATCAAATCCTTCTTGTATTTGGGTTTCAATCTTAGTTTGGTTTATTTTGAGGAATTTTATGGACCGTTATTTATGGAATGGTCTATGATGAACTTTGGGTATTACCATGAAATATTGAAGATTTAAAAGTTGTTTCCATTCCTATGTGATTCATCCTTTTTTATGAGTTGTTTAACCTTACCCTTTCTATTTTTGGGATAATGTTTAAAGATAGAAGAAATAAATAGTTAATCTTTTGTGGATTACGTGATTCTCTAGAAGATGATTCTTGTGTTTTTATGAGACCAAGTAGTTTTGAATGCTCATCGTTTGGAGAAAAGATTAGTTTTGGTAGAAACGTATTAAAGGGTAAAACTCTACATGAAGGTAGATATATTTCCTTATATTTTTGTTCTATGTATTAATGAATTCCTCAAAATTATGAAAAGGAACGTAAAACGAAAATGTTTTTGGTTTACGTTTCCTACTAGGTAATCAAAGACCATTTACACACATCCTAAGTTTGGGATTTTCTTATTGTTAACATTCTCCTAATCATGTTTTCTATCACTCTCCCTCAGAACTTGACCCTCTGTTTTCTCCTCCATGCCCATGTTTTCCTAGATGGAATCATATTGTGGGTTAACTCGGGTGACCTTTGTACTTCCCTTTATTTCTTTTAAAGTAATAGTTTTACTGACTCCTTTTCTGATGAGGGACTTTCAATGAAATTTCAAAACACAATTTAAAAAATTGCGGGGACGCAATTTCTTAAGGGGGGAAGATTGTAACGACCCAAAATTTTGAATAAATATGGTTTCCTAAATTTTATGTGTTATTTTATTTTATTTTTATACTCAAAAAAATTTTTCATTTGATAACATGAGTATAATTAAAATGAGACCATTAGGTTTAGACGGTTATATGACCATTGGTAAATATGACCACTGGAAACTAAAGGTTTTGACTATTGTCTCCAAATACAAGTAACCTTGGTTAATTATTATAGAATGAAGATTCGATGGCCTCACCCAGTAGTCTTGGACCGATTGAAGCCCATCTAACAGAACTTGGGAAGGAGGTAGCACCAATGGGATTTGCTCTGGACCAAACCCAATATGAACTTCATCGTGTGAAGCTAGAACGGAATCGACTTTGCGAGAAGTTCAAACTAATAAAAATTACTACTCGTGCGATGATGGCCGAGCCACCCTCAGATTCTCTCACCTTAGCACACCTTACACTTAGGTCCTATGCTGGTATGATAAGGGGCTATGTAAGGAGACTGTAACTGCATTGTGTAATCCATTGTTTTAAAGAAAAATTGGGATTTCTTCTTATGATGATGTGTATGAATTTTTAAATGACCGGATAAATATAGTATGCATATTTTTGATGAATTTTAGAAAAAAGATATTTTAAAATTTTTTATGTAAACCTCAAATAATTAAAAATGTGTAATGATTTTCAAAAAATGGTCTTCTACAATTATGTTCAGTACGAAATTTAGAGACTAATAACATCAACTTTATTTTTGATGAATAGTAAATTATGAATAGTGATTTAATGAATAGGATTAGTAATGTGTCCAACTGGATTAGTAATCTCACTTAAACAAAGTACTAATATAATCTAGGCACCTTGATTAAGTAATGTGATTCAATAAAATGATTAAATAACGGTTTCATAAATTATTATTCAAGTATTAGTTTTTTCGAGTGAATAGTGTTTTTTAATTAAAAAATTAAATTAAAAATATTTAAAAAATTATTTTTATAAAATGGATTTCATTTTTGAACTTAGATCAACGATATTATGTTATGGGAATTTTTGGGGTTTTTTCTGAAAAAAATGAATTTTCGGTGAATAGTGTATTTATTTAAAAATAAAATTGAAAATATTTAGAAAATTATTTTTATAAGATGGAGTTCATTTTTGAAATCAGAGAATTGATATTTTGTTAGTGTGAAATTTTTGGATTTTTCTGGGAAAATTGAATTTTCAGTGAATAGAAAAAATACAGTTTTAGCGTTTCGGTATGTTTAATGACATCATAACTATGTCATGATGATGTCATGTGATATTTTAAGGTATGGTCGACCAAAGGTGATGAATTATTGTATGGGGGTCCCCATGTTGCCTAACTTCGTGGGAAATATCTTGGGAGAGCACATGGTTTTGAGAAAACCACTTTTTAGGTGTCCCTTGGCCATTAATGCCTTGTCCCCTCACTTTCCCTATAAATACCAAGTCATCCTCTAATTCATTTCGACTCCCCACTCTCCCCCAACGATGTTATGGTCTAATTACCTCCCCATGAGTCTTCCCAAGGTGCCCTCAAGCCCTCAAGGTCCCAACCATTCAGTTTTAAGAGTTACGTTTTAAGGTAAGGGATCTGACCTCTCTCTTTCTTTTCAAGAAATCTCTTTTATGTAATTTCTTTTATGCTCCATGTTCTTATGTTAAAGGACGTTATTTTATAATCCTTTTACTGCCCTTTTCATGTTCACATAATGATAGATCCCCTCTTACTCTAATTATTTCGTTTTATGATGTTTTAAGTGGCGCCGTTAGGCTGCCGAAATTTTTGTAACAAATTCTTTCTCCTTTCTCATTTTTCAAGATCTATTTTCATGTAAAGTATTTCAAGTTCCTTTTTATTATGTTGGGGTATGATCTATAAATTTATAATACTGATCTTTTATAATCATATTATTAGAGACCCCATTTTATATCTTCAATTCAGTATTTTGAAGTTTTTTGTGGCGTCGTTAGGCTGTCGAATATTTAAGTGGTTCTTCACCCTTCTCGTTTTGAAGTTCTACATTCATGTCAATTCATTCAAGTTCCTTTTTGTTATGTTGGGGTATGATCTCTATATCTATCATACGGATCTTTTATGACCATATGATTAGAGACCCCATTTGATCTCTTCAATTCAGTATTTTGATGTTTTAAGTGGCGTCGTTAGGCTGCCGAATTTTTAAGTGGTTCTTCACCCTTCTCGTTCTGAAGTTCTACTTTCATGTAAATTATTTCAAGTTCCTTTTTGTTATGTTGGTTATGATATCTATATCTATCATACTGATATTTTATGACCATATGATGAGATACCCTATTTTATCTCTTCAATTCAGTATTTTGAAGTTTAAGTGGCATCGTTAGGCTGCTGAATTTTTAAGTGGTCCTTGCACCTTTCTCCCTTTTCAAAGTTCTAATTCCATGTCAAGTTTTGAAAGTTACTTTTTATTATGTTGTGGTATGATCTCTATATCTATCATACTGATATTTTATGTTCATATGATGAGAGACCCTATTTGATCTCATCAATTCATTTTTGGTTGAATTTTATGTAACGCTGTTAGGCTGCCAAATTTTCATAAGAGAAATCTTATTTTTGTCTTCCTTTAATGTTCTTCATTTCATATAGTATATTTTCAAATTTCATTACCATGTTCTTAAATACCTTTTATTCTATCCCTCTACTGTTTTATGGGTAATTTATGAATGTTTGACCCATGTCCCCTCTCATTTCAATATTTTCTAAAACCCCGAAACATAGATGTTATGCTGCAGAATTTCCATCTCAAAATGTCTCTCTCTTTTTCTAAAGTTCTTTTATTTTATTAAGTGAATACTAAAATATATCTCTTCTATATGTCTATTCACACATATACCAAGTTGTTCTATTTTAAATTCTGGGATTTACATACATGAAACCCTCTTTCCCTTTCTGTTGGTTTAAAGTGACATAAAGATCATGTATTTAAAGCAGTTTTTAAAATGTTATGATTATGAAATGAAACCCATTTATTTTATGCTATATGGGTTGTTTATGAAATGATTGATAATGATATATGTGGCTCACATGATAATAAAGACATGTAAAGGGTGCGCCCAGATAGCGCTCCAATGCATTGGGTAAAGACATAATCTCTAGAGATGACTTTTTAGACTGATACCTTGGTGAATAACCTTGGTAATTTTAAATGACACCTTGGGGATGGACCTTGGTGAAACAAAATGATTGTCAATATTAAATGTTTCAGACACATCTTCAAGTTATGAAAAATTTTATTTTTATCATGATATACCTCATGATTTCGTTATTATGCCTTAAAGTTCTTTTCATGACCTTTTTGATGTATCTAAAGTTCACATGTAAATTGTTTCTCTTGTTTCCCTTATTGGGCATTCTGCTCACCCTTTCTTTTGATGTTTTTCCCCAGGTTATGTGATGCAGTAATGAACCTAGGATGAACATGAGGAGAATCCTTTCAAGTGTTTAAGAAGAATGTTTTATGTTTTCATGTTTTAAGTTCCTGGTTTCCAAGACACTAAACCTTAAAGATCCTCAGTTTTGTAAAATGTAATGAATGTTTATGTGATAAAAAGGTGGGATGCTATACATACCAATTCTCTGATGTATATCTACACCAGTTGGTACAATGATAAATCCTCTCGATTTGAAATGTAGTGTAATTTCATCATAAGAATGTCCACAACAATGAAGATATAATTGTTTTCATGGGATGTATTTGGAATTTCGGTTGCAAAGTCCACCATGATGTTTACTTATTTCAAATTTGGTATGGGTAATGGTTTCATCACCCCCATAGACTTATTACTCTTAGCCTTCACATTATGACATACAATTACTTTTGATGTATATTCAACAATCCCCTTCTTCATGTTATCCCACCAATAATTCTCTCAGAGATCTTGATATATATTTTTGTTTCCTGGGTGAATAGAGAAACATGAACTATGTGCATCATCCAAAATTTATTTCTATATCTCTAGATTTTATAGAACATGTAGTCTTGACCCAAATATCAAAATTCATTCTTCATTAACAGTGAAAACTAATGATTTCTCTTTTCTAATAGTTTCCACATTTTTCTCAATTCCCAAATCATCATTTTGATCCTCCCCTAACAATTCCATAAGAAACAGTAGAGCAATATTTTTTGAAATTATTGATGATGTTCCAATATTTATTATTCCCATATCTATATTCGTAAAATCTAATAATATAGAATCCTTTTAAATTATGGTAAATTATAGAATCTTTGTTCCCTTTAAAATAAGATCACCCACCACCTTGTTCCATTTCCTTGGGTGGTAATATATCGATCAATCATAATCATTGATGAGCTATAACAATATTCATTGGTGAGTGATCATATAATTCAATGTGAATATGTATTTGTGGATTTTTTGATCCATATATATTTCACTCTTTTCCTCAATGAGATGATGCCACTATATTACCAAATGAAAATATCACAACTGCTAACTCTAGATCAAAAGTGGGATAGTTTGGCTCATTAAATTTCAACTACCTTGAGGCATAGGCATTGACTTCGTCATTCTGCATCAACGCACATCACTAGACCTTATTTGAAGAATTCCTTATGATTACGAAAATATCTCTTCTTTTGAGTAGTGTGAGTACATGGGAAGTGATAAGATTCTTCCACAACTACTTAAAGCTTTCTTCACATCCATCCTTACAAGAAAAAATGAACCCATTTTGATTTATCTTTGTAAAAGGGTTTGAAAATTGTGATATATTTCTCAAAAATTAGTAATAATAACCAACTAACCCTGGGAAGATAAATCTATCCATCGCATTTGTTGGACTATTCCATCTATTAGTGGAATTTTTCTTGGGGAGGTCCACATATATATCATTATTTGTGATGATGTGGCCAAATAATAATACTTCCTTCAACTAGAACTCACACATGATTTAATTTTCATAGACCTTATCCTTTCATAAGGTCTCTAGTATATGCTCATAACGCTCCTCTTTAGTTTGGGGGGATATAATAATATCATCTCTAAAGACAACCAAAATTTTTTTGAGGTAATATCTATAGATTATATTCTTCATGTCTCGGAATATTGTTAGAGAATTAGGTAGTTTGAAAGGAATTTGTATGAATACATAATTCTCATACCTTTTACAAAAAGCAGTCTTTGAAATATTCTCCTTCACCACCCTAACATGGTAATAACCTACCTGTAGATCCTCCTTAGAGATGACTTTTTCTGTATATATCGGGTCGAAAAAGTCACCAATTCATGGAAAATGATATTTTTTATTTATCATGATTTTTTTAGCGCAGTATATCCAATGAAAAGGCACATTTACACATCTTTATTCTTGACAAAGAGGACTGGTGCACCTCATGGTGAAGCGCTTGGGAGTATAAAACCTTTATATGTAGTCTGATGTGGTTTTTTCTATAGCTCCACAACCTCCAAAAAATCATTTTATATAGAGTCTTGGATATTGGAAAAGTCCCTAGGATATAATAAGTCATGAATTCAACATATCTTCTTGGTATAAGACCTTGATATCCTCATGAATAACATTAGTGAATTCCCTCACAATAGCCATGTCTTTATGGATGGTTCCTTATATAGAATCAATCATTTGAAAATGATACATGTTCTCTTAAGAAAGTAATATCCATGCTTGGGATGATGGTGTTGAGAGTGATTCATAATCCTACTTGCACTTTTAATGATTTGGGGGTCAATTTTCCATATGGAGATTGATTTACCACTCACCGATATTTTTGTTGGCTCTATATAAGGAAAGAAAATCCATGAAAAGTAAAACATAAAATTACATCGGAAGGAGTATGATGAGGATCACAGGGATGTTCAATAATAAAATTGTGATAGGGGAGGAGTTATATTCTTAGGAGGCATTAATTTCCCATTTTCTATTTTCACTAACATCTGCACCTCAATTATTTGTGGTGTTTTTGGAATGGTTTTACTAAAAATTATTTATATAAAAGAATGCATAGAACTATAACAAAAAATTATGTTATCAATTCAGGATTGAATCACTGGCGTAACTAAAACCAATTCATTTTAGAGATTAGATTCCATGGTAGTGATGGAAAAATATCTCGCTTGTTGCCATGGAGGTTGTTGGTTTCCTCTGAAAAGCATTGTATTAGGGAATTGGTTCACAAAGTGACATGTTTCTACGTAGTTATAGTAATGAACAATGGATTGATGATTACCGAGAGTATTCCATTCCTCTATCGCAGTAGTGGGATATTATTTCTATAAATAGTTGGATTGGTTCCCTTACATCCCACACATAATTAATTTCCTTATCCTCTTTATGAAATTTCTAGGGTGCTTATTTCCACACCGTTGGCATGTGAGATGCCAAAATTTCTTAGCACCATGGTATCTATCCATCATAACTCTAGAATTAAAGCCCACTTTCAACTTATTATCCATATGATACCCCATATATTTACCAATATATATCTTGAATTTTTGGGAGCATCAGAAAATATCCTCATAGCTGTCAATTTCACATATAATAAGATATTTCTATCGTCTAGGTTTTATCCAACCAAAGAAGCAGTCATCCTCATATTCAAGGGTGATGAAAAAACCAGAGGCTTATCATGCATGTCGGGTGACTTTTTCCAAATATTCCCTAATATTTTCATCATCTTTTTTCCTGAGTGCAAGGAAATATTTTTCTATCATAATATAGATAGTACAAGGAAAAAATAAATGGAAAAACATTTTTTTGAAAATCTTTTTATCCCATTGCCTTGATCCTTTTTTCGGGATTCATATTTTTAGTCAATGTCCACCATTGTTCAGAACCACCCTCCACATGATAAGCATCTAGAATAACTTTCTCTTGTTCATAAAATATAAGATGGGGAAGATATTCTCAATAAATTTGATCCATTGTTAGGTGATTGAGGGGTTAGATTATTCATTGAACGTAAGAGGCCATGGTCTCATAAAGCTCATGATTGTAACTTGTTCTTTCTGGGGGTGGGGGTGGAAATTCCTATTCACCCATGTTTTTATTCAGAACGAGAGTTAATTAAGAGATTATTGGGAAATAGTTTTTGATTATTTCTCCCATTGGATTGTGCATCTCGTTAGAACACTCATCACATTGATATTTTCATGGGTTTGTAGCCAAAGTTCTCATATTACCAACCATTGGCTAGAATAAAAAAAATATAGGGATAAGTATTTTAAACTATTAATCACATAAAAGGGAATCCAATAACAAAAGGGATAAATTATAAATTACATTTATTTCCTTACATTATGAATTTAATGGATTCAATATATGTTATATTTCCTAATGTATATTATTATGGGATTTCATTTGTGTTTCTTGTGTTCTTATATTAATGGTTCATACAAATATTATGAATTTACCAAATCACATATGTCATGAGTTTTGAACCAAGAGTTTAGAATGTATATTTTTCATGAACTATTTCACATTCATGTCTAGCGCAAATCATTGTTTTTGAGTTTTACTTCAAGATACATCAGTTCCAAATCCACCTCCACTTGTTCGTATCCAGATATAGATGTATTTTCTTGAGAAATCACATACTCTATATTTACCAAAATTTAATAATGTTATTATATACGTAGTATTATACCTAAGGCTTTCACTGGGTTTTCTAATCCTAATACCAAAAAAACTGAACCTATCCTTTGATAACAATTATAACAACCTATCCCATAATTTCATATTTGGACATGATTTTTTACATAAAAATTCACTAAATACAACCCATACAAATGATAGGTCAATTTTATTTGGGTATTAAGAACATTACATGAAACATACAACATAAAGTACAACATCATTGTTAAAAAATTATTTTACATGACTAAATCATTTCTTTTTTACTTTGCATTTCACGAGATAACCTGAGGACGTACAGAAGAAAATGGTGATCTATAAAGTCATGTAAGGGAGTAAACATGTAATTATAGGAATAACACAATAATTATTATTAAATAGGTATATAAATAGATAAGACAAGAGAAATGAACATAAAGGCATGATATAGAATTGTTATCATAACATGGAAATTTGTAAACATATTAAAACATTAAATCACTAACAAAAAGGAATTAGTTAAAAACATATCCTAAATTAAAGGAAAACCTTCCTATAAATGAATCTGGAAATACTCTATCCCTACATTACATATCATAATACTAAACATTACCCAATGCATTGGACAACAATCCAGGCGCACCTTTCATAATCATTTCAATCTCATGCTTAAGTGTGCCACATAGATCATATAACATGGATTAATTCAACATCACCATTTAATCCATGATATTGGTATGTGGAATAAATAAATGATAGTATACAATAAATTATTATATGTTCATAATGGTGAATACCCTTGATAGAGAAACAAGCATGGAATTCAATTCATAATGTCTTTGGCATGGAAAATCGTAGTGCAATTTCGGCAACCTAAAGACATGGCATAAAAATTCAAAAAAATAGATGATTAGAGAAAAAAGGGTATATAATTATATATTAATGAAATGGAATGTACTGTTTTATTATAAATAAATGTCCCAACACATTTTATTTGGAAATAGAAGGTGTATCATTATAAATAGACTTGATGATAGATGATAAATGGAATAACTCTTATAAGATTTTGGCATTGTAACACGTGTATACAGAAGATATTAATGAAAGGGGAATAGGTCTCTCATCATTCTAAAATACAATGGCTTTTAAGGGGCAGCTATGAAAATATACCCATTCATTTTTAATTAAGAAACAAAAGGGTATAAAAATTTGTGGAAACTTGGACACAAATGAGAAAGTAATGAATGTGAGTAACCCTTACTTGGATGTGTGATCCCAATGGATTGGGAGAGGATTCATGGAATATTGGGGCCCCTTGGGAGGACTCTATGGAGTGGATTGAAGAGAAAGTAGGATAAAAATTAGTTTTAGTGATGTGGAAGGGGTTCTTGGATGGGTTTATATAGGAAAATAGTGGAAATTCATTATTATTTAGTTTTTGGACACTAAACTCTACCATATTCAAAACCAAAAACCATACCAAGGTTTTTCACCATGGCCTTTTCCAAATATGAGTGTAAAATTTTATTTTATATGTCCATGGTGTCAAAAAATTAAAATATTTCCCCTGGTTATATGGTGGTGAGTCACTCTTTCAGTGTAATGCATTTAAAAACATAAAATATATTATATATTTTTTATTAACCATTATGGAATTTAAAAATAAGTAAAATAAGTATAAAATCACATTATATTAAATTTAAAACATATATTTGGTTGAATTTTCATTATATGGTATCTAATAAATTACTATTAGGTTTGTAGTTTCTTATAAAGAACACTATATATTTATATATTATTTAATTTTTACCCAAAAATTTTACTATGGCAGAAAATTATGAATAATTCACCGTTAGAAAATTT
Source organism: Viscum album (assembly GCA_963277665.1). NCBI lineage: Eukaryota > Viridiplantae > Streptophyta > Magnoliopsida > Santalales > Viscaceae > Viscum > Viscum album. The sequence continues at coordinate 625,681,277 of OY728133.1, forward strand.
CTACATCCTAATTCCAAAAATAATATTAATTTTATAAATTTTTATTTATATTTTAATTTTAACATTTAAAATAAGATCTTATATTTATTGAATGTCGATGGGTTTTGACAAAAAAATATTTATTAAATGTTAATAAAAATTAAACCTGACTTCATAAAAATAATATAATCATTTTTTATTAATAAGAGTAATTTGATAATAATAATAAATTTTTATTTGATTCCAAAATACATTAATTACCTAAAATAAATTTATTAATTTAAAAAACACATACAGTTTTATCGTATAAAAATATAAATCTTTTCAGAAAGACTTCCTAATCATTTATGTATAAGTAATTGATATAATAAAAATTTATTATAAAAGTTTTTATAATATTTTAAATAAAAACATCAATTAATATACTTCTCAAAAGTACTATTTTTACCCAAAAAAGAAATATATAAAATTCTACATTTTTTAAGAATGACTATTCTCATAATAGAATTCGAGGAATTCTAATTTTATTTATAACAATGGATTACACAATATATAACTAATACATTAATACAGAACCCCTTATAACTCCTATATAAGACCTAAGGGTATGGTGTGCAATGGAAAAAGACTCTCAAGGAAGATCTGATAACATCGCCCGATTGGTAATCTCTATTAAAATGAACATCAACTGTATGCAATATCATTCATGCTTAATGTGTTTAAGCTCAACATGGGATTGGTCATTAGCAAGGCCAAGTGACGTCTCCTCCATTTTGAGCTCTAACAAATTCACTTCATACGACCCAAGTCTACATGATGATATCATCATATCCTTTGTCTGGGTCAAAATGATTCTTTTAAAAACCTTAAATTTATATCAGTTATGTAAACATTATTCAAAGACTATATTATAAATTATAATAATAGTTAATCATTATTTAAACACAATAAAAAAGTTCAGGTGTTTTATAAATCTATAATACATTTAATTTTATGATTTAAAATTATATTCATAAATTATGGGGTCATTCCATTATCTCTCAGTATCTTAATGAATCCAATAGTATATATATGGTTGTTTTGATACCTGAGTCATATCTTCTTATATAACACTTTATAGAATTGGAATTAGTTCTCTATAAAAAACATTTCCTGTATTTTTTAAAATTCATAAACATAAACCTTACTCTAATTAGATCCTAAATTCACTTTATCTTTCTCATGAAATACACAACATGATATAAAAAACACATTTTGTTCACTATGATTATAGAACTAATTTCCAAATTTTTTTAGGATAACCATCAAAAAATTATTGATCTAAATTATGTATAAGATTATCAGAAACAAATGACGCTATGTATTAATATAATCTCAAAATTCTAATTATAAAACCAGGAAAGAGCCAAAAACATATATCAAATAGTGTATTTATGATTTATTTGGATAGAATTCGGTTAATTATAAATCCCCCAACACACATACCATAACCCAGGTATGTAATATGTAGGTCATTTTGACTCATCATTTACTAATCAATGATTAATATAGTATGATTCCTCCTCTAATACACACTATTCCATTATTGTGTTCTAAGTAGTGTATGATTTTGATAAATTACATAATCACTTGGAATATCAATGAATTCCATGATCATGCATTAAACATGTAAATAAGATAACAGAATATTTATATATTTTCCATGTTGATTTTTCATATTACTTCAAAAGTATTTGATATTTTTTAAAGATTCCTTCTTATGTTTAATAAAAAATACATATCAATAATTAATAAAATCATCATTAAGGGATACGAGGTACCTATTCCCACTACATGATTCAGTACTCATTAAAACACATATATCCCTATGTATTAGATCTTATAGTCCATTAACTCCCAAAAATTTTATATTAAAATGAACATTTGTAACAGTCTCTATAAAATAAAAATAAAATTTATTAAGAAATTCATAATTAGATTATAATGGACCATGCCTTTATAGTTATTAATTTTATAGTGAATTTGAACCTTTCATTAGGTGGATATCTCATTCAGGGTAGAAGTTGTTGAACTGTGGTGATTATTTTTTGAAAATAGATATATAATATTCTCATGTTTGAAAAAATTTATGATATATAAAAAAATAGTAATGTAATTTTTAGAGGTAGATAGGAAAATTAGGTTATTTAAACTATACTAATTAGCTGGTGGGTGGGATTAATCCCCTCATGCTAGAAGGTGCCACAATCTAGACGGTGAGCATGGACCAGCTAGTTGATGAGGTTTGTTGTGATCATAAAACCTAGTAAGACTCACAATCTAGGCATAGATATTCAACATATAGTAGGTAGGCCACTTTAAATAATATATACCAAGACCAACATTCTTGTGGGCATACTAGTCAGGGATTAATAGAGGGCCTTTTCTACATCTTCACCACTGGAGACCCCATCAGGATTTTTAGTCATGGCTCAAATTTCATTGTCGTATTATGATATACAATAATTTATTCCCCCCTAAGAGTCCCTAATGAACTAGGGTGGATTTTTTGTGATCAAATGAAAATATTTGATATTTAATTCAATCTACATCAATCTCAGTCCCAATATTTCTATTGAGTTGGTGGATTGTGTTGTGATTAATCATGGTTCATTGTCTTGCTATTTTGAATCCTTCTTAATCCTTTAAATTCCATATTATATTCGAAAGAATATTTTTCCCATGTTTAATCACTAGATTTTCATTAAATATAGAATGATATGATAATTTTATCAGATCTTGATAGAATTGTCAAATTTTGATGGATCTTTTGATCGACATGGCTTAATGATGTATCATGGAAATTAATTCATATGAATCATAATAATTTTAATTTTTTTTCCATATATAAATATTTATATAACTAATTTTCTAAAGTTATGTTTAATTTTCCCTCAAAACATGGAATTGATATTGTATTTGTACTTGAATTTGAATTGAGAGTGTGGTTAGAGTTTCTCTACTCTATTGTATGATGTTGTAGCTTAGTAATGTTATTGTATTGTTTGTTCTAATGGTTAAATTTTAATTACATTAAATTTTTATATTTATATTTTTGGGAAATGTTAAATTTTATCCGAATGAATTCGAAAGAGTGATACTGATCTTTTATGAATGGTTGGTCAATGTTTTAACATGGTGGTTATATCATGTATTTCCTTCAGATTATATGTCTTGAACTTTTTATGTGATATATTAATAAATATTTTAACAAATTAAAATTTATTTTTTGTAATTAATTAGAATTCATTGTTTTGGGATGACCATTGTGTAATGTGTTAGTTGATGAGAAAAATGTGGAGGGTAAGAAAAACTTATTTGTAATTTATTCACTTGGATTTAAATCAATGTGATTAAGGTATTCCCATTTATACTTCCATGTGGTATTGTTTACATTAATTAACATAGGATATGTGTTTCACCACATTATGGAAATGAACCTTACTTAATAATTTTATTGTGATAATGAAATTAGAAATTAATTAGTGATTCTAAAATATTATATAATTAAAGGACACTTCTTATTTCATTATTAATTAATGATCCCTACATATTAATTAATTAAATGATAATATCTTAATGTAATTGGATGCCATTTAATTTTTTTATGCTACTAGATACCATGTTCCCATGATACCATTTATAATGCTTTATTCCATGAGAATTATTATATTGGTTTTTAAGCTATTTTTCATATTGATCACATGTGTAATTGTTATGAATAATGTGTATATGAAATAATATATTTATATATACACATTTTTCCTTATTATGATACATATGTTAGAATACCTTTTTGAGAATTCCAGATAGTGATTGAATGTGGGTTTATGTGTATCTTATGATATACTTTTTGATGATTTCAATCATGAGTATATTGATGTATAATTTTGACCATGTATGAGTATGTCAACTTGTGATTTCTATTTTTAAAAAATTCTCATGATGATATATTATGATATATTTATCAGTATAATGTACCTGATCTATGATATGTCAATTTTTATATGGAGGTATCATTATAGTTTACCCGATATGTTGATGAATATGTTGTGACAAACCATATAGGAGGATGTATTCTTGCCTTACAACAATGAAGATGGTGGACTATTAAAATTCATCGGAGGATGAAGGCATGAAAGCCTAACTCAAGAAAACATGTGTGGGTATGTTGACCATGAATTATTAGATTGATATGTTTAGTTGTTACTTATGGATGAAACATTTTATATTGTATATATTGTATGTGGATTCTGAATGACAAAAGGTGTCGATTCCATGAGTAATCTAAGTGACATTTGGTCTCGATGGCACATGAACTTTGAGTGACGTGCTACCATGATGTGTTATGGATTTTGAGTGACATGTATCTCAATGACTTGGGAACAAATATATAGATATATAATGATTAAAACAACTAATATATGACTAAAATATAAAATTAATTATAATTAGTTACAACAGAGGGTTTAAAAAGCTCATTACAAACAAGACCATTTGAAAAATGGTTGATACTAATTTTTTTGGTGATTTTATAGGATTTTTTATTTACAGGGTTTTCCTATTTACATTATAATTAGCATATCATATTAAAATAAAATATATATTACCAATTAATTTCTATACCATGTTGGTGGTGTCAAAATGAATTATACCCAAACACTTCTCATGTGGGCCGGACACTCATGTTCCCATGAAACCCTAACATTTTTTAGGCATAGGATATAATGAGGCTCAGGTTTATCATTATACAAGATACCTCAATGCATGTTTAGAGTCCAAGATGATGTGAGGATAGGTGTTTTAAAGATACTTATAATATAACATTTCTATGATTCATGTGATTGGATTGATGGGAAATCAGTGTCCTTGTATATAGGTATGCCCATCCTTTAAATTTTATTTTCTATGTTTTCATACATATTATATGTTAATTTTCTCCACATAATATGATTGTAAATTTATATATTTCTTGTTATTTATTTTTAATTTTTTACTCTTATTGAGTTTATATTCTCCTCATGTTTACACCTTAGACACTCACTACTAGTCAAAAACATTTTCATATGAGGAGGTGTGCCTGAGGTCATGTGGTATTCATAGTCGGACGTCAGGATTATGGTTGGGATGTTATAAAATGGTATTAAAATATTTTTTCTTGTTTTTTTTAATTTTTCCAGAAGTTGTTATATATGATATAGTAGAACATCTCAGATCACCTAATGAAACTCAATATGGTGTTTCATGAACACCGTTTCTGTGGGAAGTCCATGTTCCCATTGAAATGGATTCATATTCTTGGTTTTTACTATTTTCATTTCATAATCTGACAATATGTGATGCAATGGAATTTTGATATACTGATTTCATATTTAAATCAATCTTGACCATATTAATAAGAGGTAACTTGTGAATTATAATTAGAACAAAGGATTATATTGATTAATATTCTTCTTGTGTGTGATTATTCTCATATGGGTGGATTCATCATTTTGGTGTAAAAAAATCCAGTACTCTGTTTGAAGATATGATTTTTTGTGACATTATTTTTATCCAAACCCCTATAAATGTTCCATATTGATTGCATGTCATGTGAGAATATGGTGTTCATCACCAAGGCACTGAAAATAATTGTGACGATGATCACAATAATTATGGTGATGATGATGCAGTCTCTGTGTGGTTCGATTGTGAAGTGTGGTTATTTTTTCATGGAAGGATATTAATTTCATTATTATATAGCATTATATTAGTATATATTAGTTAGTATTTTTCAAATAATTTTCATATTTTATCTTATATGAGGTGATTATATTAGATATAATGACATTTTATATAATAAAAATGGTTATTTTTTCCTTGACTTATTTTTCCAAACAGTGAACCCATCATGGAATGGCTATGGAGATGTTCCTAGATAATGATTTATGGGTTATGAACAGGATAAAACCTTGAAACAATATTTTTCAATTCATTGTGGAATAATAAATGTTACTCATATTACTATTGATTCAATCTCTCATAATGTATAAATGTATATTGATTATGGATATTAATTTTCCTGAGAAATGAATACATAATTCCATAAAGATTTTTTTTCTTCGAAAAACATCACTACGCATTCGAGTAAACATATGAAGGATAAAATTAAGTTCATTAATGTTTCAAAACACCCCTAGACTATATAGAAACATAAATATTAGTTATTGTGATTCATGGTTTTGTTTAGAGATCATGGGTGCCTATGAAATCATAGGAAGGACTAGGGGTATATTAGACTATTTCGGTTGAGATTCAACTCCTTTTTTATGTTGGGTGATGATCCTAGGTTTTCAGACATTCAAGAGTCAGATTTAGTTCATAATTTCCTTAAATTAAATTAACTCCCATGTTTCTAGTGGTGTGTAGTGACTTATGATAAAAATGGTGTTCCCTTTCTAAGGTGGAGTGATGTGAGTTCTCAAATAAAGTATCATGTGAGACTGATTGGGAGGTTTGTGATTGATGGGAAAATAGATTTCGTAGTTCAAAGGTTGTTCTTGTTGTGCCATTCTATAAACCCATATTGTATGTGAATTCATTTTATTGTTATGTGTTTGATTGGTTGAATTTTTAAATGTGTAGTGGTGTACTAAATATTATTAGAGGAATAGTTATTAGATGTGTCTGATAAAGTTTATTATATAAAGTCAACAATTATTTTTATTCCTGATAACCCTTGGTGTTGGAAATATACATGTATATAATGATGATAAAAGGTTTTAACATCCACATCGTTATAGAATTTAGAGATATCTATTCAGAAGAGGATGAAATCTACAATGTATTGGTGTAATATTTTGTGGTATGTATGAGTTATTATTTATGGAGACATCACGGTTTATTATAGAGTCATGTATGATTGCACGAGGCTTATCTAGGATGATATTCATAACATACACCTAGGATGTTAAAGGAAAATATTTTAATTAAAAATATATCATTGAAATAGTGAAATAAAGTTTGAAAATATAGGCATGTAATTTTGTTTTTACACACTTGACATACAAATTTGAACAGATGGTAACACATAATTAACACATTCAGTGATGAATTAGTCACGATCTAGGTAGACTGATTAATGTTATTATTGGATAGTATAAGGATACATATATGTTGTGGATAATTGAATTAGATTCATGTGAAATTAAATATCTTGTTTTAAAGGTTTTATTGTTACATAAGATAGATCGATGAATGATTGTGGGGACTCTAGGAGACCAATGTGTGGTGTTCCATATTGAATTATGTCCCATGTTGAATTATTTATTTTTAATTAGATGTATAACTGTATAGGAACTATATATAAGATTCATATTTAGGAAAAAAATTGAGTGAAATGAGAAGGATTCAAATCATTGGAGTGTTTGTGCACAGTTTTAAAGCTCTGTCACCAGTGGTGGTGGTTAGTGAAAAAAATATTATTTTCCAATAATGTGGGATTTGATAATATTATTGTATGTAGCTTAATTTAATGGTTCCTATTACTCTTAAATAATCATGATAATTTTTTAAAAGTTTTTCATTTTAATTTTATGGTATCATTTTTATGAAGAATATTGGAAATGTTCCTACCATATCATCACATGATATTGAATTTGGCTATTTGGAACCACATAAATCATGTCCCATTAGATATGATATCATTATTAAAAAATTATTTGAGTTTATCTTGAAATTTCAAAATGTTTGGAAAGAGTAATTCAATAAAGATTGATTATTTAATACCAAAACATGTAATGTGGTTTGATTATAATAATTTACTTTTTTCTATAATTGAACAAATTTTATTGTGATAAACTATATCAGGTGATATTTTTTGTCACTATAACCAATATCAAAATGATTATTTCTTTTTTGTAGAGTATATTATAGCTTCAAGAGTAATTTTTTACATAAATATAGTTTTTTAAGTTTATCGGACATTGTTATTGTGGTTTCAATATTAAGTGAAAATTATCTTTCCCTTAAATATCTATTTATTTTAATTGGATTCTTGTAGTAGTAACGTGATGGGAATTTAGGTGTAGGACCATCTTTGATGCAGGGATTTTCATTATATGGTGGGACATAAATATGTCCATTTAAATGATTATTGATGAATATAATGATTAATAATTTTCATGGTACCAAAACATTTCAAGGATTATAAGTGATGTTGTGGGGATATTTTAACAAGTCATGTTGTTATGGTTGTGAATTTTAGAGAGAAATTTTAGTTCATATTTTCGATCACTTATTTTAACAACCAAGTGTTTTATTGATGTGATTATTATTTTGATATTATTTTGGGGTGTTTTCATACATGTATAAAGTTGAGGGAGTTGAAATGGTTCTCCTATTTTAAAAGGACATGTTTAGGGATTCTTGGCATTTTCGTATCCCTAATGAGACTTTGGTTTCGATAAGGGCCCTGCTATATAACTGGTCTCACCAACCAGTAAGTTCTCCTATTTTGGATCACTATCCTGGTAATTATTGATTCTAATTCTTATAATAACTAACCCTCCAAATCATGTTATTGGACCTGGAAGAATATGGGCCCCTGACTAGCTGATGGTCTCCATCCATGAATCCAGTGGTGTGCACTAGTTACAGTTTAATGTAGGTCCCTTTTTCCTTATTCACAATCTGTACTTCCTCATGATATTTAGTATTTCCAAGAATTCTAATGAATCAGTCTACCAAAATCAACTCTTATCCTCGCTTCATGGGTCCCATTATATCCTAGGTGGATCATAACACTACCCATTGGTGAATCTAAGTTGGTTCATTTGATATTATTTATTATTTGCATCCTTATTTCCACAATGGTGGAAGATCATGTAATCATACATCATGTATGACCCTATTATTATGATTAACACACTATAATATTCTAATGAATATATGATATTTATATCATCTTCCCCTCTATCATATTTCATCACTATAGACTATCATGTTTTCAAAAAATAAATAATTGAATAAAAATTCCTTCTGGTTTTTATTGAATTGAATGAGTTTGTTGGAGAATGGGATCAACATCACAAGTGTATTGTATATTCAAAATGAATACTTATAACTAATAGGTTTTTTTTGAAAAAAATATACACAATTGTTTAGTTCCTTTTATGATTTTTTGTCAATTTTTTTATTGGACCTCAAAACGTGGAATTGATTTGAGTATTTATATTTTTTTGTTCTAAAGGTGTGTCAAGAGTGTCTTGGATTATAATTGAATATGTTACATCCATGGTACATCATTTGGTTGGTTTCATCAAAATGATCCATTTTAATAATATTATATTATAATATTCCTTATTTTATAGAAATCAGTATTTTTCCAAGAATGAATTTTGTAGTGTTAGAGGGACCTTCAGTGGATGGTTGAGTTAGGTAATAACATGGTGGTGATTTCGGATATGTCTTTTAAAATGTTTCCACTTCTTTTTAATTTTTGTTATTTATTACATTTTAAATAAATTATTAATTTTAATAACAAATTAATTGTAACAAATAATGATTTGGAAGATTATTTTTGTGATATTTAGAGTTCGGGTTGTCATGGGAAAAAAAGGAAAAATCCATTGGGACTTTCATGCCTTAGATTTTTATCCATTTGATAGAGTATTTACCATATACTTTATAAAATGCTATTATTAATATTTCTTATACTATGATATCATGTTTCTACTTTATTATAATGACCCTTAAATTATTATATTATTATAATCATTTAATTATTGATTTATTAATGAAATTCATGTCCAATCTAACTGAAAAAATTATGCATAGTGGTTGATCAATAAATGTTCATCAAGGATTAATTAAGTAAATAAACCTTACATAATGAAAATGGAATTCATTGCCTTTATTTTGATCTAAAAAATAATAATATCCCCCGATTATATTTATCGCAACCCAAATTTTTATATACTTTCCATTAATCTAAAACAATATATACTTGTTATATTTCCTTACACAAAACATTTAATCAATATAAACCATGAGGTAGTAAAAATATATGGTCATTGAGTATGTATAATTGTGATATGTATATAATATTCATAAAAATTATGTAATATTTACTTTTTATAATTATGGGATTTTATATTTGGTGTTAAATTATTTTTTATCAATGATCTGAAACTTTTATGTGGAAACATCAGCTATAACCCATTGGATATGCTTAAATATTGGAGAACATCCTATGTTATATTAAATGAAGTATTGAACAAATACTATGAAAATACATCAACGTATTGACACTCTATCTTGAGATTGGTTTCACAAATATTCATCTAGGGGTAATATAACCAAAGTGATTTGGACAAGTATACCTTGGCCATGATTCTATTATACTGTTAATTACCTAATACTGATTGGATGGTTTGAAACTCCCATTGGATATTGTAATGACCCAATATTCAATCAATGTATATTCCTTTAATATAATTATGTCATATTGTATAAACCATAAGAAATCACTTTGGAAAAACAATAAAAAATTTATAATTGAATTATCAATTAAATAATTAGTATATTTAAATGTTAAAGAGCCTATACTAATTAAATAATTACTTGTCCTTTGGAAATTTAATGTAACCCTTTTGATTATTAAATTAGAAAAACTGAATAGTAATCTCACAAATTAATGTGTTGATAAAATTTATCCATCTTATAAGTGACAATATGATACAACCATGTCACAGTATAAGTAAATAAATATTTCAAAAATTATGTATTAATTATTGGAATTTTTGTAAGTAACGAATCATTAATTCCAATTTTTGTTTAATTATTAATGTAAAATAAAATTTAATTTCATAAAAAATGTACATAAATTAATCTTTATATTTATTATTATTATAATATAATTTTATGAGACCTTAATTAACTTTTCAATGTTTGAAAAATTGAGAATAATTTTAGAATTGGGTTTTCCAAGTAGAAGATGATTTAATTAAAAGCTAAATTTCAGATATTTTGAAAATTATTTTTATGAAATGGAATCAATTTATTGAATTTTACACATTGAAAAATTTTTAAGTTTAATTATTTCTGATATTTATAAAAATAAAAAGTTTTTGGGGAATAGTAAAATATGGTAATTTATGATATATTATAAATACATGAATTATGGAGTCATGGAAGATATATGGATGATGTAATCATAAAATCTTAAAATATCCTTTATTATTTTAATATTTGTTATTAAAATTATTAAAATATTCATATACTTGAGGTAAAATAATAAAAATATAAGTAAAATAATTTGAAAACAACCCTCCCATCTAATATTAATACCACCGCTCACCTCCTATTCTCCTCACTCCCATAATTCTTTGACCATTATCCAAATCCAACTAAAATCACTTCCCAAACCTCTCCCAATATTCCAAGAGCTCTTGGTATCATCAAAAATAAAAAAACTTTTTCCCTAAGGAGGTTTTCAATGATTATAATTTAAAGAGGTAAATTTCACTTCCCTTTTCTTTTGTTTTCTTTTCATGTTCATTATTTTTTTAATCTCTTCTAAACTCACATCTTATAAATATAATGACATACACATTATGGTACATTTACTATAATTTTGTTATTTTTATGTGATAATATATTCTAATATATATCCCCTCTCTTTTTTCTGAAGAAAAATGAAAACTTTATCATTAATGTATTAGTTTATCACATATAAGAATTACAGTTTTTCAATTTCCATTACTTTCACCAAGGATGGTCAAAATGTTTTTTTATGGTGGATATAGTATACATTGTAGTTATTATAATATATTTATTGTTCAATAACCATTATATATATATATTATATTGAATAATAGAACAAAACTAGTTTGTTGTGATCAAAAAACCCGCTAAAGTTAATCTAAATGATTATCATTAACATGTTATATAATGATTTATCCACATATATAGGAAAAAAATATAATTTTTTTTCATTAATAAAAAATAATTTTAAATTCTATAGAATCATTCACATTCTATAAGAACTTCCATACTCATATATAGGTGAACTGATCCGGAAAACCAAGAAAACAGACACTCCCAAACGATGAAATTAAACTCTATAACTCATAAAAAAAATCCATAATTGATATTTATAAAACATTAGTTATGGTAATTAAATAATAAATATTTTTTACATTGTAAATTAATGAATTTTATTAGATTATCCTTGATGATAAGATAATGTGTCAAACTGTTTCAGACTTAAGAGAAGGGATTCTACCCCTACCATCACTTTTTCCTTTTAAGTTACGCTTTCTCTCTCATTAAACCAATGTAGTGATTTGTTTTTTATTATTATAAATTATTGTTATATTTTCCAAAATCATGTATTCATATTTTATTATCCCTATTTTTTTGGGGTAATAATTGTTTTATTAAGTTCACCTCTTCAACTCTTCCCGATAACAAAACCTGATTCAAGGGAACATTCCAATTTCTTACCCGATTTAATGTGCAGTTGATTATATGTTTGAATGAACTATTGTTTTTTTAGAAAATTTGTCAATTTTGGATGAATAATTTTTTTTTACATTTTCTCTTTTATGAAAAAAATATATTTCTTTTTCACATTAAATTCTCTTTACTGCTTTTCCATTAAACGACACTAAAATGTTTCATTTCTAATGATTCTTAAACACTAATTTTAATTGTATCAAATTCAATTGAAAATAAATTATCATTATTGATTACCATTCTATTTTATTAATGTCAATGTATGTTTTTAATCCATTATTTTACGGAAACATTTAAGATATTCACATTTTTTATGCCTTGTGGCATTATTATAATGACCATTTATTTCCATGGGCAACCCTTATGTTTGTTATTCCTGTGAAACACATGTATATAAACATGTAATGATGGGTGTTTCTAGATTTTCCTCTTGTTCACTTTTTGATGTTTAATCTCATCATATGTCTTGTTGGGATATAGAGTGAACCTGATTCTTTTATGGTACATTGTCCACCATACCATGGTCTTTATCTTTGATTCATTTTTTGTCATGTTATATGTTGTTTTCACATTCCTTTGATGAAATTATTATATGTTCCCATGTTATAAATGTTATTATTCCTTGTGTTTATTCATGTTTTATGCCTAATATTTCGTTATTTTTAACTTTCTAACATGTGTTCTATGTTTTATTCATATTCTTATTTTCATACTGGGCTATTTAGATAATTCATTTTGTTATTGTATTCCCAAGGTTATCCTATACACATATATGAGATCAATGGATGTTATTAGCACATTATATATAATAAATAAATGATAGTTTAATGATTATTAATTATATATTTAATCATTATAATACAGTAGACTTTATAGTCATTGGATTGTAATTCTATAGTTAATTATGATCTAAATCATTTAATGATATGTGTAAAAGTTTATGTTCAATATAGTTGGTATCAGAAGAAATTTTATGTTATTTTTGGAATTAGTATTAGAAAAATATATTGAAATACATTAGGATAAGACAATGTTTAAGAAAACATTTCTAAATTTTAGTAAGTATAGTGTATGTGGTATATCATGAAAATGAATTCCAATCAAGATACTAAATGAGGACGTGGTTCTCTCACAAAAGTTCTTAGGAGTTATAACTCTGATAATGTGTTCCATGATAATCTTGAGGTAACCTGGTACACGACAATGGGCCATACAATCCAACTTGTTTGTCAATCCAAGGGGATCTATTGTGGTAAAATTATAATCTTATTAAAAAACATTATTAATATACACTAAAAATTCCCATATGAATATTTTTTCGAAAATAGATCATCGTTAACCATGATTAAAATATTATTAATTTCAATTTGGGATATGCATTTCCTTTAAATGTTTATCCATTTATGTTTACAGTTTCCTTTTAAAATTTATGTATATAGGTATTTGGGACCCCAATTTGTACAATCTTCTACAGAGTTATTGTCTATAAATATAAGAACTCAATACAACTATCAATTTGATAGGAAATGCGATAATTTCAATTAATATATACCAAATAAAATGTAAATGGGTGCTCATAACCACATGATTGTACTGGATCAACTATATCATATAATGATTAATGACCTGAATTGTGTGGAATATACACTTTCACTTAAGAAAGAAAATGATTCCATTAAAACCTTTAAGTGGTAAAGGACTCCCATGTTTAGTTGATCATTCAATCCCCTCCCCTCAGACCAATGGATTATCACCATTGAGATGAAATTTTCCATCAGCCAGTTCTCATAAAATTATAATGTTTAGTAGGAAGATTATCTTGTCAATGGGGATGTTTATTATTGGTGGACACTAATCAAGAACACAACATCTATGGAGTAAATTGATTCAATGGAATGGAAATATTTCAAAAAAATATTTTCCATTAAATATTTTCTCTAAACCCTCTTTATAATTATAGAATGCGAATTACTCATATTGAAGTAGAATGAATATGAGTATATTTGGATACATAAAAAAGCATAAAAAGGAAATCAATGTATTTTTATTTTATAATCATGAAAAATGAAATCAATGTGTATAAAATATATTTCAGTATAAAGAGGATTCTTAAAAAATCATTGGATATTCAATACTTTGACAGCTATGAGGAGATTATCTATTGTGCCCTTTATGGTTGAAATGAAGATCAGAGACTCTCTTGTATCATGAAACTGGGGGAAAACTAGAAAATAGAGATAAATATGGGTGAAAATCCCATGATGGAAAGAGGTATCAACATCCTACATATAAAATTTTTTTGAGGAAGAACCCTATATTCTTTATAAATGGAGCTACAATATGCTTCAAATGTGGAAGAGAAGGACATTTGGCTAATAACTATTAAATGGACATGAATAGTCATACTAACATTGAATAATAGTTTACTGTTCATATCAACGCTAATAATATAATGTAGTGTTACAAATACAAAAACCATGGTCATTATGAGAACCATTATCCAATGCTAAGGGTTATTAAAGATAATAAATAGAAACAACATACAAAACAATATTGAATGAAATATCCTATCACTGCTATTGAGGTGAAGCATGATAATGAAGTGGGGATATGTAAGCTGGCTATTCTTTTAATAATAGAGAACATATTATTTGATTCTAGTTATATTAATTATTCGACATCATGAAGGTTTTGTATAACTATTCAATCACTATATCAAAATATTGTAGCTGGGTTATCAATTGGGAAAAAATTGAGGAATCTTTTGCATAAAAATTATATATCTCCTCCTTGGTTAATTTTTGTGAAATTATCCTCTCACCAAATCTTTTCATACCCCCTTTTCTAGAGTTTATTCTGTTATGCTCATGGATTGGCAATCACTATAAAAACATAACATATAATGTCGGGAAAGGGAAATCACACTTCACTTCCAAAATAATCCTCCAAATTATATATTAGTTTAAAAAGGAGGATGAATCTAATTCAGAATCATTTTCTTAGGTATGGATATTGTTTTCATTATGAGAATGACTATCTTTCTCAAAATAATTGAGTCAAAGGAAAGAATCATGGTGAAATAGATGCCCATTATGAGGGAAAACATTTATGTGTTCGTCCAAGATTTCCATTGCCTTCATCATAATTGAGAGGTTTACTACTCAATTGAATAATTTTTTTTTGATTTCTACTTACATTAAAAGAAAATTATGGAATTTACAATATATTCTAGCGAGAACTGAAGAAGCAGTTACCTAAGAATTGGTTCAAGGGTTTTATATGACCATGTGTTTCACAATGTGTTTCACTAGTACCCTTCATAAAGAACAATGGGTGGGTCAATGAGATGATGCATTGATTATCATGAGCTCCAAAAAAATATGATAAAGTAAAAATATACCCTATAATAGATAGATAACTAATTTGAGCACCTGTGTGGGGTCAGTTATTTCTCTATGGTGGACCTTTGGTTGGGATATCGCTAATTCATGGAGATGAAGAAGGAAATTTCGAAGAATGCTATTAGAATAAGGTGTGGACATAGTTATTTCATATTGATTCCCATTAGACTAACTAAATATTATTCAATTTAATGTGACATAAGTAATAGAGCCTTTAGATAATACATTGGATAATTTTTTGTAGTCCTTATTAGTGATAATACGATATACTTCAAAAGAAACGAGGAACATGAATAGAATTTGAATACTATGTGGAAGTATTTTTGAAGGGAGAAACAATTTGGAATATAGAGTAAATTAGAGTTCTATATGACTGGTGTATCTTTTTTTTGGCATTTTATCACAAAAAACTAAGCTAACTCCAAAGGGAGGGAAGTATATCTAGATTAGTGAATGTGAAAAATGATTCATATAGTATAAGAAGACGAATATCACTATACCAGTACTCACACTTCCAAAAAGTGGGAAACTATTTATAGTGAACAACTATTCTTCAATGATGGAATTTAGATCTATACTAAAAAATGATAAAGTGATATACTATACAATAAGGTAGTTTAAAATCCATGAGAAAATCAACTCAACACATTATCGTGAGTTAGAAGCTATGTTATTGGAATTTAAATTCAGGTGGAATTATATTTATGAGGATAAGTATGAGATATGTATTGACTAAAAGAGTTTCCAATATATATTCAAATTAAAGAAGATTAATATGATCCATCAAGTATGGTTTCAACTCATCACGAATTTTGTCTTCCTAATCCACTACATCCCTTTCTATATAGAAAGGAGCATCCATATTTTTCAATGACTTGTATTGAGAAGGATCCAATCTAATATGATTATCAATGGATGGAAATGGGAATCATTAAGGATAAAACATCATTAATCCTTTCTAAAATTATTTCTAAACCTTTAACTATGGGTAAAATAATGGATTCTCAAATAAATGATGTGGAAATTAAAAAAAATACAGTGGCTATTTTTAGGGGGAAATCCTCATAAATTAAAATTAATGAGGACAATGTCTTATGAATTGGGTCACGATTATGTGTACCCATCGACCCATAGATAAAGAAGGAGAATATAAATGACACACATACCTCAACCTTCTATATTCACATGGGAGCATAAATATGTATCAATATCTCTAAGAGAATTATTATTAGGAGAATAGGAAATAGGATATCACAAAATATACATGAAAGTACCTGATATGAAAAAAAGATAAGCATTAAATAGAAAAGTATATGGGTGATGCAACCACTACTCATACCAACATAGAATTCGGATATCATTAACATCATCATTTTAATTGGAATTTCAAGGTTTTATAGAATAAATAATTCTATATGGGTGGTTATAGGTCATTGTAGAAAGTAATCTCACTTTATCAAAATTTATTTGTATTTATGACTAGATCAACTTACACGTATATATAGTAGAGAATTGGTAACGTTGCATAGAGTACCTAAATATGTTTTATCCATTCGAGATATGAGATTCACCTCGTTGTTCTGGAAAATAATAAAACATGATCTAAGCACTGAGCCGATCTTTATTACAACCTATCATACCCAAACTACTGGCCAATCTAAGAAAAAATTCATAAATTGAAAGTAATGTTGATAGGAAATTATATGGACTTCAATGGATGATGGGACCGAAATTTTCATCTGTTTGAATTATATTCCATCAATAGTTTCTACTCTATCATCCAAATGGAAACTCATGAATCATTTTATGGGAAATGATGTATAACACAATCATGTTTGGATGAAGTCAGTTAATGTAAGCTTCTTGTACATATATTAGTCAAATAAATGGTCAAAATGGTTAAAACCAAACAATAAAACTTCATGGAAGCCTCATGTTGACATATGAGAAATATAGATAATCCTCTAAAAGTCCTTTATATTATTGATAGTGACATGGTATTCCTTAGTATTTCTATTTTAATAAGGATCATGAAATTTGGTTAGAATGTAATGAAAATTCCTATATACATTGACCCCTTTGAGATTTTTGATCATTCCAGAGCTATGGCCTATCGATTAGAAAATCTACATACTATGTCTCTAGTAAATGATATATTCCACATATCCATATTACGTATGTTCATAATAGATCCCTCACATGTTCAGAATTTAGATGTGGTATAGTCAGAGAACGATATCAATTTCAAAGAGTATCCAATGAATATCCTAGACAATAGTGATAAAACTATATACAATAACACTACTCACCTGCTAAAAGTACTATAGGGGACACATAATTATGATAAGGGAACTTTTGAAATAGAAAAATAAATTATGGGGAAATGTCATCACCTATTTTTTCCATAGAATGTAAAATTAAAATTTAAGGGAAAAAATTAATAAGTAGAGAAGAATGTAATGAACATAAATTCTATCAATATAAATTAATTTCTTATAGTTATTTCATATAGTATAAACCACTTAAAATCACATTGATAATTCAATAAAAACATTATAAATGAATAATAAATTATATATGATGTATGTCTAGGAGTTTAGGAACATATACCAATGAAATATTAACTTGAAATTCATAATAGTATTTGGACTCTTATGAATAGAAACCCATTCAATTGAATTGTAACCTCACTAATTAAAGTTTAAATAAAACATTACCATCTTATAAGTGACAATATTATATAATTATATAATAATATAGGAATATAAATATTTTAAATAATAATAATTAAGTGTCGATGTTTTTGTAACTCATAAACATTTAATTAAAATTTCATGAATAACCTAAAAATTTAAAATAAAATATATTTTCTTAAAATGTATCCAGAAATTAATATTGTTATGTCTTATTATTATAATTTAATTTTATGAGATCTTAATTAACATTTTAATGTGTTATGTAATGAGTTATAATTTAAAAATTAGTATTTTCCACGTAAATTTTTATTTTTATTAAATGATAAATTTCTCATATTTAGATAATTATTTTCATAATATTTAGTTTATTTTTAAGTTATTTATATAGAAAAATTTATACTGTTCATTTCTTGGATTTTTTCTTGAAATGTCATGAATTTTTGTGAATCGTAAAATATTGTAATTTATGATAAATGCTAAATACGTGAATTATGGTGTAATTGATGATTTATGGCTAATGTAATACAAAAATATCATACTATAAATCATTATTTTAATATTTCTGAGGATAATTATAAATCTGTTAATATTATTGAGTAAAAATAATTAATTTATTATTAAAATAATCAGAAAACCCATATCTCATCCACTATAAATAAAACCCCACACCACCTATTCTCCTCACACCTCTCATGATTTCGGCCTTTTCCAAATTATAATTAAATATATTCCAAAAATATCCCCCATGTCCAGGTGCTATTGGTATCATAAAAAATAGAAACACCTTTTCCTTAAGGAGGTTCTCATTGAGGATAATATCAACTAGTAAATTACACTTTTATATTAATTTATTTTCATTTCAAGTTATTTTTTTTATTATCTTCTCACCACCACTTATCCAAATAGAATAATAAATATTGTACATTACAACTACTGGACATTGTTATGTATATGGAAAAATCTGTCATTAATACTTTCCCATCACTTTGTGTTCAATAAAAATGATAACATCGTCTATGATGGGTTAATTTTTCTTATTAGAAGACATCGTGTTATTTATTTTTATTACAATGTTCAATGATTGTCCTGAAATTATTTTTATAATTGCAAAAATTAAAATATATTATTTATATATTATTTAATTTTATTAAACCATTATATATATATGATGTTAAAAATTTAACAAAACTAATTAATTATTATGGAAAACCTGATAATGTTAATTTAAATGATTATCATTAACATGTTATACAGTAGTTTATCTTTATATATGAGAACAAAATAACATATAATAAAAATAAACATTCTATATTTTCATTATTATCATATAATTTCAATTCTATATAATTATTCCTATTCTACATGAACTTCTATAATCATATATACAAGCAAACCGATCAAGAATACCCAGAAAAGATCACTCCAGAATGATAAAATTGGACTCTGTAACTCATCTAAAATCCCATAAATGATTTTAATAAATTTGTAATGAATAAAATTCTTTTTTAAAATCTTCTTGATTTGTATATTAACCAATTTAATTGGATTATCATGTACAATAATAACAAGTTTGGTAGCATTTTGGACGTAAGGTATTGGATTCTCCCTAAACCTCCATTTTTCATTTAAGTTAATATTTATCTATCTTTATCCCAATGTAATTCATCATTATTTTCATATAATTATTTTACATTATATAAATATATGTTCCATAATCATTTATCTTGAATATATCATCCCCCTTTTACAAGGTAATATGTGTTTTTGAAAGGTTTCCTTTTCAACTATTCCTCATAAAAAAGCTCGATTCAAGGGAACTTCTTGATTTCATACCCTCTTCCAACCACACCACATATTAAATTTTAATAAACCATTATTTTTTAATAAACTTATAAATTTTATAATGAAAAATTCCATGTTTCATATATTATTTTATGAAAATAATATCTCTTTTCAATGTTAAATTCTCCTTAATATTTTTCATTAAACCACACTAAAATGTTTCATTACTAACAATTCATAAAAACCAATTTTTTTCATTTTTGACATTAAATTGGAAATAAATTATCATGATACATAACTATTTGCTATTATTAGTTTCCATGTTTAGTATGAATTCATCCTTTCATTGAATCATTTATGATATTCTCATTTGTTATTCCTAGTTACAAGATTGTTATACCCATTTAATTTAAAGGGTAACACTTATTTATATTACTTTTATGGAATGAATATTCATTAATATGTTATAATGGGATATTCAAGATATCAATTAAATGAATTAAGTAATGTTTAGTCTCAAGATACGTCAAGTTGGGAGAGGGAGAGGACCTAATTCCTTTATGGGACGTTGTCAACCACGTCCTGTCAGTTAGCCTTAACACATGTTTATATTGTTTTATATGTTGTTGAGAAATTCTTATGATGGAATGATTAAATGTTACCATGTTAAACATGATATTATTCGTTATCTTTATTTATTTTCCATGCCTTTTATGTCATCAGGTTATGATTTATACCCCATGTTATATGTTTTTTTCCTATGCTTATTTCCTTACTGGGTTTATTATCTCAACCCATTAGTTCATGTATTTTCAACATTATCATATATAGTTATGGTGGCTGTTGGGATGATAGGATATAATTTTGGATATTAAATAAAATTTCCTTTCATGATTTTTAATTATGTAACTAATCTTCAAAATACACTATACATTACGATCATTATATTTTAATGTGATTGTTAATTATATTTAAAATAATTTTATGATATGTGTAAAAGGTTATGGCCTCTATAAAATTGATTGAGTTACTTAAAACCTTCAATAAGATTATTTATTAGGATTTAAATAACATATTGACCATGAATGAGCTAGGTTAATCTAAGGTGTCATAGGTAGAAATGAAATTATCAGGATTTTGACATCCTATGAATGATTATAATGATTAATCACACCAATTATAAATGATTAATGGTAATTATAACCATTTTTTCAGTATGAGATTGAATATAGAATGATGAAGTTGGGGTGGTAACAAGTACACTCAGAAAATTAAGTATCTTATTTTAATTATGTTATATGAATTCATTTTTAAAACTAAAATATAGAAGGATTTTTTTTTCATATCCTCAATAATTACATGTTAAATTAGAAATATAATTTCTTAATGGTATGGAGATCAAATTAAATGTCTATCATTCATACCTATATAATGTTTGGGGTAATTTTCATCCTACTATTTTTATGAATCTCACCCTATTTGAATTTCATGTGATTTTTGGAATTCCATTGATTTATTTATATAAATACTATATCCACATCCATGTAAGGTATGTATAATTTTATATTCTATAGGAACTAAATATTATTTATATATTCAAGGAGAAATGTTCTCTTCTTTTAGAAATCACATCCTCTACATGGTTCTCTATTCCTGTTCAAGAAGAGTGTTTATCTCAGATGGTTGTGGTTAATCTAAACATCAATTATACACCTAATGTATGAGATCTTGGTGATGTATTTGGGAAATATTTTTCAATTAATCTTGTATATAATGAATTTGATAATTCAATATAAATAATAGGTGGAGCTACACCTATATTTATATTTCAATATAAATTATACCTGATTTGGTTTATATATTTTTATAAGTAACTCATGTTGTATATCAATAAGGGATTAATTCCTCATAATGTTTCACCATGGGACACACTAATACATTTTGATAATAAGTATGATGTATCAATGTGACCCAACATTTATTATATTGACCATTAAAGTATCATGATCAATAATATGTATAATGTTTCATGTACTGATGATTGTTTGATCAATTATGTAGATACTGATAGTTTTTTAATATTGATAAAAAAACCTGATAGTATCTATTGAGGTTCAAAAGTGAAGAAATATACATTAAAACATTCATTTCAATTCATGTACACTATTAATTTTTAGTGATTCAATTTCTATTTACTAACCCACTCATTATAATAATATATTTAATCAATTAAATATTTATATATGACCTTGATATGTTTATGGGAGTGCTTATATATGATATTATTATATATTGTAAGATAAATCAAAGGAATTAAGATCACATAAGTATTTTACTAAAAAATATAATAAAGTATTTTTTAATTAAATTTCATCGATTAATAATTTCTACTATAGGATGTTTTGGTTTTGGTGCATAAAATCATGAGTAAGGGTATATCATTGAAAAAATCAACGAAAAACATTATTCAATATTATCCTAGACAAAATATTGTTACTAGAAGCCACTTTTTTATTTTATTTTATAAATAATATCAATGTTTTGTAATGTATTTTAGTGGATATATAATCCACTAACAATGTTAACATGGAATGAAGTTATGTTATTTGTGACAAATGAGAGTGAAAAATATTCCATGGAATTAGAGAGAAGTATTGTCAATGAAACAATGTTCACACTACCATCTAATAGAGAATGGATTATGATTGAAAATGATGATACAAATAAAGGGATGTTTTTTTTCTCATTCAAAATGATATGGATGTATATTATGATTTGAACCAATTTAGGGTTCCTATGAAAAATTACATGTCATGTGATTTGGAGTTAGATGTGGTTATCGATTCAATAAATATACGAATGACTATTCATTATAGATAATGATGTGGAATATATAATAATCATTAAAATATAAAAAATATACTGACTTAAAATGAGTGAAATATTCACCTCAGAAGATTGTTGGATTTGATTAATTGTTATGAATACTCAATAAAATATAAACCAATGAAATACAATGTTTTAGTTGATGTATTGAGTCAAAAATATCATTCTATTTTATATAAATTGGTGATAAAAATTTCTCCAATGTGTATCTATTTTCAAATATTGAAAATTAAAATCATGAAGAAAGATGGGTAATATTTTCATTATTGAATAATTTTTCTAAAATATATCCATGTAAAGATTAAAGAGGCATACAAGGTGGATAATGAACTATAAAAGAAGGAGATATTTTTTATTTAGTTCAACCTTGACTGTAATGGAATGATAATATTCAAGAATTGAGTAAGCGTCTTTTGATACAAGGCCAAAATATGTAACAATCGTTGGAATCTCATATCATTTCATTAACTATTTATCGTGGATGTCGGAAGACATATTGATATATAAAAGAGTACATCAGGTGGAATAATATGTAGTAGGATATTTTGGGGATTTTATCTTGGTGGATGGTATGTCAATATATTAAGGTTTAGATATAATATTGTAAGGGTATTTTATAATAAATAAGCACACATTAATGGATATAAAAAAACTTAACCATGTATGTCATTGTGAGACTCTACAAAATATCTATATTTTATAATGATATTTTTATTATAGTCAATCACCCTATAAAGTAAGCACACTTCATTGATTGAAGAAAATATTTATCTCTTGATTAGTTATCTTGGATATACATTCAAGAAGTTGTATGATTATATATGGTAGAAAATTCTATTATATCATTCCATGATAGGAGGTTTACCTAAATTTTCTGGAGAAGTCCTCAGTTATTTCAATATTATATGTTTTTTTACATAATTATTATCATACAATGATATATTGTTTGATTGAGAGAAGAATTAGAACCATATTGGATATATTTAGATAATGTTCAATAGAATATAAAGGTGTTTGGTACCTACAACTTCCTCTCACATTGTTTTTTACAAAAATATATTAAATTACAATATTTATATAGCACTTTATGAATAATTATATTTAAATAAATATAGAAAAATGATATAAACAGATGAATATTGAGATTAAAATATGTTGGGACTAGTCATGAAGAGGAAATGTAAGATAAATTTAAAGATACATAGATGTATATCAAGACATATCATAGAAAAAAAAGAGCAATGATCAAAATCTATGTTTAGAGTAAAAATTAATTATTGGTCAAAATTATTCCTCTGAACATCTCTATTGAATAAGGATACTATATTTATAATGAGGGGAATTTTGAGACATAGGTTTATGGGTCACTTCTGAAATATTTACAGATTAATTAATTTATCTTTTTTCTTGTAAATCCAAAACAACCTCTCTCATGTACAAAAATTGTTTTGTGAATCTCATTTTATGATGTACATACCAGATCCTTCACATGTATTAAATTCAAAAGATATAAATAAAATTCCTGATCTTTTTTATGAATAAAAATCAGTAAAGATTTTTTATTGTTGTGATAAATTTATATAGAACATGACTACTCACATAGTTAATGTTTACTGTTGGAATAAAAAATTTCAAAATGCTACATGAGATCCAAAGGATGTAGTAATTCAATGATACCCTCATATATTCATACAAGATTGATTGAATTTCTAAAGAAAAAAATCATTCGGGGTGAATGTTAAACTATAATATTATTTTATTTTCTTTAAAATTAAATTTAGTGCTTTTCTACAGTACCATACACGAAAAAACATAGATTTTATATGGAGAAAAATAAACAGAACATAATTTATCTTTGGTCATGTAATATTATAAAATTTGTTGAATTTTAATTTCATTTTATGTAATATTTTTTGTATGAAATGTATCAGTATCTATACAAAATGTGATGATTTATTCCATGAGTATCTATAAATATATTTTTATAATATATTGGGTAATCATAACATGTATAATTTCAATGACCCATGATGATATTACAAGCTCTATTTGTATGTACACTATATTTATTTGTTATGAAATATATTTTGGAATTGAATGTTTTCAATGTATTATTGTGATTTCATGTTTGTGAATGTGTATCAAGTGATACCATATATGATATTTGTTTCCATAAATATTATTGAGTAACTTTTCAAACTATTTTTAATGATTTTGTCACTTATCTTTATGTTTATAATATACACTAATGGTGATATGAAATGCTATGATAATATTTTCCCTTTAACTTTTTGTGATATATAATTTTTCCCTCTAAGTAATCATTTTTGTATACAAAATATGTGAAAATCCATGCTATGATTATCCTATTAGGGGGGAAGTGTGTCTCACAATTAATAATGATTTTCGTTGAACCATACATTGAGTAGGGACATGACAACATGGAGGCCTAACCCATGACAACATCATAAGGTATGAAATATATAAATAATTTGACTGACATGTTCTCTCGAGGAATTATGCATGCTATGTTTCATGTTGTTTTGATGTTGCTTTGGTGATAAGTTTCATGTTGTCTGACCAGCTTGAGGAAAATCAGAAATAGTTTTCCTCAATGGAGTGCATATATCGATTGATGTGTTGACCTGATGCCTTGTCGATTATTTTTGATTTGTGTCTCAATGAATATGGGAATATATTTTTAGGTCTATTTTGGTTTGATTGATATATTTATGACTCAAATTTGAAATAAATTGGAATTAGGTGCAAATAGTGGTTTGTAGTTTCTTTGTAATAACATTAATGATCATACCATGGGTGATATTAATTGTGTGTTCATGGTGCATTTAGGATTTTATTATATAGTTATGTTTTTAAATATTTTTAAATTGTTATTTTTAGATACTCTAAAAATTTCCAGTTTTTTAATAGACCACATTAGTGGTTTCTTACTAAATTTTTCTCACAACTTGTTTAGGTATTTATGGAATTGGGTACTCATTCCACCCTCACAGGTTGCATGTACATGATCAGATTAGTAAAAATTTGATCATTGTCTGGGGAAACCCATAGGAGTTTCAATAGTGGGATGAAGTGAGTCTAGGAGTTGGATATCTTATTATTCATTTAATTTTATATCATGTATATTATTATATAGTTTGGGGATAAGAACCCTTGTATTCTAGTATGACTATTATAGTATGTTGTTTCTACGTTTAGTTATACTATTGGTATACTATTTATTTCATATTTAAATAATTTTATATTATTTTAAATTTAGTTATCTTTATGTTATTGTGTACTATAATTGAGGTAATAATCTCCCAATAGTTCAACATCAGACAGTTAATTCTAGTTGGATGCCTCTGCCTTGTGGAGAGGCAAGCCTGGGTTTATGAGGTAATCTCTCTCAGACCCATCTATTCAGGTAAGGATGTTACAATAATAAAATAACATATCCATCTATAAGGTGTATTTTTATGTTTTTATGTTTAAAATTTCCTAATAGATAATTATAAATATATGTTATATTAAAATAAACATTAAAACTACTTATCTAAATGTTATATATATGATTACGCATATATGAATTGTATAAGAAATTTATAATATCTGTAAGTAATGAAACTCAACATTAATATTTATATAATATATCTTATTGTCAATAATGAATAAAAAATTCCTCTAAAAAATGATAAATAAATAAAATATTTTATTAATAATGTAATAAATATCCTATACCTATAGTAAAATTCTACCTGGAAAATCTATATCATCAATGTTGACCTTCAATAAAACAACTATTTTCTTATTTCTAATCATATGATTTATGATGTGCGACTCTCATGGGAGGATGTTAAAGAAATAAACCCAATAAAAGTAGTATTAATTTTATGTATGTTTCATTTAATGATGTTATATTTTGGAAATTTTTATGGTGTCTGTATGGTTTCATTTTTTATTAAAAAATAGAATATAATTTTGTATGTTTGAATAATAGTGGTAGAGTTTTTGAAATAATATTTTCATAGATGTTTCAAATAGGATATTCCATTCGATTACGAGTTAAATCAAAATTCAATTATTTTAATCACTCATACACATATAATGACAATCTGAAACCTTAACCAATTACCTTTCCATATGATTTAATATATAAATTGGTTTCTGAAATGACAACTACACTCAATCCTCCTAACCAAAATACATATTTCAAATATCATATTACACATAGATCAACCAATTTCCCCCTATTTTAAATTAAATGAAGAAGATCATTGGAATATATATGTGGAACCTAATGAGAAATAATTGATCCAAATGAAGAGTTAGAAATCACATAACTTCAATATCAAGCAACCATTTACAATTAGATTTATCAGAAATGAGTTAAGAATAAATTATAATAATTCATCAAATTAGTTTGGGGGAATTATAATTTTATTGATCACTAAGGATATGTTATTACATTATATTAAGAATAAAATATGGTAATGGAATTAAAAAAAACTCAATATAACAATATTCTAATTCATTATTGAATTTCAATCACTTTTTAGGGGAAATATTATTGTTCTAGACTACGCTCACAAAATATGTTCCATAAAAGAGTTTATAATTAATTACATCACAAAATGGATTGAATGTAATACATAAATGATCCTTTCCTCCCCTTCTAGGTTTTTAGCACCAAGATCTCTCTAGACTGATTCTAGAGAATATTCAACATATAAATATTTTGGTTGAGTATTTATTTATTTGATCCCATACCATGAATGTTCGTAGTGAAACTTAATTATCATGTTCATCACTCTTATACAACTTGTTATATTTTATCTTATTCCATCCAATCTAAATATTGTAGTGATTTTTCAAAAAAAAAATTGATTTGTCTTTGTAGTGGCAATTTAATAAGATATTGAGTTTCTTTCTCCTTCGATTAGAACCATGTGTGTTTATAATGTTAATTACTATTAGTATTATTTTATTTTTATCCAACTACAATTGGGATAATAATTATATTCAAGTAAAAATATTTCATATTTTTTAGGCCATCTATTTTTTATTTTGTGGAAAATTCATTTATCATATATATCATCATATCATTTTAATTATTGAAATATTATATTACATATATAAAGGGTGAAGATCTCTCTATCTAACATGAAATTGATTACTATTATTTATTACTACTTGGAAGATAAATTACTTATATGTTATCCAAATATCTCATATAAATGAAAATATTCAAATTTATAACATATAAGTTCTAAAATGTTATAAAATATTCTTATATGTTGGACCTGTATTATTTATATTTGAGCCACAATTCAAGACGCATCATACATATCACATTTATTTAATTCTAAAATCCTATAGATATATTATATATATATGTTTATTTTCATTGAGATCTCATAACAGTGTATAGTTCTGATGAATTTGTCTTTCTAATTTTCAAAATATGATATAGTCACATTGTATAACATCATGTTTCCCACATCAATTTGAGATTCAACACCTGGATTTTTAAAAATTACATGATAATGATAATAAATAATAAAATCATTATATGATTCCTTAATATGAAGATAAAAAGACATTAATAAGGTAAAATAATTATTATCAATTGTATATAAAATAATATCAAACATGTGTACAGATTAAAATGGAAGGCTAATTATTTAAAAATAAAATAAATATGATGAGAAATTAAAATTAAATAATAACTTTTTTGAAAATTGTGACTTGATCACTAATACACACTTAATCAAGAACTATTCTACATAATTACATGGGTTTCACTTCCTCTTAGTCAAAATTAATATTAAATGTTTTCAAAAAAATAGAATTCATTGGAATTAATTCTTGAATATGATGCATATTCATATATACATCTTCTCCATGACACATGTTCCACATATCCTCTTTACATATCAATGATAATTCTAATATATAATATAGATATATCATATTATAATTTTCGAACCATGTTCATAATTCTTAGATCCTTAAATCTACTTTATCAGTAAACACTTAATATGTTTTAAAATACCATATTATCGAAATAAAATAACTATATGGGTGTATATGAACATTGATATTATCCATTTTATGACATTATACATCCTTTAAAACAAATTTTAATACACAAAAATAAAGTAAATTCTTTGGAATCCATCCCACAAGTTATTAGAAGAATTATTTGAGAAACAACTCACACACACAATATCATTGTTGTATTAAGAATACTTCTAGAGTAATTATCCTCTACTTATTTAACTAAATTTCATATGAGATATCAAAATGAATTTTCTCGATACATCATAACGTTTTATTCAATCAAAATAAACAGGTTAACTAATGTTATGTTTGAAATTATAGATTCGTTATTTTGTAATTTTTTTTGCACAATTTTTTTACTATTGAAATTTTTTTCACTATTTTAGAAAACAAATTTTTAATGGTTGTAAATTTTTTTGATTATTGTTTGTGATGGAAACAATATTTTAACTTAGGTAATCATTTTTATATTATGTTCAATAAAATCACTAAAAAAAATTAGAATTTTTTAAAAAATAATATACCTTTACCCACACGTATACTTAACTTAGACACTACCTTCACTGAATTCATACGTGGAATTATCATTTAGTAGATAATGTAACAGGGTAGTATCTTTGAAATTTTGAAATAATATGATAAATAAGGCATATTTAATCATATGTTGTAAAAAGGATTTTTCACTCTACTAGAATGAGTCTATTTAGGTGTCTTGAACCACGTATAAATTTTGAGATCCCCTATAATATTTTGGAAAATTTAAATTGTAGTTTTTGGTGATTTGTCCTAAAATATAGATAATTTACAACTTGGACGGTTATATCATGTGTTGAGACAAATAAATAGGTTAGGTATGATAGGATACACTTATATTACACACTCAATTTGTTAGGTATTGTTACTAACATATCTAAAATTCCTTATTGCAGGTTTCATGTTCCATTTATTACACTATGACGTGGTTTGGTTATGTTTGTGTTACAGTGTTCACTTTACACTATTGATGGATACAGTTAGGATAAATTTCAAATTTTTTCATGCTAGTTTTAACGAGGGATATGTTATTTCATATGGGGAATGGATAAGTGTCCAAGTGGTGGATCAATTGTTATTATAATTTTTTTTAAATCTTATCAAGTATATGTAAATTTAATCGAAATATAAAGAGAAATGAACCTACTAATTATTATAGTAGTTGAGTTCAAAATAATTTTTCTCTATAGTTTGCAACTATAAAAAACAGAGAGAGATGTCACGCACTATAACAGATTCTAATTCTTTTGAAGGGATTCAAACGCATTTAAAATAAATTTTTTAATTCAAACAGGCAAAACCAAATATAATTATTTTGATGAATTGATATCTTTATATGATAACCACAATTTTTTCATACATTGATTCACCACATTGATGGTACCTTTTAAAGTGGTGGTATAATAAAACCTCTCCTTTTAACTAGACCAAAGAAAAAAATATCCTTTACATTTACCTATTTTAATAATTATTTTACTATTTATATTTGGTATGATAACCCTAAAACAACTAAATATGGTTACTCTAACCCAACATTATTATGAAAATATAAAATAAAAATTATTTATGAACTATAGAATTTGGATAAATACAAAATTTTTTCAGTGATTAGGTACTGTCATTTTCTCAAGAATACAATCAATATGTTAATGTTTATTACAGCTCAATATTTGATCCATATGGTTTAACCCCCATTAAAGATAACAAAAATTACCCCCACAATATTTTTAGTTAGATACATCAAAGCCAGTTTGTAGTGTTATTCCAAGAATAAAAGATTCCAAATTTGAATGTCATTTCATATATTCATTTCAAAGCATCTCACACATGAAAATATCAATGATGTAATTTAGACTTGTTTTATGATGATGAATTATTATATTTTTTAATTTAATGAGAATAAAAAGCATATACAGATGGGATATAATTGATAATAAATAAAATTAAACATGTGTTAGAACAAATTATATTAAAACATTAAATACCTCCCTTATATATATAATCATTAACATTAAATAACATGATATCCCTCCAATAGTGTTTGTGATGAAAACTAATCAAATTTTATATAATTCATATTTCAAATGTTCATGTCTCATTAAACAAGTGCACAATTGAATATATTAAATAAAAAAATTAATATAACATATGTTATCTCCAAACAAATTTTTATATGATCAAAATAATTAATTAATAATTAATGTCTAAATGAACCATGATTTTTTTTTGAAATAATAATGGATAAATAATATATTATAAAAGATTATAGAAAATAGAACATTTATTGAACTGTGATATAGTAATGTAAATAAGAGACATTGGAATTAATGGAATCACTAGAATTATACTCACATGAACCTTATTTATCATCATGAAAAATAAATTTCTTCTAATGAATTCTTAAAAACCTATCATAGAATATACATTACCTTCTATGGATGAATACTCCCTGATTATCTACTTCATATTGAATGAGATCATTACCTCTCATAGAAGATCATTACGTCAGAAAGATGTTCCATTTCATAACAAGGGAGAATACTCAACAATGGTTCATTTCACTAAATATGGATAAATAACATCCCATCGAAGATTCATATAACTAATGGAAGATTTATTTCACTTGAAAATTTAGGTTATGAAAATGAAACTTTCACTACATGGAGATTATAATATTTTTATGTTATCTTAGTAATTTTTAAAATTTTAATCCAAATAAGCTTATTACATTTTAAACATTTTACTGGTGAAATATTCTCACCAAATGAAATTTAAACTCACATGAGATTTTTACATAAGAAAATTTTCACTGATCTAATACAAATAAAATCAAAATAAAAAATAATTTATTTTGGAATCATAAACACTACAGAAATATTAAATCTCGTTGTAAGCACATACAAAACCACAACTATGAAAAATAGGAAGACTTAAATTTCATAGTTTGTGAGATAATTACTCATATAGTAATGATTTTTCTCCAAATTATATTTAAATTAAAAAAAGTTTATCTTTTTCTCTAACATTAAATATAATAATAGAAAAAAAAATAAAAAATACCATAAAAAATATTTTTATTAAAATTGAGATTATAATTATAAAAAAAATGTATTAAAATTGGATCAAGCATCTATTTCAATTGTACGATACATCCCATATATATTATTAACATAGCCATGATCCAATAATAGTGATAGGGGAAATAAATCTCACATTTTCATGAAATTCATTTCCCAATGAAAAAAATATTGATAGAGATAAGGAACTATATCTAATATCCTTTAATTAACCATGAATTTTTAATGTATTTATCATTGTTTAATACTTCCATGGAATGGTATGAGTTTAATATATGTGTATAGTTATTGAAGGGATGTGATTCCCTCTCTTATGAGGTGTCTTGGGACCAAATGGTTCATTACCTATAGTGGGTTTTCACAACTAGGGAAATTATTTCCAATATTACAGGTTTTATTTAGACATGATGGATTCCTCTGTGTGATTTCTCTTGGATGTTATGGTAACTCTTAACTAATATCATTGATACATCATTTTTACTATTATAACGTGACTATCGTATTGCAATTTTTATGATTTCTGTTCTAAATTATGATGGAATATTATTCCCACTGATTACGAGTTTGGATGGGATTCCTAGTAAATAATCATGTGATATATTTAGTGGAAACACCCATATAAATAATAAGGCATGTATATTGAAAAATATTTTGCTTCATAGAAACCAAAGATGTGACATAATTGTTATAACATTCAATTTATGTTATTTATATATGATAATATCACATCATCCATGACCTATATATTCTATATTACTTAGTTCCACCATTTTTTTCTAGAAAATTGATTTATTCTGAAGGCTTTATTTGGTGATATGCTCATGAATAATATTTTATATTTTTTACCTTAGTTGCATGAGGGGGCCTAAAATTGATGGGTGATCTATATACGTTACTAGTTCTTAGATATGAGACTAATAATATACTTCAAACCACATTTGTAGTCATCACAAACGATGTACTTATTTTTTGAACAATGTGGTATATGATTTGGTCCTGGTAGATCCCATTCATAATTTTTTTCTTGTGTGGTAATTTAGTTGATAATATTACAACAGAATATGTTATATGATTTAATTTATTTTCAGTTAGCTATGTTCTCCATCATTTTTATTCTTTTCTAATTATAATTCAATTTATATATAAATCCATTGTGATTTCTAGTTACATATACTAGCAAGGGTATAGTATTCACATAATAACCTAAGATCCTTTCCATTAATGAGTAGCATATAACATATATGTATGATACTATTAAGACTGTATCTCAATTATTTAGTGACAATGGATGTTAAATAGGCACAGGATTCTCTAGTCCACATAAAATTTCATATTAATATTTCTAAAATAGTTACTCAAAATGTCCTGAAGTCTATTAGATAGTTTATTTAGTATATAATACCCTCATTTAGAGGGTTTAGAGGAAACAAAAAAGATGTCCCCTAGGCCCATGGGTTGAATCCCCATTATATAGTCTCAAGACCCAATAAAATTGACACCACAAGACTGACCATACTAACATATATGAATATTTATATATATATTTATATATATATATATGATCAAACTCCTATACTTGCAGGGTTTTATAATAATAATTTTCTCGTACATGCATAATGCCTGGTCCCAATGGAATATTCCATACTTTCACATTCACCCTTATTGGTTAGACATACAATGTTGGGAGTTCTTTCATGAGCCCCATCGTGATCTAAACCTATGGAGGAATCATTTATTTTTTTATTTGTCTCATTATTTTTTCACTACTGAATCTCATATCCCACAGCACCACATGATGTATACTTCCTACTACATCCCTCCATCACTTTCCCACCCTCAAACCACCACCTGACGAAACCTACCAAAGTAACTAGAGCCTTCCTCTCCAATTATTCTCATACCAAAACAATTTTTATGATGCTCATCTCCCTTGGAATCCCTCTATTGTATGTTTATGATCCCAACTACCCCCATCCAGTAACTCGATGATTCCCTTCAACACCATAACCACCATCTATGGTTTCCACCATCACTATGACATTGGATGAGCCTAAATGCCCCCATCAGCTTCCTGAAGTAGACCCCATACATTGACTACGATACAAACCGAACAATGATCCCTACCCGTACATCATCTCCCTCAATGAACACCAACTATGATAAAACCCAAATTACGAGGCTTCGAGGGACGTAACCCCAGTTGATGGAAAATTATGTGTCGGCCTTAACCACTGTTCTAGGACCCCAACTGCAAAAAAACCAAAGTACATCATGACAAGTTATCAAGAATATAATGTATTTATTATACCCATTTTATATGGATTTTTGTTGCAGGGATAAGTTATTTTATTGAATGATTGATCTACTATAACATGATTTTTAATTTTTAATGATGGATTGTAATATTGTATATTGATATAGATTAGTGAAATCTAATAGATTAATATATTCTTATATTTCGGAAAAGGAATTTCTTTATATATGATGTATAAGGTTAATATCCATTAAATTATTTAATATTTTATTTTTTCAATGGTAATTGAAAAATACTTTGGTTAGTTCAATTTTTTATACTCATGTTTAATCAATAATTTCGTCATAAAATTCACACTTTAGCTATGGTTTAATTTATTTAGTTTTTATTAGGTTCACATGGATAGTTTTTAGAACTAAATAAAATATGTGAGTTCCTTTAATTATGTCTTAGGTAGACCTTGAATTATGGAAATTATTTTAATAAGAATGGATAGTTTTTATTGATTTAGTATTTTATTGTATTTATTTAATCAAAACATTATTTATTCATTACAGTGTAATTTTTTCTATTTTTCTCAGTGTTTTGTTGGAGAATATTATATGGGAACCCATATAATTAAAAAATAAATTTAGATAAAAGTCATCCTTCCTCAGAAAATCAAAAATATAAAATAGAATACTCTTTAATTATAAATTCTATATGATAACAAAAAAATTGAGAATAATTAAAAATCTATATGAGATATGTTCAAAATACAGTAACTATTAGTTAGATCATCAAACCATAAGAAAACTATAGTGACCTAGGAAATAATCCATAATCATGGCTTGAAATAATTTTATAATCCTATATATTTTTTATACTTATTTCATTTAGATTATATAAAAAAAGGTTTTGAATGGCCAAATATGAGAAGAATCATCATCATTTAAAATGATACTCTTATATGAGTGAGGTGAAACAATGGTATGGGGTAATACAAAATAATAAAAATGTATGCATAGACATCTATGACTATGAAAATTGTGTGGATGATAACGAAATCAAAGAAACTTAAATAATATTAATTAGATCCATAAATTTTAAATTTAAAATAATAAATTAAAATAACTCCAATTGAATATTGTTCAATCCAACCTAGGATCATTCATTGTATAATAAGAATAATTTATTATAAAACAATATTAATTCAAATCAATGAAATTATATAGGATGTAAATTAATAAAATAATTTTAAATTTCATTTATTTCATACTATGGTTCTAGTTATCTAATTATTTAATCTAGATTTGTAAAAATATCAATGGAATTTAGAAATGATATATTTTTAATTACCTATGGGGTAGATCAATGGTTAAAATTTAATTATCAAATATAAATGGTCATCCTTTTGAATTTTTGTTTCATATGGCTCAAATACAAGGTTATAATGGCCTCACAAAACCCCCTGTGTGAAGACATATGTCATTGGCCTTTGATTCCCCTGGTAAGATTTTTTATATTTAAACCTATATTTTTTTCAAAATATGATTCTAAATAAATTTCCAAATCATGAACATTTATAAACTCTGGAGTTAGATTCATAAATAATAATTAAATTAATTTATTTTAAAATATGTTTATAAATAATTTGAATAAATCTATATAGATCATTATGTATCAAATATGGTAGAAAAAATAATCAAAAGCAATGATTCATTTGAATATTTTTGGGAATCTTGAAACCAATCATTGAAATACAAGGATCATTGTCCATCATATGATTAAATTATAAAAAAATTATTCACTAATCTATGATGGTTTACATAACTAAAATTTCCAAATCCTAATCAAGTCCAATACCTCTATTTGAAGAAATATATTTTTCATTAATGATTTAAGCCTAAACTAATCTCATAATATCATCAATTTCTTTATTAAGCCTATGAAATTGAAATATCCCCCAACATGGTCTCATATGAGATGGTGTCCACATAACAACCAGTAATCATAATTCTATTTTATAGGATTGAAAATATTTTGAGTACATAATATGTATCATGGAGAGATAATGGAATCATATAATAAAAAATTAATAATATAACCCCAATATTTTTCTATTATAGTTATATTTCTAATGTGATTTTCCATGAAATTGTTTTTATGGATTTTAAGTGGACAAGATTTTAGTGTAACATTAAATTTTCATGTGAAATGTATTTCAATATTATTATATATGACTCACAGTGTTATCATTATATTTAGAACAAGAATCACATTCATTTTCATGTGAATTCACATGATATAATGTAGTTATAATTTTATTACATTTGAACTTACAGTTTTTTAATATTATAGAAGTGGGGATAAATAATAGAAAAAAAGTAAGACACTATCTAACCACAAAAATTATAGTGGAATGGAAACCGAGTTTTGATTGAAAGTTTAAAAAGATATAAGTAGCAAGTAGGTCACAAACCGACCTGGAACATCCATGAAACAAGTTTATGAACTGGCCTTTGACATATGCAAGGGACATTCCCAAATGATCTGGGAAAGAAAATAGTTCTAATTCCATAAACAATAATGATTGGGAAATATCTAAACCATATATTTAATGAACAGATAAATAATAAAACATCTAGAAGAGTAAACATATGAAATAAAAAATGTCAACTAAAACTGTAGAGAAATTTCTTCACAACTCCAAACAATTAATACATAAATAAAAATAAATATTATGTGGATTTTAATTCGATACATAAAGAAATAATAAAGAAAATTTATATATCCCAAACCAAATAACAATATATTATTGATATGTGACCCTAACTCACACTTCATATCGAAAGATGAATATAATGTACAAATCACCCACCATAATAAGGGAGTCCTTACTATGGAACCATAAAATATGGCCCTAAAGGATGCATATATATTGAGTTGTATACATGGTGTTAGTGAAACTGATCTCAGTTATTAATCACTATAGAGTATTTGAAATTCATACAAATGTTATTTAATTTTATGTTAGATTGTTTTAGATTAAAAAAATAATATATATATTTTATATTAAAAAATAATACAACATGTGTTAATGATTATAAAATTTATTTTACTAGTCCTATTGAATAAACTCATCAATTGAAAGCTTATTTCCTAGTCATTTATCCCCATATAATCAATGTGTAATTTTTTTAAAAACCAGGATGTCAAATAAAAAAACCCACCCATATCATATAAATTGAAATAATTTTTTAATAAATCAATCCATTGTATGAATAAGATGGAAAAAAACCATATCACAAAATGAAGTATATAATTATAGCGAATAAAAAAATTTATGTGTCATAATAAAATAATAGAACAAAGAGAAATAATGTTACTTAGTGGTATTAAAATGTCAACATGATAAGTTCATAAAAATATCATGTGGATATTCTATATGCCCTATGGTTAGAAACATCTAAAGGAATATTAACAATTTTCTAAATCCTATAACTTACCAAATATTTTAAACTATCAACACCAGTGGAACAGATTCCCATGGTCCCCAAAAAAGGATGGGACATAGTCTATAACATTAATTCAAAATATGAATGTATCGAATCCATCACTAATATTCTTAGGATCTCCATGTATGTCAATAAAATAATATTAGGTGTGAAATATAAACAATCAAGGAGAAAAATATGCATCAAAGAAGAACAATTAAATTTGATCTCAACTCTTACAACCTATCATTAACAAATTTCTTCTACATTTCATAAAATAATGATAAATGAATGAGAATGGATGTTGGGACACAATTCATATCAATATAATAAAAAATACACCCTCCCCAGACATAATGAAAAATGGGATTAATAGGGTCTCACAGAGACAAACCCTATTATATATCATTTCCATTTCTGAAACAAGCCAATAATTGAAATGAAATTAAAATACAAAGCCATTTCATCAATGTTTTTAAATATAATTTCAAACGATTATTCAAAAATAAAATATCACAAATCCCATTCCAAATAATTCACAAAACCTAATTAAAATTTAAAAATTAACTAAATAATCAACTCATTATTTTTCCATAAATGCCCAAAAAACTCAAAGCGACACTTTCAATTTAATTATTGACACCATCATAGTAAAAATATTTCAATAATAAAATTTTACTTAATTTTTATAGTGTTTATAAATTATTATTATTTCAAATAACATTTCAAATACGTAGTAAAATTTATTTAATATAGAAACTCCTTGATTCCAATATGAAATTGATTTTCACTATCATCTGTAAAAATTTATTATAAAAACCACTAAAAAAATTATAAGTAAAAATATATTCCAATTTAAAGAAAATAAAAAAAATCACCAACCCCATGTCATAAAAAATTAATCAGGTACTAGTGGCCTATGATTTTTGATGATTAAACATGCATCAAAGAGTCCCAAAAAGTACATAGATAATAAAAAAGATTAATTGAACACCATATATCCTTAAATAAAACCATTAAATCCCTAGGGTTCATTGGATTAACAAAAATATATCGGAATAAATAAAATGAGGTATTCATTGGTATGATTGATAGGAATATAGGGCATTATATAGAAAATATATGTAAGAAAAATTGGTGGATGAGGAATTTGTCATTAATTGAGGGAGGGGGACACGCTCTCATGCATTCTTATCTCAACTGATAGAGGAGGGGGGAATGTGGAATCAATTTCAAAAGTAGGAAATGTGATAAAGGTATAATCTTGAAATTATATTCATAATAATAATTTATGACTATGTAGTATGGTTTTCTATGCTATGTTCCAACTATCATTGAGACAGATTATGGAAAAATCCCTTTTTCATGGTATAGATGAATGGTTTAATTACCCGTCACCAAAATTTTAAAAAAACATTATTAAACAATAGAGCCACATCACCTACTTATAACAAGGGTTTTCTAACCATGTTAATGATGTGTACAAGGAAAATCATGGTGAAATGTGAATCCACACGGTTTCAACATGATGCTAAAAAAATTATGCTTATCATAGAGGTAAATCCATGCACATTTAAAATGAAATGAGAAATACCAATTTAATAGTTCATACATGGTTTCCCAAAACCATTTTCTTTATAATACATATGGAACAAAAATTCCAAAAAAATTAAAATACAACACCAAATATTATAAAATTTATTATATCTCCATAATTAATTAAAATTATTAAATTAAATAAATTCTATAGTGTAATACTGTGTGATTGGAACCCCACTATGAATCATTAAATCCCTATAATGTTTTTGGTATAAATATATGTTTTGATAAATTTTTAATTTACAAAACACTTGGAATGAGTTTGTTTGTATTGGGAATTATGGGAATGAATTTGGGGAAGAAAACCACAGAACATTACCATTTTTACCAAACAAAGGAACTAAAAACTAGAAATCCATGTTATTTATCCAAGAGAAACACTACATGTTCACTACAGAATGTCAAAAAGTAACATGGACTAAATTTAGGACATCAAACAATTTATAAATTCCAAAAAGGTTGTAGGAATGTGGGAAAAATCATGAGTCCCAAATACTAGCTAAATT
Source organism: Viscum album (assembly GCA_963277665.1). Classification (NCBI taxonomy): domain Eukaryota; kingdom Viridiplantae; phylum Streptophyta; class Magnoliopsida; order Santalales; family Viscaceae; genus Viscum; species Viscum album. The sequence goes on from OY728133.1 coordinate 625,721,566, forward strand.
AAGGAATCTCCAAAAGTCTCCCAAGATCATTAATCATAAGAAAATAAAATGTACAAGTTCTAATTCATATGGTATACATGGAATAGTGAATATTTATAAAAAAAATACATTACCACATTCAACACACATCTCAACCATGAAACTATGAAGAACCATTCATGATCATTCCCCCAAAGATAAAAAAACATGGGAACTAGACCTCGTTGATAGTATAAAATGGGAAAATCAAGGCCTATATATTAAAACAGTATCCCATATTAGACCCAAATATCTAGTATTATAATGTGAATAACTTCTAAAATGAAATATCTTAATAATTACCCATCAAATGATCAAAAAAATATCACATGATGTATCCATGACGACGTATACCTCTAACAGTTAGAGCATAAGTGATACTCAAATCCCATAAGGGAAGAAACTGAAAACCACTGGTCATTATCAAATATTTCTACCCAATACTATCATCATGAGATAAATATTAACTAAAATTATGGATTACTATATTGAACCATCGCTGATCATGGTGTTACCCTCCAAGGAACTTTTCCACCATGGCCAGTAATGACTCTTTCTGGTCTATGGATCCCTCTTGGGAGACCTCTTTGCGAGGATGGGGTACCATTGTATTGACAGTTCTAAAATTCCACACATTAAGATTACATTTAAAAAGAAGAATACCATCATAAATTTAAAAAATTTATATACACCAATCAATATTATATCACCTCCCATAATGAAATAATCTTGAAGTCTGCAAACAATTAATAAGATGTTTCCCTAATCAAGATCGCTCCCAAATTATACACTCATATCATCAGGAAAAAAATTATTATTCTTACTCTCGATGTACATGTCACGACCCGTCCTCAGGGGCCTCTGTCGTGACTACCCTAAGCCCGCCTTCCCTAGGCTAGGGGCTGGAGACTCGCACCAAAAGGTGTATTCCCTAAATCTGGAAGGCATTGCCTTTATGACCTATAAACCCAAATAACAAAGAACACAGAAAGATACTAACAGAAGTAATTTGTATAGTAGAAGAGTTTGTACAGTATGAAAAAGGTGCATGAATACAAGCCCAAATACAAAGTACAAGAAAACATAAAAATACAAGTAACTGAAACAACTCCTGTGAACTACCACGAAGGATCCTACCTTTAGGGTAGGTACAACTCTTGAAAGGTCATCTCTATAGCATGCCTCGTCAAATTCCCACCTTTGAGATATCTCCAGTCCTGGTACCCTTTTCCTCAGTCAGTGTCGTCCGTCCTCTGCTCCAAACACAACAAGGTGTGGGCATAGCCCATGCATGGATGAGTATAACGATACTCATTAGGTACCTCGAGACCCTAAAAGGTCTCAAAAAATCCACAATGGATAAACCACGAAGCATGGAAACAGCAGTAAACCCTACATAGGTAAATTAACATACATATTCCTATGTTATAAAGTACACCCAATCTCCTTCAGGATGAAACACAAGGTCCAAATCCAAAGCCCAATGCTCTACTATTCCATGGACCAAATATTACCACGAATGTAAGTACCACAAAGTTAATTATGTATAAAAGAATATAAAAAAGGTATCACCATGAAGGTAAGTACCACAAAGGTAAATACCACAATGTTATCTCCATAAATAAGAATACCACAAAGGTTCCACCGCAACGGTAACGATTAAGCTAACACCAGATATAACCTAGGGAAGCTAGAAAATATGATAAGATGTAACTACTGAATCATCTTACTATGTTAATAGGAAGACACATTTAGCATCCAAAATCGTCATATCAATTTATGATCCTAGTACAATAGACCCATGTAGGATCCTAGAGTTGTCCCACATGGATTCCTAGAGTGGATCCATGTGGGACTCTCAAACAAAGACCCATATAGGATCCCAATGTACAGACCCACAGAGGACCCCTTTCTCATGTTACAGCCAAGCACAGGGTTCCCACACTAATCTTTCCAGATTTTGGGAGGGTCCTATCATCAAGCCACAATTTTATACTCCAACTATAACAAATACTCATGAAGAATTATCCCAACAGACCGCCACGTAAAAGGGGTCTCAACACAACATAGGGTGTGTCAATCCGACGCCCGGTCTTTATGTCATTGAAAGTTTAGTCTCGAGGGCCTCACAGGATTCATGTTCAATCCAACCTAGTCATACCCCAACTTTAAGAAAAACACAATTGGGGTTTACAAAAAGGATATTCTTGATCTAAAGTTTTCTGTGCCGCAGATGGTTCGTCAAATGGATACGTGTAACTCATGTTATGGACAAATGAGTGAAAAGGGGTCGAAGAAGGTCTAGGTCTAGTCCGATCTAGTTAGACTAACCCGGTTCGGGTCAACCCAACCGGAACTGGGTCTATCATTGGGTCTGACCCAGCCCACTGGGCTGCCCGTGATGGTAGCCCACACTAGGTGGCCTGTTGGGTGGCCCACATTGCGGCCTTCGAATGGAAGTCTGCATTGCGGCCCACAAATTGTGGCCCACTGGGAGGAATACTGGCATGTGGTTAGACACACGACCCGCCCTCTTCCATGGTGCTGTCATGCACCATGCCACCCCCATCGCCCGACAGTGGGTTGTCCACCCTACCTTCATCGTTGTGGTATCGTGCCGCATCTCCTGCATGCTCGGCTGTGCACATTGCACCGCCGACCATACATAGGACACCACCCTTGCTCTGCCACAGCCAATGGGCCACGACCCTTCTCCGGTTGGGCAATTATGCCACCTCCATCGTCGCAGACGACCAGAGTGCCGACAGATGCTCTTGAGTCCCACCAGCGACGTTCCTCGGGTCACCAAGCGTGACTTGTTGGCCCGTTCTTCAGTCTGTAGACTCCCACACTCACCTCGAGATGCCGTCATCCCTTCAATACCATCAAAATCCCACAAAGGATGTAGAGAGATCGGGCCATGTTCGTTTGGATTTCATGCTCTACATTATAATGGTACAAGTGGCATAATTGTTTTTAAATCAAGATGAATGTCAAGAACATGGTATGGGGTATAAAAACAGCAATCCCTACCTCGATTTCTCATTGGATGTGTTGCAAGATGACACTGGTGAAGGTGATGAGGTGCCAATGATTGTCACTTCTGCAGTATACATCTGAATTCAGGCTCGTGCGTTGTCCATGATCATGATTCTCAAGTATGTTCTTCATTTGAGAGGGCGTTCTTCGATAGAGGAAGTGCTTCTCCAAAGTTCTCCCCAAACCTCTCTTTGCAATCAATTTCCTCTAACGAAATGGGGAGAAAACATATTAAAATAGGTTTATCAAATTAATTAACATTGTCACAATTAAAGTTGTCATAATTAAATGGAACAATTAATTAATTGAAGTTGTCAGAATTAATTAATAAACGAGTTGAAGGTTTTCCCACATTAAAAGGGGTTCAGGTTGTCCCCACCACCATTAATTAAAAAATGATATGCTTTCTAGCTCAGGTGGTCCACACCACGGAACATTAAAATTGGGGGGGGGGGGTTAGAATAAAATAAAACTTCTTCTTCAAATTATTTTTATTTCCAAGAAAAACACAAAAAATAACTTTCACCCTTGGCCAACTACAGTTGAGGTGAATGACTCATTAAGCGAATATCGGTGCTATGAGTTTAACGGTACCCTCATATTTCTATTCAATGAACTCTTTCAGAAGTTATAAAAACCCACTCGCATGTTTACTGAACGTAATTTAAAAAAAGTTCATAAATTCATTTCAGGAAAACCGGGCCTCAAAATTACGCGTCATCAATTTTCGTGGACTTGTAAAATTCCATATAATAAAAAAACTACATGGAAAAAATCGAGGTCTTTACATTCTCCACACCTCAGGGATTTGCATCCCCAGAAGCCACATAAAAAAACTCGGAAAACAAGTTGGGGTACTGAGTACGAATCTGATCCTCTGCCTCCCATTTTTCTCATGGAGGTTCCTTTGCTACCAACATATAGGCACCAAAGTTATTGATTACCGACAAATGAACTTGTCCTGTCACTACTTAATCTCCACTAGAACCTCTATAAACATCTCCCAATCGTCGATGTCCAGCTCTCCCCAGTCAATGATGTTTGAAGTTTCATGCATGTATCTACTCAGTTCGGATATGTGGATGACGTCGTGCACCCGGTGCAAATGAGGTGAAGAGATCAGCGGTAATCCACCTCGCCAACGCTGTGGAGGACCTGAAGGGGTCCGAGAACCTCAGAGATAAATTTTCGCCTAGGCCAAATCTCTACAAACCACATTGGGGTGAGACCCATAGAAAGACGTGGTCACCATCCTTGAAATCCAAATGCCTCCCTCTTCTATCGACATAAGACTTCTGACTACTCTGTGTAGTCTTCATCCACTTTTATATAATCTACACCTTCTACATGGTGTCGCATACCATTTCTGGTCTAATGAGTTCTGACTCCCCTGGGTAGTCTAGCATAATGGAAATCTGCAAGGTCGGTCATATAGCTACTTGAACGGTGATATCCTAATGGTGGAGTGATAGTTGTTGTGGTATGAAAACTCCACAAAGGAAACTGATCCTCCCAACTGCAACTGAAGTCCAGGACGCAAGCAAAAAAAGTGTCCTCGAGGGTCTGAATGGTCCGCTCAGTATGGCCATCCGTCTGAGGATGGAAGGCGGTGCTCAAACAAAGTAGCATCCTGAAAGCATCCTGCAACCCCTTCCATAATTGGGAAGTGAAACATGAGTAACAATTTGAGATAATCGTCGAGGTTTCTCCATGTATCCGCACAATATCTTGCACATAGAGGCCTCCCATGCTCACTATGGAACATTGTTTACTGATTAGTAGGGAGTGGGCCGACATGGTGAGTCGGTCGATGACCACCCAGATAGAATCATGACCCCTGGATGTGCGTGGAAGTCCTATCACAATTTCCATGGATATATTGTCCTATATCCACTTTGGGAATAATAAAGAATGAACTAAGCCTGCTAGTACCTGATTCTTCACCTTCACTTGTTCACAAGAGAGGCACTGAGAGACAAAAAATGCTACTTCTTTCATCATTACCTACCACGAGTGCTGTCTTCGGAGGTCTTGGCACATCTTTGCCACTCCTGGATGTACTGCTAGAGGAAATGTATTGAACTCCCACAGAACATCCTCCCTAAGCAACAATGGTACCATGGTACATCCTTTGAAGAAGATGACAGGATCTCCACCTTCATAAAATCCATCAGGTGCCTGTCCTGTGGATATTTGAACAAACTGAGCCTCGCAGTCAATGTCCCCATACAGCCCCTCCCTTTATTTCTGAAAAAGTGTGGGTGTGTCTATATGATATTGAAGAAAACAATCTCCATCCTATTCCACAATGGTTATATGTAATTCGGCCAGCTACTCCATCGCCTCACCTAGCAACTCTATACCAGATCTTTTACTGAGTGCATCTGCTATGACATTCCCCTTCCCAGAAGTATAGACTATCTCCAAGTCATAGTCCTGATGGAACTCAAGCCAACACTGATGTCTCAAGTTCATGTCCTTCTGGGATAAGATATACTTGAGACTCTGGTGATCCGAGTAGACGATAAAACGCTCACCCATCAGATAGTGTCACCAAAACATCAAAGTGAAGACCACTGCTGCTAACTCAAGGTCCGTGGTAGAATAGTTCTTATCATGTTGTCTCAGCTACCGAGAACTATAGGTGATAAATTCTCACTCCTGTATCAGGACACATCTGAGCCCAATACTTGATGTGTTGTAGTAGACTACTTACCCAACTCCCTCCTTCTGAAACCTCAAGATTGGGGTACTACTCAGCCTCTGCCTCAGATCCTGAAAACTCTGCTGTAATTTCTCCAAGAACATGAAGGGTTTCCCCTTATTCATTAACGCTGATAAAGGTGTTGAAGCTCTAGAGAAATATCGTAAAAATTTCCAGTATTATCCTACCAAACCTAGGAAACTACATACCTCTATCACACATGTGTGTGGCTCCCAAAAAGGTTCAACCTCAATATTCACTAGATTCACTGCATCTTTATCCTCTTAGATGACATGTCCCCAAAAATAGACCTCTCAGATCCAGAATTGGAATTTTGAGAGATTAACATAAAGCTGGTGCTCTCAGTTTGTGTCCAGTATTACCTACAAATTATAGGCATGCTCCTCCTCAGTAGCCGAGTACATGAAAATGTCATCGATGAAGACTACTACAAAGCAATCATGGTATGGGTAGAAGATCCTATTGATGAGTCCCATGAACATAGTAGGAGCATTGGTCACACCAAATGGCATAAAAAATAACTCGTAATTGTCGTACAGACATGTGAAAGTCATCTGCTGCACATCCTCATCTCATACTCTGAGATGGTGATAGCCTGATCTGAGGTCTATCATTGAGAACCATTGTTCTCCCTTCAGCTGATCAAAGAGTTCTTCAATCCTCGGGTGTGGGTACATGTTCTTAATGATTACCTATTTCATGTATCGATAGTCCGCACAAAGTCTCATGATCCCATCCACCTTCTTGGCGAACAAAATGAAGGCTGCCCAAGGAGAAACACTACGTCGGATGAACCCCTTCCCCTGTAAGTCTTCCAGCTATACCCATAGCTCACAATTCTCAGCAGGAGCCATTATATATGCTAGTGTAGATATCGGTGTCATCCTGGGGTACATGTTAATGTAAAATTCTACCTCTCTGTGAGGAGGTAGACCCAGAACATCATCAAGGAAGAAATCATCATATTGGTCCATCACTGTGGGATAACTCGAACTCTCTACATCAACTGCTATGAGGGTAAGGCTAGCCAACTAATGAGTGATCGGTTGCACACTCCTCTGGGTATGTACAACTTGTGATGTAAAGGCACCCTTCTCACTGGTGAAGGTAAGCCTGGTCTTGTCCATGCAGACAAACCGCACTTTGCACCTAATGCAGTAAATCTGAGCATGGACAGTAGATAACCAGTCCATAACCATGATGACATCATAATGCCACAACACCACTACTAGGATATCCCAGTCGAAGCTCTCGCCTCCAAGAGTAATCTCACACTACCAGATCCTATGTGTAATCATCGAATCCTCTCCTGTATGAGACTCTCACCTTAAGGATTGAGCCCACATCTCCACCAGAATCTTCGAGATCTAAATGAGGTCAGTGGAAATAAAAGAATCACTAGAACATGTGTCTATAAGTAATTCAATTGAGGTGGAGTAGACACAGATCATACCTCTTATTATATCTAGAGCCTCATGGTCATAGGTGTCAACTACCTGGAGCTGATCTTGACCCTATCAACCTGATCCCTATGGTCAGGGTGGACCACCTAGGGGTGGTGGCAGTAATACCTCGAATCATCACCCACTGCCAACTGCACGACCATCATCTTTGCAACATTTTCCTGCTCCCTGCGGACCTCCTCGGTCGAACCTCTATCTCTGCCTAGGAAGTTCTTCGACCATATTCTAATTATCCGTTCGGTGGGTTGGGCAGTCACGATCCATGTGACCCTTCCCACCACATTCGTAAAACTGCATACTCCTCGTATGACTGGCTCTATCTCTTGTTCACCGCACAATCGACCCTGAATCTTGCGTTTTTCTACCTGTAGGTCTGGTTGTCTTGGACCTCTGTGACATGTATCTGCTAATAGTTGTAGAAGACTTCACTACCTAACGCACGGTGGTGGGTATCACTATTGGTGACTACTTAGAAAGAAAACACTCCACTAAGTGGGATCTCTCTAACACCCCCGCCTATGTTGGGATGCTGAGAGAAATCATTGAAGCCCTGATCTCCTACCTGAGTCCTTTCTCGACAGTCTGGGCCCTAATTAATTTGTCCCATGCCATATAGGTGGATTAGTGTGAGAGGTCGGTGAACCTCACTGAGTACTAGGCCACAGTCATGATGACCTACTGCAGATGATGAAGCTCATTTATGCACACTGCATGAAGAGTCACTAGGAAAAACACTTCCCAAAATAGGCTCTCAAAGTCTACCCAGAGAAATTTCACCTCATCGTCAACCTAGAGAATCAAGATCATCATTCTACCTTCTGCATCCTATTGGAGACTGGTGGCAAGGATCACCATGAGATCAGCTAGGGACCCTGCTAGTCAGAAGACTCCCACCACGGCCTACAGCCAATCATCAATCACATGTGGGTCTATCTCACCCTTGAACCTGGGTGGCCTCTAGTGCTGGAACTCATGAAATACTTTCAAGATGTGTTCACCCTCTTATTTTGGGGCTGGTGGAATCAGTGCCCCAATGGTTAATGGAACTGTTGGTGCCTCCACAGGTGCCTCTACTGATATAGAGCCCAACACTGAGGCCTCATCGCTCGATATCCTATCATCGTGTATTGTACCCGGAACCCAATCTAGCTGTCTGTGTAAAGGCATCCTAAAATGAAATAGGTGCTCCATGATCATTAAGTTATACCTGGTATGCTAACTCAAAAATATCGCAAAGAAAACTTTTAGAAACAGACATGCAATCAGTGTTTTCATGCACTAAGTCATAAATTAGTAGTCAGGGTCCTGGTGTATGGATACATCAGCCTCCGCACCAACACTGGATTCCCTAAACTGAAAACCACACTATCTACACTTAATATTATTTCTGTTAAAAATATCAGAGTCCAATTTACTATGGTATAACAAACTCCTCTGATGCCAATTTTTCACATTTGGTCTCAGAGGTGGTACCCAGCCTTAATTACAGTGCACTGCCTGGGTTGAGATGTTGGCACCACGATAAGGATGTTGAGTTATAAATGGGGGTTATTGTAACACCCACACATGATAAAGGGTTAGAATGACTAAATGATATGACTCATGTCAAAAAGGTGCATCTTTCTTTTCGAGAGCCTGCCTGATTAGAACTCTAAAGTTAAGTGTACATGCACTAGAGTAGTGATCAAGATGAGCGATCTTTTGGAATGTTTCTTAGGGTGTGTTTGAGTGAGGATAAAGAACACTAGAAAGGACATGTGTTGGCCAGTGTGGATAGTCATTAGTCAGATGACCTGTTCAGGCATGTGGGTGGGCCCCATGGTGGGGACCGTGTGTTTTCAGGGAAATTGGTGGAACCTGGTGGGCCAGGACATGACAGTCGTGTTAAGGCGGGGTATATTTGCTGTCACCGAGGCCCAGTTGTTACAATTGATATCAAAGTAGTTGGTTATACTATAGAACTCTAGAATGTGATCTTTTTAACAACAATAGTGTTATGTTTAGTGAGTGTGGTTATCAGTTTAGGAAATCTGGTGTTGGTGCGGCGGGCGACATATCCATATGCTAGGACCCTAAATTCTGATTTCTGACCCGTTCTGGCATGTGGGAGGGCCCCAGGGTGGGGACCACTATTTTGTATGGCAATTAGTGGTACCTGGTGGGCTAGGTCCCGATGATCGTGTTAAGGCGGGGTGTTTGTACTATTACTGGGGCCCAGTTGTTAAAATTGGTATCAAAGGTTTGGGTTCTACTATAGAATAATGGACACTGATCTTTTTAACATCAATAGTGTTAAGTGTAATGAGTGTGGTTATCAGTTTAGGGAATCCATTGTTGGTGCGGCAGCTAACGTATACGTACACCAGGACCCTAACTTATGATTTCTGATAGAGTGCACAGAAACACTGATGGAACATGTTTTTAAAAAAGATTTCTTTGTGATCTTTTTGAGTCATCTCACGTGGTATAACATATTGAACATGGTGCACCTATTTCATTTAAGGATGTCTCCGCTTAGACATCCATCTAGGGTTATAGGTATAGTACGCGATGACTGGCAATAGGGCGACAAGGCCTCAAGGCATGGCCCTATATCAGTAGAGGCACAAGCGGTACCATTACCCATTAGGAAACCAATTCCTATAGCACTAGTAGCAGAGGGTGAACACTTATTGAGCATGGTGCATGAGTTCCAAAGCTAAATGCCACCCATATTTAGCGGTTAGATGGACCCACAGGCGGCTACGGACTGGTTGGAGGCCAGGATGAGAGTCTTCTGACTAGTAGGAACACCAGCTGATCTCATGGGGATCTCTACCACCAGTCATCAATTTTTAGCAGCAGGAAGATGTTGGGGATTGATGCCCATGGTTCATAAAGAGGTGAAACTTCTCTTAATATACATTAAAACCTATTTTTGGTTAGATTTTGTCCCTGTGACCTGGCGCGAAGTATTCATACAAGAGATTATTCATCTCTAGCAGGGAAGTAAGACTATGGATCAGTACGTAGCGGGGGTCAGAGACCTCTCATGCTACTCCGCTAATATGGTGCTAGACCCTTTCATTAGGGAAAGGATTTTCAAGAGGGGACTCAGGCGTGAGATCAGGTATTTAATGCTTTCATTCAATATTCCGACGCAGGAAGGGGTGTTAGAGCGAGCCCACTTAGTGGAGAGTTTTCTTGTTGAGACGTCATCAATAGCGAGAACCAACAGCAGGCGTCACGTATTGGAGTATTATATAGCTGGAAGCAAACAGATCTCATAGAGGTCTAAAAGGATTATACCTACAGGTGGAAAACCGATGGATTGAGGGTCAGTTGAGCAGGTCAAATGATATAGAGCCAATCATGTGAGGAGAAGGCAGTGTTACACATGTAGCGAGTAGGGTCACAAGGCTCTTGACTGCCCGAACCACCATATGGATGATCAGTAGAAGACTGAAGGACCGCCCATGTAGAGACAGAGGTTCAACCGAGGAGGTCCAGAGGGAGTAGGCGGACGTGGGAATGGAGCTGGTCATGTAGGTGGCTATGGGCGACTATTCGAGGTGTTACCACCACAACCACCTGGGGGACCACCCCAACCATAGGGATCAAGTGGACTGGGGTGAGCTCAATTGTAGGCAGTTGAGTTTTACAACCCCGGTGCTCTAGAGATGATATGAGGTATGACCTGTGACTATCCACCATAGTTGCAATACTTATAGACAGAGGTGGAAATTATTATTTTATTTCCACTTCCCTCGTTCGGAGGTTGAAGATACCTATGGAGCCTTTGTCTCGATCATTATGATTAGTGACTCCTACAAGAGAGGATTCAATGATTACACAATGGTGCTGGCAGTGTGGGATTACAATATGAGGCGAGAGCTATGACTGAGATCTCCCAGTAGTGGAGTCGAGTCGTTACGATGTCATATAGGGTATGGACTGTTTATCTACAGTCCATGCTCATATTGACTAGATTAGGTGCAAAGTGCAGTGTGTGCACATGGATAGGTTCAGGTTTACCTTCACCGGCAAGAAGGGAGCCTTTGTAGCACATGATGGACTTACCCAGATGAGAGTGAATCCAATCACTCATCAGTGGGCTAGGCTTAACCTCGGAGTGGTTGATATTGAGAGTCCTAGCTATCCTATAGTGGTGTACAAATATGTGGATGACTTCCTTGATGATGTTTCGGGTCTACATCCTTGATGAGATGTGAAATTTTACATTGACTTCTACCCCGGGACGACACTAATATCTACACCAGCATATCGGATGGATCCTGCAGAGCTTCGTGAGATGTAGGTACAGATGGATGACTTATAGGGGAAGGGTTTCATCCGGCCTTGTATTTCTCCATAGGTAGCCTTGAATTTGTTTGCGAATAAGTCAGATGGGAGTTTGTAACTTTTTTCTCACTATCAGCACCTGAACTAGGTAATCGTGAAGAACAAGTACCTACTCCCAAGGATTGATGACCTCTTTGCTTAGTTGAACTGAGCATGGTGGTTCTCAAAGATAGAACATAGATCAGGCTATCACCAGATCAAAGTACGAGATGAGTATATGTAGAAGATGACTTTCAGATTTCTGTACAGCCATTACGAGTTCTTGGTTATGCCATTCGGTGTGACCAACTCTCTAGCTGTGTTCATAGGACTCATGAACATGATCGTTCAGACATATCTTGATCGTTTTATAGTATTCTGCATCGATGACATTCTGATCTGCTCAGCTACTGAGGAGGATCATGGCTATCATTTTCATGTAGTACTAGAGACACTCCCAGAGAACCATCTTTATAGTAAGCTCTCAAAGTACCAGTTCTATATTCGATAGGTTCATTTTCTTAGACATGTCATCTCTAAGGATGGAGTTGGCCTAGATCCCCTGAAGATTGAGGTGGTAATTGCATTCCCCCCCCCCCAACCAAGAGTGTGATGGAGGTATAAAGTTTCCTGGGATTAACCAGATACTACCAGAGATTTTTTCCAGATTTCTCCAGAGTTGTATCACCTTTATTAGAATTAATGAAGAAGGGGAAACCATTCGTGTGGTAGGAGAAATGATAGCATAGTTTTCAAGAGCTGAGGTAGAGACTGACTAGTGACCCCATTATGAGGCTTCTGGATGAGGGTGTTGGGTACATAGTATACTATGACGCATCAGGGACTAGGCTCATATGTGTCATGCTGTAGGAGAGAGTATTTATCGCATATGGTTTTCGATAGCTGAGACAAAATGGGAAGAAATACATTACCCATGACCTTATGTTAGAAGAATTGTTCATCGCTTTGAAGATGTGGTGACACAATATGATGGGAGACCATTTTACGATCTACTCTAATCACAAGAGTCTCAGGTATATCTGCTCACATAAAGACCTAAAACTCAGATAGTGGCATTGGATTTATTTCCACTAGAACTATGACATCGAGATAGTATACACACTTAGGAAGGGGAACTTTGTAGTAGATGCACTCAGCATGAGGTCTAGTATACATCTTCTAGGTGAGGTGATAGAGATGCTGACCACTTTATAGATATCTATTGTAGAACGGGATTGAGCAGATTTTCTTCAGTATCTTACTATCACTCCCCCACTTTTTCTGTGATTCATGGAGGCGCAACATGGGGATGCAGACTATAAGGCTCAAAATGTTTATATATCCACAGGACAAGCACTTGATGGATTTTTTTAAGGTGGGGATCATGCCATATTCTTCAGATTCCGTATCATGTTACCAGTGTCACTTCGGGCCAATATGTTGAGGGAGTTCCACACATCCCCTTTATCAATACATCCAGGAGTGGGGAAGACAAACTAGGACCTCTGACAACAGCCCTGGTGACTGGGAATGATGAATTTAATAGTAGAGTTTGTCTCTCGGTGCTCACTTTTAGAAAAATATGGAGAAGCATCAGGTAACTGTGGGATTAATTCATCCAATAGAGATCCCAGAGTGGATGTCGGATGGGATATCCATCGACATCATTATATGACTCCCAGATACATCTAGAGGTCATGATTTTATCTTGGTGATCATCGACCGACTCACCAATAAGAGTTTTGATGGTGATGAACAGGTGTCCTAGTGACCTATTATATATAATTAATAAAAAAATTTGGTATATGAGTTTTTGTGGTTGTAAATAATAGATTATATGGTAGATGTAGCGGGATAGTTAAAAAATAGGTTCTAATGGCCTTTTGGTGTTGTAAATGATCGTTATGTTGGGTTATGATTAGAAAAAACCACCATCCATGTGTTCAAAATTTTATATTTATGAAATCCACATTATATAACTCTATTTTGAAACTAAATATACATTAAAAAATTATCAATTTTTGTAGTGGATAAAAATTGATGTTGTATATTAATGTGGTTGTTAATTGAATTGTTTTACAATATTTAATTAAAAAAATTAAAATGTAACGTGATATCAAAATTTGAATTAATTTAAAAAATGATTTAAATAATAAAAAATGATAATATCATACATGATAGGATGAAAAATGTGATAAAATAATATAAGGTTCATTGTGGTTATTTATTTGTACATTTTTTAATACTTGAATACCTGGAATGTGAAAATTGATGATTAACACCGAAGAGATTAATGGGAATAACTTGTATTTAAAGTTATCTATTAAATTTATCATTTTTTAATGATAAAATACATGTATAAACCTGAATACATAATATTACAATTTAATTAATGATTTTATTCCATCAAAGTGAATTGTACTTTAATTTAATTTTAGAGTTTTAATGACAGGAAAATTTGGGTGAAATTAGTATCATATTGATACCACCATAAAGACTATTATTAATGGATGATGTCTATGCTTTATAAACATTTGAATAAGTATCATTAATTTATTTGGTGGAATATTTTTTTATTAGTAAACACTTTTATGTACTATTTTTTAAGAATATTTCTTTCTCACTATAATCATTAAATGATATTACTGGTTTATATGGAAATTTTTTATTTCATCCCATGCTAAGTATGTATCCATTTTGTATAAAAGACCATGAATTAATATTACAATTCTCATGATGGTTGGTATTATTTTAAAATTATATTACTAAATTTAATATTGATCATCAAAAAAATTAGTGTCGAAGAATAATTCTTCCTTGGTATATTGAATTTCATTCATTATATCTAGGGAAAAAATTAATTTGAGAAAATAGTATAAAATATACATATTTATTGATTTTGTTCCCTTCTCAATGAATAATCTTGTTACATACCCATATATATAAATGTAACTTTACATTTTTGACACATCATAAGTTATGAAATCAATCATACATAGTATAAAAACCAGTAATATAACCACATCACAAGTTAAAAAATCGTATTATTCATAAATTATAAAATAAATTAAGTTACTCATTATGGAATCTAGATAAATATATTTACATGAATATTATAATATAAAAATATATTAATGTTATGTGGACCACTATTGATCGATAGAAACTCCCCAACTAAATGTTACCCCCTAACAACTATAATAAGATTACACCATGACATTGTCATTGATTTATCAAAGAACATAAATTTATCATTTTCACAAAGGTTCACTTATATGGTGTAATTGTCGAGGCATTATTGGATTTTTCATTATTTTATCCATGGCTAGATGGGGTGAAGTGATATTTTTTAGGTGGTTCAATGGCAATGGGTTTTCTATTGGACATTCTAAGGATCTAGTTGAACTTCTTGTCACCATGGTGATGGTTGGGTTGGAGTTCCCAAAATAAAAGAAATACTCATTGTGTTTTTTTGTGTAATATGCTGGATGATGGATATAAATATGTTTTTTCATGACATTTGGGAGGAATTTTTTGCATAGGGTTCCAACTTTCTAGAGTAGTTCTGCAATACCCATTTATGGAATGTCACTATTTTTGGATCCATAATGTACATAAATGAAAAATGAATAAAAATACTAAACCACATTAGAAGTAGAAGATCTGGTAAGGAAAAATTATTGTTGGGGTAATAATCCCTAGAAAAATCCATATAAGGTTGACAAGATGAAGAAAAACATGACTATGGTGGAGTTTATGGTATTTGATGAGTTGGGTTTAAAATTTAAAATTCATATCCATTAATTAATATCTAAATTTTTTTAAGAGGGGAAACAAATGAGATATTATTGGGGGTGTGGGTGATAAATACGTCTTTAATTCATTGTTTAACCTTTTAATTGATTTACTCCCACCACATTGAACATTCTATTTATTCCAAAACACCGTGAAAATCATAGTTTCTTCATGGGTCAATCATCAAGATGGGGATCTATTTATAGATGTTTTCACAAATATTTGTTCTACCCCTTGAAACCCATTGAAAAACTCCTCGAGGAATATAACTCGGATCATATGGAATCACGTGATCATGATCAACATATGTTTCCCTCCACATTACCATATTTTATTCCATTAGATTGTGTGTATGTCATTGAAATACCCTTAGTTTATGGATTATATATAGGAATATATTGATGATTTCTTGGTAGTGATTGGTTCTAGTGAATATTCATTTCATTTTGGATGTGTTTTATCATTTATTTTCCATCAATTATCAAATATATTTAAAATTCTTAATCGAGGCATAAGATCCTTTTATTTTCTATGTTTTCTAAAATCATTATGTAAAAATGATTTATCTCTTTGGGTAAAGTTGGTATTCTCCTTAATTAATATTAAACTAAAATAAAATAAAATAACCATTTCTTTATTGGAGATAAAACAACTGTTTATGACATGTTAATGTGTTGCGTATTCCATTTATAGATAGTGTTCTATTTTTAATAAGGGTATCTTTGCTACACAGCCATCCTTGATGACCTAGGAGCTATGGGATTAACCTAATCCCCTCTACCCTCGGTAGAGAGGTACATTATTTGTATCTGAATAGATCTGGAACAACTTAGTTCTCCCCTTCCTTGATCCCTGAATTCATCACCCCTTCTATTTGGTTTTCCTCTTCCTCAATCTTATGAATCAATTAGATAGTCCCCTATAGATCTTTATTTCATGGTTAGAATTTACCGAGTCATTCATTAATTTAAATATTTCTTTGATTTCATGAATCTTGAAATTTAGTCCTTTAGTTGACTCTATCGAATGATTTTTATTCGGATCCTAATATATACATGAGCATGCAACCATTATAAACCATGACTCCAATCATATCATGGTTAGGTTCACTTTGGAAGATGATTTGATTTTACCCTAGAAGAGAAAACCATGTATCTTCAATGGATATTAGTTTCTTCTATTGAAATGGTCTAATGATTTCTATATTATTTCTGATTCACTATCTGTATGGATGTGGGTGACATTTCGTTATCTTTCAACCCCTATCAAAATCCTTCCATTATTCTAATGATATGAAACCTAGTTGGGTGTTACCAATGTTCTGATAGTTAAAATAATGAATTGTGCCATTCTACTTCACTAAGGATATGTGTTTAGATCGATGTGTCGAAGCCACCCATCTTATCCTTCTAGGTGTATATTAATGTGGTGTTCAGGTATAAATAACAAGTTTCATTTGAGTCGTGGTATGACTTATTTTCATTATTAAATCAAATGGGGCATAAGCATATGTCCTACAGGTGTGGGAAGTAAGTTTTGAAGGCTTATGGATCTATTGAAAACTAATTTGGGTAGTACCCTATTGGGATTTCTATTTCTAGCGGCAGGGTCTTGAATATAGAATGCAATGGATGTTCATTGATACGAGATATATCATCTTTTGATCGGATCATCCAGAATGTTTTCATTTTTAATTTCATTGTAGGAATCCCAGAAATGCTATTGAAATAAATACCTTTACCTCATTGTATGATGTTGAAGAATGTATTCAATATATTGGATTGTGATCTTAATGTTTTGAACCATCTAGTGGTAGTGTTTCCTCAGGGAAATGAATTGGGCTTGGTTGATTGCATAGATTCTGATGATGCTACTCACATTGGGATATAAAGGGATATAGATGTAACAATCACATTTATGTAATTAGTTGTAGGTTCAACTTATGGAAATCAATCTTTAATGATAAGAGATAATTCTATAAATTGAGGCTAATTATAAGTAAATGTTTCACCTTCCAAGACTCCCTTGGGTGCATCAAATATAGAGGTTGTGCACCCATGGATTAGTATTAGGATAATTACTAGTAAGGGTGGAATCCATTAAGTTAGGTTATCGTACTGAATGGTTTCCAATTGATGAATTGATTTAAGAGTTTCAGGATAATATGATCATGCCATCCAAGAATAGAAAGAAGGTCTCTGGAAGCGAGTCTATTACATGAGAATCATAGGGAGAGTTTTTGGGAGATAGGTCTTCGAGGATGTGGAGAATCTGGAGCTAGAAGGGATTCCTAAACGAGGTGATGAATTACTCTTTCCAACACTTATAATATAGAAACATGTAGTGAAAAATTTGATATCCATGTACAGAGGTATTGATGTTGTCTTTCAACAATGAAAGTTAGGCAATGTGCTTGATCAATCCATGGAGTATCTTATGATCTATGAAGAATAAGTGGTCAAATAGGTTCTATCACTCAATTCTACTTATGTTGAATGTTCTATAATGATTGTGAGGACATTGGGGGTGAATCACAATGAGGATAAATATACCTTGATCGACAAGTAGGCCCTGATTCATGTTAGGGGATTCAATAGTGGGAAAATAATCCTTGAAAAGTACATCTATTCTATAGAAAATTTGGCCTTTCAGTTTGAAGATCTCCTAATTGATTAATGAGACACTAAGGTAAACAATATCCCTTCGAAATATTTAAGGATATTAAATCATAGAGACATAAATTTTCATTCAATGGCTCTATCATTTTATTTTTTGGATGAATTCATGGTTTATCAGTTTTCCCTTAAATGTGATTCAATAATAAAAATCTAATGTTCATTAACAGTTTTATATTTTTTTCAATGGTTTTTCAATTTTTAACCTCTTGTAAATTGGATAAAGAATCTATATATGGGAATATTTAATGGATAATGAAAAAAGTGGAATATTATTTTCGAAATTTTTTTTATTATAGTTTAATAAAAATGATTTAATATTTTAGATAATGTTTAAATATGTTAAAACTATTTATATCTTAGGCATTTTGTTTTCAATGTTGTATCTAACGATAAATTTATAAGTTAATTCAACATTGAATTTAATTCATTATTCAATAATGACATGTTTTTTTGGTTGAGAATGCCCGTTTTATAATGGATGCTAGATTATATGGTTTTAGGTCTTAGATTAATGGTTAATTATTTGTATCATGCAATCTTCCCCATGTTTTTTATGTATATGAGTATCATTTATATGTGATTAGATTAGATAGTGGGATGAATGGTTATAGTGAAGAATGGTTGGTGATCTTTGGTTTTTAATACTAGTTAGCACCTCTGATGGTGGGATGGATGGTGGTGTCATGGATTGCATTGAAATAGAAGGATATGGTTAAAGCTATGATTTCCCATTTTTTCAATGTTAAAAGTTGGAATGATTTCATTATAATGAATATTTTTTATTCCGTGGTGGATACATTTCTTTCTTTTGTATTTCCATTCCCCATATCATAATGTAACAATATTTTCATGGTTTATTCATCTTTTTTGTTTTTTCATTAGATGATTCCCATAGTACTGAGAATAATTTTTTAATAATGAATGCTATATAGTCAAACCCATGAGGTTAGAGACTTGAAGGAATGTTTCATAGATTGAAATGTATATGTAGATGGATAAGTATAAGAGGGATAGAATTGAATGATTAAAAGCATTATTTTTTTAACCTAATGAGAATAATTGTTTAACTTAATTAACAGATTCTTATTCACAAAACCTATGGTGTTCTAGGACTATAATCAGACAAGGTCCCAGGCTTTGATGAAAAGAATACCGTAATCATGTTCATTTCAAAATTTAATCCACATGTTTGATTCTAGGGAACAGAACCGTATTTAGTAATTGTTGTAAAGAATCATAATCTCAATGTTTATCATTTAATTTAGTAATACAATAAATTGTGATTCAATATTAAAAAATAACGAATAGTATGAAGAGTAATACAAATGGATCATAATTAATGATATTACAATAAAAGAAATAAATGTTGAACGATGAATAAAAAATATCACATTATATTAACATACATCAAAATATACAAGACTTGTAAGAAATAAGTAATACAGTCGAATAGAATTATTTTAACTCGAAGAGAGGGGTATCAAGTAACCTCAGATAAAGGCCCCATGACATACACTTTCATGAATGTTTTTCTTACCAATACCCAGGTAATACCTCTATACAATGACCGACTCCTGTTGAGCTATCCTCTCAATCCCTAAATCGAGAATTTTATTATCTTATATATATTATTATCCTTATAAGTCATCAATATGGTGGATTGTATTCGATATTTCTGTCCTCACAAGCCATAGATCAATCTGATATGATTCTTCCTTCTAAACCTTGATATTCCACAATCACAATCACAACCATTAGAGTTGCACAATGCAATAGAACATATTCATATGGAGACTACCTATGAAGGTTTCCTTAAGAAAAAGACTCAATCTATATAAAATAAAGAAGTTTATGAACAATCTATTCACTATTTTTCACATAATAAAAATTATCGAAAAAACACAACGCACATGAACCTGACACAAATGATGTCAATCACAAATTAAACACTTTAAATAACAATTTAAATATAGGTATTCTACCCAATGGTGATATTAATCACCAACTATCATATTCCTTTTGATATTTCCATAAGGACCTGGAAACCTAGAACTCCAAAAATCATATTCAAACTAAAACCATGAAATTTATTGGATAAATACATATAACAGAATACAAGACATTGTTTTGTTTTAATCAAATAATAAAATGTATTACATTATGCTAATTTAGATTTCTGTATTCAGGATTAATGAAGAAGATAGTTTGATGGATTTACTTATTGTGTCTCATTAAAATTTTCATTTTTAGTATGAATCTAATGGCACTGGATCAAATTTCAACTTCTATTGAATCTTCTTTAGTAAAAATAAATGATATAAAGAAAATAAATTGGTTTGATAAAGAGAATATGATCATAAATGTATTCATTCTCATTATGATAATTGTGATTCAAATTTTCGAAAACTTTTAAACAATTTTGAATTATTATAAATGTATATGTTATCTTTAAAAAAATTTCAAAAATAAGTTGTACATAAAATTTTTATCTATTTTATATTTAATAATTAGTTTTGTGATTTCCAGAATAAAATTAATAGAAAAGTAAAATAAAATATTCACTCAAATAACACTCCCTTTTTTAAAATCAAAAACCTCAAGACACAAATAGATAATTACTCTAAAAACATAATTCCATTATTTTTAGATACATCATATTTGGAAATATATATTTATTATTATCTCTCCCTAAGTTTATAAACACTTCTAAATATGATAATAATATGACTAAATCCTCTTTAATATTATAATTACCATAAGGGTCATATTATAATCTATAAATTTTATTCTACCATTTACATAAAGAATATCCCCATTAATATAAATCTCTCCCAATATATACCATTCTCCCTTTTTGTGATTTTAAAAGAGGAACACAGAATATATTTGAAACACCTAAAAACTATTATAGAACAAAAAATATAAAATAATTGTAATATTTATCATGATAATGGGAAAATTAAATGAAATAACATTATACCTAAGTAAATAGAAAACACTCAATCATATTTAATTTAGAGAATGAAGTAATTCATTTATATTCCAAAAAAAATTAACAATACAATAAGAGATTTTAAAATGATTCAGTTTTTTTAAGGGGAATCATGGATCTTACAATTGTTTTAGTTTCTTGAATTTATTTTACATCATATTCATCCTTTTCAATTAATTCTTATGGACCCATTTTTTTAAAAATCCTGAAAACTTTCATCTAAGATCTAAATAATATTATCCCATTCTTTCCCCTTTTCATATTGTTACATAAAAATATCTTCCAAAAGGATTTTTGGATATTTTTTGGCTCTGATTCTTCAAAAAAACAAGATCATTGATTCATTGAATAAATAATCTCATCCATGTATGATTTAAATCTATAAATCTCACTTACTAGACACAGTATACATTATTGTATGTATGAAATATCATGATTATTCATTTAGGATTTTTTTTTAATGTTTCGAAATATTAAATCTTAATTTTCATATCCCTAGTAAGACTGTTGAAAAAAATGTTGATTCCATCGATGAATTTCTTAAATCATGAATGATTCTAATCATAAATCATTATGTCTTAATCAACACTTTGAGACTATTTTAGAATCTTTTTGATACTGTTTCAATGGGATTTAGATTTCTCCTTGTACAATATGAACTCTACATTCATATGTATTGACATATTTATAAATGAATTCACTAAATCAAGATTATTGTATTGATTTTATAAAACCAAATATTCATTTATTTCATTCCCTAGAAAATATAGGAGAATATTATCTAATCCTCTAATTTTATAAAAAATGAAATCAATTCCCCGAGCGGTGATCATATCATGTGATTATAATTTTGATTGAATGATTCTTTTACTAGTTCCATTAACTTATATACTAGCTTTCTTTTCCCTCTCTTTGAATCATGTTTCTCATTCCAATCAAAAATTACAATTGGTTTCTCGATAACATTTATAATTATTTTTGACTTTGAATTTATATTATTTTTGTACCTATTGGATGAAGATATAATTGCTTGAATCAAATGAGGATTTTGTTTCTCTTCAATAACTGGATTCTCCTTCCAATTACCCAAGGAGGATAAGTATTTTATGTTTCTACAAAATTCCTTAAAAAGGTTTGTTACACTTATAATCAACTTCCTTAACTTTTAAAAATTCTTTCTCTTGACATATTAACTTTCTTTATCATCGCCATCATCATCATCATCTTGATCCTTTACTAATACATATTTCTATTTTTCATCTTATTCTTCTTATCCTTATCTTTATTATTTTTCACATTCCCCTTCACACTCTTCTATTTCTACAAATATATTTTTTCATTAATACCTTCAACACAATTTTCAAAATAATTATGTAATACTTCATGGGGTCGTATTTTTTAATTTTTAATAAATTGAATAAATTTAAAAATATTTATTATCAATATATTTAGAAATATATGATACTTTTCTAGTCAAAATATTTATTCTAGTAGTTTATATATCATAACTATTACTTGAATTAACATATTCACTTTAATGAAATCTAGAAATTTTAGATAATTCACCATATTGATTTAATTTAATATATTCCATTGTGGAATTTTATTTATTAGAAAAAATTTAATATTTTTCTTCAGGATAGTTTGAATTCAAATACATATTTGTCAATGAATCATATGAGTGTACCTTATCCATAGAAAATTTGTTTAAAAAAGATATTTTGGAATATTGAACAACCTTAATATATCATGAATATTCTTTTTTAGATTAATCATTAGATGATTCTATTCTACTAGTGCTCAATGAGTCATTTGATTTCAAAACACTATTATATTTCGTCTTGAAATAATCTTTTCATATCATAATTCATTTACTTCCGGTCATTTATTTTTTATTTAGTATTGTTATGTCAGATATGTACAACTATTTTTCATTCCTAAAAAGAAACTTTCGAAACATTATTTTCATTTCTAGCCATGTTACATTTAATGTAAAAATATTGGAAATAATTTTTTCCAATAATATCATTCATTCAAATAGTAATATTGGAAAATTAATTATTGGTATGTTCAAGAATAACATCAATAATATTGAAAAAAATCCATTTTCATTAATGACTTAATTGCCTTATAAGGCGTTTGAGATTTAATTGGATTTAATGTAATAGTAATAAAAAAATCCACCATTATTATTTTTATCTTTCTCATTATAAATTTTCAATATATTACCATATTTTAAAATAGTTCTAAATAAATCACTTAGAGTAACATTTGTAATCTTTCTGACTCATCATCATTAGTTCTCACTAATTTCCCCTCATTGGGAATGATGTCAATGATATTTTCTTCAAGTATATCATCCGATAATCTGTTCTCACCCATAGGTTC
The DNA here is from genome assembly GCA_963277665.1 of Viscum album. NCBI lineage: Eukaryota > Viridiplantae > Streptophyta > Magnoliopsida > Santalales > Viscaceae > Viscum > Viscum album. The sequence goes on from OY728133.1 coordinate 625,744,984, forward strand.
ACCATAAGGTTGTTTGAAATCATGATAATCATCTCTCAGTATATCTCTTCTAGTTTCAATAACATTTTAGGTTAAAAATAATATAATTTCTATGTTATTGAAAATAATTTTATCTTATTCACTTGAGGAAATATGGATATATATATATATATGTGTATGTGTGTGTGTTTTTTAGTGAATGATCATAATTAAGTATTTCTTACCTAGTAATTTAGCCAATATTCTAGCTCTTATTGATATGTAAAAGTTCTGAATTCATTATTGGGAATATTTTAATCACAAGTCTATATAAAAAATTATCAACCAATATATTTATCAAAAATATCTTCATTATATACCTCCAGTATTCATAATAATTACCACCAATGATTGGGGTCCAATTGGATTGAGATTGAGTGTAGATATGACATTAAATCCTTACATTTGAAAATAGATATAGAAAAATATTTTCCACAAAACACGTTGGTGTAGTATGTTTTTATAAACTCAATTAATATAACTAAATTTCAAAATTCATGAAATAAAAGTTATAAATAATTAAATGTGGAATAATCCTTTGATACCTAATGTATGTATCAATATAACATATAATTGGTTCTGATACCAATTATAGGATAAAAATATATAAGAAAATGGCTATATAAAATAGGGGTGAATTATATGCTTAAAAAAATTTGTTTTAACATGAATAGATTTTTTTAAATAAAATTAATCAAATAATATTCAAAAAACCAATTGTGTATTCTAACTGTAATCAGACTAGGCCCTTGGTTCTGATGAAAAGAGTGTCATAATCAAGTCGATTCTAATATGTAATCAACATGTTTGATTCTAGTGAATTGAAAAATATTTAGTAAGGGGTGTAAATAATTGTAATGAGAATGGTTATGATTTATTAGAGTAATACTATAAATTAGAATTATACCATAAAGAGAAGATAATCATATTCAGATTAAAGAAATGGATCATAATTAATGATATTATGATAAATGAAATACAAAGAGAAATATTAATACAAAATACCACTCTCTATTAATTTGAAGTGGAATATAAAATAAATTTTTTTAAAAAATTAATATCATTGAATAGAAATATTTAATCCTTATGTGAAAGGAATCCAATAAAATTGAATAATGTTATCATGATATATACTTTCAATAATTCTTGTTTTACCCACCCCAGGTTAATGCCTTGATATGATTATTGAATTCTACCTTTTTATCCCCACAATACCTTGACTGAGAAGGTGATCCAAACATCTCTCTTGATATCCATAGAATTCATCAATCTGATGAATTAGATTCTATCTTGCTATCCCCATTGGCCCTCAGTCATGTGGATATGATTCTATCTTCCAAACCACAAAGTCCTCGTTCATATTCACAATAATTTAAGTTACACAATGCAATACTACATATTCTTAAGGAGAGAACATGGCACATTTTTTAAGAAAAATAAACATTCTAAAGAAAGTAAAGTAGACTAGGAACATGTTTTTTTAGACATTCACACATTAGAGAAATGAGAGAAAAAGCACAGTGCACAAACACATGAAAAGATGATGTCAATCACACATTACAATCTTCAAATGATCATGACATTATAAGAATTACTCCCAACGATCATCTTATACTCCAATGGTCATACATCATCTGATATATCCTCATGTTCCAAGACACCAAGCACTGTAATAGTCATTTTATAACCAAAAATACAAATTGGTTTGATTATAATATATAACATAATACATGACATAATTTGGTTTACACATATAATTAAATTTATTTTATTAGAATAATTTTTTTCTATATTCATGATTAAAACAGAAGTCATTATTATTGATTTAATTATAAAGTCTCATTATGATATTTATTATGAGTGTTAATCTATTGGTATTGGTTCCAATGTCAAATATAATTAAAACCTTATGTAGTATAGATAAGAAATTGAATGGTGTTATATCAATTCGATAATGTGAATCTAGTCAAATGATGTTAATTCCTGCTAATCCTTTTGATTAGTTAAATTATTATTTGGTGTGTGGAAAATGAATTATAATTAATTGAAATTTTAAATTTTTAAAATATATATTTGATTGAAATTCTCTTAAATAAAAATCAATCATATAATATATCTATTCCTTATAAGTGATAGTAGACTATCTTAAAGAGGATAACTAAAGTTGGTTTTATGATTAGGATGTTTACATTAGTGTGGATTGTTAGATATATTAATTTTCTAATTTAGTGTTATTTCATATGCATCCCAACCCATGTCAGTTGTGAAACCAACACCTATTTAATCAAGAGGCTATTTCCCTCAATGTCCTTATTGCTTGTGAATATACTACGGACAACCCCTTCTTACCCCAATCTCCTTTCTTGGTGGTGTTATGTTCTCATATGCAATTTGGTAACCTTTACCATTAATATGTGTGTATATGTTGATAATTTTATGTTTATATTTAACTGATATATATATATTTGAATATAGTAGAGTATGAACTAATATAGTCATTTTGGTTATATTCCATGATGGATAAGGGTATAATACATGTCACAAATGCTTTGGAGAATACCAGATATAACTAGGTTATCATCTATAAATGTGATAATAATGATGGTAAGAAGAGATTAATCATTTTCTTGGTATGTTATAGTTTACCATGATATTTCATGCCAGATTATTATATTTGGATGGTGGAGGATCATGAAAAATGATGTTGAGGTAGAGAGGTAGACCAGTTAGGAAGTATAATTTGGGTACCTTCATTTCATATTAAGATAGATATTATATGTATACATTTATTCAATACATGATGAGAGATTAATAGAGTGGCTTGTAACATTGAATGCATGATTAATTTACTAGTTGATTTAACTTGTTTATTTATTGGGATTTATTTTTATTTCTGTATACATTTTATGCGAGGCTCCATCGAATAGTATAATGTGTATTAATGTTAGGAATACACTATATACATATAGACTACATGTATGGTCTATGGTAACTGTTTTTTGATTAGGGTGGATAATCATATCTTGGGGAGTTTTCTAGGATCTTTTTGGGTTTTGAGGATACTTCAAATGATTTTCTTTTGATACACATATTTTTTCCATTTTTGATGTTGTAAAACATTACATTCATACATAAAGTTCTATTTTATTTTTCAATGATAAATTGTTATTGGTGATTTCATGTTATCAATAATTCCTCATGTTCTTTATTATTAGTAATGGATCTCATTTTATTCATGCAATGAAAAATTGGTAATTATTTTCAATCAATAGCCTTTGAATCATTATGTACCATACCTAAATTCTTGAATAAAATGAAATCTTTTAGGGTGATATGGTTAAAACCAAGTGGTATTAAATTTCATGTGAGGGATATAATGGGGTTTGGTGTTAGTAACTTCTGATAACTTCATCATTTTGTATGAAAATGGTTTCATATAATCAAGCTATGTGATTTCAAAAAATGCAGTTTTCCAAAATAGGTGTATTAAGTTCCTAAAATGATTTGATGTGAGGAATATTATGTTTAATAATCATATATACTAAATAGATGTTGTTCATAGGGTAATGAATGAGGAAAGGATCATATATAATTCTTCTTTACAACAATGTTTGAAATTGGAATACCATATGGTTTTGTTTAAAATTAAATAATAAATATTAGAAAATTATGCCTAAAAATTCAAAATATCTAGTTTAGGATCCACAAATATCCTTTGTATTTTGGTATGGTTACATGTCAAAAACCTCATCAGATTTATGTTGATGATATTCCATTTGGTCTCCTAGTATTTTTCAATTTATTAATGATTAGTGATAGTGAAAAATAGAAGATTAAACTACAAGAGATTCATCACCAGGGTAATCAAAAGAATGATATATTTGTTTTAGACATTGTGATGTGGTATTTTGTGGTATAGGTGGATATATCCAGTTCATTAATCTATTATTAAATGGTGTACTGGGTTTCATTATATTTGGAGATGCGAGGTGGTGGTACAATGAAGAGTTGTTTCTTATTCCCTATGGGGCATGGGGTGTCATACAGCTCTTTAGAGAATTTCAATAATCAGTATGAATCCATGATTTATTATTTTTATGATAATGGGTCTAGTTGATAAGAGATATTGAACCTTCAATAGTTTATTTTCGGCATGTGATAGTTTAAAATCTATTTCTGGACCCCTCATTGATATGATTTTGACTAGTTATAATATGAGGAATCCAAGCTAAATCATTTTGTATAGGTTATTCATATAATTATCCAATACCATGGTTTATGGCTTACACTACTGCCATATCTTTAGATGATAGTGAGAGTAGTGACTATTTATAAGGCATTTTACAGGGTCAAATCACCATGAGAGGTGAGTTCTTATCATTTTACACAATGTATAACATTTACCCAGGGTTCTAACTTTAAATGATATTGGATTTTTCTTATAGGTGGATGTATATTATAAACATATTCATCTGGTTTCTCTATGTATGATAGCTCTCGGGTCCCTACTATGTTAACATTGGCCCAATTTTTATGAAGGATTTAGTAATCGATTATAAGAGTGATAAAAAATTATACATAGGATACGTTATGAATGTGTTCTTGTTTAGGTCACTTCATTTTAGTAGTTGTAGCCAAAAAAATTGTGTTATTATGATTACTATTTTTATCAGTATAGAAGAAATGGGGTCAAAAAGGACTAATCCATGATTTATCTATTCTTATGTGATTTGATAAAAATCATAGAGGTGATCATTATAAGGTTTATAGAGGTCAAGGGGTAGTTCTTGTTTAGTTGAATGCTCAAAATTTAAAAATTCTAGGACTTATGAACATCATTCGACATCACTTTTTACTATTATTGACTATGTTATGTGATTTCATATATTTATGTTTTACATAGTACATTATACAACATTAACTTGTCCATACATTAGGAATTATGATGGGGAGGTTTCTAGTTCCCATGGCATTGAATATTCCAATTTTAGGTCAATATTATATAGATGAGGTATGTGAAGAATATTATCTATTGTATTGGAGAAATCATTATTTGGGAGTTTTATTATGTTTAAGTATACATCCATAAGTCATATTCCTCTAAAAAGTTGTTATCTATTAAATTATTTCAATCATGGATTACATTTGTAGGAATATTGTGTCCAATAATTTTGATAGGGTGTTATCCTTACTTATTAGTGAGAAAGGCCCTTAGATATGTTGGATTCATGTTCCTTCCTTATCTTCTTTGTTGGTAAAGATTATTTAGAGTTCATTGGAGGTTCAACTAACATTTTTTTCTTGGTTAGTCAAAGAATATATTAATATTTTTCTTGAATTGGTTTTAGTTTGAACTCCATGATTCGATATTGAGTTTGTGAGAAATATAAATACAATTTACTCTCTAAATATGATATCATTTTAAAAAATTTAACCCTTATAGTTTTATGAACTACATATTAAAATCAAGGATATCTGGTAGTGAGGTGTTCGTAATATGATAATGTCTCATTGGGGTTCTCTGTTTTTTAAAGGTTGACAATAGTATGAAAATATGTACCAATTATCATTGCATTAATCAAGTGATTATGATGAATCACAACACTCTTCCATGGATTTATGACCTATTATACCTAGTCATTGGATCTAGTTAGTTATTAAATATCAATCTCCAACAATGATATCATAAGATTCATGTAATGGATGATGACATACCAAAGAGTGCATTCCAATGTTTTCACATACAAGTTTATTCATCTTAATGTCATTCATCATGATTAAAACCCTATCATTGTTCATTGTTGTGATAAAAGATGTGTTTTGATTGTTTTTATTCCAGTTCATTGTGTTTTTTTATCGATGATATATAAGTGAACACTGTGTCCGGGGATGATCATGAAGAGTATCTACCAGATGTTTTTGGAGTTATTTGTAATTAAAATATATTTTGGAATATATAAAAAATGTGAGTTTAGGAATCATGATATTCATTTATAGGGGAATTTATTATTTTAATTTTTATTATTTTATATCCATTAATGCCAGAGGTGGTTGTTTTTGTGTAACAATATAATTGGTGTAATGGGGCAGAGACTTCCAATCCTTGTAAGCTATTATAACAGTTTGGTAGAAAAATTATATTATATGATGACTTATTTAAAATCAATGAACAAGAAGGATCATAAAATTTTCTGTATTTTTTTTTGTTTATAGAATTCGATTACAAAATAGTGTTGTTTTCTAGTTCCATAATTATACTTTTTTCAAATGTGGGTGTCTATTTTGTGGTTTTCAATGATGTTTCACATCGCAGATTTCTTAGTGATATAATATAATAGCGATAAATTGTTTCTTATGGGTCATTATATTTATAAACCCACAATAAAATATATTCATCCCATGATATTTACTTGGTAGTGGTTATGTTTATTTTTATGTTATTGATACATTATATCACCATTGTTTGTTTTTGGTTGTCACATATCATTAAGGCCTAAGATTTATCTTCACCTAGAACGACATGAACTTGTGATATTAATGGTGGATAAAATTATTAAAATAATATTAATTCAGATGATATATACACCATTGAATGGTATAATTGAAGTATATTCCCTATTCACGAATCTATATAGTGATTCCATGCATGAATTTGGAAATTATTAGTGAGTGATGGATGATCTCCTCATTATGCATCCTAATATGTGAGAGGTTTGTAGTGGATGATGGATTTTGAGAAGTAATTGTAGTCATATTTATTTAAAAATATAGAGGATTCCATTCTAGGGGAATCCTATGTATAAATATTGTTGTATAGAGTTTTCTATTGTGATTCTCCTAATAGATGGTATGAGGATGATCAATATTGGGTGTTCAAATAGTGGTGGCATTTCATTCCATCAGTGTAGCAAAAGATGTCTCTCTATCAGCTCCAAAACTCACCCTTATCTATATATACTATAGTGAAACATATTAACTATTATCTATGTGGTCGATTTTTGTGTCCTGAGGAGAAGAATTCAATTTCAAAGTTCTAATCCAGATGCTTAGACATCTAGATTGCGAAAGAGGAATAACATGTTCATAGGGGTTTTATCAAGTTTTTTAATATTAATTAATTTAATTGGGTGGAAATATTTATGGAAGTTCTCACTATTTTGACTCAATATTTGGGAGTCTATGAATGTATATGTGTGATAGCATAAATTGGAAAAATTATTCCATCTATTTTGAAATCAATGAGTTGAGATTAGTAGAATTTCTCATGAGGTTGTATATGAAGCTACTTGTGATTCATCATAGAGTCCGAAGGATGATCAAATCTTATATTGATCATAGTTTTTCCTCTACATAATGGAGAGGACATTAATATTAAAACGGATTCTATTGTTTCCTTATCACTCATTTTGATCCACATATAGATAGACCAATATAATGAACCATACAAAATAATGAATACATGTTGGATTCTTGTGTACTAGATTCTAGAGGGGTTTTAATGATTCAAATATACTTTGTTGTTTTTTTGTACCATAATAGTTTTATCTACACCATTAGTTTGATTCCATTTGAATATTTTAGCTCTTACTATTATGTTATGTGTAGTGATGGATTGGGGTAAAATATTCAGAAATTATAAGTATGAAACTTTTATAAATAATGACAGAGATGGTTCAAGCGATTCATAAGGTGATGTATCCAGCAGAAAATCAGAATAAATCCTGTAAAGAACATAGTAGTAGACCTAGGAAGTTCAATTTTCAAAATCATGTTTTCTTAACAGTGAGTCCTTACCATTGTTAGTTGAGGTTCAATCTTATGTGTAAACATTTTCCATAGTTTTATTGTAATCTCTAGGCATTGTATCATATTAATGTCATCAGGTACTATATAACACATCAACCTTACACAAACCAGAATCATGATGTCTTTCATGTGTCCCAACATTTCCAATATGTACATGAAAATTATCATGTTATGAATTGGAGTTAAATTGATGTTAATGATTATGTGACCTTTGAGAGGAGTATATTTTGATCCTATAATTCTTTTAGATGTTGTTATGTGGGCGTGTTAATCACTTGTTTTGTGTCATTTGATTTTAAAGATGTGTGGAGGAGATCATATGATAATTTGAGTTAATGATATATTTTATGTATCTAGAGTTGATTGATTATTATTTCTCATTTTTTATTATTTTATTTTTTATTTTTTTTACCATTACCCAAATGATGTGATGTTTCAATCTTAATTGATTCCTTATTCCTCTAAGTGATATAGTTTGAATTATTTGATGGTTAGATTCTTGAGAGGTATTTTGCAGGGTGGTTATTTGGAGAACACCTTATTTCCAATTTTATCTAGGTTTTGTTTAAAAATATATAGGATAACAATTGTTTGATAGATATATAATATAATTTACTAAACCAGTTTGGACTTTCCTTTCAGTATTCCGATGGATTTATGTTCTTGAAAGGGATTTTAGATGTGTTTTTAATTCTGGAGGAGTGGTTAGTGCCATTCTAGAGTGTCACAACCCTATATTGGTGGACATAGTTAAGGATGTGTTGGGTTAGAGGGCATGGATATAAGAAAAAATGATTAAGATGATCATAATATTGAGTTTTTAGACAAGATATTTCAATATTTAATTTTCAGGATCATTAAATTTTAAAGATTCATAAAATTAGGTCATAACTCTTATATAACAAACCCATATATGAAATAATGGACATTAATACACAGTGACAATTTTTCTACAATATAAAACTTATTAAATTAATCATGTTTTTATTTAAAAAAAATCATAACTTTTTACATGATGTATTCATTGTTTATAATAATCCTTAACCCATATGAAAAACTTTTAAAATTGTTGAATGATCACAAAAATCTATTTAAGGCACATTGAATATGTAAAAAATTTGATCCAGATAAAATCATTGAACCCAATAAGATAATTAACCTTTTCACGATATTCATTGAGTGTATGAAATAAATCAAATCCACTTGAAAAACAAAAACATTTTTTCTCATGGAAAATCATAAAAAAATATTTAGTAATAAGATTGAAATTTGTTTAAGAAACATATTGTATTATATTCATAATCTATGTTAAATATGTGCATGAAATAACTAGAGCACAATTAAATATAAAAGGATTAAACATCCTGGTTTACTACCCCCTTCTATCCTTTGATGATATGGAACAATATCTAATGAAATGGAGAGATAAAATGCTGCTCACATGTTTTATATGAAATATTGGTCTGAAACGTCATATAATTGGTATTTACATCACCCAATGTATAATATATATCACAATTACACATTATCATAAGTAATTATCAAGTACCATATGAGGGATTTTTTTTTAAATTTTTCCATATTTTTATCATGAAACCCTTAGAATCACTTTTGAAACGCATATTAAATACATTTTCATATATCAAAATTCAATTCCATTTTAAATTTTTAATGGAAGTCAAAAATATTGTATAAAATATAAAAATTGTATCTTTTTGAAAACTATTGATTAAAAGAAAAAATGATTAATTAAATTTCCATTATAATTTATATATTTGAATATAAATACACTCATAAAATAATTTATTGTATATAGATGAGGTATATAAATAATATTTAACATAAATTATTAAAACATTAAAAAGTGGTTTTTAATGTAGAGATTCGCATTCATTGTAGTGACCCGAAGCTTGACGTACATGGACAATACATTAATTTTGCGGAATACTTAATACCTAACAAAAAAACAAACACACAAGGACCGTAATCATTTAGTGTCTTTGGAAACTCCGAATATAAACATCTAATCATGTTGAAAGATCTTCAACATCTCTCATAACGATGTTCCCCTTTTTGTTTCCTTACCTAATGACATTCTTTATTTCCTGGGGAAAATAAAACATAAAAAGGGTGAGCTCAAATGCTCAGTAAGGGAAAACATAGAGAACATAAAACAATCCATAAACATTTGAAAGAAAAAACTTGAACATGAAGTCTAAACATTAAAACCTTGAGCAAAGACATAAATATTTGAAGTACGTAATGAATATATCATAAAGGAACATCAATAATGATAAAATAGCATGGGAATAAAACTTGTAATTGTGGAAACCATTCATCACATGTTATTATTTCCATAGTAGCCAAGGCATTGCTGCCAAGACCTTCTTATTGGACAATGTCCCTTTCTGAATTTAGTTCACTCCTCGTTTCAGTCCTGTAACACTAAACCAGATTAACTTACCATTCCAGCCATGTCTATCTCATGAGATATAAATATTTACCTAATGCATTGGAGGGAGATATAGGTCCCACCCATCTCACAATGAAATCATTCTTACTTGTGCCACAAAATAAAAATATATCATTCATAATAACCTAATAAATAAAATGGGTTTCATAAACATCATCCCATCATCACATAATCCATATAAAATAAATGGATATCATTTCATCATAAGAAAAGTGAAGCCATGTAAATCATAGATAAATTATACTTGAAACATACACATGTGAAATAATGTCATCTTAGATGGAAAATGGTTTTGATAAAGCACTTGAAATGAATTCTTGAGGAAAATATCCCTTCTTCTTGAAAATCATTTTCATTTCACAAAATTCCATGAAATTTTAAAAGAAATATATTTTTTTGTAAATAGTCATGAAATCTTTTGGAGTATTCTTTATGTAAATAAGGCTTTATAAAACCGTAAAAATCCTTTCATACCATATAAGTTAAAAAAATTCATCTCGTACTTTTGTCGGAAAAGTTAAAAAGAACCATGTAAAAGAAAAATTATTTACATACTATGTAGTAAAAGTTTAAATGGGTAAAAAGAACATTAAAAATACATTAATTTTTTTTATAAAACATGGGCTTGGATGATAAATTTTACCCCAGTAAATACTTATAAATAAACAACCTCGGATAAAAATGAGATTGATAAATTATCCCTTACCATATGTCTGATATGTTCCATATGTATCTGAACCTCCTGTATAATTATTTAAATAATGACATTGACTTATTAAATAATCATATTCATTGTTATGATATCATATATGGTTCACTTATGACTTTATATTACCCGTTCTTTTGTAAATTCCATGTTGAAGAGCGTTTTGGGTAAAATCGTTTCATTTGTAGTCCGTGTTTTGACTTGTAATTATTCATATGATTACTTAGATCATGATTACTTAAGTCCATAATATAAAACATGATTTATATATAATATATATTCATAATATACATATATATAATAGATTGATAAATGGATAGAAATTCACCATTCATGGAGACGGTAGGTCGTACGTACGCATGAACGCTGTTTTCGTTTCCTTATTGAGTTGAATGGAATTAAGTAGATGACATAGATATATATATATATATACATAAATCTAGTATCTTTATAATGTAATATATTTCATTATTATTGCCCATATATACTTTATAATCATTCTTTAATGGTTAACATGGAGAATGAATCTCATCGCGTCGTGGAGACGGTAGTGCATACGTACGCACGAGCAATGATATCATTTCCATAATTATTGAATTTAATTGGATAAGATGGTACAATATATAAGAATCATTATGATGTTATAGTAACTATTTATTGTTATTATTTACACCGTTATACCCATCTAAGTAAGGTGGTGTTGGAAAATATATTACACCACGACATGGAGACGGTATTCCGTACGTACGCACGCACGGTGATTTCATATTCTGTAGGATGGATAGATTGTGAAATAGGGTAGTTTCATACTTATAATAACATATAATTATATGAGTGATACTGATGTTATTACTTCATAATGAAATAACTAAAGAATAAGAAGTGGAAGAAGAAATAAAGTTGAAAGAATCGGTAACAGACATTACCTCTTCTTTGTAGCGCTTCTTTGAGACCTCCTTTTAGGGCACTAAAATTGGTCTTTGAAGAAGACCAGGACCTCTAGGATGTTTCAAGGGAAGTGGATAAGATAATTTTTCAGGTTTTGGTCGAGCTTGAATGCTCCATGTGGTGTGAGGAATAGAGGGAGGAGGTGCCCTTCTATAAAGGAGGAGAGGGGCACCGTTGAAAAAACTAAAACTATTATTTTATTATAAAGTCATATTCAGTTTTTAATAGCTCTAAATTAATTTATTTCGATTCTACGGTGGGTATGGGCCGAAATACTCTCATACAATATAATTTAGACATGTTTAGGTATCTATTTTAACCTTATCATTTAGATTTAACTTTATGTTAGATAATTTAACTTTTACCGTGTCATCTTGTTTTCTTACACTATAAGGTTAATAAATGTACTATAACAAGCCAAAAGAACCCCAAGTTGTTTATTATTAATATATATAAGCTTATCAATGTCATTTGGCCGAGCCTTAGATTTTTAGGAATAAAATAACAATTAATAATATAATATTTGTTTTAAAACTATTTTATGTCAATTTTGACACTATTTGGAAATTAATTTTTTTGAAAATCATAACAGAAATATTAGTTCTAAAAAAGTTAATTAAATCAATAACAACATGTCATATTAACATATCAAATTATTGGAATTCATAAAAAGTTTCAAATTTCATTTATTTGGGTATTTATAACATCAATTATGTCAATATTTCATTAATAATATAATTACTGCATAATCATTGTGTCATAAATAAATTAAACTATTTAAAGTCTCAAAATTACAAATAAAATACCATTATGTAGTAAATATTTTTATATTTTAATGAATTTTTATAGTCGAATTTATCTTATTTATAGCCCCATATTAAAAATGTTTTAGTTATTAAAATTTGATTTTAACTATTTTAACTATTCTTTAAATAAGATAATATTAAATGTCTTAATCTAATACAAGTGGACGTAAAGGGTAATATTTTATCCATAATGTTGTTTTTGGTCTAATTACACTTATCAAATAGAATTATGACATTTTTTAGAGAAATAATAATATCATTTTTACCCTTAATTACCCTATTTACTTTTAAACGTGGTAAAAAAAGTAAAAAGTTACAATTCACCAAAAATTATTTTCATCTCATTTAACAACATTTTACTTAATGAAATCAACCATGTATCTTGGATTTTCTAAATTCCATTCATAAAATTAGTAAAATTAAGTTTTATGTAAATTTGTAAATTCTCCTGGGAGGTGGGTAAAAGACAGTCAAAAGTTCAATAAAATTTTTATATATCTACAATTATTATAAAAAAACTTCAATGAATTACATTTAACTTATATAAGTATTATGTATCAATTTTGACCTAAAATAAATTAAAATAAAATAAATAATTATTTAAATAAAATGTCTGTTTTTAAATAGTAACCCAGTGTTTTCACTTTTTATAAAAAATTGAATGTTTTCAGAAAAATACCAAAATTTAACCCTAGGCTAATTTCGATATTCCGAATCTAAAAATGAATTCCATTTTGAAAAATAAAATTTATAAAATTTCAAAAAGTTGTTATTACTATTCATAACTGCTAGTATTAATAATATTTTAATAGCATATTGTTGTTTAGTGAAATCCGGTATTACATACAACACATGCTATCGAGGAAGGTCGCAATTGCTTGTAATGCAAGCCAAACCAGGGTTGCGTGTTATGAAAGACTCCTTTTTTGTTGAGTATAACAAAATACAACCATATTTCACTTATACATTGAATATATATATATATATATACATACAAACTCAATGTTGTGTAGAATAACAACTATCAATCAAACTTGAAATTGTGTGTAACATGATCCAAGAATAATGTTGCTTATAATGCAAGATAATACGGTGTTGCGTATAGTGCAATATAATCTTGGTTTATCGTACATCATAATATATGAAAGAAAATAAAAAGAATATATCTTATAAAATCTCGGGTTATTACATTCTACCCCCCTTAAAATGAATTTCGCCCTCGAAATTCACCACATCGTAAAAAGGAATACCAAAACTTTTCTTTAAAAACTAAAGTATGAAACGTAACGGTTAACCATATAAACTAATCACTGGGTTTCTACATAGGAGAACATAGGTGAAAATATAGATATGGAAGAGAAATCTAACCATCATGTTCTGATAGAGAGTGGTTGAGAACTTGGCTATGAAAAATCCAACAATCACAAAGCCATAGATTTACGATGATCTAAGGTACTATCTGATTCTTCGGATATAAGAGAACTAGGACAACATTCTTGGTTTTCAATATCATTTCCCAAATGTTCAAAATTTTGAATTAGAAGAAATACTTTCTTGATTTTGGTACAGTCTCACTGTTGTTCGTGATTTGAACAATTTCCACTTCATCTCTTAATGAAATGATGTTGAATTTGTTATTCGTGAAGTGCTAACAGATCATGTGATAGAATGATCGGTCATTGCATCTATTTCAAACAAAAGGTTAGAAAAATTTATCAAATATACATAAATCTATCTATGGTGAGGTTAATCATATACGATTCTAAAAATGAACTTATACTTCATATATCATACCGCTTAATAAAATAAAACTAGTTTCTACTAACTAGGGACTTCTTGTAGGCCAGTGGTAGGCGTCAAAGGACAATCGCACATCGGTTGTGGGTTCGATTCCCACAGCCTTGTCTGACGCGATGGGATGTCGCCCGTCCTGCAGGTTGTCCTTTTTTTCTCAAAATACACTATTATAATTTTCAATCAATAATATTGAAAAATTTATAGCCTTAAACAATACTAACTTATGTCCAATATAATCCATCCCAATCATTAGGCTTATCCAAAATACTTCTGTCCAATCTCATGTTCTAGTGAAAACGATTACCAGAGAGTTCATATAACAAGAATGTTAATACCATCATTGATCCCCATATATCATAAGATATGTCTTGTTGGTCACATTACAAACATTTGAAGGCCGTAATCATGTATTCTGTTAAAAAAATGAATACCCCTTGAACCTTAGTGAAAACATGAATTCGGTTAAGAGTTAACACTTTCCACATACCAAAATCCTCAAAATTCTATATACTCAATCGGCGATATCACATAGTCCTGATATCAATCATGAGATCATGAATACTATCAAAAAACTCATTATCTCCTTATCCTTTAATTATGCACATATCATCTACCTTCCAAAATTTATTGAATAACCTTTCATGGTTACCAGTACCATTCAACATATACATTCAAATAATTTAGGAAAAACAATCGTGTAACAATCCTTAGTTTATTCTTTATTCCATAGTACCATAAATTATTCTTTATAAACATACAATCATTCCAATAACTTCTTAAAACACTAACTGAACTTCATCATTTCTTCAATCTCATATTTCATTTATAGTATCTTCATCATCATCCACATAAATACTACTCATATGACCGTGCTGATTCTCTTCATAAGATTTTCCCTTAGGAAATTGGTTTACATAATTCCCATACATTCCACAATTAAAACATCTAATCATTGTTGATGTTATAGCAATACCATTATCCTTGTCCATGGTGTTTACTGAACCTTTTCCTTTGCACTTACTGGCTTTGTGTCATTTTTTTCCACATCCCAAAGCATCTTCCAGTTCCTTTGAAATAATCTCCCTGATGCCTCTTCCCACATGATTTACATGAGGGAAATTGAACTTTATTTCCTCTATGATCATCATGAATCTCCATATTTCTCTTATTATCTGAGTCGGGAAACTTACCAAAGCTGAGATTATTGATCATTTTATGAGATTGCTGATTAGGAATAATAAAAATGTTTGGACATCCAAATCCCATTTCATTTGGTTTCTCATGAAGAATATCCTTCCATTGTCCGTCATATCCTCCATTATCGTGAATCTTCCTGTTTCAGCCATTTTATAAAACCTAGAAAGAATAGTGTGAGAGGAAAAAATAATTCTAGGGAAAACAATATAGTAAATGGAGAGTACCCTAAATATCTATCATCTTAGGTAAAATTATAAGATCGTTTCCATAGTTCTAGGACTATATCCTATACGTATACTTATCTTTAGGGACATCCCAATACATACCTTAGAAATATCTCAAGGGATCTCACTAATGTTTCCGCATCCTAGTTTCCAAAGGTTAACTAATCCTTTCCAATGATACCAACTATAGAGACTCGAAGCTTGACATACATGGACAATATATTACTTTTGCAGAATACTTAATACATAACAAAAAAACAGATAGAAAAGGACTGTAATAGTTTAGTGTGTTTGGAAAATCAGAATATAAACATTTAATAATGTTGAAAGATCTTCAATATCTCCCATAACGATCTTCCACTTTTTGTTTCCTTACTTAAAACTGTTATTTATTTCATGGGGAAAATAAAACATAAAAAGGGTGAGCTCAGATGCTCAGTAAGGGCAAACATAGAGAACATAAAACATTCCATAAACATTTGAATGAAAAAACTTGATCATGAAATATAAACATTAAAACCTTGAGAAAAGACATATATCTTGGAAGTACGTAAGGAATATATCATAAAGGAACATCAATCACCATAAAATATCATGGGAATAAAACTTGTAATTGTGGCGACCATTCAGCACATGTTATGATTTCCATAGTAGCCAAGGCATTGCTGCCAAGACCATCTTAGTGGACAATGTCCTTTTCTGAATTGAGTTCACTCCTTGTTTCAGTCCTGTAACACTGAACCATATTAACTTATCATTCTAGACATGTCTATCTCATGAGATATAAATCCTTACCCAATTCATCGGAGGGAGATATAGGTCCCACCCATCTCATAATGAAATCATTCTTACTTGTGTGACAAAATAAACATACATCATTCATAATAACCCAATAAATAAAATGGGTTTCATAATCATCATCCCATCATCACATAATCCATATAAATAAATGGATATCATTTTATCAAAAGAAAAGTGAAACCATGTAAATCATAGAGACATTGTACTTGAAACATACACATATGAAATAATTTCATCTTAGATGGAAAATGGTTTTGATAAAGCACTTGAAATGTATTCTTGACGAAAATATCCTTTCTTCTTGAAAATAATTTTCTTTTCACAAAATGCCATGCAATTTTAAAAGACAGTGATTTTGTTGTAAAAAGTCATGAAATATTTTGGATTAAGCTTAATGTAAATAAGTCTTTATAAAACCATAAAAGTTCTTTCATGCCGTATAAGTAAAAAAAATTCTTCTCATACTTTTGCCAGAAAAGTCAAAAAGTACCTAGTAAAAGAATGATTCTTAACATACCATGTAGTAAAAGTCAAAAATGGGTAAAAATAACAATAAACATAAATGAAATTTTTTTGGAAAACATGGTCTTGGATGATAAAGATAAACCCAGTAAATACTTACAAATAAACAACCTCGGATAAAAATGAGATTGATAAATTATCCTTTACCCTATGTCCGATATGCTTCATATGTATCCGAACATCCTGTATAATGATTTAAATAATGTCATTGACTTATTAAAAAATCATATTCATTGTTATGATGTCATATATGGTTCACTTATGACTTTATATTACCCGTTCTTTTGTAAATTCCATGTTAAAGAGCGTTTTGGGTAAAATCGTTTCATTTGTCGTCCGTGTTTTGACTTATAATTATTCATATGATTACTTAGATCAAGATTACTTAATTCCAGAATAGAAAACATTATTTTTATATAATATATATTCATAATATACATATATATAATAGATCGATAAATGGAAAGAAATACATCGTTCATGGAGACGGTAGGTCGTACGCACGCATGAACGCGGTTTTCGTTTCCTTATTGAGTTGAATGGAATTAAGTAGATGACATACATATATATATATATACATAAATCCAATAGCTTTATAATGTCATATATTTCATTATTATTGCTTATATATACTTTATAATCATTCTTTAATGGTTAACATGGAGTATTAATCTCATCGTGTCGTGGAGACGGTAGTCTGTACGTACGCACGGGTGATGATATCGTTTCCATAATTATTGAATTGAATTTGAGTGAATGATACAATAAATAAGAATCAGTATGATGTTATAATAACTATGTATAGTTATTCTTTACACCATTATACCCATCCAAGTAAGTTGGTGTTGGAAAATAAATTACACCACGTCGTGGAGACGGTATTCCGTACGTACACATGTGCGGTGATTTCATTTTCCGTAGGATGGATAGATGGTGAAATAGGGTTTTTCATACTTATAATAACATATCAGTATATGAGTGATACTGATTTTATTACTTCATAATCAAATAACTAAAAAAGAATATGTGTAAGAAGAAATAATGTTGAAAGAATCGGTAACAGACATTACCTCTTCTTTGAAGCGCTTCTTTGAGACCTCCTTTTAGGGCACTAAAATTGGTCTTTGAAAAATACCAAGACCTCTAGGATGATTCTAGGGAAGTTTATAAGAGAATTTGGAAGGGGTTGCCCGAGCCTGAAGGATCAATGTGGTGTGAGGAAGAGAGGAAGGAGGTGTCCTTATATAAGGGAGGAGAGGGGCACCTTTGGAAAAAAAAAATTATTTTATTATAAAGTCATATTCGGTTGTTAATAGCTCAAAATTGATTTATTTCAAAGATAATGTGGGGATGGGTCGAAATCCTCTCATCCAACAGAATTTAGACACGTTAAGGCATCTATTTTAACCTTATCATTTAGATATAACTTTAAAATAGATAATTTAACTTTTACCGTGTCTTCTTGTTTTCTTACACTATAAGGTTAATAAACGTACTATAACACGCCAAACGAACCAAAAGTTATTTATTATTAATATATATAACCTTATCTGAGTCATTTTCCCGAACCATAGTTTTTTAGGAATAATATAACGATTAATAATATAATATTTGTTTTAAAAACTCTTTTTTGTCAATTTTGACACAATTTAGAAATTGATTTTTGTGAAAATCATAACAGAAATATTAGTTCTAAAAATTTAATTAAATCAATAATAAAATGTCATATTAACATAGAAATTTATTTTAATTCATAAAATGTCTCAAATTGCATTTAATTGGGAATTTATAACATCCATTATGTCAATATTTCATTAATAATATAATTACTGTATCATCATTGTGTCATTAATAAATTAAATTTTTCTAAGTATAAAAATTAAAAATAAAATACCATTATGTATGAAATTTGTTTAGCTTTCTAATGAATTTTTATAGTCAACTTTATCTTATGTATAACCCTATATTAAATATTTTTTAGTTGATAAACTTTGATTTTAACTATTTTAACTATTCTTTAAATAAAATAATATTAAATGACTTAATCTAATCGAAGTGGACCTAAAGGTAATATGTTATCCCTAATGTTGTTTTTTTCGAATTAAACTTATCCCATATAATTAGGACATGTTTTAGGGTAATAATAATATCATTTTTACCCTTAATTACCCTATTTACTATTAACCGTGGTAAAACAAAGTAAAACGTTATTATTCACTAAAAATTATTTTCATCTCATTGAACCACATTTTACTTACTGACATCAACCGTGTCTCTTGGTTTTTTAAAATTCCATTCACAAAAGCGGTAAAATTTAGTTTTATGTAAATTTTTAAATTCTCCTAGGAGGTGGGTAAAAGACGGTCAAGAGTTCAATAAAATTTTTATATATCTAAAATTATTATAAAATGACTCCAATGAATTACATTGAACTTATATAGGTATTGTGTATCAATTTTGACCAAAAATAATTTTAAATAAAATAAATTATTATTTAAATAAAAAGTCTGTTTTTAAATAGTAACCCAGTGTTTTCACTATTCATCAAAAATTGAAAGTTTTCAGAAAAATACCAAAATTTTACCCTAGGATAATTTCGATATTCCAAATCCAAAAATGAAGTCCATTTTGAAAAATAAAATTTATAAAATTTCAAAAAGTGGTTATTCATATTAATAATAGCTAGTTTTAATATTATTTTAATAGCATATCACTGTTTATTGAAACCTAGTATTTCATACAACACATGCTATCGAGGAAGGTCACGATTACGTGTAATGCAAGACAAATCAGGGTTGCGTGTAGAGAAAGACTCCTTTGTTGTTGTGTATAACAAATTACAACCATATTTCATTTATACATTGAATATATATATATATATACACACACACTCAATGTCGCGTAGAATAACAACTATCAAACGAACATGAAATTGTTTGTAACACAATCCAAGAATAATGTTGCGCATACTGCAACCTAATACAGTGTTGCGTATAGCGCAAGATAATCATGGTGTATCGTACAATAGAAGATATGAAAGAAATTAAAAATAATATATCTTATAAAATCTTGGGTTATTACATTCATCATGTTTGACTCATCATTTAAATTCATTATCATCCTTAATAATAAACTTATTTTAACTCTAAAAATCGTTATACACATTTTTCAGTCATATTATGACATTGTTTTATTTACAAAAACTCATATATTCAACTAATAAATCATTTATCTCCATGATGGATGTTTTAATAATATTGAACTCAAATATATGAAATTGATTTGATAGGTGGACTATGGTCAATGAGATAATTATTTTTATCGTCTCTAGAATAATAATCATGAAAAAAAATTCTGCAATATATATTAGTTATAATTCTAAAATAAACCATAAAACATGGTTATAAATAATAAACTATGTTACAATCAAAGAGATAGTTGGTTTTATATACCAATGATTAATATTTAAATTATTCAATGATCAAGATGGAATGAAGATATGTGTTATTTTGTCATTATGGAAATATAATTATATAAAACATATCTTATTAGTACATTATGTAAACTTATATATACCATACATGTTATGTGGTGATTAAAAAGGAATCAAATCACTCTTTAGGGGTGGTAATCCTTACGTACACACATATGAATTTTTCATTATTAAATTAATGGAAGCATCAGAAAATTGATGATATATTAAATTTTTAGAAAGATAAATATGTCATTTATATAATATATTTATGTTAAATTCATCAGTCTACCCATTCGTTATTATCTATCATGGAAAAAATACAAGATCACATCATAGTGGTAAATTAAAAAATAAATTGAATTGGATTGGTTAAAAACAATACCACTTTTTCAAATGACCACTTCTGGTAGGAAGTAAAATCCTTCATAGGGTTGTTTTATAATCATAAAAAAACCTTTATGAAATTACCAGCAATGTTTACTATATACTTTTTTAGAGAATTTGTAAACATATGTTCTCAAATTTTTGATTTATAGTGGATATTAAGATGCGTTTTATAGTCTCATTGAATGGAATTCATGGAATTTGTTAAATCATTAAATTAATCGATATTAGTTCTGTTGATAAAATAGTTCCAAATTGATATAATTTAATTATAGGCAGATGATTGATATAAATATATTCATCCATTAAAATTTAAAAATGGTTATTTTTTCACACTTATATTTTGTATTTATCCCCCGCAATAAAATTTTCCTATAATTTTTGAATCATTATTTTTTACACTAGAGTCATGAAATCATCTTTAAATGGAAGAAAGACCAATAAATTCACCATGGTGAATATTTACAACCATATCCTATTAAATTGGCTAAATAAAATATTTTTATGTATTTTATATCCTTTAATTAGTTTTTTTATTTATAAAAAATCATTAATTTCATTTTTAAATACATGTAATATTCTACTATTATATCTGTATAACTCATTTAAAATGGTATTAAAATGAAAACAGATTAATATTATGGTGGAAATGGATGAAATATAAAAAAGGAAAAATTTTATATTGTACTTATCATTTAAAAATTCATATTTTGCTTCAAACAATTCTTAGCCAATTTTATCTAGCAAAGGATTTGGATATATTCTTGATATATTTTCTGAGCCAAGTGTTGAGACAATGTGCAATTTAGAGGCCCGATGTTCTGAGAATTATTTTTATAAAAATATTAAAAATATTTTATATTATGAATGAATAATTTCGTAAAAAATGATATAAGTCTTAATTGAAATCTTATTCCATAAATTTCAGCAACATTTTGTTCTGTAATGCGAGTTATACAATAGGCTTGACCTAAAATGGGTTAGCACAAATCGTTCAATGAAAATGGTTGTTAGTGGAATGATTAAAGGTTAATTAAAATGTTAAATTACATAATTAATAAAATGATCTAGTTAAAATATATCTATAAATAAAACATTATGAAAATTATACAGGATTGGTTGCATAAACCTTTCGAAAATTGAGGGGATTTCCTTCAACATTTTTTTGGTGAATACATATACAAAATTTTGGAGACTACCAATCCTGGGAGATTTGGGTGCAATGGCCACAATTACTTCTTAAATTCATTGGATAAGATATTCTTAATTAACGATAAATCCCAAACAAATTTGGCCTCATCATTTTTTGGATTATTACCTAATTTTTTAAATGAATGAGTATTATCATATTTGTTCTTTGATCTTTGTTTGAACTCTGCAATTACATGTTCCCATGTACTAACATTACATTATTTATTATATTATTATCACCCTTGGAATCAAAATTTTCATTTTTTCCATTAATTTTTGACTGATAGTTTGTAATCCTTTGTGTTGATTCCTTTTACCAATTATTCTATTATTTTTTCATCATTGGATGATGGGGAGAAATTTGACCTTTTTTAGGATCACCATGCATGAACGAACCCTTGAATTAATTGGATTTTCACATTGCATAATTGGATTAGTGATAATTGATTGATTTTGGATGAATTTTAGATTATTCACGGTCTATTTTTTATTCGAAGAATCAAATTTCATATTGTTAATGTGGGAGATCCACAAAAGGCTTACTTGAAACCCACAGAATAATTATAAATTTTTTTCTATAAGACTGATGGATGAAAATGGTGGTTCAAGTATTCCCCTTTTATTTTGATCCAGTATAATGAATCCATCAATGTGAAGGTGGTGGGTCTAGAATACCATAGAAAATACGGATATTTTATGAAACATGATACTACACACTGTGTATACAAAATAAAACATGTTTTTTAGTCCCTTTTCTGTGGTGGATTGGGTTTAGAAACATTATATGTATCCCAAGCCATGTGGGACACCCGAAAATTGTGTGACTTTGTGTCGGTGGCCTGATGAGTACTCTGGGAAAACATTTGAATGGAAAATTCAAAAAAAATGGCATGTACTGAAGTACATAGACTTGGGAAAGCCTACATGTACATGAAAAAGACACTATAAGGTCGTCATGTGGCTCAAACATGCCATGTAGTCCCTCTACACATTGTGTGGTCTGCACGAGTTGTGAGCCATGTACTAGTTGGGACACGACCATGACTAGAAGTCAGACCACAATACATCTGGACCCCCTACATGTCATGTACCATATTAACGGGACTCATATCCTTTTTCATGTTTATTATTCATTTTATATCACTTATTACCTTTCTATACAATAATATAATTATTCATGTTCATATTGGTCATTTTGTCGATGTTCGATAATTAAGTCAATAATGAAACAATTTTAATTAAAAATTGTCCATGTGGTCAAAGTGCATTGTATCAAAAATCATATTCATGATTTAGATATCATATATATCATATATATTTAGTATATATGTATTTCTAATAGTCCATAACATTTTGAGATAAGAAAAGAACTACACCGTTCATGGAGACGGTAAACCATACTTATGCTTGAACGCTAATATCTTTTCTATTTCATATTAAAAAAAATGATAAAATAATGACACATAGGTATATTATAATTCCAGTATAATATAATATTTAATATATGCTAAATATGTTCATTAATTCCATCCTTTATATGTTTCATGTATGTAATCACTGAGTCATGTAACATTGAGGGGGCAGTAGTCCGCACTTCCTCAAATGAAATTATCGTGTTAACACAACATGAAATGCAAAACGTGTTGTTATAAATAATAATTATATAAGAATAAAGACTATATAAAAATAATATATATCATATATAAAATATATTTTCATCCTAATTTCCTCTATAAGGTGTGGTAGGAGAAAATAGTACAATCATGATTTTGTGAGACAGTTGTTCGTCGTACATAGAAATAATATGTTAGTATCCATTAAATGGTTGTATGTTGAACTATAGTTAGAATCCTCACATATTAATTATTATTATATTGAAGATATTTGTGTTGTTATAAAAAAATTGGATAATTCGAGTTTAGTTTGTTGGACAAGGGAAATAAATGGAAGATACTTGAGAGAAGACATTACCTTAAATCGGGTAACTCCGTTAGATTTAAGCTAAAAGGGCTTATTTAATTTCCTTCTTCACAATTTAAGGATACTAAGAGTAATATAGGGATGTTGGGAGATTATTTGGTTAGATGATGGATGAGATAAGGGGGATTGAGAGGTGTGAGTAAGGGTTAGAGGTGGTGACCTTTTATTGGAGGGGGAGGGGCTCTTTATGAATGTTTGAAGGTATTATTTTATTATAAAATGATTTTCTATTTCAAAATTTCCAAAACACACTAAATTAGAAGATAATATTAATATATGTCATAATAAAATGATCCAATAAAAATTGTATTGGTATTGAATATTTTTTAATCCTTATCTTTATTATTTAACCCTTTTTTCTCTTAACGTTTTATCAAGCATTTAACAATTTGAGAATGAAAATAGTTACCATAACATAAAAAATATCCGATAAAAGATTCAATAATAAAATTTTAGACATATGATAATTATTTTTTCAAATCATATATTTTTTTAATTTTATAATATTTAATAAATTTTTTTATATTTTAAAATATAAAGTATGTAAATTTTTACACTATTCATATCAGGAATTTTTTAAAAATTCCATAACAACATTATTGATTAAAAAACATTATTCCTACACTGATAACATGTAACTTTAATCCATTAAATTAGTATCCGATACCAAAATAAAAATGTTAAATTTATTTTAACATTTATAATATCACTTATTTGAATCCTTTATTAATGAAGTAATCATTTCATTATCATTGTGTCCTAATTAAATTTATTTATTTAATGTCAGAAAATTATAAATAAAATACCTTAATATAGGAAATACTTTTAGTTTAATAATTACTATTTAAATTCATATATATCACTTACATAATCCCATATAAAATTATTTCTATAAAAGATATTTATTCTTGCAATATTTTCATTAACTATAAATTAAAAGTAATTAAATGCCATTTTCACACACCAGTGGATCCATGGGGTCCTAAAATCAATATAATTATGCCCATTGATGGAAATATGTCATTTAATAGGGTTATTAAATGTCTAAGGGTTATTTAATATTATTATTCTATTATTCTATTACAATTATTTACCATATTTACCATTAAACCATGTTAAATAAAATATTTATTAAACTTACTATTCGTAATGTCTCAAAATAAAATTAACCAATTTAAAAGATTTGGACCTCCAGATTCCGAATATTTAATACAATTTTCCAAATTAATAACACATAAAATGAAGAAATTATAATAAAATTAATTCATTTTTTCATAACCAAAAAGCGTGTTTTCAATAAGTAAAAACAACAAAAAGATTGACATTTTTTTACGTCCATGTTAAAAGTGAAATTACATCCAATGACCAAAATTGGATTAAATGGTAAAAATAAAATCCAAATACAATTTAAAACAGATTAAAAATAATATATATTTATTTATATATATATATATCATATGAAAATACAGTTTTGAAATAAAATGCTATATTTTACCCTATTCATTAAAAAATGAACTTTATTAGAAAAAATACAAAAAAACTTTACCAGTGTAACTATTTATGTCCCACATCTAAAGAAGAATTTTTTATGTTTAATATGATATAAAAATGTGAAAAAACTGGATTTAAAATGGGTTATCCACAAAAAGTTGGTAAAACTACATTTTAAACATATTAGATTAGTTTTGCTTAAAATTGGATTCATTCTAATTTAATCCTCTAAATTTTATTGGATAGATGTAAAAAATATAGAAACAAGTTTAATCATAGTATGGTTTGTTATATTCCTTACCTCTAATAAAATGGATATTCCTTAAGTACCATTTAGTAAATAATCTTATTATATTATATTTGGGTATAACTCAAAGTTGCGTGAAACATAATATTTCAATGAATCCTGTTATTTCGGGTTGAGTATGATATCAGATAAAGAATCCACTATATTTTAAAAGTAATATTTTATTCATAAATATTAATATAAATGAAAATTTAATATTCTATAAATACTTGGGTAGTTACATCCTTCCACCCTTTTGGAAATTACATCATCCAAATTTCAAAATTGGGTTTGAAAACATCATTCAAAGTCACCCATAGGAAAAAGGGTAATAAAACTATAACTTTAAAAAAATGAAAATGAATTATAAGGGTCACAAAAGGTAACCCATAAAAGGATTAAATGTAAGAAAACATGTATATGAAATAGAAACTATGTTTTATATTCTAATGGAGAGTGATAGAAAACCTGATCAGGAGAAAATTATCCTCCAACAAATCACAAATTTGTGATAGGATAAACAATCATTGATTAGACTGTAAGAAAAGTAAAAAGACTATGTTTTTGTTTTAATTTATTTTTCCTAAAATTTATAAATTTATTTATGAGATTGACTAAGAACATGAGGAAATATACTTACCTTTCAAGTAAAGTTTCACACTTTAATAAATTTCTACCCTGAACTCATCTTTTCTCCAAATGATTAGTATTCAAGATGACTTGGTCACATATAATGTGGTAGAATCAATATCTAGATAATTACATAACCCATAAAATAATAACAATATTTTTCCCATTTCTTTATACATTAAACAAAACCAAAAATGGTTAGTGAAATTTCAGATAATCATAAAAAAAAATCTTTTATAGAAAAAATTACTATTCTAAATCTCCAAAATTCAACAAACATTATCCAAAGTTTAAAAAAAAACTCCATAAACAACTTTACTTAAAATTCATCAGTGTAATATAATCTAAGATTGGAATAGAAAAATTCATAAGAATTTGTTGACCTAGTCATCCATGATAAGTATTGAAATTTATCTCCAAATAACATCGATTACTCTAAAGGTCTCATAATGAAAAGGAATTTACCAAATCACAAATTCTCTATGATAGGTTTATCATTTCCATAAATAATCCAAATATCCATTTTCTACAAAAAATTAGAGTTTTCAAAAATAAAATTTCATATATTACTCCACAAATGAAATCCATTAGTATTATATATTCCTTAGGCATATAATGTTCTCAAAATAGATAAAGTCATCCAAAATATCCTTTATCACTTAATCAACAAAAAAATTTCCTATTATAAGGATTTCCATTTAATAAATCATAAGTTACCAAAATCATCTTATTATTCATCCATAAAAACTATTAACTAATGAGAATAATTCATACTAACTAGAGGCTTCACATAGGCCAGTGGTAGGCGATCCACCCTTGTTGTGATTCAGTTGTAGGTTCTATTCGTACGACCCTACCAAATGCTATCGGTTTTCACACATATTTCTTATTGTTTATTTTTATAAAACTAAAAAATAATACCAACTTGATTTATCCTCAACAGTTTTCTTATACCTCTGATTTTATTGACAACTCATAATAACCTCAATTTCTTAATTCATGAAGTCATATATATATTGAGTTTTTTACCTCAAAAAATGACATTATTACCAAAGGAAGAACATTGATCCTTGATCATGGTGTCCACCTGGTCTCATCATCATATAGTTGATGTAGATAGATGGTCCGTGAAGAATAATAATGGTTTAGAGATCCTTCAAAATCTTCTGCTTCTTTTTTCTAAATATACCGCGGACAACTTGGGTCATTTGGGTGATCACAAAAAAATTGTTTCAGAAAATAATCATGTATGGAATATAATTTCAAAACATCTGATAAATCATGTTTGTTACAAAATAGTCAGATTGATCTTTAGTACAAACATTAAATCAATGGTCCTTTAAAATTACCATAAGTATGTGCTGAAAGACTATAATTTAAAACAAAATATAAATTGATTTTCAAAAGGGCCTCCTTCTTAATTTTTTTTTCAAAATAAAAATATGCTTCAAAATCTTGTGTTAAGGTTAAATATTTAAATAATTACTAGATAATATTTACCTTTCATGAAAATGTGAGAATATTGGAAAAATAGTATTTTATTAAATTCAACACATGATCCACAATGGTATCAAGTTAGTGTATAGGTGTTTGATATGTCAAACTACTAGTTGAAAGTGATTTGTATTCCTGAAAAAGATCCACAACCATCTGAACATGACATTGCAATAATTACTGCAAGCATGTAATAAAAAATAGATAGGAATGTTGTTTGATATCCTCCTCCTTCCATTTATAACAAACTGTCCTTGATCTAAAAAATTAATAAAAGAATAATTTATCTGAAATAATAGATATAGGGACTAACCATGTGTTTAACGAAAAATCATAATCCCTAATTTTTTCTAAAGTGACATCAGATAAAAACTATAATACCCCAGTAATAAACATTACATAATCCATAATTTTTTTAATAATTCACATTGATGATCTTTTCAGGTTTAGATCTTTAGAGAATTAGGTCATAACTTATAGATAACAAAATGAATATTAAATGTAGACAATTCTTCTTAACTATCCAATTTTTTCATATTATAAAATATCTTAAAATTAAAAAACATTTATTTTCTTGATATAAATATTCATGAATTATTCCTTTCTCCTTACCTTCCATATACACTGTGAAAAACATTTCAAAAACATGGGATGAGAATAAAAATCATAATATGGATTATAAAATATTTAAAAAAAGCATTTCAAAGTCAATACATGAAAAATGTAAGCTCATTTAACATTCCTAATTAAATCATAAGATTTATTAATAACAAAAAGTAATCAAAAATCATAAAGGCAACTTGTGGCATCCATAATATACATACATTGTAGCTTTCATACTTACACAGGGAGTTAAATGTTGAATATCCATCACAATATAATCCCTAAATCACTTTATAGAAACATTAAAGTGTACCTATTTCATGTTACAACATGAATTGGAGTGTTATATCTAGCTGACCTTCACAAGGTTTATCATGAAACATCCTATATGCATAAATAATTCCCAAGAACTATAACACATAAAATAGGCCTAAAGGAAAGATATCATTTCTACATTAAAATCAAAATTTATATTTTCAATATATTGAAATAATTACTGATTTATCAAAACCATTTTTAATTATAAAATACATAAAAATGGTATATGGTATTCATTTTCCTTTAAAATCATTTCAACTTGTTATGGAAGCCGAATATCAAACAATACTTGCAGCGGTGGAAGGGTTGTGGTCACTGCGTATGCTAAAAATAAAAATTCATTTTTTCTTTTAGTATTAAGCTTCATTGAAACAAATATTCCCATTTAATGAAATTAAAATTTCCAGGGGATTATAAATTGTATAAAATAATGTCATGCATAAATAAAAATATGCATAATGAAATAATATTGAGACAAAGTCTATTAAAATGATTGTATAAAAGACAAAAAAAATTATCAAATGGGTGATTATGTGTAGATGTTGTATATCAAAAAAAAGGGAAGTGGAAATTACAAAATAAATAAATAAAAACCATTCCACCTAGAATCTTGGTATAATATAATCAACATAGTATTCATAAAATGTAATGAGTGGAAATTGATTTTAGAAATTTCCTTACAAAAATTTGGTAGCCTAACGATATCACATAAAAATTTGGGAAATGTGTTGATAAAAGAGAAAAGGGTCTCCAATCACATGGACATAAAAATTTATAGAAATAAGGATATATAGTAATATATTCCAACAAAATAATATTTTAATTAAATGATATAACATAAATGAAGTCATTGACTAAAACATGATGGTGAAAGGTTCCTAAACAAGGATCATTTTGTAAATAAAATATATCGATTATGGGTATTAAATATATATAAACATAAAAAATGTATAAATAAAAGAAATGAAATAATTAATTATCTCTCACATAACTGTAGCATGACATAATAAATAATTATAAGATTAACACAAAGAATAGAAATTGGGTTTAGAAGTACACATACCTTGTGTCTGACACGTTACATATGTTCCTTCTTCTTCCTAAATATTTAACATAAGTTAATTTCTACATTATCTAAAACCATTTTAGGTTTATTATTCCTTTTAGATCACTTATTATGTTTCTATACTAATCATATATATATATTCATGTTTATATCATTTTTTTGTCGATGTTCAGGATTTGAGTCAAAAATGAACTTCTTATAATTACAAATTGTCCATGTGATCAAAATTAAATTATAAAAAGTATTATATTCATGATTTTGATATCATATATATGATATATATAACTTATATATTTATTTATAAATATCAATAACATTTGGAGATAATAAATAAAATGCTTCGTTCATGGAGACGGTAAGTCGTGCGTACACATGAACACAACTTTAATTTCCATTTCATATTCAATGGAATAAAAACATAATGATACATTGGTATGTTATAATTCAAGTATAATATCATATTTTAGATATTTTACTTATTTTTATTAATTATATCCTTTATATATTTCATGTATTGCATGAACAATGTATATAACTTTTAGGGGGTGGTAGTCCACACTTCCTTAAATGAAATTATCATATTTACACTTAATGAGAAAATAAAGGTATGTTTAAATAAAATAACAGAAGAAAATAGAAAATATTAAAATAACATCTATACTATATAAATATAATTCCATCATAATTTCCACAAAAATATGTGGTCGGGGAAAATCCAACATTCATCGTTTCGTGATGTTGCAGTTCACCGTACATTGAAGCAATATGTTTGTATCAATTACATAGATGTTCATAAATGTTAATTTTGAATTATTCTCATAAATAAATCCTAGTATATTTAATACACTTGTTTTGTTATAAAATAATGGGATATATAGAGTTTAGGGGGTTGGAGATGGAAAATAAATGGAAGAATCTTTAGAGAAGACATTACCTTAAATCTGGTAAATCCTTTTGATTTAAGATAAAAGACCTTATTAAATTTTTTTATGCCCAAATTATGGCTTCTAGGGGGAATAAAGGGTTGTTTCTAGCTTATCTTGGTACTTTTTGGATGATCCATGTGGGCTTGATAGGTGTGAGTAAGGTTTAGAGTTCGTGCCCTTTTATAAGAGGGGGGAGAGACTCTTTAGAAATGTTTGAAATTATTATCTTAATATAAAATTATATTCGGTTTAGAAAGGATAAAAACACATTAAATTCTGTGATAAGATTAATATAAGTTGAAATAAAATAATTAAATTATAATTTCACATGTTTTTTATATTTTTTAATACTTGTCTTTTATATTTGACTCTCCTTTACTCTTACCGTTTTATCCAACATTTAACACATTGATAATCAAAATAGAAACAAATACATAAAATATATCCAATTAAAGATTCAATAATAATATTTTTGACTTATGATAACTATTTATCCTAATATTGTATTTTTTGGAATATTATTATATTTAACAAAATATTTTATATTTTATAATTTTAATTATGTTAATTAAGACAGTAATTATATCATGAATTTTTTAAAAATCCAAAATAACAAGATTCATTAAAAAATCATTAATACAAAGATA
Organism: Viscum album; assembly: GCA_963277665.1. NCBI lineage: Eukaryota > Viridiplantae > Streptophyta > Magnoliopsida > Santalales > Viscaceae > Viscum > Viscum album. The sequence goes on from OY728133.1 coordinate 625,776,773, forward strand.
ATATGTAACTATCATCTATGAAATATTTTGATGTTATAACAATAACCAAATTACATTTGTTTTGAAATTTTCAATGTCACTTATTTGAAACCTTTATTAACGAACCAATCATTGTATCATCATTTGTCTTAATTAAATTTATTTATATAATGTATAATAATTATAAATAAAATACGATGATGTATTAAATAATTTTATGTCTATAATTAATATTTATAGTCGAATATATCACTTACATAACCCCATATAATTTTTTTTAGTAAAAGATATATGTTTAGGTTATATATTTCTTAACATTAAAATAAAAGTAATTAAATATCATTTTAACACACAAGCGGCTCAATGGGGTCCTAAAATTGACCCAGTTATTCCCATGGTCATAAATATTTCTTCCAATAAGATTAGGGAACGTTTAAGATTAATTTTTTATTATTATAATATTATTTTTTACCCTTATTACCATATTTACCCTGTAACATGGAAAATAAAATATAAAATGACGTTACTATTAATAATGTTTAAAAATAAATGATACCTATTTCCACAATTTGGACCACCTACTTACAAATTTGGAATCCATATTTACAAATTAAAAACACATAATTGGAATAAATTAATTTGAAATTAATTCCACTCATCAAAACCCCAAAGTGTGTTTTCACGAATTTAAAACTATATAAAGATTGTAAGGTGTTTATATCCAATTTAAGAGTGAAATTACTTCGATGAAAAAAATTGGATTAAATGTTAAAAATATAATCTAAATAAACTTTAAAACCAATTAGAAATATAATCTATCCATTTAAATAAATTAGATGAAAAGACAGTTTAGACTTAAAATGCAGTATTTTTCACTATTCAGTAAAAATTGAACTTTATCAGAAAAATACTGAAAAATTACCCAACATAAATTTTGATGTCCATATTCTAAATAATTATTTTAATTTTAAAAATATGACCTATAAAAGTGAAAAAAACAAGATTAAAAAAGCGTTCTCCCCCAAAAGGGGGTAAAACTACATTTTAAATATATTAAAGTATTTATCCTTAAAATTTGATTCATTCCCATTTTATGCCCCTAAATTTTATTGGATAAATTTAAATACAATTAACAAATTTTTCAATCATAATTAAGTTAGTTATGTTATCTCATTCCACTAAAACGGCTACACCTTAACTACCATTTAAAAATAAAGTTATTATATTATTTTTTAGGATCGCTCAATGTTGTGTGTAAGGTATTGTTTAAATGAAACCTGTTGTTGCATGTTGACTATATTATCAGATAATTCATCCCCTTTAATGTAAAAATTATTTCTTATTCATAAATAATAACAAAAATAAAAAATTATTATTCTATAAATACATTGGTCATTACAAAAATCATGGGTATATGGTGGACCTATACCAATGGTTTTGGTAAAACTATTAGTATATGGTCACTACAATGGGATAATATAAACAGTTTTGAAAAAATCATTGTTATATGGCCTCTAAAAGGGACATATTCAAATTCTGTTTTTCAAAATCAAAGTTTATCAGTATCTACAGGTTCTATAAAAGGGATCGATATGATTTTTTTCCAAAACTGTTAGCATATGGTCTCTCTAGGGTACTTATTTCAATATCTTGGAAACAATCATTTGTATAGGGTATCTCTATGGAACCTATATCACTGGGATTCCAAAAAACTAGTATATGTACATTTTTATAGATCTAATTTCATGTTGGTTCAACCTTATACTAAATATTCAAACCACATGATGATATTCTAGAACTTTTAATAAAATTTATAATCCTATTGAAGTCATGTGTCAACATTATGACATCTATGTCCAAACAAAATGAGGTATATATATTAACAATATAAAAAAAATTTCCGAATATAAAAATTATTCATATTAACCTAATAAAAATTGGTTTTTCCAACCTTATAGGTATTTTCTTTAAACTATAAGATCAATGTTCCTAACCATTCAAATATTAAGGTACTTTCCAATTTTTTAGAAAACAACACCAAATTAAATATTTTTTTCGAATTATATTAGATCCTATTTTATTGTTTCCAATAAGCCTCTATATTATATATTATAATTTAAATTATTCAATTATGAAGTTGATTTATTTATTGAAAATGTAAGTACACAGATCCCTCGTATCAACATAAAACCTCTCAAACCATATTCTTAAGAAAATTTTCATGTTTTAGAGGGAAATGTTTATATAAAAAATCACCCAAAGCAGTCAAAAAACACATATTATAAACAATATCCTCCTCTAAATTGTGTTAGGTACCAAGTAACGAAAATTAATTTTAGAATACTTCCTCATATAAATGAATAAACAATATATAATTCAAGGCCTCTATGATTTAACTCGGTGCAAGAAACAAGAAAACATAGTAATAATGTTTTCATATAAATAATTAGTGTTTTATAATACTTAACACACACTAATTCTATAGATACCACTTTCAAAAAATATAAATCTTTATCAGCTTTTGAAACAACATAAAATTTTATCAGGAAATGGATAATTTATTCTCCCAAAAATAATTCAATATCACAACAGTGTGAAATTCCATCCACATATCCTCATTTCAATCTCAATCACTTCGACATTAATCAATATTAAATCATCAATTCAATTCATACCAACATTATAAAATTTTTTATGAGTTGTATGCAATAAAACAACTCCTATTATAATTTTAACAAAAATGTTATACTAATTAACACGTCCATAATGTTGAGTTTATATCATACTACTTTTAATAAATATCAATTTTTACATTTTCCCTTTAAGAGATTAGTAAACCTAATGGTAAAGAATATTGATAGATTGATCCCAGCTATTTTATTTTCTCCCCCTTTGAAAACAATATCTAACATACAAGATGAAATTAGGGAATGTGTCGCAGTACCTTACCCAATAGAGGAAATGTTTGAACTACCATCATCAACCAAAAACTATTAAAATAATCTACTGATAAATTTTTATATAAATTTATTAACACTTTCTCTTTTTTAGGAATGAATTCTAGATTTATGACATTCTATTCAATAAGTTATAAGATGAAATGATATCAAATATCAATGTTCATTGATCTTCAACATGAAATATCGTTTTTTATATATTAAAATTACTTTGATTATCACTAATTTAAATGTGTGGAAACATAAAATCATCTTTGATATTCTCCAACCTACTTTTCAAAAATATAAATTTGTTAATTGTTTGAATATATTCACAAACTCAACTTCATCATTTATTAGGCAGATTTAGAGTTAATTTATTGTGTTCCACCCAACAGACACTTCTATAAACAAATGAAAACAAAAAAAATTAGAGTTATATAATCAAGAAAACATTAACAATGTCTATCTCAATAACCAAAAAAATATATATTCTTATTAGAATCATATTTCAAACCAAAATATATTATACCTCTGATGTATCTAAAATATTATTTTTCTCAAAAAATGTTATCATTTTGGTGAACATTGATACATGTATAAATATGTGAAATCATAAAAAATATTTCATCAATAAGATATCATGTACGAAATACATCCAAATAGTTACCATTATTCCATTAGATCTACTTCCATTCCTTTTCATTCATTATGTCTCTTTATTGCTACTACAATTGGGGTGTAAATTGTATTTTTACCATCCAAACAGAACTTTTGTAGAAGTTCCCTAGCATAATTCTATTGAGAAATGAAAGTATGATTTATCTCTTGAGAAAAATATAATTGTATAATTCTTCTAATCTTAAAAATAATATACCTTTCATTCAAAATACTATTATCCATTTACAAATAATCACAAAATTTCTCACTCATTATAATTAAAATGATATCATATTTATAAAATGTAGTCATGTGATATAATTATTTATCATATTTTATATAGAGGTTATTTTCCACTATATTTTTGATAAATATTAACATCATGAAGTCAGTGGAAGACATATATTACAAAGAAATTATGACAACATTCAACCCATAAAAAGAATAATTGACCCCAAAAACAAGATTTACATTTTCTCCATTAGTTAAATCAAAAGATCAATCAATGTATACCCCCACATACAATTAAAAATTGAGGATGGATGATTAGAAATACATATAAAAAAAATTTCATTATAGATTATAAAGGATAAGATGGTAATTCTTGATATTTTGGTTCATTGAACCAGTAAACTGTGTCATAAAGTTCCACTCCTTCAATCAGTGAATATCCATTATGTATAAGTCATTATTTGTTTCTAAGAACATATCCATTTTAATGGAATCTCTTAGATCACCAATTTTTATCAAATAATATTATTCTCAATAAGGTAATGTACCTACAAAAATTTATACTAATTATCCAAATAATATAAATCTTACTTTAGGGAATCAAACCAGTCATTATGTTCAAAATATTTATCAATGTTTCATTGTATATCCTATGAACTTATTGAGTTATGTGATGTTATAATTAATGATATCCCATTTTGAAAATATTTTTTATGACTTTTGATGATGTTTTAGACCTCAACATGTATTATTATACCTGGATGAGAATATCTTGGATATTTTTTATGAGGTAAAATTGGAAACTCTACTTATCCAATATGTATATATTATATGGTTTCATTTTGTTTTCATTTTCATAATTTTGTTTAATAGGAAATTTTTTATATTTCTCGCTTTTAGAAAATTCTATTTGATGTTTTATTTCTTTTATTGTGTGTTCTAGAGTTTTGACATCAATAAGTTCTATAATTGTAACTATAAATTTATAATAAAAATTGTAACTGATGATAATTAAATCAATATCTATCTTGTCAAATATCCCAATATTTTTTCAATTATCATCAAATACACATGGTCTATGAAACACCCTTAGAAAAATATAACATGTGTAATTATTTTAATAAATTTTATTTGGGTATATATATGAATTTATCTTATTCGAGAAATATATTTTAATATTAAAAACCACATTAATTTCATGTATGATATTTTACATTGAGGTATGATTTTCAATAAAAAAATATGAGCAATCTCTACTATTGTTCTATTATTATGTTCATTCAAAGGATTTTTTATATTATTTATAGTGAACTAAGATTAAGTAGAATAAAATTATTTTCAAGATAAAAATAAAATCATAGAATTATATGTTCAACAAAATTATATATTTATATATTATATAATGTAAAACTTATTCTTTCCATATATTTATTTTTAAACATGTAAACAATCTAAGAAAATCTAATTTTGGTTCCATAAAAATAACACATGTAATATAAGTAAAATAATAAATAATGGAAATAATTTATATATATTCATTATATAATACATTCATATATACCCCAAATAATTAGATTGGATTGGTAATAATGGATGATCTTTTTAAATTTATACCCTATTATTTGGAGAATAAAATTTTTACTCAATCCATTCACAGAAGTATATAAATCTATTAGTTTAATAAATAAAAAATGTTTAGGAACATAATGGGGGTTTCAAGGAGTTTATATAGTCATGGTTGCCCTAATTAGGCTCTAGAGATGGAGTTAGGGTTGCATAAAGCAACAAAAGTCCCACATAATATACATTATAGGGGAACATACCATATATTGGTAGTCTAGTTTGTGTGTAGGACTAGTTGGTGGAAATAGCTACATGATAAACCTATAATTATATATCTATTTTTTTAGTTGTGTATATCTTTAGAAGGGGAAATTTACATTTCACCCATCAACCCTTGCATATTTGACACATTTTATCCATAATGCAGTATAATTTTAGCTATGTGGGTTCCTCTATTTCTCATCTCCAATGATTTAGTTTGTATCCTCTTTTTTCTAGCATATTCATATTCAATTTGTGGTAATTAATGGCCCATTTTGTGGAAAAAATTCTATATACATTATTTATTCCTGATTGATTCTAAATTTAGAGTTCATTGTATAAATCTAACATTCAATAATTTATGGAAATTTTTCAATTCATTAAAGACACAAATTTTGGCTCCAAAAATGGTCTGATATCATATGACAAGGTCCCTATAAGGATAAGATATGTGGTTACATTAATTTAACATATATTATTCTATTTTTTCAATGTGTTTTATTGGTGGGTTCATGTGAGTTTTGACTTTTCATGAAAATATTTGAACAAAATCATTGATTATGTTTTTTCATTAGTAATTTTTTTCATTTTTACATGAATTGGAGATTGATAATGGTAATTTCATGTGGAATTCATAGTTGGAGAAATATTAATGATATTTATTAGTATCCTTAAATTGCTTAAACACATGTTTCTAGTTTTAAGGGGATTCGTGGACTGAATCAATGGTGTTGAAATGGAATTTCACAACCATTAATAATTGTAATTTATTTACATTTGGGTGGAAATTATTGTAATGGTTAGTGTTCTCTTTCAACGCATTGAAACAAGAAATAAATTTGTATTAAATAAACATAATGGTAATCCCAAAACTAATAAAATAGATAATTATAATCAAACTTTTTTTTGTTGGATAATATAATGTTAGTATAAACAAAGGTAAAAAATTTATGAAATGTGATTTTAAATATCATAATGGAGTGGGATAAAATAGTGGTAATTATTTTGGCTTAATAAAGTTAAAAAGTAAATTCTGATTTATAAATTGAGATAACAATTTTACAATGATAAATTACATTATGATTATTTAATAAATTCTATATAATAATGTGATAGTTTTTGTGTGAATAATTAATGGGGGGAATGATAAAAAGAGTGCTGATATTCATTATAATATATGGTTCTTGGGAATACCAAGATGAGTAAACATTTTTTTTAAAATTATTTATGGGTTTGACATTATAGATGAATTCATAGATTCCATGTATCTAATAATGGAATGTGAATACAATGATAAGTGAATGGACCCTATATGATACATGATCATTGAGAGTAGCAAGGTGATCACTAATATTCCTTATGAATTATAGGATGAGGGCTTAAATTTATTGTGATACAAAATGATAGGTAAATCGTGGATGTGTGCTCATACTCTAATGGTAATATAGAAAGTGCACCTACATTCCATGTGAAAAAATAGTTATAACGAATACTAAGAGGAGATCCCATATTCCATTCAAACTCCATTACAAACTCCATGGTTCCATGTATTAGTTAACAGAAGAATAGTCTTCATGATGTTCTCAGGGACACCTCCACATCAGCCAAAGCAGATATGGTTGATCAGGGTCATGTAAAAAATGATTAACAAGGTCAATACTAATCTCACCTTTCATCATGGATACAAAATAATATTGGTTTTTTATAAAATTAATTTTTATATTGTTTCAGAGAATAATAATATATTTTTTTTATAGAGTACCTTGTAAGGAATAAATTATCTAAATGTTTTTCTTTGGTAACCAGTTGGTGATGTTCTACAGAGTTTTACACACAACCGAATCGGGGAGACATGGAACATCAATACCTGAGCTAACAAATTTCTAGATTGTGTGAATATATTTCTAGAATAGCCAAATGTTAAGTAGTTATTGTTTTCTACCTAGAATGGTTTTGGATGTTGGGTATGAGAAAGACTTAGACCTATTGAGATATTCTTCCACCTTCAAGTTTATTTTATTCATTATTAGTACTTCTTGAGAATAATTTTACAATTAGTATCTTGTTGGGTATGTTTGATATATTCAATAATTATTTAATCTTTTGTTGGCTTATTTTATAGGAACCTTCCATTTTTATTATATTTACAAGATATTTTTTTTAATTTATTTTAAAATATTTAGGTTTTGTACTATTATAATGAGGTAATAATGTCCCCATTGAAACATGATGGGCCTTTACTAGTTTTTGGTAGCCTAGGGAACATGAGGAAGAATTCCTATGTTCTTTTAGAGACATGGTTTGGTTATTGTTTATAGTGAACATGATTAGGGATATCATTTTGTTTTATTAGGGATATTTTTCATTCATTCATGGATATGAACTTTTTAGATATTTTTAATGATATTTTCTCTAGGTGGGAAAGAACCACATATTAGGGACAATGTATGCTTTTATGGATGATAATTCATGTTATTTAATAATATTTTTAAAATTATCATATTTTTAACTTGACTGGGGAAAATTTGCGTGATTTAATTAATTATTGGGATTATTAATCTCATCTAGTGTCATGAGAGGATGTTGTAATTATTTTATCATGCATGGAAAATGGGATTGACATATCATCTACATGTTTTTATATTATTGATATCTATCATGTTTTCACATGTCCCAATTGTATATTTCAAATTCAGGATTATATTTTATGTTAATTTAAATCTTACTACGGAATTAAATAACTGATTGGAGTTAGTTATTTGAAGCTAATAGACCCATTTATATTTTTTTTTCACACACACACACACAAACATATATATATATATATATACGTATCTTTTTATTCAACATGAACAACTACTTGAGAGAGTGTGTGCCAATATGCAAGTATAAATGAATTATTAAAGTGATGGTCATGAATAAATAATGTACCATTATAAAACTATAAATGTTATTTACCTTATAAATTTTGAAAAAAATATAATTTAACACTCCTTGAATAATATAACTAAATGAAAAGGAAATTATTAAAACGAGGTTATTTAGGAAAGATAATTTATTATTTTAAATATATGACTCCTTGGGTTTCAAATGGTTGTCATTAATTAATACAAACTAAATATTGTTAGATCTATTGGGATGTTTTGGATGAATTTTACAAATTTTTATGACCTTAACATATGTATGGGTAGTTTTACTTGTCGAAGAGTTCATGTGGTGAGATCCTTGGGAACATATTGTGAAACCTTTCCAGTTTTGGGTGTGCTATATAGTGGTATGGTGCATGATTTTTCCTTAGTTGGGTTGTGACATTGAGGTTATCAGATGTTTCTTTATACTATTGTTTCTTCTGACCCTTATGATCTTTTTAGGATCCTAAAATGGGTGTCTTAGTTTATAGACTTCATGATGATGATTAGAAAGTTTCTATGGGTGTGTGAGACCTACGGTAAGTAGATTACCATGGCACGATTGATGACATGTGTTTTAGAATTAGCTCTAGAGACTCTCATGTGAGTAGTATGTTATGGGTTCTCTCCTTGTTACCTATTTCTTGTAATTGTTCACACTAATGTCCATCTCATAAGTATGACTTCCCTCATCATACAATCATTGATGTCATTATTCACTTCCATGGCGATCCAAATATCATTAGTTAAATTTTCATACAATATTTTTAGTCATGATTCACCCACATGACCATCTAAGTAGTCAAGGAATACTCCCAATACCATCTTTTTCTATCTCATGAGATATAAATCTTTATCTACTTCATTGTAAAGACATATAGGTCCTACCCATATTGTAGTGAAATCATACATATAAATTCCAAAAAATTATAAAAAATGATATCTAAACCCATGAAATCAAATGAGTATTATTAAAAGGTAAACGTCTCATAACATCTTGAAAATGATAATGGTTTTATAATCATTTCATCAAATGTGTAACCCATGAAAGACAAATTCATTTCTAAAAAAAGATAACGAGTTTCATAAAGACCCTGACATTATGCATTACCCGTTAATAAAAATAATTTTAATGGAACCTTTAGTTAATTTCTTATAAGGGAATGAGTAACATCAATAGATGTCACCTTAGATAGAAAACAATTTTGAAATATCTTTTACAAACATTTGTTGAGGCAAAAATCATTTATTCTATCAAAAAATATTTTAAATATATAAAACCTTTAAAAAATAATTTCTCAAAAATATACCCTGAAAACCTATAAATTGTACATGAAATAATTTTGATAAATTATTCCCTTGAAAGCATAAAAATGCTTCAAAAGATTCTAAAACGCATTCTTTTAGAAAACCGTGGAAATATATAAGTAATGATTGAAAATGTTTGTATTTTTTACAAGGAATCAAATGAGATTATCTTTAAAATGTTTCTAAAAACATTTAATTGAAAATTAATTGAAAACATATAAATAAGTATTAAAAAAATTGATATCAATATTCCTTGTTAAAATATAAAAACATGTTAACAAAATTTTGAAATCAATTTTCCTGGAAAATCAGGTTTCAAAACATTTAATTAAAAATTTTAATTTTAAAAATTAAAAGTATGATTCAAATAAATAATGGTGGTAAAATCCCACCATGTTGTATGAGGTAAAAAGAATATTTATTTTTCACGGTAAAATGGTTAGAAAACTTATTTATTTGGGAAGAAAAAACAATATTCTTTTAGAGTGACTAGTAAATGATAAAAATGGTAATAATTTCATTTAAATATAAATGTAGAATGGTATGATATTCTTGTAAAAAAATTTATGAAACATGGTTTTGAAGGAACAGTTATTTTTAACCCAAGAGTGGGTAAAGATTGGCTATCTAAAAAAACATTCTTAACTATCATCTAGACCAAATTGTGTAATAAATGTTACCAATATATGAATAAATAATTAATAAACATATTATATTAAAATTCTTGAATATTCATGTGTAATGGGTCATAATATTTGATCAGTGTATGCATAAACATAAAAAATCATAAAAGGTGATAAGATTACCTCAATAAACTTTTATAACATGGTAACATGGGTTCATACAATCCATATATGAAAATGAAACTAAATTAAACATAAAATTTCATGAAAACATTTCAATTCCTGATATATCATTTAAAATGGAATTATATATCACTCGAAATAGAATTAATGTGTGTAACAAAACATGACTTTAAAAGAATGAAAATTGAGAGAAAATGTTTTCAACGATTTGGTAGATTTTGAAACATAAATTACATGAATGAAAGATCATATAATTAATATTTTAATATCCATAAATTAAAAAATTAAGATAAATTTAATTCAGTCATGGGTAGTACATACACCACACCAATGGAAAGAGTGGTGAAGATAACATGAATCTTACAGAAATAAAAAGTGAGATTAAATCCTTTTACCTTGTGTCTTAACTCTCTTATTACTATTTCAAACCACCTATATAATAAATATAATTTTCTTATAAGTCATTTATTGAACTATATTATTATATCTAATACAATATAATGTCTTATTATGACCTTATATTACCATATTGTTATCCCTTGTATTTTTTTGATTTCATCATATAATATTCACATTGTTGTTTAAGGGTTCCTTAATCTATTATATTATTGGTACATATACACAAATAATTATTATAGAGTATAAACCATGATATAAATTTAACTTGAATACATTATATATATTTTTAATGAAATTTATAGAATACATATGTATTAAATAGAATGCAGTGTTCATGGAGATGGAAAGTCGTATGTATGCTTGAATGTTGTTTCAATTTTTATTGTTGTATAGAAATAAATAAGGTAAATCTATTATGTATATAAATATATATATATATATATATATATATATATATCATTATCTCAGTAGAAATATTATATCATATATTGTCTCTAAACCCAGACTTAACAAACGCCGTGTAGTGTGTGAACTAATCCCATCACTTTGAGGGGCGGTAGTCCATAGATCCTCAAACGAAATGTTTGTATGAACAGAAAATTGAATGTAAAAAGATATGTGTTTGATAATAAATATAGAAAAAAATGAATAATATATTTCATATATTTCATATATATACAAAGGTTCCATCAAAATTTCCACCATGATAGGTGATATGAAATATTGATCAGTCATAGTTTAGAGAGGCAGTAGTTCATCATGCACATAAATAATATATTTTTTACCCATTAGTTAGATGTGTTTGTAAGTGAATGTAAAAACACTATAATAATATCATACTATATTATTTAGGATATTTTTTTTGTTAAATCGTCGAATAATGATAGTGTTGGGGTAGGTAGAACTAAAATAAAAGAAAGGAGCTTGAGAGAAGTAGATATATCTTGATCTAGTAACTCATTTGTGTTTCTAGAAAAAGGGTTCCTTGGGATACATTTATTTTACAAAATTTAGGATTCATTAAAAGAAGGATTTTATTTAATAGATTATTATTTTATGTGTTTTTTGATCCAATGGGTATGATAGGTGTGAGGTTTTGGGAGAGGGATGGCCTTTTATAGGGATGTAAAAGGACTTGGTTGAAATTTTTCAACAGAAGATATGCGTACACTTGTTCTTACCTAATAAAGTCATTCCAAACCGACCTAAATCAATAATGGAACGTTTATTACATAATTATATCCATAGAATAGGGTTTATACATGTTTCTATATCATTTGGGACCTATTATTAATGATTAGTATCTTATTAAGCTTAATGAGACAATAATCAATATGAATTATTATAATCACTAGAACTATTTATTTAAAAAAAATATGTAAATATAATTAGAATATGAATATTATATTTTTTTAAATTTTTAATGTTAGTTTTTCTAAATTAAAATCATATAATTGAAAAAATTTAGATTAATTCTAATCTCGTAGATGGGACAAAATAATAAGGTTTTAAATTAGAAACATCTTCTAATGATTATTATGTGTTTATATTCAATTTCAAAATGAAATTTATTTTTATGACTTAAATTATAGTAATAGTTTTATTATATTTCTAATATTACATTAAAAGAAATATAAAATATAATTTAACATTTATATTTATTTAAACGGAAATGCAGTTTTTAAACAAAAAGATGTACTTTTGACTATTAAAAAAAATGATGCTTCTAAAAATATACCAAAAAGTAACCATATGATAATTTTGGCATCATTAATTCAGAAATGATGTTTATTTAAAATAATTAAATTTCTAGATACGTATAAAATTAGTATTATTTTATTTAATATAATTAAATTAATTATTTTACCTAGTATATATATAAATCTAAAAACATTACAAAAACATATATGTTTTCTTTTTGATATGCCTAATTTTTATAAAAGCATTATAAAAAAATATTTTTAAATTAGCTTTTAATTTTTGTATCACTATTTCTAATGTATATGATATAGTAGAATCATTTTGAAAAATTATAATATTGTGATGCTTTATAGAAACATGATATGGAATGTAACATACACCAAGTCAGTGTTGTGGGAAGTGGAAGCCTTGTCAGTATTGTGTGTCCCACATTCCCAGTTTGTGCCATGTTAAAGGGGTATTTGGATTAGTGATTATATTTATATATAACAAACTATTTATAGTATCATGTGAAATGTAAAATATCAAAGAGATTAATTAATTAAAAAAAGTCACAAAATCTTGGGGTGTTACATATAGAGTTGTTTCATTGACATTTATTCTTCTTTATCTTCAACTTATTATATCACTTGATACATTCCTTACATTATATGTGAGATGTGTGACAAATTATTCTTATTATTTATAATGAAATTTTTTCAAAAATAAATATATATTATTCATATCTCCCACTTCTACAAACATCACAATTATTTTATAGATGATATTATATTTTAGTAAATCTTATCACAATCGTTGAAAAAATAAAGGTTAAAATTAGATTTTGAAATTAAAATACAATCATTTTACATCCGACATCTATTTTACTATCCCCTTCAATTTTTTGGACACATTTTAATCTCCACTTCAATTTCTTATCCAATGTACAATAACATCTTTTCATCCCTTTGTGCATGACCATGGAATTATAGTAATGAATTCTACTTCATTCACAGTAACTATTTCTTATTAGTAGAAACCATTTCTTTCGTTTCAGAAATAAATAATACCATATTTCATGTTTTATCGATGATACACAAACCAAACCAAATTCTTAATTATTATTTAATAAAAATTTATAAATTATAGAAAACTCATATTAATCCTTCTATTTACATCTCAAAATTCTTCTACATAATGAACATTGTGAGATTTGCAGGAACCATATGCGGAATGGGACAATTCTTATGGGGATTTCTGCTCAACCATATAGTGATTCTAAACATCATATATAAATGTTCCAACCATATTATGTAATTAAAAAACCATATGACGACATATTTAACTTTATTATGACATGTATAAACCTCTTGATTACATGTCTCATCCTTACAACATTGATATCCAAACATTATATATAGATATTATTAACCTCATGAACATATTTTACAATAAAATGTTATCTTAAATTTATAAATATGATATATGGTTGTTTTAACCTTATATGGTTTATATCATAATAATATATTCAACAGTCCCAATCTTATAATAAAAAATGTAATCATACATTTTCTTCATTGAAACTCTAAATCAATGATTTAATTTGATTGATCTAAGAAACACATTCAATAGTTCCACTATGTAAACACATAACATGTGATAAATTATTTTAGGATATTTTGAATAATATTTATATGTTGGAGACTAAATAATCTAAACCATCGTACCAACATAAAAAATCTCCAAAAAATATGTATTGTACACCCAAAATATTTGGTTTTCATCTATTGTCTCTAACATAATTTTAAGAACTAAATTATAAAGTATATAAGAAAAATATATATAATTAAACTAGTAAAATCTAAAAATAAATACAGGCACTCACCCTTAACCCATTGGCCATTAATTACTATCCATAATGGGAATTCATAACATCAAGGAGTGTCATCAAGTATCCTCAGTCAACATATCTTCTGATTTTGATCAAATATACAATTATTTTTCCATCATCACCTCTATGATAATCCCATTTATAAACTATAGGTATACATGAAGAACTACATTCCCTCAAAAGATCTTCCTAACTGGATCTAAAATACACACCAGTAACTCTATAATTAAGATATAACCCCTACAAAATGTCATTGTTATTGATCTCAATCGATTTTAGGATCATATATTATGATATTAAATATATAGAATAATTATTGAATATAAATATATTTAAATTAATCATCAATCGATTGAAAACATTAAAAAATCTCTAGAAAATCCTGAATATTCTCATAAATTGATTCAACTACAATCATTTCATCAACCAAAAATATATTTATTAGTTGATAATAGTAGTGATTTATAATCCTTAAATCAAGATAAAATATTTAATAGTTGATATTGATATGAACATTTTCATTATTGATTTATAGTATAATATTATCGATCATATTCACCAACATTTTTGTCTCAAAATCATGAATAAATATATCATAAAAACATTCAACTCATGAGTATTACCTTAAATAAACATTGGATTCTTCCCACGATCAGTTACCAATAGTATTAACGGCATCTGCTATTCACAGCAAATACCAATGTCTACTAATATATTAGTCAATAAAATTCACGTACTAGAATTCATGTATTAAAATCATTAACTCAAGTCATAACTAGATGGATCTAAAAAATTAGTTACCATTGACACTCAATTTTATTACCATAGAATATAGTTCTGTTAAAATGGGTGCATGAAACCCAAATTTAATTTTTTTTATTAACACTTCTTATATAAATAAAAATCAATATATGATTAATTAATTCCAACATATTTAAAAATGCATTCATAATATATATGGGGTGATGTGCTATGATTATAATCATATTAAAGGTTTAATTCATTTACCATCTATAATGAGAACCTTATTATTCCGTTATTATAATCTTTATTATTTATCATATTGTACAAATAAATCAATATATTTGGAAGAAAAAATAAATTTTAACTACAATGTGCTAGGGGATCATAAAAATTTAAACTTTTTCAGATGGAGTTATCATAAAAACTATAATGTTTTGGGGATCATGAGGCTTCACCCACTAATAATAAAACCACATGTTATGGGTGTCACTATCCATCATTATCTATGAGCATTAACTAGAGTCTCTGAAAAGGTATCATCAACAATTTTTTATATTTAATTATGTACATATATATGATGAATCAAATAATAGTTTATGTTTTTAGCTTGGTTTCATGGATCAAGAGATTTAATGTTTATATGATTCTGATTCAATTAATTATAAAACAAATTATTTTAGTATATTAATAATATGTATATATACATTTAATTTGGATAATAATTACATGAATAAATTAATCAAAATGGTGGATGAAAAAATACATCATATATAATTAAATAATAAGAAATTATGCATCTCTAGTGGTGATATAATGTATTCACCATTAAAAATTATATATCATGAGACAATGATATTAAATTAAAAATATTGTTCTTACAAGATGTCATTGTAACAATGAATAATATTTATCACCTTAATATTAATAATATGTTACTAGATTCCACTTTGGGAAAAATATTATGACTTAATATAGTTGAGAAATATTTATATAGGGTCAGAGACAACATGTAACCAGTGGTCCAACAAACTCTTATTAATTAATGTTTAGGACAATGAGTGATCCTCTATCAGGGGAAGATGAACATTAATATGTAAAAAATATTATTTTAGATTTAGAAAAAATAATATATAATACTAACATTAAAATTTATAAAAATTATAAATTTTACTAAGGAACACTCATGTTAGTTATTTTTTAGGGTTTACATATGATAGTTTTTTAAAGTATAATAGATATTCAATTTTTGATAAATATATATGGGTGTAATAAGATAAGATAATGGATTATATTAATTTATGAGATACCGTGTATTAATATTTGTGATTAAAAATAAAATAAAATTTAAAAATACGATAATTAGATCATAAATGATCCTCTGTGTCAGTTTTATAGTTTATGATTTTAGACAGGATAAATAGAAATTTTGTAAAATTATAACATATATTTAGACCATATTTTTAATATAATTACTAAATAGGTATCCATACCATGAATTTTCTCCCCTAAATTCATTATATTTAGTTATAATGTGATAAATATCATGAATAGTTTGACACATTTCTCATGTATTTCATTCCTCATATTTATATGGTTTTTAAAGCACTAAAATATATTGTGATAGTGCGTGACCATTTTTGAACAAAAAAAGAATCATTAATTGTTTATATGATATTGAGGGTTTTTTGCATTGAAATTTAAAGATAAAATGAAATGGATTGGAGTATATCATTTTAGGACCATGTCATGGCATTTATATATCATAATATATTGTATAAATAAATTCATTTATGTTTAAATATATCTTAATTGACCTATTGATAATTTTAAGAATAGGTTTGAGGGATCTTATATTAAATTATAGATTTTGTCTATAATTATTAATTTATATGTAGTATATCATTCAAGTTAACGTTAATAATTAATATATTACAAGTTTTACAATACAAAATTCAATATTAAATTTTAATTATATTGAAATGTACTGAAATTAATGGACCAAATAATGTATAAATTTCATAAAATTATTTAAAATAATGTTTTTATAAGTTTTTTGTTGTAATATAAATATTAATTAATGATTTGGAGATTTAATGAGGACATAAAAATTTCTGGAACATGCCTATAGGTTGGGGGAGACACATAAAATTGATAAACAAATTTCTCATTAAAAAATGAATTGAATGAGAGGCCATATTGGTTGCACAGCTTCAAAAACACTTGAAACCCAAATAATAATGAGTGGAAGTAAAACATGGATAAATATTATATGGTTTAAGAAAATGATATAGGGTGCTGATTTTATAGGGTGTTACCCCTACAGCAAACCTAAGTTAGATGGAATATTATAAAAAATTCACTAACCTTGGTATATGATGATATTGAATAAATAATTTTTTAATGATACATGAAATCATTTTAAAATCCCATAGGTACACTATTATATTATAAAATTATTTTAATATAATGTTTATGTATTTGACTTATCATGATATTAGACTGTCAAGTTCATGATATGTTTAATGTAATTTAATTAATATTGTCTTAATGATATTTTTTTGATAATTCATTTTAATTAAAATTATGTTACATTATCTATAAATTACCTTTATTTTTAATATTTATATATTTATACAAGCCTATAATATATTATTAAATGGATACACACATCCCATGTTCCACTAACATTTCGGTATGTATTCTTTTTTAAGGATTTATTATTTCACAATGATGTAGTTAAAGGAAAATTTTCATTGTTCTAATATAAAGAAAATAATTTTGAGATAGATAAGAACTATAACTAATGTTGGTGTATGACTCAAGATGTTCCTTTGGGTCTCTATTGACATATCATCAAAATTATAAAAAATAGTATATTGTCTATCATAATCTAGTAATAGTTTTTTCATGAATAATATATTATTTATTTTGTGATTCTTAGGTTTGGGAACATTCACATTGTGTTGTTAAAAATCATTCAATGATAAAATTGTATAAATTCATGTTGAACTATTTCTATTTGTACAAGGATAATTTTTGCAAACCAGTTATATAGAATATTTTTATTAAAAATATGTAGAATAAAATTACATTTTCTATATAAATATATTAATCAAATCTCCATAATATTAATATTACTTTGAAAAACCATCCATAAAACAATTCATAGGAAGTCGTGATAAAATAGACAGACTAATAAGGCTCTAAGAATATTTATAGAGTGTGATTATTAGATTTAGTCAACTACATGTGATAGATACATCATGTGGCCTATTGGAATGAACCTATGGTATTATCATGGTATTGGATAAGGTCAATTTGGATGTTTGTTTAGTTTTTCTTAGATGAAGATTTGAAATGGGATCTCATGTAATGATTAATGGGTTTATAATAGATTCATTTTAATAATTTCTCTATCAAGAGTTCTCAAGGGGTATTTAAAAATATATTTGTATAGGAGATGGATACAATGATGTATAATATAATTTTATATTTGGGATGTGTATTATTTGGTGCATCTTTTTCATAGTGTAGTTACCTATTACATGAAAGAGGTAATGGAATACTTTTAAGGGAACCCCTAATGTTTTCTGCACCTTAGAATCAATAATTTCATTACAATTATAGTATTAAGGATAAAAAAATATATCCTAGCCTACTCAAGTGTTGTACCTGAGTATCCTATTGACATGATATTGGCTAAGAAAAGTTTTTATATAGCAAGGTAGGCTAGAAAATGAATTATTCATGTGTGGAACTGTGAAAACTGGAAAAATAGCATTTAAAGAATACCTTATGGTGGTTAATTCTACGATATGTTGTTTCGATTGTCACACATCAGGTGAAACGTCTTAATATTTAATTAACTAATTTTTCCAAATTAATATATTAATTTAATATATATCATGTTGCACAAAAAAGTGTTTATATTTTAAAGCATGAAGCAAAGATGATCATCAATAACATGAATGATACACAACAACAAAATTCAGTAAACCATCAAATAATAATATTTTATAGATAACCCTTTCATCTTAGACATTAAATAAAAGGGAAATAATTGTATTAATTACTTAATTATATATATATATATAAGAAAATTTAAATTTCAATATGAATTATTTTAAATCACCAATCAATTTTTAGTAATGTAATTTTGTTATTCTAATGTATGTTATCTTAAAAAATGATTTATATTTATTTTTTGGAGAAAATATTTCAAATACTTTATTAATATTTTAGAACAATTATTTAATCAAATGAAGATATTTTTATATTTAAAAATATGGTAATTAATATAAGGTAAAATATTCTCTTTTTTTTGGAAATTATTGATTTTTCAATGAATATTGACAAATACCGATTTGATTAAAAAATCATTTATTTTAAATGAAATAATTAATTTAAATACTCAATTGTTTTTAAAAATTATAGAATAATTATTATTTTTATTAGATCCCCTTACTTAATTTTTAATCAACTTTTTATTTTAAATTACAATATGTTTTTTCAAGATGAATAAAGATTATTCAGAATATTATACTAAATATAATAATGTTTCTCAATTTTAATTAATTAAAATTATCAATAATGATGAATGATTTTATTTAAACATATAAATAATATATCATAAAAATTAAATTGATATTCATAAAATGGTTATTATTAGAAACTGATTAAAAATAAAATCCTCTTGTTATTGGAAAACACCCTTTTTTTAAAACGTGAGTTTTCATCATGTATGTGTGTATTGTTTCAAATTTTATATTTTCAATTTTTGTGAATTAAATCATTTAAAAAATAATACAAAAATGAAATTAGAAAAACATATATTTTCTAATATTTAAAAATTATATTTTAATATCAACAAATAGTTAAAAAGTAAAAATTATTTACCAAGACCATAATATAAATTTCATTATTATTTGTTTAATATAATATAATAAGGGATAAAAATGGACTAAAATTTTTTCAACACCCATTTTATGGAAATATTTCCAACTCATCACTTATAGGTTTGGTAAGAAACAATTTTGGTGCATCTTATCAAGAGAACGTTATGCTGGAATTATGTCCATTAAAAAACACACAATGTGTCCTCATGAAAATTATAAAAATCCACCCACTCTCTTATCATATATACACTTTCAAAACCCATTTTATTGAACAATATCAAATAAATACTCTTAATTTGTTCCCTCTTAGCATCCGCATTATCTTAGTTTTATATAAATATCTTCATTGAAATGTTTACGAGAAAATGAAAAGTTGTTCTTTGAATAAGAGGTAACATCCCTAACTGAGCATTTTATATTATTTATTACTCCACATTTTTAATATATTATTAAACCATTATAATATTATAAATATATTAAATCATATATTCTACGATTTTATAATTTCAATGGAATGTATTTCTTCCATATCATTCTTACTCAAATGGGAAATAGAAACCATCAGTCTTGTGTATGGTATACTACCACCTCACAAATCGATGTAGTTCATTTTCAATCACCATTTATCATGGATACATATTATGATGTATATATGTTTTTTTAAAATAATAATAACTGTATAATTATAATATATCATATAATTTTTTCATTCCACAATAGGAACTATTTTATATCATTTCTCGTGTGTATGTAAAACTACCATCTCCAGAAGCGAGGTGATTTATTGTTCACCTAAACATTACATGGAAGGTAATATAAATAAAATAAAATAATATATGTGAAATTAATGACTATAAATTAATTACAAAAATTTCATTTCTCATCTATATTATTTACTTTCATCCCATTAAAAAAATTACACCACTCATGTGTACGGTGAAATACCATCTCTTGAATAGTTATGGAGTGTTTTTCATTTCTTTTTTATATTTATGGTAATTATGAACTATTTAATGAATAATATTATATATTTATATTATAAATATCCTATTATTTATTTTTTATTGGTGATATATTTTTTTACCTTTTTTATGATCTATCCGAAATGGAGATGGAAATAGTTTTCACGCATATGTATTACCTATAGTGCCACAAAAAATCCCATATACCCACTAATTAGATAACTGAGATAGTATTAACATTTCCTAAAGGGATTGCTTGATCCCCATAGTTTTATGACATGTAATTGGAATCATAAATCATTAATGTTGGATCATTTTTTCCATAAACATAATAGAAACAATATAATTAGGTCAATATGAATGCCTGAAAAAGTCAATAGAGATAATTGTAAAATAAATTAAACATAAATAAATAGCCCAATTTACATCATAAATGAAATAGAAAATGGGATAACCTCCCATGTACCAATGGATAACTCTTCATGACCAAGGAAAAATAACTAGAACAACCACCTTGTGTCACTTTACCCTTGGTCAAACCTAGAAATAGATAATCTACAAACACCCGGAGGTACAGGTATGGAGTGAGCTAATATCCTAGTAGAGTCTCATCAATGGTTCCATAAAATATAACAAGAAATAATTTACTATCTAAATAATTCAATTATAAATAAACAGGAATGTAATTTTATATGTATATTTAAAAAACTTATTATTTACAATTAAAAAGATGTATATAGTTTAATTTTTTTTAATAATTA
Source organism: Viscum album (assembly GCA_963277665.1). Classification (NCBI taxonomy): domain Eukaryota; kingdom Viridiplantae; phylum Streptophyta; class Magnoliopsida; order Santalales; family Viscaceae; genus Viscum; species Viscum album. The sequence goes on from OY728133.1 coordinate 625,798,758, forward strand.
TTTTATATGAAACAAATTATATAAATTTATAAGTTCTATGTGAAATACTTAAAAAATTTAATATATTTCAAATATAAAAAAATGAGATGCATGATCATCTACATATAATTATAATAGTTCTATGCTATGGGAGTCCATCAAACTCAAATAGTGATCATGAGAATATGTTTACACATTCCCCTCTAACACTAGTCAAATACAACCCATCTCTATGAAATTTGGGATGTGAAATGCTACATATTGCATTTAGTGTTGTCAAATGTCAATATTTTGTTGTCCTTTATAACTCAATAACTACATAGGATTTTATTTTCTGTAATAGAAATCAATAATGGGAAATTTAGTTTAGAATTATTTAAAAACCAATCCATCACATTCTTCCATTTCAAATATCGCAATAGCCTTGTATAAAAACCCCCCATGTTTTGAATCAAAAAATACATTTTCAAAGAAAAATCAACAAGGGTTCCATAAAACAATTTTATGAACTTTTTCTCAAATACAACATTGAAATAAATTTCATAAAAGATTTTCTTAATTTAAAATCAATAATTAAAATATCACAATTTTCCCCCAATTTAACAAACACACCCTCAATTGAGGGAATATGGGATTTTCATAATTTTATTCCAAGTTGATTAAATATAAAAATATCAAATTTATATTTTTTTTCAATAAACTAGTTTAAATAAATTTAATTGGAATCATGAAAATTATCCTAAATCCAAAAAAACTATGGTTAATCAAAATTGGGCATAATAATGAACCACCATATTTAGGATCACATAAATCACGAAACCAAAAACATATTAAAGAAATTCCTATGAAGAACATAAAAAAAAGGATATGAGATTCAAATCTAGATTCAAGAATCAAAAAATGAGGGTTAGATCCTCTAATAAAAAGGGGTACAAAAAAACCATAGATATGAATGATGATACAATGGGAGATAGATAACAGGAAGGAGAAACATACAGAGAAGAGATAAAATGTCTTTCTATTATCATAAATCTACTTTTAAAGGTGTTTATAAGGGAAAAAATAGCCTATTTTGATCCTAAAGGGAATAAAAAAATCTGTTATGTAGAATGATCCCATAAAAACAAAAACTTGGGGTTTAAGAATTTAAAATTTTATTTTCTATTTAAAAATTACTTGTAAGAATGGATTCTTTGGTAGTGATGAACAGTTATACAATACATTCTACCTAACCACGTACCACATTTTTCAATGGATCAATGTTTCTACTAGGTTTTTGAATAGTTTCCCAAAATGAAATATATATACAAAATCCCAAATATTTTTTATTTTAAAGATTCCATTGACAGAGGAACCCAGTAATAGATATTTATCCACTTATCATGCACATTAGATAAATATTCAATGAATTTGAAATTTTCACCAGGTAAAACCTTAAATAAACTAAACAAAAAATTATCAAAATAAGGGTTAAATAATAATAAAATATAGTAAAATGTTGTTACATGAACCCTGTAATAGAAACATTTGTTGGCCAGAATTTCCATTAAAGGATTCCATGTCAAAAAATGATATCATTTCTCTCTTACCAGTGCCAACCTCTCCCCAATCATAAAATAATTAGAACTGTAAATCCAAAACACTTATGAAAAATTTATCTTACTCCCATGAAGTACCATGGATTCAGAATCAAGAATTTGTAATAGATGTTCATTCATAGATACATTAGATTCAAAATTAGGATCTATCTAGAGAAATATATGATATTGATTAGAGATATACATTCGAAAATGAGATACATGAATCATGTTGTGTAGAGAATATAGATTTGAATGATTTCATATATGTTAAGAATATTATATATCCTATTCAAAAAAATCAAAATGTACCAAAAATTGACGAGAATGTTTATGTTTCTTGCCAAAACATCAGTGACCCAAATGAGGTGAAACATTCAGAATAACTTGTCATAAACTAAAAATACCAATGTCATGAGAAGAGGATAAATATATTATTTTATACTGGATCTGTATGATAAAAATTATATAATGAATCAGTTGAATTATTTCAGTAGTCTCTTGAACCAAGAATGATCCAACCAAGGAACTTTCACTCTTCTCCAACCATGATAATGGATATTTATAAATCCAAACATTCAAGGCCACAAACGGAGCAGTTATGATAATATAATGGTAACTATGGTATAAATAAAAATCAGAAGTAAAAAATGATCATCCCATTATACACCAATGATGACAATGAAATAATTAATCACATCCTCAGGAATATTTATAACTCATTCTGTTTGGCCATCGGAGTATGGATGGTATGCCATACACAAATAGGCATGAGATATGAGTTCCTCACTATGTCCTTTCAAAATGAGGGAAGTGAACCAGAGATCCCAATCAGAGACAATTTAAGATTGATCATTTTGAAATATAAAAATCACTTTCACATATAAATCACCCAAACCCTCAAATTTGGTTCTGTCATGAATGGGAACATTGTGATATAATTTTTTTAGATGATCCGTCACATCCCATATCACGTAGTTCTTTCAATAGGTTCACAGAATCCCAATCTAGAAATATATAGATGTCTTAAGCCACATCGAGGTATAAATTGGAAGTAGATGACCAAAAAATTAGAAGGTCACTAATTCTCATACATTTCATGTTTTATTATATAACAATGACAGAAAAATTCATTAATGCCCTATCTCATTCAGGGGACACATAATCAATGAAATATTCCATAAAACATATTTTTGGTTTTTATTGGAATTTCCAATTGTTTATTATAGAAATTCCCAATCACATACATATATATTTAAAACATACCATAAAAAATAATATGATATAATAGAATTCTCATCATAAAGAATGAGAATTTAGGAATGGTCTCCCCATAATAAAAATAGTCTATAATGATACTAAAATCATCATCAAGCAATTATTTCTGATAAATCATCTCAATAATAGTGTATTCCAACTAAAAAATAGACATGGAAACCGCCACCCTTAACTTCATTACTCAAATATGAAACTGTGAAAAATTATTCATCACATTTCACTCATTTGATGATTCTTCCACTTCCAAGTTTGGTAGTTTTCTACTGAAATCACAGGAAAAATAATTCCATTTACCTGAGGTATAATGATATCAACATTGAAATTTTATAGGAATTCCACCATAAAAATATGGAAGGGATTCAAATATATTTTAGATATGATATTACTCATGATCAGGTTGTCTAAATACATGGTAAAACATTATTTGAAAAGGTAATGTGTCCATCCATTAATAATATGTATCACAGCTGCAAGATCAGTTCCACTGGTTTCATGATTCGTATCATGTGGAATAAGATGGTGAAATCCATAGGTAAATACAGGTTAACAAATTATAAAAACACAACAAAACATGAACTCGATGCATCATAGAAGACCACATAGCCCTGCCCGACCCTTGGGAGTGTCAAAACCGATTTAGTAGTCAAATTTCATTTTATTTCAACAAATAAATTCTAAAAAAAATTCCCCATAAAACATCACTCCCTTTATAGTTAGAGTAGTAATCATAGAATCCAACATTGAGAAGTCCTTATTGAACTGACAATCATACCCAGCTAATCCTAAGAAGTATCAAATCTCTAAAAAAACATGGTATTTACCATTTCATAAAATCTATAAACATATAAGGATCAAAATATATAACATGTTCCAACACTACATATCCTAAAAAATTATATTCTTGAATAAAAAATCACATTTTAACAATTTTTCATAAATTCAGTGTTTTCTGAATAATTTAAAAAATACTCTTAGATAGCATACATGATCATCCTCAATCATTACAACATCCCCAAATGATACAAGGTTAAATGTCTAAAGATATGACTCATGTCAACAAGGTGCAACTTCCTTTTCTGGAGCATGTCTGATTAAAACTCCATAGTTTAGCGTGCATGGCTTGGAGTAGTGATCATGATGGGTGACATTCTGGAATGTTTCCTTGGGTGTGTGTGAGTGAGGAAAAAGCACACTAGAAAGGACCCGTGTTGGCCTGTGGGGACTATCATTAGTCAGATGACCCGTTCAGGCATGTGGGTGACCCTAGGGTGGGCCCGACATGTCTGCGGGGGAAATTGGTGGTACCTAGTGGGCCCGGACCTGACGACCATGTTAAGGTGGGGACTTTGTGCTGTCATCAGGACCCGGTTTTTTCATTTTTTTTCAGAGGAGGAACCTAGCCTTAAGTGCGGTGCACTGCTTGGGTTGAGATGTAGGGCCCACAATGAGGGCGTTGTACTCTAAAAGGGGGGTAATTGTAACATCCCCAAATGATACAGGGTTAAATAGATAAATGATATGACTCATGTCAACAAGGTGCACCTTCCTTTTCGGGAGCTTGTCTGATTAGAACTCCACAGTTAAGTGTGATTGGCCTGGAGTATTGATCAAGATGGGTGACCTTCTGAGAAGTTTCCCAGGGTGTGGTGAGTGAGGACAAAGCAGACTGGAAAGGACACATGTTGGCTTGTGGGGACTATCATTAGTCAGATGACCTGTTCAGGCATGTGGGTGGACCTTGGGGTGGGCCCCACGTGTCTGCAGGGGCAAATGTTGGTACCTTGTGGGCCAGGACCCGACGACCATGTTAAGGTGGTGTGTTTGTGCTGTCACCTGGACCCGGTTGTTTATTATTTGTCACGACCCGTCCTCGGGGCCCGTTCCGTGACTACCCCAAGCCAGCCTTCCATAGGCCAGGGGCTGGCGACTAGCACCAAAGGCGTAAAACCCGGTTAAATGGGAGGCATTTCCTTTAAATAAGAAAACAAACACCACAGAGTACACAAGCTGAAGCAAACTCTAAGTAAACGGAGTACAAAAGTAATTTCTGGAATGTAAATGGGCCAGAATACAATCCAACTGAAAGTAAAGTACAACCGAAAGAAAATACAACATTTGAAAAGTAAAGCAGCAACTCCGAGCCATCCTCTGGAACTCCCACCTAAGGGTTGGATACAGATAGCCTCCATAGTTCCTTGGTCCGGCCATCCGCTCCGTGTACGTCCCGCCAAGTGGTCCACCTCCGGGTACCGTCCAGCTCCACAAGCTTCCACCTCGATCAGTGCTGTCCGTCGTCTGCATCCAACACCACGTAGTGCAGGTATAGCTCATGAAAGAGTGAGTATACAATACTCATTAGGGACCCCGAGACGTCCAAAGGTCTCTTAGAATCCACGAAGGATAAACCACAATGGAAAGATACAATCACGAAGTATCAACAACACTACTTATGTATATGCCCATACATATACTTAAGTCCATAGTTATAGTTCATCTACAACTTCAAATCACCACGCAGTCCACAAAGGAAAGCACAACCCAGTCCACAAAGGATAGCTCAACTCAGTCCACATAGGAAAAACACAACCCAGTCCACAAAGGATATCTCATCTCAGTCCACACAGGAAAAATACAACATAGTCCACAAAGGAAAGCTCAACTAAGTCCACAAAGGAAAAACACAACCTAGTCCACAAAGGAAAGAAAGTCAACCATATTAATGATAATGATTGAGAATCAAGACTCAGCTCACATTGGTATATTACTTCTTGAAGAAAGGTGGTGGTGATTAGATGTAGCCTCTAAATCATCTCATCTTTCGATCCCACGTAATATCCTAGTATAGAAGTCGTCACTGTCGAACCCATGGAGGATCCAAGTATAGTAGTCATCACTGCTGAACCTACAGAGGATCCAAGTATAGTCGGCAACGTTGCTGAACCCACAGAGGATCCTAGTAATGAAGTCATCATAGTCGAACCCACAGAGGATCCCAATACAGTATACGTCTTCGTCGAACCCGTATATGATCCTAGTACGGTAGTCATCCTCATCGAACCCACTGAGGATCCTAGTACAGTAGTCGTCCTCGTCGAACCCACTGAGGATCCTAGTACGGTAGTCGTCCTCGTCAAACCCAATGAGGATCCTAGAATGGAATTCGTCATCGTCGAACCCACTGAGGATCTTAGTACGGTAGTCGTCCTTGTCGAACCCACTGAGTATCCTTTTATGGAAGTCGTCATCTTTGTCGCAGCTAGCTCTAGGGTTCCCGCACACAACATGCTCAATTCTGGGAGGGTCCGCTGCACGAGCCATGGGGTCGGTACATCAACTGTCATGAAGTAAAATGTTGATGTATCAAAAAGTTTTGTCTCGTCAATAGGAACTCAACGTGACAGACGACACGTCAATCGGACGCCCGGTCTGAGAGTTATTGGCTTTTTCGTCCAGGGGCCCAGTTGGTTTTTAAGCTAAAACAAACCCGACCATACTCCATATGTGTCCAAACCTCGTGCGGAGTAATCCTAAATAACCATCTCACTAAGAAGAAACCAATGAAGTCAACGACACATCAATCGGACGTCCGGGGCTCAAGTTATAAGTGTTTCCGCTCCAAGGGCCACATTGGTTTCGTGTTCAACCAACCCGGCCATACCCAAAGTTCTCGAAAACCATGAGTGTAATATTCTGAAATGACCACCTCGATCCAAGAATCCCAACGCAACTGACAGTGCATCTATCGGAGGTCCGTAGCCCATGTTGTGGGCGTTTGAACGAAACTGTCCAAAAACAGAGGGTTTGGGCCCGGTCCGACCCGGCCCAATACCCCCTGGGTCGGCCGGAACCGGGTCCGGGTCTGGGCCAGTGGGGCGCGGCCTGGCCTGCATGGTCGGCGGCTCGACTCCCAACCGAGTGGGATGCAGGGGGGGGGGGTCTGCCCCACTTGATTGATGAAATGGTTGGCCATTAAGGGCGACATTAATTGAACGTGTGGGACCCGAGGGCTCCCACATCTAGCTGGTGCCAGAGGTCGGCTTGGCCGTCCGCTCCTCTGAACCGTTGCGGCCTGCCCCGGCCGCTACCATTCATAGTGCTCCGGGGCGGCACGATGGCGCCGCGCCCCTCCTCCGTGACCCGCTCTTGGCCGTGGCTTCCATCGGCTTCACCAGCACGGCGCGACGGCACCGCGCTCCTTCACCGCGACCCACTCCGGCCACAGTTCTGTCATTCCCACGCGGTGCGACGACACCACGTCACCTCCATTTCAATCCACGAAGAATATCAACGACAAAAGGGGAGCAGGATCGGCCATGTTTGTGCAGTCTGACCACCTCCTGTTATTTTGATAACAATTGGCCATTAATTTAACAAATAAGTTTGTTAAATAATACTTGAACGAAGAATTGAATGAAGAATTAACCCCTACCTCTTGCTCGTCGCTCGTTGGTGGAGTCGCAGAAGGAAGACGATGAAGACCGTTGTTCGTTGCGTCCGCCACACGTCCCCAATTCCGAGCTTCGTCGGTTCGTTGACGATGTTGCGGAGGATATGTGTCTAGGGAAGGAAGGTCGAAGAAGAATCGTGCGTAATATCATCATTGGCATTCTTCGCGTTCTTCTATGGAGAGGATATGATTTCCCCAAGTGTTGGGTGTCGCGATACTTTACCAGCACTTCATCACTTGGTGAAGCGATGCCAAAACCTTCTCCCAAGCTACCTATATATAGGAGAGGGGGAGAGGTATGTAACCATCGTGGAATTTATGATGGTTCATTTATTTGGAACCTTCTTAAATTCCAAAGACTCTATTACTTAATTTAAGAAGGGGGTTGGCTGAATTAAATTGTGTTGGTGCAATTTAAGAGGTGCATTGGCACAACTTAAGAGGGGAGGATGCCAAGAAGTTTCCTCAACCTAGCCTACATCAATATATATGACACGAATTAATTTTATGTTGACACATGAAATTAATTGACATCAATTAATTTTACGTCGACACATAAAATTAACTGACAGCAATTAATTTCACGTCGACACATAAAATTAACTTACATCAATTAATTTTATGTCAACTCATAAAATTAATTGAGTGAAATTGATTTTACATCGACACATAAAAGTTACTAATGGGGGGGTTGAGAGGTTTCCTCTCCCTCCCCATTAAATGAGAGATTCGGGTGTGGCAGTTCTACCACCAACTACCAAGTGGAGCTTCTAACCACTTTTATATGCACGACAAGTGTTTAACAAAATAAAATAAATTATTCACTTATTTTATTTTATTAACCCACGTAAAACCCCAAAAACTAACTTTCATACACTATCATCCACTATCGAGGTGAAAGTCTTCTTAAGAAAAAACTCGCGTTGCGATTTCAATGGTGCCCTCATATTTCAATTCGATGCACTAGTTCAAAAGATAGAAAAATCCGCTCGTACGTTTACTGAGCGTACCCGAAAAAAAGTTCAGAAAATTATAATCAATCACCCTCAACCCACTGTGGTCAAGGTTAGGCTCTGCCTAGTAGAAACATGACCCAAAAAATTCAACGGTACTATCATATTTTCAATTCGAGTAACCATTTAGGAGTTATGAATTTAAAAATTAATAATTGTCACTTAATTATTTTATTTACGGCCAAAAAGTAACTTTCTATGGTGGCCCACGCTGGCCAATGTTAGAATCTACTTAAAGAAAGCATACCCTCACCAGTTAATCACTGATATCAGATTTCTAATCTGAGTTACCATTTGTGAGTTATAAGCATTTTAAAAATAAAATAACTTTATTTAATTAATTTATTTACAATTTTGCCATTTTCATGTTTTCTTACAGGAGGTCTGCGATGACTAAACTTAAGTCACTCTTAATGTAAAACTGCCATCCTGAGCATAACGGTGCCCTCAGATTTCTGATCCGAGTAACAGTTTATGAGTTATTCCACTTTTTCATGAAAACTGCTTACGTGCATTAATTTAAGCTTAACAAAACTTTAGAAAATTAATCCAGGCACACCAGGCCTCAGAATCTGCTTCCTTTAGAAACTGCGTACTAAAAAAATTCCGAAGAATTTAAGAAAAAAATTTCCTTGAAACTTACGTGTCTTTACATTACTCCCACCTCAGGGCATTACGTCCTCGTAAAGCTACATCACGAACTAGGGAAACTAAAGGATGTACTGAGCACGCATCTGAGCCGACTGCTCCTAAGTGCTCTTCTGGAGGTTTTCGTGATGCCAGCGAATGAGCACCATGGGAATCGATCATCCACACAGGACCCGCTCATGTCGATCCTCAATCTCCACTGGAACCTTCGTGAAAGTCGCTCCATCATCAATGTCTAACTCCTTGTGGTTCATGATGTGGGATGGGTCATGGAAACATCCCCTTTGCTGATATATGTGGAAAACGTCATGCACCCGGTGAAAATAAGGTGGAACGGCCAAGTGGTAAGCCACCTCGGCTACATTCTACAAGAGCTGCTAAGATTTCTCCTTTGCCGAAAAGGGAAATCTGGTATCATCCCCTGGATGAACCACATTATTTTCCTAATACATTCAATCCTGACATGAACAGTACAACCCATGTCATGGATGACGTCGTAAGGCCTCGACGCTAATACCACGAGATCTAACCGTTACTCTCTCCTCCAAGGGTTGAGTCACACTGTCGGCATCAGTGTGTGGTTACTGGGTCTCCTCCGGTAGGAATATCACAAGTGAGGGTCATGTCAACAGTCTTAACCGGAACCCCATAGTATCAACCATACAAAAGTAAAGGATAATAAACGTCACAAAGAAAGGTGTATTTTATTACTGCAGCTCCATGTACAAAGTCACATGACAACCACAAACAACAACAACACGGAAACTAGTAGCACCAGGAACAAATGACTCCATGCCTAGAACTAGTCCCACTCCAGTCCACCAGATTCTGGAGCTCCATAGTTGTATGCTCCAGCTGCCTGAAGCTGTTCTCTCCCACGTCCACCAGTTCCCTATGGTCGGGGTGGTCTTCTTGGTGGTGGTGGTGGTAGGGCCTCGAAGCGTTTCCCACCACCCACTGCTCGGCCAGCTCCTCTGCCTCGTCCGCTTGTTCCCAGCGGACCGCCACGGTCGAACCTCTGCCTAGAAGGTCCCTCTACCGCCCGCTGCGCATCTGCAGGGTGGGTCGGGCAGTCTCGAGCCATGTGACCCTACCCACCGCTTGCATAGCATTGTCTGTTCCTCGTATGGCTAGCTCTGTTTTGTTTTCCCTGCACAACCAAACCTATTTCTTGAGATTGCTCATCTGATGGTCTGGCATGCTTGGTCCTCTGTGTTATCTGTCTACTACCGGCTATAGAAGACTCCGCTGAGGGTTTTCCTATGGAGGGTCTCGCCGCTGGTGACTACTCAATGAGAAAAATCTCCACTAGAAAGGCTCTCTCCAGTAGCCCTGCCTATGTCGGGATGTTGAGGGAGATCATCGTAGCCTGGATATCATGCATCAGTCCCTTCTCAAAGGTCTGGGCCCTAAAGAATGGGTATCGTACCATATCTGTGGAGTAGTACGAGAGGTCAGTAAATCTCGCTGAGTATTGGGCTACTATCATGCTACCCTTTCGCAGCTGTAGTAGCTCCGGAATGCACACTGCATAGAGGGTGGATGGAACAAACTCTGAGTGGAAGAGGCTCTCGAAGTCCATCCATAGAAGAGATGACTTGTCGTGCACCTCGAGCATTAGGCTCCACCATATACCTGCTGCAGCATGCAGGAGACTCCCCATAAGGATCACCATGAGGATCACCATGAGGTCAGCTGGTGTCCCTATTAATATGAAGACACAAACAACAGTCTCCATCCAATCCTCGGCTGCCTGAGGGTCCATCTCCCCACAGAACCTAGGCGGTCTCTAGCACTGAAACATGTTCAGTGCACTAAGGCGACATGCACTCTCAACTGTTGGGGCTGGTGGCATCAGTGGCTCAGCAGGTAGAGGTACCGGCGGTGCCTCCCATGTAATGGGGCCCTGCACCAAGGCCTCGTCTCTTGGTTTGATTCCATCTCACACAATGATTGGAACCCTAGATGGCTACCATTTTGTTTCCATCCTGAAATGAAACAGGTGCGCCACGGTCAATACAGTATACCTAGTGAGATGACACAAAGTAATCACAAATAAAACTTTTGAAACACACATGAAATCAATGTTTTCGTGTATTGAGTTGGAAATCAGGAGTCAGGGTCCTGATGTATGGATACGTCGACCGCCGCACCAACACTAGACTCCCTGGACTGATAACCACACACATTAATCTAAAAATTATTTCTTTACAGAGAATAAATTATCAGAGTCCTATGTTCTGCGGTAGAACCGACTCCTCTGATACCAATTTGTCACGACCTGTCCTCGGGGCCCGTGCCGTGACTACCCCAATCCCGCCTCCCATAGGCCAGGGGATGACGACTAGCACCAAAGGCATAAATCCTAGTAAAAGGGTATGTATTGCCTTTAAATAAGAAAAGAAACACCATAGAGTAAACAAGATGAAGAAAACTCTATGTAAACTGAGTACAAAATTAAGTGCTGGAAATTAAATGGGCCAGAATACAAACCCAACTGAAAGTAATGTACAGCCGAAATAAAATACAGCAGTAGAAAAGTAAAGCAGCAACTCTGAGACACCCTCCGGAACTCCCACCTAAAGGTTGGGTACAGATATCCTCCACAGCTCCTTGGTCTGGCCGTCCGCTCCGTGTACGTCCCGCCAAATGGTTCACCTCCGGATACCATCCATCTCCACAATCTTCCACCTCGATCAGTTCTCTCTATCATCTGCATCCAACACCACGTAGTGCGGGAATAGCCCGTGCAGGGGTGAGTATACGATACTCAGTAGGGACCCCGAGACCCCCGAAGGTCTCTCAGAATCCACGAAGGATAAACCACAAAGGAAAGATACAATCACGAAGTATCAATAACACTACTTAGGTATATGCCCATACATATACCTAAGTCCTTAGTTACAGTTCGTCTCCAAATTCCAAGCACCACACAATCCATAAAGGAAAGCACAACCCAGTCCACAAAGGATAGCTCAACTCAGTCCACACATGAAAAACACAACCCAATCCACAACGGATAGCTCAACTCAGTCCACACAGGAAAAACACATCCCAGTCCAGAAAGGAAAGCTCAACTCAGTCCACACAGGAAAAACACAACCCAGTCCACAAAGGAAAGAAAGTCAACCATATCAATGATATTGATTGAGAATCAAGACTCAGCTCACACATGTATACTACTTCTTGAAGAGAGGTCGAGGAGATTAGATGTAGCCTTGAAATCATCTCCTCTTAAAATCCCACGTAGGATCCTAGTACAGAAGTCGTCACTTCTGAACCCACGGAGGATCCAAGTATAGTAGTCATCGTTGCCAAACCCACGGAGGATCCAAGTATAGTTGACAACGCTGCTGAACCCACAGAGGATCCTAGTACAGAATTCATCGTCGTCGGAACCACGAAGGATCCCAGCACGGTAGACTTTGTTGTCGAACACACGGAGGATCCCAGTACGGTAGATGGCTTCATCAAACCCACAAATGATCCTAGTACGGTAGTCGTCCTCGTCGAACCCACTTTGGATCCTAGTACGGTAGTCGTCCTCGTCAAACCCACTGAGGATCCTAGTACCGTATTCGTCCTCATCGAACCCACTGAGGATCCTAGTACGGTAGTCTTCCTCATCGAACCCACTGAGGATCTTAGTACGGTAGGCGTCCTCATCGAACCCACTGAGAATCCTTGTACAGAAGTCATCATCTTCGTCGCAGCCAGCTCTAGGGTTCCCGCACAGAGAATTCTCGATTCCGGGAGGGCCCTCTCCACGAGCCAAGAGGTCGATACATCAAATGTCATGGTGTCCAATGTTGATGTATCAAAAAGTTCCGTCTCGTTAATAGAAACTCAACATGACAAACAGCGCGTCAATCAGATGCCTGGTCTGAGAGTTATTGGCTTTTTCGTCCCACATGCCCGGTTGGTTTTTAAGCTAAAGACAACCCAACCATACTCCAGCTATGTCCAAACCTCAAGCGGAGTATTTTAAAACAACCATCTCACTAGGAGGAATCCAATGAAGTTGACGGCACATCAATCGGACGTTCGGGGCTCAAGTTATAAGCGTTTCTGCTCTGAGGGCCAGGTTGGTTTCTTGTTCGAACCTACCCGGTCGTACGCAAAGTTCTCTGAAGCCTTGAGTGTAATAAACCGAAACGACCATCTCGAGCCAAGGATCACAATGGAACAGAAAATGCGTCGATCGGAGGTCAGATCTTGTCTGCGGCTTCATTCAGCTTCACCGGCGCGACACGACGACACCGCGCTCCTTCCCCGCGGCCCGCTCCGGCCGCGGTTCTCTCATTCCCACATGGTGCGACGGCACCGCGTCACCTCCATTTCAATCCATAAAGAAGATCAACAACAAATGAGGAGGATGATCAACCATGTTTGTGCGGTCCGACCTCCTCCCATTATTTTGATAACAATCAGCCAATCATTTAACAATGAAGTTCGTTAAATAATACTTGAATGAATAATTGAACGAAGAATTAACCCCTACCTCTTGCTCGTCGCTCGTTGGCGAAGTCGCGGAAAGAAGACGATGAAGACCGTCATTCGTCGCATCCGCCACACATCCCCAATTCCTAGCTTCTTCGGTTCGTTGTTGATGATGTGGTGGATAGGTGTCTGAGGAAGGAAGGTCGAAGAAGAATCGTGTGGAAGATCGTCATTGGCGTTCTTCGCGTTCTTAATTGGAGAGGATATGATTTCCCCAAGTGGTGGGAATTGAGATACTTTACCAGTGCTTCGTCTCATGGTGAATCCATCCCAAAACCTTCTCCCAAGCTCCCTATATATAGGAGAGGGGGAGAGGTATGTAACCGTCATGGAATTTATGACGGTTCATTTATTTGGAACCTTCCTAAATTCCAACGATGCGGTTACTTATTTTAAGAAGGTGGTTGGGTGAATTAAATTGTGTTGGCGCAATTTAAGAGGTGCGTTGGCACAACTTAAAAGGGGAGGATGCCAAGAAGTTTCCCCCACATAGCCTTCATCAAAACATATGACATGAATTAATTTTATGTTGACACATAATGCTAATTGACAGCAATTAATTTCACGTTGACAAATAAAATTAACTCAAATCAATTAATTTCACACTGTCACGTAAAATTAACTGACAGCAATTAATTTTATATCAACTCATAAAATTAATTGAGTGCAATTATTTTTACGTAGACACATAAAATTAACTGATGGGGGGTTGAGAGGTTTCCTCTCCCTCCCTATTAAATGGGAGGTTAGGGTGTGGCAGTTCCACCACCAACTACCAAGTGGAGCTTCTAACCACTTTTATTTGTCCGAAAAGTGTTTTAAAAAATAAAATAAATTATTCACTTATTTTATTTTCATAACCCATGTAAAACCCCAAAAACTAAATTTCATACCCAATCATCCGCCGTCGAGGTGAAAGTATTCTTAAGCGAAAACCCACTTTGCGAGTTCAATGGTACCCTCATATTTCAATTCGTAGCACCGGTTTAAAAGATAGACAAATCCACTCGTACGTTTACTGAAAGTACCTGAAAAAAAGTTCGAAAAATTATTATCAATCACCCTCGACCCACTGCGGTCAAGGTCTGGCTCTGCCTAGGAAAAAAATGCCCCCAAGAACTCAATGGTACTCTTGGATTTTCAATTTATGTTCCTGTTTAGAAGTTATGAATTTTACAAAAAAAATAATTGTCACATCATTATTTTATTTACGGCCAAAAAGTAACTTTCTCAGGTGGCCCGTACCTGCCAAAGGTAGTATCTGCTTTAAGAAAGCATACCCTAATGAGTTCAATAGTGGTCTTGGATTTTTAATCCGAGTTACCGTTTGTGAGTTATAAGAATTTTAAAAATAAAATAACTTAATTTAATTATTTTATTTTTGATTATGCCATTTTCAGGTTTTCTCACAGGAGGCCTGCGCCGACTAAACATAAGTCACCCCTAGGGTAAACATGCCATAATGAGCATAATGGTGCCCTCGGATTTCTGATCTGAGTAACTGTTTAAGAGTTATTCCACTTTTTCAGGAAAACTTCTTACGCACGTTAATTTAAGATTAACAAAACTTCGGAATATTATTCTGGGCACACCGGGCCTCGGAATCATGTGCCGTCAGGAACTGCGTAGTCATTAAATTCCAAAGTATTTTAGAAAAAAAATTCCTTGAAATTTACAGGTCTTTACAATCATAGTGTAAATAAAAATTACATCAACATAGACAACCTCAAATGTATCAAGATACTCATGGAAAATACTTTTCATTAAATTCTATAATATTTCATGGTGATTTTTTTTTCCAAATTGAGTGGAAATGTACAAATTATGAATATAGTTACTTCAAAAGGTGGTTTTTTGAATTCTATATCCCATTATTATCAACTTATTGAAAAAATATCGATAATATGTCTACGATGACTAGTTTTCTCTTTTTTGTTGATTAAACAGATCATCAATTTGTAAAAATGTGTACTTTTCCTTTACCATATATATATTTGTTTTTAGTAATAGACAAAATGGGAAAGTGACCCCTCAAATTTCATATCAAGGAGAACCATTTCTACCTAATCTCACAAACTCATGAATTTAAATCATTTCACTATAAGATAATACAACTGGGTATTGAAATATTTCATTTCTATTAATTCCTTGAGGTTAGAGGAAATAGAAATTGGTTGAATAATAGGCCCCAAAATAATAGAGAACTTTACCTCTCGAAACAATTGAAATCCAGATAATTGTAAAGGGGAAGTGTCAAGAAACACAATGAAAACTAAACGGAGATCATAGCTCAATGATTCTATCTCTAAATAAATAGAAAACACAAATATTATTTACCATAATGATGAATAATATGTTCCAATTATTCTTGATCACATGTTCCATTTTAATTAATTGATCTAATGCACACCTTCAGGAACAGTGAATGAGACTTGTGAAATATAAAAATCAATCTAGGATTTATTAGCAATAATAAAATTCATCCATAATATTAAGTCATAAATTTTCATTTAAAGAACTATGAAATCCCAAGAAATATCAACATCTGATAAAGTGAAAGTTCAAGTTCTTCTATAATGATCATCTCATCTCATTGTCCCAAGGGGTGTAGTAATAACCGTCACATAACATAAATGATTTATATGTGGATATTGATGATGTAGAATACAAGATTCAATAAATTAATGAGAAGGACACATATCAAATAAACATTTCAGTAATGAAGAATCTATAGTTAGGGTACCTCTCAAAATTGATGTACCCATATTTGCTTCTTCTATAGACTCTTCAACATTATGAGGAACCATTATTAAATATTCATATGGTAAGAACACATTTTTTTTGTGAAGAATCATATTATAATACAATTTTAAATGATATTGATGATCCCGTGTGACTACATGAAGTAGAAAATACAAGGAATAACTTATGCATGAGACCTAAGTGTTCTTGGAATCCACATATCTTCGTCATCTCAGTGAATGTGCTCTTAAAATTCCATGTCTTTACACCCATTTAGTAAATCAAAGGGCCTCAACCCTGAAATAAAGGAGGTATAGAAAAACCAATTTTCAAGAACCACAATGAGAATACTCATGAATTTCTTTTCAATTATAGAAATTTAAAATGACAATAGGAGAAAAATAAACTCCCATCAACCCTGACTTTTCATAAAGGTCTATTCTGACCATCAGTGCTATATCCAACATAAAAACATAAGAAGGAATATTCAACAAGAAAAAATGAGAATGAATATTATATCAATGTCCAATATTGACCCATAAAATATTACTCTTATAATTTTATATAATAATGGATTAAAAATTCACAAGATCATAAAATGGTTTTCCTACTCTTTCACATCACTTTCAACCTGGTGGAGTTTTAAAAATCAAAATCCTTGGAAAACACCATAAACAATTAATAGAAATGGAATATAAATGTTGTATTGAAATTATTATACTAAAACCTCTAATAATTCTTCTTCATACACTTTATACACCACAATATCTAACTAGGTTCCTCAAGAAAGAAGGTGGAATAACTCACCTTATTTCATTAGGTGACTCTAAAAACTCAAACAAACTTTCAATCTCGCTCAACAATTTCACACGAACTTATGGATAATTTGACACTGCAATTTTAGTAGATTATGGATTAGTAAATAATATGAAAAATTATTGAAAATATACTTTAGTGGATCCACATCTCGATCCTAAAAAATAAATAATGTTGGTGCCTAGTGGAGACCATAAACAGTATGCATAATCACCTCATTTAGACTCAGGTCCACTAGAGGATTTTCCCACAACATTTCATTAATAACATCCTCGTATATCTATTTAAAACATATTATCATAGGAATGAAAGTACAAATCATCAGTATATGAAATTAATTAAAAAAAATTACACTCAAATAATGAATCATGGGACGATAATCCCGATAGATAGACAAAAAAGTTATCAATATAAATTCACCAAATTATTATTAGGAAAAATACTACAAATAATCCTCATGAATTCATTCCTTAAAAACCCCTTGGTGACTTAAGTAATATTATCATGATATCTGGATGGGAACTCCGTCATAATCACCTATTAAGACAAGACAAGAACGCACAACTGTATACTGACTTCAATTAAAGAATATCAGCCTAGAGATTTTATAAAACATTATTACAAACTACCACAGATACCCCAATAACATCATTACAAAGATGATCTTGTCAAATTATGAAGGGTATCCCTGATAAAAATGGGTTCCAAACTACCACCTTACATTGTATATCATGAATTATATAATGAATTTCCTATAAACCGAACTGAAGAAATATAAACAAGTCTATATGCATTCTAGAAAAACTCCATATAGAGAAATGTACAAGTCAAATAGGCATAAATAGGCTGAATTAAAACCACATTGTTATAAGAAATGTGATAAAACCCATGTCTCAATGGAAAAATAACTCCATGATTACAGATAAATAGCAAGAAAAAATTTATTGTGGCTCTTTACCCTTGCTCAAACCTTAATTGAGATAATCAACAATCACATGAAAAAATTGGTAGTCTGCGATCTAAGACCATAGTAGGGTATCACAATGGATTTACATAAAATATTCCAACATCTAATTAACAAGAAATATTTCATTTTAAAATAAACATGCATGGAATTTCAAAATAATATTTAAAAAATTCATTCACTAAATTTTCAATATTGGAAATTCTTTAAAAAATTGCATAATAATCATTTTATGTTAAAAAATATATATAAATTTCGATGGAAAATTTTAATAGTTTATTAAAAATAATATAATATTTTTCTACTTTCTAAAAATGAGAAACATGTCTAATTTCCAAATAGTATGGTAGTTCTAGTTTATGGGTATCCCTTACACACAAATTTGTATCATGAAAAAATGTGTATGCGCATCCCTCATAGACTGGTTAAAGAGGGAACATCACAATACCATAGGTGTATGACTTAATGAATAATTATTTCTAGTGTTGTAAATATTCAATACGATGTTGTTTATAATACGTCACTAACAACAACAGATTTCATTTTATCTAGTAAAATTAAATTATGTGATATATATTTTAAAACTGCTTAATAAAGTTCATCTAAATTTTCCATTTCAAATATTGAAATCCCTTTTTAAGACCTAACATAGGATGTTTAAAAAAAATCATTTTTCCAGTATAAATCCACCATGTTTCCTATTAACCCATTTTAATATATATTTCACAATACAACATTAAAATCAATTTCATAATTTGTAATCAAGAATTTAAATTTCAAAAATCCCCATCAAATTTATCATCCAAACCCAATTCAATGGATTTGGGGAGGGGTTCCAATTTTATTCCAAATCAAAAAAAAATCATCAATTTAGTGGATTTGTGTTTTTCAAAAACCAATTTAATAAAATACAAATGAAATCATGAAATTGAATCAAAATCAAGAAATTTAGGGTTAATCAAAATATCCCATAATAAAGGAACCACCTATATCATGATCATAGAAATTATGAAACCTGATTCTCTAATTAGGAAAATCAAATGAAGAATGTTAGTAATGGGAATTAACGAATCAAACCATGATTAATGATCTAAACAATGGATGTTCGATCATCTAATAAAACATAAATCTTAAAACCCATATCGTGGAAATATGATAGAATAAAAGAAGGAGAATGGGAAGATATGTCATACTATGAAGAGATCAAATAATATTCTACTAATAGAGATCTTCTTTTGGGAGGATGTGTATAGTAAAAACCACATCTTGGGTCCCTCAATGTGAGAATAAATTTTAATTAGGTAAAATGATCCCATTTTGAACATAAACAAGGGGTTCCATTATTTTAAAATTTATTTTCATATTAAAATTTCCCCTTATACATGGTTTCTTATGTATTGATGGATGGATAGAAAAAACCATTCCCCCTAATTTTGTAGCCCATTTTTCCAAGAATAAAGTTTTAAACTCGGTAAGAGGAATGCTTTTTCAAACAATGTGTTAGCCGTGAAAACCCCCACCAGTTGACTTTCTTTATTTCCATTGAGAGGACACACATTTTGGGAAAACCTTGATCTAATAGTGTACAGCCCAATAACTATCAATTTTATCCATATTTTCACTTGAAACTATAATAATTTAAACTCAACGAATCCATGATAAAAAAAGGGGTTTAAAATACTAGAAAATAGTTATAAGGAATTACATATATTCTCCATGAATTGTGTAATTTTATTATATCTTTAATTGTAATGGATTAACAAAAATTCATAAATAATTAATATATATGATATTTCTATCTTGATTAACATTATTAAAAAATTTCAACCATGATTAATGTATCATGGGAAAAAACCCCAATCCAAAACATACATGAAAAACGATATAGTTCTTACATGAATGATAAAAAAACAAGAACTATTATTAAATGAGTAACAAAATCGGATAATTATATAATATCTGGTATGATAAATATGAATATATTTCTATTATTTATTTTAAATATATATATATATATGATCATATTTTGGTGTTTCATATTTATTAGGGAATTCAAGACTTTAAGCTAGGTATTTTTGTATCAGTTTTTAGTTCTATAAGACATATTGGAAATTCACCAATTTTTATTTTATATAGTGTATATACTACCCATGAATGTAAATTATGACTATTATCCTAAAAATAATTTTTACGTTCCAATCTATTTTAGGATGTATCTTTTTATATTGTTTACAGTCCAAAGTAAACAAAGTGGAAATGGATTTGTTATCAATTTTTTTCATTGAGACATATGTTTTTTTATGAACAAATACTATTTTATGAGTTGTTATTAAATTCAATGTAATATTTAATATCCTGAAAATATTCATTATAATGATATTTTATGTTCTATATAATTTTATTACTTCATGGGGATTATAATTCAATGCCACCAAAACGGTAAATATTTTTATGTTATAATCACATCATTTACCGTGACTGTTTCTGATTATGTTTTTGAAATTAAAAACATTAGATCCATATCTCAATAAAATCATCATATTTATTCTCATATAGTTACATCATGAAAATAATGGTTTTCCATTCACTTTCCTCTCTATATGCACTCAGGTTTTTAAAAAATTATTATAGGATAAATCTTCTTTATTTCACTCTTTGGTAAAAAAAATTTTTCCCTTACAAGACTTTTATTTCTATAAGATTAATCAATAATTTATTAAAATTATTTATAATTACTTATTAATTATATTTTTTACAATTTTTTACTATTAATTATTTTTATAATTTAGTTTTCATTTCACTATCCAAATAGTACCTGTTAGGAATTTTCAAAAAAAAATGAGAAAGGTAACTTTGTTTTAATTTGAATGATATGAATATAAATTATCACCGTCCTGAAAATTCAATATTTTAAAACATAAATTATATGTTTAAAATTTTATTATCAAAGAAAAGAATTTTGAAAATAATTTATGTTTAAAAATTTTGTTTCATGTGAAAATTATATTTTCCTCAAGAATTGTTTTTAAATGATATTTATAGATTATATTTAATAAAAATGCATTCGAAAATATTTTGTGTTTTAATTTTTCTTCAGGTGGTAATGATATTTTCCTCACTAATTTTATTTTTAAATATTCATATATATATTTTTGGGAGAAAAGGATACATAAAATGTTTAGTGAATTAAAATTTTTTCTTCCGGGGGAATGAATATTTTATTCATGATGTGTTTCATGTTATCGTTATGAATTATTTTCCTTCTGTGATGACATCCTTTTAAATTATATAATATTTAATAGAGATATGATCTTAAATCCATTTTTATTATTAAAATTGAATGTTTTATTTTTTTTATGAATATTTTTTATAAAACCTTATCATTTTCTATTATTTTTTATAAGATGAAATAATGAATGAATTATGAAAATAGTTTCATTTCCATGGGTTAAGCTATTTTTATATGATTATCAAATATGTTTCATTTTAACAACTTATAATTAAATTTTTTTGAATCCAATTTCTTTTAATGGGTTATAATATTATAATTTCTTAGGATATTAGTAAAACATATTTATGATTTTAATTATAATATGGGTGGGACCAATATCTCCATACAATGTATTAGGTACAAATATAAATATAAGAAGATATATATAATGTAAATGTGTAGTGATCCCTGTCTAGTATGGTATTTAGTCCTCTATGTTGGAATTTTGAGTGAATATTGATTTCTACCATTGTTTCTTGTGTGGAACCCTTCCATTATAATAACCTTATAAATTATTATTTACTATTATAGAAATTATTCATTTTGATTATGTGTATTCCAAAATTCCATGATCTAATTCAAATATCATGCTCTCATGATCTCATGGATCATGTTATTTAATTCTTATGTGTTTCATGTGTTGTAAACTCTCAATATTTTTAAAATGTCACATGATTATGATCGTTGATTTCATTTTTTTGTTTTCAAATTTTATTATCATGTTATCAAATAATTATTCTCATATCAAGTTATGCGATCATTGATATATAAATTTCATTCCATTAATAGGAATTCAAGCTCAAAATTTCTTATGATTCCTTTCCCTAGGTTATGAAGAGTGATTTTAAGTAGGTAATGTTTGTTAAGAGGTCAAAATGGGATGATCTATTTGGGAGATGTTAAAGATCATTCACTAAATTAGTAGATTTGACATATTGTCTCCTTTAAAACTAAACTATTTCGATCATAATGAATATGTTTGTGTAATGTGTTGAGTATTAATCTAAAAATATATATAATATATATATGGAATTATGAATCCTTATAATTGGTACAAGAGGTTATTTTTAGTAATTATTTGGAAACTAGAATGTGAAAAATAGTAGTGAGAATGGTAATAAAAATATTAAGCATAATAGAACATTCTATGTTATCTAAAATAAAGGATAGTGTTTTTAAGATAAATATATCTATATATGGAAACTAAAAGTGCGTGTGGTTTTATCATAGAAATATCTAGTTGAAAAAACTCTATAATAGGCATGTTGGTCTTGAATCGAGCATTACATAGAACATAAAAATGGATTTTACTATTCACATGGATTGACACTCTGTATGGATATTCCTTATTTAATTAAATTTTATTTATGATCAATCATGAAGGATTCAACAATATGATGATCTTGAATTTACTAGGACAAACCTACAGTGTTATATATTTAAAATATGTTTCCTTTATTTAGACATCCAATAATAAAAAAATTTAGACTATGTGGTTTCCCACTATGATTTGTGTCACAGGAAATATACTTTTTAGTTTTATTTAATGGTGTAAACTAGGAATAAGGAGGATAACATTGAATGTGATATAAAATATTCTAATGATTACCCAAATGTGATAATGAATGGAGTGTTGGATACTATTATTAAACATACCTAATTATCACACTATATGATTAACAATGTGCACCTTATACAACACTTGATCTTTCCATAGTATATAAATATAGAGTTTGATGATTTTTTGTGTAGTTGGGACCATAAATAAAATTTCATTATTTTTATTATGTTTTGAGAAAGTGGGATGAGGCCCTCTAGGAAATGTATGAGGGTAAAGTGAAATTTTTGTGTGTGGATGATATGGAAAATAATAAAGAAATTAAATAGGGGAAATGAAATGTTAGTTTAAAATAATGGATGAGTATAATGGTCTCCCAAAGGTATCATTTATTGTTGAATGTTTCAACTGTGGAAGGTATGGGAACTATAAAAATTAGTAACCTATGTAGAACTATTATAAAGATAGTCATCAATTTTTACGAGTACTATTTTTTTGTTCGTGATGAAGAGGAGACTAATTTAAAATGAATGGAATTAGGTATTAAGTAATTAGATGATAAATCCTAGTTAATATCTTCATGATGAGGTGGAATAGTTGATTTTTTTATGTATTTTAATTTCATAATTATGTTATAAGAAGAAGAATATATATATAGTCTGATTATATATGTTTTAGATTAATGATTTTCAAAAATATGATTAATTTCACTAATGAACTACATAATTGATTTAAGGTCATGGAGATTTTTATTGAAAACAGTTGATTATGGGATGATAAGCCTTAATGTTTTCCTCGTGTTAAAATATGATTCATTTAGAAAAATAGATGATTTTTATGGAAATAACAAATTTTGTATTATTGATTTATTGGGAATTGATTAGTGATTTGGCAAAAAAGTGGTGGAGTTTATTGAATTTTGGATTCATGGTATATATAAAATAGTTTATGGGTTTATTTAAGAAATTATAAGATTTTATATTTTTGAAATCATGGTTGTTTTCATAATGGTATTATGTTAATTATGGAAGTTATTATATTTTAGAACAATACATGACCACAGTATTCACATATTTGATATCTAACAGTTAAGGGAATATTTATGATAGTTGGGTGATTATTGTTAAGTATACATTGGAAATTAGTTACCTTCATCGAATTTAAATTCTAAATTTTGGAATGGTATTATGGTTAATGATTATTTAATGGTTTTTGTTAAACCATCGATTAGGTTTTTTATATTAATGGTCAATATCATTGTAGGATGGATTATAAATATTGGATTAATTCTGAAAACCATTTTTTTATGTTAAATAATTATATAAGGAATGACTTATCATTTTTTATTGAATTTATCATCCATTGGTGATTCTAGAATAAAAAATTTATCTTAATTTCTCATAGTGAGGCATGATTTATAAATTAAGAAAGGCACAACCATATGATGATATTATGGTTTTGAAATTGAAAAAACCATGTAAGTATAATTTTTTGTGTCCTATATCATGGTTTTAAAAATTTTATTTGAATTTTTAAATGGATGTAGAGAAAAAATGTTTTCTTATTTACTTCATTTATAATATATGAATTTCCTTTTAAGACACGTGTAATTTATAGCATTTTCGTCATTGAAATTATCATGAAGATGTTCTCTATCACTCTCTATTAGACAACTAGAGTTTTTCATCTCATCACTTCAATATTATTAATTCTCAAACATGTTTTCTATATGTGGAAACATATATTTATTTTACATTTGGAAACAATTATGATCCAAAATTTCTATTTTTGTGATTGTTTTGTTATTAATTTTTATCGTGTTGTTGTCTATGAATGAATTCAAAAATGTTATACAATCGATGAACAAGATGAAATTCAATGTAGAAATTATGTTCAAGGGGGTAATGTAACATCGCAAGATTTTTTAGATATACTTTTCACAAATAAATTTGATATTTTTATTTCATCCATTATATGTAACATTGTGTTCTTATTTTGATACATTCAACAATGAGTCTGTTCGACATCACGCGTGATACACATTATCGAAAAATAATGAACAACAATATAATATTAAATAAAATTTGAATATTATAACTTATACATCAGAATATACTGGTATTAAAATTATAAAATACCTTATAATAAATAAATAAATATCATAATTGGTATAAATTAATATAAAAAATTTTATTAAGTATTCATTACTTTTTTAGTAATGTAATTTTATTAATCAAAGGTATTTTTTAAAAAATATTTTTTATTTTTTTCATGAGTAAATATTATAATTATTTAATATATTTTTTATAAAATTTATTTTTTAAGAGGAAATTCAACATTGTAATCATCATATCAAAATTTACTTGTGGGGAAATTTTGAGATTATTTTATAAAATATATATTCTTCATTGAATTGTGAAAAACAATTATTTATGTAAAACTGTCAATTATTTTCAATAAATTATGTAATTTAAATGAAAAATTATCATTTAATGTTAAAAAATTTATTATTCAGTTATATTTAACACAAGTATTATATATTTTGTAAAATTAGTATTGTATTTTTGTACATGTCTATTTTTAAAGGTTTTTTTCTAAATTTATTTTTAATGATAAAAATGTTTATCTATTTTCATTAATTTAGTTAATCATGAATGAATTATGTTTTAAAATAAATTTAATGATTATATATATAAAAATATTATTCGAGATTCATATGTAAATTATTATTATACATATTGTTATTATAAAATCATATTTTTCCTACAAAATATCCTTCTTAAAAACCCCGATTTTTCATCACGTATGGAGGTTTGGTTTTATTTTTTTTTACACTTTTGTGAATTTAATTTTATAAAATTATTTCAATTTTGTTAAATCATTATAAATTATAATATCATATAAGTTTAAATTAACATTTTACCATACCAAATAGTGAAAATATGTTAAATTATTTATAGTCACTAATATTTAAACGGATTTTTATGGGGGTTAAACATAATAGATAAAGGTATATTTTAATCCAAAACAAATTTTATAGGAATTTGTAGGCATAATATCTTTTATGATCAATAATTACCCTTTTTATCCTTTTTTCAAGAGAATATAGGGGTGCAATTTTCTATCTTAAAAAATATCAACGGTGTCCTCTCCCCCACTTATGAAAGGCCTCTCACTCTACCTTATTCTTAAGAAATCCAAAAAAAATGGACCAACTAATACATACAAAAAATAATTCATTAAATACATAAAATCATCTTATATTCCTTATATTTGTATTAAATCAATTCTATGAATCTATTTGATTCAAACCAAAAGATGTTTTTTGAAAAATAGGTGAACTCCCTAAACAAGTGTTCAATATTATTACTTCATCCACCTAAGTTAACAACTACTTAAAAGATATTTTATTAAATATAAATTTTATATAATATAATGATATTTTATTAGGATAATTTCATTACATATATCTTTATCAACTTTATTAGTATTGGATGCAAAATCATAGATCACGTGTACAATGTAGTACTCCCCCGTGAACCGACATTGTTCAATTTCCATAATAATTTTCATGTATTGTTACAATGATGGATTAAAATTATATATTTTATATTTTAAACATAATAATTATTTTTAAGTCATAAATTTAATGAATATATGGGATATTTATGACCAAAAAGTAAATTTTTACATGTAATATTGTATTATAATTCATACCATACATCCTTTTGGAATGTGATAATATAACTCACGTGAATAGTTGACTATCGCCTCACAAACCATTGCGATGTGTTTTTAATATCCATTTTACATGGATGGAAAAAAATATAAATAAGATGAATATATATGATATATGTATGATATATGTAAAATAATAATTATTCTATATGGATTATATATTTTTTGTCTTCCTTATGTTCTGTCCATTGAGGTAATGGAATTAATGTTCATGTGTACATACGGTCCACCATCTGCATGAATTGTCTAATTAATTTTAGTGTACAAATAAAATAGATTGATATAAATACATATATAATTATTATATATGATATATATATATATATATATCATGATTAAATTTTTAAAATTATATAACCATTAACAATATAAAACTATAGAAACCGCCAAAATAAAAAAGACGTGAAAAAAAGACTTCATTACACAAAACCTAACTTTACAAGGAACTGTTAATAAGAATGTAATAAATGGGAATAATTATATTATATATAGAATTATATATATAAATAAGGTTCCATATTTAATAAATACTAAAAAAATTTCTATTCTTCAATAGAATCAAATGTGTGTGGAGGATGTCGAGACATAAAGTAATTGATTTCTGTCGCACTTTTTACTTATGTGATATTCATTACTTGTTCACCACGAATTTATTTAATTTTATATATATATATATATATGAAATGAATGTATTTTATGGTTATTATACTAAAATTTTTGGTTATTTACGTATACATTTAGGAACAATTTGCATGGGGTTTAATGTTCAAAATTTACCAAAGGAGTAAGAAATTTTTTTCTCTTTATGCCTTCACTGAATCATATCTTATGTAATATACCTATCATATTTTATGAGGATTATATATATAATATTTGAAATATAATATCATGATTTTTTTATTCTCATGATAATTTTTTTTACTTAATTACATTCCTTCATTTTCCTTACGATCCAATGTTACCAATGTGGTTAATAATTTATGTTACAATATTTCGGTTTATTGAGATTGTTTATAGTTACATTTATGATGATAAAATCTTATGATCTACCCCTCAAGAAAATTAAAATTTTGATTATAATATTATTATGAATTGTGAATACATTTTTTAAATCCATTTATATATCTTTATATGTTCATGATGCCAATAGAATTTTTTAAGTTGAATCAAATTAATATATCTACTCATTAAAATAAATGTTTTTCTTCCAAACCATATTTCTAAAATGAATTTTAATTTTTTTTATTCTTTAAATTATTTATAAAATAATTTTTTAACCAGATTTGATTATTTTGTTTTAATTTAATAATCAATTTTTTACTAATAATGATTGCTATTAGTTGACAAAAAATTGTGAAACAAATATTTTTTTATCATGTAAGACGTGATTCAAATGTATTATCATCATGGGAAACCAATATTTTATAGATTAATTTATATTATTCAACTGATATTATCAATGAATGTGATTTTAAAAATGTTTTATGTTTAAAAAAGTGTTTTCAATTGTAAAGGTTATTTTATTCAAGAATATTTTTAAAATGATCATTATATAATATTTTTTAGGAAATGGTTTTGGAAAATGTGTGATGATTTAAAAAGTATTTTTCACTTTTAAATTATATTTTTGGAAATAATTTGTATTTAATGATATATTAATATTAAATTTATATAAGTGGATTTTGAAAATGTATTCTTTTTATGAATTTTATTTTGATTGTATATGATATTTCACTCAATAAATTTTTCATGTGATAATTTAAAATGAAAGAAAATAAAAGATAATATTAATTTTTGACCCTTGATTACCATGTGAATAATTATTTATGCCTATGTTTAAATTAATTGTCCTATTCTAATATGATTTTATGGAAATCATTCATTGGTTCATTTATGATTCATGTCATATGATGTTCCATTATGTATGACATGTTCCAATATTATGATAATTTATATGCAACGTATGGTTTTCAAAAGTTCATCTCAAGTTAGAATATAATTATTCTCATTTTATTCTTATATATTTCATGATATCACATATTATTTACCTTATTTTGAATATTATATCATTTCTTCTTATGTCTCCTTTCCCGACGTTAGGAATAAAAATTTTAAGTAGGGTATGTTTATGAAGAATACAAAATGAGAAGATATTTGTGGGATATATTTTATATCTTCTTTAAAATTAGAATATTGTTTACCCAGTATCTAAAAATTCTAAACAATTAGAGTCCTCTCAACTATGTTTGTGTAATTTATTTAATATTTATCTAAAAAGATGATATATATATATAATAGATTGTTTTATGTGGGGTGGAAGTGGAGGTTTTAGGTGATCACCGGTGACATTCTATCTTGAGTGATTATCTAAAGAACGTGTGTCATTATATAAAACTAGAATTTTGGAAGAATTTATGAGGGGGATTGAAATATTTTAGGATATGGTATAATTAAAATGAATATATTTCATTGGAATTACATATTTGATGTGTTTCAGTTCCATTAAAAAAATATGGTGTGTACACATCATGGATAGATTAATACACTGTAGTACAAGTAGACAAAATATTACAATGATGCATCTATGTGTTTTTTTAGACTGAATAATAACAAGCTACATTTTAGTGGAATTAAATATACCATATAATATCTGTGAGTCCAAGGAATTTATATAGGGTTTGTAGAGATCCTATAATAATTATAATGAGAGAGATATTCGTAGATCTAGTCCACTATGGAATCCCATGAAAATGTGGTTATACCACATCGTAGTAAAAAGCTAAATAAATGAAGGAAATAACATATTGATGATGTCGACGCAAGATTATATATAAAATTTAATATTATATTTAAAAAAAAGATGTCTGTAAGAGGTTTCCTCCAACAAGAAGTTTTGGCTAGAAATTGAAAGAGAGAGTTATTGTTTGGATTTTATACCATCTTTTTGGAACTTTATGACACATTATGATCACATTGGAAATATGGGGATCATGAAACAACCCCAGAACAAGGATAATTGATCCTCAATATTGGATTGAGAAAAAATGAAAAGGAGAGTTATTAAATATAATCTGAACTTCAAAAGATATTATTTCAAAATATATTGATAGAAAACGAGTTTAGAAATTATGAATGGTATTCTAATTCATTATATTGCTACAATAACGTCATAAAGAGAATAACTTACAAAATATTATAGTTTTATTTTAAAAAATATTATCTTTTAAATATAATAAATAAGTACACAATGGTATTAGTGTGTTCATCTATTTTTGGATTGGTATAGAGCCTTCTAATTTTTTTGAATATTTAGTTCAAAGGGTTTGCAAGATTGATGATTTATATAAACAAATAAAATATGTGTCCTGTATTTTTTGTGCATTAATAAGTCATTTATTTCATGCTACTTATATTGTTGTTGTTTCTGTGACCCAGGTGATATTCTTAATGTTCCATTGATTTCATTTGTCACACGTCATATAAAATTAATGGAAAAAAGGATTGTTCCATACATTGATAAAATTATATCATGATCAATTGAAGGATTAAAATATGTTCTATAATAATTCAAATCCCTACCCATTGTAGTGTAATATAATTGAAAAGTGAACATCATATCGTATCAAATGGTTGGTTTATAGTTTGACATTTTCACTGTTATAATCAGTTAAATAGTAATAGTTGAAAATCCAAAAGAAATTATTGTTTTTCATGGATGTAATTTAAAATTATAAGAGAATAATATGAAACCCTACAATAGTTTTTTGTAATATATTAATATAAAATATATATTATTGGTATTAAAAAATGTAATGTATATCACTATTATATAGAGGCTAAAAATGACATTTGGATGCGAATAAAATTAATGAATTTGCGGGTGACTAATAAAACCTAGTCCACACCAAAATAATTTTATGAGAAAACAGTTATTCCATGTTGGAAATGATATTGAATATTTATGAACGTGAATACAATGTTTTATATTAAAATTTACTTGTTCAATAGAATAAATATAAATCATAATCATAAGTTGGAATGAAACTATTGATGCAATTGGTATTATATATATACCATTTTTGAAGATATTTTAGGGTAGTGAAATGATTTAGATGAAATCGATATATTGAAAAGAATATAGTGGAGACTGTACCTACAGATTAATTCCATGGTTTCTGTTATTAAATACAATGATCCAAAGGGCATATCACTAGACTTTATTCACATTAGTCTTTTTTGGATAAGATTTGTGTAATTATAATAATGAGTCTAATGAAAAGGATTACTCAAAGGCTTTTTCATTTAATTGAATTTATACACCTTGTATTAATGATATTTTCGATTAAGATAAGGTTAATGGTGCGATGAATTTTCATTTCTCTACCCTCAATATGGTATAATAAAAATTAAAAAATATATATCCATTTTCATTTTCTTTTTTGATGTAGAAATGGAGGTTAATTAAATTAATATAGTTTTAAATATTCAAAAGATGTTGAGAATGATGATGATGATGAGTTTTTGATGAAATATTTAAAAAAGATTATATATGGATAAAAAACATCGAAAATTCTTCATTATGAATATTTTTCAATATCATGAATTTGAATAGTAATATAAGTACCGAATAGTGGCGGAAGTGAACTAATGATATCATTGGGTACCTCCATTTGTGGATCTTATTCATAAAACATAAATTGAATAATTTTAGAGTGAATATTTTTTTGGGATTTTGATCTACAATTTTAGCATGAATATTCATTTTAATCACATGATAAATAGAGTGATACAACCAAAAAGAATAATGTTTTGGTTTATGAATCATCTATATATTCAAAAAGTGGTGGAGGAAAGGTTATAATTTATATAACTAGTTGAATAATTGATAACAATAATTTTATTAGCTCAAAAAAGGAAGTGGAGCTAGAGATCATTATGGAATAATATGTATTAATCATTAATATAATCATCATTACAATGAATTAAGAGACAAAGATGACTAAATAACTTGAATAAAAATTCATGGTTTGGTGGTTGACCTATGAGAAATTTTAATGAATCCTTTCACCTAACATGGTATTTGGTTTTTTTTAAGTTATTGTTGAGGCTCAATAAATTCCATAAGTATCCACTAAATATCTTATCTCCATTCCAATGGTAAAATTCATTAAACAAGTGAAAAATATTATAGAAACAGAATTAATTTTTATGAAATCTACGTGTGATTCTATGAAAAATGTATTAATTCTTCATAGGAAATTTTATTTGGGAAAAAATAAAAAATTATCTTTAAATATCAGAGGGAAATGGGAGAATTAAAAAATAATAATGTGTTATTTATATAGATAATCTGGACACCTTTATTGTGTTGGATTTTGTGAAAGAAATTCTCATTATAATACGAAAAATAATAAAATATTGAAAATAATTTTTCCATTATATTCATATGAATTTAATGGTTATGGTTTGAATTGAAGGACATGGACAAAATGAAACCAATTATGACTCAAGGGATAAATGATAAGTGACTAATGTAAAAAAAATTAGCAAATAAATTTATTATATTCACATCTAGTATAATAAATACTAGAAAATATACTTTTTCATTCATAAACATGAATTGATAATCGGTGATGAAATTTTTTCTATGATTATTAATTTTAATAAGAAGGATTTAAATGTAAGTCAATGAATAATAATTTTTCTGAGAAAGATTTTTTTTAATTAATATAAATGAACATTTCAATGATATGGTATCTGAATAGTTGATGTATCTCACCTATGTATCAATCTAAAAATATTTTTAAGGACATCCATATGAAAAATTTTGAGTGGATAATTTTGAAAATTATTAAGGTCTAAAAATTATTGTCTCCATGAATGACAAAATGTTAAGAAAGGGTCTCTAAATTACATATATGTACTTCGTAGAGGAATATAAAAATAATGTTTTGAGACTTATTTAGATGCATGAATCCAGAAATGCTATGGAATTCATAATAATGTAGTGTTATATTAATGAAAATGATGGATTATATTTCCTTCATAGATGTTGAAGAAAATGGGGGTTATATTTTATTGATAAAGAAAATTGGTGCATATTGTTAATGAAAAGTGAAAATAATCTATGATATATATGACTTGTGGAAATTATAAAATGATATTTAGAAAATCTGTTAAAGATCAATGATGTATATGACTTTCACATGTTATTATGAGGAAACACACATTCATGGGACTCTTGTAAAAAACTAGAAGCTTTTTAGAATATGTAAAATCCTTGTATTAGAATGTTATCCATTATATTATATTATTTTCTAATAGATACTTGTGTGACAGATAATCCAATATAATATAATAAAATTGGTAATTTTTTGTTATTATTTCATAGGTATGGATTATTTGATGGAGATTACCCATACAATTAATGCATACAAATGCATCACTTGATAATGGAGAGAAGCTGAAAAGAATATTCATTTGTGAATTATAAATTTTCTCGATGAAATTTTTATGAAATTGAAATATACCCATATAGAAAATCATATGTAGAAAAATAAGATTCAACATTATGTTTTAGTAGTAATAACTCCTCGGAAAAATATAGTTATTCGTGAAGAAACCATTTCATAGACAACATGAATTTAACTATTCCCCTTGAAAAATTTATATTGGAAAAATATCTGAATGAAGTGTTATTAATAGTAGTGTACATCTCCAATCAAGATTTTATATCTAAAAAAAGGAATGAGTCCATTAAAAATGTGGTAAAGAATGGATCCCACCCTAAAATACATCCCATTTTTATGGAAGATACTCATTATTGATAATTTATAAAATACGATTTCTATGTGAATGAATTTAAAGTGATAATATTTGATATCTAAATATGTTTAAGTATTATTGATGAAAAAATAATAGAATTGGAAACATTGATGAAATTTTATTTCTAACAATGGATAAAAGTGAACAAATTTTTGATTACAATGAGAAACATTCAGTTGCCAATAAGTATGATTTTCATAGAATCTTTATGGAATTTGTGGGGGAAATAATTGATGGAGTATTCTAGTCTGTTGGGGATCATAGTAACGAATTTTTTATAATATTTATTAGAACATTGAAAATACAATAGGAACATCCGATATAAATAAAGAGAAGAAAATAGATGAAATCAAAAAAATCAACTTAGTGGGTGACCAGAAAAATCCAGTTCGAACAATATGGTTGTAGAGAAAAGTACATTTTTTTACATCAGAGAAACCAAATTAATTTTATGATGCTCCTAATGAAAAAATTTGGGTCAATGTGATGAATAAATAAAATGATAAAATTCCGAAAATTTATACACGATTTGTTTTTTGATATTTTAAAAACAAAAAATATGTTTGCGACCAAATGAGATATTAATAAAATATAAATATATATGGAACTATGATATATTATAAGTACCATATTATGTAAAAATTATATTCCAAAATCAATAAGATAAATATTAATTAATAATTTACACTAGTTGGTTGACATGAAACTATCAATTTACATTATGTAGTAATAATGGGAAATGGAACATTTGTTTATAAAATGTATGTCAAATCATAGTTATTTAATTGAATCATTGAATAGTATGTAAAAATCTAGAAACTATTATAGTTTTTCATGGACAACTATGACAGAAAACAATGCATATTGAGAAAATAATTATAAGGAATGAAATAAGAACCACGAGCTTGGTACTCCAGGATCGATTAGTACCTAATTAATCATGGGTATAAATATTGATGGGTTAATCACATCCTCTACCTAAAAACAAGAAATGGAAGAATATGGTGTTATTTATACATGTTGATAATGATAAATTTATAGGCTTATATGACTGTGAAGGTAATTTAGTTTTATTATTAATAAGGTGAGAATATGAGATATTTTTTACTTTTGAGTTGTTATACTTCAATGTGTTTTATTTTATTCATAAAAATAATATTAAATTTTAATCAATAAACATTCCAAGGTGGAATATATATGAATTTAAATAGAGGATAATAATCCAATGTAAACACAATCAATGACCTGAATGAAATTATCAAAATATGATAAAGGTGAGAATGTGCATGTTACACTCAAAATGTATATTATGTTTATGTTGTATTTATCAATAAACCACTAATCTAAACACTATGTTTTCCACATGTCATGATATATGATATGATTTTTTTAAGTATTTTCAAATGAAATTAATGTTATAGATTGACCGAAATATCATCTAATTAGTTTATTATTTGTTATATTGTTGTATAAATTCAAAAAATAGGTTCTTTATATATATATATATATATTGGTTGGGAATGTTTGATAGATGAAAGAAAATATTTTACCAGAGCAGTGTAAAATATTAGAAACTATTTTATTTCATGTCCATGTAAGAAGTAGGACTACATATAATTAAGTTCCAAATTGTTATAATATGTGGTGGAAAATCAAGTTATACACAATTAAAATGGATAAAACAACATATTTAAGTCATTAGTATTTATTTTTTATCTATTATTCTAATTAAGTATGAAAAATATGGTTCCATAAAAAATAAAAAAAATAATATTAAACACATGATGATGATTTACATCAGAATAATATAAATAAATAAATAAGTAGAAAGTAGATAATAATCTTTCCTTGATTTAATATGTTCAACCATGAGTTTATGTTTCAGATATTGTGAAAAAATATTTATCAAAACTAGTTTTCGAATGAAATTGATTGTCACTTGGATTCAGACCAAACCCATCACATTATATGTTCACATACATGGGTCTCTGAATTCATAGTAAGAATTAAATAAATATCATTATATGAATTTATCTATATATATATATAATAGATTCTAACTATCTTTTTTAAATCATAATTTACGTGATATTTGGGTTCATTGAAAAATAGGGATATAATTTTTTTTGCCATCAAAGAGAATCACCCATCACTGTTAGAGTTATGTTTTTTAATATTTACGGTATAATGACATTTGATTGATTTTAAGACAAAAATACCATTATATGTTATAATAAGATAATTATTTTATTTAAAAATTGTTTCTCACTTCCATCATTATCTCACATGATCATTTTGTTTATGATAAATGAATCATAGATTAAATTTTCAAAAAGATCAAATTGGAAAAGTGTGTTTAGATCTATTCTTTTGCATGATAAATGTTATGTGGTCAATTATATATATATATTTTCTGGATCTATTAATTGACCCATATAGGGAGAAGGATGAAAAAACCCCATTTGATAGTTTTCATAACTTTTATTGTAAATTGTTTAAGAATATACCTCATGTAATCTTAGTGTATTTTCAAGGATACATATTAATACATTATAACCAAAAAAATTAGAAAGTGTTAAAGAAGTGATCATTATGGAGACATTCCCGAAACTGTATACACGACATCACCTGATATCTTATGTTTTCCCTAAGGAGACTACGGTACAATGAAATTTATTTTGTCATAGAGGAGGTTATTGTATTATATGAAGGGATTATGAAATTTTTCCCATTCCATATAATAAATGTTCATATGAAAATTATTATAGTAAGAATTAAAAAATATCTGATATCTCACTCAATGGCACCTCCAGATAAACATGTAGAAAAAATGTTTTTTTATTTGAAAAGATGTCTTCTGAGTCAAGGGGCGAAATATTCAAGTGATCCAATAATGGGAATGTGTAAGGGAGAACTCAACTTTAAATCACATGTTCATGTGAATTGTACCATGATGTTGTTGAATTTTCTAGATGTAGTATTCATCATATAAGGTATATAGTAACAAAAGAGTTAGTAGGTGCACAATGTGGTCATTCTGAATAAAATAAAATAGAAAAGAACATGATTTATTCTCATGAAATGGATTTTCATATTATTTTACAATTTGGTATTATGATATTTTAATCCAAACAATCATAAGAATTAAATCATAGGGTCTTTACATAAGTAATTTTGAGATGTTTCAGTTCCAATAGAATATTATGAAAGTCCACATCATGGATTTATTGCAACACCATAGTCATCTTGGATGATGATGTCCATGCCAAAAATACACATTTTGTCATAATGAGTCAAAAAAAGATACACCTTAGCGGTAGTGAAAACTACATTGTGATATTGATGTGTTAAGATAATTTAAGAGTGAAATATTGTTATCATGTTATAATTAAAGGTAATGTGTATTTATTAGGTATTCTATGGGATACCACACTACAGTATGTTAGACCACAACCTGGTTAAGGATGGGGAAATGAAGGCTTCATCACAGTGGAGGTAATCGCACCATAGTATACACAATAATAATAAGATTTTTCTATAGAATAATAGACAATTACACAACCTTTTAGTTTTAGTCAGTTAGATATTTCCTCCATAAACTATAATATAGAGTTATTGATAATATTTTTAGGTTTCTAATTCAAATTT
This sequence comes from Viscum album, assembly GCA_963277665.1. Taxonomy (NCBI): domain Eukaryota; kingdom Viridiplantae; phylum Streptophyta; class Magnoliopsida; order Santalales; family Viscaceae; genus Viscum; species Viscum album. The sequence continues at coordinate 625,835,762 of OY728133.1, forward strand.
AATAACACATTATGATCCAACAAATCATAGAGGAAACATGTCACAATTCTAGAATAAGGATGTTTAATACAAACCATTATTAGGGGATGAAAATATAAGGTTAGTTTATCAAGGGAATTAAATGGATAGAATTTTTTTCATAATTACTAAATGAAAACAAGATCAAAAAGGAAGAAGGGTTTTGAAGAATATTTATTTCTGTATAACATCATCAAAGAGTGAAAAAACAATCTTTTTTTGGTTATTATTCAAATATTAATCATTTTATGAATAACAGTGAGTTCATAAAGGTTACTATGTGATCATCACATTATATAGAGGAAATGAGACTTCACAATGTATTTGATTAGTGATTTTATAGTGACATTGAGGTTGCTACATTTTGTAAAAGAAATTATTGTGTGAATTATCTTTTTCTAATACATTGAAACTTCTTTGTTTGAATTCTCCATAGAAAATACTAATTAAAATAATCGAAGTAAAAAAATTTATGTTCAATTTATTTCTTCTATTATATACTACTTGAGGGAGTGAAATGGAGTGTTCCATTAATTGTAAAATAATATCAAGATAAATGTATAAAAAGGATAAAATATGTATAACCCAAATTCATTACATATCAGGGTAATTACATTGATAATAGAGAAAAAGGCCACAAAATGAATTTTGTATTATATAATAAAAAAAATTAATGATCTAAAAGTGATAATACTGATGTGTGGTATAGTAGATCAATGTACGAGATCAGAGCCATATTATCTGGAAATGAGATCCAGTCTCTATGGTGAATTTTGATATAAGGGTTAGAGGTTGAGGTACACATTGGGTGGTATGGTAGATAGCTTCAATGATAACTATTGATATAATAGGGGTTTAGGAATGGGGTTTGAGATTACATTGCAATGTTGTTGATTCTATTATCCTATTTTCAATTTTTTATTATATTAATAATATTTTGATGAAAATTATTTTATTTGGGTCCAATTGAGATATAATTTATTGTTTTTTTTAATTTATGTTTTTAATAATGGTTGGATATTTTATTTATAATTGTTATCTATTATAATTCTATTGATATTTTCTATGATATATGGGATTATATGTTAGTTAACATGTATTGAGGTTACTTATCGATTAGGTGAGACACATATGAATGATTCTTCCAAAATAGCTCATAACTCTCTAGGTTTTTATCAGATGATACAATAGTATTTTTGTAGTATAGCTTATAGAGATGAGACAGAATTCATTGTTCTAATTACTTTCCTGTGGGACCTAGAGAATGTTGTGTATTATTAGATAGGAATATGGTTCGTGATTATTCTAGCTATGATTTTAGGTAGCTATTTCCTTGTGTCCACTGAAATGGATTACATTTTGGGGATGGTGAGTTAGTAACCATATTATTTCACAAAATTGAAACTTTCACATGCATATACATTCTCATTTAAACTCAAGGAGTAAATAAAATTAGTGGAATCCAATAAGATTTCTAGAATCACCGTATAACAACATTCACATGAATAGATTTATAATTTTGAATATAAAACATATAATTCTATTCCTGAATAGTTTACATCTTGAACATGGACAAATAACACTATACATGAGCCATAATTGAGCTTGATGATTTAGAATGATTTTTTCTAGTGATTTGGGTGGAAGTGTAATAAAAATATAATTATTAGTTATAAAAAAAATCCTTCTATGAGGAATGATATTTATTTATTTATTCACAAACTATGTTATGTATTCTATGTTAAATGTTGATCTATTTTTTTAAATATGATGTTATATAAAATTAATTTCACTTACTATATTCATGATACACTCCTAAATCTATATTTATTTTTCTATAGATTGGGAATTGTCTATAATATATTTAGGTCATGATGAATGTTTGATAGATTGAGGCATGAAACATATCTATTAAATTTTTTGGACATAATCTCCCCAATACTACATGAATCTGTCACCAATATTCATTAGACAATATCATAAGATGATACATTCTGGAGGTATTGTAAATTCTTTATAAAACATATTACCTTCATTGATAGTGTATTAAATTAAAAAGTGGGATGAAATTGTATATTGAGTTTGATATCATTATTTAGTGGTGATGATGATATTTTATTACATTGGAGGTATATCACAATAATTCTTATATGTAATGGTTTTAGATAAAACCCATGTTATGATAGGATATAATATAATAGAAATATATACCCAATTTAGAGTTATATTTGAACCATGAATTCATTCCTGGGATGGATGGGACTTAGAATGAGTCATATCATAGAAACATTAATCATTTATATTGTTCATGGATAAATATCATATTATTATTGGTATACTATATATGATCATATTGATTAATATTTTGACATAATTTCTATTTAATATTTATTATTATTTTTGTGATACTTATAATCAGTTTAATGTTTACTCGAATAAATTATATGGGATGAGTATATTAATTTTTAAAAAATGGTTGCCTATTGTTATCATTTATTGGTTTTGGAAATTTCCATGACATAGATGGGATATATATATTTTTTTTAATTTCATGTATGTATTGTTTTATTTATAAATAACATGTCATGGATTGAGAAATGTATAATATTATTTCAGGAGTAACACTTAGTAAAATTGATCGTAATGACTGTTTCATTAAAATTGAATAGGGAATTAAGGAAAATATATTTATAAAAGAAATACCCTTATTATATTTTATCTCATAATTTAATTTTATAACATAGTATTTTTGTAAAATTTTATGGTTTATATATTTTATTAAAATCTTCTAATCATTGTTAAATTAAAAGAATGTAGTTTTCAAAGAATAATTGTATAATTATTTTACCATCAGTGATTTTATTTTAAAGAAAATACCTTTAAAGGATGGAATTTTTGGAATGTATGTTTTGATAAAAAATGTTGGCCTTCAAGGTAATATTTTAAAAACATCGATTAATATTATTGTGTGTGTATTTCTTTTTGGATGGGTTTTTTGAAATTTAAAACCAGTTCGTGTGACATGGTTTTTTTCTTTTGGCGATTAGATCGAATGTGAAATGGAGTTAGAAATGTGTGATTTAGTTTATATGATTTTCTTCGGTTAGTGATGGTAATGTGATATAGGCTTTATGGATGGGGGATTTCCAAATACCATGATATTTTAAAATAACACCAGGTTTGATTGAGTATAAGACATGAAACACTAATATTAAATGTGGTAGAGAATATTGATATTTATAAATAAAAGATATAACACTGATTTTGAATGTGATATTATTAATATTAATAAAATTATATTGAAAACTGCATAATAATTCCTTATTAAATAAAAATGATATTATTAATTCTTTAGAAATTAGCCTTAAATTTTTAGTATATGCATTTTAAGATGCAAAAAATATTTTTTCTTCATATAAAGTTATGGATTTTTCTAGAAAACATTTAACATAATTTTCTTCCACACTAATAAAATTAATTTTATAAAATAGATATATTTTTTCAAATAATTAGAATTTATTTTCATATATTGATATTTTGAAGTATTTTTTGAAATGATTAATGTACCTGTGATTTAGGAAATAATAATGATTTTTTTTAAAAAAAATATTTTCTATTAATGTATTTAAAATGTCCATTTATAAAATTATATTTGAGATTTAATATGTTGTTTTTTATTAAATTTATTCACATTAATGTAAATTGAATTAAATTTATTCTTTATTTTTTTATAAAAAAATATTTTAACCTAAAAAACATACTTCTCTAGATAATTATTTGTAATCATGTCTTGATATTTTCCATAAAAATTAATTTCTACCAGATATAGGGATTTAATTTGACTAGTTGATTTACAAATTTTTTATTATCCTTTAATTTTTTTTAATTTAGTCAGAAATATGTTTCATAATATTGAATATTAACTACCGTAAAATATATCACCTTAGTAAAAGAATTAGTTAGACTATAAAAGGTAACAAATTTAGAATAAGGCTTAATAAATATTCCATATATTTATAAATATTTCGTTGTTTTTATTTAATGTGTTCATCCAGTTAATATGTTAAAAACATAATACATTTTAATTGGATTTTACTTTTATGTATATGTTTATATTATTTTATGTAAATGAAAATTCCAAATTTTTTATTTCTAGTTTTTTATATTTATAATAATTTTTATAGGGATAAATATAATTTATGAAAAATTATAATTTTTTTATTGTCAATAATTAATTTCATAGTAATATGTTTTACATTTTTAGGGATGAATAAATTATCTTAAATTATTCTAAAAAAACTGACAAAATCTATGTGCTAGTAGTTGTAAAATCAAGGAACCTATTTCAAAAAAAATAAAATGTAATATTTATCAAGTCTGTTTTGATGTTCCATGATTTTTTTATAAAAATTAACTATATAATAGATGTTTTAAGTGTTTATATTACGAAAAGATTACCATATCTATATTTTTTAACGTCTTATTATATAAATTATCACCAAAATTACTTAATGATATTTTATGTTAAAAAATGATTTATTAAATGGTTTAATCTTCATAAAAATATTATATTTATACTAGTTACAGTGAAGGTGTATATAAGAATAATCATTACCATCTTGTGGGTGACTTTTTATTTTATCCAAAATTTCTTGACCCCTAAAGAGTTAACCATGTTGACATCGCTATAATAGTCAAAATGGATAATGAGTGGTTAAAAATTAAAGACCAGGGATAAAAAAATACTTATGTTTTCAACATATTAATGTAAGGTACTGTATAGGTGTGTCATGATCATATATTCAAAAAAAATCACTTGACCATGACGCATAAGTTAAAATACATTCACACTCTATGTTACTCAATGGGTTCTCATATCCTCCCTTATATGAGGACAAGAAATTTCCATTCATCCCCACATATAGTGTACATTGTATCACAATAGATATCAACAAATATTACATCCCTAAATTCATAACCATGTCATATATAAAAATTTTACAGAAAAATTCCTTCCATTATATCTAAAGCCCTCATATTAAAAGGATTCTATAAAGAGGATGCAATCATCATAAGCGATCATCTTCATTTTACTTAATATAAAAAATCCTCCAATTATATCCCAATAATTATGATATAATAAATTAAATACATATCATATACATAGATTTTATGATTTTTAATTGCTGGTGTTATTCACCACCTATTTATTAAAATAGTAAATGAATCCATTAATTGTGCATATGTGCATACTACCGTCTCATAAAACCAATGTATTTCATTTATCATCAACACCATTTCGTGTTTCTTATTATGACAGATATAAAATACACATATAAATATATTTGATTTTATTGTCATTATTTTGAATTTTTAAATATAATATATAATTTATATTCATTGCATTTTTATCATTATAAATAAAATCATCACCCAAGCATACTCATGGAATACCATCTCCACATTGTGATATACATAGTTTTTCAAAAAAAAAATCTATCATGAATCGTCATGGGGATGTATTTATTTAATATATAGGTTTTTTAAAACATTTTAATTATTTTAAATGATATTTATTTTTTCTATACTTTACATCCATCTATATTTAAATACATAAAAAAATTTATGTGAAAAACTACTAACACATGAGTTATAGTATTTTTCTTATCATGAATAAATTTTATGAATAGATTGATAATTTAATTAGGTGTATAATATTTAAATAATTTAATTATTATTAATTGGTAGATGATATAAAAATTAATGTTTTTCATCATGGTCAACATTAAAATGTCGTTTTGAAGCTAATAACCTAACAACCTCAAAACAACTAACATGAAAATAAAAAAACATATAATTAAGTATTTCATTAAAAAAATTGATATAAATGTTTTCAATATAATGGAATAAACCTTAATGTATTTTTATAATAACAAGTAAAATAATATATTTTTAATATATTATTTAAATGACATACATATCAGGTCGGTACTCGATGTAACATATATTAAATCCTAAAACCTATATTTAAAATGTATTGATGAATTATTTATAATATTTTTCCTCCATGTATATATTTTGTGATGAGTGTGTAAATATTTTAAATTAATGAACTAAAAATGAACCATTACATCTCCTTTCACATTCTATCAATTGGTTTTGAATTATTTTTTTAAAATTTCCTAAAAAACTATGTTATCTTTCTTTGTATAGTAGGAATATTTTTTTTATAATATATGAATTCATGCACTTCAATGCAACTGATAAAGATATATCATATTTTTGTTCCTTTTAAATGTTAAATGTTATCATGAAACAAAATACCAAATTCACTTATTTATGTTTATTTTAATTTTTAATGTGGTGTTCGAAGAGAATGTGACATATAAAAATAGAATAATGGTTTAATTGTTGGAAAAATATTTATTAATGAGTTTGATGACCAAAATATAATATATTATATTTTTATTATTTCAAATATACTATAGTAATTTTTAATGACTATAGGTGAGCCTATTATATATTTCAAATTCATTGGGTGCAGATTTGGTTCCCCAGATAATTGTTTTGAAATTAACAATGTTGGTGATTTAATTTGAAAGGGTTGTGATATATGTTATAGAATATTATTCACAATTAAAGATATATGAATTTTAAACTTTTTAATATGAATTTTAATTTAAATATTTTGATCTCAAAAATAATTCTAATGATAAATTTTTAATTTAAACATTACCAGATTAAATATAAAAAATATATTTTTTTAATGATTTTCATGGGTTCTGATGATTTATTATAAATCATCATATTATTATTTTCCATTAAGTTTTCTTTAAGGGATATTTATGAAAATTATTAGGTAGTGAAATGACATCATATGTATGTAAAATATTATTTGATATCAATGTTTATTATGAGGAAAACTCTATTATATGATCTAGTGCTTTTCATATGGACCGAATAGTTTTATTTTCTTCATTCTATATACATTTTAAATGGTTTTTTGTTCACATAAATATTTTTCAACTTTTTATCATATGGTTTAAAGATGGGTATGATAATAAATATGATCAATTTTAAAACCATAATTTTTTCTTATGAAATGAATCAAGTTTCATTTTTAATGTATTCTATTGAATAAATGAAAATTGAGTTGAATTCACCACTTTATGACAAATGTATTTTTTATGAAATGGTTGAAACCAAATTATCTTAAATTTTTAACATAAAAATATATTTTTAAAAAAGAAAGAAAATAAACTATGGTTTAATAATATAATTGTTGGATTATTAACGTTGTTGTCCTTATTGACTATATCAATGAAAAGGTCTAGATAAATTTAGAGTTTTTGGGGATTCATGTGATGATATTTGAAGAGAAGCATTTACCATCATGTGTTAATAATTCTAGAGGTGATCATAATTTCAGGATTATAGATTCACCATTTATAGATTATATTTTATGTGAGTTGAAGATGATTACGATTTTCCTTAATACGTATATGTTAATAAAACCCTTGAATTTTGAATGTGTTTTTTTGAAATAGATTTTTCATGAATAATAATATTATATTTTAAGAACATTTGTTTAAATGAATTAATTTTTTTTAGTATTATGATTAAAATTTATTTTGATTCATTTGTTTCTTATTAGTGAAAAAGAGTTATTAAATATTGGGAACAAGTGATTTTATATATAGATAACCATCAGATTGGAAAGTAAAATTGTGACTATAGGATTTGTGTTGGACAGTTCAATTTCAATAATAATAGAAATATCCATTACGTATTAATGTAGTAAGAACAAGAAGACAATCATTTTTGTATTTTTTCTAAATATATATAAATAAACAACAAATAAATTATATACATCATATCTCCTTAATTTAATCATAAGTAATACACTTATTAGATATAAAATACATAAAAATATTCCATATAACCTATGGGTGGGAACATAAGAAATGGGGTGTTTTGATACTCAGTAAGGATAAAAATATTATATACTAAGCAATAATTATACTTAAGAATAAGACTAAAGTAATTTAATAATAACACGGTCATAACCTAAAATTTTTTACCAACAAAATAATATTAAAAAAATAATGAATCACATAATAATATTTTACAAATAAAAATATAGAATACATATTATTTCGTAATCTTCAATAATCATTTATGGTCCAGTTTGAATTACCATAAGAATAAAAAATTATTTTATGTAATATATATAATCATATAAAATATTTACCTAAGTCAAGAATCACGTCCAAGTCTATCATAGTGCATTGTGGTCACTCCCCTTTCCATTGTTTCCTTAGTTAAGGTTCACCCAAAATACAAACTTATTCAAAAAGGTAACCTATAAAGCAAAGATACATATCTATTAATTTCTTTTTTATCTCATGAGATATCAATTTCACCTAATGCGTTGGTGTGATATATCAATCTTGTCCCATCCATCACATAATGAAAACCAAAATTATGTGTGAACAATTTCCATTAAACATTTATTGTATGATCAAACCATAACATATGTGAATGATACGAGTTTCATGAAAATTTCTTCATTATAATCATAAAACATAATTATAAATAATAATTAAAGGAACATTGGATCACATTTCCATTAAATGAAAGGAAAATAAATTGATGTTTTGATTGATAAAAATTAATTTAAAATATCATTAAAAATTCCATGAGGAAAATAACCCCATTAATTTAAAATAACTTATATAGAATTGATTTGGTTTTAAAATTATAATGTAAATTTTTTAAAATAACCAAGGAATATTATGTATTATTTTTTATATAAAATATTATTTATGGTTGTGGTCATCTATATTCATATAATGTACATTAAACCAAATATTCCTTTCTAATTTTTGATAAAAATGAAAAAATAAAATATTTAATAAATTATAGGAAAATTGATTGTAATCCTTTGTAAATAGAAAAAAAATATAGCTTAAGATGACATTAAATAAAAAAATGTATAATTTTAAAATCATTCTTGGAAACATTTATTTGAAAATATATACACTAAAGAAAAATAATTTGTTAAAAAATATAAATTAATCCAGTTCTTAATAAAAATAGTATTTTTGTATATTGTGTACAAATATAGGGAAAAATTAGGAAATGTTATCTCTATAAATAACTATACGAGAATAAAATGAATAATATAAGGGTTTCATAGATCCTAAAAAAAATTCATCTAAAAATTTTATTCAAAATCATTCAATGTAAAAATTGAGATTATGACATAAAACCCTTTCTACTCAAGTAACTTTTGAATCAAAAGTTGTATGAAATAAATATATTTAAATCAAACATTCAATACTATTAAAATTAGCATATTAATGATAGAATATAAAAATGGGGTAGTGTATACACCTCATTAATGTATATATTTGTATAACATTAATGATGAATTAATGAAACAAAACTAATATATAGATCACTTATGGAGTTAGTATTTTTTGAAGAGAATTTCACTAAGAATTTAATGTCACATCTTTATAAAAACATTTTTAATAAAATCATTTATTATTTTAAAATACATTAATGGGATTTTTATATGCCATAGATGTATGAAATTGGTTCATAACATTAAAATATGTCTTTATAAAGAAAATTAGAGATGAATCTTTTAAGAATTTGGTTTCATTTGATATAAGTTAAATTTAAATAAATAGAATTATATGGACTCAAAAACACATAAATTTAGTTAATATTTCAAATTATATTCATTTTTAAATAATCATACAATATAAAATAAATTATGGTGCTTAATAAAAAACATGCCTCGTGAATTTGATAATGAGATAACAAAACCCTCACCTCATATCTTTCATTCTTTAAAAAAGGGATAACATAATGTATAATTAATATAGATATATCATAATTATATATAACCACAAAATTCTTACATATAAAATCATATATTTTTCACTTATATCATTTCAACATGTTATTATTAATAATTATCTATTAATGTTGTTTTTTAAGGTATTCACTTCTTCATTTTGTATATGTTTTATAGTTTAGTAGATATAACACTCTAATAATGATCGTGGTTCCTCAATATAAATAATGTTATTAATGATATGAATAATATATATATATATATATATATATTAATTATTTACATATTTATTACCAATAATGTTAATTGGTAATGAAAATTGAATTACATCACTTTATAGTGGTGATAAACCATAGACACGAGTGATGTTTCTATTTTTTTATAGATGGTAAATAATAATGGAAAATGAAATTGTAACTTAAAAATATAATAGTTACATGAAGAATATAATATATGCTTAATAAATACATATTTTTTTACCACAAATGTAAATTAAATATAACAAAGAAATCACATCTCTTAATGGATGAGGGAAAAAACATAGGAACGATTGTCATTATAATTTTTGAATGTTTCATATAGTAAGAAGTTAGATATGATATTATAAAAACCATTATAATTACAATCTGTTAATATTAGTGATGAAAAATTAATAGTATCATTACGTAGAAGATGCAGTCTACTTGTACACACAACACTACTTTCATCTCCAAATCTATAGTGAATATATAGTAAATTGTTTTTAAATAATCATAATTACATATTAGTAAGTTGATTATACTATATTAAATATGTTTTTATAGATACAAAAAGTTTATATGATGTGAAATATTAAGTATAATTGAATGATCTTTGAAATAATTTATAACATTAAGTTATAGGAAGACAAAATATTTTTATGAATGTTTTAAATTTGAATTAGATGATATAGAATGATGTAATGATATGAATATTGTATGTGGATTTCTTCCCCTTTATATGTGTGTGGAGGGACAAAAATGGAATTTCATTAATGTTCAAAACTCTTTATGGTCACATTCCTTGGAATGTGGCTCTCAATTGAAAGAGAATTGAAGTTATAAAAATCTAAGTATGATATATTTTAACAAAAAATAATATTATAGGTGTAGGTAGAAATCCTTCCATTAACTTAGTGTTTAACCCTTATAAACACGACATAAAATTGTATTTATATCAATGATTTTCCAATACCATTGTTATATGAAACCCATTAAAAAAAGTGTGGATAACCACTAGCATCACATGTTTAATGGAAAGATATAACAATAGTGTCTCAAAAGCATTGGTATAGAGTATAATATAGTAGCATTTTTTAAAATCATTAGTATGTATTTAGAATAGACTAATGATTTAAAAATACCCTTATTTTATCCTTCAACCTTTATACCCAATACACAAACTCTCTCCCCCACTTGTCTCATGTACGGATTCAACACTACATGTGATGTCAGTTCTCTTCCATATAAAATATATTATCCCCATAGTTGGGTTTGTGATTCAATTTATCAAGACCATACATTTTTTTTCTAACTTTTGTATCTCTTCTTAAAAGAAACTTTTTTATTTTTTCTTATAAAAGAAACACTAAAAATCACTCTTCATGGACATAATTTTTTATGATTAATTAAATCAGGGTTATTTTTTATTATATTTATTAGTAAAATAGAAATTAAATTTGATTTTATGTAACTTTTTTATGTAATTAAGGTACTCTTCAACTCTATATAAATCAAATATAAATATATTTTTTCTTTTTATATATGAAGTAAATAAATAATTAGTTATTATATGTTATTTCTTATTTTTTATATGTATTACGGTGAGATGAATTAATTCCATAAAAAATATAATATTATATATTTCATGTCTTGAAAATGTTTTGATATAATATTTAATTTATGGTTTTAATGACTATATTAATTTTTTCTTGAAATATTTTATATAGATGAAATTTCTTTGTAAAATTAAAATATTTATTAAAATATGAAAAATATTTTTGAATAATAATTATTTAAAATTTCATTTCTATTTTTTTGAAACCTGTTAGGAGATGATTTTATTTTGTATTATAGACTAGGTGGGTTGTTGTGAGAAATAATTGGATTTGAACTATTCAAAATTAAGCAAAAACTTATTTAAATTATAATATTATCTTTTTATAAAAAATGGTAAACTAATTATATATTTTGTTTTCGACATGTGAGATTTAGAAGACTATATGTACAATAGTTATCATTTTATATTAATTTTTTTTTATTAAAATTATTATATGGACTAGTTTTTTAGTTAATCCAAACATATAATTTTTTTGTTGAATTATGTATATTTCCACTTTTTTATATGAACAATTTCAGTATTATAGTTTAATATATATGGTATTTTATTTTCACATGGTATTAAGATGAAAATTTGATGATATTGGTGATAAACATACCATTTTTAAGTAATAACAACTGGTATTTTCCCTCTAAGTTAGCAGTTTTCATGATAAAATTTGTTATTTATTATAATTATATGCTCATGTATGTTATAATTGGTATGAATAGAAAAATTAGAGTGATATAAAATTGTTTTTATTTCAATCATATTTCAATATTTCATAAATTGTATTAAAGAAAGGAAAAACATCATGTATCCTTAAAAATATTTTTAAATTGAATTCAATGTTAATTTGGGGATTTTATGACATGATATATATTTTTATTAACATAAACCAAAAAAGATAGATGTATAATATGAATAATATATAATTAAACATTTAAAAGAAAATAGTTTGCCTTATTGATTTATCATTGACAAATTCTTCAAATAACAATCGTATTAATTATTCGTGCTATAAATATGTTGGGAGACCTTAGTTATGACGTGAAATATTTTTTGAACATATAAAAAAATTATTTTCTATACTACCCATCATATTTTATATCCTAAAGCGGTGAAAATATAGCCTCAAAATGTTCATGATCTGAACTAGAGGTCCATATTAGTGAATTAATTTTATGAAATAATTACATTTATTCATCATCATGAGAATTAAAACATTACAATATAAGAATAAATTAATATACTTATACTTTTTGGTTGAAATATAGGGTTGATTAATTAGATCAATCAAATAAAAAGGGTTAATTTCCATTTTATATTTTAGTTAGTAATTATTAATGCACGCTCTTAATATGAATAAATAAGATCTCTGTATTTTGATAAAAATTTCCTCATTCATGAAAAAATCAATTGGGATGAATGTGGAAAAAATTATTATTAGATTTTGGGAAGTGAATAAGAATAAAACAATATTGTTTATATGGTAACTGTAGAAATATATTGTTATACAAGTGCATAAGGTCGTATGAATCGATATAAAATTGTATCTTATTTTGGAGTAGTTGAGAAAATATAATTTTTGGAATATCTATATCATTTTTGACTCACTAGGATGAAATAAACATGGTTTAATATAATTATGAGAAATTTCACATATATATTTCACTATGGATATAATGTTATTGACCTGACAAGAAATTATTCTACGGATGTGTTGTATATTTTTAGATATTTGATAAACACATATTTTTTATTTCAATGAAAATTCAAGACACCAATTTTATGTTACTATGGATACAATACCAAGACATATTTTTTTATGATGGTGGGGATAAAATTTACATAATAACATACCCTATTATACTCAGGTAATTTATTATTTTTGAGGTATCAAATAGTAAAATTTTAAAAGTTGATAGTGATTTGAATTTCATCGTCAATTATATAACGAATCATCTCTATGTGTTCTCAATTTTATTAGTTCAACTATAATTGTTTGTATCGGGCTTTTTGAATCGAAACCCCTTTAATGATTATTTTTAATATTTTATATCCAAATTGGCCTCCTTAAGTGTTCTCAATAATAATTGGTTGGTGTTTTCATTTATTTGATTTTTTTATTGAATTTAATTTTATAAAAACCAATTAAAAAAATTAAAAAAAAATCCATTTATAAAAATTAAAATATTAATTTAAATAAAACATATGAAAAATACAATAATGAAAAAAATGAAATTAGAGACCAAACACACAAAGTATTGATATATCTATATCGATTAACAAAAAATATGTATGAAATATCCATACCCAAAAACTCCCAAATGAAAAAATCAAATTGAAAATGTGAAGTGAAAAATTTTTTTTTGGAATTTGTTCAAATTGAAAATAGATTAAGAAAAACAAATCATTGTATGTTTTATCTCAAAACAATGGTGAGGTTGAAGATGTTATATCATGAGATAAATTAGTAATTTTTCATTGACACCTATGATTAATTAGGTACCAATAGAAATTAAATATTCTTCATACCTAAATTTCAATGTGTTTATCTCTTATTATGAACAATATATTGATGATAACATGGTCAAAAAAAATATAGTTCATTATGATATTAATATACATATGGGTATCTAAAAAATTCTACAATATAATTTGTGGTCAGTATATTTTTTTGTGGAAACATAATATATATATTGTAAACATTAGTTAATGAAATTATAATTTTTCTACATATTCGGCTTGGGTAAATATCCTGCGCATGATTAAGTAACGGTAAAAAGTTTTTTATCATGTTAAATGATAATTAAATAAGGGTAAAAAATGTATTCCAATAGGAAAAAAATTCTATGAAATGATGCACTGCATTTATGTAAGGTTAAAATAATGATATGTAATGTTAAATAATAGTTATGTAAGTGTAATCCTAAGCTTTTATATGTTATATAGGGGTTTAAAATTTTTGTTAGGGTATAATAATATTAATTAAAGGTAACATAAGATATGGTATTGTATATAAAAGATAATTAATGGGAACCTGAATTTTTTTAATGGTAAACAATATTCCTGTAAGGGTAAACCAGAGTTATATATATGCAAACTAATGGTTTGGAATATTAAAAAATTATGTAAGGGAAAACTAAAAATTAGTAAGTGTAAAATAAAGTTATATGATGGTAAACAAAAAACTATTCACATGATATTAACATATATAATATTTTTAGGATAAACATTATTAATATGAAAACTCTAAAATTTATTAAAACATATATTGTTAAAAATAATTTTATTAAATAAATATCTAAATACATTAATTTAATCTGAAACTAAATAATTTTGACCTATAAAAAGTAAATACAACTTTAATATTATAATGAAACTAAATATAAACAAAATATACAGTATATACCTACCATACCACAATCCTAGAATATAACAAAATTGAACCAAAATGAAACAATCAAAACCTACCAGTTCTATGTAAATGGAATTTAAATAATATTAAATAGAACCAAAATAAAAATAGTCAACCTCTATAAATATGATATTTTAGTAATATTTATGAAATAAATTTCAATCATATGATGTATTAAATGAATATACAATTATAACATTAATTTAATGAATCTAAAATAACAAAACTTGAACTAAATAAAATATAACAAACCATTCATAATTAAGTTGATCATAACTATAAAAAACTAAATGAATACATATTGGTATAAAATAATACAAATATACATTAATTAATCAAAAATATACCAGTAAAATATGAATTTGTTGTAAAAAACATTTTACCTAAAAAGACGTACTTAAATTGAATACACCCAAACAAATTAGAAATAATAAAAATTTTCATAAACCAATATAATTATAGAAAAATACTATAAATATATCATAACTGATACAATCTAGTGTTATCCAATTTGGTTTGATTTTTTATAGTTATCCTATGTAGGGGATAATCAAATATTTTTTTATTAATATAAATAAATTGGGTTTGCTTATTTTCAATTATATATTTCATAATTTTTTTTATTTTATTAAAAAAATAGTTTTATTTGATAATTTTTTTATACATTAAATTTCATTATAGAAGGATATATAGAATATTAAAAGGCATGTACAATGGGAAAACATTTCTCACTAATAAATAATGAATATGGATGTAATTTAGATGTACATAAATTAAAATAGATTGTATGTTATACATTATTTGTTTTCATTTTTTAATATTTATTTTGCAACTAAATAGTTCATTTATATGTTCAACAACGAGATTTAGTGGGTTTTGTTGATCTAAAATCCGAAAAGAGTTGTAAAATAATCATTTGCGACATATATTTAGATATGGTCATAATGTGAGAGTACACTATCAATTTGGGACGATTATTACCCCAACATGATATTTTTCCAAACTAGGAGACTCTAATTTTTAGAATCACGATGTTGGAAGTATCTCATGCATTGGATGTGAGGTATCTCGTAATGTTTGAAGAAACTAAAAAATAAACATGAATAAGATTGACTAAATTATATAGGTATGTGGGAAATTTTTTAAATTTATGATAGAATTATGTCAATCACTTCTACAAGAATGCATCGGTTTTTTGGTATATTCATTTTGATGATTTTTTAGTTATATAGTGAATTGGATGATGGTGATGATGTTCATAGTGATTGTTCATATGATGAATTTCCCTATTATGGTGATAACAATTATTATGATTGTAACGACCTAAAGTTTCGTTAATGTAAAATCCCTCTTGATCTTATTAAATGTCTCTTTATATAAAATTTTTATATAAAATGTCAAATTCTTTGGTTTTAAGTTAAGAATTTTGACCGTTGTTAATATAGTCATTGAACACTGATCACATTATTAGTATAAATATAGGAGTTTAACAAATCCAATTTAATCAGACAAAGGAAGCGATGGCCTCATCCAGTAGAATTGCCCCATACGAAGCCCATTTGTCAGAGCTCGGAAAAGAGGTAGAGTCTTTGGGATTCTCCCTTGACCAAGCCCAAGCTGAGCTTCATCATGTCAAGCTCGAACGTGACTGTCTACGGGAAAAGTGGAAGTTGATTGAAATTACCACTTGAGCGATGTTATCCGAGCCACCCCAAGAGTCTGTCACCATCGCACACCTTATGCTTAGGTCTTATGCGACTGTATTAAAGGGTTATGTAAGAAATAAGTAGTACTATTTTCATGTACAATATGTTTTGTATATAATAATGAATATAATTTCTTGTCATTTTTGATACATTATAAATAGTTTTTAAAGTACAAATGGTGTTTTTAGTTATTATTTAATTAAGAAATATATTTTATTAAATTAAGGGATTTTGGAATTAAATAATATTTTAATAAAATATTATTATTATTATTAAATTAATTTTTATTAAATATAAATGATCTTATAATTTTATGAATGCAATTAAAATTTTTATTAAGGTTTGAAAGCCATTTCTGTCAAAACCTGTGAATATTCAATAAATGACGGTTTTTATTTTAAAAGTGAAAATAAAAATATTTAGAAAAGTATTTAGATAAAATAAATTTTATTTCTGGAATCATGACGTCGAAATTATCCAACGGTGAATTTTTCATAATTTTCTGAGACAGTCAAATTTTTGGGTAAAAATTATATACCGTTTAAATATATAATGCGTTTTATGACATCATAATGACCCAATAGTGATGTAATAAAATACTATAATCTTTATGTTCGGCCAATATATGTTTTTCCATTAAAATAATGTGATTTTGTGTTTGTTTGACTTACTTTTCAAAGCATTAATGGACCCCTCAAGACATATTCAACACCTTGCATTTTTAAATTAATTTCCATGGGTGTGTGACTCACCTCCACATAAGCAACCCTAATATTTTAAAAAGTTCGGAATTTGGCCTTATAAAATATTTTTTTCCTCTTCCCTTTCCCAAAAACAATGGGATGGTTTGTGGTTTGGATTAATTTAATGTAAGGGGGCACAAACCTAAATAATAAAGAATTCCCTCAAATTTCATATAAAAACCAACCCAAGCTCCCACTTCCTCCTCACTCAAAGCCCTTGGAGTTCGTCCAACCTCTTCCCTACTATCTCTATAATCCTTACAAGGTTCCAAAAGCTCCCAAGAAGCCTCTCACAAGCCTCTCTCTATCCTTTGGAAGAACACTTCCAAGTAAGGGTTTTTTCTTCCTTTCTCCTTTTTGTCATTTTTCTTTACGTTGTATTGCCCTTTTAATATCAATTATGAATGTTGGGGTATTGTTTATCACCTCCCCCATACTTCCCTCTTATTGTTTTAATTATGGGAGTCCCCTTTCTCTCTCACTAAATGCCTCCCATTTACTCCCATTACTATGCCGAAATTCCGAAAGGAACTTCTCTCTCTTCTTTTACATTCAAGCAACAATTTTGTATCATGAATCTAAATTCCATTACAATTGTTGGGACATGTATATATATGACCTCATTACTGTCCATTACATGTAAATATGATGAGGAACCCCTTTCTCTCTCATCAACCATTTTTATAACATCCCGTCTTTTTATAACATAAACTTTCATTTCATTACACGGAACTGAGGATCTTTAAGGTCTAGTGTCTTGGAAACAAGGAACATAATACGTGAAAACAACATAAAACATTCTTCTTAAACACTTGAAAGGCTTATATTTAAGTTAATCCTAGGTTCATTACTGCATCTCATAACCTGGGGACATACATCAAAAGAAAGGCTGAGCATAAGGCCCAGTAAGGGAAACAAGAGAAACATTTTACATGTGAACTTGAGATACGTCAATAAGGACATGAAAAGAACATTAAGGAATGAGAAAGAAATCATGAGATACATCATAATAAAAATAACATTTTTCATAACTTTAAGATGTGGATAAAACGTTTAATATTGAAAATCATTTCATTTCACCAAGGTCCATCCCCAAGGTGTCATTAAACATTACCAAGGTTATTCACCAAGGTGTCGTTAAAAATGGTCATCTCTAGAGATTAAGTCTTTACCCAATACATTAGAGCGCTATCTGGGTGCACCCTTGCCATGTATTTATTATCATGTGAGCAACATATATCATCATAAATAATTTCATAAACAACTCATATAGCATAAAAGAAATGGGTTTCATTTCATAATCATAACGTTTTAAAAACTGCTTTAAAGACATGATCTTTATGTCACTTTAAACCCACGGAAAGGGAAGGCGGGTTTCATGTATGTAAATCCCAGAATTTAAAATAGAACATTTTGATATATATGTTAATACCCCTTTAGAAAAAAGTGCTTTGATTATTCACTTTATAACAAAAAATAATTTTGATAAAAGAGAGAGGCATTTTGAGACGAAAATTCTGCAGCATAACGGCTATGTTTCGGGGTTTTAGAAAACATTGAAAAGAGAGGGGAATGGTAAAAAATTCATAAATGACCCATAAAATAGTATAGGGACATAATAATAAGGATATATGAACATGGTAATGAAATTTAAATGACATTCCATTTGAAATGAAAAACATGGAAGGAAGACAAAAATTAGATTTCTCTTATGAAAATTCGGCAGCATAACGGTGTCACTTAAACTTCAACAAAAATGAATTGAAAAGTTCAAATAGGGTGACACATCATATGAACATAAGAGTTAGGTATGATATATATAGATATCATACCCCAACAAAATTAAAAAGGAACTTGAAAGACATGACATGAAAATAGAACTTGAAAAATGAGAAGGGTGAAAGGATCCCTTGAAAATTCGGCAGCCTAACGGCGTCACTTAAACTTTCATAAAATGAAACGATGAGAGTAAGAGGGGATATCCCATCATATAAACATGAAAAGGGAAGTATGAGTAATATTAAAGAACATCCTCTCACATATGAACATGGAGCATAAAATGAATGACATAAAAGAGATTACATGAAAAGAAAGAGAGAGGTCAGATCTCTTACCTTAAATCGTAACTCTTAAAACTCAATGGTTTGGACCTTGAGGGATTAGGGGGAACCTTGGGAGGGCTCCTTGAGAGGTAAAGAGGCCAGAACTTTGTTGGGGAGAGTTGGGAGTGAAAAATAATGGAGGAAAGGGTGTGTATTAATAGGTAAAGTGAGGGGACAAGACATTAATGGCCAAAGGACACCTCACAAGTGCTTTTCTCAAAACCATGTGATTTCCCTTGGCATTTACCATGGAGTTAGGCCACATGGGGCCCCCAAAACAATATATCATCACCCTTGGCCGTCCAACCCTTAAAATATCTCATGAAATCATCATGACACAGTTATGATGTCATTAAACATAATGAAACCCTAAAACTGCATTTTTACAATTCACTGAATAATTCATCTTTCTCAGAAAAATCCCAAAATTTCACCTTAACCAAATATCGATGCTCTCATTACATTTAAGAACTCCATTTTATAAAAATAATTTTCTAAATATTTTTAATTTAATTTTTAAATAAAAAACACTATTAATCAAGAATTCATTTTTTTCAGAAAAATCCCCAAAATTACCATAACATAATATCGATGCTCTGAGTTCAAAAATAAAGTCATTTTTATAGAAATAATTTCCTAATTATTTTTAATTAAATTTTCAATTAAAAAACACTATTCACCCTAAAAAACTAATACTTCGATAATAATTTATGAAACCGTTATTTACCCATTTTATTGAATCTCATTACTTAGTCAAGGTGTCTAAATTATATTAAAACTTTCTTTGAGTTAAATTACTAATCCATTTGGCCACATTACTAATCTTAAGCGTAAAATCACTATTCATAATTTACTATTCATCAAAAATTATGTTGATCTTATTAGACTCCAAATTCCTTACTGAACACTTTTGCAGAAGACCATTTTTTTAAAATCATTACACATCATTAATTATTTAGGGTTTACATAAATATTTTAAAATATCCCTTTATTAAAATTCATCAATAAAATACATCCTAAAATTATCCAGACATTTGAAATTTCACAAACATCACTAAAGGAAGAAATCTCAATTTATTCATCCCAAAGGATTACACAAAGAAGCTAGGGTCTCGTCACATAGCCCCTTATAACAACAGCATATGACCTAAGTGTAAGGTGTGCTATGGTGAGAGAATCTGAGGGAGGCTCAGATAACATTGCCCTAGTAGTAATCTCTACTAACATGAACTTCTCCCACTGGCATTTCTGTTCAATCTTGACATGCTGGAGTTCATCTTGGGCTTGGTCCAAAGCGAAGCCCACAGATGCTACCTCCTTCCCAAGCTCTGATAAGTGGGCTTCATAAGGTTCAGGTATACTAGAAGAAGCCATCGACTCATCTTTCTCCATTAACCATTAACATTTTATTAAATCATTAAGAATAAGTTAATATACTACTTAAAAAGATTGGGTCGTTACACTCTCTATCCTTTGGAAGCACACTTCCAAGTAAGGGTTTTTCTTCCTTTCTCCTTTTTGTCAATTTTCTTTAAGTTGTATTGCCCTTTTAATTTCAATTATGAATGTTGGGGTATGGTTTAGAACCTCCCCTATACTTCCCTCTTATTGTTTTAATTGTGGGAGACCCCTTTCTCTCTCATTAAATGCCTCCCATGTACACCCATTACTATGCCGAAATTCCAAAAGGAACTTCTCTCTCTTCTTTTACATTCAAGCAACAATTTTGTATCATGAATCTAAATTCCATTACAATTGTTGGGACATGTATCAATATGACCTCATTACATTCCATTACATGTAAATATGATGAGGAACCCCTTTCTATCTCATCAACCATTTTTATGAATTCTTAGGTCACGTTGTTACGCTGCCGAAATTGCACCGATTTTCTAAGCCAATGCCTTTGTGTATTGAATACCATGCCCATTTCTCCATCATGGGTATTCACCTTTATGCACATTTACTTATTGATTATAATGTTTCGTGTATGAATTCCACATTCCTTTATCGTGTACTAAATGATTATGTTTTATGAATCAATGTTTTATGATCCATGTGGCACACTTATGCATGAATTGAAATGTTTAATAAGGGTGCGCCCTTATAGCGCTCCAATGCATTGGGTAATGTATATTATCATGATACATAATGTGAAATGAGTGTTTAATCATGATAATTCATGTGCAATGAGGGTTTACTCGTGCTTTATGTGCAATGAGGATTTACTCAAGCTCCATGTGTAATGGGACTTGGATCATGCTAATTCAATGTTAAGCGTTGTTGCCACATTTCCATGTTATGATTATCATGCTTTATCATGCCTTTATGTTCATGTTTCTCATATGCTCTATGGATATGCCTATTTCCTAACATGTATTGTACTCCCCATTTTATTACATGTGTATTCCCTTAATGGGCTTTATAGCTCACCCTTTTCTTATACATGTCCTCAAGTTACCCCATGCAATGCTAAGTACGAAGGAATGTAGTGGTCATGTAAAGGAAGTTTTCAATAATGATGTTGTATTTCATGTTTTAAGTTTTTATGTAATGAACCTAATCCTCAAATACACTAAACCTATATATCTTATTTATTGTATCAAGTGATGTTTTATGAAATAAATCATGTTTAAGTTTGTAATAAAAGCAAGGTTGTCATAGTTGGTATCAGAGGATAGGTTTAGTTATTTTAGGGATTAGGAAACCCTAGTAAAGCCTTAGATACAAGTCTAAGTATATTAAAAACGTCCCTAAGTTTTGGTAAGTACTGAGTAAGTGGTTTATCCAACAAATACATCCTTGTCTGGATACGAGCAGGTAGAGGTGGCTCTGGCACAGATGTATCCTAGGGGTAAATCCCGAAAACACCACTTTGAGCTAGACTTGAACGGGAACCGGTGCATGACAACGTTCCTTGCTGCACTCTTGGTTACGACACTCCCGGGGGATATGTTTTGATAAATTCAAAAGCATAGTATGAACCCTTATTAAGGGAATTAAAAAAATTCCCCTACGAATATATTTTCGAAAGTAGATCATGAAAATCCTAGATTGAAGCCTATAGACTCTTTAGTAAAGAAATAAAAGTTTATTTATAAGTCATCAAATTTTTTCTCTGGATTACCCTTTATGTGTTACCCCTATCTTTCCATTTATTCCAGCCAATGTTCGGTAATAGGAGGACTTGGGCTAACAACCGTTGTGAAGATCAGTGTGATGACTGTACTAATGAGATTCCCAATCCAATGGGAGCGGGAATCACGAACTTTGTCACACTTCTCTCTCAGCTAACTCAAATTTTGAATAGAAACATGGGTCAACAGGAACCCTCAACCCCCCCTAAGAAAGAACAAGTCTCTATCGAGAGATCCATGAGACAATGTCCTTCTACTATTTGTGGATCATGCGATCCCACGATCGTTGAACAATGGATCAACTATATTGAAACGATATTCTTCATCCTCCAATGTTCTGAACAAGAGAAGGTTCTCCTGGCGGATTATCGTATGGAGTGTGAAGCTGATCAATGGTGGACTTTGATAAAAAAATACAAAGCTTTAGAGGGAGATCGAGGTGTTGGAATGGAAGGATTTCCGAATGATGTTTTTCGATAAATATTTTCCGTGCACCCTCCGGATTAAGATGGAAAGGTACTTCATTTCCCTCAAGAAAAAAGATGAAGAATATATTGGAGTGTATGAGGCCAACTTCACAAGGCTTGCATGATATGCTTCTGGCTTTGTCGTTACCCCCGAATGCAATATTGACCACTTCTTTGGCGGGCTGAAGCCTAGCATGCTGAAAGCATTAGTGATCCGTGACTTCGACAGCAATGAAGAAATTGACTAATGTGCCCTCAAGGTTGAAATGGATATCGGGGAATCATAGGGGTATCATGGGGACAAGAAGCATAAGGTGGAATTCAATTTTGGTGGTCAGATGGATAAATCCAATAGTGCTAAGAAGATCCAGCACCCCACTTTCCATAAGTGTGGAAAGAAGCACCCTGGAAATTTCCTTAAGGGGACCAGAAAATGCTTCAGGTGTGGAAGAGATGGGCACCTAGCTGTTAACTATCTACAAGAAAGACCCATGGCTATGACAGAGGAGAGGAATGCTCCGTTTGAACCTCAACGCATTGCTCAATTCTAAAAATGAAAAGAACTGGGTCATTTTGCTAATCAGTGCCCTAATCCAAGGGTTTTCGGAGACAACCAACAACCACTAAGGCAACAAGGAAGAGCTTTTGCCATCACTTCTGCCAATGTGATCCCCGAAAACGAAGTGGTGATAGGTACGCTAGTTATTCATTCAAGAATAGAAAACATAATTTTTGATTCAGGTTCTACGCATTCTTTTATATCTCGAATGTTTAGTAGAACAATCCCAGCACCACCAAAAATCATGGAAGTAAAGATGTCGGAGAGTATGGAAAATGGGGAAATCATTGCATCCCATGAATATAAGTCCTCCCCTGTTATAGTCTCTGGATTGAATTTCCCAGTGAACCTCGTCATACTCTCTCTGGTGGAATTTGATGCAATTCATGGCATGGATTGGCTTTCCTTATATAGGAGAGGGAAATCACACTCCATGTGGAGAATCGACCCCCGATTCATTACAAGTGTCAGGAGGAAGATGAATCTCTTTTAGATCCATCATCTCAAGCATGGATATTACTACCTTATGAGAAAGCGTATATGGATCATATGATTGATTCTAAGGAAGAAACCATCCTGGAAGAAATGCCGATTGTGAGGGAATTCGAGGATGTGTTTCCCGAGGAACTGCCTGGCCTTCCTCCTATAAGAGATGTTTAGTTCTCAATTGAACTTATACCCAGGGAATTACCAATATCCAAGACTTCATATAGAATGGTTGTGGTTGAGCTTGAAGAGCTAAAGAAACAACTACAGGAGAATCTGGATAAAGGGTTTATATTCCCAAGTGCTTCACCATGGGGTGCACCAGTACTTTTTGTCAAGAAGAAGGATGGGTCAATGCGGCTTTGTATAGATTATCGTTAACTTAACAAAATAACGATAATGAACAAGTATCCTCTCCCAAGAATCGATGACTTGTTTGATCAGATGTGTGGAGCTCAATAATTCTCCAAGGTGGATTTGTGGTCGGGATATTATCAAGTAAGGGTGAAGAAGGAAGATGTCTGCAAGACTGCTTTTCGTACAAGGTATGGGCACTATGAATTCATAGTAATGCCTTTCGGACTCACCAATTCTCCAGAAATATTCGTGGAATTAATGAATAGAGTATTTATAGATTACCTTGAAAAATTTGTGGTAGTCTTTATAGATGATATTCTAATATACTCCAAAACCAAGGAGGATCATGAGGAGCATTTAAAAACTATACTAGAGACTTTGTGCAAGGATAATATCTATGCAAAGTACAGAAAGTGTGAGTTCTAGTTGAAGGAGGTCTCATTCTTGGGCCATATCATCACAAGCAATGGGATATCTGTGGACCCCTCCAAAACAGATGCAATTGAGGGATGGCCAAGGCCAATATCGGTAATGTATATTCGTAGCTTCTTGGGGTTAGCTAGATATTATCGACGAATTGTGAGAAATTTCTCACGATTTTCCAACCCTTTTACCAAGATAACTCGAAAGGGAGTAAATTTTTCTTGGAGTGATGAATGTGAAGAAATCTTCAAGGAGTTGAAAAGGAGGCTTATCACTGTGCCCGTGCTCACTTTACCCACAAGTGGGGAACTTTTTGTGTTATTCAGTTATGCTTCAAAGAAGGGCCTAGGCTGTGTGCTGATTCAGAATGATAATGTTATATCTTATACCTCAAGGTAGTTGAAAATCCATGGAGAAACTATCCAACACATGATCAGGAGTTGGTGGTGGTGATCTTTGCCTTGAAAATCTATAGGCATTACCTCTATATAGAGAAATGTGAGATATATACTAAATACAAGAGTCTTAAATTTATATTCACACAGAAAGAGCATAATATGTGCCAGAGAAGATGGATAGAGCTCATCAAGGATTAAGACTGTTCAATACATTACCACCATGAGAAAGAGAACAAGGTGGCAGATGCCCTAACTAGAAAGGACCCAGCAATTCTATCAATGATGAGAATTTAGAAGGATCCAATCTTCTTAGACTTGATGAAGATGGATGTGGGAATCATAAAGAAGGGAAAATCATAAATCCTTTCACAAGTTATTGCTCAACCATATCTTTTTGAAAGGTTAATGGATGCTCAAAAGTATGATGTGGGAATTCAGGAATAAGTGGAAGCTATCAAAAAAGGTAAATCCTCAGAGATTAATGTTAATGAAGAAGGAATTGTGTGGTTTGGGAAAATACTATGTGTTCTATCATGTCTGGAGATGTATAAGGAACTTTTGGATGATGCACATAGTTCAAATTTCTCTATTCACCCAGGGAGCACAAAGATGTATCGAGATCTCTGAGAAAACTTTTGGTGGGATAATATGAAGAAGGAGATCACTGAATATACATTAAAGTGCCTGGTGTGTCAGCAAGTGAAGGCAGAGAGGCAGAAGTCTAAGGGGATGATGCAACCATTGCCCATACCAGAATGGAAATAGGAGAACATAACCATGGACTTTGTCACCGGACTTCAAAGGAAATCCAAAGGCAACAATGCAATCTGGGTTGTTATGGATCGTCTTACAAATACTGCACACTTCATTTCTATTCGGGAGTATTTATCTTTGGATCAACTGGCACGAATATATATCAGGGAAGTGGTAAGGTTGAATGGAGTACCACTATCTATTGTGTCTGACCGAGATCCAAGACTCACCTATATGTTTTGGAAGATTCATCAACATGCTCTGAATACTGAACTGAACTTCAGTACGGCCTATCATTCTCAAACTGATGTCCAATCCAAGAAGACTATCCAAACACTTGAGAATATGTTGACAGTGTGCTCAATGGACATTAAAGAAGGATGGGATCAACATCTTCCTCTAGTTGAGTTCTCTTATAAAAACAGTTTCCACTCGAGCATCCAAATGGCACCATATGAAGCCCTGTATGGGAAAAGGTGCAGAACACCGGCATGTTGGGATGATGTCGGGGAATGTAAGCTGCTTGGACCAGAAATGGTCAAAGAAATGGTGGAGAAGGTGAAAACCATTCAGCAGCATATCAAGGCAGCTCAGAGTTGACAGAAGAGTTATGCAGATAATCGTTGATTAGACCTTGAGTTTAAAGTTGGAGACATGGTCTTTCTACACATATCTTCATAGAAGAAGGTCATGAGGTTTGGAAAGAAAGGGAAGTCATGTCCAAGGTACATTGGCCCCTTCGAGATTATTGATCGTGTCGGGGCTGTGGCCTATCGACTAGCACTTCTGCCTACTATGACCAAGGTACATGATGTATTTCTTGTATCCCACTTAAGGAACTACATACCAGACCCTTCACATGTACTCTCTTCTGAGGTGGTACAATTGGAAGAAAATATTTCTTATGAGGAGAAACCAGTGAAGATCTTACATCGTAGAGAAAAAGGTCTACGAAATAAGACAATGCCCCTCGTCAAGGTGTTGTGGAGAAACCACATGTTTGAAGAAGCATCTTGGGAATTGGAGGAAATGATGAAGCTGAGTTACCCACATCTATTTTAGTGTGGGAAATGGAAAATTTCAAGGGTGAAATTTCCTAAGGGGGGAATATTTTAACGACCCAAAGTTTCATTAATAGAAAATCCCTCTTGATCTTATTAAATGTATCTTTATATAAAACGTTTATATAAAATGTCAACATATTTGGTTTTATGTTATTAATGTTGAGCGTTTCTAATATATCCATTGAATAGTGATCACATGATTAGTATAAGTATAGGACTTTAACAAATCCAATTTACTCAGACAAAGGAAGTGATGGCCTCATCCAGTAGAATTGCCCCATATGAAGCCGATTTGTTGGAGCTCGGAAAAGAGGAGGAATCTTTGGGATTATCCCTTGACCAAGCACAAGCTGAGCTTCATCATGTCAAGCTCGAATGTGATAGTCTACAGGAAAAGTGTAAGTTGATTGAAATTACAACTTGAGGAATGTTATCCAAGCCACCCCAAGAGTCTGTCACCATCGCACACCTTACCCTTAGGTATTATGTGGCTGTTTTAAGGGTTTATGTAACAAATAAGTATTATTACGTTCATGTACATTATTTTTTTTGTATATAATAATGAATATAATTTTTAGTCATTTTTGATACATTGTAAATAGTTTTTAAAGTACAAATGGTGTTTTTAGTTATTATTTAATTATGAAATCAATTTTCATAAATTAAGGGATGTTTTAATTAAATAATATTTTAAAAAATATATTATTATTATTATTAAATTAATTTTTATTAAATATAAATTATCTTATAATTTTATGAATGCAATTAAAATTTTTATTAAGGTTTGAAAGCTATTTCTGTCAAAACCCCGGAATTTTTGATAAATGTCGGTTTTTATTTTAAAAGTGAAAATTAACAAATTTAGAAAATTATTTAGATAAAATAAATGTTATTTCTGGAATCAGGATGTCGAAATTATCCAATGGTGAATTTTTCATAATTTTCTAATACAGTCAAATTTTTGGGTAAAAATTAAATACCGTTTAAATATATAATGTGTTTTATGACATCATAATGACCCAATAATGATGTAATAAAATACTATACTCTTTATGTTTGGCCAATATATGTTTTACCATTAAAATAATGTGATTTTGGGTTTGTTTGACTTACTTTTCAAAGCATTAATGGACCCCTCAAGACATATTCAACACCTTGCCTTTTTAAATTAATTTCCATGGGAGTGTGACTCACCTCCACATAAGCAACCCTAATATTTTAAGAAGTTCGGACTTTGGCCCTATAAAATATTGTTTTCCTCTTCCTTTTTCCAAAAACCATGCGCAAAAACAATGGTATGGTTTGTGGTTTGGATTAATTTAATGTAAGGGGACCCAAACCTAAATAATAAAGAATTCCCTCACCTTTCCTACCCAATCTCCCACTTCCTCCTCACTCAAAGCCCTTGGAGTTCGTCCAACCTCTACCCTAATCTATCTAGAATCCTTCCAAGGTGCCCCAAGATCCCACGAAGCCTCTCACAAGACCCTCTCTAGCCTTTGGAAGCACACTTCCAAGTAAGGGTTTTTTCTTCCTTTCTCCTTTTTTTCAATTTTCTTTAAGTTGTGTTTCCCTTTTAATTTCTATTATTAATGTTGGGTTATGGTTTCAAACCTCCCCCATACTGCCCTATTATTTTTTTAATGATGGGATACCCCTTTCTCTCTTATTAAATTCCTCCCATATACACCCGTTACTATGCCGAAATTCCAAAAGGAACTTCTCTCTCTTCTTTTACATTCAAGCAATAATTTTGTATCATGAATCTAAATTCCATTACAATTGTTGGGAAATGTATCTATATTACTCCTTCCGTTCCATTACATGTAAATATTATGAGTAACCCCTTTCTCTCTCATCAACCATTTTTATGAATTCTTATGTCACGCCGTTACGCTGACGAAATTACACCGATTTTCTAAGCCAATGCCTTTGTGTAGTGAATACCATGCCCATTTCTCCATCAAGGGTATTCACCTTTATGCACATTTACTTATTGATTATAATGTCTCATGTATGAATTCCACAATCCTTTATCATGTAATAAATGATTTTGTTTTATGAATCAATGTTTTCTGATCCATGTGGCACACTTATGCATGAAATGAAATATTAAAGAAGGGTGCGCCCTTATAGCGCTCCAATGCATTGGGTAAAGTATAGTTTCATGATACGTCATGTGGAATGAGTGTTGACTCATGATAATTCAAGTGAAATGAGGGTTTACTCGTGCTTTATGTGCAATGAGGATTTACACATCCTCCATGTGCAATGGGCCTTGGCTCATGCTAATTCCATGTTAAGTGTTGTTGCCACATTTCCATGTTATGATTATCATGCTTTATCATGACTTTATGTTCATGTTTCTGTTATGATCTATGGATATGCCTATTTCCTAACATTTATTATACTCATCATGTTATTCCATGTGTATTTCCTTACTGGGCTTTATAGATTACCCTTTTCTTATGCATGTCCTCAGGTTACCCCATGCAATGCTAAGTACAAAGGAATGTAGTGGTCATGTAAAGGATGTTTTCAATAAAGATGTTGTATTTCATGTTTTATGTTTTTATGTTATGATACTAAGACCCAAAGGCACTAAACCTATCAATCTTCTTTGTTGTATCAAGTTACGTTTTATGTAAAAAAATCATGTTTAAGTTTGTAATAAAAGCAGGGTGTCATAATGATGATGATGATGCTAATAGAGTTAATAGTGGTGATGAAGATAATGATAGTGATGATGAAGATGATACTGATGTTGATGGAGATGGTTATGATGATAGTGAGATAGATGTTAATGATGATAGTGGTGATTGCGGTGGTCATGAGAGAGTAACTGATCACCAATATTTCAGATTGAAATTTTTAAAACTAACTATTTTTTTGAGATATTGTGATTACCTATATGTAACGACCAAAACATATATAAATGAAAATTCCTCTTGGAATAATTAAATTTCATATTAAGAATTTTTTTTTATGTAAAACCTATGAGCTTCCATGGTATTATGTTTTTGGATTTCAATATACCATTATGAATTGTTACCATTGCTAATATATCATTTCAATAATGATCACATGACTAGTACAAATATATGGCTTTAAAAAATACAATTTACTTACACAAAGGAAGAGATGAAATTATTTAGCAAAGTTTCCCAATATGAAGACCATCTATTCGGTCTAGGATACATGGTGGCATTATTGGGCTTCACTCTTGACCATGCACATGCATATCTTAAACACATTTAGCTCGAGCAGAACTGCCTACGAGAGAAGTGGAATTTGAAGGAGATTACCACCTGAGAGATGTTATCCGAGCCACCCCACAATTTTTCACCATCACACTCCTTACCCTTAGTTCTTCTACGGGTGAGATAAGGGTTTATGTAATGAAACCCTAGTACTATGATTATGTACATTATTTTTGTATAGAGAATATAATATTATTTTATTATTTTTACTTCGTAAATAGTTTTTAAAGAAAAAATATCATTTTTAGTTAATTAAGAAATATATTTAGATTAATTAATGGATTTTTTAATTAAATAATATTGTATTTAAATATTATTACTAAATTAAATTTTTAATAATATAGATGACTATAATTATTATGAATACGATTGTGTTTTCTATTATGGTTTGAAAGCTATTTTTTTCAAAACCCTTGAATTTTTTATAAATGATAGTTTTTATTTAAAAAGTGATCATTCACATAATTATATAATTATTTAGATAAATTTATTATTATTTTTGGAATTAGGATCTAGATATTATCCAACTGTAAATTTTATATAATTTTCATTGATAATCAAATATTTGGGTAAAGATTAAATATCGTTTAAATATATATTTTTTTATGACACCATAATGACCCAATAGTTACTCAATAAAATAATATAAACATTATTTTTGGACAATATATTTTTACCATTAAAATAATTTTATTTTTGGTTTTATTTATTTATTTTACAATGTCGTAGTGGGCCATCCAGGACATCTAAAACATTTTAGCTTTTTAAAATGATTACTTTAAGAGTATGCCTCACCTCCACAAAAGAAAATATAATATTTTAAGATGTTCGGCCATTGGACTTATAAAATATTGTTTTCCCCACCCATTTGTAAAAAAACCATGGGAAGAAACAATGGTATAGTCTTTAGTTTTTATTATCATAATGTGTGGTTTCCCCAACCTATATAATAATGAATTACCTCTCTTTTCGTATATAAACTCAACCAAGTTCCCTCTCCCTATTCAATAAAACTTTTTGGAGCTCCAAAACATTATTCCATCCCCTGTCTATGATCCTCCTAAGGATCCCCATGTTCTTAATAATCCACTATCAAACCCCTCTCAATCCTTTGGGATCACACTTCCATGCAAGGAATCCCTCTCATTCTCATTTTATCCAAGTTTATTAATATTGTTTTTCCATTTTATTTTCAATTATAAATCTTGGGTTATGATTTGAAACCTATCCTATAATATCCTCTTAATGATTTGATGATGTGATACCCCTTTCCCTTTCATCTATTCCGTCCATGTATACCTGTTACCATAAATAAATTCTGTAAGGAATTTCCCTCTCCTCATTTACATTCAACCAATTATTTTTTATTCTGAATCCAAATTACATTATGTATGTTTGGACATGAATCAACCTGACCCCCTTAATATCCATTTCATTTATATATGATGATACACCCTTTTCACTCTCATAAAATATTTTTATGAAGTCTTATGTCATGTCGTTATGCTGCCAAAAAATGAACCACCATTTTCCGAACCAAAATCCTTCTGTGGTGAATTCCATTACCATTTCTCTATCAAGGGTATTCAAAATTATACACAATTACTTATAGATGGAATAGTTTTAGATATTAATTTCACATTACATTACCGTGGAATAAATTATGACTTTTAATGAATCTATGTTGTATAATATTTTGGAACAATAATGCATGAAATGGAATGTTTAAAAAGGGTGCTTCGTGATAGTGTTCCAATGAAATTGATAAAGATTAATATCATGACATGTCACATTAAATGTGGTTGTACTCATTCTAATTCAATTGTAATGACGGTTTACTCATGATCCATGTGCAATGAGCCTTTGATCATGTTAATACCATGTTATGTGTTATTTTCACACTTCAATTTTATGATAATCATGCGATATCAAGATTTTATGTTCATGATACTTTAATGCAACATTAATATTCTTATTTTCTGAAGTGTACTGTATTATTTATTTTATACCTTTTTTTCTCCCATACTGGGATTTATAGCTCACCTGTATTTTATGCATGTCCTCAGGTTATCCCATGAAATGCTATGTATGAGGGAATGAAGTGGTCATGTAAAAGATGTTTTCAATAAAGATGTTGTGTTTCATGTTTTAAGTCATTATGTAATGTTCCAATTTTCAAAAGACATTATACCACACTATGGTCAATGTTATATCATGTGATGGGTTTTATGTAATAAATCATGTTTATGTGCATAATAAAAATTATTAGGGTTGCTATAATTGTTATCAAAGGATATGTTTAGATATTCTTGGGGATTAGTTTTTGGAACCCCTAGAAAAATAATTAGATATTAGGTGTTGTATAATATGAACATTCATAAAATATTTTGAGTATTGAGTAAGTTATATATAATGAAAATATATCCCTGTCTGGATATGATCAGGTTGAGCTGCCTCGGGCATAGATGTACGAAAATGTGAAAACCCCAATATGGGGTTTTAGTCTTGACCCAAGGTATCCTATTACATGACAACGGGCTGTGATGAACTCTTGGTTACAACACTATATTGTGATATTATATATAAATTCAAAATATTGGTATAAACCATCATTAAGTGAAATTAAAAAATTCCCCTAAGAATACATGTTATAATGTAGATAATTGATAAAAAAATATTTAAGCCTATAGATTTTTAATTTTAAAATATAAATGTTATTTAAAAGTCATGCTTTTTTCCTTTGATCACCCTTTATGTGTTACCCCTGTCTTTTCTTTTATTCCAATCAAGGGCCAGTAATAGGAGGATCTGGGCTAGAAACTAATGTGAAGATCAATGTGATGACTATTCCAATGAGATTCCCAATATGATGGGAGCAGGAATCATGATCTTTGCCACAATACTCTCTTAGTAAATTGATGATTTTAATAGAAACATGGATAAATAGTGTAAAGACCCATAAAATTCAAGGAAATTTTTTTTCATAATTTTCTTTGGGATTTTACAAGAACGTAGTTTCGGACAACACCTGATTCCGAGGCCTGGTGTGCCCGGAATCAATTTCCGAAGATTTTCTTGGGTATGTTTAGTGAACGAACAAGCGAGAATTTTTCTATCTTTTGAACTGGTACTCGGAATAGAATTCCGAGGGCACCGATGGAACTGCTGCGCTGGTAATTGCTTAGGAACTCCTATTCCGGAGTTGCGTTTACAGAAGGGGAGTTTCTAAAAATTGTGGAAGTTAAAAATAAAAATTTAACAACATTTTTTATTTTCCACTTGGTAGTTTTATCCTAAGTAAGGGAGTTGGGGGTGGGACCCACATGTGTTAACCAACCTTTAGAGGATAAGGTGGGGTGGGACCCACACGAACCCAACCCCTCACTTTCCTAACTCCTCAAAACCCCCCATTTAATTTTTGCCAACATATCTCCTCATTAATTTTTAACAAGTTTTGTTTAATTAAATGAGTGGACTTAATTTTTAATGTTCAAAATTTAAATTGTTTGGGAAAGGAAATAAAAGAAGGTTCAACGTTCTTCTTTTCTTTTGGAAGAACTTCATCTTCCGGGGTGAAGAAATTTTCTACCACGACGTAGAATGTCGTCACGTCTTTCTTCTGAAGAACGACGACGGGCCATCCCTCGTTCTTCATCCCACGTCAAAGGAAGGTAGACGCCATTACACCTTGGAAAATCTATGTCTTCGTCTATGAATCCTCTTTCCATGACACCGACCCGCGGCGCGACGTCTTTTTATCTGCGGTGGAAACCTCGTTCAAGCCACGCTCGAGGTAGGGGATTTATTTTATTTTGTTCAAGATTACTCCCTTAATTTTTATTCTTTTTGAATATTTCCAATTTCTATCATTTAATGAGAGGGTTTCGGAAATCACAAAGATGGCCGACCCACCTCCTTTTTCCATGGTGGATTCTTTTGTGGTTTGAAATGGGAGTGGCGCGGTGCCGTCGCACTGCGCAGAATGGTGCGGCAAGAAATGTGTGGTGCCATCGGGCCACGCCACGAAATCATACAAGGACACGACACCGTCATCCCGCCTTGGTGAAACCCGAAAATACCGTGGCCGGAGCGGGGCCACGGCGGAGGGGCGTGGTGCTGTCGCACCGCGCCAGACGAACCAGGTCGTGGTCGGTCCCGGGCTGCGGCAGAGCAGGGTGACCGGCGGCCGCTTTCCAGCCGCTGGTGTCGGTGAAGGAGGAAGGACCGGCCGACGCCGATCCTTGTTGTCAGAATTGGCCGGCCGGTGCGGGCCGGCCGGACATAGGGAAAACTGGTGGATTCAATTCCTCCAGCCAGCCAAGCAAGCGGCCCCATTAATGGGGTCGCGGTTACAGGGAAACCGGGGGGCAGCGCCTCCCCCCCCCCCCCCCCCGCGAGTCGGAATGGCTCGGCCATTTGGCAGAGCCATCTGGCGCCGTGCGCCAGTGTGTCGGGCCGCCTCGGGCCGGGCCGACTGGGGGGTCGCGGGCCGGGGCGGTTCGGGCCTGAAACCCCCGTTTTCCGACCGTCTTCGTTCTTTTTCCCATAACATGGGCTACTGACCTCCGAACTACGCACCATCAGTTGCGTATCAATCCTTGGAACAAGACGGTCGTTTCGGTATATTGCACTCAAGGTTTCGGAATACTTT
This sequence comes from Viscum album, assembly GCA_963277665.1. Classification (NCBI taxonomy): domain Eukaryota; kingdom Viridiplantae; phylum Streptophyta; class Magnoliopsida; order Santalales; family Viscaceae; genus Viscum; species Viscum album. Next base: position 625,871,011 of record OY728133.1, read on the forward strand.
GGGATCGTCCGAGTTGGTTCGTACATGAAACCAACCGGGCCCTCGGAGCGGAAACATTCATAACATGAGCTTCGGACGTCTGATTGACGTGCCGTCGACATTGTTGGATTCATCTTAGTGAGAAGGATCTTTTGGCTTACTATGCCCGAGGTTTGGATGTAGGTGGAGTACGGTCGGGTTGGTTTTGCGTTAAAAACCAACCGGGCCCCTGGAATGAAAAATCCAATAACTCTCAGACCTGGGGTCCGATTGACGCGCCATCTACAATATTGAGTTCCTATTGATGATACGGAACTTTTGGATACATCAACTCTGGTCTATGTGTCAGTTGATGTATCAGCCTCTCGGCTCGTGGAGCGGACCCTCCCGAACGAGCTTGCTGTGTGCGGGAACCCAAGAGATGGTTGTGACTGCGACGACGACTGTGCAGAGATCCTCAGTGGATTCGACGACGACAACTTCAGCACTCAGCGATCCTACATGGATCAGTGCTACCGATCATGTGTGGGTCCGATCCTGTGTGGGTCAGCGCTCAGCGGTTCTGTGTGAGCCAGCTCCTACAGATCCTGTGTGGGTCTGATCCTGTGTGGGTCATTGCGGGGGTTAGTTACCTATCGATCCTTTTTGGGTCATTGCGGGGGTTAGTACATATCGATTCGTTGTGGGTCCGATGACTTAGATGGATCAGTGATCATCTCTATCGTCATTCGAAGAATTATACCTGTGTGAGCTAAATCTTGATTGCTATCCTGTGTGGATTCTATTGTTTTCATGTGTGAAATAGATTGTGCTTGAGCTCGGAGGTTGGAGCGTACTGGAAATGTTGACTTAGGTATATGTATGGGCATATACCTAAGTAGAGTCGGATGTTACTTCATGATTGTATCTTTCTTTTTTGGATTATCCTTTGTGGATTTTGGGAGACCATCGAAGGTATCGGGGTCCCTACTGAGTAGCTTATACTCACCCTTGCACGGGATTTTCCCGCACATTGTTGTGTTGGTTGCAGACGACGGACAATACTGACCTTGGTTGGGGCCTGCGGAGCAGGACGGTACCTGAAGGTGGACCACTGGACGGGACATACTCGGAGCAGAGTGCTGGACCCGAGGAGCTGTGGAGGCTATCTGTACCCACCCTTCAGGTGGGACTTCTAGTGGACGGCTCGAGGCTGCAGTTTTACTTTTCAGTTGCTGTTTTTTCTTTCTACTTGTACTTTACAGTTGGGCTTGTATTTCTGGCACCCTTTACTTTCCGCACAGCTTGTTTCAGTTTTACTTAGTGTTTTACATCCACATGTACTCTGTGGTTTATGTTTACTTTTATAAAGTAAATGCCTTCCCTGTTATCAGGATTTACGCTTTTGGTGCTAGTCGCCAACCCCTGGCCTATGGAAGGCGGGCTTAGGGTAGTCACGGAACGGGCCTCGAGGACGAGTCGTGACAAATTGGTATCAGAGGAGTTCGATTCTACTGCAGAACGTGGGACTCTGATATTTTTCTATGTGAAGCAATAGTGTTTAGCATATTGGGTGTGGTTATCAGTTCTGGGAGTCCAGTGTTGGTGTGGCGGCCGACATATCCGTACACCAGGACCATGACTTCTGATTTCCGACTTAATTCACTAAAACATTGATTGCATGTGTGTTTCAAGTTTTCTTTATGATTACTTTGTATCAGTTCTCCAAGTATACTGTTCTGACCGTGGAGCACCTGTTTCCTTTTCAGGATGGCCCCACGACGACAGCCAGCTAGGGTTCCGAGAGTTGAGTGTGACGACAGCCCACCGATCGACGAGGCCTCGGTGCTACGTCCTTTGACAGCTGAGGCACCGGCGGTACCTTTACCAACCGAGACACCGATGCTTCCAGCCCCAGCCACTGACGATGCATGTCGCCTTAGTGTACTGCATGAGTTCCAGCGCCAGCGACCGCCCAGGTTCCACGGGGAGACGGACCCCCAGGAAGCCGAGGACTTGCTGGAGGCAGTTGTACGAGTTTTCCGGTTAGTGAGAACACCAACAGACCTCATGATGATCTTCGCAGCGGGCCTACTGCACGCGGAAGCAGGAAGATGGTGGATCTTGATGCTCCAGGTGCACTATGAGGCATCTCTTCTTTGGATGGACTTTGAGAGCCTCTTCCGCTCAGAGTTCGTCCCAGCCACCCTCCGTGCAGTGCGCATCCAGGAGCTTCTTCAGCTGCGGCAGGGCAGCTTGACGGTCGCCCAGTACTCGGTGAGATTTACCGATCTCTCGCGCTACATGACAGACATGGTACGAGACCCATTCTTCCAGGCTCGGACCTTTGAGCAGGGATTGAGTCACGAGATCAGGGCATCACTGATCTCCCTCAGCATTCCGACTCAGACAGGAGTACTAGAGCGATCCCTTTTGATCGAGAGCTTTCTTGCTGATTCTATACCAGCGCCGAGACCCACCGTAGGGCGGCACGTAGCAGAGTCTTCTGCAGCAAGCAGTCGACAGATGACTCATGGGTCCAGGAAGACCAGACCATCAGGCAGACGACCTCAGGACACTGGCTCAGCAGTGCGGGGCACACAGCACAGAGCCAGTCTTTCAAGAGGCAGGCAGTGCTACTCATGCGGCGGGCAGGGCCACATGTCTCGTGATTGCCCGACCCGACGTGTCGAGGAGAAGTAGACGATTGAGGGACCACCAAGGAAGAGGCAGAGGGTCGACCGTGGCAGTCCGCAAGGAGCAGGCAGACGAGGCAGAGGAGCTGGCCGAGTAGCAGGTGGTGGGCGACGCTTTGAGGCTCTACCACCACCACCACCAGGAGGTCCACCCTGCCCACAGGGAGCTGTCTTGCAGAGACAGGCATAGCTCCAGGCAGCGGAGGCCTACGACCAAGGCCTGCCCGAGATGATTAGAGGTACTATCTGTGTCTTTTCCACCCTTGCTTCAATTCTTATAGACATAGGGGCGATTCACTCTTTCATAGCCACTGCCCTTGTTCGGATCTCGGAGATTCCAACAGAGCTGTTGGCTCGATCCTTTCGGCTAGAGACTCCTACGGGAGCAGACTCAATGATTACGCACTGGTGCCGGCAATGTGAGCTTACTTTAGGAGGTGAGAGCTTTGGCTGTGATCTTCTTGTAGTGTCGTCGTGGCCTTATGACGTCATCTTGGGCATGGATTGGTTGTCCACAGTCCATCCACAGATTGACTGTATTAGGCGCAAGGTGCGATGTGTATGCACCGACAGGAGCAGGTTCACCTTCACCGGCGAGAAGGAAGCCTTTGCAGCACAGGATGGACTCTCGGAGAGGAGAGGAAAGCCCATCACTCATCCGTTGGCTAGTCTCATCCTAGGAGTAGTTGACGTGGAGAGTCCTGGTTTTCCTACAGTGGTGGATCAGTATGTGGATGTTTTCCCCGACGACGTTCCAGGGCTACCTCCTCACAGAGAGGTAGAATTTTATATTGACCTGTACCCTGGGACAGCCTTGATATCAACTCCAGCATATCGGATGTCCCCCACCGAGCATCGAGAGCTACGAGTATATTTGGAGGAATTTCAGGGAAAGGGATTCATCCGACCGAGTGTTTCACCCTGGGCTTCACCGATATTGTTCGCCAAGAAGGCGGATGAGAGCTTGCGACTTTGTGTCGACTATCGTCGCCTGAACCCGGTGACAGTGAAGAACAAGTATCCACTACCGAGGATTAATTAACTCTTCGATCAGCTCAAGGGAGAACGGTGGTTCTCAAAGATAGACCTCAGGTCAGGAATCATCAGCTCAGAGTTTGGGACGAGGATGTGGAGAAGACGGCCTTCAGGTGTCGTTATGGCCACTATGAGTTCTTGGTTATGCCATTCGGCGTAACCAATGCTCCAGCAGTGTTCATGGTCCTCATGAACGGGATCTTTCAGCCATACCTCGATCGATTTGTCGTGGACTTCATTGATGACATTTTGATATACTCGACGACTGAGGAGGACCACGCCTACAACTTGTAAGTTGTACTAGGCACACTCCGAGAGCACTAGCTTTATAGAAAGCTCTCGAAGTGTCAGTTCTAGATATGTGAGGTCCACTTCTTTTGACATGTCATCTCTGAGGCTGGAGTTGCAGTGGATCCTGCGAAGATCGAGGGAGTGCTAGCTTGGGAGCCACCCAGGAGCGTGACGGAGGTTCGGAGTTTCTTGGGACTAGCTGGATACTACTGGAGATTCATGCCAGACTTCTCTAGAGTTGTAGAACCACTCTCATCTTTGATGAAGAAGGGGAACCCTTCTTGTGGTCAGACAGATGTTAGTAGAGCTTCCAGGAGCTGAGACAGAGATTGACCAGTGCACCTATCTTGAGGTTGCCAGAGGAGGGAGTAGGGTACGTAGTCTACTGCGATTCATCAGGGACCGGACTCGGATGTGTCATGATGCAGGAGCGGGCCGTGATCGATTATGGATCACGTTAGTTGAGGCTGCATGAGCAAAACTACGCTACCCATGACCTGGAGTTAGCAGTAGTGGTCTTCGCTCTGAAGACATGGCAACACTACCTGATGGGCGAGTGCTTTATAGTCTTTTCTTACCATCATAGTCTCATGTATATATTTTCTCAGAAGGACCTGAACCTGAGATAGCGGCGATGGCTTGAGTTCCTCCAGGACTACGACTTTGAGATAGTCTATACTCCTGGGAAGGGGAACGTGGTAGATGATGCTCTCAGCAGGAGGACGGGCATTCAGCTACTTGAGGAGGCGACAAAGCAACTAGCCTCTTTGCAGATATCCTTCGTGGATAGAGATGGAGCATCCTTTCTTCAGTCTCTCACAGTCACCCCTCCACTACTCTAGCGGTTCAAAGAGGCAAAACGTGGGGACGCTGACTGTGAGACGCGGCGTGCACAGATATCCTCAGGACAGGCTGCTAATGGTTTCTCCTTTGGAGCAGAGCATAATGTCATTTTCAGAGGACATACCTTGGTACCCGTTTCTTTACGGGAGGAGGTGCTGAAAGAGTTTCACACTTCTCCTTTGGTGGTACATCCTGGAGTGGCAAAGATGTACCAGGACCTCAGACAACAACACTGGTGGCAGGGCATGAAGATGGTTGTGGCAGAGTTCATTTCTCGATGCCTCACCTGCCAGCAGGTGAAGGCAGAGAATCAGGTACCAGCTGGCTTGGTACATCCCTATGAGGTCTCGGAGTGGAAGTGGGAAGGGATATCTATAGACTTCGTGACTGGACTTCCACGCACTTCCAGAGATCACGGCTCCATTTGGGTGATTGTCGACCGACTCACCAAGTCGACTCACTTCTTACCCATCAGAGAGAAGGGCTCAGTGGAGAGCTTGGGACGTCTCTACATTCAGGAGATTGTACGGCTTCACGGTGTGCCATCATATATCATCTCCGATCGGGATGCTCGCATTAATTCCCGTCTTTGGAAGGAGTTGCAGGAGGCATTCGGGACGCAGCTACGTCTGAGCCCCGCCTTTCACCCTCAGACAGATGGTCAGACGGAGAGGACCATTCAAACTCTCGAGGACATGTTCCGCGCATGTGTCCTCGAATTTGGTTGTAGTTGGGAGGACCACCTACCCTTGGTGGAGTTCGCGTACAACAACAGCTACCACTCCACCATCGGGATGGCACCATAAGAGGTGTCGTACGACCGACCTTTTAGATCACCGCTGTGCTGGACAGACCCAAGGGAGTCAGTACTTGTGGGGCCAGGGATGGTCCAGGCCACGACAGAGAAGATCCAGGTCCTCCAGGAGCGGATGAGGCAGCTCAGAGCTGGCCAAAGTCATATGCTGACAGGAGGTGGAGGCCACTGGAGTTTGAGGATGGTGACCACGTATTCTTGTGGGTCTCACCTCGATGTGGTATACGAAGATTTGGCCGAGGTGGAAAGTTGTCTCCAAGCATCATCGGACCATTCTAGGTCTTTAGTAGGATAGGTGAGGTGGCTTATTGTCTGACTCTACCACCTCAGTTGCACCGCGTGCACGACCTCTTCCACGTGTCTCAGCTTAGGAGATACGTGCACAACCCGACACATATCTTTGACCATGGGGAGCTAGTCATTGACGATAAGGCGACTTTTGCAGAGGTTCCAGTGGAGATTGAGGATCGACAGGAGCGGGTCCTACGTGGACGGTTGATTCCTCTAGAACACATCAGATTGTAGCACGAGAACCTCCAGGAGAGCACTTGGGAGCGGGAGGCTCAGATGCGTGCTTAGTACCCTCATTTGTTTCCCTAGATATGATGTATCTTTACGGGGATGTAAAGCCCTGAGGTGGGAATAATGTAAAGACCCATAAAATTCAAGGAAATTTTTTTCTTAATTTTCTTTCAGATTTTACAAGAACGCAGTTTCTAACAGCACCAGATTCTGAGGCCTGGTGTGCCCGGAATCAATTTCTGATGTTTAGCTCGGGTACGTTCAGTGAACGTACGAGCAAAAATTTTTCTAACTTTTGAACCGGTACTCGGAATCAAATTCCAAGGGCACCGATGGAAACACATCACCAGTAATTTCTTAGGAATGCCTATTCCGGAGTTTGTTTACACAAGAGGAGTTGATAAAAATTGTGGAAGTTAAAAATAAAAATTTAACAACAATTTTTATTTTCCACTTGGTAGTTTTATCCTAAGTAAGGGAGTTGGGGGTGGGACCCACAAGTGTTAACGAACTTTGACAAGATAAGGTGGGGTGGGACCCAGAAAATCCCAACCCCTCACTTTTCTAACTCCTCAAAACCCCCCATTTAATTTTTTCCAACATATCTCCTCATTAATTTTTAACAAGTTTTGTTTAATTAAATGAGTGGACTTAATTATGAATGTTCAAAAATTAAAGTGTTTGTAAAAGGAAATAATAAAAGGTTAAGGCCTTATTTTATTTTTGTTGAATCTTTGTGTTTAAGGGGGGGAACGTTCTTCTTTTCTTTTGGAAGAACTTCATCTTTCGGGCGAAGAACTTTTCTACCATGACAAAGAACGTCGTCACGTCTTTCTTCTGAAGAACAACGACGCGCCATCACTCGTTCTTCTTCCCAAGTCAACGGAAGGAAGACGATGTTCCACCTCAGACAATCTCCGTCTTCTTCTACGAGTCCTCTTTTCGCGACACCGACCCGCGATGCGACATATTTTTCTCCGCGACGGAAACCTCGTTCAAGCCACACTCGAGGTAGGCGATTTATTTTATTTTGTTCGAGATTACTCCCTTAATTTTTATTCTTCGTGAATATGTACAATTTCTATCGTTTAACGAGAGGGGGCCGGACCGCACAAAGACGTCTGACCCACCTCCTTTTTCCATGTTGGATTATTTTGTGGTTTGAAATGGGAGTGGCGCGGTGCCGTCGCACCGTGCGGAATCGTGCGGCAAGAAATGTGTGGCACCGTCGCGCCACGCCGCGAAATCATACAAGGACGTGACGTCGTCGCGCCACGTCGGTGAAACCCGAAAATACCATGGCTGGAGTGGGGCCGTGGTGGAGGGGCGCAGTGCTATCGCACCGCACTGGACGAACCAGGCCACGGCCTCTCCCGGGCCGCGGCGGAGCAGGGTGACCGGCGGCCGGTTTCGGGCCGCCAGTGTCGACGAAGGAGGAAGGACCGGCCGATGTTGGTCCTTTTTGGCCACACCGACTGGCCGGTGCGGGCTGGACGGACAAAGGAAAAATCGAGCGATTCAATTCCCCCAGCCGGCCAAGCAAGTGGCCCCATTAATGGGGCCGCAGTTACAGGAAAACCGGGGGGGGGGGGCAGCGCCTCCCCCCCGCGAGCCGGAATGGCTCGGCCGTTTGGCCGAGACAGCTGGCGCCACGTGCCAGTGCGCTGGGTCGCCAGTCGGGCCAGGCTGGGGCGACCCGGACCTGGGTTGGGTCGACCCAGTTCGGGCCGACCGGGGGGTCTCGGGCCGGGTCGGTCTGGGCCCGAAACCCCCGTTTTCGGACCGTCTTCGGTCTTTTTCCCATAACTTGTGCTATAGAACTCCGAACGACGCACCGTCAGTTGCATAGTGATCCTTGGAATGGGACGGTAGTTTCAGTATATTGCACTCAAGGTTTATGAATACTTTGGGTTCGGCCGAGTTGGTTCGTACACGAAACCAACCGGGCCCTTGGAACAGAAACACTCATAACTTCAGCTCCGGACGTCCGATTGACGTGTCGTCGACTATTTTGGATTCTTCTTAGTGAGATGTATCTTTTGGCTTACTCTGCCTGAGGTTAGGATGCAGGTAGATTATGGTTGGGTTGGTTTTTCCTTAAAAACCAACCGGGCCCCTGGAACGAAAAAGCCAATAACTCTCAGACAGGGCGTCCGATTGACGCGCCGTCTACAATGTTGAATTCATGTTGACGATACGGAACTTTTGGATACATCAACTCTAGTCTATGTTTCAGTTGATGTATCAGCCTCTCGGCTCGTGGAGCGGACCCTCCCGAACGAGCTTGCTGTGTGCGGGAACCCTAGAGGAGGTTGTGACTGCGACGACGACTGTGCAGAGATCCTCAGTGGATTCGACAGCGACGACTTTAGCACTCAGCGATCCTACGTGGATCAGTGGGTCCGATCCTGTGTGGGTCATCACTCAGCGGTTCTGTGTGAGCCAGCGCCTACAGATCCTGTGTGGGTCCGATCCTTTGTGGGTCATTGCGGGGGTTAGTTTCCTATCGATCCTTTGTGGGTCATTGCGGGGGTTAGTACCTTTCGAACCTTTGTGGGTCCGACGACTTAGATGATTCATTGATCATATCTATCGTCATTCGAAGAAGTATACTTGTGTGAGATGAATCTTGATTGCTATCCTGTGTGGATTGTATTGTTTTCCTATGTGGACTAGTTTGTACTTAAGCTAGGATGTTGGAGCATACTGGAAATGGTGACTTAGGTATATGTATGGGCATATACCTAAGTAGTGTCAGATGTTACTTTGTGATTGTATCTTTCCTTTGTGGATTATCCTTTGTGGATTTTGGGAGACCATCGGGGGTCTCGGGGTCCCTAATGTGTAGCTTATACTCAACCTTTCACGGGATTTTCCCGCACTTCGTTGTGTTGGTTGCAGACGACGAACAATGCTGACCTTGGTTAGGGCTTGCGGAGCAGGACGGTACCTGGAGGTGGAGCACTGGACGGGACATACTCGGAGCGGACGGCTGGACTCGAGGAGCTGTGGAGGCTATCTGTACCCACCCTTCAGGTGGGACTTCCAGTTGACGGCTCAAGGCTGCAATTTTACTTTTCAGTTGCTGTTTTTACTTTCCAGTTGTACTTTACAGTTGGGCTTGTATTTCCGACCCCCTTTACTTTCAACACAGCTTGTTTCAGTTTTACTTAGTGTTTTACTTCTGCATGTCCTCTGTGGTGTATGTTTACTTTTATAAAGGCAATGTCTTCCCTGTTATCGGGATTTACGCCTTTGGTGCTAGTCGCCAGCCCCTGGCCTATGGAAGGCGGGCTTGGGGTAGTCACGGCACGGGCCCCGAGGACGGTTCGTGACAAATAGGAACATTCATCCCCCCCAATAAAGAACAAATCTCATTCGAGAGCTTCATGCGAAAATACACTTCTAGCTTTAATGGATCATTCAATCCCTCAATTTCTAAATAATGGATCAACATCATTGAAAAGAAATTATCCATCCCTCAATGTTATAAAAAAGAGAAGGTTCTACCGATTGCTTGTCATATGGAGGGTGAAGCTTAGCAATGTTGGACATTAATCCCTAATAAGAAGCCTAAGGGGAAGATCAAGGCGTTGGAATAGATTTATTTCCATAAAATGTTTTTCGATAAATATTTTCCACCTTCCCTCTGAATAAATATGGAAAGGGACTTCCTTGAAATCAAGAAAAAATAAGACAAATCCATCAGATCATATGAGAAAATATGTACAGGGCATGCATGATACACCTCTATATTGGTCGTTACCCCTGAATGCAAGGATGAACACTTATTTGGTGAGCTGAAACATAGCCTATAGAAATCCCTATAGATCTTTAACATTGATAGCTATGAATAAATTGTTTGATATTCCCTCAATGTTGAATTGGAGAATGGCTAATCCTAGGGTAATCATGGGGATAAGAAGCGTGAGGTGGAAATAAATTCTTGTGGTCCAATTGATAAATCCAATGGTGCTAAGAATATCATGAACCACACTTTCCAATGGTTCAAAAAGATGCATCTAGAATATTTCTTGAGGGTGATGAGGAAATGTATTAGGTGCAGAATAAAAGGGATCCTAACGGTTAACTGTTGACAAGAGAAACCCACAGTTGTTATAGAGGAGAGGAACACTTCTTTAGACCCTCAAATCATTTTTCATTTCTTCATCTACAAGGAATAATGGATCCTTGAAAATCAGTTCCCTAAGCCGTGGGTTTTTGGAGTAAACTAACTACATCCACAGAAGGAAGGGAGATCATTTTCAATCACTACCACCGAAGTGAACGCCGACAATGAAGTGGTGAGTGGTACAATAGTTATTCATTCAAGAAAAGCAAACGTACTTTATGATTTTTCTCTATGCGTTATTTTATATCCCTAAAGTATAGTAGAATAATACCAACACCACAAAAAATAAAGGAATTAAATATATCATTGAGTACGAAAACATGAAATGATTGAAACTAGTGAATATAACTACTCCCTCATCATAATTTGGTGATTGAACTTCTCCGAGAACCTCTTCATATGCCCTCTAGTGGAATTTTATGAAATTATCGGCATGGATTGTCTTTCCTTATATAGAGACAACATAAATTTCCCTGAGAGAGAAATCACTCTCCTTATTGAGAATCAACCCCCAGTTCTATAAAATTGCAAGGAAGAAGATGAATCTTTTTTATCCCCACCATCTCAAGCATGGATATTACGTACCTTTGAGTATGAATATTTTTCATAGATGATTGACTCTATGGAGGCATCCATCCTTGAATACATGCCTATTTTGAGGGAATTTTCTGAAGTGTTTCCCGAGTAATTTTCTTGTATTCCTCCTCAATGAGATTTTGAATTCTCAATTGACTTTATACCTGGGGAGTTCCCAATATTCAAGACTAAATATAGAATGGCTATTTTGGAGTTTGAGGATCTAAAAAAACAACTACAACAGAATCTAGATAAAAAGTTTATATTCCCTAGTGCTTCACCATAGGGTGCTTCCATCCTCTTAGTCATGATGAAGGATGGGTCAATGGGCCTTTGCATCGATTATTGTGATACTAACAAAATCATGATAAAGAAAAAGTATCTTGTGACACGAATTGATGACTTGTTCAATCAGCTGCATGGAGAACAATACTCCTCCAAGGTGGATTTGCAGTTAGGATATTATCAAGTAAGGGTGAAGAAGGAAGATATCAGCAAAACTACTTTATGTATAAGATATATTACTATTAATTCATATTAATGCCTTTAAAAATCACTAATTCTCCAACAATATTTATGGACATTATGAATAGAGTCTTTAGATATTACCTTGAAAACTTTGTGTATGTATTTATAGATGATATTCTAATATACTCCATTACCTAGGAGGATCATGAGGATAATCTGAAAACATTACTAAAGACCTTGAAAAGAGAATCTATATGAAAAGTACTTGAAGTGAGAGTTCTAGTTGAAGGAGGTCTCATTCTTGGGTTATATCATCACAAGTAATGAGATATCGGTGGATCCCTCGAAGACAACTACAATAGAGGGAAGGACGAGGCCAACATCAGTAATGGATATCCGTCACTTCTTATTATTTGCTGGATATTATCACTGATTTGTGCAAAATTTCCCATGATTGACAAACCGTCTTACCAAGATAACTTGAAAGGGACTCATGTTTTCTTAGTGCGATGAATGCGAAGAGAGATTCACGAAGTTGAAATGGAGGCATAACATTGTCCTCGTGCCCACATTACAAACAATAGGAGAATATTTTGTGGAATTTCAGTGATGCTTAGAATAAGGGAATGGAATGTCTGTTGATGAGAAATGAAAAATTCATTGCCAATGATTCAAGTAAATTGAATGTCCTGGATAAAAAAAATCGAACACATGATCATAAGATGTATATAGTGATCTTTACTTTAAAAATATGGTGGCATTATCTCTTTTGGGAGAAGGGTGAAATATATATAGACCACAAAATCTTCAAGTATTTATTCACACGGAAATAGTAGATCATGTTCCAACAAAGATGGTTAGAGATGATCAAAGACTATGAATTCTCAATCCATTACCACCATGGGATATAGATCAGGGTGGTAGATGCTCTATATAGAAAAGACATAACGATTCTTTCATTGATGATAATTGAAAAAGATCCAATATCCTTTAGATTTGATTAATATGGAAATGGTAATCATGAATATGGGAAATTAATCAATCCTTTCACAAATGATTTCTCAACCATCTCTTTTGAAATGGTTAAAGGATGCTCAAAAGGATGATATGGGAATTCAGAAGAAAGTGGAGACTATTAGAAAAGAAATATCCCCAAAGATCAATGTCAATAAAGATGTAATTGTGAGATTTGGGTGAAGAATATTTGTTCCATTGCATCCATATTTAATGATGGAACTTCTAGATGATGCACATAGTTCGAATTTCTCTATTCACATGGGAATCACAAATGTGTAACGAGATATATGAGAGCATTATTACTGGGATAATAAGAAGAAGGATATCGATGAATATAAATCAAAGTTCCTGGTATGATAGCAAGTGAAGGTTAGGAGGAAGAAGTCATAGGGTATGGGGGAACCATTACCCATACCAAAATGGAAATGTGAGAACATCACTATGAACATTGTCATTGAACGTCTGAATACATCCAAAAGATAAAATGCTATTGGGTTGTTGTAGATCATCTTAAAAATATTTCACACTTCATTTAAATTCAGGATGATTCCTCACTAGTTCAACGAGCACAGATATTCATCAGAGATGTGGTAAGGCTTCATAGAGTACCACTATCGATTATATCTGATCGATATTCAAGATTCCCCTCTACATTTTGGAAGATTATTCAGCATGATATAGATTTTATGCTGAACATCAATACGGTTTATTATCCTCAAATGAATGGAAAATCTAAGTCTAATATCCAAACACATGAGGACATGATGAGATCTTGCTCAGTGGAAATCAAAGGAGGATGTGATCAACATCTTCCTCTTGTTGAAATATCATATAATAACAACTTCCACTCAATCATCCAAATGTAACCTTAGGACACCCAATATGGGAAGAGGTTTAGAACACCAGCATGATGGGATGAAGTTGGGGAGAGAAAACTCGTAGTTCCGAAAAGGATCGAAGAAAAGATGGAGAAGGGTAAGACCATCCCGAAGCACATTATTACTTCCCAGATTCAACAAAAGGGCTATGTGGATAATCATCGATGAGACCTAGATTTTGATGTCAAAGACATGGTATTCCTCCCCATATCATAGTGGAAGAGAGTTATGGGATTTGGGGAAATGGGAAAGCATTGTCCCAGCTATATCAGCCCTTTTGTGATCCTTGATCATGTTGGAGGAGTGGTAAATCGACTAGCACTCTCAACGAACCTATCTCAAGTACAAGATGTATTCCATGTATAACTCTTGAGGAAATACATACCCAACCCATCACATGTACTCAATCTAGAAGTGGTACCATTGGAGAATGTCCTCTCTTTTGAATAGAATATTGTAAAGATTGTAGATTGTATGGAAGTGTTCTACGAAATAAGACAATGACCCTCATTGTAACATCCCAGACCCGGGTTCCACGCAACGGGTGCCCCAAGCCCAGTTTTCCACGTGACCTCAAGCGCATTTCCCAAAATGCCAGAGGATATCGACTAGCAGTGAGGGCCCTGGTCTGATAGTGGGGAAACTATGCCCTCATTTTTCAAAGTGTAGCGCAGTAGAATACAAAATAAGTATACAACGACAACAGAAGCAGTAAACATACACAACTAAAATAAACTAAAACAGTGGATATAACCAACAATATATAAATGATGATGCTACATGTGTCAAGTTCTAAGAAAACAGCCAGAACATGTTGTACATCAGTACAGTACAACAAAAAGCATGGTACAGTAAAACAAAGCAAACAGCTGGCAGCGGCATCGCGAGCCTAGGCTCGATCCCATGCGCCCTACTCCTCAGCAACAGTCAAGTACCTATATAGGGACATTTTCCCCTATCTACACCTGTAGAAATGTAATCTGTTTGGGCCGAAAAGCATGACCCAAACAGGGTGTGAGAAATATGTCTCAGTAGGCACCCACGAAAGGCACGTGCCCAACTGCGTGTAAGCATGCGACAATAGTGTGAAATAGTAAAATGAAATAAAGTAAGCAGTACTAAACATTAACTAACTTAACAAATAAATTTACATTTTATTATTCATTTAATTTATTTATTTTAGTAACATTCTTGTGCTCAACAGCACCAAGCCCTCCGGCCAACTGGAACCGTGCCCTCAGGCTAAAAGAGTAATCACGCCCTCAGGATTTCCCTCAGGCCACACAGAATCCAACCCACAGGTATTGCCCTCAGGCGTAACAGAAATTTCCCTCAGGCATAGGAAGTGTCGCCCTTAGGAAAATAAGTGAAGCCCTCAGGCACGAAAGGTTGTGCTCAGGTGGAATAACGACATCCCTCAGGCTAAAACAGTCATGCCCTCAGGCTAATACAATACAGTGCCCACAGGCTAATCACAATAACGCCCTCTGGCTAAACAAGTAACCAGGCCATTCCCAACAGGTAAACAAGTAGTAACAATCAATTCCTCTCATGGTAATTCTACAATTACTACTTTAAAGGAATACCCTCAGGTATCCTTGCCAAACTTCTAAACAGTGAAACACACCCCGGGGGTGGTTCCGGATCCATAAAACGATCCCAAATAGAATTTGAATATCATAATTAAATACCTAATCAATTCTAGGTGTTTCATATAGCAATGGCCTCAACCCCACGACACCCCAACATGGGTTTGTGGCACAAAAATGCACAAAACACACAGCAGTTGGAAAACTAAACACCAAGCCACCTACCTTATTCTCCAACGAACCTTATACCCGAACGCCGACTCCAGAAACGCCCAAGAACGACGTAGATCTGACAAAAAAACCATTAAAACGTAATTAACTTATGTTAGGGAAAGAATTGGTAAGAACGGTACCATGAGAGGAGAGGGCTTACCCGTGCTGTCCCAACGAAATCTTCCAAAGCCGAAACGGATTCCAGACGAACACCCGGTGGATCTTCAAAGATCCGGCCTCCTCCTTTGGCTCCAAAATGGCTCAAAAGGATCGTCTGCCAAATGAGGAGGCTACTGCCTATTTTAATTCGAAAAAATAATGTACACGGTGTGTACTTTTGAGTACACAGCGTGTAATTATTTCATTTAACTGTTCATTTGGAAGCACCGCTACATTGTTCATCCATCGACAAGAGTACACGACATGTACTCCCAAGTACACGGCGTGTACTGTCACCCAGATGGCGGTGACTCCTCCGCCATTCTGTTTAAGCCTGCTGACTGACTAAATGGAATGTAAGGTACCACTACACGGCATGTAGTTGGTTCCTACACCCTCGTCACCGGCATGGCTACACGCCCTGTGTACTCAACCCAACATGACCAAAAGTACACAGCGTGTGGATAAAGTACACGGAGTGTAGTTCCAAAATTTAGGATTTTTCCCCATTTCACATATTTTCTCAAAAACACTTACGGAAAAGGAAAAAGAAGAATCATGTACCTCAAAAATAAGAACCGGGTTCTTACAAACTTCCCCCTTTATAGAAATTCTTCCACGAATTTCCCTTCCAAGGGTGGCAAAGATAAAGCTCAAAATAGCTCTAGCCACAGAGCACGTACGTTGGCCTCCCACTCCCTGGTCTCGTCCTGCACCCGGCCTTACTGCCATAGCCTCTATACATGAGGAACTGACCGACCTCAGAGAATCTTTGTGCTACTATCAACGATACGGATCAGATGATCCACAAAGGATGCATCATGTTGTAGCTCAAAATCCTCTGGATGAAAGGTTTGAGACGGGTCTGAGTGATAGCGACGCAACTGAGACACGTGGAAGAAATCGTACAGGGATAAATACCGCTGTGGTAACTGCAACCGATAGGCAACAAGCCTGACTCTATCCAGAATCTCGAATGGCCCAACATACCTTGGTGAAATCTAACCCTTTCTCTTGATCCGCTTGTGTCCTAGCCTCGGCGAAACACGTATGAATACCTGATCTTCGACCATGAACTCCAACGGCTGTCTACGACGATCAGCATAATACTTCTGACAAGACTGCACAGTAGCCATCTGCTTCCGAAACAACTAGACCTACTCAGATGTCTCCTGCACGAGCTGTGGCCCCAGTAAAGCTGTCTCACCTACCTCTAACCAGCACAAAGGTGATCGGCATGGACTACCATATAAAGCCTCGTATGGTTCCATCTCAATAGTCACCTGAAAACTAATGTTATAGGAAAACTCGACTAAGGGTATATGCTTCTCCCACGATCCCCCAAAGTCTAGGACGCATGCGCGCAACATGTCATCTAGCACCTGTATCATCTGCTCTGACTGGCCATCCGTCTGAGGGTGGTATGTTGTGCTCAGAAGAACCTGTGAACCCAGCGCCCTATGAAAACTCTACCCGAAATGTGAAGTAAAGAGGTCATCCCTATCTGAAACAATAGAACAAGGGACCCCATGAAGATGTACGATCTCTCGGCTATACAGCCTTCCGATCTCGTCCACACCGAATGTATCCTTGATCGGGAAGAAGTGAGCTACCTTCGTGAGTCTGTCCACAATAACCCACACAGCGTCATTCCCTCGAGGTGACCTCCACAATCATGTCACGAAATCCATCATGGAATCATCCCATTTCCACTCTAGAATGGGCAACTGCTGTAACAGCCCAGCTGGCCTCTGGTGCTCTGCCTTCACCTGCTGACAGGTGGAACACTTCATAAAAAAACCAGTTATCTCTCTCTTCATACCCGGCCACCAGTACTAACATCTCAAGTCTCGGTACATCTTGGTAACCCCGGAATGAACTGCCCAGGCTGAATCATGAAACTCCTGCATCAGCTCCTCTCATATATCCCTTTGAACCCATACTCGTCCATGGAAACAAAAAACCTCATCATCGCCTATCATCCAACCGGGAGGAGGGTCCTCACTTTCCACCGACTTCCGTAGAACTAGGCCTTCTGGAACCGATAGCTACCTCATCCTCACTCTATCCAGGAGGGTAGAAGTCACAACTAACGAGGAAAGATAAGTCCGCCCCTGACTGTCATGCACCTCTAAATGCATCTCAGAGAACAAAGCCATAAGCTGCCACTCACCACTGGCCTCTTGCACTGCCTGTATCTGAGTCTTCCTGCTCAGTGCATCAGCTACTGCATTACCTTTACCAGGTGTATATGCAAGCTCAAAATCGAATGACTGTAGTTACTCAACCCACCTTATCTTCCTCAGATTCAGGTCACACAGATTAAAGATATACCTGAGGCTTTTATGGTCGGTGAAAACCACAAAATGCTCTCCCAACAGATAGTGTCTACAACAGCGCAACGCAAGAACAACTACAGCCAACTCGAAATCATGTGTCGGGTAATTCCACTCATGTGGCCTCAACTGCTGAGACCCGTATGCAACAACTCGCTCACCCTACATCAAAACTGCTCCCAGCCCATTCCCTAATGCATCACAGTAAACTGTATAGCTCTTCCCCTGCTATAGGAGTATCCGGATCGGTGCTGATATCATCCTTCCCTTTAGGTCCTAAAAAGCAGTCTCACAAGCTTCTGACCAAACGAACTTCACACCCTTCTTAGTCAGACCCGTCAACGATGCTGCTAAGTGGGAGAAGTCTTGTATGAAGCGTCTGTAGTAACCATCCAGCCCTAAGAAACTCCGTATCTCAAACACGTTCTTAGGCTGCTCCCAGGATACTACTGCTATCACCTTCTTTGGGACTACTGCAACTCCTTCCTCTAAGATAATGTGACCTAGGAAGTGAATCTGGTCCATCCAAAAGTGGCACTTTGAGATCTTAGCATATAGCTGATGCTCTCTCAGTGTACTCAATACAATCTCAAGATGGGTGGCATGGTCGTGTCGAGTGTGAGAGTACACCAAGATGTATTCCATGAATACTACCACAAATGAATCAAGATACGGATGAAACACACGATTCATTAGAGCCATGAAAACTGCTGGTGCATTCGTGAGTCTGAACAACATAACCAAGTACTCATATAGACCATACCTACTCCAAAAAGCTTTAAGCGGTATATATGATGGTCTAATGAGCAGCTGATGATATCTGGATCTCAAGTCAATCTTCGAGAACACTCGTGCTCCCCGAAGCTGATCAAACAGATCATCTATCCTCGGTAAGGGATATCGGTTCTTAACCGTCAACTGGTTCTGTAACACCCCGAGATTTTATGAAAAATATTCTTTTTAATTTCATTAATGTCTTGTGTTGTACGCTACAGCAAAAGGAGCTTCCACAACATGGATCCTTGACTTTCCATACATTACACGCAATCACGACCTTCCTTGATAGCGTGTGTAGTACGCAATAACGAGCTTCACTAAACAACAATATGCTATTGAAATATTATTAAAACTAGCCGTTATGAATAGTAATAACCACTTTTTGAAAATTTTTAAATTTTATTTTTCAAAATTGACTTCATTTTTGGATTTGGAATATCGAAATTAGCTTAGGGTGAAATTTTGGTACTTTTCGGATAACATTCATTTTCTGATGAATAGTGAAAATTACTAAATTTTAATTAAAAACAACCTTTTTAATCGAAATAATTAATAGTGATAAATTATTAATTTGAGTGGTTTTAAAGTATATTTAGAATATATTTTTACAATTTAATACAATGTTGGTCATTGGATGTAATTTCACATTTAATCCAGACATAAACAAGTGTCAATATTTTGATAGTTATTATATCTTAAGAACACACTATTTGTTTAGACGACGGGAATTAATTTTTAAATTAATTAATGCAACAGATATGTTGTGAATTTGTTAAAAAAGGCAACATTTTTGACTTCATAATATCAAATATAGCTTAGGCCTAATTTTTGGTATTTTTCTGGAAACTTTCATTTTTTGATGAATAGTGAAACCCCTAAGTGGTAGTTAAAAAAAATGAATTTTTCATAAAACGTAATTTTACCGCTTTTGTGAGTGGAATTTCAAAAAATCCAAGAGACACGGTTGATGTTAGTAAGTAAAATGTGGTTCAATGAGATAAAAATAATTTTTGGTGAATAGTAACTTTTTACTTTTTTTCCACGGTAAAAAGTAAATAGGGTAATTAAAGGTAAAAATGATATTATTATTACCTTAACACATGTCCTAATTCTATTGGATAAGTGTAATTCGACCAAAAACAACCTCAGGAATAAAATATGACCATTTATGCCCACTTGGATTAGATTAATATATTTATTATTAATTTATTTAAAGAAGGGTTAAAATAGATAAAATCAAAGTTTAATAAGTATATCATATTTAATATAAGGTTATACATGAGATAAATTCGACAATAAATATTCATTAAAAATCGAAAACTATTTCCTACATAATGATATTTTATTTTTAATTTTTAGACTTTAAATAAGTTAATTTATTTATGACACAAAGATGATGTAGTAATTATCTTATTAATGAAATATTGACATAATTGATGTTATAAATACCCAAATAAATGTAATTTGAGACTTTTTATGAATTACACTAATTTTATTGGTTAATATGACATTTTAGTATTGATTTAATTAACTATTTTCGAACTAATCATTCTGTTATGATTTTTACAAAAATCAATTACTAAATAGTGTCAAAATTGAAATAAAATAGTTTTTTAATCAAATATTATATTATTAATTGTTATTTTATTACTAAAAATATATGGTTCGAGTAAATGACTTAGATAAGGTTATATATATTAATAATAAACAACTTGGGGTTCGTTTGGCTTGTTATAGTATGTTTATTAACCTTATAGTGTAAGAACACAAAAAGACATGTTAAAAGTAAAATTATCTGACTTAAAGTTATAACTAAATGATAAGGTTGAAATAGTAAACTAAACTTGTCCAAATTCTATTGGATGTGATTATTTAGACCCATCCCCACCTTAGCTTCTAAATAAATCAATTTTGAGCTATTTAAAACCGAATTTGTCTTTATAATAAAATAATATTTTTAGTTATTCCAAAGGTGCCCCTCTCCTCCCTTATAAAAGGGCACCTCCTCCCTCTCTTCCTCACACCAGTTTGAGCCTTCAAGCTCGGAAAAACCCTGCCAAATTTTCTTCTCCACTTCCCTAGCAACATCTTAGAGGTTCTGGTATTCTTCAAAGACAAATTTTAGTGCCCTAAAAGGGGAGATCTTAAAGAGGCGCTTCAATGAAGAGGTAATGTTCGTTACCGATTCTTTCAACTTTATTTCTTCTTCCACTTCTTCTTCTTCGGTTGTTTCATTATGAAGTAATAACATCAGTATAACTCATATACTGATATGTTATTATAAGTATGAAACAACCTTATTTCACCATCTATCCATCCTACGGAAAATGAAATCACTGCGTGTGCGTACGTACGGAATACCGTCTCCACGCCGTGGTGTAATCTATTTTCCACCACCACCTTACTTGGATGGGTATAATGGTGTACATAATAACTATATATAATTATTGTAAAGTGATATTGATTCTGAAATAGTATTCATACACTAAAATACTATTCCACGATCATGAGAATGATATCATCGCTCGTGCATACGTACGGACTGCCGTCTCCATGACACGATGAGATTCATTCTCCACGATAACCATTAATGAATAATTATAAATTATATATAATAAGAAATAATGAAATATATGACTTAATAAAGATACTGGATTTATGTGTATATATATGTATGTCATCTACTTAATTCCATTCAACTCAATAAGGAAACGAAAATAGTGTTCATGCGTACTTACGGCCTACCGTCTCCATGAACGGTGTATTTCATTCCATTTACTAATCTATTATATATATATGTATATTGTGAATATATATTATATATAAATCATGTTTTATATTCTGTAATTATGTAATCATGATCTAATTAATCATATGAATAATTACAAGTCAAAACACGGACGACAAATAAAACAATTTTACCCAAAACGCTCTTTAACATGGAATTTTCAAAAGAACGGGTGAAATAAAGTCATAAGTGAACCATATATGATATAATTACAATGAGTATGATTCTTTAATAAGTCAATGGCATTATTTAAATCATTATACAGGATGTTTGGATACTTACAAAGCAAATCGGACCTAAGGTAAGGGAAAATATCACAATCTCATTTTTATCCAAGATTGTTTATACTTTGGTATTTACTAGGGTGTATTTTTTCATCCACATACATGTTTCCTCAATATGTAATATTATTTCCATCCAACTGCAATTTTTTAAATCCAATTTTACCCTTCGGTGAGTTTTTAGAAAAAGATATGAAAGGAATCTTTTGTTGTTTTTCGTATGAGGTACTTTTTGACTTTTCTGAAAAAAGTACGAGAAGAATGTTTTTTTAACTTATACGGCATGAATGGATTTTTAAAACATTATTTCCAAGAAGATTACTTTACATGTTTTCAAGTTTATTTTTAATAAACTTATTTTAGTTTATAATTGTTTGACATGTTAATAAAGGAAAAGTTTTTTTGAGGTAGAAAGGATATTTTCCCCAAGAATGGAGTTCAAGTGTTTTATCAAAATTATTTTCCATATAATATAATAAAGCGTTCTATTTCTATCCATATTTTTAAATTTATTTTATTATGTTGTGATGGAATTATTTTTATGAATAACTTTATCAAATATGAATTGTTTTATGAATTCTTTTATCTTATATGAATTGTTTTATGATTTCATGATGTTTAAGAATCCCATTTTTATTACATGGGTTATGCTATGATGTATGGTTTATGATTTTGTGGCACACATAACAATGGTATCATTATGAGATGGGTGGGACCTATATCTCCCTCCAATTCATTGGGTAAAGATTTTATATCTCATGAGATAGACATGGCTGGAACGGCAGGTTAAACCGGTCCAGTGAAACAGGACTGAAACGAGGAGTGCGCTCGGTTCAGAAATGGACTTTGTCCACTAAGATAGTCTTGAATAATATGAAATGATTCTCTATGATTATGTGTGTATTCCACAAAGTTTCATATTTTATGTTATGATTATTGGGATTACATTTCACTACTATGATTTATCCCATGTCATGAAATAATGATTTCTTTTGCAGGTCATGATTTCTAAAAGATATGTTCTTATGTATATGATGTGATTGATAATTCTTTTGTTTACCCTTACTGAGCATTTGAGCTCACCCTTTTATGTTTTTTCCCCAGGATATAAAGAAATATTTTAGGTAAAAAAAGGGGAATATCTTTATGGGGGATGTTGAATATCAATCACAATGATTAGAAGATTATATTCCGAGTTTGCAAAGACACTAAACTATTACTGTTTTTGTGTGTGTGTTTTTGTTATGTACTAAGTATTACACAAAAGTAATGTAATTTCCATGTACATTAAGCTTCGTTTCTCTACATTTGGTACCAAAGGAAAGGTTTATTCAACCTTTGGAAACTAGGATGCGATAACTTTAGTGAGATCCCTAGAGATATTTCTAAGGTATGTATAAGGATGTCCCTAAGGTTAAGTATAGGTATAGGTTATAGTACTAGAATTACGGTAACCCAAGATTTTAGATATTGAAGTTACTCCCCCTTTATTATATTGTTTTCCCTAGCGTGATTTTTGCCTCTCACACTATTCTTTTTGGGTTTTAGACGATGGCTAGAACCCGAAAGAACCGTGTTGATCAGTGTTATGGAAAATGCAATGATTGTCCTTCTGATGAAAAAATTGTTATGGGAGATGGAGTTCAAAATATTATTGCTATACATAAACAAGATATGAATCATTCTGGACTTCCAAATGAGCAGAGAAGGGAACAATATTCTATTGGGTACTTCATGAGGCAACGTACACCTTCTTTCAGTGGGTCTTCTGATCCACTTGTTGCTGAACAATGGATTAGTACTACTGAAAATATATTTTCAGTTCTTCAATGTTCTGAACATGATAAAGTCATCTTATCAGTGTATCGTTTGGAAGGTGATGCTGATCAATGGTGGAATCTTATCAAGAATACGAGGCAAAGAGATGAAATTGATTCCATGGAATGGGACGAGTTCAAGAACTTATTTTTCAATAAGTACTTCCCTCATATTCTTTGAAAAAGGATGGAGAAAAAGTTTCTGGAAGTAAAGCAAAAGGATGATGAATCTATTGGTATATACGCAGCGAATTTTACAAGGCTTGCAAGGTATGCATCTGGCTTTATCATCCAACCTAAAAGTAAAGTTGATCGATTCTTTAGTGGCTTAAAACCAAATCTTCGAAGGGCATTAGCTATAAGAGACTTCAGTAGCTATGAAGAAATTGTTCGTTGTGCTATCAAGGTCGAAATGGATGTTGGTGTTACTTATCCATCTCATGGTATTGACAATAAACGAAAGATGGAGTTCAAGGAGAAATCTCAGAATAATGGTGAAAAGAAGATGAATTCTTCCTTATGCTCAAAGTGTGGAATGAATCATGGTAGAGATTGTCTTAAAGGGACTAGAAAATGTTTTAAGTGTGGAAAAGAAGGACATCGAGCAGTTGAGTGTCGAAGTAATGGAAAAGGGTTTCTAATGATGTGAATAAAGAAAAGACTGCAGAGAACGCACCACCAACACTTCAACGCTTCAAGTGCAAGGAAATGGGGCATTATTCTAATAAATGACCAAATCCAAGGGTTAGTGAAGATCGACATGAGAAACCACTTAAGGAAAAGGACAAAGGGAAGTCTCATGTGATCACTATTGGCGATGTTGAATATGAAAATAATGTGGTGGAATGATTAAGTGTTTATGTAATGGGATTCCAAAATAATGTTGTATATAGTATCGTAGAATATTGGAATATTTATGTATTGGTCTCTTGTGGTACTGGTAACCATGGAATGTGATTGAGATACTTTGGAAAAAAAGATGATATGCGCATAACAAAAGGAAAACGATAAAATGAAATGTTTGAATGTATTCATGAGCTCATGACTGATATAAGGAGAAGGTTATATAATGGTTTGAGTATATAGAATTTTTGGATTTTGGTATGTGGAATGAGTAAACTTTTGACTGCATTAATGTTTTCACTAAGGTTCAATGGGTATTCATTCTTCAAGAGAATACATGATTAAAGTATTCACATATCTTATGATATGTGGGGGAGAAATGATGGTATTCACGTGATTGTTATGTGACATTTCAATCTCGGACCGATGTATTTTAGATAAGCCTAAAGATTGGAATGGATTATGTTGGACATAACTTAGGATAAAATTTTTTCGATATTATTGATGGGATGTTATAGTAATATAGCTTTAGAAAAAGGACAACCTGTAGGACGGGCGACAGCCCATCGCTTTAGACAAGGCTGTAGGAATCGAACCCACAACCGAAGTGCGACTGGCCTTTATCGCATACCACTAGTCTACATGAAGTCCCTGTTTAGTAGAAACTAGTTTTATTATATTAAGCAGTATGATATAATAAGTATAAGTCCATTTTAGGAACCATATATGATTAATCTTACTATAGATGGACTTATGTATTTTTTGACAACTTTTCTAACCTTTTGTTTGAGACCGATGGAATGACCCATAATTCTATCAAATGATCTACTAACACATCATGAATGATAAATTCAACTTTATTTCATTAAGAGATGAAGTGGAAATTGTCCAATGAATGACCAATGGTGAGACTATACCAAAATCACGAAAGTATTTATTCTGATTCCAATATCATCAACTTTAGGGAAATGATCTTGAAAACCAAAAATGTGGTCCTATTGCTCTTATATCTGATGAATCAGATGGAACCTTAGATCATCACAAATAAATGGCTTTGTGATTTCTGGATTTTCCATAGCCATGTTTTCTACCACTCTTCATCAGAACATGACGGTTAGATTTCTCTTCCATATCCATATTTTCACCTATGTGGAAACCCAGTGATTAGTTTATTTGGGTAACCATTACGTTTTATACTTTTTCTTTTGAATATTGGTTTTGGTATTCCTTTTTACGATGTGGGTTTCTATTAATGAATCTTTTGAGTAGTAAACCATTTATAACCCCGACGAATTTCGAGGGAGAAATTCATTTTAAGGGTGTAGAATGTAACACCCCGAGATTTTATGAAAAATATTCTTTTTAAATTTCATTAATGACTTGTGTTGTACGCTACACCAAAAGGAGCTTTCAAAACATACATCCTTGACTTGCCTTTCATTACACGCAATCACGACCTTTTTCGATAGCGTGTGTAGTACGCAATAACGAGTTTCACTAAACAACAATATGCTATTAAAATATTATTAAAACTATCTGTTATGAATAGTGATAACCACTTTCTGAAATTTTGTAAATTTTATTTTTCAAAATGGATTTCATTTTTCAATTCGGAATATCGAAATTAGCTTAAGGTGAAATTTTGGTACTTTTCCAATAACTTTCATTTTCTGATGAATAGTGAAAATTACTAAATTTTAATTAAAAACAACCTTTTTAATCGAAATAATTAATAGTGATAAATAATTAATTTGATTGGTTTTAAAGAATATTTAGAATATATTTTTATAATTTAATACAATGTTGGTCATTGGATGTAATTTCACATTTAAACCAGACATAAACAAGTGTCAATCTTTTGATAGTTATTATCTCTTAAGAACACACTATTTGTTTAGACGACGGGAATTAATTTTTAAATTAATTATCACAACTGATATGTTTTAAATTTGGTAAAATATTCATCATTTTGTGTTCATAATATCAAATATAGATTAGGCTTAATTTTTTGTATTTTTCTGGAAACTTTCATTTTTTGATGAATAGTGAAACCACTAAGTGGTAGTTAAAAAAATGAATTTTTCAGAAAACTTAATTTTACCACTTCTGTGAGTGGAATTTCAAAAAATCCAAGAGACACAGTTGATGTCAGTAAGTAAAATGTGGTTCAATGAGATAAAAAATAATTTTTGGTGAATATTAACTTTTTACTTTTTTTTCCACGGTTAAAAGTAAATACGGTAATTAAGGGTAAAAATGATATTATTATTACCCTAACACATGTCCTAATTCTATTGGATAAGTTTAATTCGACCAAAAACAACCTTTGGAATAAAATATGACAATTTAGGCCCACCTGGATTAGATTTGAACATTTATTATTAATATATTTAAAGAAGGGTTAAAATAGTTAAAATCAAAGTTTAATAAGTATATCATATTTAATATAGGGTTATACAAGAGATAAATTCGACTCTAAATATTCATTAGAAAGCTAAAAAGATTTCCTAAATAATGATATTTTATTTTTAATTTTTAGACTTTAAATAAGTTAATTTATTTATGACACAAAGATGATACAGTAATTATTTTATTAATGAAATATTGACATAATTGATGTTATAAATACCCAAATAAATGTAATTTTAGACTTTTTATGAATTAAAATAATTTTATAGGTTAATATGACATGTTAATATTGATTTAATTAATGTTATTCGAACTAATCATTCTGTTATGAGTTTCGCAAAAATCAATTACTAAATAGTGTCAAAATTGACATAAAATAATTTTTTAAAAAAATATTATATTATTAATTGTTATTTTATTCCTAAAAATCTAAATTTCGGAAAAATGACTTAGATAAGGTTATATATATTAATACTAAACAACTTGGGGTTTGTTTGGATTGTTATAGAAAGTTTATGAACCTTATAGTGTAAGAACACAAAAAGACACGGTAAAAGTAAAATTATCTAACATAAAGTTAAAACTAAATGATAAGGTTTAAATAGTAAACTAAACTTTTCCAAATTCAATTGGATGAAATTATTTCGACCCATCCCCACCTTAGTTTAGAAATAAATCAATTTGGAGCTACTTGAAACCGAATTTGGCTTTATAATAAAATAATATTTTTAGTTATTCCAAAGGTGCCCCTCTCCTCCCTTATAAAAGGGCACCTCCTCCCTCTCTTCCTCACACCCCTTTGAGCCTTCATGCTCGGAAAAACCCTGCCAAATTCTCTTCTCCACTTAAATAGAAATATCCTAGAGGTTCTGGTCTTCTTCAAAGACCAATTTTAGTGCCCTAAAAGGAGATCTCAAAGAGGTGCTTCAAAGAAGAGGTAATGTCTGTTACCGATTCTTTCAACTTTGTTTCTTCTTCCACTTATTCTTATTAGGTTGTTTCATTATGAATTAATAAAATCAGTATAAATAATATACTGATATGTTATTATAAGTATGAAACAACCCTATTTCACCATCTATCCATCCTACGGAAAATGAAATCACCGCGCGTGCGTACGTACGGAATACCATCTCCACGCCGTGGTGTAATCTATTTTCCACCACAACCTTTCATGGATGGGTATAATGGTGTACATAATAACTATATATGATTATTGTAAAGTGATATTGACTCTGAAATATTATACATACACTCAAATACAATTCCATGATCATGAGAACGATATTATCGCTCATTCGTATGTACGGACTACCGTCTCCACGACGCGATGAGATTCATTATCCACGTTAACCATTCATGAATGATTATAAAGTATATATAATAAGTAATAATGAAATACATGACATAGTAATGATACTGGATTTATGTGTATATATATGTATTTCATCTACTTAATTCCATTTAACTCAATAAGGAAAATAAAAAAGCGTTCATGCGTACGTACGACCTACCGTCTTCATGAACGGTGTATTTCTTTCCATTTACTGATCTATTATATATATGTATATTCTGAATATATATTATATATAAATCATTTTTTATATTATGGAATTAAGTAATCATTATCTAAGTAATCATATGAATAATTACAAGTCAAAACACGGACGACAAATAAAACGATTTTACCCAAAACGCTCTTTAACATGGAATTTACAAAAGAACGGGTGAAATAAATTCATAAGTGAACCATATATGATATCATAACAATGTGTATGATTCTTGAATAAGTCAATCACATTATTTAAATAATTATACAGGAGGTTCAGACACTTACTATGCAAATCAGACCTAAGGTAAGGGAAAATATCACAATCTCATTTTTATCCGAGATTGTTTATACTTTGGTATTTACTGGGGTGTATTTTATCATACACATCCATGTTTCCTCATTATGTAATATTATTTCGATCCACCTAAAATTTTTTAAATCCATTTTTACCCTTCGGTGAGTTTTTAGTAAAATATATGAAAGGAATCTTTCGTCATTTTTCGTATGAGGTACTTTTTGACTTTTCCGACAAATGTATGAGAAGAATGTTTTTGTAACTTATACGGCATGAATAGATTTTTAAAACATTATTTCCAAGAATATTCCATTACAAGTTTTCAAGTTTATTTTTTAAGCAACTTCATTTAGTTTAGAATTGTATGACATGTTAAGAACGGAAAAGTGTTTTTGAAGTAGAAAGGATATTTTCCTCATGAATGGAGTTCAAGTGTTTTTAGAAAATTATTTTCCATCTAATTTAATAAAGGGTTCTATTTCTATCTGTATTATTACATTGATTTGATTATGTTGTGATGGAATTATTTTTATGAATTACATTATCTTATATGAATGGTTTTATGAATTCCTTTATCTTATATGAATTGTTTTATGATTTCATGATGTTTAAGAATCCCATTTTTATTACATGTGTTATTCTATGATGTATGGTTTATGATTTTGTGGCACACATAACAAAGGTATCATTATGAGATG
The DNA here is from genome assembly GCA_963277665.1 of Viscum album. Lineage (NCBI taxonomy): Eukaryota > Viridiplantae > Streptophyta > Magnoliopsida > Santalales > Viscaceae > Viscum > Viscum album. Next base: position 625,899,998 of record OY728133.1, read on the forward strand.
GGTGGGACCTATATCTCCCTCCAATGCATTGGGTAATGATTTTATATCTCATGAGATATACATGGCTGGAATGAGAGGTTAAACCGGTTCAGTGAAACAGGACTAAAACGAGGAGTGAACTCAGTTCAGAAATGGCCTTTTTCCACTAAGATAGTCTTGGAAATGAGTCGTGACTAATAAGAAATGATTCTCTATGATTATGGGTATATGGAACAAAGTTTCATGTTTTAAGTTACGATTATTGGGATTACATTTTACTACTATGATTTATACCATGTTATGAAATTATGATTTCTTTTGTAGGTTAGGATTTCCAAAAGATATGTTCTTATGTATATGATGTGATTGATATTTCTTTTGTTTACCCTTACTGAGAATTTGAGCTCACCCTTTTATGTTTTTTCCCTAGGATATAAAGAAATATTTTAGGTAAAAAAAAGGGGAAGATCTTTATGGGAGATGTTGAAGATCATTCACCATGATTAGAAGAATATATTCCGAGTTTCCAAAGACACTAAACTATTACGGTCCTTGTGTTTTTGTTTTTGTTTTGTACTAAGTATTCCGAAAAAGTAATGTTATGTCCATGTACTTTAAGCTTCTGATAATCCACGCAATGTCTGAGGGTATCGTCTGCCTTCTTCACAAAAAGGACCGGAGAACCCCAAGGAGAAGTACTGGGTCAGATAAAACCCTTTGCATGTAACTCCTCTAACTGCCTCTTTAGCTCCTGCAACTCAGGCGTGGCCATCCTATAAGGAGCAGTGGACACCGGTGTTGCTCCTGGAACTATCTCAATAGAGAAATCCACCTCACGCACCAGAGGTAGACCTAAAAAGTCGTCCGAGAAGACATCCCATAAACGATCGACAACTGGAGGGAAATCGGTCTGACAAGTCCCCTGATCATCCAGATACAAGATCATTATCTGGGTTGTGACTCCACGTCGCCCATGATGCTCTGGTCCACGATACTCGCCTGAACATCCCATTCGCCCTTGTATAGAAACTCTTCGCCCTATGGTGATGTGAAATGCAACCTACGACGGTAGAATTGTACAAAGGCTTTAAAGGGAACCAACCAGTCCATCCTGAGAATGACGTCATAGCTCGTCATCTCTAAGACATAGAGGTCTGAAAGAAAGTGACACCCTCAAAACTCAGGGGGGAACTCCTTACACTGATGAACACCAGCCATCCTAGTTCCCGACGGAGTGTATAACGTCAATATATCACAAGAAGTAGAAACACAGAGCCCAAGGCTCTCCACAACGGGTACAGATATGAAACTATATGCAGCACCCGTATCGAAAAGTACTGAAGACAAGACAGAAGCTACTAGAATAGTAACTCGGACTGTAGAAGGTCCGGGATCCTGCTCCTGCTGGGTATATTGTACTGCATATGTCTGCCCAGTGCCGCGGCCCTGCGACACAGCCTGGCTACCCTGAGCCGTCCCGCCCTGCTGCCTCTGCGATCCTGGTGTTTGGCTACCATGGTGAAAACCAACATCTCTGCCTGCATGCCCTGACCTATTCTAGTTCCCTGACTGGTAAGAGGCCATTGGTCCTACTCCAGCATGAGGAGTATGCAAAGAAACCCTCTCACTATCTACTGGTAGAAACTCCCTACAAAAGAGCTGTAGATGACCCATCTTGCCGCAAGCTCGACACTCAACTGGGTCTCGTGGACACTGCGGTCTCTTGTGCCCCTCTCTGCCACACTGGTAGCAACTGATCGAGCCACATAAGGAAGCATCCTGGATGGTACTACCACCCTGAGAGAAGTCCATTTGTCTCTTCCTCTTACAAGTAGAAATAATACCAGTAACTAGTGTTGAACCGCCCTGGCCCACACCAATCGATTCCCGCAGGTTCCTCTGTGTAATCAATGCCTGGTTCACAATCGCGTGTACATTAGGCAACCTAAAAATATTCACCACCGCTAGGATGTCATACCGAAGACCATCCTCAAAACGTCTAGCTCTCAATGTCTCATCACCCACCAGCACGGGTGCAAAGCGCTGAAGCTCTGTAAAACAAGTAGAATAGTCCATAACCGACATGGCGCCCTACTGCAGATTCCTGAACTCTCGAGCTCTATCTACCCTCAGCGTCTCAGGAAAGAAGAAGTCATATAAGACTACCTAAAAAGCTTCCCATGCCATGTCCCTGTGATGCTCTATCTGGGTGGTAACATTCCACCACCTCTTGGCGGAATCACGCAGCATGTAAGTTGCATGCTTGACCCTCCACCCTGGAGGTGTCTCCAAGTGCTCGAGAATAGTCTGCATTGATCCTAGCCAAGACACCACAGCCTGTGTTCCTCCATCCCTTGAAAATGTAGGCGGATGCTGCTGCTGAAAGATACGTGTCATCTCGGCCATAGATGTGGCAGCCTGTAGTGCTCCCTGAAAGGTCTGCATGAACCGCATAAAGCCTTCACAGAACTGCCCCTCCACGCCAGTGTCTAGTATAGCAGCTGGCACCGCATTTGGCTCTTCTGGCGGATCAAATGGTATCCCATGGCCCACCATCTCCGGAGTATAATCGTCGCCGCTCTCCTGGTGAACAACTCACGGTCGTCTTGGCGGAATGACTCTACAAGGTCAAAAGCATGCCTCAGATTCATGATTATTGTGACCGAAAAGAGACAGAACCACAATGGAAAAAAGTGGAAGAAGGCTTTCAAAATTTTCAAGACAAGACTACACGAAGGGCACAATGACTACACGGAGTGTACTTGACTTCCCTTCCCTTTCCTGGGTCCTTCTACATGGATATTCCACACGGCTTCCATCGAACAAAAATGCACAGAGTGTATAATATCTACACGGCGTGTACAGTGTTATTTTCCAACTGCATGTGTCGTCTATGACACGGCCGACCACTCGGCTTAACACTACACTATGTGCTAAACCCACACATGGCGTGTACACCACCCTGTTTCCCAGCCACATGGCTCACTCCACACGGTCTGTCCTTGGAAAAGACTACACGGCATGTCCCATAGGTACACGGCGTGTTCCGGGAGAGGTGACACCAGCCTGTGTTGTTAGTTACACGGACGAGTCCCCAGGTCACACTACATGGTGTGTTCATCATTGACACGACATGCTGTATAAGAGTTCACTGACCCGTGTTGTTATTTACACGGCTAGACTCCGGGACACACTCCACGACATGTACATAAACTACACGATGTGTTTTACCCACGCCTTCCCTACCTCGTGTCCCCACCCACACGGTTTGTGATATGGGAAGAGACTACACGGCGTGTAATCAAGGTACACGGCGTGTAATCAAAAAGTTCATTTTTGTTCCTGAACAGAAGAACACACATGGCGTGTATGAGGTCCTACATGACATGTATTCTGGGTTTTTCAGACAGTATGGCTCAGAAACATCCTCGGAACCCAGAAAATACAAAAACCCAACACCTAAGTGTCAAATTCCGGTCCGTGAGGACCCATACTCCCCACGAATAAAAGATTGACATCCTATATGTGTTATAACCAATAAACATTAAATGATCCACCAAATTCCGGTCAATGTGGGACCATAATCCCCAAAAACCAATGTTTTGCGTCCATTGTGTAAAAAAGATCAACCAAACATACCATATCAAAAGGAAGGTATTTATCAAGTAGCTATCACAACTGCATACTTTATTAGAACAACAACTATCACAACAATATGAAAATTCTAATGCACCTACATGGCATGGAAATTATGCATGGCATGTAATACCTAACATGTGCCTATATGATGCATGAGACGAAATACCCTCATCTCATCGAGTTGCAACTAAATAGAACCCACAGATAAAATATAAACAACACAATCCAAGTGCGTCACCCAATGGTGGAAACATATCAACCGTAAAATTGCAAAATCAAAATAATCCAAAATACGAGGTAGACTAGATTTTCCCTGTACACGGGTTAGCTACGCCTGGGAACAACTTATTACCAACTACTATTCCGTCTTATCCCTGACTACAGCTCCAAATAGTAAGTCGAAGAAAAGAAACCCCTCTGATACCACTTTGTAACATCCCGGACCCAGGTGCCATGCAACGGGTGCCCCGAGCCCGGTTTTCCACGTGACCTAAAGCGCATTTCCCCAAACTCCAGAGGCTGCCGACTAGCAGTATAGTACAACAAAAATCATGGTACAGTAACACAAAGAAAACAACTCGTAGTGGCATCGCGAGCCTAGGATCTGTCCCATGCCCCCTACTCCTCAGCAACAGTCAAGTACCTGTATAGGGACTCTTTCCCCGATCTACACCTGTAGAAACGCTAATCTATTTGGGCCAAAAAGCATGAATCAAATGGGGTGTGAGAAATATATCTCAGTTGCCACCCACCAAAGGCCTATTCCCAACTGCGTGTAAGCATGCAACAATAGTGTGAAATAGTAAAATGCAATAAAGTAAGCAATACTAAACAGTAACTAACATAACAATTAAATTGCCATTTTATTATTCATTTAATTTATATAATTTAGTAACATTCTTGTGCTAAACAACACCAAGACCTCAGGCCTACCAGAACCGTGCCCTCAGGTAAAATAGTAACCACGCCCTCAGGATTTCCCTCAGGCCACACAGAATCCAACCCGCAGGTATTTCCCTCAGGCGTAACAGAAAATTCCCTCAAGCGTAGGAATTTTTTCCCTCAGGCACAGAAGTCAAGCCCTCAGGCATGAAAAGTTTCCCTTAGGTGGAATAACGACATCCCTCGGGCTAAAACAGTCACGCCCTAAGGCTAATACAGTACAGTTCCTACAGGCTAATCATAACAATGCCCTCAGGCTAAACAGGTAATCGGGCCATGCCCAACAGGTAAACAAGCAGTAACAAGCAATTCCACTCAAGGAAATTCTACAATTACTACTTTAAAGGCATACCCTCGGGTATCCTGGCCAAACGGCTAAACAGTGAAACACACCTCGTGGGCGGTTCCGGATCCAAGCAATGATCCCAACCAGAATTTCGATATCATAATTAAATACCTAATCAATCCTAGGTGTTTAATATAACAACTACCTTAGCCACACGACACCCCAACATGGGTTCGTGGCACAAAAACACAAAAATCACACAGCAGTTGGAAAACTAAACACCAATCCACCTACCTTTTTCGCCAATGAACGTTATACCCGAACGCCGACTCTAGAAACACCCATGAACGGCGTAGATCTGACGAAGAACAAAAACCTTTCAAACGTAAATAACTTATGTTAGGGAAAGAATTGGTAATAATGGTACCAGGAGAGGAGAGGGCTTACCCGTGAAGTCCCAACGAAATCGTCTGAAGTAGAAACGGATTCCAGACAAACGCCTGGTGGATCTTCAAAGATCAGGCCTCCTCCTTTGCCTCCAAAATGGCTCAAATGGCTCCTCTACCAAATGAGGAGGCTACTTCCTGTTTTAAGCCGAAAAAAAATGTACACGACGTGTACTTCTGAGTACACGGCGTGTACTTCTTTCATTTAACTATTTATTTAGAGGCACCGCCACTCTGTACATCCATCGACATGAGTACACGGCATGTACTCCCAAGTACATGGCGTGTACTGTCTCCCAGCTGGCGGTGAATCCTCCGCCTTACTATTTAAGCATGCTGATTGACTACACGGCGTGTAAGGTACCACTACACTGCGTGTAGTCGGTTCCTACACCCTCGTCGCCGGCATGGCTACATGCCCCGTGTACTCATCCCAACACGGCCAAAAGTACATGACATGTGGATAAAGTACATGGAGTGTAGTTCCAAAATTTAGGATTTTTCCCCATTTTCCATATTTTTTCAAAAACACTTAATGAAAATGAAAAAGAAAAAGCTCGTACCTCAAAACTAAGAACCAGGTTCTTACACTCATGAAAGTGTTGGGGAGAAACCCCATGTTTTAATTGGAAATGTGGGAATCAGATAAAGCGATGAAGAAGTCTTACCCACATCTATTTTAGTGTGGGAAAAGGAAATTTCATGGGAAAAATTTCTTTAGGGGGAAATAATGTAACAACCCAAACATCTACCAATAAAAAATAATCTTGGTCAAATTAAATGTATTATTATGAAAAATGGTTATGTAAAACATATGTATTTCCATGGTTTTATGTATTTGATCTAAAAATACCATTATGTATTTTCACCATAGATAATATATCCATTGATCAGTGATCACTTGATTGTTATAAATATACGGCTTTAACAAAGCCAATTTACTCTCACAAAGGAAGTGATGACCTCATCCAGTATACTTTCCCCATATAAAGCCCATTTTTTGGAGCTCAGAATTGATGTGGCATCATTGGGATCTTCTCTTGACCAATCCCAAGACAAGATTCAAACTGATAAGCTCGAGTGGGACTACCTTTGTGAGAAGTGGAAGTTGATAGATATTACCCCTTGAGTGATGTTATCTGTGGCAACCCAAGAGTCTGTCACCATCACACACCTTACCCTTTGGTCTTATTTGGGTGTTATAAGGGTTTTTGTAACAATAAACATGCACTATTATTATGTAAAATATTTTTTATAGAGAATATGAATTAATTTTTTTATCGTTACTTGCTAAATATTTTTTTCATGAAAAAATATCATTTTTAGTTAATTAAGAAATATATTTTAATGAATTAATTGATTTTCGAAATAAATAATATTACTAAATTAATTTTTATATAATATAAATGATGGTATAATTATTATTAATACAATTTTTATTTTTATTATGGTTTGAAAGCTATTTTTGTCAAAACCCATGAATTTTTTATAACTGTTGGTTTTTTATTTTACAAGTAAAATTTCAAATATTTTGAAATTTATTTTGATAAAATGAATATTATTTTTTCAATCAGGACATCAAAATAATCCAATTGTGGATTTTTTAGAGATTGCTGATATAGTCGAATTTTTGGATAAAAATTAAATATCGTTTAAATATATATTGTGTTTTATGGAACCATAATGACCCAATAGTAATGTAATAATATACTATAAACATTATTTTCAGCTAATATATGTATCACCATTAATATAATGTAATTTAATGTATATTTCATTTATTTTACAAAGCCTTAGTTGGCCTTCCATTGCTTATAAATCATTTCTCTTTTCAAAATGACTTCCTTAAGAGAATGACTCACGTCTACATAACAAGCCTAATATTTTAAGATGTTATGTCATTGGCCTTATAAAATATTGTTTTCCACTCCCCTTTAGAAAAACCATGTTCAAAAACCATGGTATGTTTTTTGGTTTTGATTAGTTTAATGTGTGGTGTCCCAAACCTCAATAATAATGAATTCTATCTCCTTTCCAATATAAATCCATCCAAGATCCCAAATACTCTCCACTCAAAGAATTGGAGCCTGGTAAACCCATGAACTCCTCTCTCTATTATCATCCCAAAGTTCCTCAAGCTCTTAAGAAGCCTCTCTCAAAACCATCCCAAGCCATTGGGATCATACGTCTAAGTAAGGGACCCCTCTCCCATTTTCTACATGTTTCTTAACATTGTAATACCCTTTTATTTTAAATTATGAATGCTGGGTTATTATTTTTCAACTCCCCAATATTTTTGTATTTATATTTTAATGATTAGTGACCCCTTTCCCTATCATATATTCCCTCAATGTATACTCGTTACAATGACGGAATTCAGTAAGGAATTTCTATCTCCTCATTTACATTCAAGAAATTCTTTTGCATTATGAATCCATATTCCGGTACATATATTGGGGAATGTATCTATATGACCCCCTTATTATCCATTTTATATACATATGATGATACACCCTTTCACCACTCATCAATATTTTTAATTATGTCTTATGTCACACCGTTATGCTACGGAAATTCCACATCCATTTTCCAATCCAAAATCATTATGTAGTGAATACCATGCTCATTTCTCTATCAATGGAATTTAACATTATGAAAATTTACTTATTGATGAAATATATTCATGTAGGAAATACACATTAATTTACTATGTAATAAATTATGATGTTTAATGAGTCTATGTTGTATGATATTGTGGCACACTTATACATCAAATGAAATGTTTAAGAAGGGTGCACCCTGATAGCGCTCCAAGGCATCGGGTAAAGATTAGTACCATGTTATGTCAAGTGAAATGAGGTTTTACTTATTATAATTAATATTCAATGAGTGCTTACTCATTATTAATGTTTAATGAGCCTGGGATAATGCTAATACAATGTTATTTGCTGTTTTAACATTTCCATGTTATGAAAATCATTTTATATCATGATTTTATGTTCTGGTTTCTTTTATACTCTGTTGATATTACTATTTCCTAACATGTACTATATTTTTTATCTTATTCCTTGTTTACTCCCTTAATGGGCTTTATAGATCACCTTTTTTAATGTATAACCTCAGGTTATCCCATGCAATGCAAAGTATGTGGCAATTTAGTTGTCTTGTAAAGTATGTTTTGAATATAGAAGGTGTGTATAATGTTTTATGTTGTTATATAATGTTTCTATTCCCCAAAACTCTAGACCTGTCGATCTTTTATGTTGTATCAAGTTAATGTTTTTATGTAATAAATAATTTTTATGTGTGTAATAAAAAAAGTGTTGTTATAATATATGTGTTAATTTTTAACAGCTATAAACTAGTTAGATGTGAAATATAAAATATATATGATTTTATAAAAGATTATTGTTACTATTTCAACACAAAAACTTGTTTCATGATTTTTCTATATTACATATAGTATTTTGGGGTGTGAGTGTAGGAATTTAGGGAGATTTATATTTCATAAACAATATGGGAGGTTTTATTTTCCATTTTCTAGGATAACAGGTTTTTTATTGGTTTAAAAAACTATTTCTATACAATTTATATCAACATATTAATAAAACTATTGCAGAAGTGAAATCCATATGAGTAATAATAATGAATTAATAAAAATTATCAGTATAAAGATTTCTTTGTTCCAAATATACCCTTGAATTAGGATTCTATTTCATAAACTTATAACAACCGGTTCCTAGGATATAAAAAATATATATAACAATTTGTATACAATTAATTGATTTAGAAAACACTATTTTATACATAAATATGGTAAAAACATTATTATTTTTACTATTAATTATGACCATATCATATGATAAATATATTAATTCATATTAATTTTTATGATTCAAAATATAGACTTATTTTACTAGGTTCATTTTTTAATGTTGATAAAGATATTTCAATTAATCTTGGAACCCCCAATGAAAACTTTCTTTAGAAAAATTGATTTATAAGCATTAAACATAACATAATAACATTTTATTCTTTGTAAAAACAATTAAATTTATGATTAAATGGTTTTATTTATATCTAATATTTAAATTCTATTTAAAATAGAAGTTAATTGAGATTTATTTAATTTTTATGGTTAAATAACATTACCCAAATAAATTTTTTAATTTGGAAATTTGGTTTTCCTCAAAAAAAAATGTATAACAAAAATAGGTATATGGAAAATAATTTTTAAATTCATTATATTAGTAGTTATTAAATGATTGTGTTTTTAGATAAAGTTAAAATTTGAAAAAATAATTGGAGTTTATCTTTAATTTAAATTATAGTTTCAAAATAAATATGTATTTTACATTATTAATTGTATTTTTTATAAAATACTTATAATTAACCTTATGATAATATTAAAAGACTAATTTAAAAAGTTTTATTAATTAATTATATATATTTTTTATTAATGGAGTAAAATAACTATATATTTCCTTAACAAATTTCTATATATATAGTATTTTATGAAACCATATTTTAAAATAATAATGTAACTTTAATGAATATTTAGTAATAATTTATTATGAACTGAGAAATAGAGTTGAATTATTTATAATAATTGTAGCTTTTTCTTATTTTTTATTACTATTAATACCTTCAAAATCATTGACTATGTTACAAATTGTTGTGATATAATATATAATTTAGACAAAGGGTTGTCTCTAAAGAATGAAATTTAACTCATATCAGTTATATAAGGAAAAATATATATTTTAAAATACTATCATTTTACATTATCTTAATTAACTAAATTATATCCTCATATTTATTATCAATTTAAAGAAATGTTTGATAAAAAAAATAACCTCATTTAAAACCCACAAATTGAATACGAATATGAAAACATCCTTTTAAAATGGAATTGGGAAAACATATATATCACCTTAAATAATAGATAAATATGGTCCCCAACAAGGACATTATTAACAAGAATTGAAAATATGGACATTAAGTGGAGGAAGATATCAAAAGAATAATATATATTGATAAAGAATATAGAAATTTTAATGTTAATGACTATAATAAAATAAATAACTAATGGTTGATAAAATTAGTTATATATAAATTACTATAAAAAGGAAAACATTTTGTTTTTATGACTTTTTTCCTGTAGTGAAGAATTATTTTTTCTAGGAATATGAGAAATTATAATTTCATTATTTCTTTATTTCATTGATATCATTTTTACTTTTTTTCTTTTTTTAATTGGATACCAACTATTTTCATCCATATTCCAAAGATGAAAGAACAATGTCATATTTTCATTTCCAAAGAAAAAAAATTATTATTTAATTGATCATAAAATCTATGAAATAATTGAAATTCACTAATTATATCTTTATATATTTAAAAAAATCACAAATTGATAAATAAAATTTTCCAATATGGATAAATATTGATATGATGAAATAATTTAACAATCCATAAAACCTCAAAAACAACTCTCAATGTTTAACATGAACAATTATATTAATATTTGAGCTTAAAACTCCTCTAAAATATGTCAATCCAAATTTATAACCAAATTTTTTAGGAAAATGCGACTATATTTAAATGAAAAAATTACATTACATCCCAAATAGCATAAAGTATTAAATAAAGTGACACACCACACATGTGAATGTTAGGATCATATATTCTCTTAAAACATGATAATCTATTAAAAAATCACCTAAATAAAAATAATACATCAATTAAAACCACATTGTTCCAAATAATAACTATATTAATAATCATTACATAAAATCAAATATTACTCAATGTATTATATAACACAATAAATGTAATAAACATCACTGATAACATTAGGAATCATTTTTTAATCAAATGAATACTCAAATTCATGGAAAACATTACAATTCAATTTAGTTTATCAGTATCTATCAGATATATATCTCATATACACATTTATATCTCCAAAATAGGACCATAATAAGGGTTACTTATCCCAATATCACGTGGTTTTTAATAATATCACCTTTCACCTATGGACCATGTTTAGGTTATAGACACAATTCAATGCATTCCTGAAAATCCATAATGTAAAGCTACTATAGAAAAATCTGTAGATGTTTCATGATTCTTATAACTAGAATATTAATAATTATAAACTTATATAATGTAATCATCAAGTAAAAATATATAAACTTTTCAATTATTCTACATTAACGATTATCATAACATATGTACTATCATGGTCAATTATTCATCCCATAAATTATGTAATCGATGAAGGTATTTCCCTAGTTCCCCACATATATAATATTTAAATATAAATTGATCCTTTGGATGATATTTATTCCACTACATTGATATCATTATTGCACCTTGATATTTATATTTTCAATGTCTATATATTCAACACAAAGGACATATTTATATTCCATTTAAATATTTCCCTTAGGGATTCATCATATTTTCATGACATGTTAGAAGATTAATCATCTTTCTTCCATTATGTTCAAGAAACTCTAGATATCTATTTTTTGTTTCATTCTAATAACAACCAATATAAAGGTTTTTAATCATATAAAATTATAATTGTTTATGAATATACCATGATATAACATTCAATTTTTTATATCATTTATTTCATCATGAATAAAATCATTGGGTTATCAATCACATTTAGAAATAACATGGTTCATTCTAATTCCACCAATTTAATGAAATAAAAATGAATAATATGGGAAACAATATTCATTAGGGAAATAATTGAATCATGAAAATAATTTATAATATATTTAAATCTATACACTTTTTTAATTAGTATAATATCACATAGCTTTAATCTCTATCACACATGGTTAAACTATCAATAAATCTTTTAAAATGAGTTATAATGATAATTAATGTTAACCCAATCATATACCATGAGAATGATAAACAAGGATAACCTTAAAGGCCCACTAACAACGCAATAGACTGATCACTAAGATATACTTAATAAACTCTTATCTTGGTAATTACCCTAGGATGTATCAATTCCAAAACCATGTCCTCTAGTAGTATCTAGGGAGGGAATTATTTTCTGAGGAAAACCAAAATACTTTCTTTTATATAACATTGGATGTATTCCTAAACATTTGATTTTTTGGAAGCGTTTTCACTAATTTTTTTCCATCCTAGATTCTAAATATACAAAATAAATTACCTGAAAAAAACAATATTGTCCAATTTAATTCATAAAAAAATAATATATCATTTTACTATAATATACATTAAATATCAATATAACACATTCCAAAATCATGATATTTTAGTGCCATTGGGTAAATCCATGAATAAAAAAATGGTACCATAATGTTCAACATTATGTTCCATTAATTTATTCACAATCAGGACCCTTATTAGATATAACGTAATTCATCCAGTACCTTATATCATGAGAACGGGAAACATATAAATGTGTGATCTCAGCTAATAAGTAATACGTTATATAGGAGATAATAATTAATGATCACATTGTTTAATAACATTAGTATAACCGTATGAAAAAATGATCTTAACGTTATAAAATCAAACCCATAAATTCAATGATCATTATCCTGAAACATGATATAATGTTTAATTACTCAATAGACATATTCCATATGATTGAGGAATCATCAATATTAAATCATGACCTATATTTAATTATTGTAAGAATAATGCATATTTGTTTATAATACACTTAATAATATATAATTATTTTCAAACTTATGGGTTACTGCCACGATTATTTTAATGAACTAAGTTCAATCCTAATTTCACTATTAATTTCATCACGCTTTACTCACAACGAAATATTATAGGAATCAATCCCATATTGAATTAGTTCCACTCCCCATTTTAGTTCTTATAGTCTCATGATAGATAATTATTTTCCCAATGAATTGGAGGTCCAATATTTTTTCCAACACCTCACACAATGATAACCAATCATATGTGTTCAATTATATAATCAAACAATCATCATATAATAAAATCATTACCCCTTTAAAGGATATAGGATTTATTAACATTTAATTATAAACAAAATTAAGATAGGAAATAATGATGATATCATTAGGTTGTATCGCTATTAAATAATGAAAAACATTGATGGATGGTATTATAGATAAACATAAATTAAATATTACACTATAAAATTTATTTATGTTACTGGATTTTACATGGAAGAAGTTACATTGAAAATATTTTTTGGGTATTTATTGATGAACAAAATTTATTTTAAAAAATTATATGAATGTTATATTTTATTATTTATGAAAATAATATTTATTATGCCGAGGAAATCCATTCAAGAAGTATAATTTGAACAAAAAATTCATTTCATATTTTTCAATAAAATGAAAAAAATGTACAATATTTAGAAAAATATAACTTTTTTAAAAATGGAAACTAAATATAAATACTATTAAAAATTAATCAATGAAATATTTTAATATTATAAATAACATTCTTGATAGAATATTAAAAAACTTATAACATGCAAGAAAAATACTATATTAATGAGTCAAATAAAATTGAGTTTTCTTAAATAATTTACATCAATCACCTAAGTAATTAAATATATGGGAATGAAAGGAAATCATGTAATATACTATAAATAACTAAATTTTAAAAACTAAAACATATTTTTGATATATAAAATATGTTATTTGTTTATGATAATTTATTAAGAATAAAAAATCCTTGTAAAAATTAATATCAAAATACAAAATCCCACTACTACTATGGAAGGTTTTTAATAATAACTCAAAAAATATAAAGATGAATATATAGACTCCGAGTACATAAGTATATTAATGATTCCAAAAAAAATTGTTGTATACACACTTCCTAGTGTAATATATAATTATTACACCAAACATGTCTCAAAGAAACCAAATTGAGTTGAATAACACTTATAGATTTAGTGATTTTTGAATCAAATTTCATTCAAAGATAAATTATGATATGTTCATTTAAATACCTTTCATTAAATAAAGTATTATTTCAAAATAAAATAATGTGAGGTATATAAACAATTTAACTGCGATATGATTCCATAATATTAAAACATGTCTCAATAAAAGGAAATTGAGATGAAGCCCTTAAAATTTTGGTATCTATTGAATCAAAGGTAATGTAAAGAAAGAATAAGATATGTATATTAAAAACCCATGAATTTATATATAATTAATAATAAATTTATGAGTATGTAGCCATGAAATATAAAATAAATTATGGTACATATAATTTACCAGGTCTCATTAATTGGAAAATTAGTCAAAGAAACCCTTCCCATAAATTCGAACTACTTCACAAGATCTCTACCCTCATATATAATATATTTAAATCGATTAAAACTGTATTATATAATCATATTCATATATATATAATCAAATTTGATCCACTTATATCATTATAAAACATATTTACTAATAGTTCTTTATTAATGTTGTTATTTCCGGTGTTAACTACTTTATTTTTCATGTAAGCTATTTTTTGACAATTACAATCCTTTCAATATGGTCTTTATTTCTATATAAATATAATTTTAATAATTACACAAATTAAATATATATTAATATATAAATTTTTATCCCTTCATATTAGGTGGTGATGAAAAATTAATTACATCTCTTTGTGGACACGGTAATTTTTATGTATGAAAGAGTGATGTCTGTATTTTTTAATGGATGGATTTATATAAAGGATAATTATAGTTTAGAATTTATGAATAATTATTATATCATAATTATTCTTTATTTTTGTTATATTTATCATTATTAACATCCACATAAATCATAAAAGATAAACAAATCACAATTCTTTCTGGATGTGTGTGTCCACATGTATGCAGATGAAACAATATACTTTACTAGTGGATAAAATTGTATGGAAGATGAAAATATATTTTAATTGAAGAAAAATAATTATTTTTCTAATATAATATTAAAAAATTCAATCCCTCGTAATAATCACCCATGAATCATGGTGGTGGAAAATGAATTGTTTCGCTACGTGCAAGAGGTAGTCCATAGATATGCATGACCAATACATTCTTCTCCCATTTGATTAAATTTAGTTCATAAATGGTTGTAATTTATTAATTATAAAGAAAATTTAAGTTTATTATTCCATATTATACATGTTTAATTCAAAAAAATGTATTGAAAAACTATACAATAAAATAAAAATGAAATATTATCATTCGGATTTATACCTCTACTTTATAAGACATATTTTGTATTACACATTAATCATGGAAGGAATTGCATTATATGAATACCAAAATATCTATAATGAGGTTAATGATAGAAATAAATATGATTATTATTATTTTAATTATTATATAATGAAAAAACTGTGTGAATAATTAGGATGATAGGTTCCCTTTTATATATGGGGTAAACCACAGACATAGAACTTTATAATATATGGTAATAATATTTGGTAGAATTAGTTGGACAACAGCTATAAATGGCGTGAAATAAAAATTCATGATAATATATAGTGGGATTCTCATAATTAAATTATTATCAAATATGCTTGGGGGGAAATACTATCCGAATCTCTTGGACTAACCCCTAATAAATCCTTATAAACCATAACTATGGTAACAAAATTGTTCTATTTTAAATATTAACTGTAAAAAAATACTAAGTTCAAACATTAAATTATATGAATTATTTTTACAAAAAATATGGAATACATTATAAATGATTTTGTTTCTAAATGATTCAGAATATAATTTCATATAATTGTGCTACCCACAACGAAAACCCATTTTAGAAAAAAAATTTATTTTACTATAAAACATAATTTACATACATTCCGATAATTTTAAAAACTACATAATAAATTGAAAAAAATATATTTTTGAACATATAATGTATAAATTTTATTAAAATATTAATCAATGGAGAATAATTAAATTTATTAGGGAAAATACATGTTTCACTTATAAAAATAGTTGTTATAATAATATATTATCACACTAAAAAATAATATTATACCACAATCAAGTATTATTATTATTTTTTAATTAATTATAATTTTTTTATAATTAATTTATTAATATTTTTATTAATGATATAAATTATATACTTGTACTTTTATTCGAAAATAAATCACATTTTTTTAAAAAAATTATATATTTTACTATAATTTAGTGAAAATATATTTTTTTAGTTTAATCATTAGAATGTACCATAACATAATATTAATATGATGAAATAAAAAATAATATTTATTTCTTATACTAAAATTTTAAAAAATTATAGAAATAATTTAAAATTTACATGAAAAAATTAAATTAAATTAAGTTTTTATGAAAATATATATTTTAAGCATAAAATGACAATAATGAAAGTCGAATACCTATTTATTATAAAATAATAAATAATTTATCATTAATTAATATCGATTATTTTTTCATATTGTATTAATTACTATTTATATCTTCAAATTCAATGGCAATATTGTAATGTTTTACTATATCACGATTCCTTTATATAAGGGGTTCATGTAAAGAAACTATCAAACTGGAAAAAATTATTTAATGAAAAATTATATAGTAAAATAGTATGGTGTTACTATTATGATGAATTGATAATTTTTTTCACACCACATTTATTTATGTTTAATTGGTCATTGAATTTTTTATGATCATTCAATTTATTTTGATCAATGATATCTATCACTCCCTATCATTATATAGATATTTATCTTTTCCACATTGTCAATATTTTTACTTCCCAGTATTGTTCAATTATATAAAACTGTAGTTTTGTTTTATTTGATATGGACTTCGTATTTTAATCGTTGTATATTCGAAACTATTTTTTTCAACGATTTTTATGATGTGGGGTTTCAATAAAAAATTTTAATATTAAAATGGGGATAAGATTCATTATTATATGTTTTTTAATATACTCCTTGAAAAGGATATTTTAAATGTTAGATAACCCATTTATAAATAAATATTTTAATTTATTATGATTAAATTAATTTAAGGTTTTATAATGTGATATAAATATATTATAAATACATATTACGTTTGATAGCATGAATGACACCCACCACCATACATAAAAAACCGTGAAATATTATTATATAAATATGATTGTTATGCCTTAAGCATTGAATTGGAGGGTATAAATTGAACTAATAATATTATTATTATATATATAATATCTTAATCCATAATGTTTTTGATTAATTCTTATGAAATAAGCACTCAATTTTTTGTAATATAATATAATGCTTCAATAATTTTTTTAATAATCATATTTATTTCATTTTGTTAGAGAATATTTTAATAAATTTATTTTAAATTTCGATGTTTTATTTATTGAAAAAATTATTGTTTTTGAAATGATAACAGTAAAATTATCAATGGATGAAATTTTGGGATTTCCGTAAAATTATTATTATTTATTTTAATTGTCAGAAAATATGAATTTTATAAAAAAAATACATTCTCAATTCAAGTATTTAGAAAATAACATTTCATGGATTTATATTGAAAATGTCATTATTTTATTTTTGGTAAACATAATTCAATTAATTTCATCAGAATTGACAATACTATTAATGTTAGTATAAAATCATCTTTATACAAATATTCAATTTTATATAAGACTATTTTTCATTTTGTTCTATAGGTTAATAATTGTAGAAATTTATATCACACATTAGAAAATAATTTTATTAAATTGATTCGTTATTTGGAATTATGAGTTCTAAAATTGTAATGTATGTTAACTTTAATTGTGCCATAATGATTAGTGACCATTGTGAAATTTATCACCTTAATATGAGGAGAAATCAATCAAAAATTGTTATAACTATAGAATACAGATTTAAAATAATCATACAACGAACTATATTTGAATGGATGTGTATTGTTCTACAATCCCCTTCACATATTAGAAAATTTGAAATTTTCATGACATTTTTATTTGATAATGACTTTTATATTATTATATATAAAGGAACATTTCATTAATATTTATTTCATACTTTTGATATTTAGAATATTTATCAATAGGGATAAAAACATGTTTCAAGTGGTTATTAATGTTTATTTTGAATATGAATATTTTTTTACCATCATAATTTACATTAATATTATTGGAATGAAACAATTACTTTTAATGATTACGCAATGCCGACTCAATATTTATGTAAGAATTGAAAATGTCAAGTAAATGATATTAGAAATGTAAAATGTAATATCTCTTGTTGGAGTTAGTGTGTTAAATGTAAATTTTAGGTATATATATTGTTTTAGTGTTGTTTTAACCATTTTTATTCTAACTACATTACTGTATCAAACTTACCCAGTATACCATCAGTGATTCAGACTCAACCCAATTAATGACATAATAGAAGGATATTCTAGATCTCCATAGACTAGAGACTATCACTGGAGATTAAAAAATAAAGGGAGGTAAAAATTTCACCGAACCTAAATAAATAATATTGTATGTATATATATATAACAAAAAAACATCTAGAAGCTAGATATAATATAATCACTAATAGAATTAATATATTAGAAAGAAGAAAATCCAAATTAAGCAAAAACAATCTATAGTATAGCTCAAAAAAATTGATGAAACCAAAACTGAGAATAAAAATACCACACGTGATGAGGGGAAAATGTCCCAGTGACTTACCTCTAGCTTTCCATAATTGTGTAACTAAAACGTCTCAACCTAACTTTGGTGATGTGTATTTACAAGTACCAAAATTCATAACCTAGTATATACACATAATCAGGGTTGTGTAGGGAGTGATAAAAATAGATTTAATGGGATCCCTCCTATTTGTTATATAATAATTCTATGTATAATCATATAAACATCCTTTAATTTAAAGAAAAAATCTAAATAACAAGTTAAATATTTTTTGTATCAAAATCATTGTAAAAAATTTCCCCATTTTCAACAGTTCTAAATAATATAGCTAAAAAAATTTCAATGAACATCACAAATATCAAAATATGTTATAAATTTGATGGTGTACCATCCAAACCATAGTTCCATCACATTAAATATCACTACATCCCATGATCAATTGGAAAATCATTCCCAAACACAGACAATCATAAACACCAATCTTGTAGACATGTGAATTGAATCAGGATAGAATAGGAACAATGTAGATTTTATACGTCACAATAGTATATAATTAGTCACAATTATAGATTTATAGTGACAATTGGAACCACCATGACTGAACCCCTGACTGTAACAATGGACTAGTTCTATTAATAGACATTCCACTAAAGTACCCAAGGATTCCCATGTGCTAAATATTTCAAATAATTTCATCAAAAACATGATATTTAAATAATTTAAAATATACCTTAAAAAAATTTATGAATATAAGAATTAATTTAACAAAATATTGTAAACCCATATTTTGTCAATGAAATATGATCATACACTAAAAAGACAATAAATTTATGAGATTTTATTAGTAAAAAAATTATAATACCAAATCATTAATGATTCATATAAAATATGAAACAAATGGAACCTCTTACCTAAAACTAGTGTCACACATTCCTTCAATTGGATCCTCCAATACTAGAATAAATGAATTGAAAAAATAGAGTTCCATGAACAAATTCAAATATTAATGATTCAAATATCAAAAATAAAATATTTGATAGAGATAATATGCTATAATACACTTCAAATAACACAAACCCACCACACTACAACCAACAAAGCACTGAACCCTAGAAGGTAATCGTACAAAGAGTCTAGAAGAATCACATGACAATCAAAATCTGATAAATTGATCTTATAAATTTATTCCAACATCACATCCATGACCAATAAAAATGTATAATATATATATTAATTTAACCATAGGGATAGAGAATTTACCGTTGAGATAAAGAATTTAAAAATTCCTTCTAGATTGAGAGATGTCTCTAAAAATCATATGATATAGCCCTCGAGTTTTGGGGGTGTCTTGCGTATTGAATGGAGAATGAATCAATTATCTACTATAATAAACCCTATATGTCAGGAATTATTAATGTCATGAATCTATTATTCATCATGTGAATTGAACATGATTCTTGAACACTAGAAATGGAATTTACTCATGTTAAATTTATCCAAAGTGACACATCAATGACATGAAAAGGTTTCACAATATTTAAAACTTTCATTATATAAAGTAGTACAATGTCATACTCTATAAAATTAATTCATATCATGTACATAGTTTATGATATTAATTTTTCCAATAGCTAGTTATAAATCATTGTCATATAGAAAAACATTAAAATAACTCCAACACACTCAAAACGCAAAACTATAAATTTAATACTTAAAACTGGTTTATCAATTGATCATTAATGTTAAAAAATTCCCCAAATAAGAATTTAAATCATCAATAACTGATTTTATGATGGATTATCTAGAATGTGTTGAGGCCACTACTCCCCCACTATTGATTCATTCTCCCATATCCCCTAAAAATATATTTTTGTCCCAATAATTCCATAACCAATGTTATAGAATTAACTTTCTAGACCATAACATGTGAATTTATTATCCCTTCTAATTCCTCCAAAAAATGAATCAATGGGCTCCATCCCAACTTCCTCCCATATATAGACATCACATGAACCAGGATTGTTTTTCTCAAATATATGTAAGTGGAAGAAATAATGAAAACCAGTCAACTGAGCCAGTAAGGCCAACTAAAACAGATCATACCCAAGATTCTCTATAACCACAAATGTTCATACTTATATTAGAGCTATAATTATAGGTTTCCCTTATTAATGGTGACAGAGATATGGAGATACCATCAAGAAAACTTAGTCCCAAATATAATACTCCAATGGATGACATTGATGATATGAATATGATTTATAATGACCTTGAGATATAACCAAACACTGACGTTTATCATGAATCATGTATGATTCCATCATATTGAGACTCTATATTGAATGTGATCCATCACCCACATAGTCACTACAAGCATTTTTTTTCAATTAGAGACCATATGAAGGATCAAAGGGTTCCACATTGATCGGTGACTTATAAATGTATATATATTAAATATTTACTAGTACAATATGGATAACCCATGATATACAAAAATAAAATATGCAGGTATAGAGCATATCATCCGAGATCAAAATATATTGCTTAATTGAACCATCATTTGATGGATAGTATATTTTAGTCAACCAAGCCTGAGTCCCCATCACCTCTCGAATACACATCACAAAATTGTTGGTAATCTTGGGCTCCGTGTGTAAAAAAGTTGTATTGGGAACCCAAAGAGACATCTGAGCCTCAAATATATACAACTTACCTAGATCTTTATATTTAGTGGGTTCCCTATCAAAATAAAATTGGAATACATAGTCATCTGATCGACCACCCCACAGATATAATTCTTTCATTAAGTAATCTATTGAAATTGAACATAAAATTCCATGGATAACATATACCTTGTAATGTCCCAACATCAGTTCCATATATCATTGAATTGAGCTGGATGGTTACATGAACTTCGACATGAATCCTTGTATACCAGAGGCCTCCATCAATTTGTATGGATTTTAAAGTTATATCAAGGGGAGACTATAAATTATTTTTCAAAGTCGAAAAATAGAGGAAATAAATTTCCAATTAATATATTCTAATAACCAATTAATGAAATTATTCCACAACCATAATAGTAGATAATTCCTACCATATGTGTTTAATGTTTCAAATAATAACCCAAATAGATACAGTCTGAAAAGTCTGAAGCAGGTCCAGTCACCATGTTCAGTTCCTGCATCCATGCTCCTCTGCAACTCATCCACAAAACATACAGTCTTTCCTTTATCATGTTCTATATAGAAGAAATATATTAGGGTACTGATCAAGAAACCATATTATGGTTTGATAACAACTCAGTAGGCCACAACCAATGGAATCTAAAATAAATATATTCTTTAACAATGTATGAAGTCATATAAATAATGACATAAAAAAGATAAATAAATTTTTATAAGATTTAAAATCAGTTTTTATTTAACCAAATAAAAATCATGAATCATGATTACAAATGAAACAACATTATGATTGTAGGCTCGTGATGATATTTGTAATATAACAAAAAAGGGAATCATAATGTATTATATCATTTGATTTCATTTTTAATATAATTTTAGTTTCATATCACGAGTAGTTAGAATACCAGTCCAATGAAAATATCAAGGTGTTCGGAACATTATTCATTGCCTATATGGGTATTTTAAGTGTTAGTCCATCCCCCACATCTGAATGTTCGTAAGGTTATTTGAATCATGAATCCTTATTTCACACTCATTATCACATATGGGTCTTTGGATTATTAGTCCCAATGCCACACTCTCTATCACATATATCCCAAATATCAAATATCTTAAATACATCACATTTTTTATAGATTATAATATTGAAACCTCTTATTAATTATTTAGTCATCATAGTGAACCATTTCAATTCGTCAAAAAGTAATTTCTCATCAAAATAATCAATTAGAATAAATAAAATTAATCATTATTCTCGTTATCAAAATTTATTCATAACCCATTAACCCTTCATGGGTTATCCAAACATCCCTTTAATCCCTATTCTCTCCAATCTCCATAATCCTAATAATTTTTCAATTTCCTACCCCAAATATTCCAAAAATCCAAAGATTAAATTAATTAATTAATTAATTAAACAATAAATTATTCCAATTCAATATGATATTTGCAATCATGAAATATAAATTTCATGGTTTCAATCATGCAATTGTAATCAATATTATTTGAACTGGTAATTAAAAAACCAAAATCAAGGTCATTAATGGATGTTTGAAAAACTAGAAATCCCTATTTAAAGTAGAATTATCAAGAACAAAAAGATAATGATGATATAGAACAAAATCATAAGATCAAGAGAAAACAAATTAAGATCTTCAAAAAACAGATCTTAACCATATCTATTGGAGAAACAAAACATTCATCTTCATCTAGAAAGATGGATGGGATAGGGAGAAAATCCAACGTGGATGAAAACATATACAAACTAGAATCCGATCATTCCAAAAATCATGAATTATTCAAGAATGGGGTTTGAGGAAATTTGGAACCCTCAAGATCGATTCAGAATTTGATGTAACATGATTATGGTTGAGATTGATCAATTAGGGATTCATAATTTTTTTTAGTGGATTAAAAACCCTCGTGAACAGTTTCTTTTAATGGGGTGAAATGTTTTCCAAATCGTGAACTGGTAATATGAATATCACCTTTGGGGTGAACATGGTATAAATAATAGGGATATTTGTATTAATAATCATGAACTAAACACGAAATAAAAATTATTGGGAATTAATGATTTCTAAGAGTTATGAAAACAGTTTTGGAAAACCGTTCGCTAATTGCACGATTCTCCTTTTTCATAAACAATTTGAAAATTTCACCCAAAAAACCCAGAGACAAAAATCCTCTCAACATATACCAACAATTAGTGTAAATGAGTACACATTAATTAGATTTAAAAATATATATATAAAAGGATGATATCATATAGTCTTCTCAGCTTATAATAGCTTATCCATGAGATGTACTCCCTGGCATTACTCAGATTTTAAGGAAAAAAGATCGGGCCACTATGATCATATATTTTCTTCTCTATCCCTTCTTTTGCCTTGAATATGGAAATTATTCCAAATTACTAAATTTTTAAGAATTTCCTTTCAATTAAAAACATTCTCACTATGTCCCATCACTTGAATCATATTCAACTCAAAGGTCACATCATTATCAATAAAAATATAATTAACATATATCGCATGAGAATGATCAGGGTGATATCACCAATGTTGTGATAGATGAAATACATCATCCATAGAATAATAAAATTGTGGTAAATCCAATCTATATTCCAGAAACATGATTCTCTCAAAAATACCAAAATTTACAATGAACCCGGGCACTAACATTACATACATGTAAATCCTATGGTAATATAATCTAGGTGACACCCAAAGGATCACACGATCACCCATTGTAAACTCAAGGGGTCATCAATGTATGTCATCATATGTTATCAGCCAACTATCAGAAAATGACATGAATTTAGGAATTGAAAAAACATTCCCTGATGTCTCCTAGATGAGACTCAATCCCAACACCCCTAAATATCATACCTTTATCTCGTATAGAGGTGATAAGTGTGACCTTCCTTAAAAGCCACATATGGTGGAATATAAATAGTTTCCTGTTAACTATTTTTGTGGGTTAACTCAAAATGTTCTATGTGATGCTCTAAAGACCCTAAAATGTCCCGAATGGATACTCATAGCATATACTATAAATACAATATAATACATTTTTATTTTCCATCCTTCTATGGGTGAAATGATGTAATTAGAAATACTTGCATACTATTTTCTTTCTATAATCTCTTCATGATGTTTGAGGAGAAATGAGAGTCATGATTTGAAAATATACTCTAATGACCCTAATGTGGAAAAACTATCAATAGATTATACAATTCATCAAACATATCTATTGATAATATCTATCTATTAGGAAAGAACTGAGTTACTTTCTTCAATAAGCACATAATCACCCCAATACCATCATTATTACATGGAATTATTGAGAGATCCATGAAGAAGAACATTGTAACATCATCCAAAAAACATACCAAAAAATAATAATGATTATACTAAACTACCAGTCCATAAATGCTTGGCCTTAACTTATTTACAGGTGTAGCGTCATGTCACAAAACCATCAATATTCTTTTTCATTCCCAATAAAAATTACTATCGACAAATGAAATAATACATTATGGTAAAAATCGGATTCACCACCCACATCAAGTCATGAATATTTAACATTAACTCATCTCTCATACATATATGCAAGAAACATGGTTCAATACATAGATTATCATATCCTCATCTCTAGTCCAATAAAAATGTGTCTCCCCACCATCATAGATTTCAATAAATTCCAGACTCTACAAATAATCATATAACAACTCCCATGTATAGTTCAAATGGGTGTGGTCAAATAATATTGATTAAAGGGTTATATTTTCTCTTCCATACTGAACCACGACATATACGTTATACCTCAAATTAATATCCATGTATATAAAACTATATTCCTAAACAACATGTGTCTATATCATTCTTTTGAAATCATCAAAAACTCTATTACCATTTATAGGGGTATATTCAATATCAATGTCAATGGTCTATGTATAGTCAACCCATCACTATTGATAGAGATACATATACTAGTTCAAAATGATAAATATTAATCTCTTGTAGTCGGTATACAAAAAAATTATTTCACCAAACAGATGGTTCCACCAATAATTAAACGAATAAAAGAATGTATACTACTTGAGTTCATGTGTATGGTATTTCTATTCATGTGTCCTCAAACATTATTTCCCATATACACCAACTATACCTCCAACAACAACATTACCCCATGTCTTATCACATACGCATCACAGAACACAGTATACTCATAACCTTGCCTTGGTAGGATCTAGATTAGTGTAATACTAAAACATTTATTTTTCCCTAGAATTTATTCTCAAATGATCCTAACCATTCTAATTTAATTACCTCCTTGGTATATATTAAAATTGGTTCTTTAATTTTGGATAATTCATGGATGATCCTTTGATAATAATCAGTTATCCTAGAAATCTTTATATATAAAATTATTTTTGGGATTATTCTAATAAACAACTGAATAAAAATTCAAGATGTAAACTAAAAGACATTTCTATTAGATGACGTGACCAGGAAATGAACCAATTCAATCCAAAATAAACACATAGATATCCTAATGTTGAGATGATGCTCTCTCAGTTTACTTAGGATTATGACATGATATTGGACATGATCTTCATGAGTCTTGGAATTAAACATGGTTTCATCCCAACAAACATAAATGGATCTAGGTACGTGTGAATGGTAAGGTTCATCATTTCCATAAATTTAGTCGGATAATTTTTATGTCATAATGGAATTATGAATATATCATATTGGTCACAACTTCTTTTAAATGTTTTTGATGGTATATCAAGATACTAGACACTCAGATAATGAAACCCAAATATCTTGTCAATTTTGGAGAACATAGACTGTCCAAAAAAAATATCTAACTAATCTGTGATACGTATAAGAGGATACCAATTATTCATTATCATCTTTTTTAACTTATGGGAATCAAAATACAAGAAAAATTCTTGGCCAACATTGTATGAAAAAAAGTATAACCCAATGTGACATACTCAAATAGATAAAACTCTTACCCATAAACTATTCTATTTGATTATTTTGTTCCTAAATATTAATTTATTACATCCTATAAGTTGGAATTTAAATAGGCCCATCTCTAAGAACTATGTCAATTGAAAAATTGACATCCCTATCATGTGTAAGTTCCGATAAGTCCTCCAGAATCACATACTATATCTGGTCTATTATGGATGGATATAAATCCTCTTTCACACCCTCATTATATAAAAATTTACCTTAAAATATTGTGGTAAAATCCCATAGTTTAGATTGGATTTCCCTTGTACTTCCTTCGAATATATATTCCACAATCCTCTATGAGAATAACTTCAACCCTCAAGAGACATAAAGGTCACACTCCTATTATAACAATTGATTTGGGGTAGTTAAGGTACAAAAAATTCCACACCTAAAAAATATTTCAAATCCTAAAATATAGAGGATGTAATTATCCAATAGAAAATGATACTTCATAACCTCGTGAGTACAACCCTTACATAAACACATGTCTATAATTCATATTACCAATGATGTATCGATGTTCACAATCCTACACTCAAACTTCGTATCCAGACTCAACCCACTCACAAGTTTGGTAGATATAAAAGAATGAGATTCTCCTATAACAAATATGGAACTGTAAAGCATAGAAGCTACATTTATCATACCTATAACTTCGAATGGAGCAACCACACTATACAAAAGTGTAAAATAAACTACATTAAATTGTCCTTCCCCATTTCCTATGGTATAGTATGAGTACCCTAAGCTATACTTGACTTCTGATATGGTGAATCATTCCCTGATACACAATTTATATTTTCTCTACTGCCATGTCTAGTAGAACTCAAACTAACAGACTAGTATAGATTAGAAGACACCCATCTATCACAATAATTTTTCGAATATACACCATCATTTCCCACCAATAATCAGTTCTATTATATAATTTTAGATGACCCATATTAATAAAAGCTAAAAAATTAATTTTGGTTGGGGAAACTATCTACCAAATAGGCTCATCCAATCATTCTAGTGGTAGAGAACTCATCTAATATTGTCTCTAATCAATCCTTCCCCTTGGCCAATCAACTATCTATTGTTCTGGATAACATTCTCAAATATAAGACTCTCACAATTGAAAAAAATACATCCACATAATCCACCTAAAACCACATGTATCTCACCAAAAATGCTCATTCCAGATCCCTTAAGATATGAGTTTCTGACTCAACACTTTATAAAAAAAATCTTGAATAAAAATATTAACATAGAATAGAATTGGAAATTTAATACCATGCAAAAATAGATCACAATTGTCTTCTCATATCCATTTAATGCTATAAAATCATTGAAATCAGTAAAAGGACAAATTTATTCCTTCATGAACATACATCCTTGAGTAAACCTAAAAATGTTCACATCCATGTCCTTCATATGCATCTCAGTGTTAAATTTCTACAATAACATCAACAGAATTCCCTTCTACTCCATATTATCTAGTTGCCTAACCAATTATGGATATCCCACCAAAACTAAACATGATCACATGAAATATAACCCACCATTTTTACTCAATTATAATTAAGACTCTATATATGGTCAAGTATTATATATTGACCCTTGTTTATTTATATTACTATTACATCATTTTAAATATAAACAACATAATAGTATTACAAATCAAGGATCCAAAATATTTGTGCCTTGGTTAAATAAAGACCACACATAAATTTCACGTCATAAAAAATTAATATTTATTAAATTCACAATTCTCTAGCTCTTTATTGTACTTCATTTTCTCCTTAGAATATTTGTATTCATCTATAGATATAAATCAAAAAGTGTTGAGCTAAAATCAATGTAAGTTGATTGATAAGAGATATGAAACATGTTTGATAATATTCATTATTACCATAATATATGAATAGGATCATAACCATAATCATGGGAGGAATCATGGAATTTGGGAATGTATAATAATAAAAACTCTTATTTACATGAAAAAAAACACATATTTATGAACAAATATATCATCTTATTTACACATATTTCACTTCATCTAATGAGATTCATCACATTACACAATTCATTGGAGTGATATATAACATTAGGCACACCAGTCACATCATAATATTTTCATTATTATGCATGCTATCTAGAAAAATATAAAAATATGATTTAAATTAATGCATGTACTTGTAGCTTTTTTATTTGATAATGTAAACAATCATAAAATTATGATCTCCCTAAAAAAGAATAATATTCCACGTATCAAACATGATTCTCATGAGAAGTAAAAGATGTGTTTTTTAGAATGAATATTTATTTCTGAAAATATTTTCATCTGTAATAATAAAATTGGAAATATTTATATCCCATAAAATAAAAGGTAAATAAAAAAATAATTTTTAAATAAAAATAATGGAACAATCATACCGATAATGGGGTGAATGAGGTAAAACACATGAAAAACGAGTTTTGTTTTAGAATTACCTTTACCTTATTTTTTAATACTATATTTACATTAATATCATGGAAAATCTTATTATTTTTATTAATTTAAAAATATAGGACCTTATATACATGAATATTATTCATTATTATTTTATTAATTTAATTAATGGTATTTTTAATGTTTTATTGAATTCAATTTGATCATTCAATGATGTTTATTTTATTGGTTTTCATTACCAATTGTCTTATATAAATATAAAAGAATTCATGTGTAGTTGAAATAATTATCCAAAATTGAAATCATGGTTTACTAAAGATCACACATAATTTTAAATTGTTTTAAGCCTCATTTTATTATATGTTATGAGGATGAATCATTAGGTAAGAATATAGTGATAATCGTTTATATTACTACGAAGGTTCATTTATCACAGCAAACTCGTTTTGTTTTTTCATATAGTGTTATCAAAATAAGATACATCCAGAACATAATAAGTTTTAGGAAATACGTGATATAATATATTTTAACCATTAAAATGGATTACTGACCAACATTAAAGGATTTAAGGGAAAATGGAAACATGTGTTCAGTGAAAAATATAAATCAACACCTCAAAGAGAATTCATTCATTTTTATAATAAAAGGGAGAGGAGAAGGGGTCTGATGATGAATTATTCCATTAATATAATAAAATTTCAATATATGTATTATACAGGGGTAATCATATCATATAGATTATGAGATCTAAGGAGAGAATATTAAAATAAAAGAACATTAAATTAAATTAAAAGAATGGGAGGTCTATTTTACTTCTTGAATTTTTCCCCCTTGAGATCCTCTATAGGGAAAAGAGTTTGGTAATTTGATAAGACCAATATCTCCTAGATGCTGGGAGGGTATTTTTAAAAATATTTGGAATAATATAGAATAGGAAAAAAACTTGGAAGGTGTGTGGATAAGATTTGGTGAGGGGTGGTATTTATAGGGGAGTATGTGGTGTTTTCTAATTATTTTGTTCATTAGTATATAATTTTTTCTCAACACTATGAATAATTTAAATATTTAAAATAAATATATAAAATTAATGAATTAGAGTTATATATTATTTTTATTAATTAATTTACTACTCATGGAATATTTTATTATTAATTTATAATGTATATATATACAATAAATTAACATATTATACTATTTAAAAAAAGTCATGGATTGAAACAAAATCCCAAAAACTCAACCTTACCATTTATCAAGGTTTAGAATTCAATAGAGAAATCCATTTTATGTGAATTTTATTTCTGAATATGAGAAATTAATTTTTTAATTGAAAACACAATTCACTTAGAAAATCTTAGTTTGAAAACTGTAACTGGTTTTATAAAACATTGAAAATTTAATTAAAGTGGTATAAAATTATCTTATTATCTCAATAAAAGAATATATTATTCTATTATATCAAAATATATTTTCATCTAAATAGATACATTTTTATATAATTACTAATAAATATTTTTATTTTATTATAATACAAACACTTAATTAACAATATTTAAAACATTTATTTACACATACTATGATATAATTATATTATATTTTCATTTTTCAGATGCTTATATTTTATGTATACCTTCATGGGTGAGGTTAATGTTATTTTTTTGTTTTACTATTCATAATGGTCATATTACTATTTGAAAGGTGAAGTTATTATTCCATTGTTATAGGTTACTTAACATATAGAAATACATCTTATACTATTTGTTATTCATTTGTAACATTTTTATTTTATTATATAAATTATTTTAGGTGAAATAAACTATATAATATTAATATAAAAATTTAATTTTTGTTGATAAAATATTGGGTCTCTACACTCTCACCCCCTTATTAAATTTCATCTTTACAATTTCATTTTACTTAATATAGTGAAATAAATTGAGGGTATTTCTCATTCATCACTTCTACTATATCTAATGATTCCTCTTTGTAGTTGTGGTTTTTCCATAGTACATTGACCAGTTGAGTACCCTTGTTCCGTATAATGTTATCCCAATAGTCTGAGATCTTCATTGGATTCTCCTCATAAGAGAGATCATTTTCAAATTATACCACCTCTGTATTCAGTATAATTTAGGGATATTATATATACTTCCTAAAGATGGATACATGGAATATGTTGTCTACCTGAGACATGATATGTTGATGTTCTAATAGATAGGCCACAACTTCGACTTGATCCAAAATCATTAAAGGGACGATGTACCTAGTACTTATCTTTACCTTATATAGAAATAATATGATCATACTCCATGAAAATGTGTTGAGTAATACAATGTATCAAATGTTAAACTCAAGGTCTCATTAAGGAATTTATTCATAAATCTTTTGTCGACATTGGGATATATTTATCTAATGTTAAATGTGTATCTATTTTTACACAATTACTTATCCCACTTCAGGTTCTATCATATTACATTCACTCACCTCATTGCAACATGACAATGTTCTTCACCATTTCCCATAAAGGTCATTATATGATGAAATTTGGTTGATTGGGTGGCAGCTATTGATGAAAGAGAACTGAACCATATTTTAATGTTGTTTCTATACACCTTATAGTTATATATAACAAGAAATAAACATGGCCTATAGTGTATTAATATATTATTCATATTGTACTTCTATTTTAGTATGATAATTCTTAATGAATTTTATCTCAATGTTTAGGTCATATTGGAGACATTTCTTGAATTTATCAGTTAATCTGATATTGAAATCAGATAAAATTCAAAGATTACTCCATGAAGACTTAAAGATTCTATGATGTATATAAATTCAAAAGGATCCATTTATATTTCCAATTTATTTTTGATGATGTGATCTATTTATGTTGGATGATAAAAAATGTATAATTCATTGCTTTTACTGGATTTCATTGGTTGTCCGATGAAAATATTTAGGGGGTTGATTTCCAATTTCTATTATGGTATGGGTAAGGGTTGTATAATACGCTAAAACTTTTGTATTTCATTCGTAACATTATTTCATACATGTCAATTTGATGTACATTCACCAATCTCCTTCTTCATATTATCCATCCTATAGTTCTCTCTAAGATGTCTATACATCTTTGTTACCCATTGGTGAATAGATAATGTGAAGATATTTGTGTCATTACAAATGTTAATATTTATCTTTATATCTTATGGTACATATATTTGTCACCCAAATAAAACAAATCCATCCATATATGTTATAAAATATTATGATTTCCCCTTTCTAATATCATCGACCTTCTTCTAAATTTCACATCATTTCATTGAGAATTCTTTATTTTCTCTATGAGGTATGTTTGAGAAATCATTTGTCAAAGGGTTGATGACATTCATTCCTTAGTGATTCCCATGTCCATCCATTGAAATTATAAAAATATTAAATGGTTCTCATTTCTCATCATTGATAACTTATGAAGATCTTTCTTCTTAGAGCATTCGCCACTTTACTCACCATACCTGGATGGTAGTGGATGGAGATGTCATAATCCTTGATGAGATTTAACTGTATCCATAGAATATAATAATGTCGATTTTGTGTGAGTGTATATTTGAGTATTTTATGATTAATAAATATTTTAAATTTTAGTACCTAGTGAAAATGTCACTATATTTTCAACACTATTATCACAGCTGGAGACTCCAGATCATGCATGGGATATTTTTATCATGTATTTTCTACATCCATAAAGCATTGGATATCATTTTATCATTCATCAATACTACAAATCCGAATAGATTTTTAGAGGAATCATTGGTTACAAAAATTAGATCCCCACTTATTAAATGAGAGTGTATTGACATGGTCATAAACCTATTTTTAAATATTTAAAGATGTCATCACATTAATTGGTCCACACAAACTTCACTCCATTCTGAGTAATATTAGATAGTGGATTTGAAAATTCTGTTAAGTTCTTCACAAATCTATGAAAATTACATGTTTGACCAATAAAACATGGATCTCCATTTCATATGTCATCTTGGTCAACTCTTATATTTCTTTTATCTTTGTAGTATCCACATATATTCCATTGTTGGTGATAAAATTCCCTAAGGATGATACTTCAACTATTATGAAATCAAATTTACTTTACTTTCTTAATGTTTCTAGCTTCTAAATCTATTCTTCAAATTATTCAAATGTTTCTCATGTTCATCCTTTAACTTTTAGTTTATAATTATATCATAAATAAAGACTACAAGAAACTTGTTGAGGTAATGTCAATAGTATCTATTCAGTAATTCTATGCATGTTGATAAAGAATTCATGAATCCAAAGCGCATCACGATGAACTCATTGTGTATATACCTCATTCGAAAGGAAGTCTAGGTAATACCATATTTCATCACCTTTAATTGGTGATATCCAAAATAATGTTCCACCTTATGTAACTACATGGAAGTACATAATTTATTAAACAAGTCTTCTATCCTTGAAAGTGGATACATTATCTTTATCATGGTAATTTTTTCTCATGATAATCACTAGAGAGGGGCCTTGATAAATCCTTATTATTAATGGAGAGGACTGCTAGACAACATAAAGAAGCACTAAGTCATATAATAAACTTGTCAACATTCTCTAGTATCTTCAAATTCGGTTATTCCAACTCAATGGTGGTCATTCAATAAGGTGTTTTTAATATATATATATATTTATCCAGGAATAAGTTCAGTTGAGAACTCAAACTTCTAGTCTCGAAGAAGACCATATAGTTCTTCAGGGAGCATATCAGTGTAGTCCACATAAACTGGCTTGTATTCCATTACGGTATTATACTTTTTCTCAATCATTTGATAAAGATATGCTTTCGCAGAAGGAAATTATGTCCACACATGACATGATTGATCAAAATAGTAATCATCAACCTCCATACACAAGTATAGAATTGACATATTCATTGTGATGTGATGAGTGGTATACCATTAACAATATTTAATGTTATATTTTAATAAATATATCCAATCCATGCCTAAAACAACAACAAACACCACTAAAGGAAGTATTAAAAAAAATATGCGGTGGAGACCATAAAAATTAACTGTGGAGGGGTTATTCGAATTGGATGAAATAATTTACAAATTCTCTACTATCATAGATAACTCTGCCACCAAATTTTTATGTGGGGTTTGTATATTTATTATAAACATTAATGATATGAATGAATGTTCAAAGCCACAATAAAATAGTATGTTCCTTATTCTATAATGAATTGAGAGTATACTTGTAAATAATATTATTTTCTGGAACCACCTCATCATTTGTAATGTAATAATCATTATTTTTATCCTTGTATTTGTTGAATTATGACATTGATTACCCTTATGTAATCAGTTTTTACAAAACATGATTTCATAAAAAACCCTTTCTCTGAATAGTTGAAGCATTCAATAATGGGTGTTTCTCTCTTTTAATCCATAATATTTTTCTAAATTCCTAATGTATCTTCACTATTAATGACCTTGGTGAACATATTTCACACACTTTTAGCACTTTCACATCCCTTTGATGAAATTACCATGATTCTTTTTACCACAATATTAATATATGATCTGTTTAGTTTTCATTCAATCTTTTTTATTATATCATCCTGCTTGAAACTACAACTTTAGTTTCTCATTACCATATCAATGACACCATTCATGAAACATCATCTCAAATTTGAGAGAATATCAAAAAACTTATTTATAACTCCAAATGTCTTAAATTTCGACATCGATTTGATGGTGTGGATTTAAGCCATTAAGGAATCTATCAATTTTTTATATATTCATTGATAACAAAATCCAAATAATTCCTTATAAGAATTGTGTATTTTTATCATAGGTCTTAACTAATTCATGTTCTATTTCAATTATCTATATGAAATCCTTGACTATTTTTTATAAACTGTTAATGGGAAATACATGTTTTGAAACAATAAAATAAATTCTTCTCATTCCATCTATATAATATTTTTTCTTTCATATTTGTGTTCAAAATCAGTTCCCTCCACTAGATGGCTTTAACTTATAAACAATAAACAGTTAGACTCACCATATCCATATTATAACTGCAAATTATATAAAAATACATTTTACATTCATTTGTTCCAATGTTCCATGACTAGTGGAACTAATGATCCACTACACTTCGATGGTCATTGGTGTATAAAAGACTCGATATCTAGTTTTCTCACACATAATTGATTGAGGATATTACAAAATATTCAGTTTATATTTCATATAATGTATCATCTAGGTAAGAATCTCTTTGAAATTTCATAATCCACCTATCAAGGCATTGGGGATGTCATTCAGGTAATCACAAAATATTATCTGGCATGGGTTGTTGGAATGATTTCTCCTTGTTCCCACCATATTAGAAAATAGAACATTTTAGATGAAAACATAAGTCAAGGAGTCCTAAATAAATAACTTATTACTCTATATAATTAATTCTAATGGTATATCATATAGGATCCTTATGTTTAGAATTTTTTTTAAAACAAATCCTATTTGGTGAATACATATAAATATTATAATACTAGGGTTTTTAGCTAAGGTTCTCTAATCATAAAATCCATTGTAACTAAACTATGAAATGATACAAACTATAACAATGATAATTTTTCATACATTTCAATTACATCATATTAAATATAAAGAATATATTACTATTAAAAATACCAGATCTACATGTTTAGTGTCAACGTCAAATTATGATCATACATAACTTTTATATAATAAAACATAAAAATGTATTAAATTAATTCTTCTCTAGGTCATTATTGGTCTGGATATTCTCTTTAGTACCTATATTCACAGGTTTATATACATCAAAATTGTAGATATAAAATACTAATATGGGGATAAATAAGAAACATGAAAAATGTTTGACCATCATCATCATCATCATCATAATTTGAGAAATGGATCATACCATAATAATATTTGGAGACATGGAATGTGGAAATAAATAAAAATTAAACATCATGTCTTAGTGGTAAAATAATAGAAATATTTGGGAAAATAAATATAGCATAATGCTCACACATATATATCATAATGTCATGATATTAATCACATTACCCAATGTATTGGAGCACTATATATTTATGGGCTCCCCTTTCGCACTAGAACATTCAAATTATCATGTAGGCCACATAAAGATTATACTAATCCCTAGCATAACACAACCCATTGAAAGAAATTGGTTTTATTTTATAATGTATACATTTATAAAAATTTTGACTCTAGAAAAGGAAAAATATTCTGGGTATCAATCATGGATGAATAAAAAACAAGTTCATGAGATGTAAAATTTGTATTTTTTAAAAAGAAGAGTTCTTTTAGATAAATAACTGCAATTTTCAGATAAAAAAATATCGGAAAATTGTATATCCAAAAAAATAAAGAGAAATTAATAAATATGATATATATTGAAAAATAAGATAACATCCATACTAAAAATGACGTTAAAGAGGAAAACCCCAAAGAAATATAGTTGGGTTATATAATTCCTCATACCTAATGTTTGAATTCTCTATCCACATTAATCTTCGATAATAAAATGAAAATCATTAATTTAAAATTATAAAAGATTTTATATAGGAATGTTTTTCATTACATTTACTTGATATTCAGTTACGGTCATTTTGATGAGTTATTGTGTTAAAATTCATCATTCATGATTGTTCATTTTCTTGGTTTTCATAAATGGTTCTCTTGTAAATAAGTAAAAAAATTAATTTATAGTTTGATTAATTCACTATAATTGAAAATGTATTTTAATAATTATCATAAACAATATTAATTGGTTATATTTATCATTTGGTTATATTTTTTGAAGTCGAATCATTTGATAAGATATTAGTGTTAATATTTTTGATTACTATGTCATTTTTTATCACAACAAAATCATTTTTTTTATCATTTAGTATTGTATATGTATGTTACATATAGAACAAAATAAGGGTTATAAAATAGACATAAAAATATTAT
Source organism: Viscum album (assembly GCA_963277665.1). Lineage (NCBI taxonomy): Eukaryota > Viridiplantae > Streptophyta > Magnoliopsida > Santalales > Viscaceae > Viscum > Viscum album. Next base: position 625,937,144 of record OY728133.1, read on the forward strand.
TTAACCATTAACATTGTATCATGACTTGCATTAAAGGTGGTATGTTTAAATGAAAACATGTTATCCTTGGGAGTGAAAAATCATCAACCCTTAGATGATGATTTAATTTTATGAATAAAAGGGAGAGGAGAAAGGGTTTGATGATGGATTATTACATTATAATAATAAGATTATATAGTATATAATTTAATGGTTTTATCATTCCATTATTATGAGTGGAGGTGAGGAAAGAATAAAAAAGGAAATAACTTGAAAAAAAATTACTACTTTACATATAGAAATTATCTCCCAAGAGAATCTCTATTGGACATAGTCGTAAATATTTTGATGAGAACAAGGTCTCCAAGACATTTGAGTGGGGACTGAGAAGTGTATTTATCAGAATATGGAAAAGGATTAATTCGTGGAAGGTCTGAGGAGAAGAGGTGGTGGGGGTGGTATTTATAGGTTAGGATAGGGGTGTTCTGTCATTATTTTATTCATTTGTTTAATATTTTGGCTCATGAATATGAATATTGTTAGAATTGAAGCTAAATATATTAAATAAATGAATAATAGTTTTAAATAATGGTTCTTAAATTATTGATGACTCAAGGAATAGTGTATTCATCTTATATATTATAAATATCATAAATAATTGTATTTAAATGTTCACAAAATATTCATATATTTCTGAAAAAATCCACAAAATTTGCGATAACCATTTTTTTATTATTATAATTAAATAATGAACAACATTTTAGGAAAATATTTTTCTATTTATGAGAAATTTAATTTGTAATTAAATTCATCATTTACTCTTAAAATACGTATTTTAAAAGTATAACTTTATTTATAAAACATTAAAAATTTAATAAAAGTCTAATGAAATTATATTATAATCACTAGAAAACAATATATTACATTTTCACCTATTTTATGAAGATAATTTTTTTAAAAAAGAAATGTTAATTATAAAATTGAAAATAAACATTTCTATTTTATAAAAATAAAAATTCTTATTTAATAATATTTAAAACATTAATTGACTTGTATTATGATATAATTATATTATATATTAATTTATGAGATTCTTAAATATTATTTACACTTTCATGGGTGAGGTTAATATTCTATTTGATGGTTTACTATTCATAAGGTCATATTAATATTCCAAACAAAAGTTTAATATTCCCTTGGTATTGGTTCCTTATCATCTAGAAATATATCATATACAATTCAATATTAATTTTAATGTTGTTAGTGTCCTATCTATGTGATTTAATGTGATTTATACTATACAGAGTAATTATAAAAAGGTAATTTTCATTGATAATATTTTTGGTTATTACAGATTTACCTGATAGACTCAATAAAAAATCCTCACCCTCATGACCACCCTCTTCGGTGAATGTCAAAAGATGCATAAAGTAGAACTACTAGGTCCAGTGGGACATACTCATCCCAAACATCCCTAGAAAAACTTATATAAACTTCATAAAATGAGAATATTTCTCAGGGAACATCTTTTTGGCTTCGTTACCTGGAACTATTGGATCATCTTGTTCAAATATTGGATGCATTCTTACATGCATGTCCTCATGTTGTCCTATCAACAAGTGTCAACATGGATAATATATGATAAAACATTTTACTAATTAAATTCTTCTAATTTGAAACCCATTATAGAATTTATTTATCCACATTTAGAATCAATTAAAATTTTCCAAAATCACATTAGGCACCTTCTCAGTTAATTTATATCGTAATGAAAATCATTTTCATTAAAACAAATCACCCAAATATATTCTTTTACGTGTTTACCAAACATTATACATGTTAGAATAATTAATGTGTGCATATAATGATTCATGTATTGTCAAATATTATTCCATGTCATTCAATCAACAATGTGTTTGAAAAAAATATCATGACACAATGTCTGCATCACCCAATGTTAAATAGCATTCAACCATAAATGAAAAATTCAATTATAATAGTTCCACAATGGGTACTTGGTTTACCCCTATGCATGTGTTGGATACTCCCATCCATGAGCTCATGAAGAAGCCCCAAATCATACTAATATCATTTATAACATGTATAACTATAATGAAAAAAAGATAAAAAATAATAACTCATATGATTACACGATGTAACTTATTGTTATACGTGTGATATACTGGTAACCCAAGTTAGTTTGTTACATTACATCTGGGACAACTCCATGTATACTAGAGGCTGTAAACAATTATCAAGGATTTAATAGATATATACATGTGATATTAGAACAAATTTATTAATGGATAAAAATTGTAGAGATAAATAATTAATATCCAAAATATAATAACTAATAGACATAATAAAACCGTACAAAAATAATTGATAAGTCATACCATATATGTGTGCATTTTCAAATCAAAAGAAAAAAACAAACAGAATAAAAACTATCAAGAATACCCTCACACCATGTTTTGATCCACCATCCATTCTCCACAAAAACACATCCATCTAACATAGGGCTCTTTCCCTTATCCATCTTTGTAAGTAAAAAATTTATTTGGTTAATAATCAGGCAGCCCGAGAAGGGGTGAGCACAAATCAGCACGACAAAACCAATGGTATCTAAAAAACACTAATCTATAGTATTATATTCATTTCATTTTATAATAATAATTGAATGATAATGAAATATTTTTCACATATAAGACTATTCTATAATTAACCACAGAAAAAAGAGGTTTTCTATGGCACATGAACCTAAAATACATGCTTCATACCATGTTGGAGTCTGAACCATATCACATAGGGATTCAAAATTCATTTTATCATGGTATTTAATTATTAATATAATTTCACTTAAATATACCATCCACATGGAACCACATTCTAGTTATAATATCATGGTTCCTATACCATAATTTTAAGGCCATTGGGTGTACTTTGATCATGAGTCTACACCCCATACTTTAATGACAATATTACTATTTGGGTTATCAGTCCCTATCCCACACTCATTTTCACATAAGGGTATTGAGATCATTTTTTCTTATCCACACTAGCTATCAAATATGTCACAAAAATCACATAACCCATATACATCACATTTTCCTATAATAATCACCATTAATTTTTATATATATTATTCCCATATCATAGTGAACCATTTGATTTCATATAAATAATCATGGTTCATCTCTTTAATAACATATAATAATATGAACATTCCTCATTTATCCCATAATCAATATTTATTAAAAAATAGTTAACCATTATTGGTTTATCCAACCCACATTTTAATTCCCATGGTATTTTAATTACATCATTCCATCAATGAACCAATTTCATAAACCCATTATTCCATTGACTATAATATTCCTTTAAATAATTAATAAACCAATTAATTAATAAAATTTATGATATGATTTTAAAACATAAAATTTCTTTTTCAAAAATATAGAAATGTGATTATAATCAAGACTATAAGAATTAGTAATTAGACCAACTACGTATTGGTTTTTTATAGTCGTTCACCAAATAGTAAATCCCCAATTGAATTTTTAAAGCTAATTATACCACAATACAAAAAATCATAAACCAAAAAACTAAAATCAAGAGTAATGATATTATGATCCATGAAAACCAATATCTAATCCATTTCTTATGTTGTAAAATCCTTCATTTTTAACGAGAAATAGGTACGAGATAGAGAGATATGAAATAAAACATGGATTAAAACAATTAATAATGGGAATTAAATCCTTCCAATATAACATCGATTCATTAAGAATTAGTATCAAGGGGTATTGGGACATTCTATAATGATTCAAAATTTTGCTGAATAATTTTACTGTAGAGTTTGGTTGAAATTTAGTTATTACATAGGATTGAAATTTTTTTAATAATTTTCTAGGGGTTTAATAACTCAAATGCATAGTTTCCTGGAGGAACACAATTTTCTAGACTACATACCTTAACTATGTACCTCACCATAGGGGTGAATACTTATAACTATTGTGTCACATTGTTTGAAATACAAATCTTCATCCCTAAAATTACCCACTATATTAGAATGCATGGTTTTCTGGGGGTAGTATCAGGGTTTGGCTAAACTATTTACTAATAATTCACTGCCCCTTTTCCTTAAAAATTATCAAATTTCATAGAAAACACCCTCATGAAAAATCATATCCATGATAAACCGAAATACTTGTATAATAGTTTCTATAGAACACCACGTGAAATCTCTAAAAAAGGGTGATATCCAACATACCATTTCTAAAACAGCATTGGATGTTATTAGAATAGACTAGAAGGTTTTATATGCATTGTATTAATATGTTGTATGTTTAATAATGGGATACAAAATCATCAATATCACTCTTCATACTCTAAAACTAGAAACACCACCTCTAGTTACATTACATCCTCAGAGTGTCTACATGATAAACACATGAAGAACTATGATAAGAAAAAAAATATTCTAATATATTTTAGGATATAAAATTGATTCCTATGATAATTAATTCCATAAAAAGGGCGAGATAAGCTCAATAATGTCACACAACATTATAAGGTCTCTCAAAATCCCAAAATTTCACCATCTTATTATTGTACCAATATAAGAGACTCAATAAGAGACAATGATAACATGAAACTTTTCAAAACAATACCTAAAACATCCTCTTGATCATATATATGTCACTAAGTGTAAAACTCCATAAGGTTCATTTTTTTACATCTTAAAAAAATAAAATGTGATGAAATTTTTCTACTAAGAATTTATACAATAAAATTTTTATTTTTCATGGTGTTGGAGATTTCAATGTAAAATATATGACATTATTCCACCCAAGTCCACTATAAGATATTCTATCCTTTCATAGAATATATATATATTTATCTATTATGGTAAGAAAATACTTTAATATTATACCCAAAGTGATAGTTCCACAAACATTTAATCATACACATCACATCAATAATTGTAATACCATGAATAGCATTATTCTTCCCATTGGAAGAAGATGATGAAATCCATAAGTCACTAAATGAGCATCCTTCATAAGAACACAACCCATAATAACAATAGATGCATTACAGAATACCACATACTCCTTTCTAGAATCTGGTTAGATTAGAATATGAGTTGACATGGGAGTCAATTTCAGTCCATCAATATAGCATTAACATTTTAAATACCATGTGAAACTCAAATCCTTCTAGGTAATAAAATTCAGAGTTGATTCAAAAATTGTGAAATTCATTATTAACAACCAAATATATCCAAAAAACCATACAAACCCTAAATATCTATGTTATTTTATGGATAATCCCATGAAACGATAGCCTTCACCATCTCAGGATAAACATATAATCAATGACTGTAAATATAGTTCCACATTACAATTAATTCATTAATATAGAAATTTAATTTCAACTATTATCATTAAATACCATGAATTTTAATTATTCATAAAACTAGATTCATATAGATATCATTATCATGCTTGTATCTAAAAAAACTCTAATATTATCCATGAATACCATTATCATGGTGTCCAGACACCAATGGAATTTCTAGTTCATAAAATCCATGAAAATTAAAAAAGATCTATTCTGAAAAAATGAAATTACAATGCATTCATACTAGTCATAACCTCTCATGAGATCCCCAATTTTAAATAAAACTCTCAAACTATATGTGGACTATATCTTGATAGAATAATGATCATTGAAAACCACTTCTTCCCAATTAACTTATCAAATATATCATCCATATAAGAAAATTGTTTATTAACTATTACAATTAATTTAGTTCAACATCTAAATGACCTAGAGCAGTTGAGAAAATCCATTATCCTATATAGTCAAGAGAACTTGGGTTTCCTAAGGTGAAATAAGAGGGTAAACAAAACAATTCTTGATTATATCATTCAATTTAATCATTTGAATTATTTTCTCGATTTTTTTAATATGATATTTTTGTATCATGATACGCTGCATACATAACAACCAATCAAATATAAACATAACCTTTCCCTTCAGTTTAATAAATGAGAGTTAATCTAGTATTACAGAAGGAAAATAATTAAAAAACAAAATAATAATACCAATAAAAGAAACATCATCATGCTGAAATACAACATAAGATATCAAACTTCTAATTTTTTTAGTAGATACGTTCTACACAAAAAGAGCTCAGGTCCCTCTCTCCTGAAAAAACCTGAAATCTGCAATAAAAAACATGGAATGGGAAATGATGATGATGATAAAAAACATATTATAGCATGGTACATAACAATCTATCCATATGAAAACATTAAATGGTTATACATTGAGAATTAGTAAATACAAAACAAGCTCTATATCTACTATCAATAGTAAAGGAGGACACTGAATCCCCCTCTTTTTCAACATTCGTAGAGATGTCTATAACTCCCTGATAATGGAATGAGATCAATTGAATGTTTATGTATATAGAAAATAAAGTATATATTAACTATATTGAAAAAACTATAACAAATTAAAATTTTCTATAGTGGATTCAATAAATATGGTACCCTTATCTATCACTGAACCCGTGTCAACCTCCATCAGAAACTCATCAACTATGTTAAGGTATTTCATTATTGAGGCCTTTGGTTAGAGCCTTATAGACAATTTCTTTTCTTGATGTTACTTAGTGTGTTTTCTATAAAATAATATTTGACCATAACAAGGAGTAAACATATCCTGATTAAATCAATATAAATTGCAACACCATAAAAAACATTTCATATCTATAAAGGTATGGAAATAGAATAATGGGTGTTCACAAACTTGATGCACTGATTGAAATTTAGGGGCACACTAATAGCTATAGTTGAGGGTACAAAAGATACCACTTATTAAAACCTCCTCCAAAAATCATGTAAGGCTCATATAACTTCCACTTTTTTCCATAAGCACCATTGATGCTTCCATTAATTATAAGAGAAGTGATTGAATATCCCATCATGAATTTCTTTTCCATTTCTTCCATTATATCCCTATCTACCCTCTCTGTATTGGGATAAATATTCATCCAAAATAACTAAAATAAAATATATATTTTCTACATCTTATGAATACATTTTAGCCTTCATCTAATTACTCTTCACTACTTTTTTCTGGAAAATGATCCATAATTGTGAATAGATTCATGTACATAGACATTAAAATGTCTCTCTCCCTCTAATTTAAGATCATTAAATTCTTTTCAATCACTATAGTCTATTTAATTAACTACTATAAGAACATGTCCTTGAAACCATTCATGTTTAAGATCAAATTCTAATCTGATGGTCCCATAGAATACCACCATTACATTTTTGTGCCTATGAGTATTATCAATTCTTAAATAAAATTGATATTCTAATGTATATCTAGGATGCATATGTTCCAATAAATCATTTACATCTCCTAATATAACTCTTAGTGAATATTAATAGACCTAATTGTTATGATATTTCCATGTATGAACTTCATAGATAATTCCCATTCTACTATATCTCATGGTTGTACATGAAAATCATTTTTCTATACTTTTAATAAATTTTGATATATGAAACACTTTACTAACATTAAAAACCCTTATATATTTTGGTCCATAGGAGCATTTTTTATGGATCTTCTTTTTCATCCCTATATAGAACTAGATGTATAAGTACTAGAGGAACACAACTGCACGCTAAAAATAGAAGAATAATATAACTATAAGATAATATCAGTACAATCTAGAAAATATGATAAAAAACTGATATTAAGAACAAAACTCAAGAAAGGATAAACAAATGCCAACATCTTCTAGTAATATGTGTCTTATAATGGAACAATAATTCCCGGTACACACCAAAACCTATGCTAATGTCCTGAAAAGCCTATCTCCCAGCTACCAACATCCCCATGATTCCTCGTTATCATTCTATAATACTTATTTATAAATAATTCACCCATGATACTCCCACAAACTATATCATGATCAAATTATCCACATTCTTGAAGGGGTTTACTGATCCCAATTTGAGGTCGAATATCACCCGAACACTAAAAACAACCAAAGGGAATGATTTATCCTAACATAAAATATACAACTAGATGAAATCACAAATATATTTATATGTAAATATATATGAGAATGAAATAGTATATGGAAACCAAATCTAATATATTCCATAACAAAAACAATGAATTAGAAATTAGGAAACTCAAACGAAGTTAAAAAATATCTAAGGCATCAATAAAAAAATGGAAAATACTCAAAATTAGACATAAACACACAATGTGATATGCATAAAATGTACTATTATATCACCACCATATAGACATGAAAAACTAAACAAAACATCACTACCTAACTATAGTTCCTTTTATTTTTTTCATCATAATACATAACCAGGGAAACATACTGCGAGAGGTATTTTCCAGGTTTGAGATGAGCTCTCTCACTAGGATCCCACCTAGGTGTTACCTAACAAGAATCTATATATCAATCTAATGATGAAAACTATTCAAGAAAACCATGCATGATAATCAGTTAAAGGGTTATTATATCAAAACCACGGAAAAACATTATCCATTGTTCTTAGATCAAAATAATATAAGAAAAATTGTAACAATGAATATCACATATATTAAAAAAATCACTTTAATACAATCCAAATAATAGGTACATCTCACCTACAATCATTATAGTGAATGATATCTTAAACAATCATACCCAAACATAGATAGTTATACACATAATTACCCTATACATATACATAGAATATAATGAGTAGAAGAATACCTAAGAAAATAATCCTACCAATAATGTCTAAAAGTTCTCTTAGAAACAAATACTAGGGAGTAAATGAACACCCCATGAGAGAACCCTATAATGATAAAAATTGGTGAGGCCTATTGGTACACATTCGACAGAGGAAACTAAGAAATCCAATGTGATATATTTTCAAAATAATTTTGTAAAAAACAAGTATTTAAATCCATTTCATAATCCCTTTTCATAATGACTTAAAAAATTCACTTTATCAATATAGTTAAAACACAAATTTTCTCAAAAAGTAATTTACAGAAATAAAACAACGATTCATGAAAAAACATTTCTTACAAAATTTATAAAATAAGGGAATTCAAGGTTGATATAACCAATGCTAAAAATGTAACCACCTAATTGATTATCATGTTTCACACACCCCAAATTGGATTGTACAATACATGAATGATCAAAAATATAACATAAGGGGGAACAATAAAATATTCCCATAGTTTATAATCAAATCCCATAGACAAAAATGATGGCGGTGAAGATTAGTCACAACATACAATAAAGACAACACAATCATAAAACCAAAACTAATAATAGACTGGCCCAAATAACATTATCATAAAACATTTATATAAGAATCAAAAGATAATATATTTATAGATATGTTCAAATAATCCTATGAGCCTTTTCTAACATTGATGTTTTGACCAATAGAAATGAATATTATAATGGTCACTTACCATAGACATGCAACACGACTGCTATGATGATAAAGGGGTGGAAATGGGTTCCTTAAAGAGAGTTACAAATCCTATAGGTCATGAATTATTCCAATTGTGAATAAAATATTCATGACATAAATTCCATGAGATTCACGTATTATAAATAAGAATCAACATAGGTTAAATTAATCTTGATCGATGGATTCATTAACTAAAAACAATTTATTAAATGCAATTTTTCTTCACTTTAAACAAGAATTATGGCGTCTTCTTAGAAATTAATTAACTAATTATAACTTGTTGAAATCATGAATGTTTCCATCAAGATGTGAATAATATAGGTTTTGTAAATAATCCAAAAACCAAATCCAAAACCCTTTGAAATAAAAAATATATATGAAAAATTAATATTGTTATACAATTTTATCTATGGTATTACAATTATGGTCATGATATTTTTTAATGTCAAATTTTGTATATGGTTACATAACTGATGTTAAAATTATTTTATGTTAAATAATATTTCATTAGCTGATTTAATATAATAAAAATTGATTATACTTTTCCATGTCAATGGGATATGATCTATAAAATAAAAAATATTCCTCTTTTAGAATAACTTTTATTTTAGATTAACTTTTTTTACCCTTAAATTGTAAAAAACATTGAAATCACAGTAATTATTAGACCTGGGTTTTAGTGGCTAATACTTATCTATAAGGGCTGTAAATCACCTAAAATTATATAAATTTTTTAATATAAGATTATTTACAATAATTATTATCCAATATAATAAATTTTGAATTTTTTTTATACTTGAACATGAAAATTAATTTATATTAATGTTATAATTTATGAAATAATAAGGTTCTCTCTCTCCTTAATTATGTAAGGACACCACCCCTACTCATTTCCACACAAATCTTGAGAGAAGTATCAAATATATTTTATTCCAATATATCATCCTATCATTAATAGATAAATTATATATGTCTCCATCCTAATAAAAAACAGAAATATTGTCTTAGGATCCAAGGGAAGGGATATTCATTAAAGAGAAGGTGATCATCTTTATAGAGAATTTTCATTTCAAATCATCTTATACCTCCTTAAACTATATACTAACTATTAAATTATAAAAAATAATTATATAACACATATTTATATTTTATTATTTTAATTTAATATCAATATTTTTCTCCTTTTCTATAGAATGAGAAATAAAACAATCATTCGTGTGTACGTTTGAACTACTGGCTCACGAAACAGATAAAATTTATTTCTCTTCCCTAGATTTCATGGATATTTATTATAATGAACTTAATATATATATATATATATATGATAATAATTAAATAATTTTTATTGTATAATGGTAAAATATTTTTCTATATTTATACAACTCTAATATTTTAAAATGGAACCATCACATGTATGTACCAATAGACTACCATAACCAGATAATGATATAAATCATTTTCCTGAAAACTCCTCCCCCAGATTTTCATGAGAATGTGTTTATTGAAGATATTATTTGTTTAAAAAATTATAAATACTCTATAAAAAATATTTTATATTATTTCATTATTTTACATGTATAGTAAACTAAACATATCACATGTTTTAATATGTGGATAACCGCCTCACGAGCCAAAGAATTTTTTTCTAAATTATTTTTTTATTTTACTAAAATATTCTATTATTTATGTAATTAATGTTTTTAAATTATTATTACATTATAGATGATTGAATAATTACCTATTTTACCATTTTCTATATTTTAATTTTGTTTTGAGATTATGAACCAAACTTTTTCAAAAACCATGACATAGACTTAACCTAATAAGTAACTTAATATTTAATTTTATTAATGAAAGAAATGTATGAATGAAAATGTTAAAAAAATGAAATGTTTTTAGATTTTAAATTATTAATATATTATAATTATACATTATTTATTAGGTATACTTAACAAATATGGCCTCAAGGTAGGGGATATTCTATCATTAAATATAGTTTTAAAATTCATTAATGATATATTTATAATTGTTTTCTTCCATATATAATATAATTTATTGTTAAATAAATATTTAAACAAATTTATAAAAATAAAATTTTCCTCTCTATAGAATTTCTTACAAAGATCCTCGAAAGTAAATTTTTGTGTATTTCATATAGAATGTTTTTAATTTTCTAAAAAAGATCAAAAAGAAAATTGTTAACATATATGATGTCAAAAGAATTTCCCACCACTAAATCATTATTTTATATTTTCCTTAATTTATAATATTCCATTTTTTTCAAATTAAAACCCCTCTTCTACTTTATCTCATTCATTTAGTTTTGGAAATGGGGTTTTCAAGGAATTAGAAATAACAATATATGAAAATATTTTACTTATTGGTTCAAAAATATGATTTTATACATTTGATGATGGAAGAGAAATATTATATTTGATTCAAATATGTGAAAGATTTTTTTTATTATAATTGAATTTCATATTATTTCTCTCAAATACATTAGGTAATGATTATTTTCTCCAGAAAATTATGTTGCAAATTACAATATTGGTTATTATATATTCATGGTATCCTGTAAGGATTTTATAAAGATGGTTTCATGAGGCATTTATATGACTTTTGAATGAAAAAAATATATTTCATGAATTTAGTTTTATTTCACATCACAATATAATTGTAGTTAATTTAGATGTCCAATTATTCATTTTATTTCTAAAAGGTATGTTTTTAAGGTATTTTGTTCATGGGTTCTCATATTTTCTAATAAAAAATCATGCTTACATTTCATTACATTATGTTTTATAATAATGTGTTTTATGAAAAAATGGGGTTGTTAATCTACTTATTGTGTAAGTAAACAGTTACATTAATTAAAATGTTATTACAAGGAAAAGTCTCTTATATGATCTCATTTTTTTAAAAATAGACTAACAAGTTTCCTTATATATATATTATTCAATTATATATATTTTAATGTAATCAAGTGTTCTCATGTGTTTTTATTTGGTTTTATCATTGCATGTTAATAATAAATATTTGAAGATGAAAATCCTAATGATTTTATAGAAAACTAATATGTGGGTCAATTTAAATATATTATTTTTAAAAAATATACGATTGGGTGGAAGTGTTGAAATTTTTATTCATGAGTTTTTTTAGAGTTATGAACTAATTCAATATAAAATTAATTATTAAAAATATTTTGTTAATTACTTATATTTACTATTTTTTTAAAATAAAATTAATTGTTGAATATGGAACATGTCACTATAATTTGGCTGATAACCTGGTAGTAGGACATGAGAAATTATGGATTCATTGAATATAATACATGGCTTGTTGCTTTATAGGATATTAATTTAGTGATAAGTCTTATTTGATGGAATCGTCATTCAGTGGTTTTGTATTATAGATTACAATTTATTAATTGAATATTATTATTTTGATGTTAGTGTTTTAATTTTATTATATGTGTATATTTACTGACATGGAATTTGTTGGTGGATATATGTATTGTTTTTAGGTTAATGGTAGTTGTTTTTTTGAAGAAATCATAAATTATTTTGTTGAAAAATGATCTCAATAATGAAATATTGATTTTATATATCAAAGAAAAGCATAGTGAGGGGGCAATATAAATTTTTTACATGTAGTATAATATATGTTTATGGACACATAGTGGGAGAATGATGAGAAATTTTAAATGAAACATGATGATCTTATAGTAAATTGATAACTATTGTAGGTTTCTTTTTTAATTGTGTATTATAGAGGATGATAAGTTTCATGATAAAGAGTGTTTAATGAACATATTATTTGTATACCATTAGAGTGGAATGAAATATGTATTTTTTATTTTTTTTATAGTGAGGTAAATTTTAAATTTTGGATACATAATAAAAGAAAATATTTTTGGGATTATTTTAAATATATTATTTCATGTTTAAAACATTGGAAAGATCAATTTATAAATCATGAAACATGTTTTTGGGTTTATGTTTATTGAATGTGTATGTGAGTTGGATGAAGTAGACAACTTGTTGCTGGCTGAATATCCCTATATACATAATGGTGAAACTAATGATGTACTCCTACATGATTATCCATCAAGGTGTAGTGATTTCAAAAGTGTTACTCAAAATTCCAATGGTACCATGTGATTATATACTGGGAACTCAACATCCCACAAACCCCACATTGTCAATGTGATTTTTATGCATCATATTTCCCCCCTGGGCCTCCTTATGTTTATCCACCTAGAATAATGGTGTGATTTAGTATTTTTTATCTATCCTCCATTACTATTTACCATTTTATTACAATTGATTTTGAAAATTTTGGATAGATAATTTTATGGTAATAATTCCCCACTCCCCCCATTTTTCACAATATTGTTGATCAACTAATTCGATATGCCTAGTAGGTTGTTCATGTAGAAGTCCACTAGTGCTTGGTGAAATCACTGTATAACAATTTTATTTTATTATATGGTTTGTAGAATATGTTATGTGGGAAGAATTATTTTAATTTCAGGATAGTTCAAAGGTGTATATTTTTATTTATTTTTTATTTTTATTATGGTGAGTTGTGATAAAATTGAAGACTGTTTTAGGTTTAAAAATTGGGGAATTTCTTTGTAGTAGGATTGATTATGTTATGGCTGTATAGAAAACCCCATTTATCATGGTTTTATTGTCATTGATGAGATATGATATTATTGGTGGGTTATTGGTTTTAATTATCATGGATAAACTAAATTGACACATGATTTAGGTTGGGGGAGTTTATTCATTAGAAAGTTTTATTTCATTTTTTCAGTGATAGATTACAATCATAATTTATTCATGTAGTTATTATTATTATTCATATCATGAAAAATTGGTAATTAATTTTAATTAAATTAGATGGTTTCATGATATAAAAGTACCCAACAACGACTATATATATTTCTAAACATATTTTAGTGGTGCCTTAGATGAATGTCTCATGCTAGATTTTTTATGCTGTTTTGTTTTTGTGTGAGTTTGTTTTTGAACTTGATTTATTAAAATAATTTTTGTAAAATAATTATGAAATTTTAGGAAATATATTTTGAAATGGAATATATATATATATATATATGGTAATTTAAGGGATTTTATTAAAATAATATTCCTAAACAATGTGTTTAATTTCATTATAGGTTTTAAATTTGGATTTATGATGAGATAATTAAATAAATAAAACAAAAATATTATATCTTTTTAAAAGTTTTATACAATAGATTTTTAATCACTGTTTCAATGAAATTGAAGTGGTGTTTTAAGGGATTTGAACATGTTCACATTATAAATTCGATAAATTTTAATTTTCCAAAATATTTTATTCTTATAAGGGTTATATTTATTTTATATTTCCTTCTATATTATGTCATGTGTGATGGTAATACATTTCATCATATCAAAATTTTTTGAAACCATGTTTCAGGTGATGGGATGGTTATACAAGGCTGTGACTTCCAATGAGAATATATATGATCAAATATTTATTGGGCCTTGCATGGTACCCTTTGATATGGTGTGTGAGTCAAGGACAATTTGGGAATCATGAATATATAGAGTATGTAATAGTTTTATGTCAATATTGATTGACTGGTCAAATATGGGTTTTTATATTTTCTTGGGATTATTTAAGATGTTATGAGATACACATAATTTGATTGTGTTATGTGTGAGATTATTCAATATCAACCTAATGATGGTGACTGTCATTGTTGAAACATGGTTCTCTTATATCATTCTTATAGGATGGATTTATTAATAGAAATAACCTATGAAAATAGAGACATTCCTTATATTTTTTATATATACTACTAGGGATTTATTACAAGTAAGTACACTTTAAGTTTCGATAATCTATGATATATACCAAGATATAGGGTATGGAGGTGTGGGAGTTCTATCATAAGTGTTGTTGATTGTAATATATTTTTACAAATTGAGTTATAATGAATTAGCCCACTATGTGTTAGAGTGACAAGGAATATAATCCTTGGGGCATTATTATAACATGAAAACCCACTTGATTGAGATTTGTACATTTATATTTCTCTACCTAATATGGACTTTTAGTTAATAAATTAGATTTAGTGGAATGAATAATTCTATTTGTGTCCTCATGCATGTATAATATTTTACCATGTCATGATTTTTATCTTTCATAATTTTATCTCATTATTAACTTTCTTTCAATTCCTGCCTAATGACCATTGGAAAATCAACTATAGAGGAAATACCAAATGTGAGGGTATTATTTTTCTTCAAGAAAAAATGATGGAAATGTGTCCATGATAAAATGGATCACATTACCTTCCAAAATACACAACATCACTTGTCCATAAAATGGTTACACAAAATAATTCACGCATTGTTAATGGCCTTCATCAGATCAAATAGTTCCCCATTGAAAATCCCACTAATTATCATAGTAGTTTCCATAAAACTATCTTATTATTTGGTTGATTTATTATGACCCCTTCTAGATAATGCTATATGTGAGACAATAAGACGCATAAAAAATAAAAAATATTATATAATAATGGAGAAATATGGAAATGGTTGGGGCTACTTTTGATCACAAATAACAATTCAATGTGATAATTAATTTCACAAGAAATCAAAAAATCCCCAGTGACATGCCCATCGTACCACAAAAGAGCATGATTAGATCGGTTTAGATCCACGGGGATTGAATTGTTTTTTCCATGAAAATGATAAAACAACATCAAAATTCCCTATGTTGTTGACATGACACTTAATAGATATAAACAGTAATTGTATTCAGAAAAAACTCATAGAAACATGCAATATTCCCAACTAATGAAAAATAATGAAAGAAATTTGGCATGAAAATATAGAATCTTACTACGAAGAGAGGATACATTAATCATTATGGTAAAGAAATTATTCACCCAGGGAAAGTGCCATTGATACCGTGTAGGCCCCCTATAAATGTAGATAAATTCCTATGGAATCACTATCTAAATGATGAGTTGGTCTCATCAATGACCCCATACATGTAACCTTTGTCTCCTAGAGAACCCCTAACTAGGTATCTTAGATCATGAGAAATCCTTTCCAAAGGTATGTAGATTTCTTGAATGCCCCATGGTTTTATAATCCAACCATGTAAAATACTTGTGGATTCACTACATAATTATAAAAGGCCCATTCCATTGACTAAAATTCAGAAATTTTGGTGCTAATGGGATGGTATTTACATTGTTTAAATTCATTTGACCCCCTTGAATAAACTATGGATGTATCATGTGAAGTGTATAAAAAAAGTCCCACAATTGACTATAGAATAAATATTTGACATACAATCAGAAAACACTAGCTTATAACTGGGGTTGAGTGGCCAATAATTCGCACCCCATCGACAAAAAAAATGTATTATTGGATCTACACACATGTGCATCTTGAAATCAATATCCGAGTTCCTAAGGAGATTATTTCTTTGAGAAGTCAATTTCAGGATCACAAATGTATTTTTCTTTGTAATATTGAGGGAACAACCAAAATGGGATGTGAGGAATTCATAGGGAATTCATGTGATCACTTGAGGCCACTCAAACTACTTCTGGAATGTTAGTCGGGGTAGGAAAAGGAGGACTCGTATATATATAAAAACATGATAAACCTATAAAAGATAACAAAAAAAATTAGATACATATTGAATATAATATTTAATAAAGACTAAAATGTGAGAGTATTATGAAATGAACATATTTTCTAATACTCACACGCCTCTCATTATTCATTCCCCTCAAGAAACATCATTAGATTATGTTTCTAAATTAATATTATGTCCCCCTAACATGGCATTTGGATGATGTCATTTTTGTTGGACAACTCATGAAAGTCATATGATGTCCTCGTGGAATTACACCAGAGTTTGGCAAAGACCCCTAGGTTCGCTATCTAGTACTTTTTATATCCTCTAGACAATTCGTCTAAGATATGTTGTGACACTAGTTTATGTCATATGGGAATCATGATGAAACCATAAAAACTATGCTAGGTATCATTCTAACATAAAGTCATATCAATATAGTTCTTGAAACATCCCACAAATAAGTCTTGAATGTTTTATAGAATACTCTTGGAATATCCTTTTTAAACAAGATTTTCCCTCAAGACAAATTAGCATGGTATTCTGACACCCATCAAACATGTCATCCTATGTAAAAAAAGTGACTCTAGAAGATGTCATTCTGGTTATACAACATCCTCCAGACACGAAAAATAGATCTTATGATTATCTTTAGTCATATACACTAGTAAACCAAGACATTTCCATACATATTCAATCATTTTAGGTAGACAATCAAGACATGTCAATATGGCATCCTAATACATGGTAGACACTTTAAATTGGCATATTTTAGAATACTATGTGTGTAATACGAATCAAAATGAACTACAATGACTCAGATTCAATTCTTAAAAAGTATACGTAGGATGCCTCTACGAGGCCTGAGCTCTAATAAGAATCTATTTCAATGGAAGAAACACTATATCTCAAACATTTCAACCATATAGACATTGTCACACTGAAGGGATGATCATTTTTTATCGTCTATTAGAATAATAATAAGATACCTATACTATAATGACTCTGATTCATGCAAAAAAATATACAGAGGATACTGTTCTAATTCTCAATCTATAATTCTAGTCTATTTTGATGTATTCTCCACAATTTCTATATCGTTTCAACCATAAGAACATAACCACCCAAATAGGATGATCATTATTCCAAATCCATCATTAGAATGAGAAACTAGGTGATTTATGATGACTCCAATTCCTTTTATAAGCACAAATCTCATGAAACCATCAAAGTCCTAAGATCCATATGAAATATCCCAATGTATATACCGTCACATAATTCCACCATCCATATTTAGTGAGAATAGTGAAATTCTATTGCTTTTATCTCACATTGATCGTGGTTCTTGTATGATTATGGAGATTCAATGATAATTTCATTTTCAACCTGAATCACCACTATTAGAGAAAACATCACAGTCTAAGCCCCAATTAACAGCATGATATATTTTCTCTAACAAAATAGAATACAACATTTTGAATGTCCCATATGATTTATTAAACTATGATAACACTAATTCCTCACATAACTAGGATATATAGGATGTTATCATATGGGTCCTGCTAAATATCTAGATCCAAATTTCCCTAATATATGTCGTTTGCATATGATATTAACCATGAATTGAGTGATTAAAATATGATTACGTTGAATCATTTCATAAAAATGATAAATTGGATACCTCCTTGAGGATTGAGAATAATATTTGCATCATATTAACCCCATATATGTCATTTCCATATGACATAAACTGTATTGGTTTAATGAAATACCTGGATATTGATTCCTGTTATAAATTTGCGTACGTAGGATATATCAAATTTTCTAAATTATATCCTCAAAATATTTACCTCCTCCCCCTATGTGAATAAATAATTGAGTGTCTGTTTATATATATTTAACATGTAAACATATTTTTAATAATGTTAAATTGATAAATATCAATGGATATATACAAATGGATTCATTAAAAGGACCAATATGAATAGAAAAGTATTTAACCATTCTTCATTTTTGAAAGGGTAAGCAGTCCCATATCATGATTTGGTTGTGATTATTTAACTTCTCTTAAATATATAAGAGAGTATACGAGTTGGAAAATAATAAAAATGAAAAGGGTATCACTAGACCAACCTCCTATTATCTCTCCAAATGTGACTTCCTATGTGTCATTGGATCTAAAAACCCAAAGAACCACATACATTTGAAAATCTTGTTTGTGATCAGGTATGGATGTGTTGGATAATGGAAATTTCCATCACATATAAAAAATGATAAACATAACTTGGATTATTGGACAAAAGATTGAACTCCCCACAATGAAACTTTCATTCCAAGCCCACCACATCATTCTGTTGAAATAAAAATTGTGAACCTATTGGGAAATCATTTAAGTATATCGTATCCTACACAATATTAAAAGGATAAACATTCTAGTTCATATTAGTTCATTTCAGTTCTCTAATATGAGTGGTACTTACCTTTTTTCCGATGAAAGAAAAATTGTGATCCCAAAGTTAAATAGCTTAACTATGCCATATACATCATAAGATATAAATGGAATTTCTCTCGAGTTCTTATTAGGCCATATCATTTTTTTCATATGGATTGTTTCTATCAATCGTTCAGGGAAACAAAAATGGTAAACCTACATGACTATATCAAATAACATATAATTGGTTTACCATGTATGAAGACATTTTTTTGACATATCATAAAATAAAATGGGGAACCATAAAAGAAACATATGACTAATCTATTGTAGATGGGGTTATCATGAATTATTATATCACCTCTGGGACAAGTACACATGTGTATAATATCCTAATTAGGAATATATAAGGAAATTTATTTCCCCCATGTATATCTAATTGATCATTTTTTAGCCTATGATGAAGAAATTATTTTTTAACATTTCCTTTTTGTATTTTTGAGTATATATACTAATTTTAAAAATGTCACCTAACCCGAGAAAATGCCTTCATCTAATTACTGTTTTAAAAATTCCTCTACGGATGTAAACATAGCATGTCTCCAAATCACATACCATCTAATTAACTTCAATACAAGTTGTAAAATAAACTAGAATTGTAAGACCATTAATATGGTATGATTAGTACCTTTAAGGATGCTCATGGGGATATCAAAACATTAAAAATGATTGGTCCATAGTGAATTAAGAGTATTGTAATAAATAATGTGGTGGTCATTAAAAATACAACCGATATGAATGATTATACATGGAGAATGAAAATCACCACATTCAATATTTAATGATGGTGGGAGGAATATTCAACTAAGTCTCCCAATTTATTCACGGGACACTGAGGATGGATCATATCGACTGTGTTCTCCAATACCATTCTGAAGGTTCCCTTCAATTACCAGCTGAGGGTACACCTGACACATATCCACCTCTAATCCCAATTCAATGAAGATAAGAAAGACAAACCAGGATATGAAGGATATATAAAATTTTCATTGGGATCATATCCCAACTATATCTAACGATGTATTCCATCATATTCTAATGATACCCAGTTAGCAGGATCATATTCATTCTCACTCGGGAGGAGAATATCAGAATATTCCCAGATCAATCATCGGGAGGTTCATATTCACACCCTGAAAGAAGTCTATCTGCATATTAATATGGAATAAGGATGATAATAGTGGGCTCATTTCCCCTCTTCAATCGATTATATATTCTAATACATAGTGGAGACCAAAAATATAAGAGATCACATTATTGGGAACACATTGATAAAGAGTCTCTATATTATAGAAACAACTAAATAACTCCATTGTCATATTTTATTATGTAGGACCCCGGGACACCCTGAGAGGGGAGGGGTGAATCAGGGTGTCAAATTTTTCTTTTTAAAGTTTTGGATCTTGTTCCCACGTTGGTAGTAACTACTTAAACCTGTATGATAGATATGATCAGCAATGAAACATTCACATGCAGAGAGACAACAAAACTATTTTTACTTGGTTCACCACTAAGGGCTACGTCCAAGGAGCATACGCCGACAGGTTGTCGGTCATACAAAAATCCACTATACTTCACTAGCTGTAGATTACAAATGTTCGGGTACAATCACTTTGTCCCAGTCCAACTGCCATAACAAAAGTTTAGGGATAGCTCACTACGTCCCTCGGGTCACTCCCGTTGACTCCCCCTAGCTCACTGTCATTGGTGATGTCCCACTCAGTTTATAGATGTGAAGGTCTCTTCAATAGATGTGCATTGATGTTCTTTGTCTCCTGTTCAGCATGAGACTTTTCTTGCATCAGGGTTCAGATTTGATGCTCTTTTTAGTTCAATGCTTCTTCTTTAGTGCAATGACTGAATGCACTAGATCTCCTTGTATTCCTTTGGCTGAATCACAATCACTTAGGTGAATTCTCAATAAATGAAGCTCAGATTACTCAGCGTTTGTCAGAATCAGTTCTCCATGTATTCATGAGATCCTGCATTTATCATTTATATTTCCTCTTTAATCTCACTTTTCACCGAAAGTATCAGGCAATCTTTCAGCTCGTGTGCAGCTCCAGATATGTGGGCGTGCTTCAACAATGTCTGGCTCTCCTTTTCAAGCCCGGCGCGCAAGTCTCAATATGGCACGCAAGTCCTCGGTGCTCAAGTATAAACTGGTGCACAAGTGACACCAAAACACCTTCGCGACGCTTCCTTCCCCAACTACAAACTTGCGTGTCCCACTTCCTTTTTCCCCCAAACCACCATGGGCGTGCAGCCAACAACAGGCGCGCACCCTCTACTTGTGCGACCTAACTACCACTAGCACGGCTCAATCACCTGCATGAAGAGAGCTCGAACAATCTCTTTGTCTTGAACTCCATGAGAAATGGGGAGGGGTGGTCCAGTATTTATAGGCAATTTGACCACCCTACGCGACGGTGTGCAAGTCAACCATCGGCGCGCAAGTCTCTTCCCCTGCTATTCACTTGCGCGACCAACTTCCAAACATGCGTGAACCTCTTTCCTTTTCCAACTTTCAATCTTTTGATATAGAAAAACCATAGGCGCGCAAGTTATCAAGCTTTCGAGGCATCGGCACGCAAATCTCTTCTCGGCGCATAAGTCACCTGCGCGACCTCACTAAAACTTACGCGACCCTTATCCCTTTGCCATATATTAATGATCTGATTTTCAAAAACATATGGCGCACAAGTTTTCTATCCTCTATGACATTGGCGCGCAAGTCCCTTTGCCAAAAACACGTTTCTTTATTTGTCGATTTTCAGGCCCAAAAATTTGGCAAACACTAGGAAACAACCCAACCTTGTATCTGCTCATTTTTTCCACCTCCAGACCATCCACTCCTTTGTCAATGTTCCTTGAATAAAACATGGATCATTATCCACATTCCTTGAACTCTACATGCCACCATGGAATCTCCTTTTTCAAAAAACTTGTATGTCGTTTGTTTGCTTTTTCAACAAGCACAATCAACTCAACAACACTTCTTCTTGGTGATCTGTGTCCTTCAGCCACTATTCTTCATTAATCACAGACTCCACTATTATGATATGTATTCTTTGAAGGCATAGCGTTGGCATCATCATCTTATATGAAAATGTGATGTGCATGGATATCTCAGAATTCCAATTCTCGCACGACCATCTTAGAATTCCACTCACTTGCACATTGTCTTCTTCATCAACCGTCATGATCTACTTCATGCAAACCATGTGATTCAATTCGTCAAGTAGTCTATTGCATGGTTCTCATACAATCATGAGTAATTTCATGGTCTTCATCAAAACCCATTGTTCTCATGCAATAATGTGTAATTGCGTGGAATTCATCCAAAAACCCCATTCTTCTTTAATCATCCTTAGATGGATCCTCAAATGGATTACACCTCACATTCTTCATTGTTGTAAACAATGTATCAACTTTGACACATGTTCTTTGAACTTACGATCAGTACAACAATCTTCTGAATCATCATTCCTCCACTTCATTGGAGTAATTCATGGTCTCCTTCATTTTGTTCTTTCATTCCTCCATTTCATTGGATTACCTCTTGATCTCCTTCATTTTGATCTTTATTGACAACTATTGACAACAAATACAACCTTATACCCAAAGTGGTTCCAACAATCTCCACCTTTGTATTTTATTGTCAATACCTTATAAATCTTCTGAAATGAATTTTTCAATATTAAAATGAGAATCTTCTCTTCAACCGTCTTCTCTTTTCGAACATTCATTTCACTTTCTCTCCCCCTTATTGACAAGAAATACAAATCACATGGTAGGGAGGGTATCAATCCATACTTATGCAATGTTTCATTAATCATTTCACTCTAAGTATACTTGAGCAATGCCCAATGTAGAAAACAAGAGGATTTGATTAAGTCAACAAGGTTGTCCATTATTCACAGATCATGATAGCAACATGAGATGAGAACTCATGTATTTTGTCTTCATGGGTTTACCACTTTAATTTCAGTTAGAATAAAATCAAATGTGATAGGGAGTAATCAACCTAAAACACCTGCACTCACATCAGAAAATAGATCAAAAACATTCAAGTGCTATCTGCATGATAAGTGACCTTGGGGCACATCCATTCTTCTTACTTCACTGATCAATTCATTTACTCCCCCTTTGTAGAATGATCTTTGATCTGATTAACCAGGGGATATAGATTGAGATGTGGCATACCTTCTCCATTGACATGTTCTTCAAGAAATTTACAGAGTAACTACATTTGAGTCTAGCTGGAGTTGATATTGATTGAAATAGTGATTATAGAAGCTTCTTCATTTTTCTCCCCCTCAAGGGAAACACTCCTCATCATATTCATCAAGAGTGATCCTTCATCATCATAATCTTTGAATATCAATTGAAGAATATACTATGGATGGAAACTTCTTTAGCTTGGCTATCAAGAGTTGACAACATTCACTACTTCTCAGGTTCTCACCCTGAGAGCACACTTCACCTTCAATTCCCTGCATTATTAGCACAAATAAAATACACAAATGAATAAGGGAATAAGGTGGTTCCTCCTTGCTTTATCAACATGTTTATGGTTGAGGTTATTTTCTCAACCAAGTTTTTCTGTTCACTCTATTCTTCATGACTGCACATTTGAACATATGTTCTAACATATCTTGATGTGGCATGGATTTCTTCACATTCCCTTCTACTTTGTGTGAGGAATTGTTCTTCTTAACATCCATCATTAATGATAAATTCTTACTGCTCATAAGGACTGCTTCTTACTCGGGAATTAAGGTTAGCCAACCTTTTGCAATGTGACCAGATTTCTTGCATCTCTCACACAGAACTTCTTTGACACGTGTGTTTCTCTTGGTTTTCAATCTCTCATGCACTTTGTCTTCATCATGTGAAATTTTTTCTTTTCCTTTGTCACTATCCTTGGCCTTTTCATCTTCATGTTTCCTCATTCTTTTCAAATCATCGAGCCAGATGACCAATATGTCATTTGGAACTGTTGCATCTGGTTTGGGTCTTCCACATGGGTTCATCTAAGTTTTATCCGACTTAGTGTTTCTTTTGGATGAATGACCCTTCAATTTCATGGATCTAAAATCTTGGGTCTTCTCAGATTCCCTACTTGAGATCTTCTTGGGGAAATGTGTGTTTGAACTATTCTTTTGATTTCTTCCCAAGGAATATTCTTCCTTATTAGCTGGATTGTGTGGTCTTCTATTCCTATCAGCTCTGGATATTTGTTGACATAGGCATTCATCATTCTTGTGACCACTACCACTGCATACATTAGAAATGTTATCAAGTATTCAAAATCTGTTTATTGTAAACAGATGCTTCTGGACCTCCAAATGTTTCTTCTTCATATCTGGCTTCCTTTCCTTTGATATAGGCTTTCCCTATGCTTTTCCATGTAAGGTATTATAAAAAAATCCAGTGCACAGTGCCCAAATCTGTTGTAGCACCAACATTGACCCACAAACCTTGCATTCTTTTTATCTTCTGTAAAAGTTAGTTGGGCCTTCTTCTAGATGTGTTTTGCTCTATCTGGGGAACCATCTTCCAATTTTTTCTTCCTATCCACCCTAGCCATGGTGGTAGGTTGCTTCTCCTCACCATTCCTCATCCATACTTGTTTAGAATTTTTCTTCCAACCAGCACTAATTATGGAAATGTATCTTGAAACATGAGTACAAGATGGTTTGGATGGTACCATTACTTTCTCAGTTTCTTGTGATAGATCAATGAGTGAGGTCATGATCTTCTTATCACATTTTGGAGGTATTTTGACAATAGAATCTTCCAGTGAGCATTGAGTACCAGTAGTAACTGATTCTTGATGTGGATAATCAAGAGTTGTCATAATCTTCTTGTCACATGTTGGAGGTATTTCAGCTTTAGATTCCTCCAACAAACATTGAGTACAAGAATCACTCATTTCATTCTTTTGTGAAGTCTCAATATGTGTATTCTAAATCTTGGTCAACTGGGCTTCCAATTTTTGACCCTCAATATTGAGGATGATCTTCTGATTTCAACCATGATCATCTTCTCTTCACAACTCTTCTTCAAACTTTCAACCTCATCTTCATGCATCTTAACTTTTTTTTCTAACAAAAAGTCAAGTTCCCTGAATCTCATGGAAGTTTCTTCCAAACAAAAACTCTTGACTTCATTGCTCTTCTTCAGCTCAGCTTCAAGTGCATGGATCTTTTCTTTTACAGTTTTATTGACTGCCTCGTTTTCTTCAAATATTTTAACCTATTTGGTGAGATTCATTCTTTCCAGAACTTTTCTTTCCAACCCCTTTTCCATATTGTCAACTTCTTTTTCTAGTCGAGTGATCTCAACCTGCATAGATTGGAATAGGCTACAAATAATAGCAACCCTTTCTTCACGAATATCATGTATATATGTGTTGAGTTTTTCCTGAAAGCTTGAATTAGGGGTGTCATTCTTTCTTCTGGAAGAATCTCGAGCCATCTGCTTGATACATTACAGGCCTGATGTTTCTTCATTATTGGAATGGCATGGAGACCATGAAATTAAATCTTCTTTAGAAATGAGGGACTTCTTCAACTGCTTATTCTCTTTATTTTTCCTATTTATCATGGTCTTGCAATATGTAGACTTCTTCTTAGAAATTACTGATTATTCATCCAGATTTCTCTTCATTGTTAACTTTAGGAAAGCAACTCAAATCCTCTTCTGAATAGAATTACTGTAGAATATCCAACACACGTCAACATTTCCCTCTGATACCACTTGTAGGACCCCGGGACACCCTGAGAGGTGAGGGGTGAATCAGGGTGTCAACTTTTTCTTCATAAAGTTGTGGATTTTGTTTCCACATTGTTAGGAACTACATAAACCTTTATGATGGATATGATCAGCAATGAAACATTCACTTGCAGAGAGACAACACAACTATTTTTACTTGGTTCACCATTAAGGGCTACGTATAAGGAGCATACACCTATAGGTTGTCGGTCGTACCAAAATCCACTATGCTTCACTAGCTGTAGATTACAAATGTTTGGGTATAGTCACTCTGTCCGAGGCCCACTGCCTTTACAAAAGTTTAGGGATACCTCACTTCGTCCCTCAGGTCACTCCCGTTGACTCCCCCTGGCTCACTGTCGTTGGTGAAGTCCCACTCAGTTTATGGACATGAAGGTCTCTTAAATAGTTGTGCATTTATGTTCTTTGTCTCCTTTTTAGCATGAGACTTTCCGTGCATCAGGGTTTAGAGTTGATGCTCTTTTTAGTTCAATCCTTCTTCTTTAGTGCAATGACTGAATACACTAGATCCCCTTGTCTTCCATTACCTGAATCACAATCACGTATGTGAATTCTCAATAAATGAAGCTCAGATTACTCAGCGTTTGTCATAATCAGTTCTCCATGTATGCATGAGATCATGAATTTATCATTTATATTTCCTCTTAAATCTCACTTTACACTGAAAGTATCCGGCAATCTTTCAGCTCTTGTGCAGCTCCAGAAAGGCGGGTGTGCTTCAACAATGTCTGGCTCTCCTTTTCAAGCCCGGCGTGCATGTCTCAATACGGCGCGCAAGTCCTCGACGCGCAAGTCTAAACTGGTGTGCAAGTGACACCAAAACACCTGCACGACGCTTCCTTCCCCAACTACAAACTTTCACGCCCCACTTCCTTTACCTCCCAAAATGCCCTGGGCACGCAGCCAACAACCGGCGCACAGCCTCTACTTGTACGACCCAACCTCTACTAGCGCGGCTCAATCACCTGCGTGATGAGATCTCGAACAATATTTAAGTCTTTAACACTGTTTGAAATTGGGATGGGTGGACCAGTATTTATAGGAAATTTGACCACCCTGCGTGACGGCGCGCAAGTCTCTTCCCCTACTATTCACTTGCGCGACCAACTTCCAAACTTGCACGAACCTCTTTCCTTTTACAACTTTCGATCTTCTAATCTGGAAAAACCATAGGCGCGCAAGTTATCAAGCTTCCGAGGCATCGGCGCGCAAGACTCTTCTCGGTGCGTAAGTCACCTGCGCGACCTCACCAAACCTTGCGCGACCCTTATCCCTTTACCATATTTTGATGATCTAATTTTCAAAAACATATGGCGCACAAGTTTTCTATCCTCCAAGACATCGGCGCGCAAGTCCCTTTTCCAAAAACACTTTTATTTATTTGTTGATTTTCAGGCCCAAAAATTTGGCAAACACTGGGAAACAATGCCACCTTGTATCTGCTCGTTTTTTCTGCCTCCAGATCATCCATTCCTTTTTCAATGTTCATTGAATAAAACATGGATCATTATCCACAGTCCTTGAACTCGACATGCCACCATGGAATCTCTTTTGTCAAAAAACTTGTATGTCATTTGTTTGATTTGTCAACAAGAACAATCACGTCAACAACACTTATTCTTGGTGATCTGTATCCTTCATCAACTCTTATGATTTTATAACAAACTCCACTATTGTGATATGTATTCTTTGAAGGCATATCTTTGGCATCGTCATCTTCTATGACAATGTGATGTGCGTGGATATCTCAGAATTCCAATCCCCACACGACCATCTAAGAATTCCACTCATTTGCAGATTGTATTCTTCATCAGCCGTCATGATCTACGTCATGCAAACCATGTGATTCAATTCATCAAGTAGTCTATTGCATGGTTCTCATACAATCATGAGTAATTTCATGGTCTTCATCAAAACCCATTGTTCTCATGCAATAATGAGGAATTGCATGGACTTCATCCAAAAACCTCATTCTTCTTTAATCATCCTCAGATGGATCCTCAGATGGATTACACCTCATATTCCTCATTGTTATAAACAATGTATCACCTTTGACACATGTTCTTTGAACTTACGATCAGTACAACAATTGTCTAAATCATCATTCCTCCACTTCATTTGAGTACTTCATGATCTCCTTCATTTGGATCTTCCATTCCTCCATTTAATTGGAGTACTTCTTGATCTCCTTCATTTTGATCTTCATTGACAACTATTGACAAAAAATACAACCTTATACACAAAGTGGTTCCAACATATTATTGGTATAGATACAAAGACATGAGCATAATTTCATATCTAAAATTATTTTTGCACAACACTTTGATTGTTATGGATTAATGGTCTCTCTATAGTAGGTATTCCTTTGTGATCTCATCGAAGTGGATTATTAGAATATTCTAGTAAAGGATGAGGGAATGGATTGGGCGTATATTCTTATTCCAACTAGGTCTAAACATGTGAGAATGGAACTTGCCTCTGGATTAGAGAACACTCATATCATAAAATATATACAATATATTCAAATAGTTTTTTATCATGCTTATATCCCTATTTTGATGAGGTCTTGCAATGTGAGAGCAGATCATGCCTCCAGACAGGCACATATTAATATCAAATAAGACCCTCAATTTACTCTAAATTAATAAAATTGGGCACATATCCATGTTCGGGTTAGGGATCACATTGTGATAGTGGAATATTCTTCGTGGTAGGATCATATATATGTGTATGTGTGTGTGTGTGAATATACAGAGAATTTTTTAGATGATCATGAATTCCATGCCCATATCCCTATATAGGCCAATGAGCAACAACACTATTATCCATCAGAGTTTATACACTTGGGTGTCCATATCCCTTCATACCTTTTGGGGGTATTTAGGCGTATTGTGATAGGGATGGAATATTCGGAGTGGGATCCTATTCATTTCCAAACCGAGTCTCACCAAGTGAGGGATGCACATTCTCTAAGAGAGGAATATATTCTGATTAAAAAAAATACCAAATACTTATTCTGGAGGATTGATATTAGGATCATATCCCTATTCTTATAGTATTCACCATGTGATAATGGAACATTCCTAGGACATAATCACATTTTTATAAATAATTAATAATTTTATTAGCATATTCCAAAAGTTTCAATGTAGTGGAATAAAATTATTATATCCTCATATATTTATAAATAATTTATAGAATCCATCATATTATGGGATTATATCCCTCCACCTTTCAAAATGGTAGGTAGACATATTCTATCCTTTATGTATAACAACGTTCATGTACCTAACCTACTCAATTTTATTTTTCTTTGTTTTCAAGACACATTTTAACACCCCAAGGACTTATGAAATCTACAATCGAAGAAGAAGGATATAATTACTATAATAATCATCTTTGTTGTAGTGTTGATATGGATCAATGTGACTCTACCATTGACATCTATTATTTTCACCCATTACTTATTGATAACTAAAATGCATAAGAAATCATCCCATTTACCATAATCATCCATAGAGAGAGTGTTCTGAAACACAAATATTGTCATATATAATGTTGCATGATACCCTAGATCAACCATAATTTTTTTGAAATTCCTACGACACTATACTCTGTTCAGCATGAGACCTAAGAAGAACATTTAGTTGTTTGATCTGATGGTGGTTTTATGTAAAATGAAGAGGAGGATGAAATTGATATATTGATATATTATGATTGAAGCAACCTAATCATGTTCTTACCCCTATTAACATGTCACTATGATATACTAGAACATCCAGAAAAAGAGTGAATTCAATATTAGTGCCAAAAAAATTTATATATTCATCATACAATAAAGGATATACCCCTATATTTTTTAGTATCTAGTACATACATTTAAAAAATTAAAATACTCTATTCTCTGCTAAACCTATCTGCAATCTATATGTATTGTTGAAAAAATCAGAAAAGAATAGTGAAAATATAGAACACACGTTCAACCATTACCTTATAACTCTATGTAAAATCATATCTGAAGCCCCATAAATAATTTAAATTTAATGATGGGGAATGTATGAATTATTCTATTTTACTACACCCTGATAATAACATATCCCCTCAGATATGAAACCCTATAATTCCATATCCTGTAGTGAAATAAGGGGATCATTTAACATGTGATACAATTAATCAATATAAATAAATTACCCTACATTAATGTTTTACTATCTCCTTTATCAGAGGCATATGATAACCATTAGTTCATTGACTTAGGCCCCCAAAAAATGATAATGCATTTCAGACATGGAATGTGATGTTTTGATCATCCAAATGGATTTGAATAATCTTAATCACTTTAGGGGATCACATTTCCTACATCTCCAAGAAAACGAAATATATGCTACAAAAAATAGGTCACTATAAGAGCATCAATATAACCTTACCAAGAATGATCCCAGCCCAATGATCCAAGGGAATAAAACCCACACAGATCATCAATTGATAACAGGATTTATACATTATTAGAGTCTGATTAAAAAACTCAATCCAACTTGGTTGTGGGAATTTATATATTATTTTACACCACTTTTTTCTCCATCCGTTTATGTGGTCCTCTTGAAATCAATTGTATTTATAGAACAACCCCTTATCTTTAGAATGAGGGCATTTATATCTCAATTTTTGTCCCTAAAGTCATCAAATCGTCAACTATAATACATAAAATTCACAAAAATGATCAACTGAGGCTAATTGTTCTTCATATAGGACCCAACCCACAAGGATGGAGGAACTCCCATCTTCATAACCATAAAGAGAATCATTCATCTATTGGTTTGGACATAAATATCAATGTATTATATCCCATCACTTCCTCCCACCACACTAGAGACCTCTACAATTTGGGATCCATTCCAAAAACATAATCAAATACATCATCATGTTAACTACTGATCAAATGATATGTGAGGAGAAAATGAAGAAGGTAATAAAACCATACTAAGTCCATAAGTGGAACAACCCGAAATACTTCTATGGTTTTGTAATGAAAACATAATGCATGCACTTCAGAATCATCTCGTTATGTTAAAAGTAATGGGAATACAAATATCTCTCAACACACATATTTTATTGTGATTTCCATAAAAATTGATAATATCAATAAAGATGAAAATGTAATGGGACACACTATGGAAAACATTTCCTGAGAATATGATCTTGATGCACCCTAGTAATCAATATGTACCCAGAAAGATAGGGGTAAAAAACCTAGCACCTCCAAATATCATGTTTTCTCCACTATAATATAACACTGCAAAGGATAATGGGAAAATGTTTCTATATATCAATCACCACCACAGATGTGTTTAATTTCCCACCATGGAGGAATGGATGGAATAATTTGATAATGAAATAAAAAAAATATTAGATAACATAATGAGCAGCTTTTATTGGGATACATTTGAACTAGGATTCAAATTCATAAAAATATGAATATACCTCATCCAAAACAACTTTGATGATATGATCCTCTCTCAAGAGAATCATCTAAGAGTTATACAATCTCGACATATATGAATCTTGTATACATAAATTATAGTTTTACAAATAATCCTGAAATCCCCTAATTACATTGACATCCTCAACCTCAATAGGGAAATCATTTATTATTTGAAGGAATTCAAAATCATTAGGAGATGAAAATAGGTAAATCTCATATGTCTTTTCCAATTCCCTATAGAAGTGAAGTAGCTCATACAGTAGTACCTGCAAAATTTATCAATGTCATTGAGTACCTGGAATATCAAATGGAAACCATGGAAGAGAGATACACAACATTTAATCATGAATGAAATCCATATTCTAAGATGGTGGATAAGGCTTTTCCTCCACTCAAAATTGGAAAACCATCCTTCTCTAACTTTTATTGAGTGTGAGACCCTAGATGTCATCTAAATTTCTTCATATTGGTAGAAAATATGATGATGGGACCATGAGATCTATATGATGTTCCTATAAAGAATATTTTTATATACACTCTGGTAGATTTAGAGTATCTTTAGTACAACAATCTTCCAAAAAGATCATTTATTAGATGGGAGATGTTCTTTATCAATTCCATTACCATTTATAATCTATGATGAGGATGAAAAAATATTGGACCTAAATAACATTATGTAATGTGAAAATGAGAGGGGGTCTTTATTAATATCTAAATAGATGGTAATATCATATTCTATAAATATATCACTCTCATAAGAAAAATATATCTACATCTTTTCTAAAAATCATTGGGATGAGCTGTAGACACCTCCGGTCCAATTGATGTATCCATGTAGACATTGTAAGCTCACAAAATGGAAATACAATTGGAATACTACAATATCCATACCAGATATATCTCATAACACATTACATAAACATAAGTGAAATTTTTTATGAATAAAATATCATTCTTACTCTCAAACCAATATCAGTGCATATTTATGATCTTAATATGGTCCCAAATCAGGAATCCCCTCTTATCAGGTAACAAAAACAAACATATACACCTAAGGAAGAAGTGAAAAGATTATAGGTTCATGTAGGATTGAAGTAAAATATGAGTACATCATACTACTTATGAAATTAATAGTTCTTCAATTATTTCATTATAACCATGGATGTAACCTTTTCAAAAAAACACAGTACATTAGGTTACATGAGGCTAATTTTAGAGACACAAGCCTGATGTACATGGACATTAAATTACTTTTGAGGAATACATAATACATAACAAAAACATATACCCAAGTACAGTAATAGTTTGGTCTCTTTGGAGACTCGAAACAAAATAATGTAATCATGGTGAAAGATCTTCAACATATCCCATAAAGATCTTCCCATTTTGTTTCCTTACCTAAAACTATTCTTTATTAACTAGGGAAAGGAAATCATAGAAAGGGTGAGATTGAATTCTCAGTAAGGGTAAACATGGAGAACATAAATAAATACATTAACATTTGAATGTAAAATCATGAGCATAAAATTTAAACATCAAAATCAGGAGCAATGACATAAAACATGGTAGTACGTAAGGCATAGATCACAAAGTAACATTAATTTTAAATAATATCATTGGAATACAACATGTTATTGTGGAAAAATAATAAACACATATTATGATTTTAGTAGTAGCCAAGGCATTTCTTCTATGACTATCATAGTGGATGAAGTCTATTACTGAACCAGGATTACATGGTGTTCTAGCCCTGTATTACTGAACTGAATCTACTTGTCATTCCAACCATGTTTAACACATGAGATATAAATCTTTACCCTATGCATTAGAGGGAGATATAGGTCCCAACAATCTCATAATGAAATAATTCTTATGTGTTGTAATTCCCTGACCCTGGTTACCCAGAGCCGGTGCATTATTACATAAAATTGGCATGATCAAAGGAAAGATCAAATCTCGAAAGACCGATTGTTTTAGTATCCTTGGTAACACTAGATATATTAATAAAGTTTACATTACATCATAAAATGAAAACTACAACAATATAGTCTCCATATTCCACATTCTTATCCCCTCATATTATCCCTGTAGTTCATTCATAAATTACTTCTTCACATCCTGGAAAAAATAAAACATAGAAAAGGGGTGAGCTCAAATTCCCAGTAAGGATAAAAATATAGTGGAAGCTTTCATAAATAAGAATAAACATTTAAGGCAATGTATAACTAAAAGAAAACCCTTTCAAACTAGATCTTTAACATTGTATGGTAGAAATAAAATGAAATAATTACATTTACTTATTCACATGGATATTCTACTAATATAATAATCACATGAAATATCAATAACCACTTTCATAATGATGGAATGCATAATGCAAGACTATCATAACCACATAGCCAAGGCCTC
The DNA here is from genome assembly GCA_963277665.1 of Viscum album. NCBI lineage: Eukaryota > Viridiplantae > Streptophyta > Magnoliopsida > Santalales > Viscaceae > Viscum > Viscum album. The sequence goes on from OY728133.1 coordinate 625,971,489, forward strand.
ATGCCTAGACTACAAATAAGATTTTGCCAAGGCCTTGTGCCAAGACACTAATTTGTCTCATGAGACCTACTGATGCATCGAGGAGCTATAGCGGGATCCACCCGTCACATATTAAGTCCAATCCATCCCCATATGAAAAGGTTTAAACATAACATAAACATTCATATTAAAACTAGCATACGAAATGTAAATACTTCATCCATAAACCATGAATGGTATAAAAATAACACATCCACAGTCAAACATATCAAAAAACCTTAAATACAATATAAAATTATTGTATCAAAATAAATCATCTTCAAATAAGCGTAAAATCCATCAAAGGATGTTGACATAGATGAATTCAAAACTCTTTTTATAGAAATATCTCTTTATATTTTGAAATCATTTAATAGTCATATATTTATAAAATAAAACATTTTCTTTGGAAATATTCTTATAAGCTTGTAAGGGAAGCTTCAACGGAAAATATCCGCACCCGCAGTATAAGTTAAAAAAACAATCTTACCTTAATTCTGTCAAAAAGGATAAAAATGACCTAGTTTGGATAATGACGGAATGATTCCTTTATAAACTTATTATAAAAAGTAAAAAAAGGGTATAAATGACTTTATAACATATTCTGTAAAATAGCAATAATATTTGGAAATACATTTTTAAGAAATATGGATGTGGATGATAAAGATATCCCAATAGATTATTACGTATAAACAACCTCGGATAATGAAGAGATTGAGAAATAAACCCATACCTTGTACTTTTCATTGGTTCAAGGTAGGTTAACCTCCTGTATAATGGTGAAATAATTGTTATTAAATTATACAGGAATCATATATATTAATATGATATCATACTTGATCTTTTAACATTGATTTGTTAATAATATCTTACTATTATCGTCGTTTTGGTTGTTAACTTACTCGTTTTTTTATATGTTTTGTTACGTAAGCCATGTTTGTCATTGATAGGATGTATCTTATTCATATCCAGAATGATATCAAGTCCTTAAACATAATTTTTAAATCATAAAATGTTAATTATACTTGAATGGATACGATGGAGAGTGAATCTCATCGTGTTCGTGGAGACGGTAGTCCGTATGTACGCACGAGTGACAATATCATTCTTATGATATTAAAATAATATTTAATTGGATGGTATATCTTATATACAGAATCATTATCATGTTATATTTATTATTTACATGAATTACACATCATTATTGTACCCATCCAAATAATAATAATATATTGAATAACAATTACACCACAATGTGGATAGGGTAAGCCATACGTATGCACGTATGGTGACATGTCATTCAAAGGATGGATAAAATACTGAATATGGTTGTACCATATTTATAATAATATTACAGTATATAGGAGATACTAGATTCATTATTTTAGAATGATAATAAGAAAAGATGATGTTGAAGAAGAAATGAATTTGAAAAAGGGTGGTGAAAATATTACCTCTTCTTTGGGTTCTTTTTTTTGATTTGATCAAAATGGCACCTTAGGTTGTATTTCTGATCAAAATAATGCCTCTAGGTTGTATTGAGGGAAGTTGGGAGAGTATAGGGGCAGAGTATGGCCGAACCAAAAGGCTTTGAAGGTGTGAAGTAATGAGAAGGAGGAGTGCCCTTTTATAAGAGGGGTGAGGGGTACCTTTGGAAAAACTAGAAATATTACATTATAATAAATTCATATTCGGTTTCTAATGGCCTCAAAGTGGATTATTTACAGTTTAAGGTGGGGATAGGTAGAAAACCATTCAACCAATATATTTTAGACAGGTTTGTGTCATTATATTAACCTTATCTTTTAGTTTTAACTCTTAGTTAATTTGTTTGACACTTACCATGTCACTTTCTAATTTTTATATTATATACTTAACAAACTTACTATATACCTCCAAGAGACCCCCAAGTGGTCCATTAATGATAAAAATTTTATTATATAAGTATCTTGGACGAAACTTATATTTTTAGGAATTTAATATTAATTAATAATATAATATTTGTTTTAAAAACTCTTTTATGTCAATTTTGACAATATTCAATAGTTTATTTTTGTAAAAATCATAACAGAATTATTACTTCAAACAATGTAAATTAAATCAATCCTAATATGTCATATTATCCAAAAAAATTAGTTTCTTTTATTAAAAGTCTCAAATTATATTTATTTGGGTATTATTTATAATATCAATTATTTTAATGTTTCACTAATATGGTAATTACTGCATCATCATTGTGTCATAAATAAATTAAATTATTTATTGTCTAAAAATTATAAATAAACTATCATTATGTAGGAAATCGTTTTATCTTTCTAATGAATATTTATAGATGAAAATCCAACATATATAACCCTCTGTAAAAAAACTTTTTCTCAATGATATATGCATTTGTCATTTTTGTATTTATTTTAACTAAATTAAAATTATGTGTCCCTATCACCTACAAGTGGCTCCATGGGGTCCCAAAATCGACCCAAAGATTACCATGGTCGGACATGTATCCACCAATAAGGTTAAGACACGTTTTAGGGTAATTTAGTATTATTAAAATATTATTTTTAACCCTTATTTACCGGATTTACCCTTTAACCATGGTAAATAAAATATTTACCAAAGTAATTATTCAAAATGTCTAAAAATAAAAGTTACCTATTTACACAATTTGGACATCCTGATTTCAAATATGAAATCCATTTTTCCATATTCAAAACACAGAAGTGGCAGAAATTAATTTAAAATTAATTCCCGCTGTCAAAACAAAAAGCGTGTTTTTATGATATAATAACTATCAAAAGATTGATACTTGTTTATGTCTGGTTTTATTGTGAGATTATGTCCAATGACCAACATTGTATTAAATGGTAAAAATATATTCTAAATATACTTTAAAACCACTCGAATTCATAATTTATCACTATTAATTTTTTGCATCAAAAAGTTTTTTTTAATTAAAATTTAGTAATTTTCACTATTCATCAAAATATTAAAGTTATCCGAAAAGTACCAAAATTTTACCTTAGGCTAAATTCGATACACCGAATCCAAAAATGAAGTACATTTTGAGAGATAAAATTTATAAGATTTCAAAAAGTAGGTATTACTATTTATAACGTCTAGTTTGATTGGTTGTGGTGTGTTTTAGAACTCGATGTTGCGTACAACACACGCTATTGCATTATTCAAAGAGAAGCATACTATAGAAGCGTGGGGTGTTACATTATCCACTGCTTCAAATAATTTTTTCCTCGAAATTTCTAGAATACTACCGCATTAAAAGACTCGGGAGGTTCTTTATCAAAAGTTTCTCGGGTTCCCATGTTGCATCTTCCATATTATGGTTTCTCCCCAAGAATTTTACCAGATGCGTCGTCCAGTTTCTTAGTACATGTTCTCTCATATCAAGAATCTTCACGGGCTCTTCACAATAAGACAGATCGGGTTCCAGTTCTAATTCCTTGAAGGTGAGTACATGCGTTGGGTAAAGCATGTATTTCCTCAATAGAGATACGTGGAACACATCGTGAACTTTGGAGAGACTTAGAGGCATTTCCAATCGGTAAGCTATAGCCCCAATTCGTTCTAGAATTTTGAAAGGTCTGATGTACCTGGGACTCAATTTACCTTTCTTACCAAAACGTATAACTCCCTTCCATGAAAAAACCTTCAGGAAAAAATTATCACCAACTTGAAATTCCAAATCCTTCCTTCGATTATCGGCATAGCTCTTCTGCCTACTTTGAGCTGCTTTGATGTGATTTTAGATTACCTTCACCTTTTCCATCGTTTCCTCCACCAGTTCAGGACCTACAAGTTTTCTTTCACTAACTTCATCCCAACAGGTTGGTGTGCGACATCTCTTTCCGTATAATGCTTCATATGGTGCCATCTGAATACTCGAATGGAAGCTATTGTTATAGGAAAATTCTACCACAGGTAAATATTGATCCCCCAGACCCTGAAAGTCAAGTGAGCAAGATCTCAAAATGTCTTCTAAGGTTTGAATAGTCCGTTCTGATTGTCCGTCAGTCTGAGGGTGGTAGGTAGTGCTCAAATGAAGTTCAGTATCCATGGTTTTCCAAAGACTTTTCCAGAATATTGAAGTAAAACGGGGATCACTATCAGAAACAATCGATAGGGGTACTCCATGAAGTCTAACAACTTCATTAATATATAGTCTTTCTAGATGTTCCAGTGGTAGATATTATCTTATAGCAAGAAAATGTGCTGACTTGGTAAAACGATCAACAATAACCCATATTGAATTGTTCCTTCTAGAAATATTTGGTAGTCCCATGACAAAGTCCATCGTAATATTGTCCCATTTCCACTTAGGTATGGGAAGAGGTTGCAATACTCCACCAGGCTGCTGCCTTCCAGCTTTCACTTGTTGACAAACCATAAATCTTGACACAAAATCGGCAATCTCCATCTTCATGTTGTCCCACCACAAATGTTCCTTCAAATCTCTATACATTTTGGTGCTCCGAGGGTGTATAAAGAAATTGGAACTATGAGCATCATCCAGCAATTCCCATTTTAGATCAGGTATATCGGGAACACAAAGTCTCTTCCCGAATTTCAAAATTCCTTCTTCATACACAAAGTCTCTCAATCTCCCATCAATCACAGCTTTAATCTTCTTTTGAAATTCTTCATCATCGGTTTGAGAACTCTTAATCATTTAAAGTAAAGATGGTTTGGAAACCATTTTAAAAAGCATTGATGTTTCACCTTTCCTTGTTATTCCCATGTCCATCTTCACTAGTTCCCTGAAAATTGGATCCCTTTCAATTATCATCACGTTAAAAACTCCATGGTCTTTTCTGCACAAAGCATTTTCCACCTTGTTTTCTTTCCCCGGGTGGTAGTGTATCGTACAATCATAATCCTTGAGTAATCCAAGCCATCTCCTTTTCCTCATGTTGAGTTCATTTTGTGAGAAAATATACTTCAAACTCTTGTGATCAGTATAAATCTCACATTTTCACCATAGAGGTAGTGCCCCCATATCTTCAAAGAAAAGATCATAACTGATAACTTGAGATCATGAGTAGGATAGTTTTGTTCCTGAATTCTCAACTGTCGTGATTCATAGGCAATAACCCTATCATTCACCATAAGGGCACAACCAAGTCATTTCTTCGATGCATCACTATAAATAATGAACCCATCATTCCCTGTTGGTAGATTCAATATAGGAGAATTTACTAATATTCTATTTAGTTCTTTGAAACATTCTTCACACACTTTTGTCCAAACAATTTTAACCCCTTTACATGTGAGCTTCATTAATGGGTTAGCCAATCGGGAAAAATTCTAGACGAAACGTCGATAATAACCTGCCAAACCAATAAAACTGTGTACCTCAGTTATACTCATAGGTGCTGGCCATTCTTGAATTGCCTTGGTATTAGAAGGATCAATAGAGATTCCATCTTTAGAGAAAATATGGCCAAGAAAAGAAATCTCTTGAAGCCAGAATTCACACTTGATAAACATCCCATATAATTCATGTCTTCTCGGAGTCTTTAGGATAATGCGCAAGTGATTTTCATGATCTTTATAGCTTTTGGAGTATACCAAGATATCATCAATAAATACCACCACAAATTCATCGAGATATTTCTTAAAAATCTATTCATCATATCCATGAATATAGAGGGTGCATTAGTCAATGCAAAAGGCATTACTGTAAACTCATAATTCTCATACCTGGTTTGAAATGCTGTATTCAGAATCTCTTCCTTCTTCACACACAACTGATGGTATTCAGATCGAAGGTCAATCTTTGAAAAGTATTGAGCTCCATGTAGTTGGTCAAATAAATCATCATTGCGAGGTAGGGGATACTTGTTTTTTATTGTTATAGCATTGATCTACCTGTAGTCGATACATAACCTCATAGATCCATCTTTCTTTTTAACAAAAAGAATAGGGGCTCCCCATGGAGAAACAGTAGGGTGAATAAATCCTTTATTACTCAATTCATATAGTTGTTTCATTAGTTCGAATAATTCTACAGTGGCCATTCTATAAGGGGTCTTCGATATAGGCCTTGATCCAAGAATTAAATCAATGGAAAACTCAACTTCTCGTTCTGGAGGATGTCCAGGTAAATCTTCCAGAAATACATATATATATTCTTTCACAATAGGTACATCCTCTATTTTAACATTCCTTTCCTCACCCACAGTCATTTCATTCTCTTCCTCTACAATAATTGAATTTAGTTGAGCTACTGGGGGTGGATCTAGATAATAATTAGGTGGTGACGATTATGCTCTAAATATAAGGTGTTCCTTATCATCATCATCAAAAATCATAACCTCCTTCTTCTTACAATAAATCATCGCATCATAGTCCGAAATCCAATCTATACCGAGGATTATATCAAACTCAACCATAGGTATGACAATGAGATCAGCAGATAAAGAACATTTATGTGCTCTAATGGGGACTAATTCAAAAAACTTTGTTGCACTGATACTTCCCTTTGGAGTTTTAACTGACAAATTCCTTGTTAAATCAAATTGAAAATATCTACTTTTCTTAGAAAACTAGGAAGATATGAAACAATGCGATGATACAGAATCAAATATTGCATTTTCTAATCATGAGGAAACCATTAAATTACCTGCCACTATGTCTTTCGGGGCTTCTACCTCAGCAGTAGTGATAGAATAAGCTTGGCCTTGATCCCTTGGCCTTTTATGAGGTAAGTTCCCCTGATGCTTAGAACATTCATTTGCATAATGTCTCATCTCCCTGCAATTGTAGCACTGAACATTGGTATCTTCCTTCTTCCCTTTGCAGTCACGAGCATGGTGTACTTTTTCACCACACTTGTAACAGACACCCATTCTCTTCAAGCAAGTACCTGGGTGTTTCTTCCCACATTTACCACAGGATAGATATTCAACCTTTCCCTTCTTCCCCTTATTTCCATTCCCAGATTGATCAGCAGATCTCTTCTTCTCTTGTTTTACTTTAAAGTCATAAGACATTGATAATTCATTCTCTATCTTGATAGCACACAATACAATGTCTTCATATGATGAGAAGGATTGTGAGACTAATGCTCGACGAAGAAATGGTTTTAACCCATCAAAGAAAAGATCAATCTTACTTATTGGGTTACGTATATAATCTCCAGCATACCATTATAAACTTGTAATGTTAGCTTCGTACTTTGTCAAATTTTCATCCTCCATTTGTCTCAGACTCAAAAATTGCCTTTCCATATCCGCTCAAATGTCACGAGGAAAGTATTTTTCTAAAAACAGATCTTTGAACTCCCTCTATTCCATATTTGATACATCATCATCTTTCTTCCCGTTTTGAATCAATGACCACCATTGATCAGCATCTCCAGTGAGGCGGTAAACTACCATGATAACTTTTTCCCCTTCACTACATCCCAAATCCTGAAATATTATCTCTAAGGAACTTATCCATTTCTCATCTACTAAGGGATTTGTACTCCCAATGAATGTTGGTGGTTGTTGCCTCATGAAGCGGTCTAACATTGATCCTCCATGCTGCGGATCAGGGTGCTCCATACGGGTAAGGTTATTATTAATAACCTGAGTGAGTCGTCCCAGTATGGTAATTAGATGATAGACACCAGTTGCATCACCGGCTCCAATATAATTATCTTGAGCATGAGGGAAATCCCTACACAGAGTGCGTGCAATGATACGGTTTCCATTTCTTCCACTAGGTTCCATTTCTAAACAATGGCATAAACTAGATCAGTTTATGAATCAAAATACATAATTTCATACTTATAAAACATATAACATAAATTGAACTATTTATGGATATAATCCATCATCATAAAAATGTTTTCTTTGAGAATTATATACTCATAAACCCTTCATAATGATTTTTAATGAAAATGAGATTTATCTTAAGCATATCCCTCGGGAGTGTCGTAACTAAGAGTGTAGCAAGGCCCGTTTTCATGCACCAGTTCTCGTTCGAGTCTAGCTCAAAGCGGTGTTTTCGGGTTTTACACCTAGCAACATCTGTGCCAGAGCCACCTCTACCTGCTCGTATCCAGACAGGGATGTATTTCTCGGAAAACTCACAAAATCTCTATTATACCAAAATTCTAGGAAGTTCTTCTATACTAATCCTCAAAGTCCATCTTAGGTCTATGTGCTCTAATCAGGGTTTATCTAAATCTAGCTTCCAAGGTTTGTACTAAACTTCCTCTGATACCAACTGTAATGCCCCGACCCCAGTTACCTATAGCCGGTGCATTATTACATAACATTGGCATGATCACAAGAAAGATCAAATCTCAAAATACCGATTGGTTGAGTTGCCTTGGTAAAACTATATATATTAATAATGTTTACATTACATCATAAAATGAAAACTACAACAATATTGTTTCCTTATTTTTCGTTCTTATCCCCTCATATTATCCCTGCAGGTCATTCATAAATTACTTCTTCACATCCTGGGAAAAATAAAACATAGAAAATGGGTGAGATAAAATGCCTAGTAAGGATAACAATATAGCAGAAACATTCATAAATAATAATAAACATTTAAGGAAATGTATAACTAAAACAAAAGCCTTTTAAACTTGAAATAAAACATAGTATTGAAAAAATAAAATGAAATAATGCCATTTACGTATTCACATGGATATTATACTAATCGAATAATCACATGCAATATCAATAACCACTTTCATAATGATGGAATGCATAATGCCAGACTATCATAACCACATAGCCAAGGCCTCATGCCAAGACTACAAATAAGATTTTTCCAAGGCCTTGTGCCAAGACACTAGTTTTTCTCATTAGACCTACCAATGCATCGAGGAGTTATAGTGGGCTCTACCCATCACATATTAAGTCCAATGCATTCCCATATGAAAAGGTTTAAACATAACATAATCATTCGTATTAAAACTAGCAAACGAAATGTAAATACTTCATCCATAAATCATGAATTGTATAAAAATAACACATCCACATACAAACATATCACAAAACCTTCAATACAATATAAACGTTTTGTATCATAATAAATCAACATAACATAAGCATAAAATTAATCAAAGGATGTTGACATAGATGAAATCAAAACTCTTTTTAGAGAAATATATATTTCTATTTTGAAATCATTTAAGAGTCATATCTTTATAAATTAAAAAAATTTATTTTAAAATATTCTTATAAGCTTGTAAGGGATGCTTCGACAGAAAAAAGATGCACCCGCTGTATATGTTAAAAACATTCTTACCTTAATTCTGTCGAAAAGGTTAAAAAGAACCTTGTTTCGAAAATGACGGAAAGATTCCTTTATAAATATCTTATAAAAAGTAAAACAAGGGTATTAATGACTTTAACCCATATTTTGTAAAATAGTATGAATGTTTTGAAATACATTTTTAAGAAACATGGATGTGGGTGATAAAGAGATCTTAGTAGATTATTATGTATAAACAACCTCGGATAATGAAGAGATTGCGAAATAAACCCTTACCCTGTACTTTTCCTTGAATGAGGGTAGGTTAACCTCCGGTATAATGGTGAAATAATTGTTATTAAATTATACTATAATCATATATATTAATATGATATCATGTATGATATTTTAACATTTCTTTGTTAATAATATCTTAGTATTATCGTCGTTTCGGGTGTCAACTTACTCATTTTCTTTGATATGATTTGTTACATAAGCCATGTTTTTCATGTATAAGATGTATCTTATTCATATCCAGAATGATATAAAGTCCTTAAACATTATTTTTAAATCATAAAATGATATTTATACTTGAATTTATACGATGGAGAATGAATCTCATCACGTTCGTGGAGACGGTAGTCCGTACGTACGCACGAGCAACAATATCATTCTTTTGATATCAAAATAATATTTAATTGGATGGAATATATTATATACAGAATCATTATATTGTTATATTTATTATTTACATAAATTAAACATCATTATTATACCCATTTAAATAATAATAATATATTGAATAACAATTACACCAGGACGTGGATACGGTAAGCCGTACGTACGCACGTATGGTGACATGTCATTCAAAGGATGGATAGAATACTGAATATGGTTGTACCATATTTATAATAATATTACAATATATAGGAGATAATTGATTCATTACTTTATAATGATAATAACAAAGAAAGAATAAGTTGAAGAAGAAATGAATTTGAAAAAGGGTGGTGAAAACATTAGCTCTTCTTCGGGATCTTCATTTTGATTTGACCAAAATGGCTTTTTAGGTTGTCATTCTGATAAAACTATAGCCTCTAGGATGTATTGAGGGATGTTTGGAGAGTATATGGGCAGATTTTTGCCTAACCAACAGGCTTTGAAGGTGTTAAGTAATAAGAAGGAGGAGTTCCCTTTTATAAGAGGGGTGAGGGGCAACTTTGGAAAAGCTAGAAATATTATTTTATAATAAATTCATATTCAGTTTATAATGGTTCCAAAGAGGATTATTTAAATTTTAAGGTGTGTATAGGTCTAAAACCATTCAACCAATAGTGTTTAGACAGGTTTAGGCCATAATAGTAACCTCATCGTATAGTTTTAACTCTTAGTTAATTAGTTTGACCCTTACCATGTCACTTTGTATTTTTTATATTATATAGTTAATAAACTTAATATATACCTCCACGAAACCCCCAAGTGGTCCATTAATGATCACAATATCATGATATAAGACTCTTTGCCGACCCTTAGATTTTTAAGAATTTAATATCAATTAATAATATAATATTTGTTTTAAAAACTCTTTTTTGTCAATTTTGACACTATTCAATAGTTGATTTTTGTAAAAATCATAAAAGAATTATTACGTCGAAAAAAGACAATTAAATCAATACTAATATGTCATATTATTCTAGAAAATTAGTGTAATTCATTAAAAAGCTCAAATTATATTTATTTGGGTATTTATAATATCAATTATTTTAATTTTTCACTATTATGGTAATTACTGTATCATCATTGTGTCATAAATAAATTAAAGTATTTAATGTATAAAAATTATAAATAAAATATTATTATGTGGGAAATATTTTTATATTTCTAATGAAAATTTATAGTTGAAAATCCAACTTATATAACCTTCTGTGAAAATTGTTTTTCTAAACAATATATGCTTTTGTCATTTTTGTATTTATTTTAACTGAATTAAAATAATGTGTCCCTATCACCTACAAGAGGCTCCATGGGGTCCCAAAATCGACCCAAAGATGCCCATGATCGGAAATGTATCCCCCAATAATATTAGGACATGTTTTAGGGTAATTTAGTATTATTATTATAATATTATTTTTTATCCCTTATTTACCGGATTTACCCTTTTACCATGGTAAATAAAATATTTACCGAATTAATTATTCAAAATGTATAAAACTAAAAGTTACCAATTTACAAAATTTGGAAATCTTGATTCCAAATATGAAATCCATTTTTCCAAATTCAAAACACAGAAGTGGCAGAAATTAATTTAAAAGTAATTCCCGCTGTCAAAACAAAAAGCGTGTTTTTAGGATATAATAACTATGAAAAGATTGATACTTGTTTATGTCTGGTTTAATTTTGAAATTATGTCCAATGACCAAAATTGTATTAAATGGTAAAAATATATTCTAAATATACTTTAAAACCACTCAAATTCATAATTTATCACTATTAATTATTTTGATTAAAAAAGTTGTTTTTAATTAAAATTTAGTAATTTTCACTATTCATTAAAATATTAAAGTTATCCGAAAAGTACCAAAATTTTATCTTTGGATAAATTCGATACTCCGAATCAAAAAATGAAGTCCATTTTGAGAGATAAAATTTTAAAAATTTCAAAAAGTAGTTATTACTATTTATAACGGTAGTTTGATTGGTTGTGGTGTGTGTTAGAACTCGATATTGCGTACAACACACGCTATTGCATTATTAAAAGAGAAGCGTACCGTAGAATCTTGGGGTGTTACATGTGTGCTAAAAAATAAACCGAAATCATTCATAAGAACCCAATGACTAAAATGGGTTTCATAAACATCATCCCATCATAACATAATCCATATAAATCAATGGTTATCATTTCATCATAAACAAAATAAAACCATGTATATAATATGAACATTATACTTGAAACATAACCTTATTAAAGAATGAAATAGTATATGGAAAATAGTTTTGAATAAACACTTGAAATGAATTTTATTGAAAATAATCATGAAATATTGTAGAGGATGATTCATAGAAATTTGGCGTTATGAATCTTTAGAAATATATTCATGTCATATAATTTTAAAAAACATTTTCCACGTACTTTTGCTGGAAAAGTAAAAATGTACCTCGTATGGTAAACAAAAGAAAGATTCATTCCATACCATGTGGTAAAATCCAAAAAGGGTAAAAATTACTTTAAAAGTACATGGAAGAATATTAAACATTTTATGAAAACAGTTTTAGATGACATTGACATGAATGATAAATATATCCCCTGTAAATACTTACGAACGAACAATGTCAGATAAAAATGAGATTGAAAAATTATCCCTTACCTTTTACGATCATTGGAAACATATGTTTCATAATATAAAAAAAACTACATGCTTATGTAAATATAATATCCTTAATAATAAAAATAATAAAACATTCATGAAAGCATAAACCCCATACAAAATAAATAGATAGTGAGTAAGGCATATGTCTCACAGAAATAAAAGTGAGATGAAATAATCCCTTACTATATGTCTGATTGACTTATACATATCTGAACCTCTTGTATAATGATTTTAATAATTTAATTGACTTATTAAAGAATAATATTTATTTTTATGATATCATATATGGTCATATTATTTTATTTTTATTAGTAACATTTCATTGTTACTTGTTATTCCGGGGTTAACTACTTTATGTTATTATGCATGTTTTGTTAAAAAATATCCTATTAAAATTTTTAGGTTATAGATAAATCATTTAAATACTTTTATTATTATAATATATATCATATTAACTAAAATAATTAATTTATATAATCATTAATCAATGAATATCATGTAAAATGAATCTCATCACATCGTAGAGACGGTAGATCGTACGTACGCACAAGAAATGATATCATTCCCACGATTGTGGAATTTTATTAAAGTGTATCGTGTATAATATTTCAGTATTAGTATAGTTTTAAAATAATCACATATAGTTATTTCTTCTAGAATTATACATATCTATGTATGTTGGTGAAGAAAAATAGATTACACCACGGCGTGGAGACAGTAAGTCGTACGTACGCACACGTGATGATTTTATTTTTCAAAGGATGGATAAAAGTTGGAATATGGTAGTCACATGTTCATAATAACATATCTGTATACAAGGGATACTGGAGTTATTACATAATAATGAAACAACTCATATAGAAGAAGTAGAAGAAGAAATATGTTTGAATGAATCGGTAGATGATATTACCTCTTCTTCTACATCCCTCTTTTAAACCGCCTGTTAGGATTCTAAAGATGGTATTTGAAGAAGTCTGGGACATCTAAAATTTCTATATGGAAGTGGATAAGGAAAATGGATAGGGTCTGGCCGAGTTTGAAAACTCAAAATGGAGTGAGGAGAAGAGGGAGTAGGTGCCCTTTTATAAGACAACATAGGGTCACTTTTGGAAACCTCCCAAATATTAATTTATAATAAACTCAAACCCCACATAAAAACATACAAAGTGAACAAAATTTGAATTTGATATAATATAGGGTTTTAATTTCTTCAACAAATAAAATTTATACATGTTTTGACTTTATTTTAAAACTTATCATTTTGATTTATCCTTATTTAGTCTATTTAATTTTTTTTGTGGTAATAATATTCTAAATTTTAATTTTTTATATATAATTAATTTGGGGTTTTTAATTGTAAATAATTAGATAAATTATGAAATTTTCGACTATATAAATTTCATTTTTTAATTTTTAAATATATTTTTGATTTTAAAACAATTTAATAATATGTTAATTTTTTTTAATTGTAAATAGTGTCAATTTTGACACTATTTAATTATTTGAATTTAAGTAAAATCCAAACTGATGATAGATTTGAACAAAATTATTTAATGGGTTCCTATGATTTCATATGAATCTAAAAAATTCGTGGAGCACATTTATTAGTTCATATAATATTTATTTTAATATTTTTAAAACCATTTATTTGATATTTCTCTTAATAAAATAACTACTACAACATTTTTTATATTTATTTAATACACATATTTGTTGTATAAAATTTGAAAATAAAATAGTATGATGATGGTAAATCTAAAATATTACATAAAAATAATTTTAGTAGAATTTATATTCTAAAACACTCATCTATTAAAATGTAATGTTTATGAAATTATGAAGGTGACTGCTTTGACATCATTTAAAATAAAATAATATAAATTTGATAATCTCTTTTATAAGTCTCAAAATGGTCCAAAAGTAGACACATGGATGCTTATGGTGTAGATATACTTGACTAATATGTTTTGGTCATGTTTTTCGGCCTTTTGATGGGTATTATTATTTTAATAAAATATATATTATTGATTTTCACTAAACAAATAATTTCTGTATCATTAATGTAAAAGATAGTAAGGTAATTATATATTTATTAAAAAATAAAAATAAGTAACCATGATAAATAAATATATTTTATCTTTAAATTGATTATTTATAATCAAATATTTATTCTATTTATCCTTAATATAAATATAATTTAATTATTAATGTTTGAGTGAGACATATTTCCCTTTTCTTTAAATAAAATAAATTAATGGTCATAATATCATCCAAGTGGGTTCCAATAGAAGAGCATTCTACCAAAGTATATTTTAGGATGAAATATTTATCCAATTATATTAAGGCAAATGTTACGGTAATTTTATAATATTAATTTTACCCTTAATTACCTGATTTACCTTTATTTATGGTAAATAAAATATAATGTAGTTACTATTCATAATGGAAAAAAATAAAAGTAACATATTAACATAATTTCTACCTATAGATTCCACATATGGAATCCATTTTTCCAAATTCAAAACATATATGTTTCAGTAATTAATTTAAAATTAATCCCATTGTCGAAAAAAGAGTTTTTATATAAAACATTGTAAAAGACTAAAATGTTTTTATCTTTGAATTAAATGTAAATTAATGATAGTGAAATACATTATGTTAAACGGCAATAATATATTCTATTAATAATTTAAAACTATTCAATTTTATAATTTAACCATATAAATTATCTCGATGAAAAAAGTGTTTTTAAGTAAAATTTAGCGTATTTTTACTATTCATCAAAATATGAAAGTTTTCATAAAAATATGAAAAAATTATCAAAAGTAATTTTTTATTTCCTAATTCAAAATTTTTAGTTATTTTTGAAATATTTAACAAATAAACTAGTGAAAAATTTAATTTAAAATGTGTGCGCAATTAAAAGGTGAAAAAACTGCCTTTTTTTAAATAATTATTTTATTTGAAAAACTAATTTTTTCCTCATAACATGTTCTAAAAAGTGTGTTAGATGAATTATAATGTTAAATAATTCAAAATTCATTTAATATTATTCATAATGGCTAGTTTATAATAATATTATAATATATCATTGTTTAGTGAAACTTGGTATTGGGAACCACACAAGTTATCAAGGATGGTCGCTTTTGCGTGTAACATAAGCCAAGAATATTGTTGTGTATTATCCAAGATAATCTTTTTGTATAATAAAATAGAAGATATAAAAAAAATTAAACGTATATATCAAATAAAATATTTGGGTGTTAAATTTTACCCCCAATAAAATGAAATTCGTCCTCGAAATTTTTTGGGTTATAAATTGTTTACTGTTTGCAAGTTTCTTTCATAGAAACCCACAAAGTAAAAAGGAATAATAGTACTTAATTTAAAAAAGTAAATTATGAAATATATTGGTTACCCAAATTTACTCATCACCGGGTTTCCACATGGGAGAACATAGGTGAGAACATGGATATGGAAGAGAAATGTAAGCGTCATGTTTTGATGGAGAGTGGTAGAGAACATGGAAATGAAAAATACAACAATCACAAAGCCATAAATTTTTTTATGATCTATGGTACCATCTGATTCATCGGATATGAGGTCATTAGGACAACGTTTTTGGCTTTCATAATCATTTCCCTAAAGTTTCGGAATATTATCATAAGGATAAATACTTACTTAATTTTAGTGTAATATCATAGTTGGTCATTACCTAAACTTTTTACACATCATCTATTATTTAATGAAATTAAGAGGAATTTGTCATTTTTTGAAGTGTTAGCATATCATGCGATAGACTGAAATGTCATTACATCTGTCTTTATCACAAAATGGTTAGCTCAAATTATTAAATATACATAAGTCCATATATGGTGAGATTAACCATATATGATTCCTAAAATGGACTTATAATTCACTTATCATGCCGCTTAATAAAATAAATATGATGTATACTAACCAGGGACTTCATGTACTCTAGTTGTAAGCGATAATGGCATGCCGCACATTATTTGTGGGTTCGGTTCTGGCAGCTTTGTCTGATGCGATGGGTTGTCGCCCGTCCTGAAGGTTTTCCATTTTCTAAAACTACACCACTATAAAATTCCAGAAATAATATCAAAAATAGTTGTAGCCTTAAACAATACTATCTGATACCAACTTAATCTATTCCAATCTTTATTCTTATCAAAAATACTTTTATCCAATCTCACAGAATAAAGAAAATGATTACTAGAAAGGTCATCTACAATCATTGAATACCATCATTTATCCCTCGTATATCATAAGATATATGTTGTTGGTCACATACCAAACATGTGAATCCATTATCATGTAGTATTTTGAAACCAAGATTACCATAGAATCTTAGTTAACACAAGAATGATGTCAAAATTTAACTCTTTCCACATACCAAAATCCCAAAATTTTTATAAACCCAAACCATTATATCACTTTGTCCTTATATCATTCATGAGATCATTAATACTATCAAACATTTCATTATCTCCTTATACATTCATTATGTGCATATTAGGTTCCTTTCAAAAATATTTCAATCACTTTCCATTGTTACCAGTACCATATAATAATGGAAAACCACAATAAACAAATATATAAGTATTCCAATATTCCACAACACTATAAATGAGATTCCACAACACTATTTTGGAATCATGTTACAAAAACACGTAATCATTCCACCACCACATTGTCATATTAAACATTTCTAATAATGATCACATGTGAAATCCCTTTTTTCCTTTTCCTCAAGAGGTTGTTGATGTCGATCATCATTAACGCTTGGATAAGGGCATTGGTTAGCATAATTCCCCATTACCTTGAACTTGTAGCATTGATGTGTTAGTTGTGCATTCTCTGTAGTGTTTTGTCTATTCACATAATTAGCTACATTTTCCCCCTTACATTGACACTCACCAACTCTATGACCTTCTTTTACACACTTAAAACATTTTCTAGTCCCTTTTAGACAATATCAACTATGCAATTTTCCACACATTGAGCATAACGAAACATTCATCTTCGTTTCCCCATTGTTCTGATATTTTTCACTGAACTCCATATTTCATTTATCGTCAAAACCATGAGATGGATATGGAACACCAACTTCTTATTTCTACCATGATACCACAACACATATTCTATTCATATCTATTGAAGTCTCTTATAGCTAATCACTTTCAAAGATTTAGTTTTAAGCCACTACAAAATTGATTAATATTACTTTCAGGATGGATGATAAACCCAGAAGCATACCTAGAAGGCCTTGTAAAATTTTCCTCATATTTACCAACAGACTCATCATCCTTTTGATTAATCTCAATGAACTCCTCTTCCATCATTGTTTGATAAATAACTGGTAATTACTTATTATAAAACAAGTTCTTGAACTCATCCCATTCCATAGATTCAATTTCATCTTGGGGCATTGTATTCTTAATTAGAGTCTGTCGCTGGTCTGATTCACCTTTTAAATAGTAAATAGCCTAATTGACATTTTATTTTTCTAAACAGTGACGTATGGAAAATATCTTTTCAATGGTACTGATCCATTTTTCAACAAAAATTAGATCATAAGACCAACTGAATGAAGGTGGGTGTTTTCTCAAGGAGGACTCAATAGAATATTGTTCCCTTCTCTGCTCATGTGGAAGTCCAGAATGATTCATAACTTATGTAAGTATAGAAATAATATTTTTCACTTCATTTACCATATCATTTGGTTGTTCAGGAGAAAAATCCTTGAATTTCCCAATGCATTGATCTTTAACACTGTTCTTTCAGGTTCCATCCATAATCTAAAACCTAAAAAGAATAGTGTGAGAGGCAAAAACCGTACTAGGAAAACAACATAAAAAAGGGGGAGTACATTCAATATCTAAAATATTAGGTTTAATCCAAAGTTATTCATGATCTTTATCATAATTCTTGGATTATTACATATACTTTATACTTTACCTTACAGACATCCCTAGACGTACATTATAAATATCTCATGGGATCTCACTAAAGTTTTAGCATCCTAGTTTCCAAAGGTTAACCAATCCTTCCATCTAATACCAACTGTAGAGAAACAAGAAGGATGTACATGTAAATTTCATTACATTTTTCGAGATACATAATACATAATAGAAACAGACACAAAAATACCATAATAGTTTAGTGACTTTGGAAATTCCGAAAATAATCTTCTAATCATGGTGAAAAATCATCAACATCTCCCATAAATATATTCCCATTTTATTTTCATACCTAAAAAATTCATTTATGTCCTAGGGAAATTAAAAAATAGAATGGGTGAGCTCGAATTCTCAGTAATTGTAATCATGGAGAATATAAATCAATCCAGAAACAGTTGAACATAAAAACATGATCATAAAATTTTAACATATACATCTTGAGCAGTGAAAAAAAACATAGAAGTGCGTAAGGCATGGATCATAACGAAACATTAACAATAAAATAATAAATTGGAATAAAACATGTAATTGTGGAAAAATAATAAGAACATATTATGATTTCCATAGTAGCCAAGGAATTTATACCACAACCATCATTGTGGATGAAGTGTATTACTGAACTGGGTATACATGCCATTCTAGCCCTGTATTACTAAACCTAATTTACTTTTCATTCTAGCCATGTTTATATAATGATATATAAATATTTACCCAATGAATTAGAGGGATATATTGGTCCCACATATCTCATAATCAAATCAATCCTACGTGTTCCACAAAATTAACATAAATCATTCCTCATAACCCAACGAATAAAATTGGTTTCATAAACATCATCACATCATAACATAATCCATATACAACAATGGATATCATATCATCATAAACAAAATAAAACCATGTAAATAATAGGATCATTATACTTGAAACATAACCATATTAAAAAATGTAATCTTAGATGGAAAATATTTTTGAATAAACACTTGAAATGAATTCTTGAGGATAATATGCTTTTTTTTTCAAAATCATTTTCTTTTCTCCAAATGCCATGTAATTTTAAAAGAAACAAAATTTGGTGAAAATAATCATGAAATAATGTAGAGGAAGCTTCATGGAAATAAGGCCTTATGAAACTGTAAAAAAAATTTCATGTCATATAACTTAAAAAAATGTTATCCTCGTACTTTTGCCGAAAAAGTCAAAATTCACCTCGTATGGTAAACAAAAGAAAGATTTCTTCCATACCATGTGGTAAATGTCAACAAAGGGTAAGAATGACTTTAAACATACATGGAAGTATAGTAAACATGTTTTGAAAACAGTTTTAGAAGACATGGATATGGATGATATATATAACCCTAGTAAATACTTACGAATAATCAATCTCGGATAAAAATGAGATTGAAAAATTATCCTTTACCTTTTATGATTAGTGGAAACATACGTTTTATAAAATAAAAAAAATTGCATGCATATGTAAATATCATTTCCTTCAAAATAAAAATCAAAAAACATTCAAGGGAAGCATAAACACCATAAAAAAGAAATAGATGGTGAATAAGGAATATGTCTCTCAGAAATAAAAGTGAGACGAAATAATCACTTACCTTAGGTATTATTTTATTGTACATATCTGAACCTTATGTGTAATGATTCAAATCATGAAATTGTTACTTGTTATTCGACAGTTAATAACTTTATGTTATTATGCATGTTTTTTCAAATAAAATCTTATTCGTATTTTTAATTTATAGTTATATCATTTAAAGAATTGTATTAGTATAATATATATCATATTAATCCATTCAATGCATTCAATTAATTTATATAATCATTATTCAGTGAATACCATGTAGAACAAATCACATCACATAGTAGAGATGGTAGACCATACGTACGCACGGGTGACGATATCAGTGTCACGATTGTGGAATTGTATTAATGTGTATGGTGTAAAATATTTCAGAATCATTATATTTTTATAATAATCTCATATATTTATTTATTCCATCATTATACACATCTAAGTATGTTGGTGATGAAAAACAGATTACACCATGACATGGTGACGGTAAGCCGTACGTACGCACATGTGGTGATTTTATTTTTCATAGGATGGAAAAAATATGGAATATGGTAGTTTCATATTCATAATAACATATAAGTATACAAGGGTTACTGGAGTTATTATTTAATATTGAAACAACTCATATAGATGATGTATAAGAAGAAATATATTTCAATGAATCAGTAAAGGATATTACCTCTTCTTCGACATGCCTCTTCTAAACCTCCACATAAGAAACTAAAGATTGAATTTTAAGAAGTCCAGGACCTCTAGAATGTATATATGAAAGTGGATAAAGTAAATGGACAGGGTTTTTCTGAGTTTGGAATCTCAAAACGGAGTAAAGAGAAGAGGGAGGAGGTGCCTTTTTATAAGACAGTGGAGGGGCACTTTTGGAGACCTCCCAAATATTAATTTATAATAAGCATAAACCCCACCTAAAAACATCCAAAGTGACTCAAATTTGAAATTGAGATAATATAGGGTTGTAATATTGTCAACAAATCAAATTTATACATGTTTTTACTTTATTTTAAACCTTATCATTTTGATTTATCCTTATTGAATCTATTTAATTTTATTTGTTGTAATAATATTATAAATTTTAAATTGTTATATATACATTATTAGGGGTTTTGAATTTTCCATAATTAGATAAATTATGAAATTTTCGACCATATAAATTTCAATATTTTATTTTTAAAAATTTATGTGATTTTAAAATAATTTAATAATATTTTATTTTTATAAATTATCAATAGTGTCAATTTTGACTCTATTCAATTATTTGAATTTATATAAATTCCAATCCTATGATAGAGTTGAACCAAATTATTTAATAGATTCCTAATATGTCAGATGAATCTACCAAACCTGTGGAGCACATTTATTAGTTCATATAATATTTATTTTAATATTTGTAAAACCATTTATTTGATATTTCTCTTAATAAAATAATTACTATATGATTTTTGTATAATTATTTAATATACTTATTTGTTGAATGAAATTTTAAAATAAAATACTATAATGAATTTAAATCTATCATATTTTATAAGAATAATTTTATTAGAATTTTATCTTCTAAAACACACAACTTTTAAAATGTATTGTTTATTAAATTATGAAGGTGACTACATTAACATCAATTAAAATAAAATAATATGAATACCATAATCAGATTTATAAGGCTCCATATGGTCCACAAGTCGACACTTGAATAATAATGGTGTACAAATACTCGTCCAATATGTTTTGGTCAAGTGATTGGTCGTTTTTATTGTTATTATTATTTTAATAAAAAATATATTATTGATTTTTCACAAAATAAATAATTTCTGCATCATTAATGTATAATCTAGTAAGGTAATTATATATTTCGTAAAAATTACATATAAGTTACCATGATAAGTAGAAAAATTTTATCTTTAAAATGATTATTTATAATTGAATTTATAATCTATTTATCCTTAATATAAAAATAATTTAATTATTAACGTTTGAGTGAGTCATATTTCACTTTCCTTTAAATGAAATAAATTAATGGTCTTAATCTCATATAAGTGGGTTGCAATTGATAAAATTTCAACCAAATTATATTTTTGGAAGAAATGTAATCATAAAATTATATTATGGAATGTTTTTAGTAATTTTATAATATTATTTTTACCCATAAATATCTGATTTACCATTAATTATTGTAAATAAAATTTACCATAGTTACTATTCATAGTGGCAAAAAATAAAAGTAGCCTATTAACATAATTTTTACCTACTAATTCCAAATATGGAATCCTTTTTTTCAAATTCAAAACTATCACGACCCGCCCTCGGGGCCCGTGCCGTGACTACCCCAAGCCCGCCTTCCATAGGCCAGGGGCTGGCGACTAGCACGAAGGCGTAAATCCCAACAAAAAGGGAAGGAATTGCCTTTGAAAAGTAAACAAGCACCACAGAGTAAGCAAGCGGAAAAGTAAACACTAAGTAAAAACTGTACAAGCTGTGTTGAAAGTAAAAGGGGCCGGAAATACAAGCCCAACAGTATAGTACAACCGAAAGAAAAAACAGCAATTGAAAGGGAAAACTGTAGCATCGAGCCGTCCTCTGGAAATCCCACCTGAAGGGTGGGTACAGATAGCCTCCACTGCTCCTCGGGTCCGCCTGACCGCTCCGAGTACATCGCGCCTAGTGGTCCACCTCCAGGTACCATCCTGCTCCGCACGCCTCCACCACGATCTGCGTTGTCCGTCGTCTGCAACCAACACAACGTAGTGTGGGCAAATCCCATGGAGGGGTGAGTATAAGCTACTCAGTAGGGACCCCGAGACCCCCGAAGGTCTCCCGAAATCCACAAAGGATAATCCAAAAAGGAAGGATACAATCACGAAGTAACATCTGACACGGCTTAGGTATATTCCCATACATATACCCAAGTCATAAATTCCCGTTCGGCTCCAACGTCCGAGCCCAAGCACTACCCAGTCCACACAGGAAAGCAAAACGTATACCCACACAGGATAGCTCAACACAATCCACAAAGGAGAGTAAACAGTAAATCCACACAGGATAGCTCAACACAATCCACAAAAGAGAGTAACGCAAGATTCAGCTCACACAGTTATACTTCTTCGGATGACGATAAAGATGATCACTGATCCATCTAAGTCGTCGGACCCACGAAGGATCGATAGGTAACTAACCCCCGCAATGACCCACATAGGATCGGGCCCACACAGGACCTGTAGGCGCTGGCTCACACAGAACAGCTGAGCGCGGACCCACACAGGATCGGACACATACAAGATCGGGACCACACAGGACCAGGCCCACACAGGACATGTAGCACTGATCCACAAAGGATCGCTGAGTGCAGTAGTCATCGCAGTCCACTGAGGATTTCTGCACAGTCCTCGCCGCAGTCCACTAAGGATCTCTGCTTGGTCGTCGTTGGAGTCCACGGAGGATCTCTGCACAGTCGTCGCTGTCGAAGTAGCAGTCGCAGCCAGCATAGGGTTCCCGCACACAGCATGCTCGTTCGGGAGGGTCTGCTCCACGACCCGAGAGGCTGATACATCAACTGACAGAAAGTCCGAAGTTGATGTATCAAAAAGTTCTGTATCGTCAACAGGAACTCAACGTCACAGACGGCGCGTCAATCGGACGCCCGGTCTGAGAGTCATTGGCATTTTCGTCCCAGGGGCCCGGTTGGTTTTTAAGGAAAAACCAACCCGACCGCACTCCACCTGTGTCCAAACCTCGGGCGGATTATGCCAAAAGATCTGTCTCACTTATAGGAAAACAACAAAGCCTATGGCACGTCAATCGGACATCCGTAGCTCAAGATATGAGCGTTTCCGCTCCGAGGGCCCGGTTGGTTTCATGTACGAACCAACCCGGCCGAACTCAAAGTTTTCTGAAACCTTCAGTGCGATATACCGAAACGACCGCCTCAATCCAAGGATAGTGTTTCCGCGGACGGTGAGTCGTTTGGAGGCCCGTAGCTCAAGTTGCGGGCGTTTGAACGAAGACCGTCCGAAGACGGGGGGTACGGGCCCGGGCCGACCCGGGCCGACCCCCCCCGGGAGTCGGCCGAACCGGGTCGACCCGACCCGGTCCGGTCCGGCCAGAGCATGGCCTGGCTGGTCGGACCGGTCGGGCCGGGTTCGGCCGCACGGCCGAGGCGCGCGGGGCACCGCCCCCGCGGCCTGGTGGTGCCGCGGCCCCCCACGTGGGGCCGCGCTGAGTCGGGACGCGGCTTCAGCCGCGTCCGAGGGCACCAGACCCGCGCGGCCACGGGACCGCGAGTGCCGCCACCACCGCGCTGAGTCGCGGCGTCCTGTCCGACGGCGCGCCAGGGCGCCGCCACTCCCGGCTGCCGACGCCGCCGCGCCGGCGACCCGCGCCGCCGGCGAGTTCCGCAGGCCACCGGGATCGTTCCGGTGGTCCGATTCTCTTCCCGTCTGCGCCATTGATCCTCTCGGGACTCGTTCTTCACTGCGGGATCGTCAAACATCCGTTGCGGCACATTCCGTCATCGCCCGTCAAATCCGCACAAAACGAAGAACAACGGAGGGTCGTCGGGCCGTGTTCGTTTGGCCCGCACCCTCCGCGTTAGATATAAACAACGGGAGGAAAAATAAGTTTAACACATGAACGCATATCCGAAACAATTCTTAATGAAATAAAATTGTTTCATAAACGGGAATAATAAAAAAAGGGGTAATTCCCAAAATAAATCCCTACCTCGTTGATTGTCGCGCGCGGGCGTTCTTCGCGGAAAAGCTCGTCGCGGAAGAGAGGGATCGTCGCGTCGTCGCGGGGAGGCGTCGCGTCGTCGCGGAATCCGGCGTTGAGTCAGAAAACTCAACGCACCATGAAACAGCAGATTTAATTTAATTAATTAAATCCTTGTTTTTGGTTAAGAACCACGAAGGAGAAAAAAAGGAAGGTCCGAGACTCTAACCTCAAGCAGCCGATCGAAGATTCGTCGCGGAGGAAGAGACGTCGCAGAAGAACTTTGTCGGCGATGCGGATCACGGTGTCGCGTCATCGATTTCCGGGTTCGGCGTTCTTCGCGTTCTTCGTGTTCTTCGCGTTCTTCGCGTTCTTCGCGTTTTTCACGTTCTTCGCGAAGGAGGAAAAAGGAACAAGGATTCTGTCTCAATGAGTAATCCCCCGAAAGATTTTGGTTGGTCTTATTTTATTAATATTCCAACACATGAAAACAGGTTAAGAAACGATTGAATTAATTCGTTGAAATAATTCAACGAAAGAAACAGCCCATTCAATTTACGAAATAAAACGCCCAATTAAATGGTCTGTTAAGATTTTAAGAAACGCGTCAGTTGACTCTCATTAAGACGGGTTTCCGCGGGTGCGTTTCTTAGCGGAAAGAAACGGCGGGGCTCGTGTGGGCCCCACCTCACACATATCCTACCAAGGGGGTAGGATATTTCTGGATAGAATCCTATCCAGTTCAACTCAGTTCAAGCTGTCAATAAGTGGATTCAAGTGGCTTCAAGTGGCTTAAGTGAAATAAAATAAAGTTGTTGCAAAATTATTTTATTTCTTAACTTTAAGCCCGAAAATTAAAAACCACACCCGAGCAAACGCAACTCCGGAAGTGGTGTTTCTAAGCGAATACCGGAACTGGGATTTCATCGGTGCCCTCAGAATTCGATTCCGGGCATCGGTTCAAAAGTTAGAAAAACCCGCTCGTCCGTTCACTGTACGTACCCGAGCCAAACATCGGAAAATGATTCCGGGCACACCGGGCCTCGGAATCAGGTGCCGTCAGAAACTGTGCTCTTGTAAAATTCCAAAGAAAATTAAGAAAAAAAATTCCTTGAAATTTACGGGTCTTTACATTACTCCCACCTCAAGACTTTACGTCCCCGTAAAGATACATCATAAACTAGGGAAACAAATGTGGGTACTGAGCACGCATCTAAGCCTCCCGCTCCCAAGTGCTCTCCTAGAGGTTCCCGTGCTGCCATCTGATGCACACAAGAGGAATCGATCGCCCACGTAGGACCCGCTCCTGTCGATCCTCTATCTCCACTGGGACCTCCGCAAAAGTCGCCCCATCATCCACGTCTATCTCCCCATAGTCAATGATGTGCGTCGGTTCGTGCACGTATCTCCTCAGCTGGGATACGTGGAAGACGTCGTGCACCCGGTGTAACTGAGGTGGCAGAGCCAGGCGATAAGCCACCTCGCCAATCCTGCTGAGGACCTTAAAAGTCCCGATGAAGCGTGGAGGCAACTTGCCGCCCCGGCCAAATCTCCGCAACCCACGTCGAGGTGAGACACGCAAGAAGACGTGGTCGCCATCCTCGAACTCTAGTGGCCTCCGCCTCCTGTCAGCATATGACATCTGCCGGCTCTGTGCTGTCCTCATCCGCTCCTGGATGACCTGAACCTTCTCTGTCGTGGTCGGGACCATCTCTGGTCCCACAAGTGCTGACTTCCCAGGGTCTGTCTAGAACAAAGGAGATCTGCAAGGCCTGTCGTACAACGCCTCGTAGGGTGTCATCCCGATGGTGGAGTGGTAGCTGTTTTTGTATGCGAACTCCACCAAGGGTAGGTGGTCCTCCCAACTACGACCAAAGTCAAGGACACATGCACAGAGCATGTCCTCGAGAGTCTGAATGGTCCTCTCCGTCTGACCATCCGTTTGAGGGTGAAAGGCGGTGCTCAGGCGTAGCCGCGTCCCGAACGCCTCCTGCAACCCCTTCCAAAGCCGGGAAGTAAAGCGAGCATCCCGATCGGAGACGATAGTCGATTGAACACCGTGAAGCCGTACAATCTCCTGAACGTAGAGACGTCCCATGCTCTCCACTGAGCCCTGCTCTCGGATGGGTAAGAAGTGTGACGACTTGGTGAGTCAGTCAACAATCACCCAAATGGAGTCGTGACCTCTGGAAGTGCGTGTAATTGCAGTATCAAAGTCTATAGATATGCCATCCCACTTCCACTCCGGGACCTCCAAGGGCTGTACCAAGCCTGCTGGTACCTGGTGCTCTGCCTTCACCTGTTGGCAGGTGAGGCACCACGAAACGAACTATTCCACAACCTTCTTCATGCCCGGCCACCAGTGCTGACGTCTGAGATCCTGGTACATCTTCGCCACTCTATGATGTACCGCCAAAGGAGAAGTGTGGAACTCTCTCAGCACCTCCTCTCGTAAAGAAACTGTTACCAAGGTACGTCCTCTGAAAAGGAAATAGTGCTCTGCTCCAAGGGAGAAACCATCAGGTGCCTGTCCCGAGGATATTTTTGCACGCTGTGTCTCACAGTCAGCATCCCCACGTTGTGTCTCTCTGACCCGCTATAGACGTGGAGGAGAGACTGTGAGAGACTGAAGGAAGGCTGCTCTGTCTCTATCCACGAAGGATATCTGCAAGGCGGCTAGCGGCTCTGTCGCCTCCTCAAGTAGCTGGATGTCGGTCCTCTTGCTGAGGGCATCGGCTACCACGTTCCCCTTCCCAGGAGTATAGACTATCTCAAAGTCATAGTACTGGTGGAACTCGAGCCATCGCCGCTGTCTCAGGTTCAGGTCCTTCTGAGAGAAGATGTACCTGAGACTCTGGTGGTCAGAAAATACTGTGAAGCGCTCGCCCATCAGATAGTGTCTCCATGTCTTCAGGGCGAAGACCACTGCTGCCAACTCCATGTCATGGGTATCGTAGTTCTACTCATGCGACCTCAACTGACGTGATCCTTAGGCAATCACGGCCCGCTCTTGAATCAGGACACACCCGAGTACGGTCTCTGATGCATCGTAGTAGACTACATATCCAACTCCCTCCTCAGGCAACCTCAAGATAGGTGCGCTGGTCAACCTCTGCCTCAGATCCTGGAAGCTCTGCTGACATCTGTCTGACCACACGAAGGGTTTCCCCTTCTTCGTCAACGCTGAGAGTGGGGCCGAAACTCTGGAGATGTTCGGCACAAATCTCTGATAGTATCCGGCTAGGCCCAAGAAACTCCGCACCTCTGTCACGCTCTTGGGTGGCTCACAAGCTAGCACTGCCTCGATCTTCACGGGATCCACTACATCTCCCGCCTCAGAAATGACGTGCCCCAAGAAGTGGAACTCACGTAACCAGAACTGACACTTCTAGAGCTTTCCAAAAAGCTGGTGATCTCGGAGTGTGTCTAGCACAACACGCAAGTGGTAGGCGTGCTCCTCCTCTGTGGCCGAGTACACCAAGATGTCGTCGATGAAGACTACGACAAATCAATCGAGGTATGGCTGGAAGATCTTGTTCATGAGGCTCATGAACACTACTGGATCGTTGGTCTCGCCGAAAGGCATAACCAAGAATTCATAGTGGCCATACCGACACCTGAAGGCCGTCTTATAAACATCCTAGTCTCGAACTCTGAGCTGATGATAGCCTGACCTGAGGTCTATCTTCGAGAACCACCGTTCTCCCTTGAGTTGATCGAAGAGGTCATCAATCTTGGGTAGCGGATACATGTTCCTCACTGTCACCTGGTTCAGGCGACGATAATCGACACATAGTCGCAAGCCCCCGTACGCCTTCTTGGCGAACAATATCGGGGAAGTCCAGGGCAAAACACTGGGTCAGATGAACCCCTTTCCCTGTAAGTCCTCCAACTGTACCCGCAGCTCTCGAAGCTCAGCAGGGGCCATACGATATGCTGGAGTGGATATCGGGGCTGTCCCGGGGTATAGGTCAATATAAAAGTCTACCTCTCTGCGAGGAGGTAGTCCTGGAACGTCATCGGGAAAGACATATGCGTACTGATCCACCACTGCAGGAAAACTGGGACTCCGCATGTCAACTGCTCCCAGGATGAGGCTAGCCAAAAGATGAGTGATGGGATGACCTCTCCTCTGCGTGAGTCCATCCTGTGCTGATAAGGCTCCCTTCTCGCCGGTGAAGGTGAACCTGCTCCTGTCGGTGCGCACACATCGCACCTTGCGCCTAATGCAGTCAATCTGAGCATGGACCGTAGATAACCAATCCATGCCCAAGATGACGTCGTAAGGCCTCGACGCCGCTACAAGAAGATCCCAACCAAAGCTCTAGCCTCCTAGAGTAAGATCACACTGCCGGCACCAGTGCGTAATCATCGATTCTGATCCTTTAGGAGTCTCTAGCCGTAAGGATCGAGCCAACGGCTCCGTTGGAATCTCTGAGCTCCGAAAAAGGGAAGTGTCTATGAAAGAGTGACTCGCTCCTATGTCTATCAGAACTGCAGAAAGGGTGGAATAGACACATATCGTACCTAGAATCATCTATGGCCCGCCGTGGTCGTAGGCCTCCGCTGCCTGGAGCTGTGACTATCTCCGCCCGCCGACTCCCTGAGGTCGGGGGGGGGGCCTCCTGGTGGCGGTGGTGGCAGAGCCTTAAAGCGTCGCCCACCACCTGCTGCTCGGCCAGCTCCTCTGCCTCGTCCGACTCCTCCCTACGGACCGCCACGGTCGACCCTCTTCCTCTTCTTGGGTGGTCCCTCCATCGTCTGCTACCCCTCGGTACGACGGGTCGGGCAGTCACGAGCCATGTGGCCCTGCCCGCCGCACTCGTAGCACTGTCTGCCTCTCAGAAGGCTGGCTCCGCGCTGTGTGCCCCGCACCGCTGAGCCAGTGTCCCGGGGTCGTATTCCGGAAGGCTTGGTCTACATGGAACCATGAGTCATCCGTCGGCTACCTACAGCCGAAGACTCCGATATCTGCCGCCAAGCGGCAGGTCTCACTGTGGACTCAGCCAGGAAACTCTCGATCAGAAGGGCTTGCTCTAGCACTCCTGCCTGGGTCGAGATGCTGAGGGAGATCTGCGATGCCCTGATCTCGTGTCTCAATCTCTGCTCGAAGGTCCGGGCCCGGAAGAAGGGGTCCCATACCATGTCTATCGAGTAGCGAGATAGGTCGGTGAACCTCGCCGCGTACTGGGCGACCGTCAAGCTGCCCTCCGCAGCTGAAGAAGCTCCTGGATGCGCACCGCATAGAGGGTGGCCGGGACAAACTCTGAGTGGAAGAGGCTCTCGAAGTCCGTCCAGATGAGGGAGGCCTCATCGTGTACCTGGAGCATCAGGCTCTACCATCGCCATGCTGCTGCGTGCAGTAGGCTCGCCGCGAGGATCACCATGAGGTCTGCTGGTGTCCTCACTAGCCTGAAAACTTGGACGACCGCCTCCAGCCAGTCCTCGACTGCCTGGGGGTCCGACTCCCCACGTAACCTGGGTGGTCGCTGGCGCTAGAACTCGTGCAGAGCTCCGAGGCGTCGTGCGTCGTCAGCTTCCAGTGCTGGAAGCATCGGGGGCTCGGCGGGTAAAGGTACCGCCGGTGCCTCTGCTGTCAACGGGCCCTGTACCGAGGCCTCATCGGTTGGCGGGATGTCGTCGCGCTCTACTCTAGGAACCCTAGCTGGCTACTGTCATCGTGCCATACTGAAAAGTAAAAAAGTTCTCCACAGTCAGAACAGTATACCTGGTGAGCTGAAACAGGTAATCACAAAGAAAACTTGAAACACACATGCAATCAATGTTTTCGTGCATTAAGTCGGAAATCAGAAGTCTGGGTCCTGGTGTATGGATACGTCGGCCGCCGCACCAACACTGGACTCCCTGGACTGATAACCACACTCAATACGCTACACTATTGCATCACATAGAAGAAATATCAGAGTCTGTGGTAGAACCGACCACCTTTGATACCAATTTGTCACGACCCGCCCTCGGGGCCCGTGCCGTGACTACCCCAAGCCCGCCTTCCATAGGCCAGGGGCTGGCGACTAGCACCAAGGCATAAATCCCATCAAAAAGGTAAGGAATTGCCTTTGAAAAGTAAACAAGCACCACAAAGTAAGCAAGCGGAAAATAAAGACTATGTAAAAACTGTACAAGCTGTGCTGAAAGTAAAAGGGGCTGGAAATACAAGCCCAACAGTAAAGTACAACTGAAAGGAAAAACCGCAACTGAAAGGGAAAACTGTAGCGTCAAGCCGTCCTATGGAAATCCCACCTGAAGGGTGGGTACAGATAGCCTCCACTGCTCCTCGGGTCCACTTGACCGCTCCGAGTACGTCCCGCCCAGTGGTCCACCTCCAGGTATCGACCTGCTCCGCACGCCTCCACCACGATCAGCGTTGTCCGTCGTCTGCAACCAACACAACGTAGTGCGGGCAAAGCCCATGCAGGGGTGAGTATAAGCTACTCCGTAGGGACCCCGAGACCCCCGAAGGTCTCTCGAAATCCACAAAGGATAATCCACAAAGGAAGGATACAATCACAAATTAACATCTGACACGACTTAGGTATATGCCCATACATATACCTAAGTCATCAATTCCATTCGCCTCCAACGTCCGAGCCCAAGCACAACCCAGTCCAGACAAGAAAGCAAAACGTATACCCACACATGATAGCTCAACACAATCCACAAAAGAGAGTAAACAGTAAATCCACATAGGATAGCTCAACACAATCCACAAAGGAGAGTAAACAGTAAATCCACACAGGATAGCTCAACACAATCCACAAAGGAGAGTAACGCAAGATTCAGCTCCCACAGGTATACTTCTTCGGATGACGATAAAGATGATCACTGATCCATCTAAGTCGTTGGACCCACGAAGCATCGATAGGTAACTAACCCCCGCAATGACCCACACAGGATCGGGCCCACACATGACCTGTAGGCGCTGGCTCACACAGAACCGCTGAGCGCGGACCCACACAGGATCAGACTCACACAGGATCGGGCCCACACAGGACCGGGCCCACAGAGGACCTGTAGCACTAATCCATGGAGGATCGCTGAGTGCAGTAGTCGTCGCAGTCCACTGAGTATTTCTATACAGTCGTCGCCGCAGTCCACTGAGGATCTCTGCACGGTCGTCGTCGGAGTCCATGGAGGATCTCTGCATAGTCGTCGCTGTCGAAGTAGCAGTCGCAGCCAGCCTTGGGTTCCCGCACACAGCAAGCTCGTTCGGCAGGGTCCACTCCACGAGCCGAGAGGATGATACATCAACTGACACAATGTCCGAAGTTGATGTATCCAAAATTTCATATCGCCAACAGGAACTCAACGTCGCAGACGGCGCGTCAATCGGACGCCCGGTCTGAGAGTTATTGGCATTTTCGTCCCAGGGGCCCGGTTGGTTGTTAAGGAAAAACCAACCCGACCGCACTCCACCTGCGTCCAAACTCCGGGAAGAGTATTCCAAAAGATCCATCTCACTTAGATGAAAACAACAAAGCTGACGGCACGTCAATCGGACGTCCGTAGCTCAAGATATGAGAATTTCCGCTCAGAGGGCCCAGTTGGTTTCGTGTACGAACCAACCCGGCCGAACTCAAAGTATTCCGAAAACTTGATTGCAATATACCGAAACGACCATCTCGATCCAAGGATCGTGTTTCCGCTGACGGCGAGTCGTTTGGAAGCCCGTAGCTCAAGTTACGGGCGTTTGAACGAAGATCGTCCGAAGACGGGGGGTACGGGCCCAGGCCGACCCGGCCCGACCCCCCCGGGAGTCGGTCGACCCAGGTCCACCCGAACCGAGTCGACCCGACCCGGTCCGACCTGGTCTGGTCCGGCCAGGGCACGGACCGTCCTGGCCCGGTTCGGCCGAGTGGCCGAACGGCCAAGGCGCGCAGGGCGCCGCCCCCGTGGCCTGGTGGTGCCGCGGCCCCCCGCGCGGGGCCACGCTGAATCGGAAAGCAGCTTCAGCCGCGTCCGAGCGCACCGGACCCACGCGGCCGCGGGTCCTCGGGTGCCGCCGCCGCCGTGCTGAGTCGCAGCGGCCTGTCCGACGGCGTGCCGGGGCGCCGTCGCTCCCGGCTGCCGGCGCCGCCGCGCCGACGACCCGCGCCGCCGGCGAGTTCCGCGGGCCACCGGGATCGTTCCGGTGCTCCGATTCTCTTCCCGTCTGCGCCATTGCTCCTCCCGGGACTCGTTCTTCACTACGGGATTGTCAAACATCCATTGCGGCACGTTCCGTCATTGCCCGTCAAATCCGCACAAAACGAAGAACGACGGAGGGTCGTCGGGCCGTGTTCGTTTGGCCCGCACCCTCTGCGTTAGATATAAACAACGATAGGAAAAATAAGTTTAACACATGAACGCATATCCGAAACAATTCTTAATGAAATAAAATTGTTTCATAAATGGGAATTATAAAAAAAAGGGGTAATTCCCAAAATAAATCTCTACCTCGTTGATCGTCGCGCGCGGGCGTTCTTCACGGTAAAGCTCGTTGCGGAAGAGAGGGATCATCACGTCGTCGTGTGGAGGTGTCGCGTCGTCGTGGAAGCCGGCGTTGAGTCGGCGAACTCAACGCACCATTAAAACAGCAGATTTAATTTAATTAATTAAATCCGTGTTTTTGGTTAAGAACCACAGAGGAGATAAAAAGGACGGTCCGAGACTCTTACCTCAAGCAGCCGATCGAAGATCCGTCGCGGAGGAAGAGACGTCGCAGAAGAACGTTGTCGGCGATGCGGATCACGGCGTCGCGTCGTCGATTTCCGGGTTCGGCGTTCTTCGCGTTCTTCTCGTTTTTCGCGTTCTTCACGAAGGAGGAAGAAGGAACAAGGATTCTGTCTCAATGAGTAATCCCCCAAAAGATTTTGGTTGGTCTTATTTTATTAATATGCCAACACACGAAAACATGTTAAGAAACGATTGAATTAATTCGTTGAATTAATTCAATGAAATAAACAGCCCATTTAATTCACAAAATAAACCGCCCAATTAAATGGTCTGTTAAGATTTTAAGAAACGCGTCAGTTGACTCTCATTAAGACGGGTTTTCGCGGGTGCGTTTCTTAGCGGAAAGAAACGACGAGGCTCGTGCGGGCCCCACCTCACAAATATCCTACCAAGGGGGTAGGATATTTCTGGATAGCATCCTATCCGGTTCAACACAGTTCAAGACGTCAATAACTGGCTTCAAGTGTCTTCCAAGTGGC
Source organism: Viscum album (assembly GCA_963277665.1). NCBI lineage: Eukaryota > Viridiplantae > Streptophyta > Magnoliopsida > Santalales > Viscaceae > Viscum > Viscum album. The sequence goes on from OY728133.1 coordinate 626,005,582, forward strand.
TTAAGTGAAATAAAATAAAGTTGTCGCAAAATTATTTTATTTATTAACTTTAAGCCCAAAAATTAAAAACCACACCCGAGCAAAAGCAACTCCGGAAGAGGCGTTTCTAAGAGAATACCGGTGCTGCGATTTCATCGGTGCCCTCAGAATTCGATTCCGGGCACCGGTTCAAAAGTTAGAAAAACCCGCTCGTCTGTTCACTGTACGTACCTGAGCCAAACTTAGGAAAATGATTCCGGGCACACCGGGCCTCGGAATCAGGTGCCGTCAGAAACTGCGCTCTTGTAAAATTCCAAAGAAAATTAAGAAAAAAATTTCCTTGAAATTTACTGGTCTTTACAAAAACACATTAGTTGCGATAATTAATTTAAAATTAATTATGTTGTCAAAAAAATTGGTTTCTATTTAAAACAATGCAAAAGAAAGAAAGGTTTTTACCTATGAATTCAAAGTAAAATAAATGATGAAGACATATATTATATTAAATGGAAAAAATATATTCTTTTTATTCATTAAAACCATTCCTTATTATAATTTTATCATATAAATTATCATGATGAAAAATGATTTTTTTAAGTAAAATTTAGGGTATTTTCACTATTCAACAAAATATGAAAGTTATCACAAGAATATGAACAATTAATCCAAAGTATATTTTTATTTCCTAATCCAAAATAGTTAGTAAATTTTTTCAAATGAAATACATAATCTTTTCCACAATTAGATTTAAAATATGTGTGCCATCAAAAGGTGACAAAACTGCATTTTTAGAAAAATGCTTCTTTTATCCGAAAAATTAATTTTGTCCTCATACCAAGTTCTAGAAATTGTGTAAGATGAATTATAATGTAATAAAATTAAAAATACAGTTAATACTATTCATAATGGCTAGGTTATAATAATATCATAATTTATCTTTATTTAGTGAAACTCGGTATTGGGAACCCCCCAAGCTATCTTGGATAGTCGCTTTTGCGTGTAACTTAAGACAAGAATATTATTGCATATTCTCCATGAAAATCTTGTTGTTGAATAAAACAGAATATATAAAAGAAATTTGAAAGTATATATCACATAAAATCTTGGGGTGTTACATTCTACCACCCTTAAAATGAATTTATCCCTCGAGATTTGTCGGGTTATAAATCGTTTAAAATTTGAAAGTTTCTTTCATAAAAACCCACATCGTAAAAAGGAATACAAAAACTTATTTTTAAAAACTAAAGTAAGAAATATAATTTTACCCAAATTAACTCATCACTAGGTTTCCACATAGGAAAACATAGGTGAAAACATCGATATGGAAGAGAAATATAAGCATCATGATTTAATGGATAGTGGTAGAGAACATGGCTATGAAAAATACAATAATCACAAACCCATAAATTTTTTATTTTCTAAGGTACCATCTGATTCATATTATATGAGGGTTCTAGGACAATGTTTTTCATTTTTATGATCATTTCCCTATATTTGATGAGTTTTTTCAAAACGATAAATACTTACTTGATTTCAGTGTAATATCATAGTTGGTCATTACATGAACATTTTCCACATCATCTATTATTTAATGAAATGAAGTTAAATTTGTCATTTTTGAAGTTTTAGCAGATCATGCGATTGAATGATATGTCATTCCATCTGTCTTTATCAAAAACAGGTTAGCACAAATTAGTAAATATGCATGAGTCCATATTTAGTGAAATTAACTGTATATGATTCCAAAAATAGACTTAGACTTCATCTATCATGCCGCTTAACCAAATAAAACTAATTTATACAAACCATGGACTTCTGGTAGACCAGTTGTAAGTGACAAAGGAATGTCAAACTTCAGTTGTGGGTTCGATTCCTGTAGCTTTATCCGACATGACGGGTTGTCGCCTGTCCTGCAGGTTGTCCTTTTTATAAAATGACACCATATGACATTCCAGAAATAATATCGAAAAAAAGTTGTAGCCTTAAACAATACTATCTGATGAAAACTTAATCCATTACAAAAATTAGTCTTATCAAAAATAATTCTATCCAATATCATTGTATAAATATAACGATTACTAGAAAGGTCATCTACCAAGCAATTAATACCATCATTTGTCCCTCAAATATATTAAGATATATCTTGTTGGTCACATACCCAACATGTGAATTCCATAATCATGTATTCTATTGAAACATGAATTACCATAGAAACATAGTGAAACATGAATGATTTCAAAAGTAAACTCTTTCCATGTACCAAAATCCCAAAATTTCTATATACTCAACCATGATATCACATTGTACTTATATCAGTCATGAGATAATTAATACTATCAAACATTTCATTATCTCATTATCCATTCATTATACGCATATTATGTGCTTTGTAAAAATATTTCAATCACATTTCATGGTTACCAGTACCAAATAATTATCGAAAAAAACAATAAACACATACATAGATATTCCAATATTCCACAACACAGTAAATGAGATTCCACAACACTATTTTAGAATCCCTTTTTATAAACACTCAATCATTCCACCAATACATTTTCATATTCAACATCACCAATAGTGATCGTATATGAGATACCTTTTTCCTTTTCATTAAGTGGTTGTTGATGTATATCATCACTAAACCTAGGATTAGGGCATTGGTTAGTATAATGCCCCCATTTACTTGCACTTATAGCATTGATGTGTTAGTGGTGCGTTCTCTATAGTCATTTCTCTATTGAAATAATTAGATACCTTCTTCCCATTACATCGACACTCTGCTACTCGACGACCATATTTTCCAAACATAAAACATTTTCTAGTCCCTTTAAGACACTATCCAATATTCTTATTTCCACACTATGTGCATAATGAAACATTCATCTTCTTTTCACCATTGCTTTGATATTTTTCATTGAACTCCATATTTCGTTTCTTGTGAAAACCATGAGATGGATATGTAACAATAAATTCTAGTTCTACCTTGATAGCACAAAGCACAATATCTTCATAGGTACTGAAGTATCTTATAGCTAATGCCTTGTGAAGACATGGTTTTAAGCCCCTGGGGAAATTGATAAACTTTAGTTTTAAAATGGATCATAAACCTAGATACATAATTTGAATGTCTCACAAAATTCACCTCATATATACCAACAGATTCATCATCCTTTTGATTAAGCTCAAGGAACTCCTTTTCCATCATTGTTATAATAATAAGAGGGAAGTACTAATTAAAAAATAGGTTCTTGAACTCATCCCATTCCATTGATTCAATTTCATATTGGGGCCTTGTATTCCTAATTAGAGTCCACCACTGGTCTGCTTCACCTTCTAAACAGAAAATAGCCAAAATCAAATTTTCTTGTTCTGAACAGCGAAGTATGGAAAATATATTTTCAATTGAACTGAACCAATGTTCAATAACAATTGGATCATAAGACCAACTAAAATAATGTTGGTGTTGCCTCATGACGGACTCAATATAATATTGTTCCCTTTTCTACTCATGTGGAAGTCCAGAATGATTCATAGCTTGTGTAAGTATAGAAATAATATTTTTCACTTCATTTCCAATAAAATGTGGTTGTTCAGGAAGAAAATCATTGCATTACCCAGAGCATTGATCATTAACACAGTTACTTCAGGTTCAAGCCATTGTCTAAAACCCAAAAAAATTATTTGGGAGGCAAAAATCATACAAGGAAAACAACACAAACAAGGGGGAGTACATTCAATATCTAACATCTTAGGTTTAATCCATGGTTATTCGTGGTCGTTATCATAATTCATGGATTGTAACCTATACTTTATACTTTACCTTATGGAAATCCCTAGACATATATTATAAATATCTCTAGGGATCTCAATAATGTTTTCGCACCCTATCTTCTAATGGTTAACTAATCCTTCACTCTAATTCCAACTATAGAGACCCAATATTGATGTACATGGACATTTCATTAAATTTTAGGGATACTTAATACATAACAAAAATATACACCCATGGACCAATATAGGTTTAGTGTTTTAGGAATCATGGAACATAATCTTGTAATCAGGGTGAAAAATCTTGAACATCTCCCTTAAATATCTTCAATTTTATTCTTACCTAAAATATTTATATATTTCCTAGGGAAAATAATAAATAGAAATGCTGAGATCGAATTTATTGTATAGGTAAACATAGAGAACATAATACAATACATAAACATTTGAACGTAAAAACATGATCATAAAATTTAATCATCCAATTCATGAGCGATGACAAAAACATGGTAGTACGTAAGGCATGGATTATAAATGAACATAAACCATAAAATAATATAAATGGAATAAATAATGAAATTGTCTCAACCTAAAAATCACATATTATGATTTCCATAGTAGCCAAGGCATTTCTACCATGACCGTCACTATGGATGAAGTCCATTACTTAACAGGGTTTATATGTTGTTCCAAACCTGTATTACTAAACCAGATTTACTTGACATTCCATAAATGTTTATATCATGACATATAAATCATTACCCAATGAATTATATGGATATATTGGTCCCCCATATCTCATAATCAAATCATTCCTACGTGTTCCACAAAATAAACACAAATCATTCATCATAACCCAAAGAATAAAATGGGTTTCATAAACATCATCACAACATAAGATAATCCATATAAAAAATGGATATCATTTTATCATTAAAAAAATAAAACCATGTAAATAATTGGAGCATTATACTTGAAACAAAACCATATTAATGAATGTAATCTTAGATGGAAAAAGTTTTGAATAAATACTTGAAATAAATTCTTGAGAAAAATATCCTTTCTTTTTCAAAATCATTTTCTTTTCTCTAAATGTAGTGTAATTTTAAATGAAAGGAAATTTGGTGAAAATAATCAAAACAATATTGTACCAAAATCATCATAGAAATTAGTCATTATGAAACTATAAAAAAAATTTCATGTCATATATGTTAAAAAAACATTCTCCTCGTACTTTTTCCGGAAAAGTCAAAATGTGCCTCTTATGGTAGACAAAAGAAAGATTCCTTCCATACCATGTGGTAAAAGTTAAAAAAGGGTAAAAATGACTTCAAAAATACATGAAATATTATTAAAAATTTAATGAAAATAGTTTTAGAAGACATGGACATGGATGATAAATATATCCCCAGTAAATACTTCTGAATAAATAATCTCAGATAAAAATAAGATTTCAAAATTATCCTTTACCATTTATGATCGGTGGAAACATAAGTTTCATAAAATAAAGAAAATAAAATTTATATTCAAATATCATATTATTTATAATAAAAATCATAAAACATTCATTGGATGCAAAAACACCATACCAAAGAAATAGATGGTGAGTAAGGTATATGTCTCCCAGAAATATAGGTGAGAAGAAATAATAACATACCTTATGTTTGATTGTCTTGTACATATCCGAACCTCCAGTATAATTATTTAAATAATGTCATTGACTTATTACCAAATCATATTTAATTTTATGATATCGTATATGGTCATATTCTAATAGGTTTATGAGTAACATTTCATTGTTACTTGTTATTCATGGGTTAACTACATTATGTTATTATGGATGTTTTGTCGAATAAAATCTTATTCCTAATTCTAGGTGATATTTATATCATTTAATGAATTTTAATAGTATAGTATATATCATATTAATTTATTTAATTCATTTATATAATCATTATTAAATTAATATCATGTAGAACAAATCACATCACATTGCGGAGACGGTAGACCGTACGTATGCACAAGAGATGATATCATTCCCACGATTGTCGAATTGTATTAAAGTGTATGATGTATAATTTTTTATAATAAGTATAATTTTACAGTAATCACATTTATTTATTTCTTGCATCATTATATACATATAAGAATGTTGGTGAAGAATGAAAAATTACACCACTACGTGGATACAGTAAGTCGTACGTACGCACGCGTGGTGATTTTAATTTTCATAAGATGGAAAAAAGATGGAATATGGTAGTTTAATATTCATAATAACATATAAATATACAATGGATACAGGAGTCATTTCTTAATAAAGAAACTACTTATATAGATGATGTAGAAAAATAAATACATTTGAAATAATCGGTAAAGGATATTACCTCTTCTTTGATGTGCCTCTTCTAAACCTCCTTTTATGACACTAAAGATGATATTTTAAGAAGTCTAAGACGTATATAATGTCTATAGGGAAGTTTATAAGGTAAATGGATAGTTTTTGGACGAGTTTTAAATCTCAAAATGGAGTGAAGAGAAGAGGGAGGATGTGCCCTTTAATAAGACAACAGAGGGGCACTTTTGGAAACCTCAAAAATATTAATTTATAATAAACTCAAACCACCGATAAAAACATCCAAAGTGACTAAAATTTGAATATGATATATGATAGGGTTGTAATATTATCAACCAATCAAATTTAGACAAGTTTTGAGTTTTTTAAACATTATCATTTTGATTTATCCTTATTTAATCTATTTAATTTAATTTTTGGAAATAATATTCTAAATTTTTATTTGTTTTATATACTTGATTTGTTTTTTGTGAATTTTCCATAATTATATAAATTATGACATTTTAGACCATTTAAATTTTAATTTTTAATTTTTGAATATTTTTTTTATTTTAAAAAAATTCAATAATATGTTATTTTTATAAAATATCAAGAGTGTCAATTTTGACACTATTCATTTATTTGAATTTAAATAAAATCCAATCCAATGATATTGTAAAAAATAATTATTTAATAGATTCATAAGATGGCATATGCATCTAAAAAATTCGTGGAGCACATTTTTTAGTTCATATAATATTTCTTTTGTTTTGTTTTTCCATTTATTTTATATTTCTCTTAATAAAATAATTACTATAACATTTTTGTAAAATTATTAAATATACTTATTTTTTTCATAAAATTTGAAAAGTAAATAGTATGATGAATTTATATCTAATATATTCCATAAGAATACTTTTAGTAGAATTTATCTTCTAAAACACCCAACTTTTAAAATTTTATGTTAATTAAATTATAAAGGTGGATACTTTGACATCATTTAGAATAAAACAATATAAATGTCATAATCATTTTTTAACGCTTCAAATGTACCACAAGTAGACACTAGGTTGATTATGGTGTATATAAACTCTAAAAATATGTTTTTTCATGTGTTTGGGCCTATTTATGTGTATTTTTATTTTAATAAAAACTATATTATTGATTTTCCACTAAATAAATAATTTCGGCATCATTAATGTATAAGCTAGTAAGGTAATTATATGTTTCATAAAAATTAAAAATTAGACAACATGATAAAGAAAGGCATTTTATCTTTCAAAGGATTATTTATAATCGAATTTATATTCTCTTTGTCCTTAATATAAAAATAATTTAATTAATATAGTTTTAGTGAGACATATTTCACATTCCTTTTAATACAATAAATTAATGGTCTCAATCTCATCCAAGTGGGTTCCAATAGATAAAATTTCAACCAACTTATATTTTAGGACGAAATATAATCATCCAATTATATTAAGTCAAGTGTTAGGGCAATTTTATAATATTATTTTTAGCCTTAATTACTCGATTTACCTTTAATTATGGTAAATAAAATTTACCATAGTTACTATTCATAATGGAAAAAAATAAAATTATCCTATTATCATAATGTGTACCTACTGATTCCAAATATTGAATCCATTTTTTTAAATTCAAAACAAATAAGTTGTAGTAATTAATTAATAATTAATCCCGTTGTCAAAAAAATGTGTTCTTATTTAAAACATTGCAAAATACTAAAATGTTTTTACCGATAAATTCAATGTAAATTTAATGATATTGACATACATTATATTAAATGGTAATAATATATTCTATTTAAACTTTAATTCCATTATATATTTTAATTTTACCATATAAATTATCTTGATGAAAAAAGTTTTTTAAGTAAAATTTATCATATTTTTACTATTCATCAAAATAGAAAAGTTATCAAAAAAATATGAAAAATTTATCCAATGTAAATTTTTATTTCCTAATTAAAAATAGATAGTTAATTTTGTCAAATTAAACATATAATCGTGTCAAAAATTATATTTAAAAAGTGTGTGCTCTCAAAAGGTGACAAAACAACATTTTTTTAAAAATACTTCTTTTATCCAAAAAATTATTTCTATCCTCATACCATGTTTTAGAATGTGTGTATAAATAATTATAATATTATAAAATTCAAAATTCGGTTAATACTATTCATAACAGCTAGTTCATAATAATATCATAATATATCATTGTTTAGTGAAACTCGGTATTGGGAACCACACAAACTATCGAGGAAGGTCACTTTTGTGTGTAAAATAATCCAAGAATATTGTTTAATATTCTCAAATCTAATCTTGGTGTAGCATAAAACAGAAGATATTAGATAAATTAAAAATTATATATCTCATAAAATCTCTTGGTGTTACATTCTATCCCCCTTAAAATAAATTTCGCCCTCAATATTTGTTGGTTTATAAATCTTTTACTATTTTAAAGTTTCTATCATATAAACCCACATCATAAAAATGAATAATAAAACATAATTTTAAAATATAAAGTAAGAAATATAACGGTTACCCAAATTAATTCATCACCAGGTTTCCACATAGGAGATCATAGGTGAAAACATGGATATGGAAGAGAAATCTAAGCATCTAGTTTTGATGGAGAGTGGTAGAGAACATTTCAATGAAAAATAAAACAATCACAAATCCATAAATTTTTTATGATCAAAGGTTCCATCTGATTAATCGGATATGAGGGTACTAGAACAAAGTTTTTTGTTCTCAAAATCATTTCCCTAAATTTGATTAATTTTTTCAAAAGGATAAATACTTACTTGATTTCTGTGTAACATCGTCGTTGGTCATTACATGAATATTTCCACTTCATCTAGTATTTAAGGAAATGATGTTGGATTTTTAATTTTTTAATTGTTAGATGATCATGCGATAGAATGATATGTCATTCCATCTTGTTTTATCACAAAAAGGTTAGCACAAATTATTAAATATAAAAAAGTCCATCTATGGTGTGATTAAAAATACATGATTCCAAAAATGGACTTATACATCAACTGTCAAACCGCTTAAAAAAATAAATCTAATTTATACTAACCAATGTCATAATGTATGTTAGTTATATGTGATAAAGGAATGTCACACATCAGTTGTGGGTTCGATTCCTGCAGCTTTTTCTGACTCAACGGGTTGTCGCCCATCCTGCAAGTTGTGCTATATCTAAAATGACACCATTATAAAATTCCAGAAATAATATCGAAAAAATGTTGTAGCCTTAAGATATACTATATGATTATAAATTAATCCTTTCCAATATTTAGGCTTATCAAAATTTCATATATCCAATCTCATAGTATAAAGAAAACGATTACTAGAAAGGCCATCTACCAAGCATTGAATACCATCATTTATCCTTCGAATATCATAAGAAATATCTTGTTGTTCGCATACCAAACATGTGAATTCCATAATTATGTATTCTCTTGAAACATGAATTACCATAGAATCTTAGTGAAAAAATGAATGTTGTCAAATGTTAACTCTTTCAATATACCAAAATCCATAAATTTCTATATACTCAAACAATGATATCACTTTGTCCTTATATCAGTCATGAGTTAATTAATACTACCAAACATATCATTACCTCCTTATCCATTCATTATGAGCATATTAGGTTCATTGAAAAAATATTTAAATTACTTTTCATGGTTACTAGTACCATATAATTATTGAAATCCACAATACACAAATACATAGATATTCCAATATTCGACAACACTATAAATGAGATTCCACAACACTATTTTAAAATCTTGTTACATAAACACTTAATCATTCCACCACTACATTGTCATATTAAACAACGCCAATAGTGATCTCATGTGACATCCCTTTTTCCTCGTCCTTAATAGGTTATTGATTTTGATCATCATTAACCCTTGGATTAGAGCACTGGTTAACATAATACCTAATTTCCTTGCACTTGTAGCATTGATGTGTAAGTGGTGCGTTCTCTATAGTTTTTATCTATTCACATAAATAGATACCTTTTTCCCATTACTTCGATACTCAGCTAATCTATGACCTTTTTTCCCACACTTAAAACATTTTATAGTCCCTTTAAGACAATCTCCACTATGCTACTTTCCAGACATTGAGCATAACTAAACATTCATCATCTTTTACATATTATTTTGATATTTTTCATTGAACTCCATATTTCGTTTCTTTTCAAAACCATGAGATTGATATGTTACACCAACTTCTAGTTATAATTTGATAGCACAACACAAAATCTTTTCATAGCAGCTGAGGTCTCTAATAGCTAATGCCTTTCAATGACATTGTTTTAAGCCACTGAAAAACTGATCAAATTTACTTTAATGATGGATGATAAACCAAGATGCATACCTTGGAATATTTGTAAAATTAGTCTCGTATATACCAATAGATTCATCATCATTTTTATTAAGCTCAAGGAAGTCATTTTCCATCATTTTTTGGAGAATAAGTGGGAAGTACTTACTGAAAAACACATTCTTGAACTCATCCCATTCCATGTATTCAATTTCTTCTTGGGGACTTGTATTCTTAATTAGATTCCACCGCTGGTCGACTTCACCTTCCAAATGGTAAATAGCTAAAATGACATTTTCTAGATCTGAATAGAAAAGAATGGGAAATATCTTTTCAATGGTACTGATCCATTTTTCAACAACAAGTGGATCAAAAGACCCACTGAAAGAAGGTGGGCGTTGCCTCATGAAGGGCCCAATAGAATATTGTTCCCTTATTTGCTCATGTGTATGTCCGGAATGATTCATATCTTGTGTATGTATAGAAATAAGATTTTTCACTTCCTTTCCCATAACATTTGGTTGTTCAAGATGAATATCATTACATTTCCCAGTGCATTGATCATTAACATGGTTTCTTTAGGTTCCACAGATTATCTAAAACCGAAAAAGAATAGTGTGAGAAGCTAAAATCATACTAGGAAAATAACATATAAAATGGGGAGTAAGTTCAATCTCTAATATCTTAGGTTTAATCTATGGTTATTCATTATCTTTATCATAATTCTTGGATTGTATACTATACATTATACATTACCTTATGGATATCCCTAGACATACATTACAAATATCTGTAGAGATCTCACTAATTTTTTTACCTAATAGTTTCCAAAGGATAACAAATACTTCCCTCTAATTCAAACTGTAGAGACCCAAGCATGATGTACATGGACATTTCATTACTTTTTCAAGATACTTAACTCATAACAAAAACAGACACCCAAGAACCACAATAGTTTAGTATATTTGGAAACTCAGAACATAATATTATAATCGTGGTGAATGATCTTCAACATCTCCCATAATGATCTTCCCTATTTATTTTCTTACCTAAAACCTTTATTTATGTCCTATGGAAAATAAAAAATAGAAAGGGTGATCTCGAATTCTATGAAAAGGTAAACATGGAGAACATAAAATAGTCCATAAAAATTTGAACATAATAACATGATCATAAAATTTAAACATCTAAATCATGAACAATAACAAAAACATGGCAGTACGTAAGGCATGAATCATAAATGAACAATAAACATAAAATCATAACATTGGAATAAAATATGTAATTTTGGAAAACTAATCATCACATATTATGATTTCTATAGTAGCCAAGGCATTTGTACCATGACAATCATTATGGATGATGTCCATTACTGAACTAGGTTTACATGCCCTTCCAACCCTACATTACTAATCTGGATTTACTTTTCATTCCATCCTTGTTTATATCATGAGATATCAATCTTTACCCAATGCATTGGAGGGATATATTTGTCCCACCAATCTATTAATGAAATCATTCTTACGTGTGCCACAAAATAAACATAAATCATTCGTCAGAACCCAACGAAGAAAATGGGTTTCATAAACATCATCACATCATAACATAATCTATATAAAACAATTTATATCATTTCATCATAAAAAAATCAATCCATGTAAATAATAAGAACATTATACTTGAAACATAACCATATTAAAGAACGTATCATTTTATGGAATATAGTTTTAAATAAATACTTGAAATAAATTTTTGAGGAAAATATCTGTTCATTTTCAAAATAATTTTCTTTTCTCCAAAGGCCATGTAATTTTAAAATAAAATAATTTTGTTGAAAATAATTATGAAATCTTTTAGAGGAATCCTGCTAGAAATAAGGCATTATGAAACTGTATAAATCTATTCATGTCATATAGGTTAAAACAAATTTCCTCGTACTTTTTCCAGAAATGTCAAAATGTAACTTGTGTGGTAAACAAAAGAAATATTCCTTCCATAACATGTGGTGATAGTAAAAAAAGGGTAAAAATGACATTAAACTTACATGGAAGAATAGTAAACATTTCATGAAATTATTTTTAGAAGACATGAACATGGATAATAAATATAACCCTAGTAAATACTTAAGAATAAACAATCTCGGATAAAATCATCTCAGATAAAAATGAGATTGCAAAATTACTCCTAACATTTTATGATCTGTCGAAACATACATTTCATAAAAGAAAGAAAATTACATGCATTTAACAATATCATATTCTTTACAATAAAAATCATAAAACATTCACTATAAGCATAAAAACCATATAAAAGAAATATATGGTGTGTAAGGCATATGTCTCATAGAAATAAAAGTGAGACTAAATAATCCATTACCTTAGGTCCGATTGCTTTGTACGTATCTGAACATCCCATATAATGATTTAAATAATGTCATTGAATTATTACAGTTTCATATTTTTTTTATGATATCAAATATTGTCATATTCTTGTTGGTTTATTGGTAACATTTAATTGTTACTCGTTATTTGGGTGTTAACAACTTTATGTTTTTATGAATGTTTTGTCGAATAAATTCTTATTCCTATTTTTAGGTTATAGTTATATAATTTAAATAATTTTATTATTATAATATATATCATATTAATTCATGAAATTCATTTATGTAATCATTATTCAAGAACATCATATAGAATGAATCAATGACATCATGGAATGGTAGACCGTACGTATGCACGAGCGATGATATAATTCCCAAGATTGTGGAATTGTATCATATTTTATGGTGTATAATATTTCAGAATCATTATAATTTTTCAATAATCACATATAGTTATTTTTTCCATCATTATACACATACAAGTATGTTGGCGACGAAAAATAGATTACACCATAGCGTGGAGACGGTAAGTCATATGTACGCACACGTGGTGATTTTATTTATCATAGGATGGATAAAAGATGGAATATGTTAGATTAATATTCATACTAACTTATCAGTATACGAGTTATAATAGAGTCATTAATTAATAAGGAAACAACTCATATATAGGAATTAGAAGAAGAAATAAGTTTGAAAGAATCGTATAGGATATTTCCCTTTCTTCGACATGTCTCATCTAAACCTCCTCTTAGGAAAATAAATATGGTATTTTAAGAATTACAAGAGAAATAGTATGTATCTATGGAAGTGGATAAGAGAAATGTAAAGGGTTTGATAGAGTTTTAATACTCATAATGGAGTGAAGAGAAGAGGGAGGAGGTGCTCTTTTATAATAGAGTAGAGGGGTACTCTTGGAAATCCCCAAAATATTAATTTATAATAAACTCAAAACCAACATAAAAACATCAAATTAAAATAAAATTAAAATATGATATAATATAAGGTTGTAATCTAATCAACAAATAAAATTTATACATGTTTTTATTTTATTTTAAACCCAATCATTTTGATTAATCATTATTAAATCTATTTAATTTTATTTGTTCTAGTAATATACTAAATTTTAAATTGTTATAAATACTTCATTATGTGTTGTGAATTGTCCATAATTAGATACATTATGATATTTTAGACCATATAAATTTAAATTTTTAATTTTTAAATATTTTTATGATTTTAAAAAAATTTAATAATATGTTATTTTTATAAAATATCATTACTGTCAATTTTGACACTATTCATTTATTTGAATTTAAATAAAATCCAAATAGGTGATAAAGTTAAACTAAAATGTTTAATATATTTATAACATGTCATATGCATCTAAAAAATTCTTGTAAAACATTTATTAGTTCATATAATAATTATTTTCATATTTTTAAAACCATTTATTTTATATTTCTATTAATAAAATAATTACTACAACATTTTTGTATAATTATTTAATATACTTATTTGTTGCGTAAAATTTTAAAATAAAATACTATGATGAATATAAATAATATATATTATATTATAATACATTTAGTGGAATTCATCTTCTAAAACAACAAACTTTTAAAAATATATGTTTATTAAATTATGAAGGTGACAACTTTGACATCATTTAATATTAAATAATATGAATGTCATAATCAGTTATATAATGCTCCAAATGGTACAACAATCCACACTTTTATGATTATGGTGTATATATAACCTACCAATAAGATTTGGTCATGTTTTTGCGACTTTTGATGGGTATTATTATTTTTATAAAAACTATATTATTGTTTTTTTAATAAGTAAATAAGTTCTCCTTCATTAATGTATAACATTTTAAAGTAATTATATATTTCTTAAATATAAAAAATAAATTAACATGATAAATAAAAACATTTCTTCTTTTCAATGAGTATTTATATTCTAATTTATATTCTATTTAAACTTATATTAATAATATTTTAATTACTAAAGTTTGTGTGGGACATATTTCACATTCCATTAAATAAAATAAATTAAAGGAATTAATCTCATCCAAATGTGTTCCAATATATATAATTTTAGCCCAATTATATTTTATGATGATATATAGTCATCCAATTATATTAATACAAGTTTTAGGGTAATTTTATAATATTGTTTTTACCCAAAATTACCTGATTTACCTTTGACTATGGTATATAAAATTTATCGTAGTTACTATTCATAATGGTCAAAAATAAAAGTAGACTTTTTACATAATTTGGACCTAATTATTCCAAATATGGAATCCATTATTCCAAAATCAATACATATAATTTGTAGTAATTAATTTAAAATTAATCTTGTTGTTGAAAAAATGGGCTTTTTTAAAACATTGGAAAAGATTGAAATGTTTTTACCTATTAATACAATGTAAAATTAATGATAATGTCATAATTTATATTAAATGATAGAAAATATATTCTATTTATACCTTAAAATCAATAAATATTATTATTTATCCAAATAAATTATCATGAAGAAAAACATTTCTTTTAAGTAAAATTTAATGTATTTTTACAATTCATCAAAATATGAACGTTATCATACGAATATGGAAAGTTTATAAAAAATAAATTTTTATATTAGGATTTAAAATAATTAGTTTATTATATCAAATTTACCTTATAAAAGTTTCAATATTAGATTTAAAATTTGCGTTCCATGAAAAGGCGACAAAATTGCATTTTTTGAAAAATACTTCTTTTATCCGAAAATTTAATTTTGTTCTTATAGAATGTTCTAGAAAATGTGTAAGATGAATTATAATGTAATGATATTAAAATGTGGATAAAAATATTCATAAAGTATAGTTCATAATAATATTATAATATATCGTTGCTTAGTGGAACTTGATATTTTGTACCACACAAGCTATCGAGGAAGGTCACTCTTGCGTGTAACACAAGACAAGTATATTGATGCTTATACTGAAAGATAATCATGGTGTATCATACACTAGAAGATATAAAAAAAATCTAAAAATAGTATATATCATAAAGTCTTGGGGTGTTACATTAATCTTTTTAATTATCTTGATTAACTACCTCTCCAATGAGGGATGGGTCATAATAGAGATTATTTTTTCATCTTTAGTGATATTCAACAAAGAATGGTAGATTTTTAATAGATGTTGTTGGATAACTCCCTAGTGAAGGTGACATGTATAACTGTTTCTTAGTCATAAAATTATGGGGGATTACAAAAATGTTTGTGCATGGTGTGGACAAATGTTTAACTACTAGATGAATTTTAAGGTATACGATGGAGCTCATTCCACCCTAAGATAATAATGTAAAAAATTGTTTTTTTTCAAACAAGGAGAAAATAGAATATATTCCTCTCAATGGAATATACAGACATATTGAATAGGAATAGGGAGAAGAGGAAGAGTCATAATATGATCCAATACATGATCTGTGAATTGTAAATTTCAGCCCTGTAATATTTGATGCGTGGGAATTGACCACCCAAATAGTTCCATTATTGGATAAGGATATAATATTTGGTTATCTTAAGGTGATACACATTCCCCTTATTTGTTGATAAATTTTCCTCTGTGTACATGTTCCTCACACCTAATCAGTGTGCATGTGGTCTCACAATGAGGAACTGAGGATAAAGTGGAAAGCATGGGTGTGGTCAGAAATAATAGTTTGGTTTGGTCCCCACTAAGGACTTATATGAATATTAGACACATATCCAAGAGTAATACTAATAAAAATAGAGATACAGAGTTTTTTAAGAACCCTCTTGTGGTTATCTACGCCCAAAATCATATAATAAAACTAATCCCAAACTTTGTATGTGACGACCTCTAGAAAAAAAGTATGATATTTTTAAATATCTTGTAGTTGTCCCAGCTAGGATCTAAATCCTAGTTATGCTATATATATAAAAATAACATATGGAATAAATTTCATAATCAATACAGATCACACATGATTTCAAGATACATTTTTATGTGTCCCTATTTTTGTGTGTGGAGAAAATTCCATTCGAATTTCATTTACCCATACCCTTCACAAAACAAGACTAATAGGAGGATATCCTATGACACATCAGAAGATTATATTTTTTTGGTAGACTCTATGTTGTGGATTTACAATGAGATGTGATTTAAAATTATTATGACCTTAACATCATCGTGATTTAGACCCTTCAACATTTGGGATATAGTTATGGGTAGAAATATCATACAAATATTAAAATTATATGGTATTATATGTGAAAGAACAAACATATCCTAACCATCGGTATCCAAGTATAATTTAGGGGTATTTCATAAAACACTATGTTCGAGGTTATCCAGTAGGATAAAACATATAGTGTATAAATAAAATGACCCTTTATTAATATCCATGTGGTGGTATCATCAACATTCAATCAGTGTTTTAAATATCCCCTCAATGAAAGGTCAGTAACTACATGATGATTGTCCCTCCTTCGAGTATTGTGAAACCACATATGATGAGGAATGATTATATATATGGGATAATAAACAACCAATGATTGATGAAATTACAATGATTATATCCCCCAATGTTAGATGGTTCACACCTTCAAGTCTATGGATTATAGTGAACATTGATTAAGCATTTACCATAAATCCTATTGAGTTAGAATAATTTATCCTATTTTTCCATGCCCCGTATATGCCCCAAGGACATTCTAAATGGAAAAAAATCACCAAAATATTTCATTGATGTCAATAGAAGTAGGACATTATTATGAATTTTATCAAGGAATCTACCACCATGATGGTGATGGAGAGGCCCTCAGAATGATGACTTCTTCTAAAAATGAATCTATAAAATCAAATGTGGAAGCAGACGAGGAGACCATAGGAACACCCATCTCAAAATTGGAGAATTAATTTCACACACCATTGATGATATCAGGAAGATAAATCATAGAAAATAATAAGACATATGACTTACAATAATTAATTCCTCCATTCTTCTTGAAGTCCAACTTACGAAAAATGTGTTTCTAAGGGAAAATCAATAATTTTTCACATTGAACTATATATAAATTCATAGACAGTGTCTAGATGTGAATATGTGCGATCTCGACTTACTCAATTCTGAATATTACTATAAGGGATAAAGCCAAACTGATTTGAAGAGATAAACCCATGAGCAATTGGACCTAACCTCATAGTAATAATTTTGATAATAATTTTTGGAATGGTATTCCCAATAGAAATATGTCTAAAATCCTTTAAAACCACAACATTTTCCTTCTTTTGGATTAGGGAAAAAAATTGGAGTTGATTCCATAGGGAATTGGCGTGTGGTTAGAGAACTCCCTCATAGATTCAAGGATCGCATCATGAACTATGTCCTAGTAGAACATAAATAATTTATTTGTGAACCCATGAGGACTAGCCACACTTTCAAGATTTAGATAAAAAAGGGAACTCTTAAGCTCCTTTTCATCAAGGGATGCAATAAAAGAGATTGTTGGATTTCTGTATCTCGATCAGGTTGACCACACTCCAGTGCAGGAAGGCTATATTTTTTGCATCCTCTATCAGACTTTTTTTTGGGATTAATAAGAGATAATCGATTGTGATGCTTTGTCATTAAAAATTTATTTAGGACTTTTTTATAAGAACTTTTTTCTTATTGGAACACTTTGGCCAACTCTGCTTATGTTTTTACTAGTGAAAACAACGCATTGTGGTTCCATTGTTTTTTATTCTGGTTTTCATTTTTTCAATGTGGTTTAACATGGGTTGGGTGCTCGGTGCAGAGGGGATGGGTGAAGGGGGGATAGCGGGGCTGGGTGCAGGTGGTACTGGGGGTGTAGGGGTGTCCAAATGGGGGGGGGGGGGGTGAAGTGGGGGTGGAGGTGGGGGGGGGGTGGATAGTGGGGGTGCAATGAGGGGAGGGGGGCCTGAGTACAGGGGGGTAGTGAGGGGGATGGGGGCTGGGGGCTGGGTGCATGGGGGGATGGGTGCGGGGATGGGTGTCGGTGGTACTGGGGGTGCAGGGGGGTGTCCAGGAGGGGGGCCGTGGGGTTGCAGTTGGGGGGGATAGTGGGGGTGCATGTGAGGGAAAGGGGGACCTGGGTGCAGGGGTATTGGGGGGTGTATGGGAGGAGGGCTGGGTTCAGGTTGTACTGGGTGTGTAGGGGGGGTGCCTAGGAGGGGGTATGTAGAGACCCGAAGCCTGACGTACATGGACATTACATTACTTTTGCGGAATACTTAGTACATAACAAAAACACACACTAAAGGATCGTAATAGTTTAGTGTCTTTGGAAACTCGGAACGTAATCTTCTAATCGTGGTGAAAGTTCTTCAATATCTCCCATAAAGATCTTCCATTTTTTTACCCAAAACCTTTCTTTATATCCTGGGGAAAAGAAAACATAAAATGGTGAGCTCAAATGCTCAGAAAGGGTAAACAAAAGAAATATCAATCACATCATATACATAAAAACATAGCTTTTGGAAATTTTAACCTGCAAAAGAGCTCATAATATCATAACATGGGATAAATAATAGAAGTGAAAATGAGATCCCCATAATCATCACATGAAACTTGAAACTTTGTGGCATGCACACATAATCATGGAAAATCATTTCTTGTTAGTCATGACTCATTGCCAAGACTATCTTAGTGGACAAAGTCCCTTTCTGAATCGAGTAACCCTCATTTCAGTCCTGTTTCACTGAACCGGTATAACCTACCATTCCAGCCATGTCTATCTCATGAGATATAAAATCTTTACCCAATGCATTGGAGGGAGATATAGGTCCCACCCATCTTATAATGAATCCTTTCTTATGTGTGCCACATAATCATAAAACATACATCATCGCATAACACATGTAACAAAATGGGATTCTTGAAACATCATGACATCATAAATCAATTCATATAAGTTAAAGGAATTCATAAAAATAATTCCATCACAACATGATCAAATCAATTTAATAATAGGGATAAAAACAGAACCCTTTATTATCTTAGATGGAAAATAATTTTGATAAAACACTTGAACTCCATTCTTGAGGAAAATATCCTTTCTTCTTCAAAAACATTTTTCCTTTCATAACATGTCATACAACTTTAAAATAAAAGAAGTTGATTAAAAATAAACTTGAAAACTTGTAAAGGATGCTTCTTGGAAATAATGTTTTAAAAATCCATTCATGCCGTATAAGTTAAAAAAACATTCTTCGTACTTTTGTCGGAAAAGTCAAAAAGTACCTCGTACGACAAAAGATTTCTTTCATACATATTACTAAAAACTCACCGAATGGTAAAAATGGATTTAAACAATTGTAGGTGGATAGAAATAATATTACATTTTGATGAAACATGGATGTGGATGATAAAATACACCCTAGTAAATACTTACAAATAAACAATCTCGGATAAAAATGAGATTGTGATATTTCCCTTACCTTATGTCCGACTTGCTTTGTAAGTGTCCGAACCTCATGTATAATGATTTAAATCATGTTATTGACTTATTACAGAATCATACATATTGATATGATATCATATATGGTCATATTATTAGCTTCTTGTTAGTAATATTTCATTGTTACTTGTTACTCGGGTCTTTATAACTTTTTGTTCTTATGCGTGTTTTGTTGAATAAATTCTTATTCTTATCTTTAGGTTATAGATAATTCATTTCCAGAATGGTATTAGTTTAGTATATACCATATTTATTCATTCAATTCATTTATATAATCATTATGAAATGAAGATCATGTAGAACGAGTCGCATCACATCGTGGAAACGGTATTCCGTACGTACGCACGAGTGATGATATCGTTCCTATGATCGTGGAATTGTATTGGAGTATATATATATATTATTTCATTATCAATATTAGTTAATAATAATCATATATAGTTACTCATTACACCATTATACCCATCCTTGTAAGATGATGGTGGAAAATAGATTACACCACGGCGTGGAGACGGTATTCCGTACGTACGCACGCGCGGTGATTTCATTTTTCCGTAGGATGGATAGAAGGTGAATTAGGGTTGTTTAATATTTATAATAATATATCAGTATGTAAGTAATACTGATGTTATTACTTTATCATGAAATAACTAAAGAAGAAGAAGTTGAAGAAGAAAGAAATTGAAAAGATCGGTAATGGATATTACCTCTTCTTTGGAACGCCTCTTTGAATCCTCCACTTAAGGAACTAAGATTGGTCTTTGGAGAAGACCAGGACCTCTAGGATTATTATAGGGAAGTGGAGAGGAGAAAATGGCAGGGGTTGACCGAGCTTGAGTGCTCAAATTGGTGTGAGGAGGAGGGGGAGGAGGTGTCCTTTTATAGGGGAGGAGAGGGGCACCTTAGGAATTCTTAAAAATATTAATTTATAATAAATCTAACCCCACTTAAAAACCTCCAAAAATGACTCATATTCGAAGATTAGATGAGATAGGGTTGTAATCTCATCAACCAATCAAATTTAGACATGTTTGGATATTATTTTAAACCTTATCAATTATATTTAACTCTAAGTTAAATAATTTAACTTTTACCGTGTCTTTTTGTTTTATTTCACTATATGGTTAATACACTTACTATAACATGCCAAACGAACCCCAAATTGTTTATTATTAATATATATATCCTTATCTAAGTCATTTGTCCGAACCTTAGATTTTTAGGAATAAAATAACAATTAGTAATATAATATTTGATTTAAAAACTCTTTTGTGTCAATTTTGACACTATTTGATATATGATTTTTTTGAAAGTCATAACAGAATTAAATGTTCGAACCATGTTGATTAAATCAACATTAATATATCATAGTAACCTATAAAATTAGTGGAATTCATAAAAAATTTGAAATTACATTTATTTTGGTGTTTATAACATCAATTATGTCAATATTTCATTAATAAGATAATTACTGCATCATCGTTGTGTCATAAATAAATTAAATTATTTAATGTCTAAAAATTATAAATAAAATACCATTATGTAGGAAATATTTTTATCTTTCTAATGAATATTTATAGTCTAATTTATCCTATGTATAACCCCATATTAAAAATTATTTACTTATTAAACTTTGATTTTAACTATTTTAACCCTTCTTTAAATCAATTAATAATAAATGTCCTAATCTAATACAAGTGGGCCTAAATGGTCATATTTTATTCCTAAGTTTGTTTTTGGTCGAATTACAGTTGTCCAATAGAATTAGGACATGTGTTATAGTAATATCATATTTACCCTTAGTTACCCTATTTACTATTAACCGCGGTAAAAAAAGAAAAAAGTTACTATTCACCAAAAATTATTTTCATCTCATTGAACCACATTTTAGTCCTTGATATTAACCGTGTTTCTCGGATTTTCGAAATTCCATTCACAGAAGTGGTAAAATTAAGTTTTATGCAAAATTCAGTTTTTAACCTACCACTTAGTGGTTTCACTATTCATCAAAAATTGAAAGTTTTCAGAAAAATGCCAAAATTTCATCCTAAGCTATATTTCATATTCCGAATTCAAAAATGAAGTCTATTTTACCAAATTCATAACATAGAAGTTGAATTAATTAATTTTATAATTAAATCCCGCTATTAAAACAAATAGCGTGTTTTTACGAAACAATATCTATCAAAAGATTGACACTTGTTTATGTCTGGTTTAAATGTGAAATTACGTCCAATGACCAACATTGTATTAAATTGTAAAAATATATTATAAATATACTTTAAAACTACTCAAATTAATAATTTATCACTATTAATTATTTCGATTAAAAAAGTTGTTTTTTAATTATAATTTAGTAATTTTCACTATTCATCAGATAATGAAAGTTATCCAAAATGTACCAAAATTTCACCTTAGGCTAAATTCGATACTCCGAATCCAAAAATGAAGTTCATTTTGAAATATAAGATTTAAAGAATTTTAAAAAGTGGTTATTACTATTCATAACGGCTAGTTTTAATAATATTTTAAAAGCATATCATTGTTTAGTGAAACTCGGTATTGCGTATTACACACGCTATCGAGGAAGGTCGCGATTGCGTGTAATGCAAGGCAAGTCAAGGATGCGTGTTGTGCAAGCTCCTTTTGGTGTAGCGTACAACACAAGACATTAATAAAAAGAATATTTTTTTTAAAAAATCTTGGGCTGTTACATTCTACCCCCCTTAAAATGAATTTCGCCCTCGAAATTCATCGGGGTTATAAATGGTTTACTACTTGAAAGTTTCTT
This sequence comes from Viscum album, assembly GCA_963277665.1. Classification (NCBI taxonomy): domain Eukaryota; kingdom Viridiplantae; phylum Streptophyta; class Magnoliopsida; order Santalales; family Viscaceae; genus Viscum; species Viscum album. Next base: position 626,028,705 of record OY728133.1, read on the forward strand.
TAATAGAAACCCACATCGTAAAAAGGAATACCAAAACCAACCTTTAAAAACAAAAGTATGAAACGTAATGGTTACCCAAATAAACTAATCACTGGGTTTCCACATAGGTGAAAATATGGATATGGAAGAAAAATCTAACCATCGTGTTCTGATGGAGAGTGGTAGAGAACATGGCTATGGAAAAGCCAGTAATCGCAAATCCGTAGATCTGTGATGATATAAGGTACCATCTGATTCATCAGGTATAAGATCACTAGGACAACATTTTTGGTTTTCAAGATCATTTAAAGAATTAGAATAAATACTTACTTTATTTTGGTACAATCTCACCGTTGTTCGTGCCTTGAACAATTTCCACTTCATCTCTTAAATAAATGAAGTTGAATTTGTTATTCGTGAAGTGTTTGCAGATCATGTGATAGAATGACGGGTCATTCCATCTGTCTCAAACAAGAGGTTAGCAAAAATTATATACATAAGTTGATCTATAGTGAGATTAATCATATATGGTTCCTAAAATGGACTTATACTTCATATATCATGCTGCTTAATATAATAGAACTAGCTTCTACTAAACAGGGACTTCCTGTAGGCCAGTGGTAGGCGATAAAGGCCAGTCGCACTTCGGTTGTGGGTTCGATTCCACAGCCTTGTCCGACGCGATGGGCTGTCGCCCGTCCTGCAGGTTGTCCTTTTTCTAAAACTATATTACTATAACATCCCATCAATAATATCGAGAGAACTTCTATCCTTAAACAATAATAACTTATGTCCAACATAATCCATTCCAATTCTTTAGGCTTATCCATAATACTGCAGTCCACTATCATAACATAGTGAAAATGATTACCAGAGATTTAACACCATCATTGAACCCCATATATCATAAGATATGTCTTGTTGGTCACATTCCAAACATTCAAAGGCCTTAACCTTGTACTCTCTTGAATACCCATTGAACCTTAGTGAAAACATGAATGCAGTTAAAAGTTACCTCTTTCCACATACCAAAATCCAAAAATTCTATATACTCAAACCATGATATAACCTTCTCCTTATATCAGTCATGAGCTCATGAATACAATCAAATACCTCATTATCTTATTATTCCTTCATTATGCGCATATCATCTACATTCCAAAAATATCCGAATAACCTTTCATGGATACTGGTAACATTAACCAGACAACAGTGTAACAATCCTTACATGTCTCTTTAATCCATAGTACCATGAGATTACTTATACAACTTTACACATGATAAACATGTAATCATTCCACTACATTCTTAATCCATTGACCGAGCATCAACAATTCTTTCATCTCACATATCATTTGTAGTCTCTTCATCATTATCCACATAAATACTTCCCATACTACCATACTGATTCTCTTCATGAGACTTTCCCTTAGGGCATTGGTTTGCATAATGCCCGTACATTCCACATTTAAAGCATTTAACCATTGTTGATGTCGTAGCAATACCATTATCCTCATCCATGGTGTTAACTGAACCTTTTCCTTTGCACTTACTTGCTTTGTGTCCTTCCTTTCCACACCCAAAAAATCTTCCAGTTCCTTTGAAACATTCTCCTTGATGCCTCTTCCCACATGATTTAAAAAGGGGAAATTGAACTTTCTTTCCTCTATGATCATCATGAAACTCCATCTTTCTCTTATTAGCTGAGTCAGGAAACTTACCAAATTTTACTTTATTGATCATATTATGAGATTGCTGATTCGGCATAATAATGATGTTTGGACTTCCAAATCCCATATCATTATGAAGAATATCATTCCATTGTCCATCATATCCTCCATTATTGTGAATCATCTTGTTTCCAGCCATTTTCTAAAACCCAAAAAGAATAGTGTGAGAGGGAAAAATCATGCTAGGGAAAACAACATAATAAAGGGGGAGTACCATCAATATCTAACATCTTAGGATTAATTCTATGATCGTTAGCGTAGTTCTAGTACTATAACCTATACGTATACTTAACCTTAGGGACATCCCTAGACATACCTTAGAAATATCTCTAGGGATCTAACTAACGTTTTCGAATCCTAGTTTCCAAAGGTTGACTAAACCTTTCCTCTGATACCAACTGTAGAGACCCGAAGCCTGACGTACATGGACATTACATTACTTTTGCGGAATACTTATTACATAACAAAAACACACACTAAAGGATCGTAATATTTTAGTGTCTTAGGAAACTCGGAACGTAATCTTCTAATCGTGGTGAAAGTTCTCCAATATCTCCCATAGAGATCTTCGATTTTTTTACCTAAAACCTTTCTTTATATCCTGGGGAAAAGAATACATAAAAGGGTGAGCTCAAATGCTCAGCAAGGGTAAACAAAAGAAATATCAATCACATCATATACATAAAAACATAGCTTTTGGAAATTTTAACCTGCAAAAGAGCTCATAATATCATAACATGGGATAAATCATAGAAGTGAAAATGAGATCCCCATAATCATAACATGAAACTTGAAACTTTGTGGAATTCACACATAATCATGGAAAATCATTTCTTGTTAGTCATGACTCATTGCCAAGACTATCTTAGTGGACAAAGTCCCTTTCTGAATCGAGTAACCCTCGTTTCAGTCCTGTTTCACTGAACCGGTATAACCTACCATTCCAGCCATGTCTATCTCATGAGATATAAAATCTTTACCCAATTCATTGGAAGGAGATATAGGTCCCACCCATCTTATAATGAATCCTTTCTTATGTGTGCCACATAATCATAAAACATACATCATCGCATAACACATGTAACAAAATGGGATTCTTGAATCATCATGACATCATAAATCAATTCATATAAGTTAAAGGAATTCATAAAAATAATTCCATCACAACATGATCAAATCAATTTAATAATAGGGATAAAAAGAGAACCCTTTATTATCTTAGATGGAAAATAATTTTGATAAAACACTTGAACTCCATTCTTGAGGAAAATATCCTTTCTTCTTCAAAAACATTTTTCCTTTCATAACATGTCATACAACTTTAAAATAAAAGAAGTTGATAAAAAATAAACTTGAAAACTTGTAAAGGAAGCTTCTTGGAAATAATGTTTTAAAAATCCATTCATGCCGTATAAGTTAAAAAAAACATTCTTCGTACTTTTGTCGGAAAAGTCAAAAAGTACCTCGTACGACAAAAGATTACTTTCATACATATTACTAAAAACTCACTAAAGGGTAAAAATGGATTTAAACAATTGTATGTGGATGGAAATAATATTACATTTTGATGAAACATGGATGTGGATGATAAAATACACCCCAGTAAATACTTACAAATAAACAATCTCGGATAAAAATGAGATTGTGATATTTCCCTTACCTTATGTCCGACTTGCTTTGTAAGTGTCTGAACCTCCTGTATAATGATTTAAATCATGTTATTGACTTATTCCAGAATCATAAATATTTATATGATATCATATATGGTCATATTATTAGCTTCTTGTTAGTAATATTTCATTGTTACTTGTTACTCGGGTCTTTATAACTTTTTGTTCTTATGCGTGTTTTGTTGAATAAATTATTATTCTTATCTTTAGGTTATAGATAATTCATTTCCAGAATGGTATTAGTTTAGTATATACCATATTCATTCATTCAATTCATTTATATAATCATTATGAAATGAAGATCATGTAGAACGAGTCGCATCACATCGTGGAGACGGTATTCCGTACGTACGCACGAGTGATGATATCGTTCCTATGATCGTGGAATTGTATTGGAGTATATATATATATTATTTCAGTATCAATATTACTTAATAATAATCATATATAGTTACTCATTACACCATTATACCCATCCTTGTAAGGTGATGGTGGAAAATAGATTACACCACGGTGTGGAGACGGTATTCCGTACGTACGCACGCGCGGTGATTTCATTTTTCCGTAGGATGGATAGAAGGTGAATTAGGGTTGTTTCATATTTATAATAACATATCAGTATTTAAGTAATACTGATGTTATTACTTTATCATGAAACAACTAAAGAAGAAGAAGTTGAAGAAGAAAGAAATTGAAAAGATCGGTAATGGATATTACCTCTTCTTTGGAACGCCTCTTTGAATCCTCCACTTAAGGAACTAAGATTGGTCTTTGGAGAAGACCAGGACCTCTAGGATTATTCTAGGGAAGTGGAGAGGAGAAAATGGCAGGGGTTGGCCGAGCTTGAGTGCTCAAATTGGTGTGAGGAGGAGGGGGAGGAGGTGTCCTTTTATAGGGGAGGAGAGGGGCACCTTAGGAATTCTTAAAAATATTAATTTATAATAAATCTAACACCACTTAAAAACCTCCAAAAATGACTCATATTCAAAGATTAGATGAGATAGGGTTGTAATCTCATCAACCAATCAAATTTAGACATGTTTGGATATTATTTTAAACCTTATCAATTAGATTTAACTCTAAGTTAAATAATTTAAATTTTACCGTGTCTTTTTGTTTTCTTTCACTATATGGTTAATACACTTACTATAACATGCCAAACGAACCCCAAATTGTTTATTATTAATATATATATCCTTATCTAAGTCATTTGTTCGAACCTTAGATTTTTAGGAATAAAATAACAATTAGTAATATAATATTTGATTTAAAAACTATTTTGTGTCAATTTTGACACTATTTGATATATGATTTTTGTGAAAGTCATAACAGAATTAAATGTTCGAACCAAGTAGATTAAATCAACATTAATATATCATAGTAACCTATAAAATTAGTGTAATTCATAAAAAATCTCAAATTACATTTATTTTGGTGTTTATAACATCAATTATGTCAATATTTCATTAATAAGATAATTATTGCATCATCGTTGTGTCATAAATAAATTAAATTATTTAATGTCTAAAAATTATAAATAAAATAACATTATGTAGGAAATATTTTTATATTTCTAATGAATATTTATAGTAGAATTTATCTTATGTATAACGCCATATTAAAAATGATTTACTTATTAAACTTTGATTTTAACTATTTTAACCCTTCTTTAAATCAATTAATAATAAATGTCCTAATCTAATCCATGTGGGCCTAAATGGTCATATTTTATTCCTAAGTTTGTTTTTGGTCGAATTACACTTGTCCAATAGAATTAGGACATGTGTTATAGTAATATCATATTTACCCTTAGTTACCCTATTTACTATTAACCGCGGTAAAAAAAAGTAAAAAGTTACTATTCACCAAAAATTATTTTCATCTCATTGAACCACATTTTAGTCCTTGATATTAACCGTGTCTCTCGGATTTTTGAAATTCCATTCACAGAAGTGGTAAAATTAGGTTTTATGCAAAATTCAGTTTTTAACCTACCACTTAGTGGTTTCACTATTCATCAAAAATTGAAAGTTTTCAGAAAAATGCCAAAATTTCATCCTAAGCTATATTTCATATTCCGAATTCAAAAATGAAGTCTATTTTACCAAATTCATAACATATAAGTTGAATTAATTAATTTTATAATTAAATCCCGCTATTAAAACAAATAGCGTGTTTTTACGAAACAATATCTATCAAAAGATTGACACTTGTTTATGTCTGGTTTAAATGTGAAATTACGTCCAATGACCAACATCGTATTAAATTGTAAAAATATATTCTAAATATACTTTAAAACTACTCAAATTAATAATTTATCACTATTAATTATTTCGATTAAAAAAGTTGTTTTTTAATTATAATTTAGTAATTTTCACTATTCATCAGAATATGAAAGTTATCTGAAATGTACCAAAATTTCACCTTAGGCTAAATTCGATACTCCGAATCCAAAAATGAAGTTCATTTTGAAATATAAGATTTAAAGAATTTTAAAAAGTGGTTATTACTATTCATAACGGCTAGTTTTAATAATATTTTAAAAGCATATCGTTGTTTAGTGAAACTCGGTATTGCGTATTACACACGCTATCGAGGATGGTCGCGATTGCGTGTAATGCAAGGCAAGTCAAGTATGCGTGTTGTGAGAGCTCCTTTTGGTGTAGCGTACAACACAAGACATTAATAAAAAGAATATTTTTTTTAAAAAATCTTGGGCTGTTACAGGGTAGTGGGGGTGCAGGTGGGGGGGGGGGACATTGGAGATGATGGTGGGCGGGGAGGGGGGCACGAGTGTAGGGGGTTGGATGCAGGGCCAGGTGAATGTGGTTCTAGGGGTGAAGGGGATGCCCAGGAGGGGGGGGAGCAGTGGAGGGGGGGTGGCGGACAGTGGGGGTGAATGTGGGGGGGGGGGACCTGGGGGAAGGGGGTAGTGGGGGGGGGGGGTGGACAGTGGGGGTATAGTGGGGGGAGGGGGACATAGTTGTAGGGGTAGTGAGGGGTTGGGGGGATGGTTGCAGCGTGATTTGGCGGTTGGATGTAGTTCATACTAAGGGTGCATGGGGGTGTCAAGGATGGGGGGAAGTGGGTGTGTAGGTGGGGGGAGTGTGGGGGTGCATGTGGGGGGGAGGGGGACCTATGTGTAGGGCTTAGTGGGGAGCTGGGGGATGGGTGAAGGGGGTAGTGGGGGACTGGGTGTCGTTGGGGATGGGTGGGCTGGGTAGAGGTGGTACGAGGGTGTAGGGGGTGTTAAGTGTGGGGGAGGGGGTTCTGTGTGCAGGTGGTACTAGCCGTGCAGGGTGGAGTGGTGGTGCAGGATGGGGGGGGTCCAGTGGGGTCCAGAGGTGTGAAGGGGGGGGGGGGAAGGGGATCTGTCTAGAGGGGAGAGTGGGGGTGAATAAAGGGGGAGGGAACATGCTAGGGGGTCTATCCTTGGGGGATGGGAGGGGATACATGGGGTCTATCTAGTGGTGAAACTGCTTTTTCTGGGAAAATTATATATACCCAGGGTTTAAGAACTGTGGGTAAATATGCTGCTGTAGAACCCTCTATACCCACAGTTTTTAAACCGTGGGAAAATATGCTACCGCAGAACCCTCTATACCCATTGTTTACATAACCGTGGTTGTCAAATTTCTACTGTAAAAATGTATACCCATTGTTCTGTAAATCGTTGGAGTAGATCTATACCCACGGTTCTAGTGAACTGTGGGTAAGTTGAAATTTCTGTGGGATATACCTACAGTTTCTATAAAACCGTGGGTATAGGGCAATCCCGATGCCTTATGAGCCCAAAGATCATAAAACTGTGGGAATATCTTATACCCACGGTTTTATGGGCTATACTTATGGTTTGAAACCATGGGTATAGGGAACCTTTCCTGTAGTGGATCCCATCTCAAAGACATCAAGCACAACTAGACTCATCCCCTGGTCAATAGCCTAAACTCTATCATCTAATGAATCCCTATTATCCTCATGGATTTTTAAGGTAATAACCCCCAACCATTATCCTATGAATGAATTATAGTATCCCACTACCCACCTGAGTGGATAGAAGTACCAAATCAATGATTCAATCTATGTGTACATGGCTCCAAACATCACATTTGATGATCTTGACTAGAATAAATCACTAAATATAACCTAAAATAGACCCATCTTGAAACTAGTCCCCCTGTAACCATATCTCTCAAATCCTATGGACATTCCATCCAATATAATGGTCTATGCCCTGAACCTGATAGCCTTGGTTCCAAAATAGATAATCATGTCACCCATCAAATGATCACATCACCCAAATATCCTAGGCCATTCCCTTATTAGAAATCACATCACATGAAAATATAAAATCAAGTCTATCTCCATCTATAGGCCGAGCCGATCACATTCCATTGGAACTCAGCGGTTGCATCTCAAGAATTTCAGATATATTTGAAACATAATTTTAAATGAAAAAATTAATATAATTTTTTTATCAAACTAAAATTAAATTAAACCATTCAATTAAATTTTAACTAGATACCCAACCAAACAACACAATGTTATGATCCCCTCTCACTGCTCAAACCACTTATAGCCTTGAGTGGGAATGCCAATTAGAAACCCACATGGGTAAATCTAATAAACGAAAAGAAATAATTAAATATCATGGGTCTATCTTATTCAAAATTATGGCATGCTAAACTTTTATCCCCAAAACACTAGTAAAATCTAAATAAAAAGCATTCTCCCCTACCATTTTTTGGTAGACAATGGAACATTCTATATCCACCTCTAAATCCTACCTAATTGTGAGAAATCATCATTTCCAGTGAATTACCTGAAAATATAAAAAATGGGTCAAACAAAATTAGCAGTCCTTCAGAAGAAGAAAAAGGATAATAAAACCCGGAGAGAGGTGTTCCTTGTCGATATGTATCCAATACTACAAATATCATTAATGAAATGAGGTCTGATGAAGGATTTTGATCAAATTAAAACAGAGGGAAAAAAGTTAGGATGCTCCCTACTATTGTGTGAAACAAATTGAAGACAAAGGATTTGTAAGAAAGAAATATGCGGGAGGGGTAAAATATTAATTTTACCCATTTAAGAGACTCACAGTTATCTCATATGATTTTCTATACCATGATTTAAACCATGTGTTTACTTCTGATAAAGAATGATTCCCCACATGGTTTGGCCCCATGGGTTTCCCTAATAGTGAACAACCCATGTGTGTTAATGTATAGAGGTACAACCAAAATTTCCCCACCCATGAGTCTTTCATGCGGTTTTCAAAACCATATGCAGGCCTTGTGAAATCCATCTATAATAACTACATAGCTTCATGAACGATCTTGCGGCCCAACCAAAAATTTAGTCCAAACCATGGTGTAGAACAAAACTGGGCTGCACAGTTTCTACTACATGGATACGTGGTTTAATATAATTGTGTGCATAAACCTATACATCTCACAATTGGGCCTTAAATGCACAAAAAATCATTCTAAACCACTTATTATTTAACTAAACCACTAATCCCATCCAAAATGAAGGTTTTATATTATGAAAAATAGTGCAAATAAGTTATGATGATCATGAATCAAATTAACAATCACACCTAACTCCAATTTTTTTTTAAAAAAATGAGTAATCTACCCCCTGAGAAATACCCAAGATGTTACAATCACCCCACTGTAACCTCAATTTTCCATATTCTAAAAAAATAAAATAGATATTGTATTGAATATACCAATTACATTAAAATTAACCTAGTATACCATGACCATAATGGATCATCTCAATTACCTCAAGGGGGCTTCCCACAGTTGGAGTGGCCAACCTTCATTTCATACTAGGAAACCGGAACAAAACCATGGTCCCTCAACTATCCCCTTAGTCAAATTTTCTATTGTGAAACATCATCACTGCACCACCTAAACGTGTTCTATCATTCCATACTCAACACCCATCTAATTCTTGAATCACATGGATTTTCACGAAATGACCACATCACACATGACATCAATGTGGTCACACATCCATTCATACTCTCAAAAAAATTCAATACCTAACACCTTAGTCAAGAACTGCATCGAAAAAATTCCATGATTCTTATGCACTGCATGTAATCAACATCTCCATGATCACAATATGCCTAGCTACCTTAATAGCCACACACCAAATGATGCTCCCATATATTTCATGGTTCTAACTCACGGCATACATACATACAAACAAACAAACAAACAAACATACATACATACATACATACATACATATATATATATTGAAACTGATATGGTTCCAAAATAAAGGCCAAATCCATGTCTATCCACAAAACTATCAAGTGAACCAAATTAACACAAAAAGATATGCCTAAAAAGGACATTCCAAAAAACCAAAAAAACACGGCTACACCCGTTGTGTACCTATGACTGTCTTTTTTTCATCAGTGTACTATGAACCTTGACCCCCCACGACAATCACTTCTCCTAATGCCTGACTACCAGACACATGTCCTCCCAATTTTGATTCACAATTCACCAGCCACTAACCCAACTAAAGGGTCCTATAGTCTCTTCCATGACCTCAACAAGTAGTAGAATATCAGCTCACATTACCTAGTACAACTCCAAATATGATCTCAGAACCCTAAGTGTCCACTAATCCTAGACTTCTAACTGTCCCAGAAGGATTATATATAATCCACTCAAGATGCTAGACCTATCCACATGTCTGACACTCTTTTGGAGGATTCTCACACTATGCCCAAACAGTTGCTTATTTTAGAAAATAAGATAACATAATAGACGATCCCACCCATGGTGGGTTGCTTTAGTCTATGTCCCGACTTCCCTAATTGAACACTTACCAACTATGATTCATACTATCTGATGCATCTATACTAAAATCACATAACACTTCCACCCAACATGATTAAGATCGGTCCGTCAAATTCTTCATGTATATGATCTCATGATTCACTACCACTGAAACGAGGTCAACCAGAATATGATTACCAGCACCAAGATTGTGTTCCATAAACCATACTTGTAATTCCACACCCTCAAGGTGTTATCACTCCCCCTAACAGGCTTGAAAGAAGAAAATTCAGTGAACCCCACAACATTTTCCATGGTAGATATGTCACTCTGAGGATGGATCAAGAACACCCATGATCACTCTTCCCTCAATGTATCTGTGTCGAAGTGCTTGAAGAAACTATGATGAATGTCGTTCATGTATAGTCTCTCATGTCTACCTCATAATGCACATCCCACCAGTTCTTATATAGTCCTATAAGTATGTAGGAATCCGGCTTCACCCTCCTCCCTGGAAGTGTCTCTAGCTTATGTAATATCATTATGGTATCCTTGATTCAGTTCTTAGTAGTGTGTGGTCCACCCTCTCTCACAAACAGTTAGGGGTTCTTTGACTAGAACTCCTACTTCAGATACGACATTAAAGGATTTGCTCCTTGAGACCCCCTAGTAGTCCCTTGTATGAAATGAATCGGGCTCGCTCTGATCATATCATCATGCAATGTCCCAAATGCTGTTAGGTATGACCAATTCCACACCTTCACTACATTTTAATCTAGATCCTACACCTGTGGCTCGTGATATGGCTAGTTTTCCTGGGTCTCAACATGCTTGTGCTCCTACTGTACTAAAACATCACCCACCTGATGCTCCATCTAGGCTATCTAGGTGGCAACCCACTAAATACCATTACTATATCTGGAATACCAGATTATATATATATATAAATATATATATATTTCATGGATAAGAAACATAATAACTGGAAGCATGAAATCATGAACCTTAAACTTCCCCACCACATCCACATCATAAGACATCTATGACTCACAGAATCCTTAGATTCTCTTACCAGAGTCAAGTATCAAATATTCCCCGGCCCAAACTCGTCCTAACAAACCAGGGTTCCTAAAACTGATTTCCACATATCCAAACCGGGTGATCAATGTCACCCCCTTCCAATGAACGTACCTACTCTTATAAGAGACATGCCTATGTATACTAGTAACACATATCACCAAAAAATTAATTATAGGAAATTTCTATAACATGAACAGATATATATCATTAAAAAATATTAAGTGCCTATACAAGAGTGCAAACATGAATAAAAAACATAACAAATACCACTTACCATAATAGGTTTAGGGTTCATAAATTTCTTCATTAGAATATGAGTTCAATAATCACATACCAAAATAAGTAAATATTCACATACTATGTGCACTAATTGTGGTGGAAATCAAATAAATTATCAAATAAGAAATATAAAACACCAATAAGAACCCCTAGTAACATGGCTTTTCCCTCTTTCATGGGGAAACAAGAACCAAGGGATGGGTTTAATACAAATTCTAACAACATTTTAATATCTAGTCTACCATAATATAAATAGTAAGACCATGAATATTGTAAAATAATCACATTTGTTAACATTTTAGCATCCTGATATGAATTTCCACTACAACAGTGAAATGGTTCGAGATCCAGTAGAGCTTAGGAGCACCTCCATGAATGCAAGACGATACTGACTAGCAGAAAGGGTTTAAATATGGGATGGCGGGGATTATTCCCAACGGTGATGAAACGCTACGAGAAAAAGGATTTTTTGCGATGGGAATAAATATCGTCGCAAAAATTCCGTCCAAGTGGTTATTTGCGGCAGGGGTAACAACCCATTGCAAATAACTGATTATTTGCGACGAGATTCCGTGTCCTGTTGCAAAAGGTTTGGCATGGGTAGCACACCAGACCGCACGAAGGTTATTTGCGACGGGGGGATCCCCCCTTTGCAAATAGTGAAGTATTTGCGACGGGCGCCGTCCCAAATACCCGGTGGCGGTTAATATATTTTTGCGACGCGATGTCCTCCTATCACAAAAGGTGTGTCAGACGGGACTATTTGCGACGTGTCCCGTCGCAAATAACTTTTTATCCGCCGACAGTAATTAATGCAGGTGTATGTTTTTGCGATGGGTCTCAACGCAAATGATACTATTTGTGATGAGTAACCCATCACAAATACTCTAACATATATATACCCCATCCGTTTAACTTCCTATTCCACTCAATTCCTAGATCTTGTTTCTCTCTGAACACTGATTTCAGAGGGAAAATTTTTCTAAGTAAATTTTTTTGGACATGAAGAACTTGTGTAGCCGCCTACATCAATAGCAAATCAAGATTAAAGGTATTTAGGTTTTATATAATTTATTATTTATTTCATTTTTTTGCGTTAATTTTTATTATTGTTGATTAGATGTAATTAAATTTAATTTAAATTGTTTGTCATGACTATTTATTTGTACTAATAAAATGATATTTTTAGTTTTAATTTTTAATAATTAGAAGAAATTAGTAATTATTAAAGATAATTAGTAATGTATATAATAAATTTACAGTAATTAATAATAATTGGTAATAAATAATAATACATACTAATAATTAGTAATAATTATTTATAATTATTAATAAATAGTAATTATTATTAATAATTATTAATAAATAGTAATAAATAGTAATAATGAGTAACAAATAGTAATATATTATAATAAATATTAATATATTATAATAAATAGTAATAAATGGTAATAATTAGTAACAAATTGTAATAATTAGTAATAAATTGTAATAATTAATAATAAATTGTAATAATTAGTAATAAATTGTAATAATTAGTAATAAATTGTAATAATTAATAATAAATTGTAATAATTAGTAATAAATTGTAATAATTAGTAATAAATTGTAATAATTAGTAATAAATTATAATAATTAGTAATAAATTGTAATAATTAGTAATAAATTTAAATAATTAGTAATAAATTGTAATAAATTGTATTATTTAGTAATAAATTGTAAAAACTATTAAGAAATTGTAATAATTAGTAAGAAATTGTAATAATTAGTAATAAATTGTAATAATTTGTAATAATTTGTAATAATTAGTAATAAATGGTAATAATTAGTAATAATTAGTAATAATTAGTAATAATTTGTAATAAACTGTAATAATTAGTAATAAATTGTAATAATTAGTAATAAATTGTAATAATTAGTAATAATTATTAATAAATTGTAATAATTAGTAATAAATTGTAATAATTAGTAATAAATTGTAATAATTAGTAATAAATTGTAATAATTAGTAATAAATTTTAATAATTAGTAATAAAGTGTAATAATTAGTAAAAAATTGTAATAATTAGTAATAAATTGTAATAATTAGTAATGAATTGTAATAATTATTGTTAATTAGTAATAAATTGTATTAATTAGTAATAAATTGTATTATTTAGTAATAAATTGTACTAATTAGTAATAGATTTTAATAATTAGTAATAAATTCTAATAATTCATAATAAATTGTAATAATTAGTAATAAAGTGTAATAATTTGAAATAAACAGTAATAATTAGTAATAAAAAATAATAATTAGTAATAAAAATTTATAATTAGTACTAAATTGTAATAATTAGTAAAAATTAGTTAAAATTAGTAATATTTATTATTAAATACTAATAATTACTAATAATTAGTAATAAATAGTTATAAATACTCATAATTAACAATAATAAGTAATAATTAGTAATAATTTGTAATAATTAGTAAAAATTTGTAATAATTAGTAATAATTAGTAATAATTTGTAATAATTTGTAATAAATTGTAATAATTAGTAATAAATAAGAAAAATTATGCATAAATAGGAATAATTTAGAATAATTAGGAATAATTAGGAATAATTAGTAATAATTATGAATAATTAGCAATAATTATCAATAATTAGGAATAAATGTAAATAAATAGATATAAATAGGAATAATTAGTAATAATTAGTAATAAATACTAACAATAAGGAATAAATACTAATAATTAGCAATAATTAGCTATAAATATCAATAAATATCAATAGTTGGCAATAAATAGTTATAATTAGCACTAAATAGAAATAATTAGCAATAATTAGCAATAATTAACAATAAATAGTAATAAATAGCAATAATTAGACATACATAGAAATAATTAGCAATAATTAAAAATGAGTACCAATAATTAGAATTAATTATTAACAAAGAGAAATATTTAGTAATAAACAGGAATAATTAGGAATATTTAGTAATAATTAAAAATATTTAGGAATAATTAGTAATAAATAAGAATAATTGATAATAATTAGAAATAATTCATAATAATTACTAATAAATTGTAATAATTAGTAATAAATTGTAATATTTAGTAATAAATACGTATAATTAGTAATAAATACTAATAAATACTAATAATTATGAATAAATACTAATAATTAGGAATACATTGCAATAATTAGAAATAAATAGGAATAATTAGTAATAAATTTTAATAATTACTAATAAATAGGAATAATTAGTAATAAATAGGAATAATTAGTAATAATTAGTAATAATTAGTAATAATTAGTAATAATTAGGAATAATTTGTAATAAATATTAATAATTAGTAATAATTAGTAATAATTAGTAATAGTTAGTAATAGTTAGTAATAAATAGTAATAGTTAGAAATAAATCGTAATAGTTAGTAATAAATAGTAATAGTTAGTAATAAATAGTAATATTTCATAATAAATAGGAATACATAGTAATAAATAGGAATAATTAGTAATAAATAAGAATAATTAGTTAGGAATAGTTAGGATGAAATTTTAATAAATTTTAATAACTTGACATATTTTCCGGTGGATTGACGACACTCCTTTTGCTCGATGACTTTTCTCCTTTAAACTCTCACCAACTCAATTTTTTTTAAAAAAGTGTTGTTACAGAGGCATATTCAATCTTGTAAGCATGAGATTGGATATAAATTCGTAGTATCACATTTTTATAATGTTTTCATGTGGCAACAGTTGCAAGAAGACAATTCATTGACGAAAAAGGTGGATCTTTTGTTGGATGGCTCACTTACTTGCATCTTTCTCACACTGAAATCACAATGAAGAATCTGGTCGGAGTTAGGCATATTCATTCTCGTGCATACGAGAATGAATATGCATACCTCTGACGAGATTCTTGATTGTGATTTCACTGTGAGAAACATGCATGTAATTGAGCTCTTAGACAAAAGAGAAGACGTCAATCAAATTGAAATTGCGTCGCCATTAATTAATGGTAATTATTAAGAAGTATTAGTAATTAGTTATATTTTTTCTAGATAGTGTTTTTAAATTTTCAAATTATTCAAAAACCGTGATGATTTTATATTTTGTAGAAAATTATGGAACAATTATTTTGACACCAATCATTATCAGATGATCGCGCTTGGATAAATCTGTGAAAGAATCCCAATTATTCTGGTTTAAATCCTGTATATATTAAGGGTGTTGATGCTTTCTTAGCATTTGCATCATCAAAACCAGAATATGTTTCAGAAGTCACAATTAAGTGTCCTTGTAAAAAATGTGCTCTGATAATGTTTAACACTTTTGAAAAGGTTGGAGAACATCTCTTGCGGTTTGGTTTTCAACCAGATTATGTTTTTTGGTATCAACATGGTGAACGATGTTCCAGAAAAGATACTAATAACTTGATTCCGGATCCATAACAGCTCCAACATTTAGTACATGATTATGCAGGTCCATCTGTTCAACAAACTGAAACTCATGATGATATCGATTTAACTCCTCAGTTGGAACCATATGAATTTTATGAGTTGTTTAGATCTTCTTAGGATGCATTATATCCTGGCTGCAAGATAAGAAAATTAGAAGTAGTTGAAAAATATTTTTCTATTAAATCAGATAATGATATTTCAAACAACTGTTTTAATCAGATATTTTCTTTGGTTAAAACACTATGACCTGAAAGAAATGTGTTGCTTGCAAATTATTATGATAGCAAGAGGCTGGTTCGTAATCTGGGCCTTAGTTATCTAAAGATGCATGCATGTGAAAATTATTATATCTTATATTCTGGTGAAAATGAGTCGTTGGATAGTTGTCCGACATGTGGATAATCAAGGTATAAAAAGCTCAACCAGGGAACTATGGATCGATTCCTGTAAAACAGTTGAGATATTTCCCCCTTACACCCAGGCTATATCATTTATTTATGTCTCATAACACATCATCAATAATTTCATAGCACAAAACCATTATTTCAACCAGTAAAAGCTGGAATTATCCATCTGGTGGTTATTCATGGAAACATTTTTATCTTCTACGACTAACTTTTTCTTTAGAATCCCAAAATGTGTGATTGGGTATTTTTACTGAGGGTTTCTATCAATTTTGTTCTTATGGTAGTCAGTATTCATGTTAGCCTGTCCTTATAACTCCGTACAATCTACCTCCATGGATGTTGATGAAGGAGCCATATATCTTATTGACCTTATTAATCCCAAGACATCCGAAAAATAATATTGATGTTTATTTGAAATAATTGATTGATGTGTTAAATTCATTGTGTAGTAATGGTTTTATTACATATGATGTTGCTGCGAAATAAAATTTCACATTAAAAGTTTCATTGAATGGATGATTAGTGACTTTTCGGCATATTTCATGTTATCTGGCTGGAGTACACATGGTCCGAAATCATGTCCATACTGTATGAAATACAACAAAGCTTTTATGATATTCAATGGAAAAAAACCATTCTATTTTGACTGTCATCGCAGATTTCTTCCAACTGATCATCCTTTTTGAAGGAAAAAATCTCATTTCAGAAAAGGCACAATTGAAAGGGACGAACCTCCAAAAATGATCTAAGGTAGATAGTTAAAATCTATTGTATTTTCATTACCTCCCATCACATTTGAGCGTACAATAAAGCAACATAAAATTCATGGTTTTGGGAAAGAACATAATTGGATAAAATGAACCATTATTTGCGATCTCCCATATTGGTAAGATTTGTTGGTCCGCCACATGTTGGATTTCATGCATATTGAGAATAACTGTTTTGATAATTTATTTCATACATTTTTGGATACACCAAGTAAGACCAAATATACTATAAATGCACGATTAGATCTTTCCTGAATTTTTCGGTGACCAGAACTTGAATTATTTGAAAAAGTCAGATCACAGAGGTTAATGTAGCCAAAAGTTACTTTTACACTATCCAAAGAGAGTTGCTTATTATTTTGTCAGTGTATTGTAGATTTGAGACTTCCAGATGGCTATGCTTCCAATTTGGTAAGATGTGTTATGAATGGTCATATTACCATATTAAAAGTTCATGATTGTCATGTTATAATGGAAATACTTATGCCTATTGGATTCAGAAGTTTGTAGAATTCTATGATTTGGGATTCAATAACAGACATATAATATTTATTTTTCCGACATTTTTGTAGAAACAGACTACGATGTGTTAAGTAAACTCGAATAAGATGTTGCTGTAATTATATGTAAACTGGAAAAAATATTTCCGTCTGATTTCTTTGACTCAATGGAACATACGATATTACATTTTCCACTTGAAGCTAAATGTGGAGGTCCACTAGAGTTTATATGGATGTACCCATTCGGGATATGCATGCAGATATTGAAGAAAAAAGTACGTAACAATGCATTAGTTGAAGGATCAATTGCTGATGTTTTTTTCTAGAGGAAATTACTTTTTTCTGATTTCACTAATTTTAATCTGAATATCCCTCAAAACAAAACTGTATGGGATGGGACGAGGGAAATTTTAAGGATGAAATGGACAACCAATTATCAGTTTTTAATTAGCCAAATCTTTTCTTCGGTGGATTTTAAGAAAAATGGCTTTCAGACGATGAACATTACAAGGATCATATATATGTTCTACTCAACTGTGAAGAAATGACAACATTTGTACTGTGAGTTCTTCTATAACTTATTTTATAATTTCTATTACATTTTGTAAACTTATTTTATTTTTAGTTTATATGATAATCACATCAAGAAAAAACTTCCAAAAATTACATCAGCTACTCTTGAAGAACACAATCCAAAAAAAAATTCTCAATGGTTTTGAAAACAAGTAATATAAATTATTGATGTTTAAATATCAATTCAGTTTACTATTTATTATATTGATAATTGTTTTAAAAATTTTAGGTGTCTCAACATGCTGATAAAAATGAGAAGCGACTGTGTATATTGAGTTCCCACCATCCAAAATGGATAAATCGAATAATGCATATGTGGTGAATGGTTTTCGATTTCCTTCATGTGAATATGGGGAATAAAAATAAAAACAACGAACAATGGAGTTTTTTTGAGAGGTTCGCATCATAGAGAAACTGATGTTGACTTTTATGGCATTCTAAATGAACTTATTGACCTATGTTATCTTGGAAAGAATTACATAACGATGTTTAAATGTCGGTGGTTGGATAATGAGAGAGACTTGCATGTTCATTCGACTCATGGAATCATCGACATTAATTATAAAAGTCTTCTTACAGTAAATGAACCTTTTTTACTTGCTTAACATGCATATCATATTTATTACACAAAGTATTGTGCTACTTCAAGGGACCTGAGTGATTGGTGGAGCATAATAAAAATGAAATCTCTGGAAAAACAATTTACTCAAACAGAATGTGGTTCTACTGAAGTGGAAGGAATTGAAATTTTTCATGAGACTACTTAAAATCTATCGTTTTCACAAAGAAACATGAATATAGATGATGAAACCCCACAATTAAGGGTCGATGGTGATGAAGATGTTAATTATGTTACAAATGAATTTGAAATGCCAAGGAATGGTGAAAGTGAAACTCATATGGATATTGATGATGCCGAGGAGGAATATGAAGATATTGACATCATCAGATATGAAGATGATGATAAAGGTGAGAATTGACACAGTTAAATGCTTGTTATTATCAAAACTAATATATATCTATATATGATAGTTATTTTTAACTATCATCTATAAATAATCATTTTTGTTTCAGATGGATCTTGATCTATTTCACGTATTTCATGAGGCTGATCTAGCTTAGGAAGAGGGGGATGTGGGATCATCTGACCCTCAGCCTACTGGTGGTTCAGGATGTATACAGAGGGGGCGTGGTCTTGCGTGACTGATGATTCCTGACCCTATCCCCGAGCGACGTCCACGTCGCGTCTTCAATCCATGCACACAGAGTTATGATAACATGTATATATTAGTTAGCCTTTTCATTAATATATTTATATATATACTAATTTTTTGATTGTTATTTCTTTTTTCACAATTTTTCACATGTAACTGCTGGACAGGGGAGTGCTATCTTGCACATTTATTTTTCTCAGCCATGGATAACATGGGAACTGATTCACATTGATGTGTAGCTCGCCATGTACAATCATTTACTCGTACGTAAATAAATAATATTTATTATGAAATTTATTTTATTAATAACTTGATGTTATAAATTATTTTTAGGGTTTAAGGTATCTCATCGAGGATAGAATACGTGACGCTATCCATGAAGCATGGGAGGTGGAAATACATGAACGTTTGCATCATTTTTGGAACAATTTGATAAAGACATCCATTATGAACGCAGGAGATAAAATATTTGATGAGTCGTGTAGAGCCCGCTGACCAGAGTACATTTGATCTCAGGTTTGGGATGGATTATGTTCACACTGGTTGGGTGGTAGATTTTAGAGGAGGTCTTCATTGGGTCAGCAGAACCGGAGGAGACAGGAGGTGACACATCAAGCTGGTAGTCGTACATTCAGTAGGCATAGATAGCATCTGGTAAGTATATTTTTTTAAAAAATTATATAACATTAAATATAAACAATTTATTTTATATTTCTGTAGGCATTCGTGCATCCCGATTTTAGGGAGTTCAACGTTTATCGGAGGATGTATAGTGATCCGGCCACTAGAGAGATTAGAGGTGATCGTCAGGATCAGATTGTGGTTAGTATTATTTAATCAGTTTGAAAATTAAATGCATAAAATATTTTTGCACAATTATAATTTCAAATTGGAATTGAAGGAGTCAAATGAGACTGCGACCTCTCAGACACAGGCTGAGGGTCATGACGAGGTGACTGATCATACCAGTGCACACCATTTCGATGAGGTGGCATGGATGCAGTTGACTCAGTATGGATTTGAGAAGGGTCTAGTAGTTGGTATCAACTCTCATGTGACTCCTAGTACTTATTATGGTACTGCTGCGATGTCGGAATCCATATCGAGAGGATCTAATGGAGAGACATAATCTTCATCCTCACAGTATCAGGAGGAGTTACGAGCTTAGAATGACATTATCGAGAGTTTGCAGAAACAGCAAGAAGAGATGCGTCAATAGCTGCAACAACAGTAGAAGAAGCCGCGTGAGGAGGAGATGCATCGATGGCAGCAACAGCATCAGGAGTAGATGGAGTACATGCATCTTCTGACTCATAGTTTGGGGATGGAGTTTTCTCCATCATCATCTTTAGCTCCTCCACCTCCTCCAGAAGACTACCCCCAGTGATTTATTTATGTTAAAAACATTTGAATTTAACATTTTTTGTAATATGAACTATTTATAGTTCCAGTCTTTTATATTAGTGTGAATATTAAGTAATTTAATCTTTAATTTTTTTTGATTTTTTTGTCAATATAGAGAATTTTAATAATTTTTTTGTTATTTTAATAATATTAATATTTTTATTTCACTAATCATAATTTTATTAAATATTTTTTTTAGTATTATATTTTTTAATGTTTTTTTATTTTACTAATAATATTATTATTATTATTGTTATAGGATTTTTTTAATATTATTTTGTGAATATTGAGAATTTTAATATATATTTATTTTAATAATTTTTATAATATTAAAATTAATTTTTCAGTGATCATAATTTTATTAAATATATATTTTTTTAAAAATTTATTTATTATTTGCGATGGGATCTGTTGGGACGAGTTCCCGTTGCAAATAGTATTAATAATTTTTTTTAAAAAGCCATTGCGATGGGATTAAGACCTATCAAAAAAATTATTTCTGACGGGCCCGTCGCAAATAGTGTAAATAATTTTTTTTTAAAATTATTTGCGATGGGATTAAGGACCCTTTGCAAAAAGAATATTCAACGGGCCCATCACAAAGAGTCTAAATAAAATGTTTTATAAATATATTTGCAAAGCGACAACGGGCTCGTCACAAATACTTATTGCAATGGGCCCATCACAAAAATTATATATATATATATATAAAGTAAATAATTGGAGAATTATTTGTGACGGGCCCGTCGCAAATAATATTTTTTCGACGCCGTTTTCTGCCACGGGCTATTTTCGATGGGACCTCGTCGCGAAAACATATTTGCAACAGGATCCCGTCGCAAATAGCCCGTGGAAAATATCTAGATTTATTATAGTGAAATAATAATTGTCTGTATAAATATAAAATTGGAATAAAAATACCAACATTCTCTAAACCATTTATAGCATCCAATAATAGAAGTATAATCAACAATAGGTGTGAAAAAATAAACAAGTCAACATTTCATTTACATAAGATAAAAACAGACATGTAAACATATTAATACATGAATATCAATAATTTTTAGGTTCCCCAATGACTAACATTAGATAATAGATATATTCAATAATTTTAATAAATAATTTAAACCAAGAGAAAACTCTAATTGAGGTATGAAACTGAAAGTCCATTACATTTAATCACATGCATATCACCCACTATAATCCAGAAACTATGCCGAAAATTTTACCTAAACTCAAGGTCGCAAAATATAAATTCATCCCTAAGGGATTGTGTAGTGCGTGAGAACAATAATTTAAAGGGAACCACCAATATGTGCAGCCAATAAATTTTGATCTAGTTGGTGTATATAAAATAAAATAATAAGTAGAAATTTTCTAATATAAACTCAAACTACCCTATTTCTCACTAACTAGGAGGAGGATATCACCTACTTCTTACACAACAAGAATAATTAAGGAGGAGAGCATCCATAACACATATATTATGGAATCCTCTAATATAAAATATCCCAACGTGAAACCTCATGTTCCACCAACCAAACCCAACCAACACCACATACCATAAACCGAGTAACAGATGTCCAAAACGCATGCCCAAGAAGTAAATGTATGATCACTCATACCCCTAATACAAAGAACATGTTGGCACAAATCCCAACTGTAGAGACCCAAGGTTGACATACATGGACATTACATTAATTTTTCAGAATACATAATACATTACAAAAACAAAAACCCTAGGACCATAATAGTTTAATGTCTTTAGAAACTCAGAACATAATCTTCTAATCACGGTGAAAGATCTTCAACATTTCTCATAATGATATTAAACTTTTGTTTTCTTATCTAAAACCATTATTTATATCCCGGGGAAAAGAAAACATAAAAATGGTGAGATAGAATGCTCAGTAAGTGTAAGAATGGATATAATAAAACAATCCGTAAACATTTGAACATAAAAACATGAACACAAAGTTTAAACATCAAAATATTGGGTTGTGAAATAAATCATGGCAGTACGTAAGGCATAGATCATAAAGGAACCTCAATCATGATAAAATAGCATGGGAATAAAACATGTAATTGTTTCAAACCATTAAGAACATGATATAATTTTCTTAGTATCCAATGAATTGTTTCCAAGACCATCATAGTGGAAAATTTCCATTACTGAATTGGGATTACTTTCCATTCCATCCCTGTATTAATGAACCAAATTTTACTTTCCATTCCATCCATGTATATATCATGAGATATAAATCATTATCTAATGCATTAGAGGGAGATATACATCCCACCAATCTCATATTGAAATCATTCTTACATGTGCCACAAAATAATCATAAATCATTCTTCATAACCCTATGAATAAAATGGGTTTCATAAACATCATCCCATCATAACATAATCTATATAAAACAAATGGATATCATTTCATCATAAGAAAAATCACACCATGTAAATAATAGAGACATTATACTTGAAACATAAACATAATAAATAATGTTATCATAGATAGAAAATAGTTTTGATAAAACACTTGAAGTGAATTATTGAGGAAAATATCCTTTCTTCTTAAATATCATTTTATTTTTACCAAATGCTATGAAATTTTAAAAGAAAAGGATTTTTGTTGAAAATAATTTGAAAATCATGTAGAGGAATCTTCATGAAAATAAGGTGTTATGAAACTGCCAACATATGTTCATGCTGGATAAGTTAAAAACATTCTCCTTGTACTTTAGCTGAAAAAGTATAAAAGTACCTCGTATGGTAAACAAAAGAATGGTTCCTTCCATACCATGTGGTAAAATTCATAAAAGGGTAAATATTTATTTAAAAATACATGGACTATTGGTAAACATTATATGAAATTTTTTTGAGAAAACATGGACATGGATGACAAACATTACCACAGTTAATACTTAAGAATAAACAATCTCGGATAAGAACAAGATTGGAATAATTATCCCTTATCATATATCCAATTTCTTCAGAATGTGTCTGAGACTCATGTATAGTGGGTTTAAACATATTATCAACTTGTAAAAGAGCTATAATAATATTTATTATATCATATATGATTCACTTATAACTTTATATTACCAGGGTTTTTGTCAATTCCATGTTAAAGCTGTGATTTGGGTAAAATCGTTTCATTTATTGTACATGTTTTGACTTGTAATTATTAATATGTTTACTTAGATCAGGATTACATACTTTTATAATGTAAAACATTATTTATATATAATAAATATTCATAATATATATATAATTGAATGATAAATTGAATTAAATACACCGTTCAGGGAGACGATAGGCCGTACGTACACGTGAACGTTGTTTTCGTTTCCTTATTAAATTTAATGGAAGTAAATGATATATATATATATATACATAAATCCAGCAGTATTATTATGTCATATATTTCCTGATTACGGGTTATATATACTTTATAATCATTCATGAATGTTTAACAAGGATAATGAATCTCATCGCATCGTAGAGACGGTAATCCATACGTATGCACGAGCGATGATATCGTTCCCATAATTATTGAATGGAATTGGAGTGGATGATATAATATCTATGAATAAGTATTATGTTATAATAATAATATATAGTTATTATTTTCACCATTAAACCCATCTGTATATGCGGGATACTGATGTTATTACTTTATAATGAAACAAATAAATAGGAGGAAGTTGAAGAATAAAGAAACTTGAAAGAATAAGAAGAAGAGATTACCTCTTCTTCGACACACCTCTTTTCAACATCCTCTTAAGGGAATAGAGTTGGTCTTTTGAGAAGACCAGAATCCCCAAAATGGTACTATGGAAAATTAGAAGAGTAATAGGGAGGGCTTTTCCAATCTTGAAGGCTCAAAATGGTGTGAGGAGGAGAGGGATGAGGTTCCCTTTTATAAGAGAAGAGAGGGGAACATTTGGAAACCTAAAAAATATTAATTTATCATAAACTGAAACCCGAAATAAAAACTTCAAAAATTAATCAAATTTAAATATGAGGTGAGATATTTTTGTTATATAAACATACAATAAAATTTAGACATGTTGGGAAATTATTTTATACCTTATCAATTTTATATATCATTATGTATTCTATTTAATATTATTTGTGGTGATAATTTTCTAAATATAAAATTGTTATAAATACTTACTTATGGGTTGTGAATTTTCTATAATTGAATATTTTATAAAAATTTATACCATATAAATTTTAATTTATAATTTTTAAATATCATTATGATTTTTAACGAATTTAATAATATGTAATTTTTATAAAATATCAATAGTGTCAATTTTGACACTATTCAGTTATTTGAATTTAAATAAAATACACACAGAATATATATTCAAAAAACCATATTTAATATATTTCTAACATTTCATATTAATATAAAATATTCATGGAGACCATTAATTGGTTCATATAATATTTATTTTAATGTTTTCAAAACCCTTTATTTGATATTTCTCTTAATAAAATAAAAATCAATACTTTTATGTATAATTATTTAATACAATTATTTGTTGAGTAAAAATAAAAAATAAAATACTATGATAAATTTAAATCTAATATAATTCACAAGAATAATTATACTCAAATTTATCATCTTAAAATCTCAACATTTAATTTGTTATATTTATTAAATTATGATGGTGGAAACTTTGACATCTATTAAAATAAAATAATATAAGTATCATATTTGCTTTTATAAGGCTCCAAATGGCCCAAATTTCGACCATTGGATGATTTTTGTTTATATTTAAAAGAAAGATATGTTTTGGATAGGTTTTTGGGCCTTTTAGGGATATTATTATTTGAATAAAAACTATATTATTGATTTTCCACTAAATAAATAATTTCGGCATCATTAATGAATAATCTATTTTGGTAATTAAATATTTATTAATAATTAAAAATAATTAATGATAACAAGGATAATAATTTTATATTGCAAGTGATTGTTTATAGCCGAATTTATATTCTGTATAACCATATATTAAAAATACTTTAATTATTAAAGTTTGAGTGAGACATATTTCACTTTCTATAAATAAAATAAATTAAAGGTCTTGATCACATCCAAGTGGGTTCCAAAAGATACCATTTCGACCGAAGATTATTTTAGGGTGAAATATATTCATCCAATTATATTAATACAAGTGTTAGGGTGATTTTATAATATTATATTTATCCTTAATTTTTTTATTTACATTTCACTGCGGTAAATAAAATTTACCGTAGTTAGTATTCATAATGCCTAAAAATAAAAAGTATCCTATTAAAATAATTTGGACCTAATTATTCCAAATATGGAATCCATTTTTTTAAATTCAATACTCTGAAATGGTAGTATATAATTTAAAATTAATCCCACTGTTGAGAAAATGGGTTTTAAATGTTAAAACCTTGCAAAAGGTTGAAATGTTTTTACCTATGAATTCAGTGTAAAATTAATAATAATGAATAAAATTATATTAAATTGTAAAAATATATTCTATTTATACTTTAAAACCATTAAATATTATAATTTAACCATATAAATTACCTTGATGAAAAAATTTGTTTTTAATTAAAATTTAGCATGTTTTAACTATTCATCAAAATATAAAAGGTAAGAGAAAAATATTAAAAAATTATCCAAAGTAAATTATTATATACTTATTTTAATGATTAAATTTATTTTGTCTAATAACAATGATAAACGTTTCAAAAACTAGATTTAATGTGGGTGTTCCATTAAAAGGTGGCAAAACAGCATTTTTTGAAAAATAAGTATTTTACCGAAAACATTTATTTTATTCTCAAAACATGTTCTAGAAAATGATTAAGTAGAAATATGATGGTATAAATTTAAAATATGGTTAATACTATTCATAACGGTTAGTTCATAAGATCAATATATCATTGTTTAGTGAAACTCGGTATTGCGTAAAACACACGCTATTGAGGAAGGTCGCTCTTGCGTGAAACATAAGCCAAAAATAGTTTTTTCGTATACTACATGAAAATACAATGTTGGATATAGAATATGATAATTTTAGAGCATCATACAACACATGACGCGAAATAAATAAAATATAATATTTCTCATAAAATCTTGGGGTGTTACACTCTACACCCCTTAAAATAAATTTCGCCCTCAGAATTTGTCGGGGTTATAAATTATTTACTACTTGAATGTTTCTTTCATAGAAACCCACATTTTAAAGGGTAATAATAAAATTTAATTTTAAAAACTAATGTATGAAACGTAATAGCTACCCAAATTAACTCATCACTATGTTTCCAAATAGGAGAACACATGTAAGAATATAAATAATGAAGATAAATCTAACCATCAATTTCTGATGGAGAGTGGTAGAGAACATGGCTATGAAAAATCCAACATTCATAAAGCCATAAATTTGTGATGATCTAAGTTACCATCTGATTCATCATATATGAGGGTATTAGGACAACATTTTTAGTTTTTACGATCATTTCCCTAAAGGTGATAATTTTTTTAGAATGAGAAATACTTACTTGATTTCAGTGTAATATCATCATTGGTCATCCCATAAACAATTTCCAATTCATCTCTTATTTAAAGAAATGAAGTTGAATTTTTCATTCTTGAAGTTTTAGAAGATCATGTGATAAAATGATGGTTCATTCCATCTGTCTCAAAAAAATGTTTACAAATAGTTATCGAATATACATAAGTCCATCTATGGTGAGATTAAGCATATACGATTCCAAAAATGGATATATATTTCAACTATCAAACTTCTTTACAAAATAAAAATAATTTCCACTAACCAGGGACTTCTTGTAGGCTAATGTTCGGCGATAAAGGCCTACCACACTTCAGTTGTGGGTTCGATTCCCGCATCCTTGTCCAAAATGATGGGTTGTTGCTCATCCTACAGTTGTCCTTTTTCTAAAACAATACTTTTATATCATTTTAGAAATAATATCAAAAAGTTCTCGCCTTAAAAAATACTATTTGATGTCTAACATAATCCATTCCAATCTATAGGATTATCCAAAATACTTATGTCCAATCTCATAGTATAATGAAAAATATTATTTGAGAGAAAATCTACCAAGCATGTGAATACCATCATTTATCCCCTATAAATCATAAGATATATCTTGTTGGTCACATTACTAACATCTGAATACCTTAATCATGTATTCTTGAAATACTAATTACCATAGACCCTTAATGAAAATATGAATTTGTTCAAAAGTTGATTATTTCCAAATATAAAAATCCCAAATTTTCTATATACTAAAACCATGATGTCACTTTGTCCTTATATCGGTCATGTGATCATTAATACTATCAAACATATTATTTTATTTTTATCACATCATCATGCGCATATAATATTCTTTCCAAAAATATTTCAATCACTTTTCATGTTTACCAGTACCATATTCTTATGGAAAACCAAAATGGACTGATACACCGATATTTTAATATACCATAAAATTACCTCAACAACATTATTCTGGAATTCCAGTAAATAATCCCTTAAATGCATCCTCTTCAATGATTGTCATGTAATAGGTCCTTCATCGATTTAAAAGTAACCTCTTAGGTCAGAGCATTGAGTTGGGTAATGCCAATGTTCTCCACAAAAAAGACATTAAACCCCTTAAATGTCTGGTCACTCTATGACCCTTTTCCCCACACTGATAACATCTTCCCCTCCATTTGAGGTATTCCTCAAGGTTCTTCTTCCCATCTTTTTGATATCACTAGTGTAGAAAATGTTTTTTACGTCACCATTTTATAGGTCAATTATATATAATGAACATGAAAATCTGTGATATGTGATTTTTTACATTGGTTATATTATAACTAATTTAAAAAATAATGAGAGTAATTTTTTTACGTCGGTTATTTTAACAACCGACGTAAAAAATGAGGCATCTAACAAATTTTTTACGTCATTAAGAAAATAATCGATGTAAAAATGGCGGCATTTGAGGCCATTTTGACATCGGTTATTTGATGACCGACGTAAAAATTCACCACACGACATTTTTTACGTCGGTTATAAAATAACCGACGTAAAAAGTATGGTTTCTGATTTGTTTTTTACGTTGGTTATAGAATAACCGACGTATAAAACCAACACGTGGACTTTTTTATGTCTTTTATAAAATAACTGACGTAAAAAATGCGGTATATGATACATTTATAATATTGGTTATTATAATAACCAACATTATAAATGTAATAGAACATTTTTTATAATGTCGGTTATTAAGAATCGATGTTATAAAACATTTAAAAAATTTATCACGCCCCACATATTTTCATTTCTGATTTTTCGATCGATAGACCTGCATCTCGTCTCTCTCGAACGGAAAACCTAGAATCGACTCTTCGATCTCATTTTGTTAAACTCATTTTCCATCATCATTTAACATATTTACTCTCCTCGGAGCTATCATCTCCACTTGCAACACTAACGTAAGCCTCCCACGACTTTATTTCGTTTTTTTTTTCGGATAGTCCATCTTTACGTTTTGCAATTTTTTTTGTTTAAACTAGGTAAGATTCTTCAATTTCAAACCCTATTACTTTGTTTTGTCATCATCAACTTATATATTACCACTAGATCTATTAGATCGACTCGCAATATTCAAGTTACCCTCACCTACTTCTATTTCCTTTGTTTTTGTTTCGTGAATGCCCTACACTTATGGTAATATTTGTTGTCATTGACAATTAATGATCTTATTCTCCTATATTACTATAATTCATATCTAAACCATTTTGATACACCCATTCCTTGTACCAGTGTGATTTATTTTATAATTATATATGATTTTTCATGGTGGAATGTTTTTTTAGATCATTCGTTGTTTCTATTTTTGGTATCACTTTTTGTTGTTCCATTAACTATTTACGTCACTTATTTTCGTGGACTTTTATAAGTGTTCATATGCTATTAAAACCCGATTAATTAAACAATAGACCATTTTATACTAGTAGGAGATACTTTTCATGGTTCTCATAATGAATAATGGAATGATACCAAAACAAGTAGCTTGGGGATAAAATACCTAGATATGTCAAAACTAGTAGCTTGAGGTTAAAATCCCATGGCTTTAGGGGGCTGTTCAGAGGGTTAGGGGGTGTCCAGGGGATTGGGGGTTGTCCAGAGGGTTGGGGACTATCCAGGGTGTCAATGGAGGTTGGGGAGGGGGGGGGGGATGTCCAATGGTGTGTGTGTGTGTGGGTGGGGGGGTCCAAGGGGGTGAGGGTGTCAAAGGGGGTAGGGGGATGTCCAAGGGGGTTGGTGTGGGGGGGGGGGGGGGGGCTGTCCAGAGTGTTGGGGGTTGTCCAGGGGGTGTCCAAGGGGGTAGGGGGTGGGGTGGTGTCCAGTAGGGGTGGGTGGTGTCCAAGGGGGTGGGGGTTCTGTCTAGAGGGGTGGGGGGCTGTCCAGGGGTGGGGGCTGTCTAGAGGGGTGGGGGATATCCAAGGCGGTGGTGGTGTCCAGGGGGTGTCCAAGGGGGATGGGTTGGTGTCTATAGGGTTCATGGGGTTTTCTAGAGGTTTGGGGGGGTGTCCAGGGTGTCCATGGAGGTGGGGTGGGGGGGGGGGGGCAGTCCAGGGGTGTGTGTGTTGGGAGAGTCCAAGGGGGTGGGGTATCCAAATGGATGGGGGGGGGGGCTGTCCAAGGGGGTTGGGGCCTTTCCATAGGGTGTGGTGGTTTTCCGGGGGTGGGGGGGTGGGGGATGTCCATAGGGTTGGTGGGTGTCCAGGGGGGTGTCTATGGGGGTAAAAGATGGGTGGTGGTGTCTAGGAGGGGTGGGGGTGTCCAGGAGGAGTGGGGGCCAGGGGGGGTGTCCAGGGGGTGGGGGTGGTTTCTGTAGGGGTGGTGGGATATCCAAGGGTGTGGTGGTGTCCAGGAGGTGACCAAGGGGGTGGTGGGTGGTATCCAGGGGGTGGGGGCTATCCAAGGGGGTGGTGGTGTCCAGGGGGTGTCCAAGGGTGTGGGGAGTGGTGTCCAGGGGGTGGGGGGTGTCCAAGGTTGTGGTGGTGTCCAAAGGGTGGGGGGGCATTCCAAGGGTTTGGTGGTGTCCAGGGGGTGTACAAGGGGGTGGGGGATAAGTTTCAGTTGAGATTGAAAATTGCATCATCGTTTGTGAGATTATGACATGATGATTGTATTGTTTCATGGATATTAGTGTTAAAATATGATTCTATTTGGTTATAAATATTATGATCAGTCATTGACAACGAAAAAATTATGGGTTATGGGGGAGACCATGTCATGGTTTTCAAATATGTGTAGTTATCCTGACCCCATTTTTCCGTGATGATTGGCTTTACATTTTGATTTTATCCATCTGAGTTTCTATTTTAAATTTTATTTGATTCATAGGTTAACTCCATTTTCTAAAAAACATTATCTACCATTGGAGGCCCCATGGTTTTCTTTTGTTCCATGGAATTTAAAATTGTTATATCTAACTATATTTTCTTTTTAAAATCATATTCAAGCATATTTTTTTAAATACGCATAGATTTGTTTTATATTTCAAAAAAAAAATTACATTCAAATTATGATTTTTTTCATATAAACATATTTTTTTTGTTTTCTTAAAAAGATATATAATGTTGATATTTGTTATAGGTAATAATGTGTTTAAGTTGGATTACAGCACATCAAATGAGCAATGAATATGAGGAAGGTGTTGATGCATTTTTTGAATTTGCTAAACGAAATGTTCCAAGTAGTGACATTTTTTTCTGTCCATGACTGAAATGTTTGAATATGAAGAAGATGAAAAGTAGAGAGATAAAAGATCATATGATTTGTCATGGTTTTAATCCGAGTTATAGACCTTGGATTTGGCATGGTGAAACTGGACAGAATGTCATTGATGATGATGATTTTCAAGATGGAAACTCCGATGGAATTGAAGAAATGATTCACGATATTGAGGCAGAACAAATTGAGATTGAACCGACAGTTGCACGTCTATATGGTGATGCTTAAAAACAATTATATCTTGCTTATACAGATTTTATTGTTTTGTCGGCGGTATTAAGAATGATTAACCTCAAGGAGAAATATGGATGGAGTGAAAAATGTTTTACAGAGCTACTACAATTGATGAAAGACATTCTTCCAAAAGATAACGATCTTCCAGATTCACATTATAAGGACACGAAAATATTATGCCCGATTGGATTGGGATACAAGAAAATACATGTATGTTCGAATGAATGTATGATATATAGGAAGGAATATAAATTTCTGTCAGAGTGTTCTAAATGTGGGACATCACGGTATAAGGTGAAAGAAAAATCACAGGCAGATGTAGAGATTACAAAGATCCCATCAATTTTATTTTGGTATATTCCTATAATTCATCATTTCAAATGTTTATTTGCTAATTCACATGATGGAAAAAGGTTAATATTGAATGTTGATGAGCGGTTATGTGAAGTAAAAATACATCTTCCAGCCGATTGTCCACAATGGAAGAAAATTGATGAGCTGTATTCTACAATTGGAAATTAAATTAGAAATCCTAGACTAGGGTTGTGCATAAATGGAATGAATCCATACCAAAACCTCATTACCACACATAGTTCATGACCTATTTTATTGGTAATTTACAACCTTTCTCTGGAAGATCATTTTAAGTGAAAATATGTCATGTTGGGTATAATGATCTCTGGTCCAAAGTATCCCGGCAATGATATTGATGTTTACTTGTCACCGTCGATTGATGATTTGAAACCTTTATGGGTAGATGGTATTAGGGTGTATGATTATTATAAAATGGAATATTTTCAACTACATGCAGTGCTTTTGTTCACTATAAATGACTTCTCAGAATATCGAAATTTGTCTGCATACAGTGTTAAAGGGCATAAAGCATGTCTTATTTGCGAACAACAAACGTCATATTTTCAATTCCATCATGGGAGGAAAACAATGTACATGGTTCATCGAATGTTTTTTCCTATGGATCACTTTATTGAAGACTAAAAAAGGCATTCAATGGATCACAAGAATTTGATATTGCTCTAAAACATTTATCCCCTGATCTGTATTTTGAGAGGGTGAAAAACCATGATGTTACATTGGGAAGGACATATAAATCTGGTAATGATAGACATATTTGGAAGAAAAGGTAAATATTTTTTTGAGCTACCATATTGGAGATATCATGATGTTAAATATAATATTGATGTCAGGCACGTGGAGAAGAATATATATGATTGTTTTATTGGACCATTGTTAGATATTAAAGTAATGATAAAATATGGGTTGAATGAAAGATTAAACTTACTATCAATGGGAATACGTTTGGAGTTAGCTCCCACTTCTAATGGAAGATGAACATTTATTCCCCCATCTTGTCATAAATTATCAAAGAGGGTGATAATTAGCTTTTTTCAGTGTTTTAATGATATCAAAGTGCCTCATGTTTATTCATTAAATGTAGAAAATTTTGTCTCATTTAAGGACTTGATGTTGATAGGTATGAAATCCCATGATTTTCACATCATGATGCAACAACTTCTACTAGTTGAATTGTGTGGAATATTTCCCATACGTGTCAAAATGACTATAATGAAGTTGTGTTATTTTTTCAATTCAATTTGTAATAAGGCCATTGATGTGAATTGTTTTAACATTTTGGAAAAGGATGCAATTTTTATAATTTGTGAATTGGAAATGTATTTTCCTCCATCTTTTTTGATATAATGGTGCATTTAATGATTCATCTGGTTCAAGAAATAAAGCTTTGTTGACCTGTATATCTTCGTTGGATGCATCCTTTTGAAAGGTATATGAAAATATTGAAGGGGTATGTTAGGAATCCATATCGACCTAAAGCCTTCATTATTGAAAAGTATATTTTTGAGGAGGTTATAGTGTTTCGTACGAGCTAATTGGTTGTGGCGCAGCACATGGGTTTGCGTCCATCTCACCATGTTTGAGTTAATAAAAAGGGAAAGGGGATTCATGGCTTGAAATTCAAATCGTTGTCAGCTAAACATATGAAGAAGTTATAATCAAACATCTTGGATAACATAGATGATGCTCAACCATATATCACAGTGCATATTAATGAGTTGAAACAATGTCATCCAATGAAGAAAGAAATGTGGATTTTGAATGAGCACAACAAAACAATTTTTTCATGGTTAAAAAGACCTTGCTTGGTAGATCAGATGTATCAGAGACATTAAAATGGATAGTGGGTGGTCCATGTTTAAATGTGATAACATGGCCCGGTTATGACATTAATCGCTATACATTTCATACGAAAGCACAGGACAACAGAAGTGCTCTTCATAATAGTTGTGTATTGGTGTTTTCAGAATTAATGCATTTTTCTAGTGTTATGGACAAAAAACCAATTTTTTCATCAAGTGCATATAATGGAGTGATTGAAGACATATGGGAGGTTGATTACATTAAAATTGAAGTTCATGTTTTTAACTGTAAATGGTTTATCAGTAACAACAGTATCATACATGATGAATTTGGAATGACACTTGTTAATATGAATAGATTGGAAGACAAAGCAGATTATTTTATAATGGAAACACATGAAAAAAAATTTCAATGTAGTAGATCAATCAGATATGCAGTGGGCTGTTTTTTTTAAAA
The DNA here is from genome assembly GCA_963277665.1 of Viscum album. Taxonomy (NCBI): domain Eukaryota; kingdom Viridiplantae; phylum Streptophyta; class Magnoliopsida; order Santalales; family Viscaceae; genus Viscum; species Viscum album. Next base: position 626,063,240 of record OY728133.1, read on the forward strand.
GGGAAAAAAAATATCTTGGTGAGTATGAACTTGATGAAGATGCTGATTTATGTGAGATCCCTACTTCCATGGAACGATTAATAGAACATAATGATGAGCATGTTGAAGGCAAGGTTTGTGCCTTAAGGAACAATCACGATGAAGGAATTTGGGAAAACAATCCATTTGTACATTCCTAAAATTATAGGTGACAATTATTGATGTCTTGTTTACAAGTATTTTTTTCATAAAATGTTAGATATTGTAAGTTTTTTCTTTATTAAAACATGTATTTAAACAAAATAAGTATTTGTTTTTGTTTTTTTTTCTGTTTGTTTAGTTTACTTTATCAAGTATACCATTACATGAATTATATATCTGTTATTTTTGTTCAGTGACAATTACATTACCATGTTTATCAGGTTTACTTGGTTTACCCTATTTACTATGATTACCATCTTGACCATCTTGACCATCTTTACCATTGTTTAATATTCTTACCATATTAACAATGTTAACTATTACGCAACTTAGTAATATTTTTTATTTTCTGATTATAGTAGTATTAAATTTTTTGAATTTGTATATTTTTGAACTAATGTTTGTTATTTAGATTTGAAGGATAATGACAGATCAATTATATGATCAACCACATTATTTTGGAGATGAGAATATTGGTCATAACTATGGGGAGGAAAATTCACATGATCCTCCTGATGTTCCCCAATATTCTTCATGTTCTCTTATTACAACAAAGAGTTCAAGAGTTGGTAAACGTGGGTGCACGCGTTTACGAAAATTATCACTTTCCTGTACATAGGATCAGAGGTTACCTGTTGATTTTGATGAGGATGATATTCGAAGAGGTCCAAATGAAAAATATTGTAAGAGTTTTGTATCAACTCAGGGTAAGAGAAAAGTAAGCATTTTGTATGATGACTGGAGAAGTGTGGATAACGTGACAATATCTCAGTTGTGGGAGACAATTTTGGTAAGATTGTTTTCTATTGTTTCCCTATTCTTTAAATGTTTCTATTATATATAATACATTTAACCTCTTTATTAACAGATTCCATTTAATATTCCAGACACTATAGGAGTCAGAATGAAATTCTTATCGATGGTTGTCAGGAGATGGAGGGATTTAAAATCAACCCTCTCATCTGATTTCATTTTTGGTAATAGGATTCATGAAAATCCATGTTGTATATATCCTTTTATAGATTAAGACACATGGAGACAGTTTATTGAAAGTAGAATAAAAGAGTCATTTTTGGTAAGGGAAATGTAAACTTTTATATGCTTTCTTATATAAATGATCTTATTAATGATTTGTTAATGATTTCTTATTCTTAATTTACATTAAACAAGGAAAGCTCATCAAGAGATCCAATCTAAAAATTTATACCCTCGTAGTTTATCTCTGGGAGGGTATGCATTTTTGGAAGAACAAATGATGGAGGAAAAAATAAAAAAACTAACAGCTGAGTCTTCAAGCTATGGAGAGGTGGCCCCTCCATCCCCTCTATCTTGACATGAAAAATGGAAGAGAACTCATATGGGAAAAGGGGAAATATGTTTCGAAAGAATCAAGAATCTTAGCTGAGAGGATTATAATATATCTATTTTATTTATTTATGTTAACTATTTTCTTCATATAATTTCAATCATTACAAAAATGTTCAATTAATTAATACAGGACTCTCTTGAGGAGCAGAGTTCACAAGGGGTATTTATAGGTGTTGGGAGGCAAGATATTTTATCTACAACATTGGGAAAGTCCGAACATCCTGGTCGTGTATGATTATATTCAACAGGTGTATCAGTAAGAAAAGTGTTTCCACGTTCTTCAACTTCTAACATTGAGGGATTTTATAAAAAAATAGAATCCTTGGATGCAGATGTTTATAATATTAATGCAACGATGGAGGAAAATATTAGAGCATCGGTACAATCTATGTTTACAGATATGCATTGAAAATTTTAGACTGAAACTCCCACTCCTCTACCTTCCCCAATAGACCCCATCATTTATCCTCCACCTCCGCCAGTAGCGCACACTTCCCCACCTCAGCCTGCAGACCCCATTTTTTATCCTACTCCTCCACCACAACTTCCTACTTATTGCGAGTTGTGTGTTGATGATCCTTAACATCATATAGTAACATATGGGTTAGTATATTGTATAGGAGATACAGTTCATCATCAACAGTTAGAGGTAGAGAATTAGAGGGTCATTGTAAATGCTATTATAGATAGATCAGCTTGAGTACCATTACCTAGTGATGAGGTGACGACAGTTGGACATAGTATCATCAATTTTTTAATTTGGCCATCCAGACTTCTTCGACTCATTACCATAGAGTTATGTATGTTATATCTTTTATTTTATTTTTTATTAAAGTTTTTTTATCATTTTAAAACTAATATAATTTTCTATTTATTTTTACAGGAATACTTAAAAGGTAAATAAATACTGTATAGACCACAACAAAGACAAATGGCTATGACATTAGATACAAATTCTAGTAGTCTTGACAGATTGTCAAGATATTCAAATATGTTGGTAGGTCATTATGAGTTTCCAATGGAAGCTCATGTTTGTGGATGTGAAATAACATTGGGGATTTTGAAAATTGATATCATGGAGCTTGTTACTAGAGATAAGTTGGGAATCAATGTGGTGCAAATTTTTTCCATGTAAGTCTTAACACCTTTTCCTTGCATTAGATTTATTAAAAATTTATACTTCTGACTGTTTTGTATTAGGTATCTTTATAAAATTTGTGAGAAGAATGAGAAGACATATGTAAATGGATTCATGGACCCGAAATTGATTTCCCCTGAAGCATGTGCATTGGATGAGGAACAAAAAATGGTTTATATTGCTAAAACGCTTGAACAGAAAATAGTCACCCAATGTTGGATGATGCCTTTTTCTGAGAGGTACGAAACATATCTCTCTCAAAGTGTTCATTATCTTTTTACATAAAAAACCACTAACCTTAAATTACCTTTTATTAGTGATAATTGGATGTTATGGGTTTTTCCCCAAGGGAGAAAACACTTTATTGGATATGCTCTGTCCATGGTGATGTGTGATTTTTTTTAAGAAAATGTTGGAAAAGTAAGTTTCAATTTATCAATAGTTTTATATATTATAATGAATTTTAAAATTAACCCATTCGTATTATTTTCTAACAGGGGTTGGGTCTACTTTAGAAAAAACACAATGAAAATGAGTGTGATGATCTAATATGTAAATGTAAAGGAAAATATCCAATTATAATTTTTACTTTTTGATTTATTACATAAAAATAATATATTTAAATTACACTAATTCAAAAATAATTGTAATGAAGAATAATGTGTCATCGAATTCAGATATTATATGTTAAGATTTATGTCTAAAATAATAACAACTAGGATAGTTGTGAGCTTTGACCTGGTAAGATTTCCTTTTAAACTTTAACATTATATTTCAGTTTGATTTATTCTTTATACACGTTAACTACTTTCCTTTTAATTTGTAGCTATTTGATGACCCTCAACCCTATACTACTCAAGACATCAAACACTTACAAGTGGAATTGTCAAATTATTTTACAGGTATGATTTAATTTTAGTTGTTTGTAGTGTAAAATGTAATTTTGAATATCGCCATTGTAATTGGGTATTTAGTAGTCGTTTAGGTTGGATTTAGTTTTTTTTGAAGTTGAAATTTTACATTTTGAATGTTATATATGTGAATGTTTAATTTTTCTCAACTTCTTGTTTTGGTCTACTTATGATGGTTTTTCTGGTATGGATTCTGGTCTGGGAGGGAGGGATTCCAAGGGTAGGGGGGAGGGGGTGTTCAGTTGGGTGGGGTGTCCAAGGGTGTGGGAGGGATGTCCAGTGGGGGGGGGGGGGGTGTTCTGGGTGTCCCTGAAAGTGGGGGGGGGGGGGTAGTCCAGGGGGTGGGAGCATTTCCAGTAGAGTGGAAGGGTTGTCCAGGGGAGTGGGAGGCTATCCAGGGGGTTTCCAAGGGTGTGGTGGTGTCCTATTGGGTGAGGGGGGTTTCTAAGAGTGTGGGAGGGATGTTCAGTGGGGGGGGGGCTATCAAGTTGGGTGGGGGTGGGGGTCCAGGGTGTCCATGGGGATGAGGGGAGTGGGCAGTCCAGGGGGGTGGGAGAGGAGGCCCTTCTATCCCTCGAGGGATGAACGCCGCTGGAATGTATTTATCACTCCAACATTGGAAACATTTTGAGAGCTCATACTTCGCATGTGGGAGTGATGCGTACATTCATGTGGCATTACCCCCGTGGTGGTGTCCAAGAGGGTGTCCAGGATGGTTGGGGGTGTCCAGGGGGTGTCCATGAGGGTGGTGGGGCAGTCCCGAGGGTGGGGGAGCAGTCTAGGGCTGTGGGGGTGTCTAGGGGGTGTCTAGGAGGGTGGGGGGATGTCCTGGGGGTGGGGGATGTCCAGGGGAGTGTGGGGGGGGGGGGTGTCTAGGAGGGTGGGGGTTGTATAGAGGTGTGGGGGGGCTGCCAGGGGTGGGGGGCAGTCCAGGGGTGTGGGGGGGGGGGGTGTCCAAAAGGGTGGGGGGGGGGGGGGGGAACTCCCGGGGGTGGGGGCAGTCCAGGGGTGTCTGTGTGTGGGGGGGTCTAAGAGGGTTGGGGGGGGTTGTCTAGGGTTTTGGGGGGCTGTCCAGGGGGTTGGGGGAAGTCTAGGGGTGGGGGTGTCCAGGTGGGGGGGGGGGGGGGGGGGTTGTCGAGGGGTGTTGGGGGATGTACGGGGGGTGGGGGAAGTCCAGGGGAGTGGGGGGTGGCTAGGGGTGTGGTGGGGGCTGTCCATTGGGATGAGGGGGTTCTAGTCTATTTTTGGAAACTTTTTGGTCTGTTTTAGGGGTGTGGGAGGGAGGTCCGGGGGTGTGGGAGTGCTGCCTATGGGTAGGGGTATAGAGAAGGGTGGGGGTGTACAGGCGCGGTGGTGATGTCCAGGGGTGTGGGGGGTTTCCAGGGGTGTGTTGGGGGTAGTCCAGTGGGGTTAGGGGGTTCTGGTCTGTTTTTGGTAACTTGTTGATCTGTTTCAGGGGTGTGGGAGGGTTGTCCAGGGGTATGGGAGTGCTGTCCAGGGGGTGGGGTAAGTAGGAGGATGTGTGGGGGGGGGGGGGGGTTGTCCTGGGGTGTGGGGGTTTGTACAGTGGGTTGTGGGGATACTCAGGGGTGTGGGGGGTTGTCCAGGGGGTTGGGGTAGTCCAGGTGTGTGGGGGGTGTCCAGGGGTGTTGTGGTGGCTATCCAATAAGGTGATGGGGCCGTGCAGGGGGTGGTGTGGAAGCCTATGAGGTTGGGGGTGTTGTCCATGGGGTTTGGGGGCTGTCCAAGGGGTGGAGGTATTCCAGGGGTGTTGGGGGTGTCTTGGGGTGTGGGGGCTGTCTTGGGGGTGGCTGGGAAGTCCAGGGGTGGGGGTGGGGTGTCCAGGAGGGTGGGGGTTGTCCCGGGGTGTTGGGGGAGGTCTGGGTGGGGGGGGGGGATTATAGGGGTGTGGGGGTGTCAAGGGGTTTGGTCGGGGTTGTCCAGTGGGGTGAGGGGGTTCTGGACTATTTTTAGTAACTTTTTGGTATGTTTCAGGGGTGTTTGAGGGATTTCCAGGGGTGAGGAAGTGATTTACAGGGGGTGGGGTATACAGGAGGGAGGGGTTATGTCTAGGGGGTGGTGGTGATGTGTAGGGGTGTGGGGGGGTGTCCAGGGGTGTGGTGGGGGAAGTCCAATGGGACGAGGGGGTTATGGTCTATTTTTGGTAACTTTTTGGTCTTCTTCCAGGGGTGTGGGAGTGCTTTCCAGGGGGGGTTTACATGAGGGTGGGGGTGTCCAGGGGTTATGGGGATATCTAGGGGTGGTGGGGATGTATAGGGGTGTTTTGGGCTGTCCAGGGGGTCGGGGGGAAGTCCAGGGGTGTGGGGGGTGTCGAGGGGTGTGGTGGGTCTGTCCAGTGGGGTAAGGGGGGCTATCCAGGGGGTGGTGGGGGCTGTCTAGTGGGGTATGTTTTAAATTTTATCAATTTCAATGCTTAATTTTTCATTGGTTCTTGTTCTGGTCTACTTTTTTTAGAACGAATTCTTTGTTTGGATTCTGGTTGTTTCTGGGGAGAGCAGAGTACTGCTTTCTATTTTAAAATAAAAATTGGTCTTCCATGTAGGTTATTTTATAACTGACGTGATAAAGGAATGGGGAAGGATTTATCACATCGTTTATTTGAATAACTGACATGATAAACACCTATGGAATGGTTTATTGTATCAGTTATTTAATAACTAACGTGATAAACACCCCCCACACTTGTTTATCAGGTTGGTTATTAAATAACCGACATGATAAACACCCCCCGGACTGGTTTATCACGTCGGTTATTAAATAACTGACATGATAAACCCTCCCACTGGGGTTTTGACATCAGTTATTTAATAACCGACATGATAAAAGCCGCGATGTTATGTTTTTTACGTCGGGTTTTAAATAACCGATTTAAAAACAATATTTATAACATCATCCGTATTAACTTCGACTAAAATCCAACGTAAAAAATGAAAAATAACCAATGTAAAAAATGTTTTTTCCACTAGTGTATATAGAAAGATTCATCTTCCTTCCTCTATGTTCCTCTCAATGAGAACATGCATAAAATTCCATCTTCCACTTATTTTAATACTTAGGAATACAACTAATGGTCACCTTGTTAATCATATATCACGATTAATGATTCGGAATAATCACAATATCTTTCTCTCAAGGAATTATGCAATTTCGCAGCCTACAGTCACCAATTTTTTCATCACATTCAATTTTAAACAAATTTTTTCTAGTTCCCTCTTTTAACTAAAACTAGAAACTATTATGTAATTAACAGTTATAATAATGAGGAACCACGTAATCATTAAAATTCACTTATAGGTTGTATAACTTTTGACACCTTCTTTAATCAATGAATACTTAGGTTCAATCTAGTTATTCATGATCATTAACATAATTCTAGGACTATATCCTATACTTATACTTATCCTTAATAACATCTCTAGATATTTCATAGAAATATCTCTAGGGATATCACTAATTTTTTTTCAAATCCAACTTTTCAAACGTTGATTACACCATTACTCTGATACCAACTGTAGAGACCCATGCTTGGCATACATGGACATTACATTACTTTTTTAGAATACTTAATACATGAAAAAAACACCCAAGGAACATAATAGTTTAGTGTCTTTGGAAACTCAGAACATAATCTTCTAATCATTGTGAAAGATCTTCAACATCTCCCATACAGATCATCCACTTTTGATTTCATACCTAAATCCATTCTTTATATCCAAGGGAAAATAAAACATAAAAAGAGTGATCTTGAATGCTCAATAATAGTAAGCATGGATAAAATAAAAAACCCATATACATTTGATCTTAAAAACATGAACACAATGTTTAAACATCAAAATCTTGAGTTGTGAAATAAATCATGGTAGTATATAAGGTAAAAATCATAAAGAAATATCAATAACGATAAAATAATGTGGTAATAAAACATCTAATTGTGGAAAACCATTATGCACATCATATTATTTCCATAGTATCCAAGGAATTTCTTCCAAAACCATCATAGTGGACAAAGTCCATTACTGAACCGGGTTTACTTGGCGTTCTAGCCCTGTATTACTGAACCAGATTTTACATTCCATTCTAGACATGTCTATATCATGAGATATAAATCTTTACCCAATGCATTAGAGGGAGATATAGGTCCCACCCATATCATATTGAAATCATTCTTACGTGTGCAACAAAACAATCATAAATCATCCATCATAACCCAATGAATAAAATGGGTTTCATAAACATCATCCCATTATAACATAATCCATATAAAACAAGGGGATATAATTTAATATTAAAAAAATCAAACCATGTAAATAATAGAGACATTATACATGAAATATAAACATACTAAATAATTTCATCTTAGATGGAAAATAGTTTTGATAAAACATGTGAAATGAATTCATGAGGAAAATATCCTTTCTTCGTCAAAATCATTTTCATTTTATAGAATGCCCAGAAATTATAAAAGAAAAGGATTTTTGTTGAAAATAATCATGAAATATTTTAGTGGAAGCTACATGAAAATAAGACATTATGAAACCGTAAAAATCTGTTCATGCCATATACGTTAAAAAAAATTCTCTTTGTACTTTTTCTGGAAAAGTCAAAAAGTACTTCATATGGTAAACAAAAGAATGATTCCTTCCATACCTTGTGGTCAAAGTCAAAAAAGGGTAAAAATGGATTTTAAAATACATGGATTAATTTTAAACATTTTATGAAATTTTTTTGAGAAAACATGGACATGGATGATAAGCATAACCTCAGTAAATTCTTTGGAATAAATAATCTCAGATTATAATGAGATTGGAATAATTATCCCTTACCTTATATCCAATTTCATCTGTATGTTTCCGAAACTCCTGTATAGTGGGTTTAAAAATATTATTAACTAGTAAAAAACCATAATAATATTTATGATATCATATATGATCCACTTATTACTTTATATTACCCGTTATTTTGTCAATTCCAAGATAAAGCAGCATTTTGGTTAAAATCGATTCATTTATCATACGTCTTTTTTCTGGTAATATTTCATATGATTAATTAGGTCATGATTACTTACTTATATAATGTAAAACATTATTTATATATAATATATTGTCAGAATATATAAATTTAATAGATTGATAAATGGAATTAAATACAATGTTCATGTAGATGGTAGGTCGTACGTACGCATGGATGGTGTTTTCGTTTCCTTATTAAATTGAATGAAAGAAAATGACATATATATATATACATAAATACAGTAGCATAATTATTTCATATATTTAATTATTACTTATTATAAATAATTTATAATCATTCTTGAATGGTTAACATGGATAATGAATCTCATCGCATCATGGAAACCGTAATTCGTACGTACGCACGAGAGATGATATCGTTCCCGTAATTATTGAATCGAATTTGAGTGGATGATATAATATATCAGAATTATTATTATGTTATAACAATAATATATAGTTATTATTTCCACCATTATACACATCCATGTAAGGTGGAAGTGGAAAAACAGATTACACCACGGCGTGGAGACGGTATTCCGTACATACGCACGCGCAATGATTTCATTTTTCGTAGGATAGTTAGAAGGTGAAATAGGGTTGTTTCATATTTATAATAACTTATCAGTATATTAGTTATTCTAATGTTATTACTTTATAAATAAACAACTAAATAATATGAAATATAAGAAAAGATAAACTTGAACGAATCGGTAGAAGATATTACCTCTTCTTCAACACACCTTTTCTGAACTTCCTCTTAAAAGACTAGAGTTGGTCTTTTGAGAAGACTAGAATCACTAAACATTTACTAGGGATGTTGATAAGATTAATTGGCAGGGTTTTTATGAGCTTGAAGGCTCCAAATGGAGTGAGGAATAGAGGGATGAGGTGCCCTTTTATAAGAGAAGAGAGGGGAACTTTCAGAAACCTCAAAAATATTAATTTATAATAATCTAAAACCACACATAAAAACTTTCAAAATGACTAAAATAAGATTATGAGATGAGATATTGTTGTAATATAATCATCAAATAAAATTTATACATTTTTGGAAATTATTTTAAACCCTATCAATTTTATTTATCTTTATTTAATCTATCTAATCTTATTTGTGGTAATAATTTTCAAAATTTTATATTTCTATAAATAATTACTTATGTGTTGTGAATTTTCCATAATTGTATAAATTATGCCATTTTTTACCATAAAAAATTTAATTTATAATTTTTAAACATCTTTTTGGTTTTTTAACAATTTAATAATATGTTATTTTTATAAAATATCAATAGTGTCAATTTTGACAATATTCAATTATTTGAATTTAAATAAAATTCACAAGGAATATATATTTGAAAAAAAATATTTATTATATTCCTAAAATGTCATATTCATTTAAATAATTAATGGAGAACATTAATTTGTTCATATAATATTTATTTTTATGTTTTTAAAACCATTTATTTGATATTTCTCTTAATAAATTAATTATTACATCATTTATGTATATTTATTTAATACCCTTATTTTTGAATAAAAATAAAAAATAAAATACTATGATAAAGAAAAATCCAATATCATTCATAATAATACTGTTACTCAAATTTATCATCTTAAAATCACAACATTTAAATTTTAATATTTATTCAATTATGAAGGTGAGAACTTTGAAGTCCTTTAAAATAAAATAATATATGTGTCAAAAGCACATTTATAAGGATACAAATTGTCCACAATTATACAATTGGATGATTATGGTTTATAAATACAGGAAAAATAAGTTTTGGTCAGGTTTTTGGGCCCTTTATGGGTATTATTATTTGAATAAAATCTATATTATTGATTTTTCACTAAACAAATAATTTCTGCATCATTAATGTATAAGCTATTTAGGTAATTAAATGTTTCTTATAAATTAAAAATAAAATACCATAACCATGAAAAATATTAGATTTCAAATGCGTGTTTATAATCTAATTTATATTATGTAGAACCATATATTAAAAAGACATTAATTATTAACGTTTTAGTGAGACAAATTTCACTTTCTTTAAATAAAATAAATTGAAGGTATTAATCACATCCAAGTGGGTTCAAAAAGACACCATTTATACCAAAGTATATTTTAGTATGAAATATAACCATCCAATTTTAGTAATAAAAGTGTTAGGATAATTTTATAACATTATATTTACCCTTAATTTCTTGATTTACCTTTAACTATGGTAAATAAAATTTATCGTAGGTACTATTCGAAATGCCTAAAAATAAAAAGTAGCTTATTAACATAATTTGGACCAACGGATTCCAAATATGGAATCATTTTTTTCAAATTCAATACAATGAAGTGGTTGTATTTAATTTAAAATTAATCACGCGGTTGAGAAAACATATTTTAAAAGTTAAAACATTGAAAAAGATTGAAATGTTTTTACCTATAAATTTAGTGTAAAATTAATGATAATGACTTACATTATATTAAATGTTTAAAATATATTCTATTTATACCTTAAAACTATTAAATATTATAATCTAACCATATATATTATCTTGATGAAAAATGATGTTTTAATGAAAATTTAGTGTATTTTTACTATTCATCCAAATACGAAAGTTAACAGAAAAATATTTAAAAATTATCTAAAGTAAATAATTATATAATTATTGCAATGAATAATTTAATTTTTTCTAATTGAACATATAAACATGTCAAAAACAATATTTAATGTGGTTGCGCCATCAAAAGGCAACAAAACAACATTTTTTTTTGCAAAATATGTATTTTACCAAAATAATTTATTTTGTTTTCATACCATGTTATAGAGAACGATTAAGATAAATTATAATGTTATAAAATTCAAAATTCCGTTAATAATATTCAAAACAATTAATTCATAAGAACAATATATCGTTGTTTAGTGAAACTCGGTATTGCGTACAACACACGCTATTGAGGAAGGTCACTCTTGCATGCAACACAATCCAAGAATAGTGATTGCGTATGCTGCAATAAAATACGGTTTTGCATATAGAACAAGATAATATTGTTTTAGTGTATAAAACAATACATCAATGAAATTAAAAATAATATTTCTCATAAAATCTTGGGGTGTTACAACGACATCTATATGCACAATGATAAATATCTTGAAATATAAACATCCTTCGTCTCAATAGATGATTTTATAAGGAATGAAATTACCCATCCTCAAAAAATGAAACCATCCCTAAGGCCTCTACCATGATAGGACTCATATCCCAAATTATTTCCTCAACACTATAATCTAGTGGCTTCTCTCCATCTACCTGACATTCTACAGTATGAACCCCTACCCATTAGCATATTCTGTAATTACTGGGGGCCTCTACCCATAGGAGTGGTAAAAAACACCTTATCCCTGGTTAAAAATGTGTGAAAATGACTCAAAATGGCACATTGTAAAGTAATCAATGAGAGGAATCACTAAATAAAACCTAATCCAAACTGAACTAGCAATATGTTCCACTACGACTGGGTCGCTTAAATCATATGGCCCAATCATCCAATATCATGGGTCATTCCATCAACCAGATATCCTTTCCGTGTCAATGGATGACCATTCCACCTAATATATTATCACATCATCCATGTAACCTAAACCCATGCCTTCTTGGTGATCACATCACCTCAAAAAATATTGCCTTCACTATCTTTATCTTCGGGTAGAGCCCATCATGATCAATAAGAACTCATTTGTTGCACTACAAGAATTTAATATATACAATTCATGTAAATTTAAATAAAAAATTTAATATAATGGAATTTAATGACTCAAAATTATATTATGAAAAAAAAATTAATATAAAAATCATACCCATATAAACTACCCAGGTTTATTCCTCTTTTATAGTTCAAGCATCTTTAATACTTGTGTGGGTATACCCATTGTCATTCCACATGGGTCAATATAAATAACTAGAATCAATAATTAAACATAAATTTAGAGACCCAATATTGATGTACATGGACAATAAATTACATTTGTAGAATAATTAATACATAACAAAAATAGACACCCATGGCCCGTAATAGTTTAGTGTCTTAGGAAACTCGGTACAAAATATTCTAATCATGGTGAAATATCTTCATCATATCCCATAAGGTTATTGCACTTTTTTTCTTACCTAAAACAATTATTTATATCCTGGGGAAAATTAAAAAATATATGTTGAGCTCAATAGATTAGTAAAGTTAAACATGGAGAACATAAAACAATCCATAAACATATGAATGTGAAAACATGAACATAATATTTAGACATCAAAATCATGATCAATAACATAAAACATTCCAGTACATAAGGCATAGATCACAAATAAATTAATCATTATAAAATAGCATGGGGATAAAACATGTAATTGTGGAAAACCATTAATCACATGATATGATTTCTATAGTAGACAAGGCATTTCTGCCAAGACCATCATAGTGGAAATAGTCCATTACTGAACTTGGTTTACTTGTCGTTCCATCCCTATATTACTGAACCAGATTTACTTTATGTTTTGGCCATGTCCATCTCATGCGATATAAATATTTACCCAATAAATTTGAGGGAGATATAGGTCTCAACCATCTCATAATGAAATCATTATTGTGTGTACCACAAAATAAACATAAATCATTCATCACAACTCAATGAATAAAATGGGTTTCATAAACATCATCCCATCATAAAATAATCCATATAAAACAATGGATATCATTTCATCATTAAAAAAATCAACCTTATAAATAATATGAACATTATAATTTAAATATAACCATATTAAAGAATGCATTATTAGATGGAAAATATTTTTGAATAAACACTTGAATGAATTATTAAGGAAAATATCCTTTCTTCATCCAAATAATTTTCTACTCACAAAATGCCATGAAATATTAAAAGAAAAGGATTTTTTTGAAAATAATCATGAAATTTTATAGAGGAAGATTCATTTAAATAAGTCATTATGAAACCATAAAAATCCATTCACGTCATATAAGTTAAAAAAACATTCTTCTTGTACTTTTTCCAGAAAAGTGAAAAAGTACCTCGTAAGGTAAACAAAAGAAAGATTTCATCCGTAGTACATAGTAAAAGTAAAAAAGGGGTAAATATGACATTAAAAATAAAAGAAAGAATAGTACTAACTTTATGAATATATTTTCTCTAAAACATGGAAATGGATGATAAATATAACCCCAGTAAATACTTATGTATAAACAATCTCAGATAAAATGAGATTGCAAAATTATCCCTTACACTAGGTCCGATTTCTTCTATATGTGTCTGAAACTCTTGTATAGTGGGTTTAAACATATTATTAACTTATAATAGAACTATAATAATATTTATTATATAATATATGATTCACAGATGACTTTATTTTTCATGTTCTTTTGTCAATTCCAGGTTAAAGCAGTGTTTGGGTAAAATCATTTCATTTATTGTACGTGTTTGGACTTGTTGTTCTTGATATTATTAGTTATATCCTGATTTAAATAATTATATAAAGTAAAATATTATTTATATATATTATATATTCTACATATATAAATAATAGATCGACAAATGGAATGAAATACACCGTTCATGGAGATGGTAGACCGTACGTACACATGAACGTTGTTTTCATTTCATTATTGAATAGAATGGAAGTAAGTAGATGAAATATATATATATATATCATGTAGAATTATTATTTCATATATTTCAAAATTATTTATTATATATATTCTTTATAATCATTTTTGAATTGTTAACATGGAGAATGAATCTCATCGTGTCATTGAGACGATATTCCGTACGTACGCACGACCGATGATTTCGTTCCCATAATTATTTAATGGTATTGGACTGGATTACAAAATATCTCAGAATTTGTATCATGTTATAATAATCATATATAGTTATTCTTTACATTATTATACCCATCCAGGTAAGGTGATGGTGGAAAAAAGATTACACCACGACGTGGAGACAGTATTTCGTACGTACGCACGCGCGGTGATTTCGTTTTCCATAGGATTGATAGAAAGTGAAATAGGGTTGTTTCATATTTATAATAACATATCTGTATATGAGTGATACTGATTTTATTAATTTATAATGAAAGAACAAAATAATAGGAAGAAGAAGAAGAAGTGAATTTGAAATAATCGGTAAAGGATATTATCTCTTTTCGACGCGCCTCTTCTATACCTCATCTTAGGGAACTAAAGATTGTATTTGAAGAATACCAATACATCTTGTATGTTTATATGTAAGTGTAGAAGAAAACTGAGCAGGGTTTGGCCGAGCATGAAGGCTCAAAAAGCTGCGAGGAGGAGAGGGAGGAGGTGCCCTTTTATAAGAGAGGAGAGGGGCACTTTTGGAAACCTCTAAAATATTAATTTATAATAAACTAAACCCCCACCTAAAAACCTTAAAAATTGACTCAATTCGAAGATGAGATGAGATATGGTTGTAATATCATCAAATGATAAAATTTAGTAATGTTTTAGGTTTAGTTTAAACCTTATCATTTTGATTTATCCTTATTAAATCTATTTAAGTTTTATTTGTGTTATTAATATTCAAAATTTTAAATTTTGATAAATACATAATTATATTTGATCAATTTCTAATAATTTGATACATATTAACCTTGAAGACCATATAATTTTTAATTTTTAATTTTTTAATATTTTTGTGATTTTAAAATAATTTAATAACATGTTATTTTTATAAAATACCAATAGTGTAATTTTGTATACTATTCATTTATTTGAATTTAAATAAAATAAAAACAGAGAATATATTTGACCAAATTATTTAATAGGTTCCTAACATGTTATATTCATCTATAAAATTCGTGGAGCATATTAATTCGTTAATATAATATTTATTTCACTATTTTTAAACCCATTTATTTGATATTTCTCTTAATAAAATAATCACTACAACATCTTTATATAACTATTTAATATACATTTTTGATGCATAAAAATTATAAAAAAAATACTATGGAGAATATAAATATAATAGCCTTCATAATAATATATTTAGTCGAATTTATAATCTAAAATACCCAACTTTTAAAATTTTATGTTTATTCAATTATGAAGGTGACAACTTTCACAAAATTTAATATAAAATAATATATGTGTCATAATCTCTTTTATAAGTCTCCAAATGGTCAAAAATTCGACCTTTGGATGACTATGGTCTATATGTACACGACCAATAGGTTTTTATCTTGTTTTTGGGCTTTTATGGGTATTATTTTTTTAATAAAAACTATATTATTGATTTTTCACTAAATAAATAATTTCTGCATCATTAATGTACATTCTATTAAATAATTATATATTTCTTAAAAATTAAAAATAAATAACCATGATAAAGTAAAAAGTTTTAGAATTAAAATTATTATTTATAATAGAATTTATATTCTGTATAACCTTATATTAAAAATAATTTATTTATTAAAGTTAGAGTGAGACATATTTCACTTTCATTTTAAACAAATAAATTAAAGGTCTTAATCAATTACAAGTGTGTTTTAATAGATAAAATTTCAACCCAAGTATATTTTAGGACTATATATAATCATCCAATTATATTAATACTTGTGTTATGGTAATTTTATAATATTATTTTTACCCTTACTAAACTAAATTACCTTTAACTATGGTAAATATTTTTTTCCGTAGTTACAATTCATAATGACCAAATATAAAAAGTATCATATTAACATATTTTGGTCCTAATAAATCCAAATATAGAATCTATTTTTCCAAATTCAAAACACAGATTTTGTAGTAATTAATTTAAATATGATCTTGTTGTCGAAAAAATGGGGTTTTATTTAAAAAATTGCAAAAGATTGAAATGTTTTTACCTATGAATTCAATGTAAAATTAATGATAACAATATAAATTTTATTAAATGGTAAAAATATATTCTATTTATACTTTAAAAAATTAAAATTTATAATTTAACCATATAAATTATCTCGTTTAAAAATGTTTTTTTAGTTAAAAGTTAGCGTATTTTTACTATTCATCAAAATATAAATGTTATCAGAAAAACATCAAAACCTTATCCAATGTAAATTTTTATATGCTGATTCAAAATACAAAGTTTATTTTTTAAAATTGAACTTATAAACTTTCAAAAAATAATATTTAAAATGGGTGCGCCATTAAAAGGCCAATAAACAACATTTTTTGAAATATACTTTTTTTATCCGAAAAATTGATTTTGTTCTCATAAATAATTCTAGAACATGTGTAAGATGAATTATAATGTAATAAAATTCAAAATGCAGTTAATACTATTCATAATGGATAGTTCATAATATTACAATAATATATCGTTGTATCCTGAAACTCGGTATTGCTTACAACACACGCTATTGAGGAAGGGCACTCTTCCGTGTAATGCAAGCCAAGTCAGGATTGTGTGTAGTGCAAGATTCCTTTGGTATTTCATATAACAAAATCAAAACCTATATCATTTATACATTGAAAAAAATCTATACTCAATGTTGTATAGAATAATTTCTATCAAAAGAACATGAAATTGCGTGTAAAACGAGCCAAGAATGTCGTTTTGTATACTGAGAAATAATACGGTGTTGCGTATAGCCCATGATAATCATGGTGTAGCATAAAACCAAAGATATCAAAGAAATTAGAAATAATATATCTCCTAAAATCTTAGAGTGTTACATTCTACCCCCCTTAAAATGAATTTCGCCCTCGAAATTCATCAGGGTTATAAATGGTTTACTACTTAATAGTTTCTTTCATCGAAACCCACATCATAAAAAGGAATACTAAAAGTCCATTTTAAAAAGGAATGTTAGAATCATAACGGTCTCCCAATGTAACACAGAACTGGGTTTCCACATAGGACAACATAGGTGAAAACATGGATATGGAAGTAAAATCTAACCATCTACTTCTGATGAAGAGTGGTAGAGGACATGGCTATGAAAAAACCAACTATCACAAAGCCATAAATTTGTGATGATCTATGGTACATTCTGATTCATCAGGTATGAGGGTACTAGAACAACATTTTCTATTTTCGAGATCACTTCCCTGAAGTTGATGAAAGTTTTCTTAAGGAGAAATACTTACTTGATTTTAGTGTAATATCATCATTGGTCTTTCCATGAACAATTTACACTTCATCTCTTATTTAAATAAATGAAGGTGATTTTTTCATTCTAGAAGTGTTATAAGATCATGCGATAGAATTATAGGTCATTCCGTCTATCTCAAAAAAAGGTTAGTAAATGTTATTAAATATACATAAGTCCATATGTGGTGATATTAATCATATATGGTTCAAAAAATGGACTTATACTTCATCTGTCATACTGATTAATAAAATTATGCTTTTGTCTACTAACACGGTACTTCTTGTAGGCCAGTGGTATGCGGTAAAGGCCTGTTTCACTTCGGTTGTGGTTTTGATTCCCGCAACCTTGTCGGATGCGTTGGGTTTTCGCCCATCTTAATGGTTGTACGTTTTCTAAAACTATGCTATTATAACATTTCAGAAATAATATCATAATGTTCTAGCCTTAAACAATACTATCTGATGTCTAACATAATCAATTACAATCTTTAGGCTTATCCAAAATACTTTTGTCCCATCTCATAGTATAATGAACAAGATTACAAGATATGCCACTCTACCAAGAATGTAAATACCATCATTGATCCCCCATATATCATAAGATATATATTGTTGATTCCATTCCAATCACGTTAATACCTTAATCTTTTATTCTTTTGAAACATGAATTACCATATAACCTTAGTGAAAACATGAATTCATTCAAAAGTTAACTCTTTTCACATACCAAAATCCCAAAATATCTATATACTCAAACCATGATATAACTTTGTCTTTATATGATTTAAGAGCTCATTAATACTATCAAACATATTATTTCTCCTTATCCCTTCATTATGTGCATATCATCTACTTTCCAAAAATATTTACATCACTTTTCATGGTTACCAGTACCATAAAATTATTGAAAACCACAATAAACCAATACCTAGATATTCCAATATTCCATAAAAGTACCTCAACAACATTATTCTCTAATAAAAATACATAGACACTTAAATCCATCCTCTTCAATTATTTTCATGGAATAAGTCCTTCATTGATTTAGAAGTAACCTCTTAGGTCAGAGAATTGATTTGGGTAATTCCCATGTTCTCCACATATAAGACATTGAACTCCATAACAGTCTATCACTCTATGAACCTTCTCCCCACAAAGATAACATCTTTCCCTCCATTTGATGTATTCAGAAAGGATCTTCTTCCCTTCTTTAGAAATCTCAATATTCCATTCTCTATGCTCCCCACCATGCTAACATGCATAAAATTCCATCTTCCACTTATTTGATGAATTAAGAATTCCACTAAAGTTCACCTTCTTAATCATATATCGTGATGAATGATTCGGAATAATTGAAATATATTTCATTCTAGGAATTACAAAATTTCATTGATCATAGTCACCAATATGTCCATTGTATTCAATGTTGACCCAATTCTTTCTGGTTCTCTCCATTTACTAAAACCAAAAACCATGTTGTATGAAACAGTTAAAATAATGAGGAACCACATAATCATAAAAAGTCACTAATGGGATTTCAAACTTATCACGCATAATTTAATCCATGACACATTTGGTCCACCATAGGTTATTCATGATCGTAAACATAATTCTAGTACTATATCATATAGTTATACTAAAACTTAGGGTCATCCATACACACACCATAGAAATATCTCTAGGTATCTCACCAATATTATTGCATCCTAGTTTCCAATGGTTGACTAAAAATTTTCTCTGATACGAACTATAGAGACCCAAGCTTAACATACATAGAAATTATATTACATCTACAGAATACTTAATACATAACAAAAAACAGACACCGAAGGACCGTAATAGTTTAGTGTATTCGGAAACTCAGAACAAAATATTCTATCGCGGTAAAAGATCTTCAACATCTCCCATAAAGTTCTTCCCATTTTTTTCTTACCTAAAACTTTTATTTATATCCTGGGGAAAAGAAAACATAAAAAGCGTGAGCCCAATTTCTCAGTAAGGGTAAACATGGAGAACATAAAACAATCCATAAACATTTGACCGTGAAAACATGATCACAATATTTAAACATCAAAATCATGAACAATAACATAAAACATTACATTACATAAGGCATAGATCATAAAGAAAGATCAATCAGTATAAAATAGCATGGGAATAAAACATGTAATTGTGGAAAACCATGAAGAACATGATATTATCTCTATAGTATCCAAGGAATTTCTTCCAAGAACATCATAGTGGACAAATTCCACTACTGAATTGGGATTACATGACGTTCCAGTCCATTATTATTGAACCAGATTTACGTGTCGTTCTAGCAATGTCTATCTCATGAGAAATACATATTTACCCAATGTATTGGAGGGAGATATAGGTCCCACCCATCTCATAATGATATCATTCTTACATGTTCCACAAAATAAACATAAATCATACAACATAACCCAATGAATAAAATGGGTTTCATAAACATCATTCCATCATAAAATAATCCATATAAAATAATGGATATCATTTCAACATAAAAAATCAAACCATATAAATAATAGGAACATTATAATTGAAACATAACCATAGTAAATAATGAACTGTTAGATGGAAAATAGTTTTTAATAAACACTTGAAATGAATTCTTGAAGAAAATATCCCTTTTTCATCAAAATCATTTTCTTTTCACAAAATTCCATTTAATTTTAAAATCAAATGATTTTTTTGATATAATCATGAAATTTTGTAGAGGAATCTTCTTTGAAATAAGTGATTATGAAACCATAAAAATCCATTCACGTCGTATAATTTAAAAAAATATTCTTATTGTACTTTTGCCGAAAAAGTAAGGAAGTACCTCGTATGGTAAACAAAAAAAAGATTCCTTCCATAGTACATAATAAATGATAAAAATGGGTCAGAATGAATTTAAACATACATGGAAGAATAATAAATACATTATGGAAAAATTTCTCTAAAACATGGAAATGGATGATAAATATAACCCCAGTAAAAACTTGTGTACAAACCAACTCAGATAAAATGATATTGCAAAATTATCCCTTCCCTTAGGTCGAATTTCTTCCATATTCTTCTGAAACTCCTATATAGTAGGTTTATTCATATTATTAACTTGTAACAGAACCATAATAATATATATGATAACATATATGGTTCACTTAAGAAATTATATTTCTTGTACTTCTGTCAGTTCCATGTTGAAGAAGATTTTGGGTAAAATCGTTTCATTTATCGTACATGTTTGGACTTGTTGTTGTTGATATTATTACTTATATCCTGACTTAAATAATTAGAAAATGTAAAACATGATTTATATATAATATATTCAGCATATATATATATAATAGATCAATAAATTGAATGAAATACACCACTCGTGGAGATGGTAGAACATATGTACGCATGAACGTTGTTGTCATTTCCTTATTGAATTGAATGTGTCACGACCCGTCCTTGGGGCCCGTTTCTTGACAAACCCAAGCCCACCTTCCATAGGCCAGGGGCTGGCGACTAGCACCAAGGTGTAAATCCCGATAAACAGGGAAGACATTGCCTTTGTAAAGTAAACAAGCACCACAGAGTAAGAAAGCGAAAAAAAGTAACCACTAAGTAAAAATAGAGTACAACTGCAAGTGCGGAAAGTAATTGGGCCAGAATACAAACCCAAACTGAAAGTAAAGTACAACTCAAAACGGAAAAAACAACTGAAAGGTAAAAGCCGCTACGCCGAGCTGTCCACTGAAAATCCCACCTGAAGGGTGGGTACAGATAGATCCACTGCTCCTCGGGTCCTGCCGTCTGCTCCGAGTACGTCCCGCCCAATGGTCCTCCTCCAGGTACCGTCCTGCTCTGCAAGCCTCAACCACGATCAACGATGTCCGTCATCTGCAACCAACACAATGTAGTGCGGGCATAGCCCATGCAGGGGTGAGTATAAGCTACTCAGTAGGGACCCCGAGACCCCCGAGGGTCTCCCAAAATCTACAAAAGATAAACTACAAAGGAAAGATAAAATAACGAAGTAACAACCGACACTTGTTAGGTATATGCCCATACATATACCTAAGTCAACAATTCCAATACGCTCCAACCTCCGAGCCCAAGTACAACTCAGTCCACACAGGAAAGTATACGTATTCCACATAGGAGAGAAAAACGTAATCCACACATGATAGCACAAAAAAATCCACACAGGAAAGCAAACAGGATTCAGTTCACACAAGTTCGATCATGAAGTTGAACCCAAAGATATTGGGAAACTCCTTCTCCATCAAGAGTAGTGGTTATGCCACTACAACCAAGCGCTTCCCTCTTACCTTGGACTGCTATAGTTCTCCACCTATCGGGTACTGTGGGCCTACTGCTACCTCTAAGCGCTCCCCCGTGCCGTTACAACCAAGTACTCCTCTGTCGTGGGTTTGCCGCTACAACCAAGCGCTCCCCTGTGCCGCTACAACCATGCGCACCTCTGTCGTGGGTCTGCCGCTATGACCAAGCGCTCCCCTGTGCCTCTACAACCAAGCGCACCTCTGTCGTGGGTCTGCCGCTACAACCAAGCACTCCCCCGTGCCGCTAAAACCAAGCACACCTATGTCGTGGGTCTGTTTCTACAACCAAGCGCTCCCCTGTGCTACTACAACCAAGAGTACCTCTGTCGTGGGTCTGCCGCTACAACCAAGCGCTCCCCTGTGCTGCTACAACCAAGCGCTCTTCCGTCGTGGGTCTGCCGCTACAACCAAGTGCTCCCATGTGCCGCTACAACCAAGCGCACCTCTGTCATGGGTCTGCCGCTACAACCAAGAGCTCCCATGTGCCACTATCCGTAACACACCGAGTCATTCGATCAGCAGTCGTCAAGTCTCAACCGGCTCTAGGGTTTCCGCACACAGCATGCTCGTTTCGGGAGGGTCCACTCCACGAGCTAAGAGGTCGATGCATCAACTGACATGTAGTACGGAGTTGATGTATCCCAAGATGTACCGTAGTGGTCACTACCGAAAACACGCAGGATTCCCGTACGGTTTTCATCATCGTCGCAGTCGAATCCACTTTGGATCTCTGTACAGTCATCACCGTCACAGCAGCAGTAGCAGCCAGCTCTAAGGTTCCCGCACACAGCAAGCTCGTTCGAGAGGGTCCGCTCCACGAGTCGAGAGGCTGATACATCAACTGACTCGAAGTCCAGAGTTGATGTATCCAAAAGTTCCATATGGTCAACATGAACTCAACGTCGTAGACGGCGCGTCAATCGGACGCCCGGTCTTTGAGTTATTGGCCTTTTCGTCCCAGGGGCCCGATTGGTTTTTAAGGCAAACCAACCTGACCGTACTCCACCTACGTCCAAACCTCGGGCGAAGTATGCCAAAAGATCTGTTTCACATAGAGGAATCCACCAAAGTCGATGGCACGTCAATCGGACATCCGGAGCTCAAGATATGAGGGTTTCCGCTCCGAGGGCCCAGTTGGTTCCGTGTACGAACCAACCCGGCCGATCCCAAAGTATTCTGAAACCATGAGTGCGATATACCGAAACGACTGCCTCGATTCAAGGATCGCCTCTCCTCTTACGTCGCGTCGTTCGGAGGCTCGTAGCTCATGTTAGGGGCAAAAGACCGAAAACGGTCTGAAGACGGGGGGTCTGGGCCCGGGCCGACCCGGCCCGACCCCCCTGGGTCGGCCACACCGGGTCGACCCAAACCGGGTCGAACTGACCCGGTTCGACTCGGCTGGACCCGATCCAGTCCGGCCAGGGCGCTGCCCCCACGGGTTCGAAGAGCCGCGACCCCACGTGGGGCTGCGCTGGAGATCAGCGGACATGGATTTTTCCGCGTCCCGCGTGAGGGCCAGACCCGCAGGGGCGCGGGTCCGCTGGCCGCCGCCGCCGCGGCTTCAGCCACGGGGGCGCGCCGGGGCACCGCCGCCTCCGGCCGCCGGCTGCTTCCGTGGGCCCCCGGAGTTGCTCCGGTGGTCCGTTTTCCTTCCTGTCTGCGTCGTTGCTCCTCCCATGTCCCGTTCTTCACTGCAAAAACATCAAATCTCCATTGTGCCACATTTTTTCGTCGCTTTCCAATCTGCACGTCAAAACAAATAGCATCGTCTTTGTGGTTTTCCAGCCCGACCCGATGGCGCCGCGCCCCTTCGCCGCGGCCCGACTCCGACTGCGGCCTTGTTCGCAATCCTTGGCACGACGCGATGGTGTCGCGTTTCTTTGTCATGGCCCGCAACGTTCATGTCTCCTTCCGCTCAAGCATGGTGCAACGATGCATTACCGTCTTCGCTAATCAAACGAAGAATAGCAAAGGGGGGAGGGGTATCAGCCGTGTTTGTGCGGACCGATCCCCACCCGTTATATCGATAATAGTTGTCCGAAACTTAAAACGTTTAACCTTCACAATTTTTAATTTTAAATAAAAATTGGAACATGGCCGTCATATTTATCTTTCATATATGAAGGAACGAATCACCAACTTAAAAAATGATTCAAACCCCTACCTCGGCTCAGGAATGGTGCACGCGCGTTCTTCGCGGAAATGATCGCCGCGGAAGGAGGTGATCGTCGCGTCGAGAAAGGGCGTCGCGTCGTCGCGGAATGACATCACGTCGTCGCGGAATGGCGTCGCATTGATGATCTCTGGGGATCAAGAAACAACATATTTAATTTTAATAATCAAATACTTATTGAGTTATAATCCATAAGGATGATTAAAGGACCGCAATCCCCTACCTTGTCGATGTCGATCGAAGGTTGTCGTGGGGTTGGATCGTCGTGGAAGAAGCATCACAGAGGGAGAATCGTCAGTGTCACGGTACACAGCGTCGCATCGCTAATCTCCGCGGGTTCGGCGTTCTTCGTCTAAGGATGGCGTTCTTCGCGTTCTTCGCGAAGAACGAGGAAGATCCTTAGAGATTCTTCAAAGGATTAACTCAACATTTCAAAAGGAAGGTGTGTTGGCCTTATTTTAATAACATGCCAACAAAACAAAAAATTGTTAAGAAAAGAACGAAATTAATTCATAGAATTAATTTCAACGAATAAAACACAAATTTAATTATTTAAGAAAAATCCCCAGTTGACTTTTTATTTAATAGGGGTTTTCGCGGGTGCGTTACTTAGCGAAAAGAAACGGTGGGGATCGTGTGGTCCCCACCCCACAAATATCCTATCAAGTGGATAGGATATTTTGGATTGAACCCTATCTGTTTCAACTGAGCTTAAGCAGCTTAAAGTGGTCTTCAAGCGGCATTAAGTGAAATAAAAATAAAATTGTCGAACAACTTTATTTTATTTCTTAACTTAAAACTCAAAAATTAAAAACCACAACCGAGAAAACGAAACTCCGGAAGAGGCGTTTCTAAGCAAATACCAGCGCTGCGATTCCATCGGTACCCTCAGAATTCGATTCCGAGCACCGGTTCAAAAGTTAGAAAAACCCGCTCATTCGTTCACTGAACGTACCCAAGCCAAACTTCGGAAATTAATTCCGGGCACACCGGGCCTCGGAATCTGGCACCATCAGAAACTGTGTTCTTGTAAAATTCCAAAGAAAATTAATAAAGAAAAGTTTCAGTGAAATTTCCGGGTATTTATATTACTCCCACCACAGGGCTTTACATCCCCGTAAAGCTTTAACACAAACTAGGGATACAAAGGCGGTAGTGCTAGGTGGTAAGACACCTCGCCAATCCTTTTGAGGACCTGGAAGGGTCCGATGAAGCATGGAGACAACTTGCCACCTCGTCCAAATCACCGTATTCCACGTCGAGGTGAGACCCGCATGAAGACGTGGTAGCCATCCTCAAACTCTAGTGGCCTCCACCTCCTGTCAGCGAAAGACTTATGTCGGCTCTGAGCTGTCTTCATCCGCTCCTGGATGACCTGTACCTTCTCTATTGTTCCTAGACCACCTCTGGTCCCACAAGAGCTGCTATGATTTCTTTCTTGCCAATAAGAGAAATCTGTTCCCATCCCCTGGATTAACGACATTCTTTCCCTAATATAGTCAATCCCAACATGGATGATACTAACCCATACCAAGGATGACGTCGCAAGGCCTCGACGCTACTACCAAGAGATCCAACCATTACTCTCGCCTCCAAGGGTTGAGTCACACTGTCGGCATCAGTGTGCGGTAATTGGGTCTCCTCCAGTAGGTACCTCTCAAGTGAGGGTCATGTCAATAGTCTAAACCGAAACCTCTTAGTAACAACACAAGAGTGGACAGGGTAGTAAATGCCACAAGAAAAGGTATCTTTTATTACTATAGCTCAAGTACAAAGACACAAATAATCTACAAACATACATCAAAAAAACTAGAAGCGACATGAACAAAAGTCTCCAGGTCTAGAGATAGTCCCGCTCCTGTCCATCTGCTCCCGGAGCTCCATGATCGTAGGCCTCAGCTTCCTGAAGCTGAGATCTCCCATGTCCTCCTGTACCCTGCGGTCGGGGTGGACCTCCTAGTGGTGGTGGTGGCAACACCCCGAAGCGTCGTCCACCTCCAGCTGCATGGCCAGCTCCCCTGCCATGGTCGCCTGCTCCTTGCGGCCTGCCCTGATCGAACCTCTGCCTCTGCCTGGGGGGCCCTTCGTCCATCTGCTGGTCATCTATATCACGGGTCGGACAGTCACGAGCCATGTGACCAATCCCGCCGTAGGAGTAACACTGCCCTCTCATGGAAAGTCATTTTCCACCCTGAGTGCCTCGCACAAACGATCCAGAGTCATGCTGTCGACCACCTATAGGTCTAGTCCTCTTGGACCCCTGCGTCATCTGTCTACTGCACGCTGCAGAAGACTCTGCCACATGCTGGCAAGTGGTGGGTCCTACTGCTGGAGACTTCTCAGCAAGGAAAATATCCACTATGAGGGCTCGCTCCAATACCCCTGCCTGAGTCGGAATGTTGAGGGAGATCATCGAAGCCCTGATCTCGTGCCTCAGTCCCTGCTCGAAGGTCCGGGCCCGGAAGAACGGGTCCCGTACCATATCTGTGGAGTAGCGCGAGAGATCAGTAAATCTCGCCGAGTACTGGGCCACTGTCATGCTGCCCTACCGCAGCTGTAGTAACTCCTGGATGCACACCGCTCGAAGGGTGGCTGGGACGAACTCGGAGCGGAAGATTCTCTCAAAGTACGTCCATAGGAGAGATGTCTTGTCGTGCACCTTGAGCATCAAACTCCACCATCTGCCTGATGCTGTGTGCAGGAGGCTCGCTGCAAGGATCACCATGAGGTATGCTGGTGTCCTCACTAATCTGAAAACCCGTACAACTGCCTCCAGCCAGTCCTCGGCGGCCTGAGGTTCCGTGTCCCCGCGGAACCTGGGCGGTCGCTGGCATTGGAACTCATGCAGTGCACTAAGCCGACGTGCATCGTCAGCGGCTGGGGCTGGTAGCATCGGTGGCTTAGTGGGTATAGGTACCGCCGGTGCCTCAGCAGTCAAAGGGCCATGTACCGAGTCCTCGACACTCGGTGGGCTCTCGCCATGCACATCGCTCGGAACCCTAGCTGGCTGCAGTCGTGGGGCCATTCTGAAAAGGAAACAGGTGCGCCACGGTCAGAACAGTATACCTGGTGAGCTGACATAAAGTAATCACAAAGAAAACTTGAAACACACATGCAATCAATGTTTTCGTGCATTAAGTCGGAAATCAGAAGTCTGGGTCCTGGTGTACGGATACGTCGGCCGCCACACCAACATTGGACTCCCTGTACTGATAACCACACCCAATATGCTAAACACTATTGCTTCACATAGAAGAAAGATCAGAGTCTGCGGTAGAATCGACCACCTCTGATACAAATTTGTCACGACCCGTCCTTAGGGCCCGTGTCGTGACTACCCCGAGCCCGCCTTCCATAGGCCAGGGGCTGGCGACTATCACCAAGGCGTAAATCCCGATAAATAGGGAAGGCATTTAGTTTGTAAAGTAAACAAGCACCACAGAGTAAGAAAGCAGAAACAACTAACCACTAAGTAAAAACAGAGTACAACTGCAAGTGTGGAAAGTAAGTGGGCCAGAATATAAACCCAAACTGAAAGTAAAGTACAACTCAAAAGGGAAAACAACAACTAAAAGGTAAAAGCCGCTACGCCGAGCTGTCCACTGGAAATACCACCTGAAGGGTGGGTACAGATAGCTCCACTGCTCCACGGGTCCCGCCGTCTGCTCCGAGTACGTCCCGCCCAGTGGTCCTCCTCTAGGTACCGCCCTGCTCTGCAAGCCTCAACCACGATCAACGCTGTTCATCGTCTGCAACCAACACAACGTAGTGCGGGCATATCCCGTGCAGGGGTGAGTATAAGCTACTCAGTAGGGACCTCGAGACCCCCGAGGGTCTCCCAAAATCCACAAAAGATAAACTACAAAGGAAAGATACAATCACGAAGTAATAACCGACACTGCTTAGGTATATGCCCATACATATACCTATGTCAACAATTCCAATACGCTCCAACCTCCAAGCCCAAGTACAACTCAGTCCACACAGGAAAGTATACGTATTCCACACAGGAGAGAAAAACGTAATCCACACAGGATATCACAACACAATCCACATAGGAAAGCATTCAGGATTCAACTCACACATGTTCGATCATGAAGTTGAACCGAAATCTATTGGGAAACTCCTTCTCCATTAAGTGCAGTGGTTATGCCGCTACAACCAAGCACTTCGCTCTTACCTTGGACTGCTGTAGTTCTCCACCTATCGGGTACTGAGGGCCTGCTGCTACCTCAAAGCGCTCCCTCGTGCCGTTACAACCAAGTACTCCTCCGTCGTGGGTCTGTCGCTACAACCAAGTGATCCTCTATGCCGCTACAACCAAGCGCACCTCCGTCGTGGGTCTGCCGCTATGACCAAGCGCTCCCCTGTGCCTCTACAACCAAGCGCACCTCTGTCGTGGGTCTGCCGCTACAACCAAGCACTCCCCCGTGCCGCTACAACCAAGCACACCTATGTCGTGGGTCTGTTTCTACAACCAAGCGCTCCCCTGTGCTACTACAACCAAGAGTACCTCTGTCGTGGGTCTGCCGCTACAACCAAGCGCTCCCCTGTGCTGCTACAACCAAGCGCTCCTCCGTCGTGCGTCTACCGCTACAACCAAGCGCTCCCCTGTGTCGCTACAACCAAGCACACCTCTATCATGGGTCTGCCGATACAACCATGCGCTCCCCTGTGCCGCTATCCGTAACACACCGAGTCGTTCGATCAGCAGTCATCAAGTCTCAACTGGCTCTAGGGTTTCCGCACACAGCATGCTCGTTTCGGGAGGGTCCACTTCAAGAGAAAAGTGGTCAATGCATCAACTGACATGTAGTCCGGAGTTGATGTATTCCAAGATGTACCGTAGTGGTCACTACCGAAAACACAGACGAATCCCTTACGGTTTTCATCATCATCGCAGTCGAATCCACTGTGGATCTCTGTACAGTCATCGCCGTCACAGCAGTAGTAGCAGCCAGCTCTAAGGTTCCCGCACACAGCAAGCTCGTTCGGGAGGGTCCGCTCCATGAGCCGAGAGCCTAATACATCAACTCACTCAACGTCCAGAGCTAATGTATCCAAAAGTTCCATATCATCAATAGGAACTCAACGTCGCAGACGGCGCGTCAATCGGACGCCCGGTCTGAGAGTTATTGGCTTTTTCGTCCCAGGGGCCCGGTTGGTTTTTAAGGCAAACCAGTCTGACCATAATCCACCTATGTCCAATCCTTGGGTGGAGTATGACAAAAGATCTGTCTCACTTAGAGGAATCCACCAAAGTCGACGGCACGTCAATCAGACGTCCGGAGCTCAAGATATGAGCGTTTCCGCTCCGAGGGCCCGGTTTGTTTCGTGTACGAACCAACCCGGCCGAATCCAAAGTATTTCGAAACCATGAGTGTGATATACCGAAATGACCATCTCGATCCAAGGATTGCATCGCCACTGACTGCGCGTCGTTCGGAAGCCCGTAGCTCAAGTTACGGGCAAAAGACCGAAAACGGTCTTAAGACGGGGGGTCTGGGCCCGGGCCGACCCCCTTGGGTCGGCCGAACCAGGTCGACCCGACCTGGTCCGACCCGGCTGGACCCGGTCCGGTCCGGGCAGGGCACGGCCTGGCTGGTCGGACCGGCCCGTCTCGGCTCGGCCGAGCGGCCGAGCGCAGCAGCCGCGGGGCGATGCCCCTGCGGGTTCAAGAGCCGCGGCCCCGTGTGGGGCTGCGCTGGAGATCAGCGGACGCGGCTTTTGCCGCATCCCGCGTGAGGGCCGGACCCGCGTGGCTGCGGGTCCGCTGGCCGCCGCCGCCGCGGCTGAGCCGAGGCGGCCCTGTCTGGAGGCGCGCCGGTGGTCCGTTTTCCTTCCCGTCTATGTCGTTGCTCCTCCCGGGTCCCGTTCTTCACTGTGGAAACATCAAATCACCCTTGAGCCACGTTTTGTCATCGCCCTCCAATCCGCATGTCAAAACGAATAGCGTCGTCTTTGTGGTTTTCCAGCGCGACCTGATGGCGCCGCGCCCCTTCGCCGCGGCCCGACTCCGATCGCGGCCTTGTTCGCAATCCTTGGCGCGGCGCGATGGCGTCGCGTTTCTTCATCGTGGCCCGCCTCGTTCACTTCTCCTTCCGCTCAAGCGTGGTGAAACGATGCATTACCGTCTTATCTAATCAAACGATGAATAGCAAAGGGGGGAGGGGTATCAGCCGTGTTTGTGCGGACCGATCCCCTCCCGTTATATCGATAACAGTTGGCCGAAACGTAAAATGTTTAACCTTCACAATTTTTAATTTTAAATACAAATTGGAACATGGCCGTCAGATTTATCTTTCATATATGAAGGAAAGAATCACCAACTTAAAAAAAAGATTCAAACCCCTACCTCAGCTCAGGAACGGTGCACGCGCATTCTTCGCGGAAATGATCGCCATGGAAGGAGGCTATCATCGCGTCGCGAAAGGGCGTCACGTCGTCGCGGAATGGCGTCGCATCGTCGCGGAAAGGTGTCGCATCGAAGTTCTCCGAGGATCAAGAAACAACAGATTTAATTTTAATAATTAAATCCTTATTGAGTTATAATCCACAAGGAAGATTAAAGGACCGAAATCCCCTACCTTTTCGTTGTCGATCGAATGTTATCGTGGGGTTGGATCGTCATGGAAGAAGCGTTGCGGAGGGAGAATCGTCGGTGTCGCGGTACACAGTGTTGCGTCGCTGATCTCCGCGGGTTCGGCGTTCTTCGTCGGAGGCTGGCGTTCTTCGCGTTCTTCACCTTCTTCGTGAAGAATGAGGAAGATCCTTAGAGATTTTTCAAAGGTTTAACACAACATTTCAAAATGAAGGTGTGTTGGCCTTATTTTATTAACATGCCAAAAAAACGAAAAAGTGTTAAGAAACGAACGAAATTAATTCATAGAATTAAATTCAACGAATAAACTGCCCATTTAATTGTTTAAGAAAACTCCCCAGTTGACGTTTTATTTAATAGGAGTTTTCGCGGGTGCGTTACTTAGCGGAAAGAAACGGTGGGGCTCATGTGGGCCCCACCCGAAAAATATCCTATCAAGTCGATAGAATATTTTGGATTGCACCCTATCCGTTTCAACTGAGCTTAAGCAGCTTAAAGTGGTCTTCAAGAGGCTTTAAGTGAAATAAAAATAAAATTTTCGAACAACTTTATTTTATTTCTTAACTTAAAACCCAAAAATTAAAAACCACAACCGAGCAAATGCAACTCCGGAAGAGGCGTTTCTAAGAAAATACCGGCTTTACGATTCCATCGGTGCCCTCAGAATTCAATTCCGAGCACCGATTCAAAAGATAGAAAAACCCGCTCGTTCGTTCACTGAACGTACCCGAGCCAAACTTCGGAAATTAATTCCGGGCACACCGGGCCTCGGAATCAGGCGCCGTCAGAATCTGCGTTCTTGTAAAATTCCAAAAAAAATTAAGAAAAAACATTTTCTTTCAAATTTCCGGGTCTTTAGAGAATGGAAGTAATTAGATGACACACACACACACACATATATATTATATCATTATTATGTCATATATTTCATGATTATTTATTAAATATATACTTTATAATCATTCTTGAATGGTTAACACGGAGAATGAGTATCATCACGTCATGGAGACGGTAATCCGTATGTACGCACGAGCGATGATATTATTCCCATAATAATTGAAAGGCATTGGAGTGGATTATAGAATATATCTGAATTATTATCATGTTATATTTATCATATATAGTTATTATTTACAACATTATTGTAACAACCCAAATTTTTTCAATGGAAATTCCCTTCTTATATTTATTTCATAAAACCACCTCAAAGCACAAAATAATGAACTACTAAGTGATAAGTGACCTTTAAACATAAGTTTGTCACTTCTGCGTTTGGAATTTTGAAAATACGGCATACACGGTTGTGTTCAAGATGTTTTTTGGAGTCTAATAAAACAAAAAAAATTTTTGGTGAATAGTAACATATCCTAATAAATTGTGACATACACTTATGAATAGTGATATAACCTAATGAATATTAACCTCACCTATGGTGGTATAAAACTAATATTCAAGTTGGAAGTATGATAAACCTATATTTTAGAATAAGTTAATGAATCTTTTAAAACTAGATTTTGATAATAAATTATTATTTTAATTAAATAATAAAATAATCATATTTAGAAAATTATTTTGGAAAAAATGGACTTAATTTTTGGATTCTACATGTCTAAAAATGGTTTGGGTGAAGTTTTGAGATTTTTTTGAAATACTTGATTTTTTTATGAATAGTAGAAACCGATAATTCACAATAAATGCTAAATAATGGATTAATTGAGTCATGTGTGATGTTATGATGATTTAAGACCTCTTGGTTCTGGATTACATTATAAAATTACTACCTTTTTTCATGGAAGACTCACTATTCTTTATCATGGGAGGAATTAATAAACTAATGAATTTTTAATTAAGAAAACCCCTCTCTCCTTCACTATAAACCCCCCCTCACTCCCTTTTTTCTCTACTCCTCTCATCCTCCAAGACATCCCTAAATTCTTCCCAAATACCCTCCCATCTCCTTCCCCACGTCCAAGGCTTGCTGGTCTTTCCAAAAGAACAAATCAAATACCCTAAGAGGAGTCTCAAAGAGAGGAGGTCAGAGGGTAAGAACCCTCTTTCGTTTTCACGTGTATTGTTTTCATTTTCATTATTTTCTTATACCCTCTTCCCATTCCCTTATCCAAAAGGAATGAAATCTCCATAATCTCATATATTCTGGATGATAATAATTTTTATGGAAAATTTCAAGCATCATGCTTCCCCTCCTCTTCCTCACGTTCTAGAATTAAAACATCACCCGTGATGTGTCAATTTACCTACATCATGGAAAATGTATTTTCAAATTCTTTTATCATTTTGTTTCTGGTCATGAAACCATTTATGTTATAGTTGAACCAGATTATTATATATGTTATATGTCTTATGTAAGGGTTTTTATCCTCTTACACTCATGATATAACACAATAATACAAAACAAGTTAATTATGGGAAAAATCGTTAAAATTAATTCAAGTGTTTATCATTAATGTTTAATGAAAAGGTTATCATTCACTCTAATTAACCAAATGAATTTTGTAACCATGTAACCTAATGTATTTCTACTAATGTCATATAACTTAAATAATGGACAACCACTTTCATCTTATAATTTATTTGAACCAAAATACAATTGAACCGATCACTAAAACAAATGAAACAAACGGACCCGAACAATGAAATTGAACCTTGTAATCAATCAAAATGGGAATAAATGAACTTAAAAAGGTTATAATGAATCTTTTACATTTAGATAAGGTTTTGTAAATATTGATTAATAATCCTAATTTGAATATTCAGGTCATTAATATCATGTGGAGAACACCAACGGACCAAAGGTAAGGGATCCTCTCAATTTCACCCATATTCAAGATTGTTCACTATGTTAGGACATGATGTGTGTAATTATTAATTATGGTGTATAATTTTTCACCTCCACCATACATTACTCTTTATTTATTAGGGATGAGAATTCCCTCTCCTCTCTCACTAATCCCCCATAAGTACTCCTGATACCATGCCGATAATCCATGAAGAATTCTACCTGAACCTCTTTTATTCCTTCAGATTGTCTTATCTACCTCTTAACCAAAATGATGTTATCTTATATTTTCATGTGAATACTCTAAATTTTGTTTAAATGTTTCTAGTTTATTTATCAAGACTCTTTCATCACTCTCTTTCGGGGATATGCATGCTTTTAAGTGATTCACTCCTCATTACTTTCCGATAAGTGAACCAATTTTAAGGGAACTTCCCAAACTCTTTCTTATTATCAAGTGTACTCTATCCTATTTTTTAAGTCACCTTAGCCTTTATAAAAACGGTATTTTCATTATGAAAACCCTCCAGGTTTAATTCTGGTTTTATAAAAATATTTTTCCACTTTAAATTTTAAGAGATATTCGATGTTTTCTTAAACAGCACTAAAATGTTTTGACTCAAAGATTCCTAAAAATATATTTTTACATGTTATCATTTCAGTTAGTTTTATCTTGTTATTATTTATGACATTATACATTATTGATATCTATTTATGATTTAATTCCTTTCTTTCATGGATGCTTGTATGTCACGTCCCTTTTTATTATGCTTCATGACGTGATTGTGTGCCCATTTATTTCCTCGGGTACTCTTTTGTTTATATAAGATTGATTATGTGAGATTGTTTATGTGTAAAGCATATACATGATTAAGCATAGATGGGTGCGCCCAGATTGTGCTCCAATGCATTGGGTAATGATAATGTATCAGGAGAAGATTATGGGCAAATGGTCTAAGCGGTTAGCCTTGGCATGTGCTACTATGGGAAACGAGATTGACGGTTATCCTTGAATCGTACTAAAGTCATGTTTAAAGTTGCTTCCACCTCTCTATGAAAATATTCTTATATAATCTCATGCTTATATGACCCCATGCTTATTTTATTCCATGTTTTTATTATTCCTTGTTTATATGTTTTGATTCCATATGTTCCATGCTTCCAATATCATTATGTCAATCCTCCCAATTCATGTTCTTAAATTTTATTCATATGTTCTTTCCCTTACTAGGCTTTTATCTCATCCCTTTGTTCAGGTTTTCCCCAGGGTACCCTATGCATATGTAAGAGCTTAAGGGATGTTTGGATCTATTTATAGATATTAAATAAAGAAGTTTTTTTATCCCCGTGTTATCGGTGTTATGTACCTAGTTTCCAAAGACCCTAGACTTAATGATCCTTGGCTTGTACTCTGATGTATAATTAAGCATAAATCATGTAATTTTATGTGTAAAAGGCTAGGGTCTCTTTATTTGGTATCATAGGATGGTTTAGTTATTTTTGGAGATTAGGAATAGAGCACCTTAGTGAGAACCTTAATAATGAGACTAAGTATTATAAAACATTCCCAAATTTTGGTGACTATTGAGTAAGTGGTTTATCAAGAAAATAAATTCATGTATGAATACGAACAGGTAGAGGTGGCTTGGGTATAGATGTATCCTAATGGTCCAACTCGAAAACACCGCTTTGAGCTAGACATGAACGGGAACTAGTGCACAACAACAGGCCTTGCTGCACTCTTGGTTACGACACTACCGGGGGATATTCTTTGGTAGATTCACGAGCTTAGTAAAAACCATTATTAAGGGAAAAAGACCATAAGAATATAAGTTAAGAAATAGATTGAGGACAACCTAGATATAAACCTAAGTAATCACAAGTTAGGACAAACTTATTCTTTATATTTTTATACTTTTATGTTCAAAGTTCCCTTTTCATGCACAATAGCTAAGTATTAAAGACCTCTAATGATACATTCTTTTTCATATTTAAAGGCGGGAAATAGAAGAACATGTTCCAACAACCAATGTGATAGGAAATGTGATGATTGACCTAATGATATGCCTGATGTAACAGAAGTGGCTGCTCAAAACTTCATGGAAGTACTTACTCAGCTGGCTTGAGTTATTAATAATAACTTGAATCAGGTGGAACGTCATCATCCTACAAGGAAAGAGAAAGTTTTAGTGGAATCCTTAATGCGTCAAAGGCCTCCCATGTTTAGTGGATCTTCTGATCCCCTCCGTGCGGAACAATTGATTAACTCCATTAAAAAAAATTCTCCATCCTACAGTGCTTGGAAGAAGAGAAAGTGGTACTGGATGTCTATAATTTTGATGGGGAAGTTGATCAGTGGTGGACACAGATCAAGAATACAAAGTCCCATGAATAAATATATTATATAGATAGGTATGAGTTCAAGAGGATGTTTTTCAACAAATACTTTCCTCAAACCCTTCGTCTCAATATGGAAGGAGAGTTCCTCGGACTCAAGCAAAAGGAAGATGAGTCCATCGGGGAATATGAAGAAAACTTTACAGTGCTTTCAAGGTATGCCTCTGGCTTTATCATGAACACGGAAAGCATGGTGGATCGCTTCTTAAGTGGACTAAAGCCGAGTATATGAAAAGTGTTGGTGATTAAATATTTTGACAGCTATGAGGAGATTGTACTTTGTGCCCTCAAGGATGAAATGGATATTGGAGACTCTCAGTGGTATCATAGGCCTAGTGACAAGAATAGGAAAATGGAGAACAACATAGGTGGTTCATCAAACAAATCCCAAGATGGAAAGAATCCCAACTTTCCCCATTGAAAAAATTATGGGAAGAAGCATCCTGGTAACTGTCTGAAGGGAACCAAGAATTGCTTCAAATGAGGAATGTTTGGTCATATGGACAAGAACTACTGAAGGGATATGAAAAACCCTGCTAATGTTGAAGAAGAAAGAATGGTTTAGAACAACACTTAGCCTATAGTTCATTGTTTCAACTGCAAGGAGATTGGGCATTATGGGAACAATTTCCCTAAGCCGAGGGTTTTCAGAGGCAATCAACAACAACCTCCAAGGAATCAAGGAAGGGCTTATGCAATCACCACTACTAAGGTGGATCCAGAATATGATGTGGTGACAGGTACATTTTTTATTCATTAAATAATAGTGAATGTACTATTTGACTCTGGTTCTACGCATTCTTTCATATCTTGCAAGTTTAGTAGAACTATTCAAACATGACCACAAAATATAGAGGAAAAGATATTAGTGAGAACAGTGAATGGAGAAATTATTACATCCATGGTTTATAACTTCTTTTCAGTTAATGTTTGTGGACTGAACCTCCCAGAAAATATTTTCATACTTCCTTTAGTGAAATTTGATGCTATACTGAGCATGGATTGGTTATCTTTAAACAAGGCCAACATCAACCACCGGGAAAGGGAAATTACCGTTCACATCCTCAAGTATCCGCCGATTCATTACAAGTGCAGGGAGGAAGATGAATCTCATTTCGAATCAACATCTTAAGTGTGGATATTTCTTCCTTATGAGCATGCATATCTAGCTCAAATGATTGAGAAAAAGGAGATGATCATGCTTGGAGACATGCCCATGATGATGGATTACACTGATGTATTCCCTGAAGAGTTCCTAGTCTTCCTCCTGACCGAGAGGTTGAGTTCTCAATTGAACTTATCCCTAGATCTCTTCCAATCTCAAAGACACCTTATAGAATGACCACCTTAGAGCTAGACGAGTTGAACAAGCAGTTACAAGAGAACATGAAGAAGTATTTTTTATGCCTGAGTGATTCACTATGGGGTGCCCCAGTCCTCTTCGTCATGAATAAGTATGGATCAATGTGCCTCTTCATTGATTATCATGAGCTCAATAAAATCACTATAAAGAACATGTATCCCCTTCCACAGATAGATGACTTGTTCGATCAGCTTCATGGGGCCAGTTATTTCTCTAAGGTGGACCTTCAGTCGGGATATCACCAAATAAAGGTGAGGAAAGAAGATATTCACAAGACTGCCTTTCGAACGAGGTATGGACACTATGAGTTCATAGTGATGCCCTTCGGACTCACTAATGCTCTAGAAATTTTCAGGGATTTAATGAATAGAGTCTTTGGAGATTACCTTGAAAAATATGTGGTGGTCTTTATTGATGATATTATGATATACTATAATTGCATGGAGGAACATGAAGAGCATTTGGAAATTGTGTTAAAACATTGTGAAGGGAGAAGTTGTGTGAAAAGTACAGTAAATGTGAGTTCTGGATGGAGGAAATATCATTCTTGGGGCATGTTATCACCCGGAAAGGGATATCTGTGGACCATTCCAAGACAAAGGCAATTGAAGAGTGGTTGAGGCCAACTTTTGTAATGGAGATCCGCATCTTTTTAGGAATAGCTGGGTATTATCGATGATTCATGAAGAACTTTTCACGATTGTCAAACCCAATGACCAAGATGACATAGAAGGGAGTAATGTTCTTTTAGACACAGGAATGTGAAGACTGTTTCAAGGATTTGAAAAAGAGGCTTATTACTGCATCGGTACTCAAACTCCCTTCAAGTAGAGATGTATATGTGGTTTATAGTGATGCTTCTAAGAAAGGCTTAGGCTGTGTGCTAATTCAAAATGATAAATTTATAGCCTATTCCTTAAGGCAACTAAAAATCCATGAGAAAAACTACTCCACGAGTGATCTGGAGTTGGCGGTTGTAATCATTGGCTTGAAAATTTGGTGGCATTATCTCTATGGGGCGAAATGTGAGATATATACTGACCACAAGAGTCTAAAATATATATTCACACATAAAGATCTTAATATAAATCAATGAAGATTGATAGATCTCATCAAGGATTATGAATGCTTAATCCACAACCATCCTGGTAAGGAAAACAAGGTGGCAGATGCTCTAATTAGAAAAGATCATGCATCTTTATCAATAATGAGAATTGAAAAGGATCCGATATTCATAGATTTTAAAAGGACGGGAATGGGAATCATTAAGGGAGGAACATCATTAATCATTTCTCAAATGATTGATCAACCGTCCCTCATGGAGAAAATAAATGTTCCTCAAAGAAAGGATGTGGAAATTTAGAAAAGGATCGAAGATATTTAAAATGGGAAATACTCAGATTTCAAAATTGATGAGGAATGAGTTGTAAGATTTGGGACACGATTATCTTTACCATATGATCTAGAGATAAAGATGGATCTGTTGGAAGATGCACATAGCTCGACCTTCTCTATCCATCCTAGGAGTACCAAAATGTATCGTAATCTCCGAGAACACTTCTTGTGGGATAACAAGAAGAAGGAGATTGCCGAATATATATCAAGGTGCTTGGTATGTCATAAAGTAAAATATGAGTGAAAAAAGTCCAAAGGTATGATGCAGCCATTGCCTATACCCATGTGGAAATGGGAAAATGTTACTATGGGATTTTTCATGGGTCTCCCGAAGACGTCAAAGGGAAATAGTGCGATATGGGTTGTGGTTGACCGACTCAACAGGAAATCCAATTTATTCACTATTCAGGAAGTTATCTCACTTGAACAACTTGAAAAAATATATGTGAAGGAAGTAGTGAGACTACACGGTGTTCCACTATCAATTTTCTCTGACCGCGATCCAAGGTTCATATCTAAATTCTGGAAGAGTCTTCAACATTCTTTGGGCACTAAATTAAATTTCAGCACAACATATCACCCCCAAACTGATGGCAAATCTAAAAGGACTATTCAGACGCTTGAAGATATGCTAAGAGCCTACTCTCTAGAATTAAAAGGTGGTTGGGATCAGAATCTCACATTGGATGAGTTCTCATTCAAAAATTACTTCCACTCAAGTACTCATATGGCTCCGTATGAAGCTCTGTATTGAAAGCAATGTAGAACTCCAGCCTGTTGGGATGAAGTTGGATAAAGAAAGCTACTTGGACCTGATCTTGTTCAAGAGATTATAGAGAAGGTTCAATTCATCTAGAAACACATCAAAGCTGCTCAAAGTCGGCAAAAGAGCTATGCTGACAACCGTCGATGGGACTTGGAGTTCGACATTGGAGATAAATTCTTCCTTCGAATATCTCCATGGAAGAGAGTCATGTGATTCGGGAATAAATGGAAGCTACGCCCAACGTATATTGGCCCTGTTGAGATCCTTGACCGCATAGGATTCGTGGCCTATCAGCTTTCACTTCCACCGAATATGGCTCATGTTATTGATGTTTTCCACATATCACTCTTGAGGAAGTACATACCTGACCACTCACATGTACTAAACTCAGAGGTGGTGCAGTTAGAAGATGATATCTCCTATAAGGAGCAGCCAGTAATGATTTTGGATCAGAGAGATAAGGTTATATGCTACAAGACAACCCATCTTGTCAAAGTTTTGTGGAGGAACCATATGATTGAGGATGAAACATGGGAATTGGAGGAAGCAATGAAGGAAAAGTACCCACACCTGTTTTTGTCTTAGTTTGTAAAACGAAATTTCGAGGGAGAAATTTCATAAGGGGGAA
The DNA here is from genome assembly GCA_963277665.1 of Viscum album. NCBI lineage: Eukaryota > Viridiplantae > Streptophyta > Magnoliopsida > Santalales > Viscaceae > Viscum > Viscum album. The sequence goes on from OY728133.1 coordinate 626,103,485, forward strand.
AGAATGTAACGACCCAAAGTTTTTCAATGGAAATTTCCTTATTATATTTATTTCATAAAACCACATTAAAGCACAACATAATGAACTACTAAGTGATAGGTGACCTTTAAATATAAGTTTGTCACTTCTGTGTTTAGAAATTAGAAATTTTGGCATACACTATTGTGTTCAAGATATTTTTTGGAGTCTAATAAAACAATTTTTTTGGTGAATAGTAACCTAACCTAAGGAATATTAACATAACCTTATGAATAGAAATATAACCTAATGAATATTAACATCAACTATTGTGGTATATAAATAATATTCAAGTTTGAAGTATGATAAATCAATATATTAGAATAAGTTAATGAATGTTTTAAAACTAGTTTTTGATAATAAATTTTTATTTTTATTAAATAATAAAAGAATCATATTTAGAAAATTATTTTGGAAAAAATCGAATTCATTTTTGGATTATACATGTTGAATAATGGTTTGGGTGATTTTTTAGGATTTTTCTGAAATACTTGAATTTTTTATGAATAGTAGAAACCGATAATTCACAATAAATGCTAAATAATGGATTAATTGAGTCATGTGTGATATTTTGCTGATGTAAACCCACTTGGTTTGGGATTAAATTATAAAATTACTATATTTGGTCATGGAAGACTCAATATTCCTTGACTTGTGAGGAATTAATAAAATAATGAATTTTATATTAAGAAAACCCCTCTCTCCTTCACTACAAACCCCCTTCACTCCCTCTTTTCTCCAATCCTCTCAATCTCCAAGACTTATCTAAATTCAGCCCAAATAACCTCCCAGATCCTTCCACATGTCCAAGGCTTGATGTTATTTCCAAAAGATAAAAATAAAAGCCCCTAATAGGAGTCTCAAATAGAGGAGGTCAAAGGGTAAGAACCCTCTTTCGTTTTCAGGTGTTTTGTTTTCATTTTCTTTCTTTTCTTATTCCCTCTACCCATACCCTTATTCAAAAGGACTGAAAGCTCCAGAATCTCATATATTATGGATTATAATCATGTTTATGGAAAATTTCAAGCATCATGCTTCCCCTCATCTCCCTCACGTTCTAGAATTAAAACATCACCCGCGATGTGTCAAATTACCAACATCATATATAAAGTGTTTTCAAATTCTTTTATCATTTTGTTTCTGGTAATGAAACCATTTATGTTATTATTGAACCCGATTATTATATATTTTATATTTCCTATTTAATTTATTTTAATCCTCTTACACTCATGATATAAAACAATATTACAAAACAAATAAATTATGGGAAAATTTGTTAAAATTAATTCAAGTGTTTATCATTAATGTTTAACGAAAAGGTTCTCATTAACTATAATTAACCAAATGAATTTTGTAACCATGTAACCTAATGGATGTACACTAATGTTATATAACTTCAATTCTTGACAACCACTTTCATCTTAAAATTTATTTCAACCTAAATACAATTGAACCGATCAATAAAACAAATGAAACAAACAGACCCGAACAATGAAATTAATCCTTGTAATCAATCAAAATGGGTATAAATGAACCTAAAAAGGTTATACTGAATCTTTTACATTTAGATAAGGTTCTGGAACTATTGATTAATAAACCTAATTTTACTATTCAGGTCATTAATATCAGGTGGAGAACACCAACAGACCTAAGGTAAGCGATCCTCTCAATTTCACCCTTATTCAAGATTGTTCACTATGTTAGGAGATGTTGTGTGTAATTATTAATTATGGGGTATGATTTCTCACCTCCCCCATACTGACATCTTTATTTATAAGTGATGATAATTTCCTCTCCTCTCTCACTAATTCCCCTTAAGTACTCTTGATACCATGCTGATAATCCGTAATGAATATTACCCGAACCTCTTTTTTTCCTTCAGATTGTCTTATCTACCATTACACCAAAATGATGTTATCTTGTCTTTTCATGTTCATACTCTAAATTTTGTTTACATGTTTCAGGTTTATTTATCAATACTCTGTCATCACTCTCTTTTGGAGATATGCATTCTTTTAAGAGATTCTCTCCTCATTACTTCCCGATATGTGAACCCGTTTTAAGGGACCTTCCCAAATTCTTTCCTGTTATCAAGTATAAACTATACTATATTTTAAGTCACCTTTGTCTTTATAAAATCAGTCTTTTAATTATGGAAACCCTCCTAGTTTACTTCTAGTTTTATATAAATATTTTGCTGCTTTTTAATTTAAGAGATATTCGATGTTTTCTTAAACTGCACTAAAATGTTTTGACTCAATGATTTCTCAAAAACTATTTTTACATGTTGTCACTTTAGTTCATTGTATCTTGTCATAATTTATGCATTTATACATTATTTATGTCTATATATTATTTAATTCCTTTCTTTCATGGACGCTTTTATGTTATGTCCCTTTTTATTTTGCTTACTGACGTGATTGTGTGCCCATTTCTTTCCTTGGGCACCCTTATGTTTATGTAATATTGATTATGTGAGATTATTTATGTCGCAAGAATATACATGAATAATCCAATATGGGTGCGCCCAGATAGAACTCTAATTCTTTGGGTAAAGGTAATGTCTCGTGAGATGATTCTGGGTAAACGGCCTGGGCCGTTAGCCTTGGCTTGTGCTACTATGGGAAACGAGCTTGGAGGTTAGCCTTGACTTGTACTAAAGTCATGTTTAAAGTTGCTTCCACCTCTCTATGAAACTATTCTTATATATTCTCATGCTTATATGATATCATTCTTATTTTATTCCTTGTTTTTATGATTCCATGTTTATATGTTATGATTCCATATGTTCCATGCTTCCAATATCATTTTTTCAGGCCTCCAAATTCATGTGCTTCAAGTTTATTCTTATGTTCTTTCCCTTACTATGATTTTTAGATCATCCCTTTGTTCATGGGTTCCCCTGGGTTCCCTATGAGGATATAAGAGCTCAAGGGATGATTTTATCTCTTTCTGGATATTAAATAAAGAAGTTCCTTTATCCCCATGTTATCAGTTTTATGTACCTAGTTTCAAAAGACAAAAGACTTAACGATCCTTGGATTGCACTCTAATGTATAATTAAGATTAAAATCATGTATTGTTATATGTAAAACGCTAGGGTCACTATAATTATACCCATCCTAGTAAGGTGATGGTGGAAAATAGATTACACCACGGCGTGGAGACGGTATTCTGTACATACGCACGCGCGGTAATTTCATTTTCCGTAGGATGGATAGAAGGTGAAATAGTGTAGTTTCATATTTATAATAACACATCATTATAATAGTGAAACATATGTTATTAATTTATTATGATAAAATAAAAGAAGATGATGAGGAATAAGAAATGAATTTGAAATAATCGGTAAAGGATATTACCTCTTCTTTGACACGCCTCTTCTAAACCTTCTCTTAGGTCACCATAGTTGGTCTTTAAAGAAGACCAGGACCTCTCGTATGTTTATAGGTAAGTGAAGAAGAAAAATAGGCTGGGTTTTTGGCTAATATTGAACGCTAAAAATTTTGTGAGGAGGAGAGGAAGGAGGTTCCCTTTTATAAAAGAGGTAAGAGGTACTTTTGGAAAACCTCTAAAATATTAATTTATAATAAACTAAAATGCCACATAAAAAACACAAAAAATGACTCAATTCGAAGATGAGATGAGATAGAGTTGTAATATCATCAACCAATACAATTTATTCATGTTTTGTTTTTATTTTAAACCTTTTCATTTTGATTTGTCCTTATTAAATATATTTAATTTTTATATGCGTTAATAAAATTCTAAATTATAAATTATAATAAATACAAACTTATATGTTGTAAATTTCTCATAATTGGATAATTTATAACTTTATAGACCATATAATTTTCAATTTTTAATTTTTAAATATTTTATTGATTTTTAAATAATTTAATAATATTTTATTCTTATAAAATACCAATAGTGTAAATATTTGATACAATTCATTTCTTTGAATTTTAATAAAATACACACAGAGAATATATTTGAACCAAAATATTTAATATGTTTCTAACATGTCATATTAATATATAAAATTTTTGGAGCATATTAATTAGTTCATATAGTATTTATTTTAATATTTTTAGAACCATTTATTTGATATTTCTCTTAATAAAATAATTACTTCAACATCGTTGTATAATTATATAATATACTTATTTTTTTTACATAAGAATTAAAAATAAAATAATATGATGAATATAAATCTAATAGATTTCATAATAATATATTTAGTTCAATTTATAATCTAAAACACCCCACTTTTAAAATGTTATGTTTATTAAATTATGAAGCTGACAATTTAGTTAACATTTAAAATAAAATAATATAAGTGTCGTAATCGTTTTAATAAGGATCAAAATCGTCAAAAATTCTACCTTTGGATGCTTATAGTTTATATGTACATGAACAATAGGTCGGGGTCAGGTTTTGGGCAATTTATGGGTATTATTAGTTTAATAAAAACTATATTATTGATTTTTCACTAAATAAATAATTTCTACATCATTAATGTATAAGATATTAAGTTAATTATATATTTCATAAAAATTAGTAATAATTTACCATGATAAAGAAAAACATTTTTGACTTCAAATGAGTATTTGTAACCGAATTTATATTCTGTATAATCTTATATTATAAATAATTTAATTATTAAATTTTGAGTGAGACATATTTCACATTTATTTAAAAATAAATTAATTAAATATCTAAATCACATTCAATTGGGTTATATTAGATACCATTTTGACCCAAGTATATTTTAAGACTAAATATAATCATCCAATTATATTAATACTTGTGTAAGGGTAATTTTATAATATAATTTTTACCCTTAATTACCAAATTTACCTTTAACTGTGGTAAATAAAATTTACCATAGTTACAATTCCTAATTCTCAAATATAAATATTAGCCTATTAAAAAAATTTGTACTTAATAATTCCAAATATGGAATTAATTTTTTAAAATTCAAAACATATAAGTTGCAGTAATTAATTTAAAATTGATTCTGTTGTCGAAAAAAGGGGTTTTATTTAAAACATTGCAAAAGATTGAAATGTTTTTACCTATGAATTCAATGTAAAATCGATGATAATGATATAAATTATATTAAATGGTAAAAAATATTATATTTATACTTTAAAACCATTCAAAATTATAATTTATCCATATAAATTATCTGGATGAAAAAAGTAATTTTTAATTATAATTTAGCGAATTTTTACTATTCATCAAAATATGAATGTTATCCGAAAAATATCAAAACGTTATACAATATAAATTTTTATATCCTGATTCAAAATAAGAAGTTAATTTTGTAAAATTGAACATATAAACTTGTCAAAAATTAGTTTTAAAATGGGTGCGCCATCAAAAGACTACAAAACCAGGTTTTTTTTAAAATACTTTTTTTATCTGAAAAATTGATTTTGTTCTCATACCTCATTCTAGAAAGTGTGTAAGATGAATTATAATGTTATAAAATTAAAAATTCAATAAATACTATTCATAATGGCTAGTTTATTATATTATAATAATATATCATTGTTTAGTGAAACTCGATATTTCTTACAACACACGCTATTGAGGAAGGGCACTCTTGCGTGTAATTAAAGCCATGTAAGGATTACGTGTATTGAATGCTTAGATTGGTGTTGAATATAAAACAATAAAAACATTTTTCAATTATACATTGAAAAAATATAGACTCAATGTTGCGTATGATAATTTCTATCAAAAGAAAATGAAATTCTGTGTAACATGAGCCATGAATGTTGATACGTCTACTGCAAACTAATCCGGTGTTGCGTATAAAACAAGGTAATAATTTTGTAGTATAAAATAGAAGATATCCAAAAAATTAAAAAGAATATATCTCATATAATCCCAGGTTGTTACAATTAATGGTCTAGATATGCCAAAGAGAAGTTGTTCTATACACCTTCCCTAGAAAACACAAAAAAAATATTAAATAAAATAATTCACCACCTAACCGGTGATAGTAGATTCTCGAGAAATTGATATCGACCTCTAAATAAGGAAAATTTTAATGAAATTCCTTATTCCGAGGAACACACTGAATAGAGGTAGAAAATTATGTAATATATTTTGAATTTTTTGACTAAAATTAAATGTAAATGAAAAGGTAGTGATAGGAAGGCCTTACTAATACAGATCCAATTACATAAATACAATGAATAGTACAATTCAGATAAAGGATTTCGAACAATCTAAGAGGAGGAGAAAAAAACGGCGGTGGCGGGGGGGGGGGGGGGGGTACTCCCTTAAATTTCATGTGACAATGATAGGAAAATGAAAGAGGATGAATGAAATATGATATTGGGGTAAAATAAAAATTTCAATCATTTGAGAGGTCTCATGTTTATCATAGATGATTTTTAAAATTGTGCAGCAAACCATGTAGCTACTACTACAACGAAACCTATCATCACACTATTTTCACACACGACATACCCTATCTATGTGAAAAAACATTCATACTACTTTACAGAGGTATGTACCAAATGGTACTTCTGACGTGGCTTGTGCATAGTTTGAAAAACCATACTCAAGGCATGATGAATATTTCCAAAAACTATTGAGATTCACACATGGATGTTCTCCCTAACCTACATGGTACACCAAACTCTGTATATGTACAAAATAAGGCTACATAGTATACATTAGGGGGCCATAATGTTTAATCTAATTGTGTGCATCTGACTGTAATTCTCCAAAACTGGGATATTGGGCCTCTAACGCATCCAAAAGTCATCCAAACACCCAAGACATTTTCTAAACCACTAGACTCATCCATTTTATGGGCTGGGATTAATGAAAACCATTGTAATACTTTTGGATGACCTGGAATTAATATATAATACACACCATACTCTAATAATTCAAAACATGCAAAGAATTCGACCCACTCTAAATATCGAGATGTTAAATTGTTCACTTTTATACTCTACAACTTCGACACCCTCTTTACAACCTATTTATTTTTCTATATTTCTATTTATATTTATCATATGGATGGGTCATTCCATTTCTTTGTAATATTCATGAATGAACCATATACTTTATATTCAATGGAATAATCTCCCTAGTAAAAATTATGTCCCACAACACCTATAAAATGTTTCTAAAATAAGAGGAAATACACATGAGGTTAGGAATCATGTCAAACATGTTACTATTTGGGTAGACAAGTTAGGAATTACACCATTCCATTCATTAATTATCAATTTTCTTAAACCTTTATATTTGGTTATATAAAATGGGTTCCATGATCATAAAAAAATTATATCTTGAATAAATTCAATAATACTGAATATGATATAGGTTACCAAACATAGAATATTCAGAATATTTCCATGTAAAGAAAATATTTAATTTCACTCTAATATAATGATATTCTAGAGTCATGTTAAAATTGAAAAAATATAACTTATTATGATCTATTATCAATGATTAAATATAACCAACCCAAATGAAAAAAAATTCTATTTTCAATTGAATCCCTTACATGATTCTAATATAAACGTTTTGAGTTGACACCGAACTTATTTACAATAGATGTTGTAAATAGGGAATTTTCCAGTGAAATAGTGGAATTTGTGCCAGTTAAGAGGACATTAGATTAGGTTTATATTTTCCTCTTAGAGAGAATTATATCATACTCTTATACTACGTAATATATTTATGATATATTCATATATCATTACAAATTCCTTATGCAGGATTTGTTACAACTGTGCTATAGTTTTTCATCAACATGAATCGATGAGAATTTATTTATAAAATAGAGGTTATCTATTGATCATATAATTCCCAAATATATTATATAATGTATCTACACAAATAAATTCTATATATTAAATAACTTATGCACTGAGCATAAATGGGATTTATGAAACTATTAAATGTTAACATAACTATTGGAAAATTATTGTTATCATTAGTGATAGAAATGGGTTTTATAGATTAATAACCTCACTTATTATATTATATATAAAATTTTGGTATCTTATAAAAATAAATATTATATATATATTTCATTAAATAATATAATAAATTTTTTAGAAATAATCAATTATGTGTTTTTATTTTTATGAAACCTAATTTTGTATTTATAATTTTATAAATATTATAAAAATTTAAAAACCAATTTTCTTTCATATAAAAGATTATGAAACCAATAATTTGATTTATTATAATTGTAAGGTAATTTTATGTTACTTAAATAAATATTACAATGTTTCTTAAAATCAATTATAATATAAAAATAATTATTTTTTGAATAAAAGATAATTTTAATTCGAAATATAATTCAGAAAAATTAGAAAATTATTTTCACAAAATGGTGTATATTTTTTAATTTTAATTTTTAAAAAATATTCGGGATTAATTTTTTTGAAATTTCTAACATAGTTGAAATTTGGTGATTAGAGAAATATGACTATTTAGAGTATCTAAAATTATAGGTTAAATACAAGAATTCTGGAGTAATTGATGATGTAAGAACCCAGTAGTGCAAAATCACTTTCATTATTTAATTTATGTAATCATAATAATGGTCACAATTGATACTCATGTGACAAAATAATAATCCAATGAATATGGTAATAAAAAATACAACTCTCCTCCCCTATAGATATCACCATATACAATCCCTTCTCCTCAATTATTATAATAAATGAATATTTCCTAAATTGTTCCTAATTATCTTACAATGCCTCATAAAATCATCTAAGACATACTAGTCATACCAAAATACCAAATCCATGTGTAATTTAGATGTTCCTTGGGTGATGATATTCAAAAGGAAAAGTCGTCCCTCTTTTTTTTAATTTCCTTTCTTTTATTTTCCTCTCTTCACCTCCCATATCCAAATATTCATTGTAACTATAGTATCATATACAAAATAAAATAAAATATATATAATATAATATTCATAACCAAATCATTTCCCTAAACATCATATATTATGTGGTGATCCACTACCTTGGTGGACAATGAGTTTTTATATTCCATTACCACCATGAAGGATGGTCGTAAAACAAATTTTATTGTGAAATTATATTTTATTATATATTATTTAATATATATGAGTTTATGAAACCAATATATTAACATAATAAAAAATAAATTGATTAATGTTCATGATATTCTTGAAAACAACAAAATGAAATTAAGACATTTTCATCAACATTTTTTCTAATTAAAAATCCCCATTCCATATAAAAATGATAGATGTGACCATATAAAAATTTCAATGTTCATTAAAAAAATTATTTCAATTCTAGATAATTCAATCCCATTTGAATATAAATTGAATAATTATACACAAGGGAACCAACTATAAATCCACTAAGGAAATGCTAATAGAAAAACCAAATTATGCATTATAACTAATCAGAATGGACATAAATAAAAATAATAAAATTATAATTATTAAAATATTTCTTTAAAAAATTTTAAATAAATTTATAAATTAAACTACTTTGTTTTTCCTTGAAATTAAGTACCTATGAAGAACACTTTTAGGCATATGCTATGGGTTTTCTCATCTGACTTTTATTTTTGTGAGATTTATACATTATTCACTACTTATTATCATTCTATGTGGTGTATTTCCCATTTGATATATCATAGCATGATTATATTCATAATCATGTCATTTAATTTAATTTTTTTTATTAATTCTATATGGAATACAGTTCAACATATCATAAGTGGTAAGGTAGTTAGTCTCAATTCCCATTTCATTGAGATATACCATGTATTATGAATCTAATTAATTTACGAGGTTGAACATCTTCAACATTGAGATAATTTTTTATTTGAATTTATTTTCTCTTAAATATCGAAATTATTTATATAGTGTTTGTTATTATTTTATAAACTATATACTATTTTTACATGTGATTTTCACTATGAATGTTATTTTATTATTTGTCGAAATATTACATAATTTGTATCATATACTCAATATAAATATTTTCATATAACATATTTCTCACAAATATAGAGTATGTATGATTAATTATTTAGAATATTAGTGATGATTGGGGACCAAAATTATATATCCCTTCGATGCATTGATATGTATCTTGAGAAAAAATAATTGGAAAAAACCGTTCATATTTTTTTAATGTAGAATCAAACATTTTTATACCCACAAACATAAAAAATCTTTTTAATGGTCTTTAAAGTAGTGTTTCATGTTCTAAAGACATTACATTAATTAATTTACCATATCCTTCACTATGTATTTATTTATTACTATCCATGATATTTTTCTCAATGAAAAATCCTATTGTTAACCTTTATTCTCAGTTTATTGATTGAATGAATTTTTTTTCAGATATTTAACATGACATATTTTTTCTTTAAAAGGGAATACCCATATGTAGCCTTTCAAACACTTCACATAGAGGGTCCCCTCCCCCGTTAATAAGTCATTACCCAAATATAGCACCCTAGGTGGAGAAGGAGCCGTTGCGAGCAAGGATGTCAGAGAATCCCGAAGGGTAACAATCCCGCAGTGATGGTATGTCACAGTAAACCGTCAGCAATTGTGTCGTGCCTCATTTTTCCCTCCTAGAAAAACATGAGCGACACAACATGGTAGGTGGATCCCTGGGGATAGGCTTTCCCCAAAAGTAGACTCTTAGGAATCATCCCATTAACCTTCTGTGGAATGACATGGTTGTCCCACTCCCATTCCCACCACACCACCACCGAAGTGGCATTAACTTTACATATTGGTTATACTTCACTTATTATTGGTAATTTTCCTTTTTTTATCTAACTAAATCCTAGAATATGAGCTCACCCTTTTATTTATTTTTCCATATATAAGTTATGATGCTGAAATTATTGAATAACTATCAAGGAATATGTTTATTTTCAATTTTTATGTTCTATGATTAATTACCAGTGTAATTAGTGAAACCAAGAATTTCTCTAGTTAATAAAAAAATTCTAAAAAATTAATTCCATTGTGATGGGACCACATTTAAAAATTCCATTGTAATAAAATAACCAGTGAATCCAGGCTACTGGGGTTTATGTTGTTATCTATTTTGTTATATTCATGTTTCATAAAATCCCAATTAATGGAACCATTAAAAATATTTAATCACTGACATGAACCATGCCAATTTCTCATTCAATCCAGTTCCTGACCAGGTCCATGGAAAAGACTAAAGGGTATTTTTTTCCACATAGGATAGCACATGCTTCCAAGTATCAAAAAAAAATAAAGTTAGAGTAGTTTATCCAAACATATAATAATAAAAAAACAAACAATAAAAATAAAACAAACTAAAAACAAAACCCAAAAATCACTTAACATTTTCAAGATTTCAGTTACAAAATCAATACATAAAATAGGGATACTACTATAAAGGGATGAAAAACTCATCCATAAATCAACCACAAGTCAAGGGGTGCATATCCCTAAAACCATATCCACAACACAACCCAGGAATGATTGCTAACATCTCATATTGAAATCTCTAGAAGCTTTTCCCTTGCCTATATATAACATAACCAAGTCTATATACACCAAAGGGTGTATGCAGGGTGTTATCTATTTCCCAGAAGGATTCCACCAATATTTTATCCATGATATAAACAATTAATGACAGATAACATGCATGATCTATTATTATAGTAAAAAAATAGGAATATTTTTTTGGAAAACCACATTGAGGAGAAACAACTTTTAAAAAACAAATATTAATGAAATTTTTTTTATTTTAAAATTATCAACCATTTTATACCATATAATAAAAGTAAGTGTTATATATCCAAGGACCACATGTCATGGGAGATTCTATCTAGGCACTAGCTAGCAATGATATCCAAGGAACCATGAATCTCAAGGAAATGTGGTATAGAAAAAAAACAGCATTATCTGGAATGAGCCACTAGTAGGACACACCCCTATGACCGTAGTGGTCTCCAATCATCATCTAGATGTTAAATAACTATTGTAATTGTAAATAAAACTATGTGAAACCATGATAGATCCATGTTTTTATCCCTAGAAAGCTAGTCCGATTCTTCCCACCTCATTACCAAGGCATCCCATTCTCTACTCAATCAAGATTTACATGCCACAAGATACATCACATTCATAGAAACGAACCAATCAAGGCACTAAAGACAATAATTTCAACAATTTTTACACCAAAATAATATTCTAAAAACAAATTTACCCCAAACAATATTCAAAATATGTTTTTCGAGTCATAAAAAAATTAATATATCACTTTCAGAATTTATAAAATGATAATAAGTTATTCAAAAAGGGATTACACATAAATCCCCCAAATAAACCGATGAAAATGATATTTTAATTGAAAAATATTATCAAAACCATTCATAATCCGATCTCTTACAACACATGATAATCATAGAACAATAAAAATTCTATAAGAAAGTAACATAAATTAATCAACGAATTTTGAATCCCAAAATCACCTACCTCGGGAAGAGAATGCTCTAAAAATCAGTAAAAAAATATAATGGCACCCTACACCATCACAAGGAAGAAAAATCTAACTGAAATCCATGAAATAAAAAACAATTTTAGGATTTAATACAAAAAATTAACCCCTAGCTGCTGGAGAAGAGAGACACCATGTAAATGTGGGTAACTGCTGGAATAGAGGGAGGAATGAGTCATAATTGATGATTCATGGAGATATATACTTAAATCTGCCAAACAATTGAATCCCTGGATAATGGTTAAGGAGGGGGAGGCATACCTAGGGTGATGAATCACAATGGAAGATATAAAATGAACAATTTGGTGTTTAAAATTGGTAGGAGAGAGGAAACCCCCAAAACTGTTAATGACATGGACACGTCATACAGTTAATATTCATGGTTTTTATAACCATACAGTCACCAATACATTCATAAGACATTATTCAGGGTTATCACACTTGATTTGGAAAACCATAAAGAATATATGATGTTTCCCACTATCCCCAAACACCATAGTCCACACGGTTTTTTAGGCTATGTTGTTTCTTTTGGAAAACTATGCTCTAACCTTACGCCTCAAGAATTTTACCTACAAACATTCATTTTTCTGAAACTTTTCTATAGAAACCCCAAAATAAACCATGGAAGAAAATCTAGGCTAAACATAATATAATGATAACTCAAATTAAAATCATGGATCAGAAGTTATCCCTACTAAGAAAACATTCCATCCCGAGAAATTCAACTAAAATCTTGATCTGAAAAAATATAGATACTCCTACTCAACCCACGATGTCGTTTCCCAAGTGTCATGTGTATCACTACTATGATTCATATTAATATTGGAAAATGGGATAGATATCCAATGATGTACCCTATATTGGGAATCCACTATCTGTACATGTTGTTCAACCATGAATAAATCAGGATCTATCTCCAAATCTTCCCAAGACAACAAATGAGACATGTCTGAATTATACATATTCAATAACGAGACATGGAATACATCGTGTATAGACATTAACTAAGAAAGGTAAAATAACTATTATTCTAACTTTCAAATATTCTTGGTAATTTCAAAAATATTTACATACCTCAGTGTTAGCATTCCCAGCTTTCCCAAACATTGATGACCCAAATGAGGTGCCAACATCAAGAACACCTGATCACCCACTGAGAACTAAAGATCTCATCACCTTTGATCAGCATATTTTTTGTAATGAATATGACGTTTCAATTTTCACTTCCTGGTTAACATGACATTCTCATACATATCCTTCAAAATGCTAAGTCACAATATAGAGGTATTACCTACCTCATCCCAACACAAATGAGAAAACATAGATGATCATAGATCTACAAAAATGGAGCCATTAGAATAATGTATTTGTAACTATTCTTATAAAAAACACAACCAATCCAAAATGGTGATCCCAAGTTCCTCCAAAATCCAAAAAACATGCTCGGAGCATGTCTTCAAGAATTTGATTTTGCTTTTATGTCTGACCATCTATATGAGGATGATACACCATGATCAACTAGATCTATGACCAAAATTTCTATTTATGGAATTCCTCGAATTGAGAGGTGAAATTATGATCTCTATCAAAAACAATTGCTGATAGAACCACATAAAGACATAATACTTATTAAACTTACAATTGTCACAACCGATCCACTTTTACATAATCTCTGATTAGAACGATGGTGGATGATTTGGTCAAATGGTTTATCATTACCCAAATAGAATTCATTCATCATGTTGTACATGGTATTTCAATAACGAAGTCCATGGATACATCATCCCACATCATATTAGGAACAGGTAATAGTTGAAGAAATATATGGGGTCTTTGATGCTCTACTATCACCTACTGAAAAAATATAGAATCTTGATTCAATGATAGCTATGTGACATTTCATTCTAGGACACTAGAACTACCGCCACAAATCATAATACTTTTTGGTAGCACCATTGATGCAATACCCATAATGACTGGATTCCATCATGCATTACCATATTTTTCAAAGACAACAACACAAAAAATGGCCATTAAATCACAAGATTACCTCAGGATAAAAATACAAATCGGAATATATATCCCCTATAATGATGTTATTTTCCTTACCATTGTCACAACTCATCACCAGTTTTCTCCCACTAAAATATCTCTGGAAAATAAGGAGTTAACTGATTTCTCACTAAGAATGCACCTCCATTGTTCTCTTGTGTATCCAACTTCATTTGATAAATGTCCCCCATCAAGGTCCCAAAATCATGATAATTACTAAATTAAAAAACTAGTACCTTCATACATAATAAATCTAATAACATGTTGTACTTTCATGGGGTATAAATGATATCAAAGTCACACCTACCAATATTTGATCCTATGTTGCTACCTCCAATTGAGATCCTTCTTTGAGAAGATGTAGGTTATGATATTATGATCAAATATGGCCTCAAACAACCCCCCAAATAGGAAGTGATTCCAAATCATCAAATCAGTCATAACAACTTCAAAAACTATTTCATGGGTCAGGTAATGCATATCATGTGGTTCGAGTTAGCATGAACCATACACCACATTATTATAATCATATATAATAACACACCTGATACCAATACCTGAAGCATCACAATATGATACATAAAACATTCTATTTTCTAGAAATATTTTCTTGGATGTGGTTTTCAACTGTTACTTCAGATCCTCCAAATAATGTTGACATTATAACACCCCAAGCTTCTAGGGTACGCTTTTCTTTGCATAATTCAATAGTGTGCACGCAACACTGAGATCAAGGGAACCAAAACCTAAAAAACTATCTGTTTAGAAAGTGGTTATAAATATTGATAAGCACAGTTTTAATTATATATATATCCAATGTAATTTTAATGTTCATATTTTGTGTTTCTTAGACATAATATAAGGAAAATTTTAATTTTTCAGATAAAAGAATTATATTTCAAAAAAATGTAGTTTTCCAGCATTAAATGGAGAACCCTTTATAAATAAAATATTCGACACTTTTATATATTAAATTTGATGAAATTAAATTCTTTCCTAGAAAAGGGGCATAAAAAATTTTTTTGGATAAAATTTTGGTCTTTTTCTGATAATAATCATATTTTAATGAACAGTGAAAGATACTAAATTTTAATTAAAAACAAATTTTTTTAATAAAAATAATTTATGGTGTTAAATTATATTTTTGAATGGGTTTTAATTATAATTAAATTATATTTTTATCACTTAATATGATTTTGGTTATTAGAAGTAATTGCACTTTTAAACCGAAAAAAACACATATCAGTTTTTTGATAGTTTTTACATCTCAAAAACCTTGTTTCTGGTTTTGATACCAGGAATTAATTTTAAATTAATTAATGAAACTTCAATGTCTTCAATATGGTAAAATATGCATCATTTGTTGTATCAAAATATAAAAATATTCATTGGTTAACTTTTTTGAATTTTTCTGAGAACATTCAATTTTTGATGAATAGTGAAGAACACTTTATTATTGTATAAAAATAATCTTTTTATATAAATAATAATTTATTTCTTGAAATTAATTTTAAGTCCAAATATATAAATATTAACTATATTTGTTCATTTTAATTCATTGGAGTCTTTTTAAAAAAATTAGATGTATAAAATTTTATTGAATTTTTTAATGTCTTTTACCGATCTTCTAGAAATATTAGAAAATTTTCCTAAAACATAATTTTACAGCTATATTGAATTGAATTTCAAAATTCAAAGAGATGTTTTTAAAATATATACGTAAAATTTGGTTCAATAAGATTTAAATAATTATTGTTGAATAGTAAATTTTGAATTTTATTTACCATGGTTAAAAGTAAACAGGGGAATAAAATGAAAAAAGATATTAAAATTATCCTAATACATGTCATAATATTATTAGATAACTGTATTACGACCAAAATCAACCTTAGAAATAAAATATAGTCCTTTTGGTCCACTTCATTTTGATTAAGATATTTATAAATTTTTTATATAAAAAAAGATAAAAGTGTTAAATTTATATTTTAATAACGAAAACATTTTTAAAATAGTGTTATACATAATAAAATTTTGACTATAAATATTAATTAGAAATATAAGAATACTTCCAAAATCATGGTATTTTATTTATAAAATTTAGGACATAAATAATTAAATTTATTTATTACACAATGATGATAATGTATTTACCTTATCAATGAAAGATTTAAATAATTGGTATTTTAATATTATAATAAATGTAAATTGGGTCTTTTGATACATTCCAAAAATTTTATAGGTTAATATTAAATTTTAGGGTTGATTTAAATTTTTTTGTTTGAATAAATCATATTTTTATGACTTTCACCAAAACCATATACAAAATAATGTCAAAATTGACATAAATGAGTTTTTAAAACAAACATAATATTATTAAATGATATAATAGTCATTAAAATATTAGGTTTTGTCAAATGGATTATATAATATTAGATATATCATTAATGAACAACTTTGTGTTTTCTTGACATTATATCATATGTTTATTAACCATATAAAATAAAAATAAAGGAGACATAGTAAATGTTAAACTATTTAACCAAGAGTTAAATCTAAATGAAATAGATAATATTGTAAACTAAACCTATAAAAACCCAATTGGTTGGGAGTTTTTTGACCCAGACCAACAGTATCCTCAAAATTATTCATTTTTGATACATTATAAACCAAAAATTATTGTATAATAAAATAATATTTCAAGGTTTTTCTAAAGTGACCCTCACCTCTCTTATTAAAAGTACATCCCCTTCTCTCCAAATCAAACCTCCAATTCATTTTGTCTTGGTCAACCCCTCCACAAATATCCTCCAAACTACCCTTATTTTAACCTAGAATTATTACTTTCAAGAAAGAGAAAACCTATGGATCTCTTTTGATCAAATGAAAAGAATGCACCTGATGAAAAATTAACTATTTCACCACCTCTTTCGATGTTATTTTTTTCTTCTTCCAAATTATCTTTCATTGTTTTTTCAATACCAAAAAAATAAATCCAGTACCTTTTACATACTTTGATGTCATTACAAATATGGTACAACCATATTAATTTTTCTACCTATCCTATGAATGGAAAATTCACCATACGTGCGTACGTACGGGTTACCGTCTCCACATCTTGGTGTTGTTTATTATTCAACACATAATTATTTTGATGGGAATCATAATGAGTATAATTGATGTAAATAATAAATATAACATGTTAGTGGTTTTCTATATATGATATACCATCCAATCACATATGATTTCACCATCAATAGAATGTTATTGTCTTTAATGCGTGCGCAAGGATTACTATCTCCACGAACGCGATGAGATTCATTTCCAATCATAACTATTAAAGAATAAATTTCATTTTATGATTAAAAAATAATGCCTAATAACATATTATAATTATTCATACATGTTAAATACATCCTATCGATGACAAACCTGAATTTTTTAACAAAACATATAATGAAAAATGGATCAGTTGACACCCGAAACAATGACACTACTGAAATATTATTAACAATGAAATATTAATAAAACATATATGATATCATATTTATTTATATGGTTATTGAATAATTTAAAAAAAATTATTTTACCATTATATAAGAGGTTAACGTACCCTTAACTAAGGAAAATTACATGGTAACCGTTTTTCATCTCATTTATTATTCCTTAGAGATTCATGCTATATTGACAATATTTACTTTTTTGTGGTGTATGTACTACCGAAGATTGTATTCCTTGTGAAATATAATTTAATTAATGGGTATTTACAACGTAATTGTATGATGTTAATTTCATGGGGTCTATGTTTCCTAAGATACCAAATCGGTAAGGGAATTTCTAGTTTCGATTTCCCATCATTGGTTTTTTCGAAAACTCCATTATTTATTTTAATCCAAGATTTTGTGTGAAATCACTATTTATTTATTTATTTAGTAATTTACACTCCCCTTTGTGTTGATATAATTTTTATTTACATAATCAATCCATTGATCAATTCTCAAGGCTTTAATATGCACTTGATAAGAGTAATCTTAATTTAATTTAATTTTATTGAGGTAAACATCCAAGTCATTGGTGTTTTAGTTTCAAGTATATGTGTGAATGTACTATCATTTTAATACATTTAATATCCTATTTTATTGAGTGTATTTATATTTATTACTAATAATTATGTCATTTTTTATCTTAAACCTAATGATTCAGTCTTTATAATGGATTTCATCTCAAATTACATTCTATTGAGACTTCTTTGTTGTTATTCACCAATTCACTTTTATGTTGTGTATATACATTATTTTGACATATTATATCATGAATCCCATTATTCTCATGATATTATAATGTTTTTATTACCTCAATTGTTTTTATTTAATTATCTCTCATTTTGATATGAACTCAAACTAAAATATCATTTTTATTGTTTTAATGATTTATTCTCCTTTATCATTATCCTTAATGTCAATGTTTAAAAAATGGTTTTAAGGATTTATTTTTATTTAAATTAATGTTTTAAAATTAAAATACCTTTAAAATATTCAAAGTAGTATCGGACACTTTGATTCAAAAATCTCTATTAAAAGGCCTCTTTGATAAATAATGAAACTTTTAAATGTTTTCAGTAAAAGGGGGATATTTCTCTCAAATAGTATTATTGATTATTTTCATCTTTGTAAGTATACTTCATTATTCTTGATTTAGGATGATTTATTATAATACAATTTTATATATTTTATTGAATGATTTATTTTTGATTGTGGATGTGAAAATTTTATACTATTTCGTGGTTTTTTGTTAAGATAATGACATTTTGTATGCTAGTTTTAATACCAATGTTTACATTATGTTTCACCATTTACATCTGAGTAATGAATTGGACATAGTATGTGATGGGTGGATACTTCTATAGCTTTTTTATACATCAGTGGGTCTCATTAAACAGACAAGTTTATTAAAAAAAGGTCTTGAAAAAAGCATTATTTGTAGTCTTGGTGGGAGGCCTTGACTGTGTGGTTATGACTTCGAACATTATGAATTCCATCATTTTTAAATTAGATATTTATATTAAATGATATTATTCTACTAGTATAATATCCATGTTAATGTGTAAATGGAATTATTTGATTTATATTTTCCACATTATGCTGAAAATTATGTTTAAAAGGCTTGTTTTTTAGTCTTATACATTGACTTAAATGTCTATTCTTAATTATAAAATCCTCAGCTATATTGTTATCCTTAATGATCATCTAAGCTCACCCATTTCAATGTTTTATTTTTCCTAGGATTTGAAGATATATATCATGATTAACCGACATGAATAGGCCAAAGGATATGAGTGTGTTCAATGGGGACACAATGTTGTTCTTATTTATTTCATGAAGTAATGTAAAGTTTATGTATGTATCTACTACTTCCAAGGATACTAAACTAATCGTTCAATCGAGATATGATCTATTGTGATCATTCCAATTATATGTAATAATTATTTGATTCTAGGTAACTAGGGTCATGGAATTATAGTTGGTATTAGAGGGAGTTTAGTAAAAACCTTGGAAACTATATTTAGGAAAATTATAATCAGAGAAGATTACCATAAGATATAACAAGGGGAATAGTATAGAAGAAAATCCAAAAATTTTGGTAATGTAAATATAAATTTTGTTTTCCACGAAAAACATCCATATCTAGATAAGAGTAGGTAGAGGCACCTCTGGCATAGATGTACCTTAGAGTAAAACCTGGAAACACTATTTTGAGCTAGACTCAAATGGGAACTGGTGCACGACAATGGTCCTTGATGCACTATTGGTTACAAAACTACCATGGGATATGCTTAAGATAATTCCAATTTTATTTACAATCTAATTTGAAGGATTCTAATATATGTTTAGAATAAATAACATTTGTTTTCCCTAAGGTGTTTTAGATTTAAAATAAGGTGTTATTATACTTTGTAATTGATTTTATGATTATTTTTACGCACACATTGCTTTCTCATTTAAGTTAATGGATGGATTCCAAGGAAGTCATACTAACATTGAACAAGATGTTCAAGGTGGTCATAGTGGTATAAATGAGCAATGAAATGGAATGTTCTTAGGGAAAAAAGATATTGTGTTCATGATGAATTAGTTTTCAAAAATTATAATCAACAATATATATATTAACAAGAACCTAGACTCAACATAGAAGATAAAGGTGATGAATGATAAGAGATACAACATTAGAGACCCTGGAGAAAAAAAATCTCAATTTTCATCATTCAAGAAATATTGAAGGATACACACAATAAAGTGTCTCAATGGGAAAATAAAATTCATTATGTGTGGGAAATAATTACATAATGTAAATAATTTATGAAGAAAAATTACGAGTACTATGTATGAAAATAAAAATGATCTCATGAATCCATTTACAATCATTTTATGTAAATGTAGGGGACCTGGGAATTACCTGATTTAATGCCATATTCTATAGGATAACGTCTTGGTCAATAAGAACATATGTGGAAATAAATGATTGGAGAAATGTTAAAAATTATTAGTTATCTTTGTAGATGAGATTACTTTGGAGGAATTTTCTCTTGTATGTGTAAACCTACAATTTGTTATGTGAAAATTATATTTGAGAAAGAATTATCCTTTCTTTTGTGTATATAGTTATAATTAACCATTTGGGTTTATGTGATTCTTTAATTTGAGGAAATTACAAGTTACTAATTATTGGAAGAAAATGTGAGGAATGAGATAACATTTGCAGTTAAATTATTTTATGGTTATTTTGAAGAATTTATCTCATTTTGGGAATTTTATAAAATATATATTTCAAAAAAGGACAACACATAGAACATTTGACAACCCGTCATGTTAGAAAAAGTTGTGGTAATCGAACACAACACCAAAGTGCGAGTGGGATTTATTTCCTGCCACTTGACTACATGATGACCCTTGATAGTGTGACTAATTCTTTTTAGTTAAATGATTTTAATGATATATAATAAGTTGATTTGAGATATTATGTTTTATAAAATAGATATCCATAGTGTAGGAAAATGATTTGGTGATTAAGTGATAAGTATTATTTTGGAAGACTTTCTATTTGTTGGGAACACTCTATGCCCAAGGAAAATAAGATACTACGGGATATCATATGCGGAGTAGTGGTGTATTTTTATCTTTATTTTTTTGGAATATTTATAGAGATTTGGGGTTTTTATGGAAATGATTAACATATAAAATAGAATATGTAATTGGGTTACTTATTTTTAATTATCTGACATTAAGAGTGGTTGATGTTATTTGGTGATACAATTTATCATGGAATACTACGTAATAAAATTATTCTGAATTTCAAGTTTCAATCTTAGTTTTTATTATATTGAAGGATTTTATGTACAATTGTTCATTGAATGGTAATTATTAAACATTATGTATTGTTGTTCTAATTTAGAAATTAAGATTAGTATTTCATCCTCTAAAGTATTATCCTTTTGGGGGATCATTTGATCTTTTACTAACCATTTTGGTTTTGGTTAATCTCTAAAGAAAAAGGAATTATATAGTTCATCTTTTTTGGATTATGTGATTATCTATATGTTGATTCTAGTGCTTCAGGTGTGACCAAGTAATCATGAATACTCATCATTTATAAATAAAGAATATTCCGTGGTAGAAATATGTTAAATAATGGAAACTTACTTATCAAGTATTTTTTTTCTTATTCTATAAAGAAATTAATTCGTAAACCTTAGGGAAAGTATCTAAAACCCAAAAATGTATTATTTTTATACATTACATTATTCATCATAGATTTATGGATCTGAGGCACTCAAATATCCATTAACTTGTTTGTGATTGATGACATCAATCACTCCCTGTAAATATTTACATTTTTCATGCAGTCATTATTTCCAACAATGATCTCCCATTCAAAATCCTAACTTTTGGTGACTTTTTCATTTCCTTTTCCCTCTAATTAAAATAAATTTTATTTAACCTATCTCTGATGTGGGTTTTCTACAAAGGTATTTTTAACCCTTTTTTTCCAAATGACAATTTCAAACTGTGGGGACGCAATTTATTGATCGAGGGAAGAATATAACACACCAATCTTCCACGATACACTATTTTTAAATAATATAACATCGTGAATGAAACAACGAGATCAAGAGTCCAGTGACCTATCAAACATGATGTTTAGAATGAAGATATGAATAGTGATTACCACATTTAATTTTATATATATACCATATAATTATAACATTCATGTTTTTTATTTCTTATACATAATATAAGGACCACTTCAATTATTCATAAAAAATACGTATTATTAAAAAAAATTCATTTTTCCCCTTTTAAGGAAAACCCCTTTCAAAATCAAATATTTTAAACTTTTATATATTAATTTTTATTAATTTAAATTCTTATTTATAAGTGGGACATATAAAATTTAGTTTGGATAAATTTTTGCTATTTTTATGATAACTTGTATAATTTATTGAATAGTGAATGATACTAAATTTTAATTGAAACAAATTTTTTAATCAAAATAATTTATACTGTTAAATTATACATTTTAATGGTTTTAAGTATATTTATATTATATTTTTATCATTTAATATATTTTTGATCATTGGAAATAACTTCACTTTTTAACCGGACATAAACACATATCAGTCTTTTGAATGTTTTTAATTTTCAAAAGCATGCTTTCTGGCTTTGACAATGAAAATAAATATTAAATTAATTAGTGAAACTCATATGTTTTAAATTTTAGAAAATAGAAATCATTTTTGAATTTATAATATCAAAATATTCTTAGGGTGATTTTTTTGGTATTTTTTTAATGTCATTCAATTTTTTACGAATAGTGAAAAACACTACATTGTTATTTCAAAACC
Organism: Viscum album; assembly: GCA_963277665.1. Classification (NCBI taxonomy): domain Eukaryota; kingdom Viridiplantae; phylum Streptophyta; class Magnoliopsida; order Santalales; family Viscaceae; genus Viscum; species Viscum album. Next base: position 626,126,987 of record OY728133.1, read on the forward strand.
GTCTTTCAATTTTAATAATTATTAATTTTATTTAAAATATTTTTATTTCAAAAATATATTCATAATACCTATATTAGTACAATTTAAATCATTGGAGTCATTTTATAATAAAATTAGATGTATAAAATTTTATTGAAATTCTTAACGTCTTTTAGCCACCTTCTAGGAACATTATCAAATTTGCATAAAATGAAATTTTACCACACCTATAAATTGAATATCAAAAATTTTAGAGACACGGTCGACATCAATATGTAAAATGTGGTTAAATAAGATGAACATAATTTTTGGTGAATAGTAACATTTGAATTTTTTTACCCGGATTAAAAGTAAGTAGGGAAATTAATGGTAAAAATGATATTATAATTACACTAACACATGTCATAATTCAAGTTTAAAAATGTTTTTTTAAAAAAATAAATATTAGGAATAATGGATGATATTTTGGTCCACTTGGTTTAGATTAGAAGATTTATTAATATTTTATTTAATAAAGAGTTAAAAGTGTTAAATTAAAAAGTTAATATAAAAAAGATTAATATAGAGTTATACATAAGATAATTTCACTAAAAATATTCATTAGAAAGATATGAATATTTAATACATCATGGTATTTTATTTTTTATTTTTAGACATTATATAATTAAATATATTTATGACATAATGATGATATAGTAATTACATTATTAATGAATGATTGAAGTAATTTATATTATATATATTAAAATAAATTTTAATTGAGCCATTTAATCATTCCAAAAAAATTTCAAGGATAATATTACATGTTACTGACGATTTATTTTTTTCCAAGAAATCGTATTGTTACGACATTCAAAGAAACCATATGATAAATAATTTCAAAATTAACATAATTGTGTTTAAAAATAATAATATATTATTAAGTGATATAATAGTTATAAAAAAACAAGGATCATTCAAATGAAATATATAATAATATATATTTAATTAATGAACAAATTTGGTTTCTATGGATATTTTATATTTATTTTATTAACCATATAATATAAAAATACAATGAGACATGGAAAATGAAAAAATATTTAACCAAGAGTTAAAACTTGAAGATAAGGTTAATATGGTAACCTAAACTTATCTTAAAACAATTAATTTAGTGTTTTTCAACCAAGAACCACCTTAAAATCAGAATAAATCCGTTTTGATCGATTATAAACTGAATATGATTTTATAATCAAATAAAATTTCAAATATTTCTTAAAGTGACCCGCTCCTCTCTTATAAAAGGGATCTTCCCCTTCTCTCAAAATCACACCTCCAAATCCATTTGGGTCGGCCATACCCTACTCAAATATCATCTCATATACCCTAAATTAAACTTAGAGACCTAAATTTGATCAAAAAGTTAACCTATGGAGCCGTTTTTATCAAATGAAAAGGAAACACCCAAAGAAGAGTTAATTATTTCATCACCGCTTTCAATGTTCTTTTCTCCTTCAACTACCACATTTATTGCTATTTCCTTAGAAAAATAATAAATCAACTACTATATACATAATATGATGTTATTATATATATTTTACAACCATATTCATTATTCGATCCATCCTATTAATGGCAATGTCACCATACATGCGTACGTACGACTTACCGTCTCCACATCGTGGTGAAGTTTGTTATTCAATGCATAATTATTTTTATGGTTATCATATTGAGTATAATTGATTTAAATAATAAATATAACATGTTAATGATTCTGTATATATGATATAACATCAAATTACCTATGATTTCAACATCAATATAATGATATTTTTGCTCATGCGTACGTACTGATTACCGTTTCCTGGAACGTGATGAGATTCATTCCACATCATAACAATTCAAGAAAAATATCATTTTATGATTAAAAAATAATATTTATTAACATATAATCATTCTAGATACAAATAAAATACATCTTATCAATAAAAAACATGACTTATATAAATAATTATATAATGAAAAATAGATCAGTTAACACTAAAAACAATGATACTACTAAAATAATATTAACAATGCTATATTAAAAGATCATATATGATATCATATTTATATATATGGTTCTGGTATAATTTAATAAAAATTAATTCAACATTATATATGATGTTAACATACCCTCAACTAATGAAAATTTCATGTTAATGGGTTTTCATCCCACTTATTATTCCCGTGAGATTTATGCTATATTGCCACACATTCCTTTTGTAAGGAGTATGTTCTACTCATGATTGAATTTCTTCTGTAAAATAAATTAATTTATTAGTATTTAAATCTTTTTTCTATGATCCTTCTTTTATGGGTGGTATGTTTTGTAATTTACCAAATCAGTAAGGTAATTTTTTATTTCCATTTCCACTATTTTTGTTTTATGAAAACTTCATTGATTATTTTACTCCAAGATTATATGTGAAATAAAAACTTATTTATTTTTGTAGTAATTCCTAATCCCCTTTTGATTGATATACTTTATATACAAATAATCAATCTATTGATAATTCTCATGTCAATGATATGAACTTGATAAGGGTAATCTTATCACATTTTTCATTCATTGAGCTAAACATCCATGTCATTGGTGTTATTGTTTCAAGAATATATGTGAAGGTCCTATGATTTATTTACACAGAATATCCAATAAAATTGAGTGTATTTATATTTTTCACACATAACTCTGTCATTTACTTAACTTTAACCTAAGGATATAGTCATCGTAAGGCATTTTATCTCAATTTACATTCTATTGATACATATTTTTTGTTAAGCGCCAATTCACTTTTATACGGTTTATATACTGTACTTTGACATAGTATATTAGTAATAATTTTATTATCATTATATGATATTGTTTTTGTTACCTAAATTATTTCTATCCAAATTAATTTCATTTGGCAAGGAACTCTAACTAAAATATCAATTTAAATGTTTTAAATATTTATTCTTCTAAATCATTCTAATTAATGTCCATGTATTTAAAATGGTTTTAATGATTTATTTATATAGACATGAATGTTTTAAAATTATAATTCATTTAATAATGTTTGAAGTGTTTTGGGATTTATTTATTCAAGAAACTCTTTTAAACAACTTCTTTGATAAATTGTGAGACTTCTAAATTTCTTCAATAAAAGGGGGATATTTCTATCAAATTGTGTCTCTGATTATTTTCATCTATTTAAATATCCATCATTATTCTCAATTGAAATTTATTAATTATAATAAAATCTTTGATATTTTATTTAACGAGTTATGTTTGACAATGTATGTGATATTTTTATGTCATTGATAGATTGTGGTTAAAATATTGACATTTCATATGATAGTTTTAATATGAATGTTTTGATTAATTAACCCATTTAATATGTGGAATTCATTGGGATTAGTTAGTGATGGGTGTATCCCTCTATAATTCCTCGATGTATTGGTAGGTTTCATGATACAAACATGTGTCTTAGCACAAGGCATTGAAAAAAATCATTATTTGTAGTCTTGGCATGAGGCCTTGATTATGTGGTTATAATATCTGAAATTATGCATTACATAATTATTTAATTATCTATTTATATTACATGTATTATCTGACTAGTAGAATATCCATGTGAATATGTAGATGGCATTATTTGACCTGTATTTTCTATATTATTCTGAAATATATGTTGAAAATGTTTGTGATTTAGTCTTATAAATTGAATAAAATGTTTATTTTTATTTATAAAATATTCCTCTATATTGTTATACTTACTAAGAATCTAAGATCACCCCTTTGTATGTTTTATTTTTCCCATGATGTGTAGAAGTATATCATGATGAACTTGCATGAATAGGCTAAGAGATATGAGTGTATTCAAAGGGGACAAAATTTTTTATTTCTTTATTTCATGATGTAATGTAAAACCTATGGATTTATCTCGTACATACAAGGATACAAAACTAATTGGTCTTTAGAGACATGAAATCTTGAAATTAGGCCAATGATATATAATAATGCACGAACTCTGGTTAACTATGGTTAGGGTGTTACAACATTCTTACCCACATTTATACCTCACCCCCTTATGGGGGAGTTCAGACATGGGAGAAGCAAGATGAGTGAAATTCCAGATGAACCTCATTTAATAACCCAAAATGCTAAGATATATCTTGATCTCAGACCCAATCATTAGTTATTACTAAGAATGTAAAACACTGATCTTCTAGGGGTCCACCTAAATCCCTTGATGGAAAATGAAATGGATGAGAAACATCACCTTCCTGATATAAAAGGTGAATTTTGAGTAATTATCATAAAAGAAATGATCCGACAAAGTCAACAACACAATACATAAATGATTCTAGTTCTATAATTCATATCCAAATTAGAATATTATATCATCCATGAATTCCACAATGAAGGTGTTGAGATACTGGTGGAACACCCTTTTCAATATCTCTATAAAGACTACTAGATAATTTGTTAATACAAGTGTCTTCATCAAATACTCAAAGAGACCATAACTTATTCAGAAATCCATTTTATGGATATCCGCCTCTCTAAAGTAGACATGGTGGTAACATGAATGAAAGTCAATTTTAAATATCCACTTTTCCACATTCATATAGTCGAACAAGTCATCAATTTTGGTTAAACGATATATGATCTTTATGGTTACCTTATTATACGTTAGGTAATCGAAACATAACTGGAGAGATTTTCCAACCTTTTCATCAACAAAATTAGAGATGCACAAGTAGAGACACATGGGTGAATGAACCATTTGGATTCAAAATTAACCATATTTATCAATAATTGGCTCAATTTTGTGGGGTCCATGTCATATGAGGGAATAAATAATGTCTATGTTCATGATGACAAATCAATTGAGAAGTATGCATCGTACTCTAGGGGTAACTCTGAAAAATCATCAAGGGATTCCACCAGGAGCTCATCTACCACATGTGGTAATCCTCTGTTAGTAGAACCACAATTTTCCTCCATGATGAGTGTTGAAAATTGAAAAAATATTACCAAACACTGGGAGTGGTGGTCTAGCAAGACCCGACTGATGATACTATCCTCTGAGGAATATCTGATCACTCCCATTATGTGCTTTGATTATCACCCACCAAATGATAATAATAAATATAAACTTGTAATCATACCATCAAATATATTCCAATTATCACATAAAATAAGTCCTTACCAAGGACTATGAAATCCCATCCCTTATAAACCCCTGACACGGAGGGTGTTCATAACCGTCACTAAAGACCCAACTCTTTCTTCCAACCAAAGAACATTACCAACTCCATCGCAAAAGAAAACTACTCAATTGGAAAATCCCATAGTTTCACAACATGTATAGATATAAAATATATAGATGCAATAGCTATAGAAGATAAAACAAAATGGTACGTCAAACAATCAAGGGACTTTCATTCGATCCCACTGGTGGACGATCAAAAACACAAAGATTCCTGACCACTGTCTGAGTATGAAAAAGTGATTTAATTTGTGGTTATACCATAAAATGACTCTAACTAGATGAATATATATTCATTCAACAATTACCTCCAATCTAACATCCCACCATTCTGAATGGTTCCCACTACGATGAAATTATTTTTGATGCCACAGATCCCACCCCACACTGATATGGGTGTGTCTCCTAGAAAAACCATTATAGGTTCCCCATTTCTCCACAAAAATGGTCAATCATGGAAGGGGTGGGGGATAATAGGATTCATGTGCCCTGGATTTCAACACTAGTGATGCAAAACTGACCCATTATTTGAGACCATCAATTAGGACTTCATAGAATGGTGTCTTGAACTACTAAATACCTTCTTCCCTGGCTCATATTTCTCCCACTTCTTTTTTAATGAGATGTTGTAGCATATTTCCGATATATCCACAAAGGATCATGAACATCCATTATCTTCAATATTATTAGTAAAAGCTTTATCCATAACCTTAGGAAAAGTCTTCATCATAATTAGTAAAACCGTAGAATAGATCTCTAGAAGAAAACAATATTCAAACATTTGGGACTTCATTTACTCATTAATGACTCATTTAGGGGCATATCAGACTATTTGTACCAAGTGGTTGGAATACTACATCACTAAAAGGTCACCCGAAAAAAGATCCGTAAAATCCCATGATCTAGAATATGGAAAGACCTCAGGGTATTACTAGTCAGTGAAGATTTCCTTGAAGTCTTCCAGTTTATATACTCATTTTTTAAATCTTGAATCACTGAGTCCCACCACCTTTGACAGGGACCCTAGAGAAGAAACAAATAACACTTCACGCTAATCTCTATAATAGTGTCAATTATCTCAATCATATTTTCTATCATTTTGATTAACTACTCGGATTCATGAGTGTTTAGGCTATAACAGAAAGAAAGAGTTTTATTTTTTTTGAATATCGTGAGATTTTTCATTCCATGGACTAGGTTAAGCCTGTATAACTAGATTAGGAGTAGGATATACTCTCTATACCAAATACTATATTTAAATATCCACAATTTTTACCGATCTATAATCAAGGGGTGAGGGTGAACCCTCTCTACCTTTTTCCCATGGATGTAAGGGATGACTCTAGTGAGTCATGTTTCTAAAATAGGAAGAGTCACTTGATGAAATAATTAATACATTAGCAATATAAAATATTATCAACAACAAAAAACCAATAATTAAAAATTCCATTTAAGAACAATATCCAAACCACTTCACCCCACTTGATGTCCACATACATTCTAGAACCTACACGTTCGACCTAGAAGAGAATCCAAACAAGGACCCCAACATTCCATGGAGACTCATGGTCTATCATGAGGTGCGCTGGCTTTGAACACTACTCAAAACTAGAACCCAAGACCAAAAAATACCTATATATTCTCTAACTAGACTCATTATGAATAGTATTACCAAAAGATATAAAAAAACATCCATATGAAACCATTTTGTCATGAAACAAGTTCATTCATCATCTGAACCAGCGCCTGTCTTGATCCCTCGCATAACCTGAATGGGGTTCCTGATCCCCACAGACTAGCACAAGTGCCCAAGTATCAACAAAAAAAAGTATAAATGTTTTTAAAAAATGTACAATTATAAGAAAAACCATGAATAAAAATATTGTAAACTAAAAACCATAGGCAAACAAACAGTTAACATTGTCCTCATTTGAGTTACAAGTTCATTACAAAAACAAAAAATAGATACTACAAAAAAGGAACCACAAAAATCAACCCCAATACTAACACAAGTAAAGGTGATGCATCTCCCTAAACCATCTCCACAACACCACCCACGAATTTTATCTAACATCCCGAACTTCCATCACCATAAGATTTACCCTTACATGTATAAAAAATATTCATGTCTACATACACCCTAGGGTGTATGTAGGGAGTGATATATTGCCCATTAGGATTTCACCTAATATAAATCCAAGGTATAAACATTAAATTAACATTAAATATAATATTATATAAATAATATAAAATCTATGAACAATTGTGAATAAAACCACATTCAATAAAAACATATATAAACAAAATAAACTTCAAATGAAAACATTCTTGCTTTTGAAAATACTAACCATGTCATACCATGTGCCGATGGTATGTGTAATATAACCAATGATCACTAGTCAGAGGAGAGGACCTATAGACAATATCTACAAATAGGAAACTAGGAAGCTTTAATTTCGATGAAATATGTTATAGAAACCATGCCAACCAACATTATCATGCAAAAGATACTATTAAGGGACCCCTCCCCCATAACCTTAGTGGTCTCACATCATTATCTATATTTTTATGTAGTTTTTTATTCACCAATATAGCTGAGTGAAACTTGTCCAGATCCATATACATATAACTATCCTATTACTACTAATCTACCCACCTTATAATACGAGCTTCCCTTTTTGTGATCGATCATGTTTTACATGACACAAGATACACCAAAATCACACGAATAATTTAAACAAGGGAGTACACAAACCAAATTCCACCATTTAAAAACAAAAATAATATTTTAAAACCAAACACATACCAAATTTTTTAAAAAATATGATTGAAATGTATTACAAAATTTTATAAATATTTTTCAACATTTATAAAAAATTGACCAGTGATTCAACAAGGTTTTACACATAAATCAATCCCAAATTATCATTAAAAACTATTTTTTACTGAAAAATCATATCGAAACCTTTCATAAACAACTTTATCACCATAGGTGATAATCCTTTTATATGGAAAAATTCAGAAGTAAGAACAATAAATTTATCAAATAATGTTTATCTATATAGTCACCTACTATAGGTGGATAATGTTTAAAAAATTGTTTTGAAACTCCAACCACACCATAATTTCATTAAATGGAAGCCAAATTGAACCGTAATCCATGTAATAGAACCAAATATATCAATATAAAACCCAAAAAATGGATCCTTATCCACTGGAGAGGAGAAACGCCATATAAAGGATGGAAACCACTAGAATATAGGTATAATTGAGGGAAGAATGAAACTTATTTGTATGATTCGAGGATAAATTCCCCTAAATATTCCACAAACATGAAGCCCCAATAAATATAGAATGAGGGGAAGGAAATGAATGGCTGAATAATCTAAATGCAGGATTACAAATTAGGGTTTGGGATTTAAAATTTGGAGTAGTGTGAAATGAACCATATTTTTAATGACCTGGATGGAATTCACAATTAGAATGCATGATTTGTCAAAACCTACAGAAAATATGTGGTTGACACTACCTTAATATGACATGTTGATCATTTATCCAACAAGGTTCAGAAAACTATGTGATAACTACATAGTATCACACTGCCCCAAAACACCACCAGGCACATCAGTTTTTTGGCGAGGACACATTGTTTAGTAAACCATGTTCCAAACATGCACCTCAATATATTTACTCAAAAACATTCATTTTAATCAAAATTCCAATGGAAGCCCCGAATAATCCATGGGAAGAAATGTATATAAAAAATAAATGAATGACACTTCAATATAAAATCACAGATGTGAAAATAAGAAATCCATCTTTACTTTGATTATTGAAATTATTTTTGTGTAAATATACATGTTTGACACATCTAGATTTTACCACATAACAAGGATGTGGAAGGCTTATTAGAGTATGGATCATACAAATTAGAATGATTTCAAATTTAAACACACGATAGTCATTAAAACCCATGTAGTTTTTTGGTACTTAATTTGAAACATCATACCATTCATGGATTCATGATATGGATTTTAGTAGAGAGTTTTAATGTCATGAATCCATGGACATGTAAAGTTACATTTAATTTTCTTCATATAGGACTTATTTAAATAATATTATAGTCAAACCATACTGAATAATAGGAGAAATTTCATAAAAATGTTAGGTGTACATATTAAGCCAGAGCTACCCATTTTGGTTAACTCAAAGGGAAATTGACCGAAGGAGGATGCATTTTATTTATAGTGAGTTTGAAAATTTTGGAAATGTGGTTACATATTATAATGGGGACATGTAACATCGATTAGTACATGGATTTATATGGAATGAAGCCTACTGAAGAAAATTTCATTGAATATATGGACCTTGTATCTGTGATTATGGGTCTTATTTGGAAAATTTATTAATTAGTACTGATGTCCAAACTTATAAGGAATGAGGACTGGCAAGGAAGTCTAGAGATAATAGGGATTTTTGGTTTCAACCTGAAATAATCCTTTATTGTACCCTTCTAAAAACAAGAATCAGATACCAAATTGTTATGGTTTTATATTTTGGGGTAAATTGAAAGGTCAAATACTTGCAATTTAAAAAGATATTGTAACAAGGATATCATGTAGTCTAGGTCCATGTGATTAGGATGTCCCAATCATGATAGGGAAATGAAAAAATATTTCGTTTTTCATACTTATGGTCATTCGTTTTTGGTTTATCCATTTCTCTAGGTGAAAATAGGAGAATTCATTGTTTTCCTTAAGGAATAATTCCCATTAAAAATAATCTCTCATAGAGAATATTTCCCTCTAAGAAGTATCTAGATATTAAACCAGTTAAAATAAGGACTATATAGAAGGAAATAAATTTATTGTATGTTCGTAACTAGTATAAGTAAAAATTATTGACTCATTGGAGGATATGTATCAATTGGAAAGTGGTCAGGGGGGTGAATGTTATACCCAAATATAGATTCCCCCTGATTATTGATGTATCCAAGTGATGAAATCATTAATAGGGATACCAAAGGGGAATACACCTTGAATGAAATCCCATGATCACTTGTATCATTGATTGAAATTGGGAATTCCAATGAAACACATTTGTATCCAAAATGGGGAGCCATTCAATAACCACAATTTATAATACCCATATTAATTGATTAATGAAAATTTTATATTAATTTATTTGATATTAATAATAAAATATTTTGTTTCATTTAATAGAAAAATACATTGATTTCATATATCTATTTATAGTATAAATGGATATATATATTAATCATATTTTTTAAAAAAGGAAATGAATCAAACTAAGAGATAACCTATTATGTTTGAAGATGGTGGTGGGCATGAAACCACGACTGATGGGTGATGGGGGGAATTCATACCAATACCATATGTAAATTCGAAATTGTATTTTCATTTTTTTAATATATAATTACATATATTTATAAATGTAGTTTTATTTGATAACTTCATTTCTTTTTAGTTTTATTTTCATATCAACATAGTAAATAATTCGTTAAAAAATAATGATTGACATAGTATGGAACATGATTTCATCATCACAAAGTCGTAGCATCTTGAATGTAATGTAAAATTATATTTTCACAATTGAATTTAATAAAAAGTAATGTATAATTTTTATGACAATCTAGAACATTATGATCCTACTTTAATTACATCTATATCATCTAATTCGGATATATTTTTATTATATAAAATGTAAATATATTTATTAATGAAATGTTTTAATATAAAAGGTTTATTACTGTGTTTTTAAATTAAATAAATCATTAAATAACTATTATTTTTAAATGAGTATATGATTTCTATTATTTATATTTTATTATTATAACCAAATGTTTTCATTTGTTAATAATTTCTTCTTATTGAAATATAATATTTACATTGCTATCTATTTTCTTTCATGGCTTAAAAAATATGTTACACTAACACCATTTTGAAATTTATGTAACATAATGCCAAAAATACAAATAATTAGAAGAATAATTTCATAAATTTATATGTTTTATTAATATAAATATTTATTTCTTAGACATATAATATTTAAGGGTTGTAACAAAAATTAATACAATTTCTTATAAAAAATAAACTGTTTTATTCCAATTGACCTGTCTTTCATTGTATAATATGGCTAGATAGAATTGTTAAATATCTTAATTTTAAAATTTTATTTTTATTTAAAAATAATATTTTTGTGTTTTTAGTCTCAAATTTTGATGAGGTGTAATTTTGGAAATTTTTCAGAATATATGATTTTTTAGTGAATAGTGAAAAAAACTGATTTTACTAATTCAATAACTTTTATAAAATCAGTATGATATAAGAATGAATTAAAAATATATGGAAGCTTTGTATTGGTTTCTTATTAATAAAATAAAACATTTAATCATGTGTCTTAATTTTCAAACTCATGGCTAAATTTATTGAACCTATGTTATATATTAATGTAACAAGAAATCTATTGTTCATTAATTGAATATAGAAGTGTTTTTGGATGGTTAAATTTATTTTTGGAATGGTTTTAATTAAAAAAAATGTCTTATTAAAATTAATAAAATAAAATCATTTCAAGCACCAAAACATAAGTTTATTTGTCCTAAATAAGTTTTAATTATTATTTTAAAAAAATTAATTTTATAAAATAAAAAATTTGTAGTAATTTTTTTTCATATAAATGGGATAAATTTTACAATTTATAGATATTAACTAATATGAAATATTTTCCATATTTTCCATCGTGATTTTAATATTTTTTTAATGTAAATTTCATTTTGTGTCAAAAAAATATGTTTCGATGGTAAAAATTATTCATCGTGAATAAGGTTATATTGATGAAAAATTGATTAACCAAGTGTTTTTTCAATAAATATAAAAATACAATCATAAAATGGGTAGGTAGATGATTTAACGACCAAAAATATTATTTCCAAAATTAATTTTAAATTTTGGTTCCATTGGACTGAATAATGGAATTTCTTTTTATATTACTAATTTATGTTTATAAGAGTTTATCTCTACTCAAATTTTAATGTTTCCCAAACCCCCAATAGTTTCAAACAAAAATTGATATATATATATATATATTCATATATTCATATATTTACTAAAACGCCTCACAATTCCCACTCACATGGCTTAATCATCTTGGTAGCAACAAAATACCAATCCATTTAATATCAAGGTGTAATCAAAAGAATGATATTAAAACAGTTGATACTAGTATTAACCATATTATATCATGTTTATGTTTTAATATAAATTATTCAATTAAGTTAATCTAATAATAAAATTATAAAAAAAAATTATTTATATTAGGTAAATTTTATTATTATGATGGAATAACAAATTTTATCCCTTTTTCATCCATTGGGAAATGAAATAATTGATTGCACCTATGTGTTCAATACCACATCCACAAAACAATGTGTATCAATTTTTATCTCCACATAATATGGATAGTTATAAACATATAATTAATTAATTAATAAAATATTAATGATTTAATTATCATTATTTAATGATTATATGTAACGCCGCGACCTTCAACGTTATATAATCTAGAGTTATGTCATGAATTTATAGTCATTTACATGGATTACTGTTTTAGTTTATAGTCTTAAATAATTAGGCCATAAATATTATTTTACATCTCCAATATTACAATATAGACATGACTACAAACTGTCAATTTTTTTTCTTAATATAGATCATTATAAAATAACACATGAATTCTTTTTCTTGACAAAAATCATCATAACATTCATCTTGAAATTATCATATATAAAACTTATTTATATGAATTATGAATAACATTTTTAAAACATGATATGAGCACAAAAATATCATTAATGGATTCAAAATAGGGAATGAATCTGTTAGTCCAAGAATAATTTAATCTCATGAAAACATTTTCAGAAAATCATATATTTCACTCGTAAAACATAAAACCTTTAACATACACCATGAAATCAAAAAATTACAATAAAAATCATAGAAATCATAAATAATAATTTAAACATGTGGCATCCATATCATTATTAAATTTTATTCTTCACTTCTACATAGGGAGAAACCCCCATGTTTATTATTGGATTACCCATCATTGTATATTCCATAAATAACTTTAAGGAAAACAAACCAGTTAACTCTATATCATTACCTAATGAATTTTATAGATATAAAAGACTCACATACCATTAGTTTATCATATAAAAATTTATATTCATATACTATACCCATGAACCATAACATAATCATAATAAATAAAACAATAATAAAGGAAAAATAACATTTCCACTTTGAAATCACATTCCATCAATACATGTTGTGAACACATAAATGAAATCACATTATTTTATAATAAAATGGTTAACATGTAAAGTAAAAATCAATACATAATATTTAAATTAATGTGATAAATTCCATCCATGTAGTATATGTTAGAAAAACATTCAATACTATTGAAATAATTGATCTATTATTAAAACAAAGTTAAATCATTTTATGAAATATTTTATACTCTAACTGTCCCATTAAAAATTAAAAAATTTGAAAGGACTTAAAATTTTAAAAACTTCAGGTCCATATAAACATGTACATAAACCATTTTTTAGACATTGACATTTATTTGAATTTTTAAGAAGAATAAATCTTTAAAACATTTTAACCCATCATTTAGTTAAAGAGTAACTTACATCTCGATAAACACATGAATAAATGTAATTAAAGAATAATATTTAAAGAAAAATTATATATAATATCAATATATTAATTCGTGATCTGAATTGTAAAAATATTTCTATATGAAACATGTAGGATAATATAGGTTCATAACCACAAAATATGCCTTAATAAAAGAATATTGGGATGAAATCCATTACCTCGAGTCTGATTTGTCACATATGTTCTTTCTCTTACTATATAATAAACTAATTATATTAATTTACTTTATTTAGAACCATTTTTATGTTTATTATTTATTTTATATAAATTACCTCCATGTTATTAATATTATATAATTAGTTATGTTCATGTTAGATGTTTTGTCGATATACGCTACATGAGTCAAAAAAGAACATTGAATGACATCAAAAGACCATGTGATAATAATTATATAATATAAGTGAATTAATATAACTTTTAAATAACAATTATACCTTTAAATCCCTTATTTAAATAAAGATATAATTAATGAACAATGTTCCATGCTTTGAGAGGGTATTTCGTACTTACAGATGAGTAATGATTTCATTTTCCAATGAACATTATGGAAAGAAGGTTAAGTGTTATTTTATCATTTATTAATGTAAATAAAATAATTAAAATCATATTATTCATTTAAATATAATTATATATATCATAATTGTGATGCAGTGTATAAAAATGAATCCAATCACTTGTGGATGATATAGTTTACTTGTACGCATGAATGAAGTTATATTTATTATGTTATTATAAAGTTACTAGGTACTAATATATTATTATCTTATAAGGATTAATATTATAGGAATATCATGTAATAATAATAATTCCATCATTATAACCTGTCATGTGGGATTTTTGTGGAAAATTTATTACATTAGTTCATTGAGGTGATAATTCACACATATAGAAAATATTAATTATTTTCCCATTTAATTGAAGTGGAGATGGATTTATGTGATGATATTCACACAATTACTTCTAAATATACTGAGGACAATTTATTTATTATTACATCTTGGGTGAATGATAGTTGAATGAAGTTGAATAACAAATAAAGTAGAAACCCTAAAATAAAAAAATTTAATTTTCTTTAGATGCTCACCTTTATAAATGCCTTAACACCTCAATTTAGGGTGTTCTACAATAAATACGGCTTTAATAATATAGGGAGGTTTTCTAGGAAAGGTTCTAGGTATATGTTGGGAGAGTAAATTTTTTTTTGAAGTGTGGGTAATAGAGAGGAATTGGTTCCTTTTCTTGAGAGAGGGGAGGGCACCCTTGGAAGCCCATAAAATATTAAATTAATATAAATCATTTTATAACTATATATGAAACAAAATTTTATTTAGTTAGAATATAATAATTTTATTATTCTAAATCACCTCAACCAATATTTTTTTACATGTATTTAATTTAATTCAAACCATATATTTTGGTTTTAACCCCTTTTAACTATTTCCACTAAACAATTAATTTAAACATTGAGAGTTATAATAATTACCATAATATTATAAATGAAAAATAAATGATTCGTTAATGACATTATTTTAAATACCGAAAATATTTTTCTAATTAATTTTTTTGAAATATGATATAATTTAATTCATTGTTTTATAGTTTAATGTATGGAAGACACTAATTTGACACTACTAATACTTGAATTTTTTAATAATCCTAAAAACATGATTCATTGAAAAACACTACCTCAACTCATCTATTACATGTCACATTTATAAAGAAATGATTTGGATGTCATCAACTATTTCAGATTTTATATTTTTTAAAATTATTAATACGGTTTATTTCATTTTTCCATTAATAAATCTTTTAAAACATCATCATTGCGTCAAAATTAAATTAAAATGTTCTATGTATTAAAATTATAAATAAATTATCATGATGTAAATAAATAAATTATTTTTTTAATTAATATTTGCAGCCGAATGTATCTACTATATAACCATATATGAAAAATTATTTAATTATCAACAATATGTGTATGGAATTTTCATGTTATAATTAAATAAAATATGATAAATATAATATTTGTACCCAAGTGGAATAAAATTTTATAATTTAGTCCTTTGGTTGATTTATTTCAAAACCTAGTCATCTAATGAACTTGGGACAAGTGTTAGAGTAGTTTTTTAATTTTATAATATTATTTTTTACTTTAATTACTATATATAACTATAACTATGGTAAATAAAAAACAAAAGATACACATCTCAAGAAAAAAACATGACCCTATTATATCTCATTTTACATCTTTATTACAATAATTTATCTCTATTTTATAATACTCAACATATCTAAGTGTCTAAATTAGGTTTAACACTAATCCTGCAAATGTTGTGAGATGGTGGATGAAAGAGATGTTCAAAATTTCAATTAGTCTTTATATCTAAATTAAATATAAAAAATATTTTTATGAATTAAACAAGATGAAATAAAATAATAATATAATTATTGTTGAATTTTTTTTAAAATTGTAACATAAATATACAAAAAATATGAGAAAAATTAGTTTTGAATTAAAATGTATTATTTTTCTTTATCCATTGAAACTGAAACCTATCATAAATATACCAAAAATAAAAAAATGTAAATTTTGGTATCCTTTATCCCATTGAGAATTTTATTTTTTTAAAATAAAACTTATAAATTTTTGATAACTATATTTCAAATATGTTCTCCATCAATAGGTGATAAAAATTCATTTTTATAAAAACACTTCATTAATCCGTAAAACAGATTTCATTATTATATAATGTCTATGAAACACATAATATAATTTTTAAACATTATATGAAAATTATATTTCATTAATTTAATAAAACTCTTGTTATATGACTATTGTATAAACTCAATTATTTCAATTAAATTTTTTTTTTCATAAAATATATACTTTATATTTAATTAGTTTTTGTTTTATTTGAAAATAAATTTCCTACCCATAAATCATTATATAATCTGTTGAAGAAAATATTTTAATAATTTAGTTAAAATTTTTCATTCCCACTATTCTAATGGATATTGTAGAATTACAATTTAAAAGAAAAATACTACAATATATAATTTTTTTGGTATAACTCATTCTTGAATGCAAAAAATGATTTTAGAGAAATCCATTTTTCTATGTCGGGCACGTTGGCACACATAAAATCCCAATAATGTAAAATTACTATATAATACAATGATATTAATAAATATTAAACTATCATATTCTTTAATTAACTCATATGTTAGATAATATATTATCTATTGTATTATCCACTCATCCCTTGGAAAATGTTGTCTTTACTCTTAAATATGCACGGTGTACAAATTCCCAGATGTGATATGAATTTTCTTTATTACCACCTTATGTGGATGCTATTAAAATTATATCTGAATAATATATAGTATATCAAGGAGAAATATATATAATTAAAATATTCACTAGTAGGTAAAATATTAATTAACAATAATCATAGTGTATTTCATTGATATTAATTTATTATAGAATCCATGTTCATCAATGATTTCATCTTCCCTAGTTGTTAATAAACATTTCATGACATTATATTGACAAAAAATACTTAATTAGTTAAATTAAATAATATCTAGATAAATAAAGTTTTATCCAATAATTAGTATTTATGTCACCATTGTTTGGAATGTGGAAATAGTTGAAATTATTAGCTTCTAATGATGAAAATAAACATTAACTTGAGAATATATATATAATATCCACAATGAATAAATATAGAATGTAATAAATGTTAAATAAGATTTTAAATAAATTATAATGAAATTTATTTTCACTATACTAGAGGATAAAGATATTTTTTGACAATCAAGATAAAATGGTAAGGGTTTTGGTCTCAAATTTATTTTATTGAAGTATTTGTTAAGTTAATAAAATATTTTATTATGTAGTGTATATAATGAAATATGATTATTTTGAAAAAAAATCATATAAATAAATATATTTAGAAATATATATAAATATATCAGTCATTCAATTTTCATAAAATTATTATACTTATTGACTTCAGATTGAATTGACATTCAATGTACATGTTTTCAAATACATATTCACATTACAAGAGAATGTTTATAATGCATTTTAATTATTTTTCATTGCATTAATGTTCGGAATTATTTGGACATAATAAGTGAATGGTTATGGAATAATACTACATATAAACTCAATTAATCTATAGGTCTCATATGATAATGATAATTGGGATGTTGGCATATGCTTGAGCTATTTATGTTTCATGTCTTTAAATGATGACCTGGTAGAAATATTGTGATATTTGTAATTATCAATTCTATATTTAGGAAACAATTTATTATTATCCATGTGATTACATATGTTCATATTTCATCTATAGTTATAATACCCATTTTTATATAAATTAAAATTAAAATTTGTTTATTTTTTAATATCCAACATATTTTTATTGTCTAATTTACTATATGATAATTTCAACTATATACTATACCATATTGATCATCTAATCACATAAATTTATTTATTTTAGATATCCTTAGGGTTATATGAAGATATCTATGAATGGGATATGGATATACTAGATGGATTAATATTTTTTCTATTAAATTTATTGTTTTATTTTTTTTGTTTTGAATATAATCTTAGAATTTTGTATTTGACCAGTCTCATATGAATAATTTTTTTTGATTATATAGGATAAAATAACTAGATTCTTTTTACAATTTGGTAATGTTACCACTAAAATTGTGTGACATCAATTAGGGGTTTTATAGTAGATATAAATTAATGTTTTTTATTGGCATTATGAATTGGATTTAGAAAAAAAAACATTAGATATAATAACCCGAAGATTCTCACTAGAGAAATATAAAATTATAGGAAAAAATACATATTTTTTGTAATGTATAGTGTTTATTATTTCATAAAAGTAACTAAAAATTTTACACAACGGAAATTTATATAGGATGCCTCAAAGATTCAACATTGAGTAATGTATGGCCCTGAGAATTTATTAAAAAATATTTTTAAATATATCTATCTTTCATCATTAGCCTGTATAATATATAACACCATTTGATAAAGAAAAATTATACTCTACTAACATATTATCATATAATTTTATATTTATCACTTATCCATTGGAATTGTGGGTATGAATATAATTATATAAAAAATGGTAAAATATTTTTAGACTTGTTTACAAATTTAAATATTTGGCAACATATTAATTATATATGAAAATAATGTTTACAGACACAAACATGTTATACCTTAATAATTTAAAAAATTAAGTATTGGAGAATGAATTTAATGGAATTTATATATTTTATATTCGTTAATATTTATAACATTCCTTTTTGGTGTTTTGGAGAAAATATATAATAATTCCAATTTTATGATTATTTTTTTCAAAAAACAATTTCCGATAAGTTTTTTGCGTATAATGAAAAAATAAAATTCCACAAGTATGGAAAATTTATTTTACACTATTTAAATAATAATTTTATAATTATTATTTTCTTGAATTTCTAAAATTTTCTAAAAATATTATTTTTTCTTTGAACATTGATAAACAATTTTGTATTAAGAACTTTAATTTAAATCAAATCATTTGGAACATAAAAAAAATTCTTTAGGAGTAATATTTGTTCAATTAAATATATATTAATATAATTTTATTGAATTTAATAAATTTTAATTTTAATTTATAATAATAATACATCTAAAAATATGAATATTTTTTATATAAAAAATAGTTTTTTTTATTTAGTTTGTGGGGTTAATTTCAAATTAAAAAATTTAATATCTTTTTTATTCAATATTAAAAAATGCATTGAGTAATTAAAATCAAAATAATATAAATTTTCTAATTATTTTTTCTATTTTTTGACTATTGTGAACAAAGTAGGCGAAAAAGATAAGTACTATCGTTAATGTTAAAATAGGTATACTAGCTGAGAAAATATAAAGATAAGGGGTACAATGAGTTAGAAACTTGTTTGAACCCATTTTCTCACCATATTTAGACATTTTAAATGAAGTGGTTCTTTAATGTCACTTCTTCTATATTTTTATGTGAATAACAAGGTGACAAATTGTTATATTAATAAATTACATGTGTCCCACTCAGCTCAATTTTATAAGGAAACTACCCATCCTCACCAATTATAACTTCAAAAACCAATTGGTTCATCCAAGACCTATGCAAATGTATTAATTAATTCTCTACCTACACCATATATAAGTTTTTTATATCATAATTTCAATATATTAAGAAATAAACTTATAGCTAACAAGGTTTTATGCATAAAATGTAATGTTTTTTAGTTTGTGCTTCTGATTTACTTATTCTTATAACTCCATAAAATATTTTAAAACTATTAAAAAATATTAACAAATACTAATAATATATAATAATATTTTAGTATGATAATATAATAACCAATATCCATATCAATTTCAATCAAATTTTATATGAAAACATATTCATGAGTACGACTGATTATGACCTCATGAACTAATGTAATTTCACTTCCATAACCAAATTTAACAGATGGATAAAATAATAGATTTAATGATTATATATGTTATTTATAATTTTATTAAACCTATACAATTATTATACCACATCTAAATTATTTCTTCTAAACCCATTGGAATATAATAATGTTTCTTATCTGTTTGGATGAATACCACTAAGCGAAAAAATATAATGTGTTTTCCATTTTTAATTTACCTTGATTGAATTTTGGATATATTAAATGAATATATATTATATATGTAACAAAATTATACAAATTTAGAAATTATATCACATATAACATCTTACTTTATATTCCATGGGAGGAAAGAATGCAGTCAATCTTATGTATAGAAAAATACTACATTTCGAAGGATTGTGATTTTTTTTCTACTATAGCATTTCATGAAAGTTAATGAAGATAAATTTAATTAATATATGATATTTTTTTAAACAAAAATCATTTTCTAATGATAATATGATACATGTACTTATTTAATTTCATCCACTATGTACATGGAAGCGATGTTCATTCACACCTAGGGCCTAATGTCTCCATGAATGTTCTATTTCATTTCCAATATCTAAAATTGATATATTACTATAAATAAATATAATATGAATAAATGATTTGTTTATTTCGAATATAAAATTTTGGAGATGACGTAACCATGATCAATGTAAGATGACTTGAAATACTGAATCAATGCTTGTATGAAAAAATAAAATTTATTACATGTAACGTGTGTTTAACAATGAATTGATAACAAATGCGTAATAGAATGTCATAGGTACATTATAAATTGTATAATATATATATATATATTTATTTATTTAATATATGTATAATAAACATGTATTTAGTATGAAATAGGTCAATTGTGTACAAAGGTAGTTGACAATTAAGGTAAGAGTTTCTCATTCCACTTTTATCTTCACGAGGCATAAAAAATTCACCACTTACGCCATTATGTGGTGTATGTAGATTACTTTTTTATATGTTATATCATGAAACAATTTTTCTTATTAAAAATAAAATATCAAAAAATGTGATTTCTTTTATAGGGGTTATGATACGAATGATACCAAAATGGTGAGGGTGAATTTCATAATCTCAATATATTTCTACATTTTTTATGATTCATCCTCCATTGGGGGTATTTTTTGATATTTATTAAACTAAATTTATATGTATATCCTCAGTTTATTTTACTAGAATTCATGTTTGACCTCCATTTTCCTCTAATTATGTAGTTAATATTTAAAAATAATGAATTTTTTGGAAATTATTCTTTATTTAAGTATTTTTAAAAAAACCCTATTATTGTTCTATATTAGTGTTTTCTAAAAAATATTTCATGTTTTCATTAAAATTATATGAAATATTTAATATTAATATTGTTACACATGATTGTATTTTTACAATGTTTTTTAAATGTTATCGTCATTTTATTTTCTAAAAAGAATTCTTTTTGATTTTACATACAATGTGAATGGATTGTTTTTTTGGGATGTACGACATTAAAATAATTTATAATATCATCCTAAACACTCATTAATTAAAATATTACATTGTAAATTACTATTTATTATAATTAATAAAAAAATTTCCAAAATATAATATGATATTTTTCTGATTTTAAAAATATAATTTATATTTTCTTTAAGAAATATTTTATATTAATTTTAAAAAATCATATATATATTTCAAAGGTCAGTTTCCATGAATATTATTTTAAAAATTAATTGTTTTTAAGAATGATATATTCAATTGGAATTGATCTTTTCCTCTTGAAATGTTTCTTGTGATCTAGCAAAAACATAATCTATCTATTATGAAATCCACTGATGTTATATATGCTTCATTTTGGATAAGATAGAATGATACAAATCATATTATCTCTCAACAAGGTTCATTTATATATTGATTAAATTTTTCTAAAACCAATTTATTTTTCATTGATTACTCTATTATTAATTTAATAAATACATATGAAAAGATTATTCTTTACATGATTTATTATGTTGTGATATGTTGAATGCTTTATGATAATGCCTGACAGATATGTATGGTTTACAATATGTGTTGTTCGAGAGGATAATTCCCTCCAATTCATTGGATAATTTTTTATATCTCATTAGATAAAAATGGGAAACAAATTAATGGACTTGACCCACTATTGGACATTATTGAGTCCTAATGAGTTACGGAAAATAAGTGATTTTTAAAATATATTGGGAAATAGAAGAAACATTCTAGTCCACTATATTAGCATTCATTGTAGTTACCATTGAAATATGATATATATATATATATATATATTATATTACAACACTTTTATGACATGTGATTATGGTTAATGATTGGTTTAAGTAGATTTCCCAATATTATAATACATATTTTCTAAAATTATAATGTTTTATCTATGAGTCATGTTTATGATCTATAAAATCATGTGTACAAAAAACATATGTTTTTTAATTTATCACATATAAATATGATTATTATATGATTTCACATGATTATATATTTCTATACCCTCTGTTTTCAATTACTAAACATCTAATCTCATTCGTTCTTATTTTTTCTTTTATATCTTTCACATAACTATTTAGGTTGAGTGATTCTAAGAAGAGAACTTTGTGAGAGGATTTTTTCAGATATATTAAATATATTTACTTGAATGAGGATATTTTTTTCAGGTACTTATAGACACAAATTTATTACGGTCCTACAATATGTGTTTGATAGTTTTTTAAATATTCATCTACAATGATGTTATATTTGTGAATTATAATTGTAGTCTTTATTTTTTCAATTAGAGGAAAGGTTAAGTAAACCGTTAGAAACTCTGATGTGAAAAGATTAGTGAGATACCTATAGATATTTATATGGACATTTCATGTAATATTATCATGTATAAGTCTTTGGATGAGTCAAAGAATAGAAAAATACCCTAAATTTTTGTTAAAGGATAGTGTGTTTGGTTTATAAGGAATTACATCCATTTTTAGGCACTACAATTTGATTTGGTTTCTAAAAATTTATATATATATATAATAATAATGAAAAATTAGTGATAATATTGAATCGAGCATCACTTGTTAAACAACAATAGCCCATACTACACCCTAGTTTGATACTCATCTAGAATATTCTAAAAAATTAACAGAATTATCATAAAAAATTATGAATTAATTGAATAATGACCATGAATAGAATATGTAAATACTATAGTGTACTCGATTGAAAATAAGGCATACAGATTAAGATCTTAAAAATAATTTGACATTACAATTTTTTTTCCACCATGATTTTTGTTTCTCA
Source organism: Viscum album (assembly GCA_963277665.1). NCBI lineage: Eukaryota > Viridiplantae > Streptophyta > Magnoliopsida > Santalales > Viscaceae > Viscum > Viscum album. The sequence continues at coordinate 626,150,823 of OY728133.1, forward strand.
GCCTATGATTTATTGCTCTATATAATTAATGGAATCAGAAAATATTGGGTTAATGTTCAATTTGATTGATATTTTTTTTTCGAGTAACCAAAATCTATGATGTATTCTGTAAAGTAAATTTTGATTAATCCTAATTATTTCACCTAATATAAGGCCAAAAACATAAAGCTTACAGAACTCATAGAATCCCATAAGAATAGAAAGATAGAGTTTATTGATAGATCGGGTTTTAGAGACCATGGAAAAGAAAAGACTCAGTTTCATATATATAAAGAATATAGGAAAAATAATTCAAGGGAATTTCTCAAAGGGGGTAGAATATCATTTAAATATAGAAAATAAGAACACAAATAATGTATCCTATGATGAAAAATAAAATATTTGGAACACATATTAGAAAAAAATAATGGTTTCCATATTGGAGAATTTGATGATGAATTTTATAAATGTGGATATATTTAATATTATTTGAATTGATTTACTATAGGGAATATAGGTGTAGGGAATTAGAAAGTTGTATAAGCACTGGTTATAGAACTGATGATGAAGACACATCTGATGAGATATGAAAGATATGGACTCCTCTAATATATTTAATTATGATAAATTTTTGAAAATTTATTAAATTGAGGTTGATTAATATTATTAAATGATTAATATTTCATATTTTAGGAAATAACTATTAATTTATAATGTAATTGAAGTGCCCAGATCAGTGTGAATCACTGAGAGGGGGAGGGGGTGAATCAGTGATCCCTTAAAACTTTTTACTAATTGATTCCTTATCAATTAAACCTATATGGATGGTTAAAGCCTCGATCCACTCTTCTTGTATCTCCCAGCCTTTCCTCGAATGATGTAGTAAATGTAAAGGAACAGGACACAAGGATTTACAAGGTTCGGCACCAAAGGCCTACGTCCTTGCCATGTTGGTTATACACCCCAACATGGTTTCTCCATTATAATCAGTTAGTATTACAATGATTGATACAGAGTCCCACTGTATCTCTCCTGAGTCCCACAGGAGGGTCTTTATACTGCATCTCATAGTGTTACCAGAGTCCCACTGGCCTGCTCCAGAATCCCACTGAAGACTTGTTCCGCCCTGAGTCTCACAGGGGGCTTCTCCTGGCTCCTCGAGTCACACGAGTAGCTCTTCTTCACTTTAAGCTTCTTAAAGTATCTTCAGCAGTATGGGATAAAGACTGCTGGCCTTGCTCTGTACCTGTTCTCACTTGTGATGAACATGTGTTCTCGTCTTGCTCGGGCTTTATCACCTTCTTCTAAGGATGACCCGGCCTATCTCTTCAACTACTGAATACTCAGACAACGGATATCTTTAACTTCAGTCTGGTCCAGTCTCACTTCATCACAACTTCATGCACTGAGTTCATGGAATCTCTGCTTCCTCATGCACTGACTGCATGGCCTCTAAATTTCTTCAAGATCTTCTTGGTCTTGGTCAACTCAAATGCACACAACCAGATTTGAGCTTGTTCACGTGTGCACGTGCATGCGTGCAAGCATGCACTCCCCTTCTTCTTCTCTTGGTGCAATAAACCCACAAAGGGTGTAATCCTTTTTAGAACACACCTTCTCACTTCCTTCACACACTTAATTCCTTTTGATTACACACATAAATGTGTGTTATACTTTAGTGTGAGAGTCTTCCACTTCTTCTAAGTGTATACACTTCACTTAGTGCACACACTAGGTTCGGCCTTTTTATTCCTTTGCACACACACCACTAAGGTAAGTCTTTAGCCTTCCTCCATCACTTTTCACACACAAAAAATGTGTGGTCTTCACTTGGTGCACACACATAGGCTTCGGCCTTGTTCCTCTTCTTGTTTTGCACACACACAAAATATGTTCTTTTATTTGTTCTTCAAAGTGTGCACCCACAAGGCTACGGCCTTCTTCTTCAAATGCACACACAAAGTGTGTTCTTCAATTTGGCACACACAAGGGAGTGATCTCGGCCTTCTTTTGTTCACTGTCCAAGTGAGTTCTCAACTTTCCCGAACCACTGCCTTCAAAGGAGGTGCACAAGGTGTGCAGCCTAACTTCCTCAACACTGCCGTGCAAGGTACCAAGCCGCAAGGGCCGCGCAAGCCTCAACCAACCTTGAGCGCGAAAAAAGATGCGGCTCGGGTTGTTCAAGCCTCAAGAGTGCAAGAGCACCTTGGGTGCACAATCTTCTCCTGCCGTACAAGTATGCGGGCAGGGAGAGCTCTTCCTGTCGCACAAGTGATGCGCGCAGCGGACCTTCGGGCCTCGGGTGGCACCAGGACTTCAGCCGCACAAGTGTGCGCTGGGCTTCTACATCGTGAGGCACAAAGGCACTCACGGGTCTTCCAAGTTTTTCAGCAAACAATTATATGTCTTGGGTGCTCCTTTTATAGGCACATGAATCCTCAAAACATCCGCGGGATATAAATCTTGATCCACTGAGATTTTCGGTTCATTGAAAATCATCAAACGTGGGCCGAGAGTCTCGTTTATTACTCTCTGTTCACATGCGAGTTCTTTCTTCTTTATTTTTCTCCTCCACGTGCATGCGACTTAGAACGCATGCACAACCTTTGTCTCTTCTATCCCATGCAAAACAAGAACTCACCAAAGCCTCGGCAACTTCGTTTTGCCTCGGCCTTGTTCGAAATCTCATCATGTTGCATGCATGCTTATTTTGTTGTATGGATGTGTTCATTACGTTGAGACGAACTCCTTGGACACTTTACTTTCAGAAATAGTGGTCGGGAACTCGAAAACATCACTCAGGAGGCGCCTAGTTCGAAGGAGGAGTCGCGGGTGGCCTCGGGCGAGCTCATTGTTGAAGACGGACGGGGAGCCGTTGGATCAGGCGATCAAATAATCTTCAACGGCCTGGATCTGAACGGGCCGCGGCGGATTAGATATGCGGCCGAGATCTGGCGCACGATCAATCGAGCGGCCAGGATCCGCTCTTGGATATTTTTCCGCATCCCACATCGAATTGACGCCCGATTTTTCCACGGTATAACAACCTCGCGCTGCCGGCCTCCCTTCAGTTGCACTTCTCCCCTCTCGGTGCCGCCCCGCACCGAGTTCTCTTAGCGGGTGCGCTCTTCCGCCCACCCCTTCCACTCGGGCGCGCCACTGGCGCCCACCATGCTTCCTTCGGGCGCGCTCCTGTGCCCCATGCTACGCAGGGCTTGACACTCCCCTGCGTGTGGCCCTGCCACCTTGGGCTTGCCCCACGGGTTCCCCCATGGGCGTGGTGCCTAGTGCCCACATGCCTTGGGGTCGAACCCTCAAGGTGCCCACGACTGGCCTAATTTTTGGCTAAGTCTTGAATAAGACTTTGTCAAAAACAAAGTCCTCCATGAAATCAAGCCATATCAAGAGAGCCACTTCAATCCTTCTTCCTCATTTCTTCTTCTTAAGAATTCTTCTATTCTCTTTTCATATTATTTTCACTTAGGATGTGGAATTCTTAAGTTCTTCATTAGAATTCCTCCAATTCTTCTTCAAAATGAATTCAATGCTTAGGAATGGAATTCCTCTTCAAAAGAGCTCCTGAATCACATAAATTCTTCAACGAACTTCATTGATCTAATCAGAGATCAAGTTGGCGCATCTTCCAATTCACATGCACTAAGAATTAGTGCATGGACTTCTTCAATCCACTTCATCCACTTAGGAGTTGTGGACGGTTCTCCTCATCTCCTCATGCATTGTCTTCATCTCCTCATGCATTGTTAAGACAATGCATGGTCTTCTGATATTGTTGGGACATTGTATCCAGTTGATACAAGTTCTTGGAACTTTAAGAGCAGCTCATCAATCGTCTGATGTTAACATGGATGAATGTTGAAACCATAAACAGTTATGCCACTTAGTGAATCTCCAAAGAGACATTCATCTTAACACAATGGCCATCCTCCATTCATCACCAACACCATCATATCCTTTTTCATTCACATATTGACTCTCCTTGACATCCATTCATTCTTTGACATCTTCTGATCAACCACATACCTTATTGACAACAAATGCAACACAGTGCACTTCAATCTCCCCCTTTGTATTTTTTGTCAATGCCACTAGAGCACATATTGTCAATCCAATCAGTAGAACACATATGAATGGGTCAATATGTGTGCCACACATTTCTGGGTAAATATGTCAGCTCTTCTCCCCCTTATTGGCAACCAAATGCAAAGGTGTGGTGTGGTTCCTTTTCAAAATATCACTTCCTCCCTTTGAAAAGTATTTTCTTGAAAAAACTGAGAGAGGGATGATGTCACATGTTCTATTTAGCAAAGAACCTTTAGTAAATCAACTCTAAGTCTACTTGGGCTAACCCGGTGTAGAAAACAAGAGTGATATAACCAAGGTACTCAATGCTGTCCAACATTCACTATACATGTGAGATCATGCATCAAGGGGCTTGAAATTTTTCAGATATAACAATGAATTTTCCAAATCCTGCACAACTCCACAAAACTCATTAGAAAGTTCAGGTGCAAAGATATAGCTCCCCCTTTCAACCATTTTCCTTCAATAAATACTCCCCCTTAATTGTCATGATGAATACAATTAAGAAACAAGGGATGAAAGTATGATTGGAATACCTTCAGCTTTTCTTAAGATGATATTAAATCTTAGAATACCATCTTCTCCAGATTGGCTCCCCCTCAAGGGGTGCACTCAATTCTTTCCAAACCATCCTCCAGTTGATATTAATCATCATCTTCAATTCCCTACAATGTCAGCACATGTAAATACAAGTGATTAGGGAATAAGATGGAACCTCCTTGGTTCATCAATGTGAACAACAAGGTTGAGAAGATTCTCTCAACCGAGATGTCCCATTTTCACCATTCTTCACACTTTCACATTTGATCTTCAATGATGTTAGTGCTGGTGTGGATCTCAATACATCTTCATGTGAAATATTATTCTTCCCTTTTGCCTTAGAAATTTCCAGAACTTCATCTTCAGCTCTTTGCAGATCTTTGGCAAGTTGCAATTGATTTGGCCATATGACTAGTAAGTCACTTGGAAGTGTGGCCTCAGTTCTGGATATTCCACATGGTTCATTTGATGCTTTCAAGCTACCTTTCTTAGGAAACTTGTTTTCAACCAATCCCTTCTGCTTCATCTGGATTGATTGTCTGTTTGAGTCCAGTCTGCCTCTATTGAATTTCATGGCTTGTTTACAAAGATCCATGATATGTCCTTTCATTACATAGTAGAAGCCTGTTTTCTTCTTGGTGGTCCTTCTGGATACATCACCCTTCTTGGATTTAGACTCCAAGGTCTTCTCTTCCTTTTTCATAATCTTCTTGGGAGCATCTTCCACTTTCTTATGCTTGCTTCCCAAGGATTATTTCGGAGCCAGGTTCTGTGATATTTTCTTCTTTTTAGCTCTGGATACAGTTGGATATTGACATGTATCTTTTTGACCACTTTTGCAAACATCCCAGATGTTATCAAGCAATCCAAATCTATTTGCAGTAAAGAGATGTCTCTGGACCTGTGGATGCTGCTTCTTTTCTTCTGGCTTGATGTCCCTAGGCATGGGCTTCCTCTGTGCTTTGGAATTCCGTGGATTGTACCAAAAATCCTTTGCACAATGCCCATACTTGTTACAACACCAACACTGACCTACAAATCTTGACCTCTTGAGCCCTTCTGATTGTAGGGTACTTTTCTTGACTTGTTGTGCTGTTTCAGGAGAGCTCTCTTTCTTCATCTTCTTCATCCATACTTGATCAATGTTATTCTTACATCCTGTACTTTTTGTGGAAACTCATTTAGGAACATGAGTACAAGATGGGATGGATGGTAACTTGTTTTTAGAAGTTGTTTCCCTTTTATTAGAGGATGTCTTTCTTTTAGAATCATCCTGCTCAATGCATACTTGAGTAGCAACATTTCTCCTTTCAGCTGACTGAGAGGCTTTGGCTTTAGGTGATTGCTGATTGTTCAATATCACCTCCAGTTCGAAGCATTTCATATTGAGGGAGTTCTTCTCATACTCAATAGTTCTTAGCCTACCTTCCCAATTTTCTTTCAGCTGTTCTAACTGGTCTTCATGCACCTTCTTCAATTCTAGCAATGAATTGTCAAGCTCCTTCGCCATTTTGACTTTGTCTTCGAGTTGAGCATCTCTGACATTCATTGACACTATGTGCAATTTTTCCAGTGCATGGAAAACTTCTTTGACCATTATCATAAAGAATTCTTTCTCAGAAAGGCTTCTTTGCAATTCTTCAGTAGTGTCTTCATATCTTTCATTTCAAAGCGTTACTCTTTCATCTATAGCCTTCACCAGCTTTCTGAGAGTGTTGGTTATGCCAACCCTTTTAGCCAACTGGACTTCCAGAGAATTGGCTTCATCTTCTAGCTGTAATTTTTCTTCTTGAAGATCAAGGACGCCTGTAGCTATACACATTGCCACTTCCTTGGGGACTGTCTTCTGAAGATATTTGATTGCATTTAGAAGATAATTGTTTCTTCCATCTTCATCACAGCTAGAGCAGGCTTCATCAGAAGAATGATAAAAGGAATTTTCATCTGATGTGACTTTCACATTTCTTTCCATAGAAGGAGTTTCTCTGATTGCAGCAACCTTCTTCCTCATCTTCTTTGCATGTTTCTTCAATTTGTTTTTCAGAATCTTAGAAGATATCTCCATTTGAGGCTGTTCTTTCATTTCCTCAAATCTGCACTCCATATAGACTCCCTTGGATCTTTTAGAGGTAACCTTCGCTCTGATACCAATTGAAGTGCCCAGATCAGTGTGAATCACTAAGAGGGGAGGGGGTGAATCAGTGATCCCTTAAAACATTTTACTAATTGATTCCTTATCAATTAAACCTCTATGGCTGGTTAAAGCCTCGATCCACTCTTCTTGTATCTCTCAGCCTTTCCTCGAATGATGCAGTAAATGTAAAGGCACAAGACATAAAGATTTACAAGGATCGGCACCAAAGGCCTACGTCCTTGCCATGTTGGTTATACACCCCAACATGGTTTCTCCATTATAATCGGTTAGTATTACAATGGTCGATATAGAGTCCCACTGTATCTCTCCTGAGTCCCACAAGAGGGTCTTTATACTGCGTCTCATAGTGTTACCAGATTCCCACTGGCCTGCTCCGGAATCCCACTGAAGACTTCTTCCGCCCTGAGTCTCACATGGGGCATCTCCTGGCTCCTCGAGTCACACGAGTAGCTCTTCTTCACTTAAGATTCTTCAAGTATCTTCAGCAGTCTGGGATAAAGACTGCTGGCCTTGCTCTGTACCTCTGCTCACTTGTGATGAACAGGTCTTCTCATCTTGCTCGGGCTTTATCACCTTCTTCTAAGGATGACCCGGACTATCTCTTCAACTACTAAATACTCAGACAACTGATATCTTTAACTTTAGTCTGGTCCATTCTCACTTCATCAAAACTTCATGCACTGAGTGCATGGCATCTCTGCTTCCTCATGCACTGACTACATGGCCTCTCAATTTCTTCAAGATCTTCTTGGTCTTGGTCAACTCAAATGCACACAACCAGATTTGAGCTTGTTCACGTGTGCACATGCATGCGTGCAAGCATGCACTCCCCTTCTTCTTTTCTTGGTGCAATAAACCCACAAAGGGTGTAATCCTTTTTATCACACACCTTCTCACTTCCTTCACACACTTAATTCCTTTTGATTACACACATAAATGTGTGTTATACTTTAGTGTGAGAGTCTTCCACTTCTTCTAAGTGTATACACTCACTTAGTGCACACACTAGGTTCGGCCTTTTTATTCCTTTGCACACACACCACTAAAGTAAGTCTTTAGCCTTCCTCCTTCACTTTGAACACAAACGAAATGTGTGGTCTTCACTTGGTGCACACACATAGGCTTCGGCCTTGTTCCTCTTCTTGTTTTTCCCACACACAAAATATGTTCTTTTATTTGTTCTTCAAAGTGTGCACCCACAAGGCTACGACCTTCTTCTTCAAATGCACACACAAAGTGTGTTCTTCAATTTGGCACACACAAGGGAGTGGTCTTGGCCTTATTTTTCTCACTATCCAAGTGAGTTCTCAACATGCCCGAACCACTGCCTTCAAAGGAGGTGTGCAAGGTGTGCAGCCTAACTTCCTCAACACTGCCGCGCAAGGTACCAAGCCGCAAAGGCCGTGAAATCCTCAACCAACCTTGAGCGCGCAAAAAGATGCGGCTCGGGTTGTGCAAGCCTCAAGAGTGCAAGAGCACCTTGGGTGCGCAAGATTCTCCTGCCGCGCAAGTATGCGGGTAGGGAGAGCTCTTCCTGTCGCGCAAGTGATGCGCGCAGGGGACCTTCGGGCTTCGGGTGGCACCGGGACTTCAGCCGCACAAGTGTGCGCGGGGATTCTACGTCGCGAGGAAAAAAGGCACTCATGGGTCTTCCAAGTTTTTCAGCAAACAATTCTATGTCATGGGTGCTCCTTTTATAGGCAGAGGAATCCTCAAAACATCCGCGGGATATAAATCTTGATCCACCGTGATTTTCGGTTCTTTGAAAATCTTTAATCGTGGGCTGAGAATCTCGTTTCTTTCTCTCTGTTCACACGCGAGTTCTTTATTCTTTATTTTTCTCCTCCATGTGCATGCGAATTAGAATGCATGAACGGCCTTTGTCTCTTCTATCCCATGCAAAACACGAACTCACCAAAGCCTCGGCAACTTCGTTTTTCCTCAGCCTTGTTCGAAATATCATCACGTTGCATGCATGCTTATTTTGTTGCATGGATGTGTTCATTACGTTTAGATGAACTCCTTGGACACTTTACATTCAGAAATGGTGGTCGGGAACTCGAAAACATCACTCGGGAGGCACCTGGTTCGAAGGAGGAGTCGCGGGTGGCCTCGGGCGAGCTCATGGTTGAAGACGGAAGGGGAGCCGTTGGATCAGGCGATCAAATAATCTTCAACTGCCTGCATCTGAACGGGCCGCGGCAGATTAGATGTGCGGCCGAGATCTGGCGCGCGATCAATCGAGCAGCCAGGATCCGCTCTTGGAGATTTTTCTGCATCCCACATCGAATTGACGCCCGGTTTTTCCACGGTATAACAACCTCGCGCTGCCGGCCTCCCTTCAGTGGCACTTCTCCCCTCTCGGTGCCGCCCCACACCGAGTTCTCTTAGCGGGCACACTCTTGCGCCCACCCCTACCACTCGGGCGCGCCCCTGGCGCCCATCATGCTTCCATCGGGCGCGCTCCTATGCCCCACGCTACGCAGGGCTTGACACTCTCCTGCGTGTGGCCCTGCCACCCTGGGCTTGCCCCACGGGTTCCCCCATGGGCGTGGTGCCTAGTGCCCACATGCCTTGGGGTCGAACCCTCAAGGTGCCCTCGGCTGGCCTAATTTTTGGCTAAGTCTTGAATAAGACTTTGTCAAAAACAAAGTCCTCCATGAAATCAAGCCATATCAAGAGAGCCACTTCACGCCTTCTTCCTCATTTCTTCTTCTTAAGAATTCTTCTATTCTCTTTTCATATTATTTTCACTTAGGATGTGGAATTCTTATGTTCTTCATTAGAATTCCTCCAATTCTTCTTCAACATGAATTAAATGCTTAGGAATGGAATTCCTCTTCAACAGAGCTCCTGAATCACATAAATTCTTAAACGAACATCATTGATCTAATCAGAGATCATGTTGGTGCATCTTCCAATTCACATGCACTATGAATTAGTGCATGGACTTCTTCAATCCACTTCATCCACTTAGGAGTTGTGGATGGTCCTCCTCATCTCCTCATGCATTGTTAAAACAATGCATGGTCTTCTGATATTGTTGGGACATTGTATCCAGTTGATACAAGTTCTTGGAACTTTAAGAGCTGCTCATCAATCGTCTGATGTTAACATGGATGAATGTTGCAACCATAAACACTTATGCCACTTAGTGAATCTCCTAAGAGACATTCATCTTAAAACAATGGCCATCCTCCATTCATCACCAACACCATCATAGCCTTTGTCATTCACATATTGACTCTCCTTGACATCCATTCATTCTTTGACATCTTCTGATCAATAACATACCTTATTGACAACAAATGCAACACAGTGCACTTCAGTAATGAATCATAGTTAATGGTTTATGAATGAAGTTGAATGATAGAAGTGTTTTGGTATTTTATGTAAATAATTCTGAAATATATTTGTAATTTCTATATATAACATCCATTTAGATTTTTTTAAATCTAAAGAATGTTAATAATGAAATAGAAAATCTATTTAATATGACAATGATATTTTATATAAAATAAAATATTCAAGGAAGATTACACTTTAAATAGAATTAATTTTGAGAAAATTTTTATAGTTTGTTGAAGGACTTGATTGATATGGATATTGTAAATTTGATTTAATTTTTAACCCTAAAATTAATTAATAACTTGTTTACAATGAGTTTTATATTTCTCCAATGATAGAGTTCACATAATTTTTGATTTTATTTTATAAACTCAATATTTTTTTTATATAAATAGGAATCATATATATTTTTATTTAGATTGTATAGTAATTTTGGTTGTTACATTGTTTTAGAAATGTATATAATAATTTTATTCACACACACAACATGTGAAAATTAAGACCAACATTATGATATTTAGGGGATTATGCTATGTACAAATAGGGATATATTATTTAAAAAAAATTGAATTTTTGAAGGGTATTATGGTTAACCATTAAGTAATGATTTAAGATGATATTTTGATGATTTTTAGATATTAACAAATTATTTCATCATAGAATTTTTTTAATATATTTTGTATCATGTTCAAAACATTTTTGTTTTGATAATTTTTAGAGATAAAAGTAATAAATTTTCAATTTTCTGAAGATCTTGAGATCAAAAAGTTCTTAATTCATAATAAACTGATCCTTAATTCTTAGAGTAAGATATGAAGTATATATTTTTTTATTATAAACAAAAAGTTGAAATTATGCTTAGTATGCTATAAAAATATAATCCCCAGGTCTATCAGTCCCTTTTATATTGTTTATCATTTCAGGATTGTATCCTATCGATTGGTGGTTCATCCCGACATATATCAACTCCATGATGAGTTCTTTATGTCTCTCCTAATAAATTATATATATATTCCTTCTTATAAACATAACTTATAAGTTTTACCACAAGACTAAGATACTTATTATATAGAATAATAAATGATTATTGTTGATAAAATAGAGATTTTTATATGAAATAATACTAGTAAATTGGTTAGTTTTTTTATACTAAACTAATAGCAGGAGGAATACATGAGGGATCCTGGGGATGAAATGAGGCCAATGTATACCAATTCAATTTTATTAGAGTGTGAAATTTTAATTGATAAATAAATTTTATGTGGGATTAAATATAACAAAAAGATATTTCATGATTTTTTTAGTAATAGCAGGAGGAATATATGGTTGTTGAGGTGTTGAGGGAAAGTCAATTGTTTCCAGGTGAAATAAATGGATGAGTTTTAAGGCCTTTGTAGAAAAAAGGTGTTCATTAGAGGATGATAATATATTCTAATGGTATTCCATTTTCCTTAGATCACCAATACTAGATCATCCTTTTTAGATCTCTTGTTGTAGATATATAGCTATTTATCATTAAATTAAGATCACTAAACTGGAAGTATACCACTGAATTGGATGAAGTTCAATGAACTAATAGTAGTTCACTGAACTAGTGATAGATCATCGATCTTGGGGTAATTCACACAACTATTGAAAGATTAAAAAGCTAAATATTTATTTGTATATCAATTTTTTTATTAATTATTAGGGGATAGAACGAAAAAATTGTGATAGATAACTGAAATAGTGGTAGATAGTTGAACAGGTTGTAGATCACTAAATTGGTGGTAGATCAAAAAAATTAGATTAGTGAACTGGAAGTAGATAAATCGGCTATTAATAGATAACTAAAAATTTGTTATATAATAAATGGTAAATATATGAAATTAGATCAACAATGTTAGATCACCAAAATAGATAAAGATAACTAAACTAGAAGTAGATCACTGAACTAGTTGTATATTACCACCCTGGTGCTATATCATTAATGGAATATCTTTTGTGCTAGTGAACCAATAAATGATCATTGAACTAGTGGTTACACATTGAACTGGTGGTAGATCACCGAAAAAGTGTTAGATCACTAATATAATGGTATATCCCAAAATAAAAAGTATACCCCAATGGTAGATAAATACTTTCTGATCAATATTGAATCCATTTTTCTTCTAGGCATTGAAGTTTTCTTCCAAATTTTAGGTATTTTTGATAAAAATTTGTTTTCAAGACTTTATTTTTGGAAATTTAAACTTGTTTAATGGTGCCTGAAAATGTATTCAACTTATTAAATGTCTGAAGACTTTTTAAATGATTATACCATGTCTAATTGAGGATATCATCCTTTAGTAGTCATATAAACTTTATCAAATCCATCTAGTCATAGATCTAATCCTTTTGGAGTTAGGATTATTATTTCGTTCCTTTTATATTTTCTTCACTAAGGATGAGAGCTTCGCAGTACTTCATTATTTTTATTTATGGAACCATTTTGTGTAGATGGACCATTTTCCACATATGTGGTGTCCTATAATGTGATTACCCCTGTTTTTTGTGAATAAAATTGTTTAAACCTTATCTCTTCTGTATATAAATTATTTTTATTTATTATTTATATATTTCATGTGGGGAGTGGTGTATATTTTTGTCTATGCATAAATTGTTTTATACAAATTACCAATGATAAATGATTTTGGTAAAATAATTTAATAAGGCGTAAGAGAATGTAAGAATGATTTTACTATTTCGATATGTTTTCGTATTTAAAAAGTGTATGGGCTAAATATCTACTTGAAATGTTTTTACATGGGTTTCCTTTGTTGTGGTATTTTGGTGTTGTTTTTTTAAATAATGGTGTGTGTTAATTTATATCACTTAGAGTGTAATTGGATAATTAATATTAGTCATTTAATGAATTGAATTCCTTGGGATCTTATGTTTTTTTCTAAAAAATGTAATTAATGAAGTCGAATTGAATTAAACCCCATATAACTACTCTAGTAAATACTAATGTAATGGTAATGTGTACTTATTTGGGACTTTAAGGTGATAATGAGATCTATTGGGGATCCTATTTTGTGATGTGGTTTTCCAGGAAGGCTGCAATAGTGGTTGGAGTGCGGTTATATAGTGGGGCTATGAATGTGGTGACAATGTGATGGAATATGGATGTGCATGTGGTTTTTTGTCTATTAATTTTTTATGATGTGAATGGTTCATTACTAGTATAGTAATTAAAATGGTTTGGATAATACTAGAATAAACTATAACATGTTTTGTGCTTTAAATATTGGGATATTAATAATAAATCACTGTGATGTAAATTATTTAAGGGGATGGTCTTTAAATTTAAGGGGGTTGATAATAGATAACATAAAAATTATATTTAATTGGTAATTATTATTTTTTTAGGTTATGGAATGTTTTGTTGTTTTATGGATTTATAACGAGTAGCAATACGAGGTAAAGTCATGAGTTTATTGATACTGTAGTTGTAAACCCATAAAATTAGGCTTGGGTGTTTAATATTATATATCCACCATAGAATATACCATTTTATTCCTATATTATATCTAACCACATCGTCCATTATGTGATAACTCCCATATATATACATATTGAATCATTTTTTTTGAACATCCTATATATTGGATAGATGATTGGTTATATACTTTTCATGGATCCAGCTTCTTGATGTTGGTGACATGTACTCAGATTGATAGCCAGAGGTAAAAATTGCCCATGCCTAGAAGTTATGTGATGATATGTGATGGACCATATGTATTTCAGTGATATTTGACTGTATGGATTATGGTGGGGTAATGTATGGTAGAGTAAGATCATAAGGTTGATTTCCTCCAGGTTCAAGATAAACATAATAAATGGATATGATTTGGGATGTGATGTGATGGCCTAGGTCTATTCATGTGATTTATGACATGAATTTATGTTCCTTTTTTATGTGAGGGGATATGGTTTTTTGTTTTTTATTTCATATGGAAGGGGTTGGTGAGTCAGAAAATTCATTTTTAGGGTGAGAGAGAAGTAAATAAATACATATTAACAAACTCATGTGGTTGATAATTGAACGCTTCTTTCTTTAATTTAAAATTGTATTTTAATTGTTTTCTTTTTTTTATAGGAGTTATAGACATAATCATTCGGAAACTATAATTTAGGTATATATTTGACTATAATGTTCCTATAAATATTTCTATGTGAGTGATCATTGTAGTGTCCTAGTATCCATTAGAAAATTCAGGATTTTTTTTAAATCACACAATCAGGAAACATTTTGAGAAATTATAGAATCCATATCAATGACATAAAAATTTACATTCCCTAAGTTATAAAAAATATAGAGTTCCTAGAATCATAAACAATACATGAATTGTTCCAAAATTTTACATTAAAACTATCATCACATTATTGAGTGATTATATAAAATTTATATTTCAAACCATCAACAAATAATACTTCAGAAACTAAAGAGAAATTATTTTTACAAGTTTGGGAATTTATGTTGATTTTCCCCTTTTCATTTTCACTAAATGCGGCATGAAAACCATCAACATTAATGAGACACTTCAAAGAAAAAAAATCTCTTATCATATTGATTTAACATCCACTATCAAAATATCTTATAGTTTTACATGAAATATTCAATTCATTTTATAACAAAATAGAATTTTTAAAAGGAATGAATTCGGTAGCTAGATTTTTTAGGTTCCTAAGATGTTAGTAATTCATGTTTAGGGACCGACATTTGGTTGATAGGTTTTTTATAAGCAGAATGACGAATTTTGGAAATAAACTCATTGTTTTATTATTTTGAATTATAGGTTTCAGTAGAAATTTTAGGATTTGTCTTTGATATAAAAGTACACATTACTACACTCATATGGAAATGTTAATATAAAAGCCCAATAATATATTTACCTACACCGTTCATTCCTAAAATATTTGTGAGGGTTTTTATACCATTATATTTTGCATATGTCATTATTTAGTTTCCCATTTGAATGTTTAGGTGATATATTCTTTTTAATTATTTTATCATTCTTCTATATTTAGATAGATATATATGATTTAATGATTTTAAATAAAGTATTCCATTTATTTTAAAGATTTTATGTACCCTACAGTTCATGTATATTATCTTCCATCATACTAAAGTATTAATAAATTTCTTCCTTATACAATAATCATCATTAGTTTCATTCTCTGAATTTTTATTATCATATACAGATAATGTAGTAGGTACTATAGTGACTTATATCATAATGTAAATATTGTATATATCATATTTGAAATCATGAGTAAAGTCAGAATCACAATAGATAGCCTTAAAATCAATAAATATTTCCTTTATTTTATTTTCTTAAATTTTGTATTTCTTATTATATATCTTTTTTGAACATTTATTTTGTAGAGTGAGCTTCCCTAATTTCATTCTTTTTTGAATTCATAAAATGTGACTTCATGTGTGTTGTAATCCTTATTTTTCTATGTTTTCTAATTCCCATTAGGGTAATATTTTAGATTTATAGTTTGGTTACTGAAAAACTACTTCTTCAATAAAATTTCATGATCCTTCTATCCAGGTGAGGCATTACCTCATCACTATCAGAAGATGATTCAATATCACTTGGACATTCATCCACCATATTTTCTTTATCCATTGGTTTATATGTAGTACTCTTAAAGGATATAGATATTTTCTCTTCCCCTTTATCATCTATAAAATTTATGTTTAACTATTCATCATACATAATAAATTAACCAGTCAACTATGTTAAATGTTTCTTCATGAGATCATAAGACTCTTTAATTAACACATATATTCCTCTATATCTTTCAGGTAAACATCTATTCAATATAATCATCTGGTCTTTGTTAGAAACATGATTCCCAAGTGAGCTCATTATGTACACTGTCTCATTTATGATGAGGTATGCGTCAGAAATATATTCATCATGATTCATCATAAATTTATCATAATTAATCATGTATTTTTTAAGTATCATATATTTAATATTAGTTTCTCCATTATGGAAAAAATATAAATTATCCCAAGATTCATATGCAATTTTGTAGAATTATGTTATATTAAATTATTCATCTCTTAAAAACTATAAATCGAATTAATTTCATTAAAAATATTATTTTATGTATAATTTGTAAAATCATCCCAATACATTATTTAGAAAGTATGGATTAGTTATTTATCTTATATAGAAGTCCAGATATCAAAAACCATACTCTAAATGTTCATTTTCCTTTCAATTTTCCATTGAGAAAAAATATTAACACAGAAATATAAATTTATATATAATAGTTGAAAAGGGTTTGAAAAAAATTAATACTAAGGGTTATACCTATGAAACCAAATGTTTGTGATAGTTGGTATATCAAGAGTTGGGGGTGAATTGAGAACCCAATAAAAATTTATATTGAAAATAGATTAAAATAGATTCATATCATTAATTTAAAAATAACACAGCTAACCAAAATTAAATATAATTATAAATTTAAATCATTCAAAATATTTATTAGAAGACTGATTAGGTCTCAGATAAATGATATATAATATAACATAATCATTTAAAATAATGTTTCACAATTAAAATTTTAAAAATAAAAATTAATATTAACTGCAATATTATTATGTTGTTTTTATAATATTAATGTATTGGTTAAAAATAACACAATATAAAACATCTAGTAAAATTTTGAATAAATGAGGATCATTCTCGTGTTGAGAATTAGTTCTATACACATAATGATAACATGTCACTACACAGTTTATATAAATACACATTTTTATCCATAATTTGTATAATGTTTCAAATCAATATGTATCTTTATAAATGACTCTAGGACACTTCCACTATTATTCATAAGAGTAGAAAATATAATAGTCCATAATATCCTCTTTTATAGTTTCTTTTGGAGTACAAGTATAAAAGGTGTCAAGGATATGTCAATGTATTTTACAGTTATAGTTTGAGACAACATGTTGTGAAATAAACAGAGGAACACACACTTCTCATAATGTAAAATACAATAGGAATAAATTGTTATTAATAATATGAATGGATTGAGATTCTTGGTTTGTTGTGTAGTACAGCTCGTGACTCTGCATTTTGATTTTCTTTATATCTCTAATCATGTTCTCATGAAAATTCACTAGAACATTGTGTCATAGAAAATCTCATTTTTGACTACATGAAGGCACAATATGTGTATTTTTATTCTTCTTCATCTGTAGAGTGAATTCATCTGTGTTATTTCAATGATCTAAAACCCTCATTTGGTGAACATATTTCAGCGTGTTCCTTTTTTATGTTCATCACATTTGTATGAATAACTCTATTAAATGTGGTAGTTTTCTTATCTTTTATTTGCATCATGCATGAGTATCCATGTGATCATTCAGATATTATGCATCCTAGAACACATGGATGACATTTCTATTAATTCATTCTATCAATACATTACAAAACAATCATATAAATAACACATTCCATTGAATTCATTAATATTGAAATTGGATAGATTAATAAAAAATGATATAAAACATCCAAGGAGAGTCTTGAAACGGTGAAATGGCATGGTGGTCTATATTTGTAATTGTGTCTCTTAATAATGAAGTCTAATTATGGTAGAGAGACTTTGGGATGGTGTCCCATTGTTGGGGGTGATATACACCAGTGGTGTTCTATTTTATACATAGCTACATTTATAAAATGGAAGTGATTCATCGTCCTTGAACTGACTCCCTATATGATTTGTCTGGCTTGACAAAATTTTTTAATTTAGTATTTTGACACAACTGGTGGTGATTCATTCCATACATTTCCAAATTCACACTCGGGAGGTATTACATTTTTGACACAATCTCAATACGATGGTGAGACTTTGTTGGTGTTGTCTCATATTTTTTTCAAAATACTGTCTCAGTGGTGACTCATTGATAATGGTGATTAAAAGAAAATAATGACTCCTCCAAGCTAGTGACTCATCTTGGCAGTGTATCAACATCAATGGTGATGAATATTTAGCGAAAATTTTCAATCATTAACATAATATAAATTTAAAATAATTAACATAAAACACATTAATATTATTAGAACATTTATTTTGTGTTTATTTGTAAAATAACAAAAAGACATAGAATAAGGAGACCATTAATTATGGATATTGATTTAAATTTAAAAATACACTAAATAAAAGAATACGAAACCATCATGATGGACCGACATATAAGGTGATTCCACCCAATACATAAGTACACCAAAACTTTTATAATATATTTTGTAATATTTACATTATTTAAAATAGGTAACTAAAACTAAGGACCTCATCACCTGAATCACTCATCAAAAATAAAGATGCATAATTTGCTAAAATTGTGGAGAAATTTCATACCTGATAAATAGGAGGTTTGGTTTGGAATGATGAATAATATATATGAATTATTCAATACTATAACTAATATAACAATTAATCTTTTAAAAATTATTCTTCAATAAATCATTGAACAATAGTGAGAAATAAATATTCAATAAATGATAAATCAGAGTCAAATGGGGGAAGGGCTTAAGAATTTTTTCATTGAGATGTTTTATTTAAAAAAAATGAGCTAGATAATATTATTGAATTCATATAGTTAAAACATGTAAATATTTCTATGTCTAAATATTTTTCCTATTCACACACCTAGTTCCATTTGAATAAGTATTGGTGGCTAGTGAGATGTTAGAGGTGAGAATATTTGAGGGAGGACTATGACCTAATATTTTTTATAACATGGTCATGTTATATATATATTACTATATAGATATAGTTATTAATGAAATGGTGATATATAAAGAGAGGCCATTCATGTAATCCTAATATATGGAACAAATGTTTTCATCTAATTATAGGTTATAACTACAACATTGGGAATATGCAGAAAATGTTGTGAGATTCCCATAGAATTAGGGAATATCGAAAAATATTTTTGGGATAAATCACTTAAAAAAAAATTTAATAATATACAATTCTCCTTTCAATTTATATATCATGAAAAAATAAGTTTATCATCCCATTTTTAGATTTTCAATACTTTGGAAAAAATAGGGGATCTAATGAAAAATTTCTTTAATATCATATTTTAAAATGGATGGGATGGTTTGAACAAGTCTCATGTGATCATAAACAATCTAGAAAATATCCTCAGAATAATGCTCCCCCTTATAATCAAATGATATTGGATAACTCTAAGAAAAACATTACATTCCATATGACACAAAAATATGGTATTATAACCTATTATTAGGTGGTTATAGATAGTTTTTGGTATGTGGGTATGATATTTTTACTAAGATAACAAGTCCCTCTATTAAGTGAGGTACCATTATTCTAAATTGAACCCTTATAAATGTCATTTTCATATATTAGTTCAAAAATTTGTTGTGTTTTCACTCGTGAGGATACACGATGGGGCTTGAATGTGCAGTTTATAACTCAAATCAGAATGATCAAAAAATATCTCTGAAAAAATGAATTAATTTGATTCATGTTTTCAATTTGATGAATCGCCATTAGTGTTTTATATATCACAAAGGTTTTTATTACACATGAAATGGAAATTTTAAATATTATAATTAGAATTGACTAGCCAGTGGATTTAAAAATCATTTTTTTTTGCGTTTTCAAGAAAACTGAAATTCACGTCCCTAGACATGGTCGTTTATTTATTCAAGAAATTTATGGATATGAATGCTGGTAGAAAAGAAAACATTGTAAAATTAGATAGAAAAATTTATATTCAACATGATTTAATTTATTTAGGAACTACATTTGCATCTATAAAGTGAAATATTTTTATTCTAGTTGGTTGATACACAATTTTCATTCTAAATAATTTCTCTTTTCTACACTAACATCTAGAAATAGAATTTTCTATTGGCTTACCACATCTCATAGTTTGTAATGAGGATATTTTTAAGACAAAAACATATAATTTACATGGTCATTTTGAATCAATTTTCATTAACATTGGTCAAATGAACATACAAGTAGTTATACTATAATTTATGAAGTATATATGACATGGGAAGTCTGATTATATTATTGCAATATTTCTTGATGATAAATTTTTTCTCTAAAAAAAGAATGACTATGGGAAAAAAATAACGTTTTAATATATCACATATTGTTATTTCTAACTTATTGATAAATATTATATTTGTGAATTCTTGGTATAATAAGAAAATTATATAATCATTTAATTTATGAAAAATGTTAATTTATAGATGATAATAAGATTAATAATGTTATTTATTGGTGGCCACCTAATAATTAAATCATGATTTAAAAAATTACAGGATTTTAATGGAATCTTTATGTATTTGTTTAATATTTTTAAAATATATATTCTCATTTAAATACATTTAAAATAAAAGAAATATCATTCATGTAGACTAAATACATTCAAAAATACTTTTTTAATGTTAAATATTTACTCACTTCAACTTATATCCCCATATTACTAAAACTTAAAATGGATTTATTTTCCATTGTGATGAATCTAGATTATGAAAGGGTTGTGTTATAATTTGGAGTGATATTTGATGGGTTATGTGTGGAAAGAACTTTAAACTAGGAATATGAATTATCCATCAAGAAAAAATTATTTTAATTTAATATCCAGCGCATTAAAAATGTTACACAACAATATCTTTTTTATAAATATGATGGTATTCATAGATTATAAAATATTGTTATATATCTTCTCACATAATGACTGAACCTTGAATAATCATTGTTTTATGGAGTATCTCTATATTTTTTACTTCAACTAGGTGTATTCATATGGGTATGTGAATTTAGAAGATTATGTTTTGGGTGAGAAGTATTATGAAATAATGTTATATAAAATCTTGAATATTGATATTTGACGACTATTATTATTTACAAGACTCTAAAATGAACAAAAAATTATTAAGATATATTTTTTATCCCAATAACTATTGGTCATGATTATTAGGATATATTCAAAAGGATAAAAATTATATATTGGTTGTTGCATTTTTATGACAAACCAAAATGGTGGGGATAAGTTGTATAGGTCAATAGAGGGTGAAAAAATGTGGTTTTAATTTTTTTACTGAATTTTTGTAATAAAACAATTCGAAGAGAATATTTGTGAAAAATATATGCACTAGAAATGCGATATTCACTTCACTGCTCAGAAAATGTACAAGGATGTGAAATATCATTTCCAATGGTCAGGTGTGAAGAAAATTATTATGGGTTATGAAATGCGATGTATAAACTATAAATATATACATGCTAATAATAAACATTCATGAAATTTGATTCAGTATGTTCCAAAAGTTCTAGTGGAATGGAAGCTTATTTCTAATGACACGGTTATCGGTATACCATGGATACTTAAGAAACATGATGTTATGTGAGTGATTTTATATTAACTCACATATATGTAACACTCTTTTCGAATTCACGAGTTCAACATAGTATAATATCTAGAGAAGATTTATATTTGGGGTTTGGTTATGTTTTATAGTGTTTTATATCTATTATATCTAATAGAGATCCATTATTTTCACCCACATTCTGGTTATTTTTTCAAGATTCATTTATAAAAAAGTAGACCATGAAGAAAATTTGTCATCATCAAATGGATGTTAATTATGAAATTAATATTTATATATGGGATTATATTCCAATAGATTGTGTTCAGAATTTTTTTTGTTATGGAAAAATAATATACCATTGTCAGAGTACTTTTGTAACAGCACACATCAGAATACTATATACGCATTTAGGTTCATGGAATTACATATTTTTATTCATTTATATCTTATTTTTTATGGAAATAGGAGAAACATCACAAAGAAAAAATTTTCTAGTCCTAATGAATGTAGACGAGATATATATGATTCTAAATATATTTTATATATCCTAGAAATGTTATAAAAAATATGAATATCATCTTCATCTCTAATTATCATTTCATGATTGTGAACTCGTATTTTTTGATGTGTTACTATTATTGGGTAATAGTGAATTGTGAAATCAAGTTAAAATATCTCCTTATCTTGATGAAATTTGAGATATTTGAACATATTTTTTATATTTCTCTCCTATTAGATTTATTATTATGAATTATTATTTATCCCAATGTTTTCCATGTCTATCATATATTGATATATCATTAATATCCTTGTCATGTGATTTGTTGGTAGCATATTTTCCTTAAACCTATTGTGACATTTATCCTTAAATCAATTTGTATTATAGATCGGTAGGGAATGTAATTATAAGGGAGATCTATTTCATTTTTTTCGTGTTTTATGAATGCAGAATTAAATTTAGGAAGATGATTTGAAGTGATAGAATTATATAATCATTAAATTGTATGAATATTTTAATGTCACGTCCATTATATAGGATCCTGAGGAGTGAAATAAAAATGGATAAAAGAATATAAAATTTTATTTATAACATATATTTCATTTTCTCATAATTATAACATTAACATTTTTCTATTTCCAAGGAGTATTTGTATTTTCATAATTGAGGCCAACAGTTTTTATGAATTTATATGTGTAGTATTGGTAGAAGAAATAATTTGTTGGATAAAATGTGGTATATGGAGATCTCCTATGAATCATGAGCACCTAGAAAATGTATAAAAATCCATGGAAAATTGGTTGTAATGGGTATGAAATGTTGGTGGTCGATATTTGATAATTGATAAGTCGAGGTTCAGCATTCCTAGGTACAGGGTGAGGTTCATTTGAAATTTCATGTGCATCTTCAACATGAAATTGTGAATAAACACATTGGGTTCCTAGATGTGTGTATATTGAAGTCATTATGGTCATGAGAGACACCATAAAGACATGGTAATGGGAAAACTAATTTTTTTAGAAATTTCACCAATGGGAGCTGATTTTGCTGATGATTTCTTGGTCTATGTGTCATATTAATGGGTTTGGTTTTAATATGATTTGTGAGTATAAAATACCAATTATAAAATTGTTGTCACACCACCGCCCTTATAAATTTTTTTGAAGATGAATAAATGATTCTATTTTGGGACATATTGACTCGCGGTTATGATTTTATTTGATGTTGTTTATGTGAACACACCCCCTCATTATTTCATTAAGGATGTGGTGATTTCGATCATGAGATGTATGTGGATTCATCTTCTCTCCAATATATCTACAGTAATTATTTTTAGTATTTTATTATGAATTTATTTGGTTTTCAATGAATTATCTAACTAATTTATTATTTTAAAATCCATTGGTTATGAATTTTTAAATTACTCTTTAATGTTGTCATATTGGTTAGTATTTTAATGGAAACTGAGGAATAAGCCTTTCAAATTGACCATTTTTCTATGGTTTATGATAAACATTTATGATGAGAAAAAATTATTATAATTATTATAAATAGGTCACTATTTTAAATGGTTTGGAATTGTAAATTCAAATTATTACTTTAAAGTAAATTATTTTAATATGATTTAAGGGAACATTATATGGAACGAGTGATAGTAGTTGTAATTTCCACATATTGGGAAATTAGAGAAGAAATTTTAAAAAAATTATAATTTAGATGTTGGAAATTGATTAAATAAATGGTATATGGTCGTTTTAATTATACGATTCCATTTTTATATAGACTTTCTTATTATTTTTTAGTTGTTCAAAAAGGGATATATAAAAACTCATCAAAATTTTGTAAGAATGAGTAACCATTAAAATTTATAGAGTATTTCATTAAATAGTTATGTGTGTGTATTCAATTTAATATAAAGGGGGGTTTCCAATTGTAATTAATATTGAATGAAAAAAATTGAATTGATAAAATCTCATTTTTATAAATTATGTATTTGATAATTTGTTTGACATTTCTTATATATATTTTATTTAACTGGGAAGAAAACATGTTTCTAGTTTCAATGGAGTGTGTGAGATGTCTTAGGGTTTACCTACTAGGTAGGATTACTCAACATTTCATATGGTCATTGGGGTGTATAAAAATGTTAATTTCCCTGAAACATGAATGGGGATTGTTTCTTATTAGATTTGTCGATCATCATACATATATGTGATATATTTGACCCAGGATTGAAATTGTTAGTCAATTGAGTTGTAGAATATTATGTGGTTCCACCTCGGTGTCGAATCGTGAATTCTTCTTAAAGTATAGTCAATTTTTTTATATTTATTATTTATTTATTTAATCAAAAACTTGTTATTAATTGGAAATTGAGTTATATTTTATTTCATTTCAAGCATTATATATTAATTTTTTGATGTTTCTTATTTTTTGTTGGGAGGTTTTGTATATATTAGGTTAAAATCATTCTAAAAAAATTCTACAATCTCTTGAAATTTATTTCTATCCTATTGATTCTATTGGACTTCTCCTATCATTTGTGGATCCTTGTATCTTTCAAATCAAATTATTAGTATTGTCTAGTTATGTTTACCTTTAAAAAAATTTACATTGGAATAATATCATTTATCTAAATAGGGACCTTCAAAAAATTAATTTTAGTGTAATCATTTAATAAATGATCTATAGAATTTTAATTGGCATGTAAATAGTAATTATAGACTAATTACATTATATTATTTCAAACATATTTAAATATATATGATGTTTTCGATATGTGTATTGTTGATAAATATAAAATGAATCCACTTATTTTTGAAATATTTCACAATAATTTCATAGTAAAAAATATATGATTAAAATATATTTTTTCTATTTTATTATCTATATATTAAGTAAAATTTACAAAAATAATAACATGATACTTTTCACCATATAACAACCTTATAAAAAAATATTAAATAATTATATAGTAAACATTGTATATAAACTTCACACATAAAAGTATAATTTCACAATTTATCATAAAAAATTAATATTTTAAATTCAAAAACATATATATGATATATAACAACGCAAAATGATTTTTTTGAATCTAATGTTTTACATGCACATAATATATGATTTTCCCGAAATTTTATGAATAGTATCCTCTATAATATTATGTTATTTTACTATGCAATAATTGTTCTATTATTTTGTTTTTTATTTGTTTAATTAATATCGTTACAATGAAATTTTATTATCGAGAAAAGAATGTATCCGTATTTAATTTATTAAAAAAAATGATGAGAAATAATTTATTAATAAATCATTTTTTTGTACATATTAATCAATTCATCTTTAGGAAAATAATTTTCATAAATAAATTTAAATAGTGAATTTGATTAAAAAATTTGGATTCATTGAATACAATTTGGGATTCATAATTTGTGTTCATATATATATATTTTTGAGTTTTTCATATATATATATTTACATTATTTTAAAAAAATATATACGAACTTGTACATACTTTATAAAGAATATAAAAGTATAATGACATAATAAATTATAATTAGTAACTTGATCATTAAAATAAGATAAATACTAAAAAATATGGAACATAATTTACTAAAACACAATGTAAAATAAACTATATTGATATTCATAAGATGAGGGTGTAACCTAAAAATATGAAATTATAAAATAAATGAGCCACATAATAATGAATGAATTCTTATTTATTTTACCGAAATATTATTTATATTTTGATAAAAAAATCTTGTTAAAATTAATAATTGTATATTAAATATTAATTGAACAAAAATACCTTCAGAAAAGTATTATGAAAAATAGTATATAATTTATTAAATTATTTAAAAATTTATAATATTAATTAAATATGTCATTAATTGAGGAAAATAATATAAAATAATTTATCAATACATAATAATAAATTATTATATTTTAAAATTCACAGGTGGGACATATTTTGGGGATTTGCATTATTAATAGGGCATTGTTCTTTTATAAATGATTGTAGAAATAAATCCAATGTGAAATAATAAAACTCCACCTACATAATCCTTATAGACACTTAATGATGTGATATCTTACAACTTTGCATAAAAACATATAAATAAAGGATCATATTAAAATAAAAATATTTCTTAATATAAAAAATTATGTAAAAACATTGTTGATAAAAATATATGATTCATTTATTTTAAAAAATATGAAAAATATTTTAATAGGTCACTTCATAAATATAAGTGATATTATCCATTTGTTATGGCCATAGAATTTTATCAACGGTAGTGTTCAAATCCTGGAATATTATTTCCATCACCATCTTTCTTCAAATCATAGTCATTAATAATAATACTATTTAATTATCTTAAGGCGAACAACTAGTCTATTAAAATATTGATTCCATATAGTGGATATTATGAATGAAATAATTCCACTAAAAATATTAAAAAATATTTTTATATAATTTGAAAATTAAATATTAAATTGTTTTTTGAATAACATATGTAACCAGTTGAAATAAGTAAAATATGATCTTTATAAAATATAGAAAAATACAATAGAATAATAAAATTAATATAAATATAAAAAAATAAAAAATATAAATTAATGACTCATTTTTATTTGAGATTAAATTTTCACATAATATTCCGAAAAAAATAAAACTATTTATGGACTACCACTATCCTTATTATAGTAATTTTTTTCATTAAAAACTATATTAAAGGGAAATCAATTTTATATCAAATAAAAAATCTAATATTCCATAAAAATAAAATAATAAAGTCTATAGATTTAATACGTTTTAGTGGTGAGACAAAATAGTTTGTATTATCATGGTAGGATCATATAGTTTTAGGGTAGATATTTACTTCAGGGTTTTGTGGAAATAAGAGAAGATATCAAAGAGAGATCACTAGATTGGTGTTGAGTGAATGCAATGCAATGAAAGGAATTGTTTAGTGTGTTTATCTATTTTTTTATGGTATAATAATGTTTTTGGAGATAGTTTTAGGGAATAATATGGACGGTAATGTCATCAAGGTTGGGGTATCTAGGTTTAAATACCAGATTTAGTATTTTATTAATTATTGGAATTGTCAATTTTAGATGACTTATATTGAGATATATTAGTTTTGTGAATTTTAGTGAAATTGAATATGTGGTTTATAATATATTTCACTAAATTAAATATTATTATTGAAACACTTTAGTTTTATTATCTTTATGTTCCATATTTTTATTACTAAATAGAATTTCTACATTTCCTTAAACATTCTCATTATTCACAATATATAAGATACAAGAACAAAGAGCATTAAAGTAATTTCATGGGTGGGATTTATAATTAGAGACATAAAAATACTTTTATTTAAAATATTTTCAAATAAAGTGTATAATATAATTGAATTGAAATTAGATCAACCTAATTTATTGATATCTCAAACCTATAATTCCCTTGTAATTTAATATTAATATAAATCTGAAATATTATATTCACTAGAATTGAATTAGTATTACAAAAAAAAACTACAAATTTTAGAGATAAAAAAGAACACATGAACACTCTCAAAATGATCATCAAGAATATATCCCCAACCAAATCCCCCAATATTTATCTGATTACAAATAACTAGACACCTACTATAGTTATCTTACCTTTACCTACACCATAAGTCATTAAAAAATGAATGAACACACAATATGTTCTAGAAATGTGTGAATACAACATAGTAAGAAAAAATATAATGGCCTTAAGAATATCCAATAAAATAATTATCATACGAAACATGCAGCACCCCCGGTTTCAGTTATGTAGACTTATTTTAAGCTTATTTATGTGTTTAAAGTTCATGGGATGAGTTGGGAAGAGGTTGGGTGGGTTCGGAATGGTTTTGATTAAGTTTGGAGGATTTTCTTATGGAGCATAGTTTGAGCATGGTTAGAGGAAACTGTGCAGGTCCTCTAGGAAACCATGTAGGGGGGAGACAGTAGGCTTCCCACGGCCTGCGCACGGTTTGCAAAACTGTGCAAGGAAACCATGTGTACCCCTCCTCTCGAGGTAGTATCGTGAACATGGTTAGCGCACGGTTTGTCAAACCGTATGGGCTAACTGTGCGGCCACTTAAAAGTAGGGTTTCATAACACGGGTTCACTTAGGCTTGCCTCATTCCACTACCAATCTTCTCCCACTCGAGACTCACAGTGGATATTCGGTTCTCAAGGTTTGGAAGAGATCCTCTACTCATTTTGGAAGTGATTCAATGGAGTTTCAAGGTGGTTTTAAGGTGGTTTCTCCCGGGTAAGTCTCTCCTTTTGGGTTCTTTGTGATTTCCTCTAGATCTACATCTCCCCCTCTCTCTCGGTTTTTTATATCTACACCCATTGTGGGTAGATCTAGCATTGTGGTTTCCCTGGATGTTTATTTGAAGTCTTATGGATGTTAGGTAATGGGATCTAGACATGTTTTAATGGTGCATTCACTGGGTTTGAAGAGTGGTTGCTTGTAGGTCGATTTCACCATAACCCTAAAGGTGGGTGGCTTCTCTCTCAACTCCACTTGGTTAGAATGGGCAGTTTTGGTTGCAATTAATTTTTGTTGCTTAAAATTAATTATGTAGTTTATGTGAGAAATTATATTGAAATACCTTTGGGGATGGTTTGGTGATTTTTGGGGAAAAGGGCTTGAGGTTAAATGCTCTTGATGTGATTTTAAAATGAGATTTAAAGTGAGTTTTTTTGTTGGTATGAATAAGATGATTTGAGAAAATAGTTTCTCATAAAAAGGGTTGTTTTATTGAAAGGAGGTTTGATATGAAAAATGAATGAAGGTTGTTTTCAATTAATGATTGACTTATTGAAGTGGATTGACATGTAATGGAAATGGAGAATTGCATATTGTTTTGGCCTTGGAGGGTTACATGCATGGTTATGGTATGTGCTGGTTGTGTGGAATTGGGAAGGAAGTCTAACTATAAAAGTTGAATGTGATGGGAAGGAGGTCACACTATTTAGGGTTGTTAGGTAGTGGGTGAGAAGTCATGCTAGCTTAAGATGGGTTGAAAGAGTTGTGTGGGAAGTCCCACCATTATGGTTCATTTTGTGTGTGTTTCTTTTCATAGATGTAATTTTTTGCGGAAATGTGAATTGGTTGATTGGGCTTCCTTGTGTGGAATGTTTGGATCGTAGAATTATTTTTTGTACTTCCCTGGGATTACTTGGTCTGGGTGAAATGGCTTAGTAAGGGTGTGTTTGGCTTATGGTAATGTATTCACATGTGATTATTTTAATTAAACTATTTTATATAAATGTGCTAACGGTTTTTTCCAAGTGGCGTGTATAGGGAATTAATTTGGGGAAAACCTACTAAGTAGTTGTACTCACCCCCTGATTTGGAACTTTGGTGTCTTTGCATATGTCGTGTACCAGGATATAGGTAATGGTAAGGAATCTCATTTCCAGTGGTTCGCGGTGATGCTTGTAATTTGTCGGTGGAGCTTGGAGCATGGTGCATGGTGTTGAGCTGTGGTGGTGTAATGGCTCGTTGTTTTTTATCTATTTAGTTTCTTATTTGTACTCTGGTTTTTGGTGGAGAAGTCTAGTTGAATAGTTTTTTTTGTGATGGAATTGTTAGTATCATGTGGTTGGGTTTGATAGTCTATGCATCTTTCATTGTTGGTTGGTTGAGTTGGGTGATCTCTTTAAGGGAAAATTTTTCCCCACTTTCCTTGAATCCCTCAACATTTATTATTGGCCTATGGTGCCTTGGGATCACCACTTAATGCCAAGAAACCCTCACCGCCTCATTAAGCCAACGCGGTAGGGGCGGGGTGCTACATGTGGTATCAGTTTGTTCGATCCTTAGCTTTAAAGTGAGAGCAGTTGTTAAATCCTTTGTGTGGATCATATGTCTTGGTGCGGACATTCATTCACGGACTTCTCCTTGAGTTGGTATGGTATCAAGGCATAGGAATGTCAGAACTTGGACTGTATAGTATAAAAGGAAATAGCTAACCCTTTTATGTAGAACTTCATGTTACCAGGATGTTGGGTACATAAGTGGTTGGAGACACTTATAGGCATTGGATATCTCATTGTCGTGGATGTAGCCAATGAGATTAGCATGGAATGCATGGTAGAAATGACATCCCTCTAAGAAGCATATTTCATTGATAATAATGATTTATGGGCTGAATTGTGAAATTGTTGTTCAAATGACTGAAATTATAATGTGAATTTATTTGGTATTTTGAAAATGGGTTGGATTTCAAAAATGGTGAAACATGAAAAATATGGAAAAGGTGGAAATCCTTATTATGACAGTGTTTTGTAATGTAATTTGAAATATGAATTTATCATGTCTATTGTAGTGTGACTTAGGGTTTTTTGTTTTCTGTTTATAGAAATGGAAACAGGTAGGCGTTGTAGAGACCAACTGGAAGTGGGAGATGAGAACATGGTTGCACCTGAGCCCTAGGTGAACCAGCAGTTAGTCCAAAGTATAGTGCAATTTTTCCAAGCTATGGAATGAATGAATAGAGTAGATGAGCCAAGTCATGTTGATTATATGTCTCAGTATCAAAAGCAGGATCCACCCATCTTAAGGGGTGATTCGGACCTGGAAAGAGAAAAGGCATGGATGTCTACGATGAACAACATTTTCAAATTCATGGGGATTCCGGTACAGCTAAAAGTAAGGCTAAAAACGTATAATATAGATGATATTTTTCTTCAGTGGTGGTACTTAGTAATCCAAGAGGGTAAGGACCAGGGTATAACGTGGGAAGGCTTTGACGAATTTTTAAATAAAAAATTCAACCAACATACATTTAGAATTTAGCACACAACTAATTTCTTCAGTCTGAAGCAAGAGAATATGTCTGTGACGGAATATGCAGCTAGGTTTATGAGCTTAGTGTGTTTTGAACCCGAGGAGTCAAGTGGCACATCATTTAAGGAAAGGATCTTCTAAGGGGGTTAAGGCAAGATATCCATTCAAAAATAGAAGTGATGTGTATTGGTGATTACATAGGGATTGTGAATCGAGCATTGGTGGCTGAGTGGGATCTGTTGGGAGCTTCGGGCGGAGGAATCATGGTGTTACCCATGGGGAATATGTGGAACTACAATGATAGGATAAAGAGTAGGAGGGACACTTATTCCTAGGGCTTCAGTAACGCACATAATCCCATGGGGCATCTGTAGTGTTATTTTCAGAATTCTCCAAGGTCGGGTGTGCGTGACACTCCTCAGGGATCGCAGATTTCATATGAATTGATGGGATGAGGACAAGACCATTCCCCTCATCAGTAGAACAAATCCATTTATGGGGATTCTCGGAAAACCAAAACTCCTCAGTAGGGAAATAAAGATTATATTGTGGCAACCAAGGCGTTTTTGTAGCCGAGAAGGTTGGTGTGGATGATCAGTCGGGACCATCCATGGTGCGAGGTACTATAATTCTTAATTCTACCTTGAAGCAAGTCTTTTTTGATATGGGTGCATCACATTCTTTTATTGTTTCACATGTATTTGAGTTTCTAGGTATAGGGGTAGAAATGATGACATAGGTTTTGAAACATCAAACTACTATTGGTGTAATAGAGTGTCGGGCCTTCTTATATAGAGAATGTTGTATCATGGTGGGCGAGGTTGTGAAATTGTGGAATTTATGAGTTCTGGAGATGGATGGGTATGATGTAATCCTAGAAATGGATTGGCTGGAGGTTTTTAAGGACTACATCGTCTTTAATGCGCAGACAATGGCCTTTATGACACATGATAGTGTTAGACATTTCTTTAGAGGAGAGAGGCATGAAAGGTAGGGTGCAACAGGTTTGTTGGCACCAGCAGTGGGCACATTATCCTATTAGATGGTGGTGTTGTCATTGTAATTATTATAGTGTGTTGAGAGGAGTGTTCTTTCAACAGTGGTGGATCAATTCAGGGATTTGTTTCTCAAATAATTCTCCAGGTTACCTCTGGTAAGAGAACTGGAGTCTACGATTGATCTCCATCCAAGGACCAATCCTATTTCACTTCCGTCTTACCGGATGGAACCTATTGAATTGTGGGAAATGAATGTATTGTTGGAAGAGATAGAAAACAAAGGGTTTATCCGGATTAGAACATAATTGTGGGCATCATCGGTGTTCATTGTGAAAAAGGTGGATAGATCTTTGAGGCTCTGTGTGGATTATTTTCGACTTAACCAATTATCGATAAAGAACAGATATCCATTTCCACTAATTGATGATTTTTTCGACCAATTGATGGGATCCCAATGGTTCTCCATGATTGACCTGAGGTCGGGATGTCATCAATTGCGGTTAGGAAGTATGATATTCCTAAAATCGCTATCAGAAGAAGATAAAAACATTATGAATATGTGGTTATAAAATTTGGTCTAATGAATGCACCATCAGTGTTCATGGAATTGATTAATCAAACCTTCAGATATATATGGATTCATTTGTTGTGGTGTTTTTAGATGATATTCTGGTGTATTCAAAGACAAGGGTGGAGCATGAGCAACCCTTGGTGAGAGTTCTGGGGATCTTGAGGGATCATCGGTTGTATTCCAAGTTGTCAAAGTGTGACTTTTGGATAAAGGAAGTCTATTTTTTGGGCCATGTGATTTCTTAAAGGGGTATTTCCATGGATCCAGAAATGATAGAGGCTATTATTTCATGGAAACTGCCAAAGAATGTGTTTGAGGTATGGAGTTTCCTCTGACTAGTTGGGTATTATCTATTTTTTGATCATGATTTTTCATGTTTGGCTTCTCTGATGACATATTTGACATGAAAAAATGTTCCATTCCAGTGAAATGAATAGTGTGATTAGTGTTTCGAAGAGCTAAAGGGTTGCCTAATATCAACACCAATCTTGGTTTTTCCAGAACCAGTAATAGGGTATGTGGTGTATTGTGATGCATCAAGCCCAGGGTTGGGGTGAGTTCTCATAAAAGAGAATCATGTGGCCGTGTATGTATCATGATAGGTGAGGGTGAATGAAAATAAATACCACACTCATTATTTTAAATTATCAGTAGTGGTCCATGCTTTGAATGTGTGGAATCATTATCTTTTGGTGAGTAATTCTGCATAAATACGAAACATAAGAGCTTTAAGTACATTTTCTCAGAAAGGAATTTCAACATGAGGCAATGGATATGTATGGAATATCTTTAGATGTTTGATTTTGACATGACGTACACACTAGGTAATAGAGATTTGGTGGTCGATGCATTGAGTAGAAAATAATATGCTCAGGTGGTGAAACAGGCATCAGACCAATGGCAGTTGATGTCGGTTATAGCTTAAATGCGGTTGGAATGAGGGGACCTATAGTACCCAAGGTTTTTGGTATGTAACCCTCAATTGATTATATTCATGGTTTTAAAGTTAAGGGTGTTGAATGGGATAATTGAGAGAATATGGAATGATGTTTTGAGGTAAAGGGGAAGTCACACGGGTGGCACACGGTTTGTCAAAACCATTCAGCCAAACCTTGCGCAGTGGGTCTTAGAGGCAGTAGCTTCCGCACGATCAGTGCACAGTTTGTTTAACATTGGAGAAAAACCGTGCGATAAGGGTTGTCGAGGCTGTAGCTAACGTACATTTAGCGCACGGTTTGTCAACCCGTGTGAACTAACTGTGCGACCCCTTAAACAAGATCCTATAAAGGAGGATATCATGTGTTTTTTAATCTACGTAGCTCGTTTTTCCTTCTAAAAGTCCCTAACTAGTTATTTTTGGTACTCCTAAGGTCAATGAGGGTTCTTCCATGATTCCAAAGGCAATCTTAAGGCTTCTCTTGGCGAATCTAAGCCGGATTCTTCAGGTATGTGATCGTTCTTGTTTGGTTTCTTAGATCTACTTAGATGTACTTCTCATCTTCTCTCAGTTTCTGAGATCTACGCCAATTACGGGTAGATCTAAGTCTTTGGATGCCAAATATGATGAGATTTGGTATTGATCATTCTAGGATAAGAGATCTAAGGAGTTTATTGAAGAAGCAACCCAGTCTTCCTGAGCGTTTTTTGACCATTGTGTTTTTTGTCAAAACCTTTGAGGTGGGAGGCTTCACTCTCGACTCCTCTTGTTAGAATTGATTTTCTTAGTTTAAAATTGGTTATTTGAATGGATTTGACTGTGAAAATCATGGAATAATACTTCATCAGTGATGATTTATGGTTTTGATGAAATTGCGAAATCTTAGTGAATTGTTGTGAAAAGTGATTTGGATTCTTGAATTTAAAATTTGGATTTGCTGGAATTGTAAATGGTTGGATGAAAGATAGGTTTTCAATAAAAAGAGTTTTTTATTGAAATGGTTTTCATGGAAATGACATTGATGAAATTGGTTTATTCTTTGGTTTTCCATAACAGTATGGTTTTATTGAAATGGTTTGAATTGGTTGAACACAATATGTTTTGATGGAAATGATTTTAAATAAAATGTGTTTTATTAAAAGTGTGGTTTTGGCATGAATTTTCGGAACGTGTGGTGTCTGTTCATGTTGCATTTATGAGGATTAGTTGAAATATAACCTTGTTCTCGGTGCCAAACTTTTAATGGAACATGGTAACTGCTTGTATGAGGCTTGGCTGAAATATGAACTTGTGCTCGGGGCCAAAGGTGTAGTGTCACATGGGAAACAATTACCTTGTGGCGACCTGGTAGATTGACGAGAGACCACTCATGAGTATGGAACTCTCATAATGTAGAATGCATGGTTGATTTCACAGGATTGTGAAATGGATGGGTATGCCAAAAAGGGATTTTGTAAAATGGTTCTAAAGCTGGATTGGTTATTTTTCTGAAAAAATAACTTGTTGGAAAATTGGTTACAATTTCTATGGGATGCTTTTGGTTATGAATGGTTTTGTAAACTTGTTTATATTTAGTTATAAACTGATTTTGGGAAATTGTTTTATATAAACTGTTTTTATATAATTGTTGCTAACTCTTCTATCCTAGTCGCGTGAGTAGGGATGTCATTGGGGGAAAACCTTCTACGTTTTATACTCACCCCTTCTTTGGCACGTTGGTGCTTTTGCAGATGTCGTATTCTGGGACACAGTTAAATGTAAAACATCTTACTACTAGTTGTTTGTGGTGATGCTTGCGAGATGTGGTTGTTCTTGGTGCATGGAGCTCGGCGTGGATCCATGGAGTGTGTCTTGGCATGTTTTGGGTATTTTTTTATTATTACGATTGGTACTCTGATATTGTGTTGGTTATGAATTGGTTTGTGGAACAGTTTATTTCACTTTTTTAATGCATGAGTTAGTTGTTTCATTAACATGCATCATATTGTGGTTGTTAGTGATGTCTTGGTTGGTTTATGGGTTTTTTTAAAGGGTGAATTGTCCCCCACTTGCATTGAAACCCTTCAACATTTATTGCTAGCCTTTGGTGCCTTGGGGATGTGGCTTAATTCCTAGTAATGACTCGTTGTACACTCAAGCCAATGAGAATTGGTGGGTCATTACAAATGGTTTCAGCTTGTTGGGTCCTTTCCTAACAAGTATACATTGATATTCTTGGTCTTGGAGTTGAAATTTATTCTAGTATATTCCTTGGGTTGAAATCTTAGATAGGAGTAGGATTTTTAAAACTTTAAATTTCTCGAATAAAATGACATAGCTAACCCATTTATGTTGAACTTCAAGTTACCAGGGTGTTGGGTACAAAAGTGTTTTGGATACACTTTAAAATGTTGTAAATCTCATTATTATGGGTATACCCAATGAGATGAGAATGACATGCATCATAGAGGAATTAATTCCCACTAGGATTGCATATCTAATTGTGAGGAATGAGTAAGGATGTTGTGAAATGTGTGAACTTTTGAAACATGCAGAAATTGTTTTCACGTAAAAGATTTGGAAAATAGGGTATTTGGTCAATTTTAAAAATAGGTTCATTTTCAAAAAGAATGTTGAATGTTTTAAAAAATGGTTGAACATGGAAAAATAATGTTTTAGAAAACAATGTTGTGATAGATTATGTGAAAGAATTTGAAATGCTAAGCCATCAGTTTCTAGATAGTGAGATTGATAGAGTTTGTTGTTGATTTAGAAAATGAAACCCGGTAGGTGTCATCGAAACCAACTTGAAGAAGCTGCAGAGAATGTGGTTTCACATGAACCACGTGTGAACCAAGAGCTGTTTTGGAGTATTGTCCATGATTTTCAAGATGTAGATACAGGGAAATGTAGGAATTAACCAAGGCATGTGGATCATACCATCCATTTTATAATGCAGAATCCACTAAACATTCGGGGTGATGCTGAACCCGAAAAGGAAGTGGTGTGGAAAAGTAGGATAAATCGTTTCTTCGATTTCATCAGCACACGATCAGAGCTCAAGGTCATGTTGGCGGCGTATAAGCTCGAGGATCTTTCACATCAATGGTGGGATTTAACGGTGCATGCAAAATTGGATGAAGGCCTAATATGGGAGGACTTTGAAGAATTTTTTAACAAAAAATTATATCCTCAGATGTTGAAGATCTAGAAAATGATAGATTTATTCAGCCTGAAACAAGAGAGTCTCTCTATCATAGAGTATGCGCCTAATTTCATTAATTTAGTCAATTTTCACCAGAGGAGCGGCTAGTGTGTCGTTGAAGGAACACATATTTGAATCGGGGCCTAGGTAAGAGATTTGATCGAAGATTGTGGTGATATGTATTACAGATTATACCGAGATGGTGAACAGAGCGACTGTTACTGAATGTGATATGTCATTATCGATAGAAGGAGGAATGTTGATTCCTACAGGAAATGGTGGGAACTCAACCTCTAGGAACAAGAGGAAAAGGGACACCTATTTCCACAGTGCAAGTGGAGATCACTAACATACATGGGGATCAGTGAACCTTCCTCCATGACCCCAGAGCGAAGAAGGTTTCTTTCAATGTGGTTCGACTGACCACATAAAGAGAGAGTGTATGGAACAACCTAGAGCATGTCATAATTGCAACAATATGGGTCATCTACAATGCTATTGTAGGAATGCGTCGAAGTTGGGTGCACGTGACACTTCTCAGGCATCACAAGAATTGTATGCTTCGACGGAATGAGGACAACAAAATCAGTCTCATCAGCATAACAGAGCTAGCCATGGTGATTCTCGAAATACCATGAATCCTCAACTAGGGAAATCATAGCAAGGAAATGAGGAGAACATTGTAGTGAAGAATAAATTGTTTGGATCTAAGTCGATGATGGTTGATGATCAGTTCAATCAATTAAAGGGAGCTCAGTGGTTCTCCAAGATTGACTTGTGATCAAGGTGTCACCAATTGTGAATTCGAAAGGAGGATATTCCAAAGACAGCTTTTATAGGTAGATATGGCCACTATGAATATGTAGTCATGCCTTTCGGTCTAACTAATGCACCAGCAGTCTTCATGGATTTGATGAATCAGATATTTCAATGATATCTGGATTCTTTTGTTGTGGTGTTTGTTGACGATATCTTGGTTTATTCAAAGAAAAGGGTCATTCATGATGTGCACCTAGAAATATTGTTACAAATCATGAGAGATCATCGTTTTTATTCCAAATTATCAAAGTTTGAATTTTAGATAGGGGAAGTATGTTTCCTTGGCCATGTCATTTCTGTAAAAGGCATTTCTGTTGATCCTGAGAAGATAGAAGCCATCATCTCTTGGAAACCACTGAAGAATGTGTTCAAGATATTCATTTTTCTTGGTATAGCTGGTTACCACCGATGAATTGTTCGTGATTTCTCACGACTACCTTCTCCAATGACAGCTCTGACTAAGAAGAATGATCTCTTCCAATAGACGGAAGAATGTCACAAATCCTTTCAGGAACTAAAAGTTTGGCTTACATCAAAACCTATATTGATCTTTCCAGAATCATGATTGGGGTATGTGGTGTATTTTGATGCTTCCGGATCAGGGTTTGGTTGTGTTCTCATGAAAACTGATCATGTGGTTGCTTATGGTTCAAGGCAGTTTAGAGTGAATGAGAAAAATTACCCAACACATGATTTGCAGTTGGCTGCAGTCATCCATGCTTTGAAAACATGGAGACATTATCTCTTTGGTGAGAAATTTTCTCTGTTTATGGATCAAAAATGCATGATACACAATTCTCATAGCCAGATTTCAATCATAGGAAAATGAGATGGATGGATTATCTCCAAATGCTTGACTTTGAAATGATGTACACACCCAGAAAAGGAAATTCAGTGGCAGATGCATTGAGTAGAAAGTCATAGGCTCAGTTGGAGAATGAAGCTTCAAACGAATGACAGTTGATGGTTGTCATAGCTGATATGCAATTGGAATGTGAATACCGAGGTGAAGTTGCATTTTTCTTTTCAGCTACACTTGTTCCTGATTTAGTAATGATGATCAAATAATCCCAAACATCTGATGTGGAATGTCTTGTTATAACGTCAAAACTCAATGGTGGGGAGACCATTGATGGATGGAAACATGATGGGGGTTCATTTTTATGTTATAGAGATCGGATGGTTGTACCTATGGTTTTTTAGGAACAACTCCTTCATGATTATCACCATACAAGATGGGTTGTACACCCAGGTACACAGAAGATGTGTAAGGCGTTGAAGGAGCAGTTTTGGTGGAGCAGCATGAAAAGGAAGGTGGCCGAGTTCGTCTCACGATGCTTAACTTCTCATCAAGTTAATGTAGAGAATCATAGAACAGATGGTATGTTACAATCTTTACCTATCCTAGTGTGGAAATTTGATCAGATAGAAATAGATTTTGTTATAGGTATTCCAATAACAGTCCAGAAACACGATTCAATTTCGGTGATAGGGGATCATCTAACCAAGTCCACCAAATTCATCCCTATTCGTGAAACCCATAAGGTAGAAGATATTTCAAAAATCTATATCCTAGAAGTAGTAAAGAGGCATGCCATACATGTGTCTATAGTCTCAGATTGAGATCTGAGGTGCACATCTCATTTCTGGAAATCATTACAGCATGCCCATGGAACTTAGATGACTATGATCATGACGTATCATCCCCATATGGATGGGAAATCCGAGAAGACAATACAAACATTGGAAGACATGTTGCGAGCTTGTGTAATGGATTTTGGTGGCTCTTGGGAGGAATATATACCCTTAGTAGAGTTCACATACATTAATAGCTATCAAGCCTTGATACGCATGGCTCCGTTTGAAGCATTGTATGGGATTACTAGTCGTTCTACACTTCACTGGGTGGAAACTGGTGAAACTTCACTAGTTGGGCTGAGCCTTGTCCAAGAAACAATGGAGAATATTCAGTTGATTAGAAAGAGGATGGAGACAACTTAGAGTCGTTAGAAATCTTATGCAGATCACTGTCGATGAATGTTGTTGTTCGTTGTGGGTGATCATGTCTTTATGAGGATCTCTCCAAGGCTTGGAAATCATTGTTTCGGGAAATAGGTCAGGTTATCTCCACGATACATAGGACCTTTTTAGATACTAAAATGGGTTGTAGAGGTGGCATATCAGTTGGCATTATAACCATGGTTTAGTTTAGTGAATACTGTGTTCCGTGTATCTCAATTGAAAAAGTATCAACCTGATCCTGACCATGTGATCAGATGGGATCACATTGACCTAGAGCCAGATGTGTCCTTCATACATATCCCAATACAGATTTTGGATAGGAAAGATAATGTCTTCTGTGGAAAAATCATCAATCTCGTGCGGGTTTTAGGGAAGTATTGTCAGATTCAGGAAGAGACATGGGAACATGAAATGGAAGTGAAAGAGAAATGGCTGGAACTATTTTAGCTGGGTGATGGGTTTCTACTTTCTGAGGATGGAAAAACCAATGTTGGGGAGAATGTAGTACCCCCAGTTTTAGGTATGTAACCCTTACCTCATTCTTTTCATGGTTTTAATGTTATGTATGTTGAATGGGATGGTCGGGAGAGCTTGGAATGAGGTTTTGAGGCAAAGGTGAAGTCGCACGGGTGGCACACAGTTTGTCTAAACAATACGGCCAATCTGTATGTAGTGGGTCTTGAAGGCGTTAGCTTCTACATGGTCGGTGAACTATTTGTCTGACCGTGTAGCAAAACCATGCGATAAGGGCAGTCGAGGCAGTAGCTAACACATGGTTAGCGCACAGTTTGGAAAACTGTGCGAACTAACCATGTGACCACTGAAACGAAATCCTATAAAGGTGGATCTCCAACGTTTTTGCCACTATGTAGCTCGTTTTTACTCCTTTATGGCCATAGCTCGGGATTTTCGTTCTCCTAAGGTCAAGGATGGTTCTCCCATCTTTTTAAAGGAGATCTTAATGCTTCTCTTGGTGAATCGAAGACGGATTCTTGAAGTATGTGATCATTCTTGTTTGGTTTCTTAGATTTACTTAGATCTACTTCTCATGTTCTCTCTGTTTCTTACATCTACGCCCGTTATGGGTAAATATATGTGTTTGAATGTGAAATATGATGAGATTTTGTCTGGATCATGCTCAGAGAAGATATCTAATGCAGGTTCTTGAAGAAGCAACCCAATCTTCTTGAGCATTCTTCGACCATTGTGGTTTTTGTCAAAACCTTTGAGGTAGGAGGCTTCATTCTCAACTCTTCTTGATAGAATTTATTATCATAGTTTGAAATTGATTATTTGATTGGAATTGATTTTTAAAAGCATGGAAGAAATCTTCTTTAGTGATAATTTATGGTTTTGATGGAATTCTAAAATCTTAGTGAATTGTTGTGCAAAGTGATTTGGATTCTTGAATTTAAAATGTTGATTTTAAATTATGGATTTGCTGGAATTGTAAATGGATTGATGAAAGATTGGTTTTCAATAAATAGGGTGTTTTATTGAAATGGTTGGTATGGAAATTGAATTGATGAAATTGGTTTATTCTTTGGTTTTCATTAAAAGTATGATTTTATTGAAATGGTTTGAATTGGTTGAACAGACTTGGTTTTCATGGAAATGATTTTCAATAAAAGGTTTTTTTTAAAAGGTGGTTTTGGTATGATTGTTGGGAATGTGTAGTGTGTTTTCATGTTGCATGTACGAGTCTTGGTTGAAATATGACCTTCTGATTGGTGTCAAATGTTTAATGGAACATGGTAACAACTTGTACGAGGTGATCGTACCACGATTCACTATTTTATTCCACTCTTACACCGTTGTTTTAAACTAGTTTTGTAATGAATATTCCAAATATAATAATAAATTAAACATTATGTTTTAATTAATTTATTTATTTTAATCAATATTAGAATGCGAAATGTTAATTTTTTGTACTATTTCAATGTAGGAGGAGATGATTTGGAGGGCTCTTGATGAAGTGGAAGAAAAATGGGCCAAAATTGCATGGATCCATGAAGAACTGAACACTGTTGTGCTTGTATAGAAAGTTTCTTGAATCCAAATGGGCTCATATTTTGTGTACTGGTAAAGCGTATAATGGTATACAACTCTTATTAAGGAATCCAAGCCCAATTCGGCTGTCATGGGGCCCAATTGACATGAGCTATCCAAGGAATGAAAGCTGCACAATGTCAAATGCAGTGTTCTATAATCTATCCATATCTCCGGATCCACTTGTCCAATTGATTCCAAACATTCTGTGATGATATTTAGGAAGTGGGGATTCAACTTTATAGTTTTGTCGAAAGGTGTATTCGGATGTCGATTGGAAAAAATGTGTGGTACAAGTGGATTGAAGAAATCTATGTGCCTCAATCCACCTTCCAATTATCCTATAAAATGGCACCTTGGGCTCTCCAATTGTAAGTTCGGCCAGGAGGAAAGGTGCTACCATTTTGGATTCCACAAGGAGTCTTCTCAACATCCCTTGATGTTTTGGAGGCTATGGGAAGTTCTTCCCCAAAATATTTCTCTTCCTCCTTTCCTATGTGTCTCTAAACCCCTTGTGATCACCCGGGGAGGAACATGATGTAATCCTGAGCATAATTTTGTATTATATTGAATGATATTTTAAATTTCAGGTTGTATGTTGTTTTTATTCGTCAGCTATTTTAATTTTATTGAGTTATGTACACGTATGTCATGCTCAACTCATATGATCATCTTTGGGGGGTACCCATTCATGTGATGTTTCACACACCATTCCCCACTTTCTTTTCCCCCATTCAATTGCGATGTTTGTGTTTTTCATATTGGTCAATTGAACTCACATAAGCACTGTCAATTCCAAGTACATTTATTTCATGGTATCACAAATAAATAACATACAAACCTGGATAGTGCATCGAGTTCTTCGTGTGTTCCCTTGGTGAGTTTCGGTTATGAATTCAAACACAATTCACCCAATCATCAGCTATGCCCGGTGAATCATTGTTTGTTTTCGACTGAACCCTAGGAGTTATCCTAGTATGAACACAATAAAATTATGGTTCTAGGTGTTAAAAACCAGGGATTAAAAGATCATAACACTATATCATGAAGCGATTAAGGAAAAACATCATGAGAGTTCCCCGGGTTGATCATGCTTAATTAATTCTGTTAATCTCTACATTATTTTTTCACTTTCATTTTCTATTTTGATATTTAAACATCAAACCCACAAGTTTTAAAAAACCTCATTCACCTTATACATTCATAATCAAAACCCTATTTTTAAATTAATGATCTAAGGCTCTGTCGAGAGACGACCTACGGTTGCTTATATACTGCAGAAATTCTAATCAAAATTAAACAACTAATTTGACGCGCTCGTCAACGTGATCAAATTTTGGCACCATTTCCTGGGAGCCAAGATCATTTTTTTCATCAGTTCCTTTTATTTATTTATTTTACTTACTAATTATTACTCCTTTAAATACCCCACCCACATTTGATTGTTTTTGTTTTTGGTTTTGTCTTTATTTTTGGTTGTTTTTGGTCTGTTTTTCCTCTCTCTCTCCCTCTCTTCTTCTCCATATCCCTCTCTATAGTTCTGTATTATGAAATTATATTCTCTTTTCACCCTTCTTAAGTTATTTTATCCATAATAAAAAGACAAACTTCAAAAATTATTTGCATGACCCGATCTGGTAAATAAACACTACTTGAATTTGACCCCGAAATTGAAAAGTCACTTCACACACAAATCAAGGCATCTAGAGAAGGCCAATAAAGTAACATTAAGGACCACCTTCTAGAACCTCAAGTGTTCATAAACCAATCCAAAATTTAACCCAATCAATCCCAAGAAAACATGGCTACAAATAATCAATCATTAAAATAACTGACCAACCCTGATGTGGAGTACCAACCTACATACATCAAATATCCCAATGAAGCAGCCAACTTTGAGCTGAGATCAGGTATCATACACCTTCTTCCTAAATTCCATGGTCTTCCAAAATGAGGACCCTCACAATAAACTCAAAGAGTTTCATATAGTCTGCTCCACCATGAAACCCCAAAATTTGTCTAAGGGCCTAATTAAGATTAGGGCCTTCCCTTTCTCCCGTGATGGTGTAGCCAAAGGTTGGCTATACTATATTCCCACCACAAATGGGGGCTGGAATGACCTTAAAATAGACTTTTTAGAGAAGTTCTTCCCAACCTCCCGAACTGCATCAATTAAGAAAGAAATATGTGGAATTAGGCAATCACAAGGAGAGACCCTTCATGAAAACTGGGAGAGATTCAAAAGACTTTGCTCAATCTGCCCCCACCACCAGATTAGTGAACAAATATTAATCCAATACGTCTATAAGCTACTTATCCCCATGGATCATGGAATGATTGAAGCTGCTGCTGCTAGTTCTCTAGTTGACAAAACTATTTTTTCCGCTCATGAATTAATAGCCAACATGGCTCCAAATGCACTACAATTTGGTACATGAGCTATTGCACTAACCTAAGGAGTTCATGTGGTAAGTCATTCATCCCTAAAACAAAAGGTAGATAATAAACATGATGAGATACATACCATTCTAAGGAAATTATCTCAAGCACAATGTAACTCGCACTCTCCTCCTGTTCCATTACATTGTGGTATTTGTTCTGATAATACTCATTTTTTTGTCCAGTGCCCACAACTTCAGCATTCATCTGAGTCGTGTACTGCAGTGTTCCCTGGGCTTCCATTTCAACAAGAACCACCATTCAAACAATAACCATTCAGGCAAAATCTAAACCACGGGTGGAAAGAACAACCACAATACCGATAAGGAGGAAACTCAAGCTACCCCAAGTATAATTGGTATCAACAAGGACAAGGTATGAAACCTTATTATCCTTGAACATCTCAAAAAACTCCTCCTCCTCCCATGTCTGAACCAAGACATGACGATATGGTGAAGAAAATGGAAACCCACAACCTCCAGTTCCAAGGAACCACACAATCAGCTATTCAAGACCTACGAACTAAAGTGGGGAAATTGGAAAACATCATTAGTGAGCTTAAGATGCATGGTTCTGGAAAACTACCATCCCAACCCATTGCCAATACAAAGGGAAAAGGTAATGTCTGTGCAGTTACACTTCACTGTGGTAAAGAAGTTTCTCCTTCTACTGATTTTTCATAGAAGGTATATCCCCCTCATGAATACTCTCTTTCCCAACCCTCAAATTTTTCATTTAAA
Source organism: Viscum album (assembly GCA_963277665.1). Lineage (NCBI taxonomy): Eukaryota > Viridiplantae > Streptophyta > Magnoliopsida > Santalales > Viscaceae > Viscum > Viscum album. The sequence continues at coordinate 626,195,457 of OY728133.1, forward strand.
GAAAAACAAGAAAAAAATGGTATTTTAATTTTCATTGATGATTCAAATGAACAATCCATTCCTCTTCGTTTCCCTCAGAGACTCTCTAAATCTAAGAATAATTTTGATAATGATATTGATAAAGAAATAATGGATATATTTAAAAAGGTTCATGTTAATATCCCTTTATTGGATGTAGTTAAACAAATCCCTCAATATTCAAAATTTCATAAAGAGATTTGCACCAATAGAAGGAGACTAAAGGGGAATGAGAGAGTCAACCTGGGAAGGAATGTATCAGCCTTGATTCAACCAGCAATGCCAACCAAATGCAAGGATCCGGGCACATTCATGATACACTGTACCATAGGGGAGACTTTCTTTTCTGATGCAATGCTAGATTTAGGTTCAACTTTTAATGTAATGCCTCACTAAGTTTATACTACTATGGTGGTTGGAGAGCTTCAACCAATAGGAATTTCTGTGAAACTTTCCAACCGAATCACAACAAACCCATCAGGAGTGGTCGATGAAGTCCTCGTAAAAGTTAAGAATCTCATATTCCCTGCAGAATGTTTCATTCTTGAGATGGAAGATACCCGAACATGAGGACATGCCCCTCTCATACATGGGAGGTCATTCCTCAAAACAGTAAAGATGATCATCAGCGTTCACAATGGTATGTTGTACATGGATTTTTGTGGAGAATAGGTAAGTTTTAACATCCTTGAGGCTATGAAACACCCCATTGAAGAGCACTCCACTCTTCTTGTCTATTTAATGGAAGTGCTCTATAATAACAAACAAATTAAAAATTATATCCTTGAACCATCCGCTGATTTATTTTCCTCATATTCATTCATAAATAAGTTGAGTTTGGGTTCTTCTTTTGAATGTTGTGTGGGTTCAGAAAAATGTAAATTTTGTGATTTAATTGATGAGTGTGTTTATTCTGAGATACCCATGACTATCGATGATTCTGCAAATCTCATTACAATATATTCTCTTTCCTTTGAGAATAAACAAGAGAATATAGATAGTTTCATAGACCTCAATCCCCCTAAATCCACTGCCTCAATCCAAAACCCCCGGTGTTGGAATTAAAACCAATTCCATCAAATAAAAAATATGTCTATCATTAGGGTATTGACCAATTGCCTGTCATTATTGCCAATAACCTCTCTCAAAAGTAGGAATCAAAACTATGTGATCTTTTGAGAGAGTGTAAAAAGTCCATAGGATGGACATTGGATGATATTCTTAGGATTAGCTCGTCTATTTGTATGCATATTATACTTTTGGATTATGTGGCTAAGCCCGTAAGGCAGGCTCAATGCCAGTTGAATCCCACTCTCCTTGAAGTGGTAAAATTAGAAGTCAGTAAATTAATTACTACTGGGATCATTAATCCTATATCTGATAGTTAATGGGTTACCCCAGTTCAAATTGAGCATAAAAAAATAGGAATAATAGTTGTGTCAAATGAAAGGAATGAATTGGTTCCAATGTGCGTGCAAAACAGTTGGCGAGTCTGTATTGACTACCATCGACTGAATCAAGCCACGTGGAAGGAAAACTTTCATTTTCCTTTCATTGACCAAAGGTTACAACGATTGGATGGTAAGTCCCATTATTGTTTCCTTGATGGATAGTCGGGTTATTTCCAAATCCATATAACCCATGAGGATCAAGAAAATACCACATTTACCTGTCCATTCAGCACATTTGCATATAGAAGAATGCCTTTTGGCCTATGTAATGCTCCTAGTACTTTTCAGCGATGTATGTTGGGTAATTTATTTAATTACCTTGAGACTTTTATGGAAGTCTTTATGGATTATTTCATGGTTTATGGTTCTTCTTTTGATGATTGTTTGTAAAACCTAGGTTCCGTCCTCCACCGCTGCATTGAAAAATATCTTGTTTTAAATTATGAAAAATGTCATTTTCTGGTTGAGTGGGGGATAGTTCTTGGGATTATCATTTCAAATAAGGGAATTAATTTTGATAAATCTATAATTGAATTAATTTCATCCTTTACATTTCCAAAATGTGTTCGGGAGGTGTGGTCTTTCTTGGGTTATGTTGGTTTTTACCACTAATTCATTAATGACTTTAGTAAGATCACACTTCCCTTATCTCGGTTATCATAAAATGATTTTTATTTTTTTGACTAAAAATATGAGGATGCTTTCAATTCACTAAAAATGAGTCTCACATCACCTCCCATAATCCATCCACCGTGGTGGGAGCTGCCTTTGATCTTATTTGTGATGTCTCTAACTTTGCAGTTGGGTTAGTTTTATCACAAAGGACTGAGAAGTCCCCAAATGTCATTGTGTATGCCTCACGTACCCCTGAACCTGCCCAGGAGAACAACACAACCACTGAAAAAGATCTTCTTTCTATTGTGTTTTCCTTGGAAAAGTTTCGTTCCTATCTCATTAGGTCAAAAATCATTGGCTTTTCCGATCATGCTTCCCTTCGGTTTCTCCTTAAGAAACCTGAAGCTAATCCCCGCCTCATTCGGTGGATGATCCTCCCCTAAGAGTTTGACCTTGAGATTAGAGATAAGAGAGGAGTGGAAAATGTGGTAACTTACCACATTAGTAGGATTTTCCCACCACTTAACCATCATGTTTACTCACCTCTCCCCATTGGAGAATTCTTCCCTCATGAGAACCTTTGTGATGTTGTGGACCTTACCCCCTGGTATGCAGACATTGTGAATTTTTTAGCAACATCTAGGGTCCCCAGTGATTTTATCACTTCACAATCCTAGAGACTTAAACATGATTCTCTATGGTACATTTGGGATGACCCGTATTTGTGGAGGTTCTGTAGTGACCTGGTTGTTCATAGGTGTATCCCTGACCATGATTTCACCTCAGTTTTGAGCTTCTACCACACATTGGCTTGTGTGGGCCACTTTGGCTCTCAGCATACTGCTCGAAAAGTCATTGAATCATGACTATATTGGTTAACATTGTGCAGAGATTCCCATCGGTTTTGTAAATCATGTAATCGATGTCCGTAAACAGGGAATATCTCCAAGGGGAATGAAATGACCCAACAACCCATGTTATTCTGTGAAGTCATCAATGCAAGGGGCATTGAATTAATGGGGACTTTTCCAAATTCATTTGGATTTGTGTACATCTTACTAGCTATGGACTATGTTTCTAACTGGGTGGATGCAAAGGCTACTAGGACCGTTGAATCTCGAGTTGCTATTTTTTTTGTGAGGTCCTAGATTTTCACTAGGTTTGGTCTACCAAGATTCATCATTAGTGATAAGGGTCTATATTTTTGCAATAGTAACATGAAAAACATTCTTTGTAAGTATGGGGTTGTTCATAAAGTCCCCACTTCATATCATCCCAAAACTAACGGGCAAGCAGAAATTTCAAATTAAGAAGTTATGTGAATCTTGTAGAAAACGGTACAACCCAATATGAATGATTGGAGTTTGTGCTTGGATGATGCACTTTGGGCATACTGTACTGCTTTTAAAACCCTGATCAAAATTTCACCATATAGGATTGTGTTTGGAAAGTCTTTCCACCTTCCTGTGGAGGTATAACACTGTGCATATTGGGCTGTTAAGAAATGTAATATGAATCTCTTAAATTCAGGTGAGCATAGAAAGTTGCAGATTCAGGAGTTGAAAGAAATTCGGCGTGATGCATATGAGAACTCTCGAATCAAAAAAGATAAGACAAAGGCAATACATGATGGGATGATTCATTAGAGGAATTTTCATATTGGTGAGAAGGTACTCATGTACAATTCCAGGCTTATGTTCCACCCAGGTAAGCTTCGTTCCCAATGGCTTGGTCCTTATATTTTTACTACTGTTTAACCTTTTAGTGCGATATAGTTTTTTCATGAGCAGAGTGGATGAAGTATTTCCATCAACGGGAAAGGTCTTAAACACTTCTATGAGGATTTTACGAAGAATCTGGTGGAGGAAATCCACCTTCTCGATGCATCACACCAATAAAACACTCCGGGTTTTATCCTTCCTTCTCACATTCTCTATTATTTCAGTGAGGATAGTGAAAATCCTAGGTGTAGTGGGTGGATACATTCCTGGGTTAGTTAGAAATTTTCATCATTTTCTCCTTTATTCTGTTTTTATCATTTTTTATGGTATTTTCATTTTTCCACATCAATATTTTTGAAGTTCCATGATTTGGTGACCATAAAGGGGGAAAGTAAAAATACCATAACGAAGGCTAAAAAGAATATTTGTATGAATTTAATATCAAGGAGTGATTTTATTTTTCTTTTTTTAGTGAATTGGTTTTCTATCAATGATATAAATAGTGGTATCAATGTGAATCCTTTGAGATGAATGATGTCCCTTGTGTGAGTAATTTTTGGGAAAAGCGTGTCACTAATATCTCCACAAATTTTTTCACCAAACCACAACGTGTGAATATTTCTTACTTAATAAATGGTAAATATATGTTAGGTTAATATTTTCATCTTTAAATGATATTTCCATACGTTCGTTCCTTATCCAATCTATTTTATTACTGTACTAGATTGACCAATGCATGATTACCTAATGTCTAACAGTTGTACGCTCTAAAAAAATAGTTGTGTCTTGGAAGGTCAAAAACCACTCCTCCTCAACCTTTGATCTTGTTATAACTATTTCAATTAGTGTCATGACGAGGTCAAACAAGGGTTGAGAGATGATTTTGAGATTTCTTCCAAATACAACTTCAAAATTAAATAATAAATAAGGGGAGTGATGAAATGTGAATCTTATGTCGATATATAGGTTGGGAGCTTATGGTTTGACTTCTGGGATTTCTTAAGTGAGTGGGGTCTTGAAATATGATTGCAATGGATGTAGGATAAGTTCGTTGAAAAATCATTTAAGCTAAAAAATGTTAAAATAACCTATATTTATTGGATAGCAAGTGGAAAGAATAGCATTAAATGGTTTCCACACACACACATGGAGAGTAAGTGTCATGGTTGACTTCTGAATTCCTTTATCAATTTCGTATCATGAATCTTTTTGAATTTCACTATGATATGATTTATGAGATATCTTTTTCTATTTTCACTAGGAAGAACTCTTTGGTGTGGTTCATGCATTGATCACACTACTTTAATTACAATTTCCTCAAATGTTAAATCTTCATGATTTTGGTAATATATATATGCATTATTTTATTTGGATATGTGAATTTGACCAGGAGTGCAAATTTTTAGGTGTGGGTGTGTGATCATACCACGATTCACTGTTTTATTCCACTCTTACACCGCTGTTTTAAACTAGTTTTGTAATGAACAGTCAAAATTTAATAATAAATTTCAATTTATGTTTGAATAAATTAATTGATTTTAATAAATATTAGAATTAAATATGTTACTTGTATTTATTATTTCAATGTAGGAGGAGATGATTTGGAGGGCTCTTGATGAAGTGGAAGAAAAATGGGCCAAAATTGCATAGATCCATAAAGACCACTCCACTGTTGTGCTTGTATAGAAAGTTATGTGCATCCAAATGGGCTCATATTCTATGTACTGGTAATAATTATAATGGTCTACAACTCTTATGAAGGAATACAAGCCCATTTAGGATGCCAAGGGGCCCAACCGAACTGAGCTGTCCAAGGAATAAAATCTTTACAATGTCCAATTCGGTGTTCTATAATCTGTCTATATCTCTGGATCGACTTGTCGAATTGATGCCAAAAATTTGGTGGAGATATTCAAGATTTGGGGATAAAACTTTTCAATTTTTTTAAAAGGGAGATTCGGATGTCTATTGGTAGAAACGCGTGGTACACATGGATTGAAGAAATCTATTTGCCACAAGCCACCTTCCAATTTTCCTATAAAAAGGAACCTTGGTCTCCCCAATTGTAAGTTCGGCCAAGAGACAAGGTGCTACCATTTTGGAGTCCATAATATGTCTTCTCAACATCCCTTGATGTTCTGGAGGCTATGGGAAGTTCTACCCCAATATCTTTCTCTTCCTCCTTTCCCATGGGTTTCTAAACCCCTTGTGATCACCCGGGCCGGAATGTGATGTAATCTCGAGCATCATTTTGTATTATATTGAATGATATTTTTAATTTCAGGTTTTATGTTGTTTTTCATCATCATCTATTTTAATTTTATTGTGTTATGTACTGGTATGTCTTTCTCAACTCATATGATCATGTTTGGGGGTACCCATTCCTGTGATGTTTCACACACCGTTCACCACATTCTTTTGCCTCTTTCAATTGTGGTGTTTCTGTGGTTCATATTGGTCAATTGAACTCACATAAACACTATAAAGGCCATGTACATTTATTTCATGGTATCACAAAGAAAAAATATAAAAACCTGGACAGCACATCGAGTTCTTCGTGTGTTGCCTTGGTGAGTTTCGGTTATGAAGTCAAACACAATTCACCCAATCATCGGCGGTGCCCATTGAATCATTGTGTTTTTTACTAAACCCGAGGAGGTATCCTTGTATTAACTCAGTAACATTCTGGTTCTAGGTGTTACAAACCAGGGATTAAAAGTTCATAACCCTATATCATGAAGCGATGAAGGATAAACATCATGAGAGTACCCTGAGTTGATCACGCTTAATTAATTCTGTTAATCTCTACATTGTTTCATCGCTTTTATTTTCTATTTTCATCTTTAATAATAAAACCCCTGAGTTTTAAAAAACCTCATTCAAATTCTACATTCATAATCAAAACACTCTTTTTATATTAATTATCTAAGGCTCCGTTGAGGGATGACCTATGGTTGCTGCTATACTATAGAAATTCTAGTCAAAATTAAACAACTAATTTGACGCACTCGACAACGCGATCATGAGGTTTGGTTGAAATATGACCTTTTGCTCGGTTACAAATGTGTAATGGAACATGGGATACATTTACCTTGTGACAGCATGGTAGATCTATTAGAGACCTCTCATGAGTATGGAACCTCATAACGTAGAATTCGTGGTTGATTTCACAGGATTGTGAAATAGTTGGGTATGCCAAAATGGTATTTTTTGAAATGGTTCTAAAACTGAATTTTTTTTTATGGAAAAATAACATGTTGGGAAATTGGTTTCAATTGCTCTTGGATGCTTTTGGTTACGAATGGTTTTGAAAACATGTTTATAATTTGTTATAAAATGATTTTGATAAATTTTTTTATATAATATTTTTTTATATAATTGTTGATTACAATTCTATACTAGTGGCGTGAGTAGAGAAGTCATTGGGAAAAAACTACTGAGTTTTATACTCACCCCTAATTTGGAACCTTTGTGCTTTTTCATATGTCGTATTCTAGGACACAGGTAATGTTAAAGAATCTTACTACTAGTGGTTCATGGTGATGCTTGGGAGATGTGGTGGTGCTTGGTGCATGGAGCTCGGCATGGAGCCTTGGTGTGTGTCTTGTCTTGTTTGGGGTATTTTTTTATTCATTCTCTTAGTACTATGATATTGCATTGGTTATGTATCGGTTTGTGGAATTGTGTAGTTCTCTTTTGGTAATGCATGAGTTTTTTGTTACATTAACATGCATCATATAGTAGTTTTTAGTAATGTTTAGTTGCTTTATGGGAATTTCTTAAAGGGTAAATCGTCCCCCACATTTATTGAAACCCTTTGGAATTTATTCCCATAATTTGGTGCCTTGGCGATGTCACTTAAGGCCTAGTAATGACACATTGTACTCTCAAGAAAATGATAATTGGTGGGTCATTACAGGACAAGTGGGATAGAGAGGTCTTCTTTTCGGTCATGTTGATTCCCGACTTGGGTGAACTGGTTAAACATGCTCCGATATCTGATTCTGAGTGTGTGACCATGTGGTTGAAACTAAATGGTGGGGAGACCATTGAGGGTTGGGAACTAAATGGAGATTTGGTTTTGTGTTTTCGGAATTGGATGGTTGTACCAGTTTCTTGTCAGAAGAATCTTCTCTACGAGTATCACCATTCTAAGTGGGATGTTCATCCAAGAATCCAAAAAAATTATATAGCGTTAAAGTGCAGTTCTTGTGGGATGGTATGACATGAAGAGTGGCTAAGTTTGTTTCGAGATACTTGACTTGTCAGCAGGTCAAGGTAGAGCATCAGAGGCCACTATGAATGTTTCAGTCTTTACCAATCCCTGTTAGGAAGTGGGAAATAATAGCGATGGATTTTTTCACAGTTCTCCCTAGAACGGTCAAAAAGGATGATGGCATTTAGGTGATAGTGGATCATCTAACGAAGTCATCCCATTTCATCCTGATTTTTGAATCTCATACTGTTGAGGATCTACCCAAAATCTATATTTGGGTGGTGGTAAAGAGTCATGGTGTTCATGTTTCAATTGTAACAGATAGTGATCCGAGGTTTACATCTCATTTCTTGAAATCCTTACAGTAGGCCCTTGGAACACAGTTGACTATGGGCATGACATATAACCCTCAGATGGATGGTCAATCCAAGAGGATGATAAAAACATTGGAGGATATGTTGTGGGCTTGTGTCATGAATTTTGGTGTCTCGTGGGAGAAGCACTTGTAATTGGCTGAGTTCTTGTACAATAGTATTTATTAAGAATCCATACAGATGGGTCTGTTTGAAGCATTGTATGGGTGGCCGTGTCGTTCTACACTGTACTGGGTGGAAACAGGTGAGTCCTAAATGGTTGGACCAAGCCTTGTCCAGGAGACTATAGGGATGATCAGGTTAATTAGGAAGATAGTGGAGACGACTCTGAGTTGTCAGAAATTTTATGGAGATTATCGTCGACGGCCATTGTCGTTCGCGGTGAGTGATCATGTTTTCTTGAGGATCAATCCTAGTTGGGACATCGTCAGTTTGGGAAGCAGGGAAAGATATCTTTGAGTTATATTTGACCTTTTGAGATTCTTGAGTGGGTTGGTGAGGTGGCTTATCATTTGGCATTATCACCTAGGTTCAGTGCGTTGCATAATGTGTTTCATGTGTCGCACGTGAAAAGGTATCAGCCGGATCCGGGACACGTTATACGATGGGAAAATGTTGATATATATTTAGATGCTTCATTGGTGCACGTGCCAGCGTGGGTTGTGGATAGGAAAGAGAATGTATTGAGTGGTAAAAGCATTGGTTTGGTTTGGGTTTTTTGGCAGCACGACCAGATCCACGATGAGACTTTTGAGTGGGAGAAAGAGTTGGTTGAGCAGTGGCCCGAGCTCTTTCGGCAAAGGGTTTGTTCACTAATTTTCAAGGTCATAAAGTCCAATGGTGGGTAGAATGTAGAACCCCAGGTTTGAGGTATGTAGCCATTATTAATGATTCTTTATTTGTATAATGTTCATGGGATTATTTGTGAATAGGTTGGGTGAGTTTTTAACGGTTTTGAATAAGTTAGGAGGATTTCCTTAGGGAGTATGGTTTGATCACAGTTAGTGGAAACCTTTTGGGTCCTCTAGGAACCCGTTCAAGGTGATATAGTAGGCTTCGCATAGCCTACGCATGGTTGGATAAACCATGTGAGGCAACCGTGCGGACCCCTCCTCTCAAGGCAGTAGTGTGAGCACTATTAGCTCATTGTTTGTCTAACCGTGCGGGCAATTAAAAGTAGGGTTTTATAACCCAGGTTCACTTGGTCTAGCCTCATTCCACTCCCAATCTTCTCCCACTCAAAAATCACTTGGGATTTTTGGTTATCAAGGGTTGGAGGGGATCTCACACTCATTTTGGAAGCGATTCAAAGGGGTTTCAAGGCGGTTTGAAGGAGGTATCTCCCAGGTAAGTATCACTTTTTGGGTTCATTGGGTTCTCCTCAAGATCTACATCTCCCAATCTCTCGATATTCAAGATCTACTCCCGTTGTGTATAGATATAGGGCTGTTGTTTCCTTGGATGTTAATTTTAAGGCTTATGGTTGCTAGGGAAGGGGATCTAGAGAGGTTTCGGTGGTGCGTTCTCTGGTTTAGAAGAGTGGTTTCTTGTGGGTCGATTTCACCAGAACCCTAAAGGTATGTGGCTTTTCTCTCAACTATACTTGGTTAGATATAGAGGTTTTGGTTGAAATTAATTTTTTTTGCTTAAAATTAATTCTGTTGTTGATGTGAAAATTTGAAAGGAAATTCATTTAGGGATGGTTTGGGGATTTTTGGGGAAAAGGGCTTGTGGAGAAATTCTCTTGATGTGATTTTAAAATGTGATTTCAAAATGACTTGTTTTGTTGGTTTGATTAAGATGATTTGAGAAAATGGTTTCCAATAAAAATTATTGTTTCATTGAAATGTGGTTTGGTTTGGAAAATGATTTAAGGGTGTTTTAAATAAATGTTTGATCTATTTAAGTGGATTGACATGTACTGGAAATGGTGAATTGTGTATTGTTATGGCCTTGGATGGTTACATGTTTGGTTATGGCTTGTGTTAGTTTTGTGTATGTGTGGGGGATGTTTCACCATAAAATTTGAATGTGATTGGTGGCATGTCCCACCATTTTGGGTTGTCAAGTAGTGGGTAGGAAGTCCAGATAGCTAAATATGGGGTGAACTAGTTGGGTAGAAAGGCACACCATTATGATATCTTTTTAGTGTGTTGCATTGCATTGATGGAATTTGTTTTGGAAATGTGAAATGGTCGACTTGGCTTCCTTGTGTGACATGTTGGTCTCATGGCATGATTTTTTTGGCTTTCCTTGGGTTTAATTGGATTGGGTGAAATGGCTTGGTAAAGGTGTGTTTGGATTATGGTAATGGATGCAGTTGTGATTATTTTATATAAACTGTTCTATATAAACGTGTTAACCATTTTATCTTAGTGGCTTGTGTAGGGAAGTCATTTAGGGAAAACCAAAAATTTAGTCATACTCACCCCCAAATTTGTCACTTTGGTGACTTTGCAGATGTTGTGTACCTGGATATTGGTAAAGGTAAGGCATATCATGGGTAGTGGTTCACAATGATGCTTATGATGTGTTGGTGGAGCTTGGAGATTCGAGCTTCGTGTGTAGTAATGGTGGTGTCCAATCTCATGGTGTTTTTCTATTTAGTTTCCTATTTGTAATCTGATGTTTTGTGGACATGTCTAGTTGAACGGTTTTGGGTTATTTGATGGAATTGATAGTATCATATTATTGGGTTTGATAGTGCATGCATCTTTCATTGATGGTTGTTTGAGTTTGGTGATCTACTTAAGGGAAAATCATTCCCTACTGTTCCTTGAAGCCCTCGACATTTATTGCCAGCCTTTGGAACCATGGGAAGGAAACATAAGTCCATGTAACTATCACAACCTTCTCAATATAATGAGGTAGGGGTGGGGGGTTACACAAGAAATTATAAAATTTAATGAATTAATAATTCATATAATTACATAAAAAATAAAATATACTAAGGTATCATGTCATTATAATTCTATAAAACCATATATCATAAAATAATTTTACAATTTCAATATTATATTGAAAATGACTATATTAATTTACGAAATTAGTATTTGTTGGATTTGATTTCCAATAGAAAAGTCCTTATCCAAGGAAATAATATAACCTATGGAAATTTCCCTATATAAAGTGTAATTCATATAGAGATGTACTTTTATTCTATAGAGTAAATTATCAATGGAATTATATTTTCTCAATAATAAAAATTAAAAGTTGGTTACCTTTACATTTTGATGGTGTAATATATCCAATGGAGTTAAACATTACAATTCATTATCTACATGACTATACTAATTAGAGAAAATATTTCAATCAATGATGTTTTTGTATATTAAAAATCATAATTCAAATCATAATTGTCTTGAATAATGATTACTGAATGGAAACACCTAATCATCAATAAAACACCAGAGTTCATAATGACATTGGATTACTCATAATAATATCTTGTTTTCCAGATTAATCATTTTTTATTCATAATATGGACCATCAAAAATTATTTTCAGACCTCATTGAGATTAATGTTTTCAAACACAATCTAAACTCAAATTTTCTATTTTAGAAACAATGTATTTAGAATGCAATGTTTTATTTTAAAATTTATTTTATTTTTAGAATAGAAAATAATATATTCAGCACAATTTTTTATTACCTACTATAGTCAACCAGATTTAAAAATTATAATTATATTAAATTGATAGAGATTTTTTTTCTTCTATTACAAAATGATGGATCAATGTATTATACATTGAATAAAATTTTTAATATTAATATATTGAATTATTTTTTCTAAACTTTGAAATTATAATAATTGTGGGATATGAAATCCAAAAATGAAAAAAAACACAAAATACTATGACACTTGTTCATTATATCATTATTGTGTGAAGATAATTATTTAATTCAAAAGTAATATTTTTAAAATGGAATCATATTTTTAACTATCATGACGAAAATATATACACATTCATTTATTAGTGTCGGTTTCTTATATTTCTTTTATTTTTTTAGATATTTTTAATTTTATATTATGTATTAAAAGAGATTGTCGAGAAACATGATAATAAAGATGAATTATCATGGGAAATATTTTTGTTTTATTTAATATTTAATTACAAGAAATATTCTTTCATGTTTGTTAAAAATAAAATGTCCATATAGTTTATTATGACATAATGAGTGTATATATAAAAAAAATCCCTATTAGTTTTGTTATTATATTTATTATAATATAAATATTATCAGGATGATATACTTCTATATTATTTTATGAAATGGGTATAACACCTATAAATCGTAAATTGAACCAACAAAAAACATGGTTCATTATTCTAAACAAGATCACTATATGAATAAGTAATAATATATTGTTGAAGATAATATTTATCATATTCCCTCCACATAGTGACCCAAACTATACCTACATGATTATTTTTTCATTTTTAAAACATACATTATATTAAAATGAATAATATTTATAGGTTTGTTATATTAGAAAGACTATAATTTCATAATATATTTTCACAGAAAACATTAGAATTCATTACAATCTATTTGTATTGTATGAAGATTATTATTTATAATATTCTTTTTATATGTAATCACATGGGTACATAAATAAAATAATGACCAAGTAGAAAATAACACGGTGGGTTGAATAACAGGAAATAAATGTAGACATTATTCAATATTCATATATAGTTGACCATAATAACAATTTTATACCCATAAACATAAATTAAGAATCGGAATCAAATAGTATTAATATCTAGAATTAATGAAATTCGATACATGAAAATTAATGAAATATAAAAAGTCAATGTAAATTTTGTAGACATAATAACCTAATTGATAGTGTTAACAACATCATTCCTATTCATCACATTATGTAAAAATATAAATACATAAGGAATACACAGAACAATATTATATAAAATAAAAATTTTAAAAATTCATTGCAGGGATATATAATTTTCATACCATTTATGAAATCATAATACTTTCATAATAATGAATTCAATATATTAGTGAAATAGACATCATGCATAATCATGAACATACTTGTGGGAAAAGTGTCGCTTTTAAAAAATATATTATAAAGAATATTGTGATAACAATTATTGCGGTTCTATGAATATGGAGAGAGAAATCATTTTTTTTGCATTCATGGTTAAAAAAATCAAAATAATACATTCTATGAAGTGAAGTAGAAACAAAAAATGAAGAATCACTAGAATTTTAGAAATATAATGAAATTATGAACATTATTTTAGGTGACTTATAATTATCCCTAATGAAATTTAAACATGTGTAACCTATAAAGAAGTGTATTCAGAAAAATTAATAAAATAAATTATGTGTTATTTAATAATTATTTGGAAGAATCATAGTAAAAATAGAGGGAGAACCATTGAATTAACAGAAAATAAATTGGTTTGGGGGTCTTATTACCTTAGTTTCCAATTTTTTCATTATATTTACTAATCTATTAAATTAAAATGATGGTTATAATGTCATTAAAAATTCCATTATTTTAAATGAATATATGTTAATCCGAAATTAATGTAATTTATATTATATATTTTTTATTAGAGAGAAAATGTGTTAAGGAATGGTTTTTTTGAATTATCTATGCTTCAAGTGAATTTCATAGTTTTTATTCAATATTTTCATTAATTATTCAAATAAACTCAAATATTTTTAAGTTAAATGAAATTTCATTTAAAATATATATATATATATATATATATATGCTATAGAAGATATATATATAGGTGGTGATAATTAATGACATGATAATGTCGTAATAGGTGTGAAAATTTACCATTAACGAGGCATTAAAAAAGTATTTATGAGGACATGTAATTGAAATAAATAGGTTATATTCAAAATAAATAATCAGTATATATATATATGTAACAAAATAATTTTTAACGGATGATATACATAATGAATTTGAAATAACCTTGTAAGAGGATATGATTGAATAATAATATGACATGTCAAATAGTTGGGTTAAAATATATATATATAGACATATGTTTTATAGATTATTATTATTTAATAGTATCATAATATAATAAATATAGTTATGATATAAAAAATAATTAACTTTTTGAGGTATTTTTTAGATGATTCAGTTAATAAAAAATAGAAGATGAAAAGTTATAGGATAACTAATTAAATGTTTCATCATCCTTATTATTACCCATTTTTGAGGGGTTAGTTCCTTCAATACAAAATCATAGTTTAGAAAAGAAAATTTCTATGGATTTAAGGTGATATAACATAATACAACTGAGTAGATATTTTTATTTATAATTATGGAATACATCATTTTTATTAGATAACCATTTCATTACATGATACAAAATAGAGGATATTTTAATATTTAGTTTATTGGAAAAAATGTACATAATATGAGAAAACATAAATCATTTTACTAATCAATTTAATAGAATCATTTAATGGTTTATCAAAGGTATATTTACTACATCTCACAACCTGGGGACCTACATCAAATGGAAGGATGGGAATACGGGCCAGTAAGGGAAAGATAGGGGAAACTGTTTACATGTGGTCTTAAGGGATATCAACATGAACATGAGGTATATCATTCTAGAATGAAAAAATGGGGATTATCATAAATAAAATAAAATGAATAATAACATAGAAATTTTGATATAAAATTTAATTTAGACATTCAAAATTATATCACTAAATTTAATCAACCATGTGTCATAAACATTACAATGTTTATTCCCTAAGGTATCAAATAATATGTCGTCAATAGATATTAAATTCTATAACAAATTCATTATATTGAAATCATGGAATACTATTAAAATGTCATAATTTTTATTTTATTCCCATATATATTAATAAATCATCCCATAAATAACACATACATAAAAAATGGGTTTCATAGTTGAAACATTGTGTTTCATAATATCATTAAAAACATGATCATTATGCCATTTTCAATAAAATAAATTGAATGTGTGTTTTCTAAAAGTCAAAAATAGAATTAAATAAATCATTTTAACATCACGGTTAATACTCCTAAAAAATAAAGTGGATTAGGTATTTTAAAAAAATGTAATTTCTTTTGGAGAAAAGATAAATTTTTAGAAGTAAATTTGGAATTATAAAGGGTATAAAATGATGCTTTCAGAAATGATAAAACGTAATGGGAAAATGGTATCCCATTAATTAAAAATAATTTAATAATAACTGATTGAATAAAAATTATATAAGATAGTGTTACAATAACATTTAAAAGACATATAAAAATAATACTTTCCTGAAACAATAATAAAATAAGGATAATTCCCTGGTCGTCAAAAATTAACTACTAAAACGTGAGGATTTTACCTTGGGGGCTTGATGAATCCTTCTAAGGACTACATGGGTGGTAAAAGGATTATATATTTATTGAGAATGATTATTTAGTCAATTTAAATGGAAAAACTAGTGTGTATTTATAGGAAAAAAGGATGATTTAAATAAAAATATCCAAATATAGTCCTTGGAAACCTCAGTTCTGGAAAATGAATAATTATAGGCTTTCCAACATTATTTTAATATGGTATTTGTCACATAAGAAATATTTTATTTTATTTTAATCTACTATATTCAACCATTTTTGTTATTACTTATTTTTCAATAAAAAGTAATGCTTACTCAATGTAACATTTTTATAGAAAAAATTTCTATTTCCAAAATTGGAAAGTAAATTTTATATTTGGATATTTATTTAAATATATTTTAAAACTTGAAATTAAACAAATATCATATTTTATGTCAGTAATTGTGTTTATTTTGTTATTACATCATTATAAAAAAATTATGAAATCAATAAACATTCTAAAAATCTGAAACAATATTTATACTATTCAATAATAACTATTGTATTTTTGATAATTCTCATAAATTCACCCAAATCTAATTTCGACATGGATATTTATGAAATTAAATTTGTTTCATAAAAATATTTATTAATAATATTTTGATCTCTAAATTATAAATATAAAAGTCCTTATTAATTAAAAATAATAGTAGATTCAAAATGCATAGTAAAATTAATGATAGATGAATTTTTTTATAATTTCTATTTTATTAAGCCATTTTTATCATACTATGTTATTTTTAGATGAATTAATTATAATATAGTACTTTATTATAAATATTTATATATTTTATGTAAAGTAAAATTTCTGTTTGGGAAATCAATTTATTAAATTCCAACTAAATTTTTATAACAAAAAATATTCTGAAAATTGAACTTATATAATAAAAACATATTTAAACAAGGGAATTACACACTAAGGTCATGAAATGTAAATAATTATTATAGTAGCATGCACCCTATGATTATTGTGTGTTATGGAAGTAGTATTGTGGGGGTGCCTCAACTAGCATTGATTGAGTGCTAATGTCCTGTAATATTAACTTATCCCATAAGTGATTTCATTCAGGAATCACTTTTTGATGATTATCTTTGGCATTGTCAAGGGAGACCCCTAGATATGATACCACCCTAACATGCTCAAAAATGGTATTTAAATGAAATATATCTACATGAAAAGAACATTGAATCTTATTTATGTATAAATTATTTTTAATAAAAATTTACTTATAAACATTTATTATGATGTTAAAATTATTATCAAGAGTATTGTTCCCATATAATCTTGTATAAAATGATTATAATTTTTAAAGGGTAGTAAATTTTTTGAATCCCTAAGGAAGCAATTCAATTTATATTTATATAATTATTATATAGATATGGTTTTGTTTTGTATAATATAATACAAAAAATATTTTCTCAAGAAATAAATATTATTAAAAAAATTAATTCATTACTTTTTCCACTATTTAGAATTTTTTTCAACGAAATTTAAACTTGTTCTATGAATTGATAAGAGTTGTGGGTAATTCTAAATCAATACCTCCCTTAGTTCTCATGTTGATTCTTCCAACATATTATTCCTATACAATTATTTGATAAGGTCAGTTGTCTTGTTCCATAGAAAAATTTCATTATGGTCTAACATCTTCATCATCTACGCTTCATATGAGAGATGATGATACATTTTTACCACATATGGATTCAGTACACATGAATAGTAGATTATATAATTCATCATGAGAGATACAAAAAATACATCAGAAACATGACAAAGGTTTAGTGGATGTGAAATCCAATAGGATACTGCTTTATGTGATCAAGGATTTCCTAGGGGAAATGTACCTAGGGCTATGATTCCCTATTGTCCCAAACTACATGACTCAATTCCATATTGATATTCAAATGAAAACTCTAATTATACTATCGTACTACATGTCCTACTGCCTTTTTTCATCATAGATCATATTCCAACTCTAACAATCTATAATGTGTTGTTTGATGTAATGAACCTTTTCTGTCATCTCATTCATAATATTTGTCCCATTTACCTTTCTCTCACCTACTTCATTCCATGGAATAGTGTTTCAACACCTCTTAACATATATATCTTTATATGGTTGTATTTGAAAACACAAATTCTATTTGGTGTTGTATGAGAATACAACTAATGGGAGATAAAAAATATATATACTTGTAAATTTTATTGAGCGTATTCTAATCATGTCCTACGGTTTTTAACAGAACATTCATATTTGAAATCAGTTTGGGAGTGAAATTTTATACTGAAATTAAATTCAATACTCATAGAATTTTGAATACATCACTAGAATTTTATTGTGAACCATGGATCATGATCAGAATGAATATCATGAGGTACACCAGACAACCTCAACACATCCATTATGTGAATATTTTGAATATGGTCAAGATTGAAATCATTTCAAATAGAGATTAAATGGGAATTCTTGGTTAGATGATCCACTATAACACTTATCACACTGTTTCCCTCAGATGTTCATAGGTGACATGTGAAACAAATATAGTGATATTGTCAGTAATCTATGATGGTATGTGTAGTTGTTGCAATACCCCTTTTGGAAGTTGTCTCTCTACCTTCACATTTTGACCGACCAAGAACCTTTTAGTATAGTTATAAATATCTCCTTTCGTGCTATACCCCAATAATGATCCCATCATTCCATATATATTTTTGTGCTTCCATGATGTATAGAAAAAGTAGATCTATGAACATAAACCTTTAGCACCTTTTTTCTAGAATAAATGTAACAAATATTCTTTTACTAAATTTTAGTAAACCATGTAGATCAATATCAAACTTAAAAAAATATCATTCTTAACATCCAATATTTTATTCTATAATAAGGGATCTTCTATTTGAGATTTAATGTTCTTATCAAATATTGATGATTGAGATTTCATTTGGGACATATATTAGGATTTAACTAGGCTTACGATTACCATGTACATTTTTACGAGGTCATTGATCAATAGATATCCTTGAATCCACAACATTGACAAAAAAATAGTGTATTTTATAATAAATGAATTTGTGAATTTGTTTTCTCTTCTTGGATGATAATGAATTCAACAATAACATTATGTAAGATGTTTCAATTGTATGCTATGTCATATTGTCAACTCCTTCTATGTGAATATATAGTTCAACCATTGGTGTTTTGTGTATATATTTCATTTATCCCCATAAATATAGTCCTACAATATCATCATAGAAAAAATATTTGTGGTGAATCATTTCCATGCATAATATTTTTCTTATCATTGGGGTAAAATTATTTAGAATCATACGAAATATAATTGTAACTATGAATGATGACTCACCGAAGACATTTCGGAGATACGTCACAAAAGAATAATGAATTATCCTTTGATAGAGGATTGATTTAACATGGATAATGTAACAAATCAATTCTTCATATCTAGGATAATTTCTTCACACCACATTTACTAAATGAAATAGGCCTCAATTTAGTTAATGTGGTTACTAGGATAGAATGTAATGAAAATCATATCACTAACCTCCATTAAGATCCTAATAATACAATGAAACTATAAATCCCATTTACTATATTATAATTAATCCAATACTCTAAAACATTTTCATGGAATGGTCAACTGAGATTCCTTTATTAGTAAACATTTTTTCAAAGATGTATATTTTTCATCCAATATTAATATTTACTAATTTTTCGAAACAAAATATCTTTCTTCATATTTAAAATACATATCATAGATGATCCACATGATCCTTTTGTATTATTGAATATATGAAAATATCTTCAATAAAAACTATCATTATTTTATGAATGTTTTGTTTACTAACTCTACTAATCAAATACATAAATATATAAGTATCTTTAGTTACGAAAAACAGAATACCATCAAACTAATAATGATAATATCATGATAGAAATGTGGTCTTTGTAATATCATTCGTATTCGCCCTCACATGATGATAACCAGATCAAATATGAATCATTGAGAATAACTAACTCACGTGAATTTTTAGACAACTCATAAATCCTTGAAATGGGTAATTTTTTTCCCTCTGATCCCATTTAGTTAGCTATATTCACTGCGTAGCCTAATTGATCCATTATTCTTATTCAAAACGGGAACATGAGACCCCCAAGGAGACTCACATGGTCAAATTAATCCCTTCTCAAAATGACATTGAAGTTGATTCTTTATTAAATCTATCTTCACACTAGATATTCTATATAGGATCCTTTATATCGTCTTGGATCTAAGTTTGCGATGAATATAGAATTATCTTGATCTTTCTAGGGGCGGTCTTGGTAACTCCTCAAGAAACACATTAATGTATTCATAAATAATGGGATAATTTTTTATTCATATAATTATATTTCATTATTTTCCTTTTAAAATAATATTTATAAAGATGTATATGGGAGGTTCTTCAATAATATTATTATGTTGGTTTATCTTTCTCTTGAAAATAATTGTGGGTAGTCCATTCAAGACTATTGAGATTTTTTTTCTTCTGAAGTTGATCTTATCATTATACATTGACAACCATTCCCTCACATGAATAATATTCAATTACAAAATGGGAATGCCTACTAGATTTGTGATGATATTTTTCCCTCTAATGTGAATAATCAGGTGTTTATAAACTATTGATTATTTTTTAATCAAACAAATAATCTTGAAAGAATACTCCAGTTCTATATGTTTATAGATATATTCATTATTCATTGGAAACTAGGTGGAAATAAAATTACACTTAGTCTCAGAGTCATGAAAATAACTTGCTAGATTTCATAGTATAGTGGTTGTACGTTCCAACACATCATTTTGATCATCTACTTCATACGTTGTGATAGAAAATGTCTGACCTTTCTCCCTTATCCTATGGCGAGGTTAATAAAGATTCGCATCCATTAACACAAGAATTGAATAGTATTGGATGAGTTCCCAAGACATCCTAAATTATAGAATTTGAGTTTGGGATAGTCTGGACCCATTAACCCTTAGTCACCATGGTTAATATTATTTACTTCAATGTGCAATTATAGTTCCGAGATATATAACATATCATCGAAAATTGCAATACTTATTTCTCCTAATCAAGAAGTTCCAAAAATTCTTCTTCTCAAATTTGTTACATATGAGAAGCTTATCATTCATTCATCCTATTTTATCATCAACTTTACACCTTAATCATTTCTTTATAAATATGTTATTTTAATTCAGCCTTTGGGACCACTGTGTTTCTTTGAATTATAGCTCAACCATCATACCACTTCACATGATCTCTTTATAGTTTTCATAGTCTCTATTGGATAGATTCAACTATAGATGTGTTCATAGTCCACCGAAGTGTCTATAAACCTTTCATTGAAGATAAATTACAATGATATATGTGTATAAATAATTAATTGTGATGTTCATCTAATATATTCCCACATATTAATTTTACATCTTTTTTAAGCTCAATTAATTCCTTCTCTATTATCATTCACATTTAATGGAAGAAATATTTATTTGAAAAATATTCCCTTATCTCATTACCCTAAATATAATAAATCTATGTTATTGGATTATTTTTTTAATCACTCTCCACCACAGTTCATCTTATTTCTCTAACAAGTAGACATCTAGGGTGAATTTCACTTTTTTCAAATAATTTATTATAAAAAGACCTTTTTATAGAGATTATCCATTATTTATAATTCATTTGGTCAGTAGATCCACCAAAAGAAGTTGTTCATTAATTCATAATGGAATGAACATACCATTATTACCATCAAGGTGAATTTGATATTTTTTTAATTCATGTTGTTTCTTGTAACTCTAGTATATTGATTCAATATTCTCATGATGTTTTCCATTTAGGATTAAATTAGAGGATTGTGAGTGCATGGTTAATTACACTAAACATTTATTCAATTCATCATATTTCCTTAAATTTTATTAAATAAGAAATAAATAGTGAAAAACATCCATCTTTTAATAATATAATAATTATAAATGAATTTTATGTCTTAAAACATTATTATTTATTCTGTTAATCCTTAAAAATAAAGAGAATTTAAATAAATCATACAAAATGGTTCATAAGAAGGTAGTAATTAACAAAACATATCTGATAAAAATTTCAATATAAGAATGACGGAAGCCCCATTATATTGCACTACTTCCCATTCGGTTCAAGCTCAAAACGCAGTTATTGGTTTTTACACTAGATACATATATTATAGAGCCACATCCAATGTTCATATCCACATAAATATTTCTATTTTTTAAAACTAGTTAATTAAAAAATACGAAAAATAATATAATATTATCATATACTTTAACTTGTCTATATGGTTATTTAAAATGTTTTATAATCCAAATTTACAAAAACAACTAAACTGTTTTTTCATACCAAAAATGGAATCATCCCTTTTTAAAACATTAAAAATTTATTACATGGAAGAAAACAACGTGTCTCTTTAAGCTTAAATGAAATAATTTTTTTTACCTAATATATGAAATAAATAAAAAATTTCTACATAGAAAAAATTATTATTAAAAGGATCATCCTAATTACATTTAAATAAACACCAAACCTGTTGGAATATATCAAAATAAAGAGAGGGAATAATTCACATTTGGGGAATCTAATGGGAAATTATTTCCTTCTGATCTTGAGGAATATCAATAAGAACAAGAGGAGTTTAATTATTGAATGAAAATAGAGAAAATGAGGCATATAATAAATAAAATTACATGAATAATAACATATAAATGTGGCAACAAAATTTAATTTTTTCAATAATATGTATGTCACCGTGGTTAATTAACAAGTTGACATAATCATTGCCAAGGATATTCACAATAGTACAATATAAAATGTCAACTCTAGAGATTTAATTATTTACCCATAAAATGGGAGATTTATCCTTGAAAACACAAAATATGTCATTATTTTCATGTGATTCATATAGATGAAAATATATCAAACTATAAATAACCAATAGATACTAAAAGCAATAGTTTTCATATTAAAATGAATATATGTTTAAAAAAAATATAAAAATTGATGATTATGTCATTTTAAAACCATTAATAGAGTATATAAATTTTATATATTTTAAAAAAAGAATCAAATAAATCATGATTAAAACATGGTGAATACACCTATAAAATAAAGTGGATAGGGTATTCAAAGAAAAAAGAATTACTTGAGGATATGATGGAAATTTTTAGAAGGATATTCGGTAGCAAAATAGGTATAAAATTTGGATTTAGAAAAGGATAGAAAGAGATAGGACATGTTTATTCCATTGAAAAAAAATAATTTCATACTAAGGGAACCATTAAAAATAAAATAAAATATAGTTACATAACATTCATAGGACATATAAAAAATTGGTTTATTAAATGAATTGAATATAAGGATAATTCACTTACCTTGAAATGTATCTCCTAAAACTATAAGAATGGGACCATAGGGTATTGAGGACACCTTGGAAGGTAAAACTATCAGTTATTTGTGTTGGATGAATTTTTAGTGAATATAAATGTAGAAATGGGTGGGTATATGTAGAAAAATTAGATGATTTTATCGATTTCTAAATATAGGACTTGGAATCCTTGGTTGTCGAAAATGAAATACCATTGGATTTCCTAATGTATTTTCCCATGGTATTGGATTCATGTGTAAAATTTTATGTTATAATAATACATATTATTTTTAAATAAAGTTCTTATTTTATATTTTGGAATGTAAAAGTAATTTGTACTCAATAACATTTCTATAGGCAATGATTCTATTATAGAAATTGAAATGTAAATTATAGATTTTGAAATTTATTAAAATCTATTAATTTAAATTATATTATGAAAATAAAATTCTTCAGGTCATGGATTGTTGTTCATTAGTTATTACATTATTATTAAATAATTGTAAATTAATTAAACATTCAAAAAACTAAAAAATTATTTTTACAATTCACAAAAAATTTATGTATTGTAGAAAATTATCAGAAATTCAGCCCAACCTAATTTCGATGTGATGATTTTGAAAATGATAATCATCTTATTATAATAATTTTTAAATATGATCATTATATCATTAAATATAAAAGTCCATATTTCTTAAAAATATTAATGTATTCCATAGTAATTGTAAAAATTATAACACGTTAAAATGAAATAAAACTATTTCATCATTTATATTTAATTCATATTGTTTGTATAATAATATCTCAATAAAAGCATTATTATCCATAATATCATAGTTTTTTATAATTTTCTTATAACTTGTTTGGATAGTATAATTTATGTTTGAAAATTTGTGTTTTTAAATCCCACCACAATTTTATTATGAAAAACTATTATCAATATAAAATTGATGGAAAAAAATTTCTCACTTGAGACTTTGTACAAGATTCAACTATGGAAACTAAGAATCAACATGGTCATGGGAGAAACCCCAAGATGATACCTCCCTCACATGCTCAGAGAAAATGGACTACAAATGAAATTACACTACTTGGTGAGGCCACAAACTATTCTTTTGAGATCAATTATACTTTATCTAAATTTACATGTAAACAGTAATTATTATTTTTAAATTATTAGCAAGAGTATAGTTCCCAATGGTCATTTCAAAAATGGTCATAATTTACCAATGATCATATAAAAAATGAATCCTGATGGTCACACTTCCATTTATATATAATTCATTATTATAGAGATATGGTTTCATTGTGTACAATAATATTTTACACTATTCATTTTTAGTTGGGGTTTTCCATTGTGATAAGAATCCTATAATAATACATATAGGTTGGGGTTAGAAACCCATGGAGAGTTGATACTATAGAAGCAGTGTAGCAGTAATATAGTATAACTATAGAAGCACAACAAGTACAATGCCTATAGTACTATAACTATAGTTGTAACAGTAGTGGTTGCAGCATTGTAACAAGTATTGTAGTATCTTGGGAACTATAGCATCACTATTCACAAGTGTGCCTTTAGGGTCACAAATATTGGATTAAGGGCCATGTAATGGGATTAATTCCCACTAGGAAAACATTCCATGTACTGAAAAATAAGGATTCATGGGTGGGCTAACCCTTTGGGGGGGTTATGGTATGCCTTTCCCACGAGTGTGCCTGTGTGTGTGTGTGTGTTTGTTTAGTTAAAATTGTACTCCAAAGCACCTAATATATATAATATAACACACAGTTTTATAAAAAACAAATAATATTAAAAAAAATATCAATTAATAACATTAATTTATTTGATATTTATTTTCAGAGTGATAGGAGGGGGTATTAATACATTATGGCCAGTAATATTTTTATGATAAAAAAAATAAAAAATATAATAGTAAAAGTGTATAAATTAAAATACTTATCTATAATTGGAATATGAATATTAATTATTTTAAAATAAAGAATATTTATAATATTTTAAAACATATAATTCTAATTTACTAATTTTTAGAGGAAAATGAAATAATAAATTAAATTATATTTTAGTGCAATACATAATTTTTTTGACTATGGAAAGCGATTTGTAGGTTATAAAATTCAATTAAAAGTTTTCTGATTTTTTTTATCATTTTCAGTTGATATTATGTTGATAAAACATATTTTTAATGTATTATTACATTAGTACTTCAATATTATGTTATTAGACATATCATATTTGGAAAATTCAGTTTTTACAGTTCATCATAAAATTAATTTCATAAAGAAATTTACACAAATAAACACAGTTTGATAATTTTTACATACTGAATCAAAAAATTATGTTAATATTGTTGAAATAAGTTTAATTATAAGTAAAGTTTAAAATATAAATTTAATTATTGAAATAATGGCTGTAAATAATAATTTAAAAAATAATTTTTAAATATTATTCACATATAATTTCATTTGGTGACAAAATTTTACTTTTTTTCACATGGAATCATATTCTTTAAATATATATTTCAATAAATTTTTATAGTTTATTTATGTATTCCATTTTTTATGCTACTATTCAAATGAACAAGAAAATGTTTTTATGCACATTTAACCATTCCAAATTTCATAATTTACATTAACATCATATATATACATATTTTTTTCTTCATCAATCATTCGAATACATTTACCATATATTAATATACATATATTAAAAAAATTAAATATTTATTTAATTCTTCAACTTATGTTTATTATTTTATTAGTGGTTTAATATATTTAGTCGGCCATGACCCCAATAATATTATATTTCTTATTATTTTATAAAATTGTTTTTACTATACCATTTTAAAATTTAATTGAATATATTTTATTTATTATCTATATGTAATTTTATAGTTTGATAACATAGTGTAGTGGTTTCTTTGTTTTTAAGATAATGTGTTTTATAAAATATTTTTCAACAAAATAGACATATATATTATGAAGGGAAGATTTATATTGAAATTTTTGGGTTCTTACATTATTATAACCTCTAAAAAATTTTTCCACATAATTTCAACTCATATTATTAATTTAGAATAGAATAATTTGTAACAATTTTATTTCACCCTTTAGTTCACCTGTTTCCTCTTCATACATATGGTTTTACCAATGTATTATGTCATGGTTTGTTTCTTTATTTAATAATACATTATCCATATTGATAAATATCATGATTTCCTACACCTAAAAAGAGTGGTCATTATTTGGTTGAACCACAATTGAATTCATTCCATGTATTAGAGTTTTTAAATAGAGTAATTCATATCCAAATTCAAATTCCATGTCTCAAAGATGACTGTTTGGATAGATCATATTTGAATATTGTTTCAATTTCATTGGTTATTTAATAGATTAAACAATCTCTACTAACTTGTTCATGATTTTAGGTCTTAATGCATTTTTTCACTAATTCCATCCCAAAATGTATGATTTCTATAACTCCTCCCATATGAAGAATTATATGGGCCCATCAAAATACATGAAAAAATTATTGATTAATAAGATGTAATCTTGGTGACTATATTGTTGATAGCCTAAAATTAATTTAATATTTATAGAAAATTGTGTATCCCCATGTATTATAAATATTTATTTCTAATTATCATCATGTTGGGAGTGATACAACTTACCAAATTTTATATATGTGTGGAAGAAAAGTTAATGAATCATACTAAATATAGAAGTAAATCATTTATCTTCAAAATATATGATCAAGATCACTTCTCTAGGTAACTCTACAACTTCAATGGGATATATCATATCATATTGATGCAACATGAATTATTCTTAAATAATGATGAATTAATCATTTTTTTACGTCAAACCTCAGAAACCAATGTGTATTTTTTTGATATAGGAAATTCAATGTATTTTAATAATAAACACAGTTATATTTTCTATTTTCCATATTAGAATGTGTAATTAATTCACCACCCACATTAAATTATAATATCGCATAACGTAATAGATATTCATGTATATTGATATTCACATGATAGTCATTATCATTGTGTTTTTATAATGGATGGTTTCTCAATTATGTTTGGAATGCCTTTTTTACATCCCTAAAAAAATTATGAGATAATAGAATCCTGTAAGTGGAAATTAATTTCCTCTTTTGTTTATTGAACATATTTAGTATATCAAAATTGTATGGATCTTCCTTTTGGATGGTGAATTTATGATACTTCCCATAATCACTTTCATTAAACGAATTTTGATGCTCCAAAAAATATATTTTTTCCTCATTCATTTTTTTGTTGAAAGATAGTATATAAATAAATTATGAAATCTTTTATATATTACAAGTCATTATTATTTATAAGTAATCCATTTTCAAATCCATCAGGACTAGTTTTGTCTCAATCCTCATGATAGATAGGTTATATGTTACCAATATAATAAGAGATTTATCTATAAGTTTTACCATCCAAATATGATAAATATTTATTTCATAGTCCTTTATTAACACCATTCATTTTCAATGATGTGTTTTTCCTCCTTTTATATGAATAAAAAATTTAGAATCTTGTTATCAATATATGTGTAAAAGTTTACTACAAATTGGACACAACTCGAAATACTAAATGTTAATATTTTATATGTTAATTGTATATCTTTCATTGGGTAATTATTTTCTATGGTCATTAATAATCCTGATTCATATTCTATCGTATATTCGTTTCTCATGAATACACATCAAAATCAACATTTTTTAGAGTCATGATACATCATCATCTATGTAATATCATGGTACCTTCTTTAAAATAATTCCCTAATATTTCCTTGATTTCCTATTTAATTGGGTGCATCATGAGACTCTAGAGGTAGGAATGATTTTTTGGTGCAATTTACCTATTTTCAAGGATGTATGTTTATATGAGTTAATGGTGTCATGTTATAAACAAGTAATTGTTTTCCATGGTTATCCTAGAGTTCATAGAAAGATAACTATCGTTTTCTTTCTCTTTTATATACTATTATTTGGGGAGTTGGAAAGAAAAATACACATCCAATTTACAGTAGTACATACAGTGTAATTTCTGTCAGTTGGTTGTTGTGAATGAGGTACACAATGTGAAGGGCTACATGATGTGTACAGATTACACGACCTATCATGATAAAAATTGTAATTTTTAAATGGAGATGATATTATTTGGGGTATGTGGGATTCATGGATTACACAACATGGTATGGGGTCAAAATCAATGTAAATTAAGAATAAATGGATTTTTGGGTGTAGTACGAGTGATATATTATTTCATTCATTTGGTGTTGACCTTTATATAGACCCAGAGCACAACTTTGGTTATTTTAGTGAAATACAATCTTTCTGAATCATAATTTTTTATGATTTATCTATACTAAGGATGGATTTCATCACTCTAAGTTAGTAATCCATTAATATTCATTATTTCTTATAAACATATTAGCATCATTTCATTGTGTTATCAGATCCTTAGATCCTTGATGATGATTCTATTTATTATTTTGGAGGTATGTTATATGATATTTTTATAGGGGATGAATTCATGATATTCATGGTACAATAAGAGGGCTTTCATGAGGTATGATTTTTTCCTGGTCCATTAAAACTATTTGTTTAATTAATTCAATTATATGATATTTTGAATGATTATATGACCTCTATTTCAATAGATAGTTCTTTCATTATGGTGGCTCCCATTGTGGGCATACACCACATATTTTTTGATTAAAGAAGTTTTTTCTCTATCTTAATTAGTAGTTTTAATTGATCTATTTAAAAAGTTTGTTTTAGAAAATAAATTAAATTTTTTATAAATTTTATTTGTGAGTTTTTAATTTTTTTTATAAAATATTGGTTTCCAAGGAACTGGTAGATGAAAATGGATTTTAAATAATTTTGAAATGTTTTTGTGAAATTGTTTATTAAAAATTATTTGATAAATTTATTTGGAAAATAGAGAAAATGGGATGAAATGTCCACAAAAGTGTAATGTGTAGTAATAGACCTTATCCAATATTTTAGGGCTTTCTCATGGGGAATTCCAATACTACATAGGATTGTTTTTATGGTGAATTGTTATACCGGTTGGGGTTTACTTTATAGGAAATTTCATTACTCTATAGACATAATTCATATATATATACATTTTCTATTAAAATTTGATTGTGAATGGTAGGTATAGTTTTCCTAGATATCATATAATGACCCATTATTTACATACATTGTTAATACTTCAAAATTGAAGAATACTTATTACAACATATAAAAAAACCACGAAAGGACTGTATAGGTATAATGTCATTAGAAACTGGGAAACATAAACAACTGGTTCATAAAGCATCTACACTGTCTCCCATTTATTTCATCATATCTATATTCCCTTTTGGCATATCTTACTTAATAACCTTCTTCCTGACCTGGGGAAAGAAAACATACAAAAGGGTGATCTCAAATGCTCAGTAAAGGTAAAAAAAAGAAATATCAATCACATCATCTTCATAAGAACATAACTTTTGGAAATCTTAACCTGCAAAAGAGAGCATAATTTCATAACATGGGATAAATCATACTAGTGAAATGGAATCCCAATAATCATAACATAAAACATGAAACTTTGTGGGATACACACATAATCATGGAGAATCATTTTTTATTAGTCAAGACTCACTTCCAAGTCTATCAAAGTTCATTTCTGAACCGAGTTCACTCCTCGTTTCAGTCCTGTTTCACTGAACCGGTATAACCTACCGTTCCAGCCATGTCTATCTCATGAGATATAAAATCTTTACCCAATTCATTGGAGGGAGATATAGGTGCCACCCATCTTTTAGTGATACCATTCGTATGTGTGCCACAAAATCATAAATCATACATCATTCCATAACCCATATAATAAAAATGGGAATCTTAAACATCATGACATCATAAGACAATTCTTATAGGATAAAGGAATTCATAAAAATATTTCCATAACAACATAATCAAATCCATGTAATAATATGGATTGAAACAGAACCCTTTATTATCTTAGATGGAAAATAATTTTGATAAAACACTTGAACTCAATTCTTGAGGAAAATATCGTTTCTACTTCAAAAACACTTTTCCTTTCTAACATGTCATACAATTTTAAACTAAAAGAAGTTCATTAAAAATAAACATGAAAACTTGAAAAGGAAGATTCTTGGAAATAATGTTTTAAAAATCCATTCACGCCGTATAAGTTAAAAAACATTCTTCAAGTACTTTTGTTGGAAAAGTCAAAAAGTGCCTCGTACGAAAAAATGACAAAAGACACCTTTCATATCTTTTACTAAAAACTCACCGAAGGGTAAAATTGGATTTAATAAATTGTAGGTGGATAGAAATAATATTACATATTGAGGAAACATGGATATGGATGATAAAATACAACCCAGTAAATACCAACATATAAGCAATCTCGGATAAAAATGATATTGTGATATTTCCCTTACCTTAGTTCTGATTTTCTTCGTAATTGTTCGAACCTCCTATATAATGATTTAAATAATGTTATTGAATTAATCCAAGAATCATAATTATTGTTATGATATCATATATGGTCATATTCTTAGCTTCTTATTAGTAATATTTCATTACTACTTGTTATTCGGGTGTTTATTACTTTTTGTTCTTATGCGTGTTTTGTCAAATAAATTATTATTCTTTTCTTTAGGTTATAGATATCTCATTTCTATAATGGTATTAGTGTAATATATATCATATTAATTGATTCAGTTAATTTATATAATCATTATTAAATGAAGATCATGTAGAACGAGTCACATCACATCGTGGAGACGGTATTCCGTACGTACGCACGAGTGATGATATCATTCCTATGATCGTGGAATTGTATTGGAGTGTATGTATACTATTTCAGAATCAATATCACTTTATAATAGTCATATATAGTCATTATTTACATCATTATACCCATCCAAGTATGGTGGTGGTGGAAAATAGATTACACCACGGCGTGGAGACGGTATTCCGTACGTACGCACGCGTGGTGATTTCTTTTTCCGTAGGATGGATAGATGGTGAAATAGGGTTTTTTAATACATATAATAAAATATCAGTATGTGATTGATACTGATGTTATTACTTCATAATGAAACAATTAAAGAAGAAGAATTGGAAGAATAATTAAAGATGAAAGAATCGGTAACGGACATTACCTCTTCTTTGAAGTGCTTCTTTGAGACCTCTTTTAGGGCACTAAAATAGGTCATTGAAGAAGACCAGAACCTATAGGATGTTTCTAGGGAAGTGGAGTGGAGAAATTGGCAGGGGTTGTCCGAGCTTGAAGGCTCTAAGTGGTGTGAGGAAGAGGGGGAGGAGGTGCCCTTTTATAAGGGAGGAGAGAGGCACCTTTGGAATAACAAAAAATATTATTTTATTATAAAGTCAAATTCTGATTTTAATAGCTCCAAATTGAAATATTTCGAAGATAATGTGGGTAGGGATCGAAATAATCTCATCCAATAGAATTTAGGAAAGTTTAGGTATCAATTTTAACCTTATTATTTAGATTTAACTTTAAGTTAGATAATCTATCTTTTACCATGTCTTCTTGTTTTCTTACACTATAAGGTTAATAAACTTACCATATAAATCCAAACGAACCCCCAGTTGTTTATTATTAATATATATAACCTTATCTAAGTCTTTTGGCCAAACCTTAGATTTCTAGGAATAAAATAACAATTATTAATATAATATTTGTTTTAAAAACTATTTTATGTCAATTTTGACACTATTTAGTAATTGATTTTTGTGAATATCATAACAAAATTATTAGTTCGAACCAAGTTACTTAAATAAATACTAACATGTCATATTAACCTCTAAAATTAGTGTAATTCAAAAAATAGTCTCAAATTACATTTATTTGGGTATTTATAACATCAATTATGTCAATATTTCATTAATAAGATAATTACTGCATCATCATTGTGTCATAAATAAATTAAATTATTTAATGTCTAAAAATTACAAATAAAATACCATTATGTAGGAAATCTTGTTAGATTTATAATTAATATTTATAGTAGAATTTATCCTATGTATAACCCCATATTAAAAATTATTTACTTATTAAACTTTGATTTTAACTATTTTAACCCTTCTTTAAATAGATTAATAATAAATGTCCTAATCCAATCCAAGTGGGCCTAAATGGTCATATTTTATTCCTAAGGTTGTTTTTGGTCGAATTACACTTGTCCAATAAAATTATGACATGTGTTAGGGTAATAATAATTTCATTTTTACCCTTAATTACCCTATTTACTTTTAACTGTGGTAAAAAAAAGTAAAAAGTAATTATTCACCAAAAAATTATTTTCATCTCATTGAACCACATTTTAATTACTGATATCAACCGTGTCTCTTGGATTTTCGAAATTCCACTCACGGAAGCGGTAAAATTAAGTTTTATGAAAAATTCAGTTTTTTAACTACCACTTAGTGGTTTCACTATTCATCAAAAATTGAATGTTTTCAGAAAAATACCAAAATTTCACCCTAGGCTAATTTCGATATTCGGAATCAAAAAATTAACTCCATTTTGAAAAATAAAATTTATAAAATTTCAAAAAGCGGTTATTACTATTCATAACAGCTAGTTTTAATAATATTTTAATAGCATATCATTGTTTAGTGAAACTCGGTATTGCGTACGACACAAGCTATCAAGGAATGCCGCGGTTGCGTGTAAAGCAAGACAAGCTAGTGTTGTGTGTAGTGAAAGATTCCTTTGATGATTTATATAACATAAAATCAAAATATTTCACATAAAATTCTCGGGTGTTACATTCTACCCCCCTTAAAATGAATTTCGCCCTCAAAATTCGTCACTTTGTAACAAACAGATGAGGATACCTCTACCTCATCATATCCTCAAGATCCCATATAGCTTCTTCTAATTGGTGGTTCCTCCATTAAACTTTCACCAATCGAGTGGTCTTGCTTCAAAGGACTTTTTCGCTACGAACCAGAATCTCTATCGGATGTTCTTCATAAGAAAGATCTTGCTCCAGCGGTACAACTTCTTAGCTAAGTAGATGTGAAAGATCAGGTATGTACTTTATAAGGAGAGATACATGGAACACATCGTGAACTAGAGAGAGATTCGTTGGAAGCGCCAATCGGTAATCTACCTTCCCAACATGATCCAGTATTTCGAAAGGACCGATATATATAGGGCTCAACTTCCCCTTCTTTCCAAATCTCATGACTCTCTTCTAGGGAGATATTTGTAAGAACAATTTATCACCCACTTCAAACTCTAGGTCTTTTCTTCAGTTGTCGGCATAACTTTTCTGTCGACTCTGATCTTCTCTTATGTGTTGTTGAATAGATCTGACCTTTTCTGCCATTTCATCAACGAGATCAGGTCCTAATAGCTTTCTTTCCCCAACTTCATCCCAGCAAGTTGGAGTCCTGCATTTCTTTCCATAGAGAGCTTCATAAAGAGCCATCTGAATACTGGAATGAAATCTATTATTATAAGAAAATTCCACCAAAGGTAGGTGTTGATCCGAACCACCTTTCAAATCCATAGAGCAAGCTCTCAACATATCTTCTAGAGTTTGAATTGTTCTCTCAGACTGACCGTTTGTCTGAGGATGATAAGCAGTGTTGAAACTCAACTCTGTATCCAGATTATGATGAAGACTTCGCCAGAACTTCGAGGTAAATCTCGGATCCCGATCAGATATAATAGAAAGTGGTACTCCATGCAATCTTACCACTTCGTTTACATATATCCTGGCAAGCTGATCCAGAGAGAAATCCTCTCTAATAGCAATAAAGTGTGCAGACTTGGTAAGACGATCAACTATGACCCAGATTGCATTATTGCCTTTGGATGTTTTAGGACGTCCTGTGACAAAGTCCATAGTGATGTTTTCCCATTTCCATTCGGGTATGGGTAATGGTTGTAGCATCCCCTTAGACTTCTGTCTCTCAGCTTTAATTTGCTGACAAACCAAGCATCGAGGACATATTCAACAACATCACTTTTCATGCCATCCCACCAGAAGTACTCTTTCAGGTCCCTATACATCTTCGTGCTTACAGGATGAATAGAGAATGAAGAACTATGAGCCTCATCCAGAAACTCCTTATTTAATTTCGGGATGGGAGGAACAGAAACCCAATTCCTGAACTTTATTATCCCATCACAATCAATATTGAATTCAGGAACATTTCTCACTTTCTTTCTTAACTCGACATCTTCTTTCTGTGCATCTTTAATCTTCACATTTATATATGGTTGAACATTCATTTGAGAAAGAAAAGATTTTTCCCCTTCCATTATAATTCCATGATCTATCCTTTGTAAATCCATAAATATTAGATCTTTTGTGATCCTCATCATGGATAAACTGGAATGGTCTTGTCGACTTAATGCATCTACCACCTTGTTTGCTTTCCCAGGGTGGTAATGGATTGAGCAGTCATAATCCTTAATCAGCTCCAACTATCTTCTTTGGTGCATACTCAACTCCTTTTGTGTGAAAATATAATTTAAACTTTTATGATCAGTATAAATATCACACCTTTCACCATAAAGATAATGACTCCAAATATTTAATGCAAAGATTACCGCAGCTAACTCCAAATCATGTGTTGGGTAATTTTGCTCATGGATATTCAACTGTCGTGAGGCATAAGCTATCACCATATCATTTTGCATAAGAACACACCCCAATCCCTTCTTGGATGCATCACTATAGATCACAAACCTTTCTCCACTACAAGGTAGTGTGAGCACAGGTGCACTGGATAACCTTCTTTTCAACTCCTTGAAATTCTCTTTACATTCCTCCTTCCAGACAAACATAACTCTTTTACGAGTCAACTTGGTGAGTGGATTGGATAATCGTGAATAATATTTCACAAAATGTCGATAATATCCAGCCAAACCAATAAAACTTCGGATCTCAGTTACTGTTGTTGGTCTCGACCATCTTTCGATAACCTCTGTTTTTGCTGGATCCACAGATATCCCATCTTTTGAGATTATGTGACCCAAAAATGAAACTTTTTGAAGACAAAATTCACACTTGGTAAATTTTACATGAAGCTTATCCTTTCTCAGGGTCTTCAATATAATTCTCAAGTGATCTTCATGTTCTTCCTTGATATTTGAATAGATAAGAATATCGTCTATAAAGACTACCAAAAATTGATCAAGATAGTCTCTAAAGACTCTATTCATCAGATCCATGAAAATAGCAGGTAATTGGTAAGACCAAATGGCATCAGTATAAATTCATTGTGTCTATACCTTGTACGAAAAGCCGTCTTTGGTATATCATCTCTTTTGAATCTTAATTGATGATACCCTGAACGAAGATCAATCTTGGAAAAGTATTGAGCTCCGTGTAGTTGGTCAAATAAGTCATCAATGCGTGGGAGAGGATATTTGTTCTTGATAGTGATCTTGTTAAGTTCTCGATAATCAATGCAGAGTCTCATTGATCTATCTTTCTTCTTAACAAACAGAACAGGTGCTCCCCAATGTGACGCACTAGGGCGTATGAACCCCTTATCAAGATTCTCTTGGAGTTGCTTCTTCAATTCCTGCAACTCAATTGGGGCCATTCTATAATGTGTCTTTGAAATAAGCAAAGAACCCGGTACGAGTTCTATTGAAAACTCAACTTCACGATTTGGTGGAAGACCCGGTAATTCCTTCGGAAAGACATCATCAAACTCCTGTAAAATGGGAATATTCTTAATCATGAGTTTCTCACCAACCATTTGTGATAAATAACCTTCATTTAGTGGAATCAAGTCCCATAAGATGGAAGGAATTTCCACTGGAAGGTTATGTTAATCCTTACATTGATAGACGATCATAGATTGATCTGGAATATGAAATGTGACTTCCCTTCTTTGGTAATTGATATGAGATACATATAAAGAAAGCCAATACATGCCAAGAATTACATCAAATTCCACTATAGGAAGGATCGCAAGATTTGCAGGAAGCACATTCCCACAAACTTCGATCGGAGAAGAATTATAAACTTTTGATGTGACTGTTGTGCCATTAGGTGTTGTCACATCTAACTCAACATCTAATTGTTGAGATAATATAGTGATACCCTTAGAAAATTCTTCATTAATAAAAGAGTGGGTGGATCCAGAATCAAATAAAACATTTGATACTTTAGAGTGGATGGTAAGTGTACCTTTCAGCACATCGTTATCGTACTCTACATCGCTGATAGAAATTGCATGTGACTTTCCTTTTTCTTTAGCCTTAAGAGTTTGTTGACGTCGACCATCATTATCAACCCTTGGATTAGGGCATTTATTGGCATAATTTCCCATCTCCTTGCACTTGAAACATTGAAGTGTAGTAGTTTCATTCTGTGTATCCCTTCCTTTGTTTGCATCATTAGACATCTTCTTCCCATCATTGCGGCATTAAAATGCCCGATGACCTTCCTTTCCACATTTGAAACATTTACTTGTCCCTTTAAGACAACCCCCTCCATGTTTCTTTCCACACTATGAGCATAAGGGAAAGCTCATCTTCATTTTAGTGTGCTCTTTAGATTTTCCTTTGAATTCCATTTTCCTCTTCTTATCAAACCCATATGACTGATGGGTTACTCTAATCTCCATCTCAACTTTGAGAGCACATCGAATGATTTCCTCGTAGCTATTGAAGTCCCTTATGGATAATTCCCTTTGAAGACTTGGTTTTAAGCCACTAAAGAATCGATCGATCTTACTCTCATGTTGGATAATAATACCAGAATCGTACCTTGCATGTCTTGTAAAATTTTCTTCATAGGTACCAACGAATTCATCATCCTTTTAGTTCAGTTCAAGAAACTCTTTCTCCATCTTTGTTCAGAGAATACGAGGGAAGTACTTATTGAAAAATAAGTTCTTGAACTCATCCCATTCCATGGACTCAATTTCATCCCTTTGCCTCATATTTTTAATAAGATTCCACCATTGATCAGCATCACCTTCCAAACGATACACAAATAAGATGAATTTATCATGCTCAGAACATTAATGAACTGAAAATGTCTTTTCAGTAGTACTAATCCATTATTCAACAAGTAATCGATCAGTAGACCCGCT
Source organism: Viscum album (assembly GCA_963277665.1). Classification (NCBI taxonomy): domain Eukaryota; kingdom Viridiplantae; phylum Streptophyta; class Magnoliopsida; order Santalales; family Viscaceae; genus Viscum; species Viscum album. The sequence goes on from OY728133.1 coordinate 626,232,908, forward strand.
GAATGAAGGTGGACGCTGTCTCATGAAGGATTCAACAGAATGTTGCTCCTTCCTTTTCTCGTTTGGAAGTCCTTCATGATTCATAGCTTGAGAAAGTTGTGTGAGCATGGCTACAAGATTTTTCATTCCAACTCCCATAACGTTTGGTTGATCAGGGGGACAATAATTGCATTTCCCGTCGCATTCTGCATTAACACGGTTCCTTCGGGTTCCAGCCATTGACTAAAACCAAGAAGAATAGTGTGAGAAACACTAATTATAATAGGAAAACCACATAATCAAGAATAAAATTTCACACTTACGGTCTTATCCGAGGTTATTCATGGCCATTTATAAAACACTAAAATTGTGTTCTATGCTTAGAATTATCCTTAGGGTTCTTACTAAGGCTTTCACATCCTATTTTCCAAAGGTTGACTATACATTTCCTCTGATACCAACTATAACAACCCATACTTTACATACATTGTTAATACTTCAAAATTGAAGCATACTTATTATAACATATAACAAAACCACGAAAGGACCGTATAGGTATAGTGTCTTTAGAAACTGGGAAACATAAACAACTGGTTCATAAAGCGTCTACACTATCTCCCATTTATTTCATCATATCTATAGTCCCTTTTGGAATATCTTACTTAATAACCTTCTTCCTGACCTGGGGAAAGAAAACATACAAAAGGGTGAGCTCAAATGCTCAGTAAAGGTAAACAAAAGAAATATCAGTCACATCATATTCATAAGAACATAACTTTTGGAAATCTTAACCTGCAAAAGAGAGCATAACTTCATAACATGGGATAAATCATAGTAGTGAAATGGAATCCCAATAATCATAACATAAAACATGAAACTTTGTGGCATACACACATAATCATAAGGAATCATTTCTTATTAGTTAAGACTCATTGCCAAGACTATCTTGGTGGACAAAGTCCATTTCTGAACTGAGTTCACTTCTCATTTCAGTTCTATTTCACTGAACCGGTATAACCTACCGTTCCAGCCATGTCTATCTCATGAGGTATAAAATATTTACCCAATTAATTGAAGGTATATATAGGTCTCACCCATCTCATAATGGTACCATTATTATGTGTTCCACAAAATAATAAAACATACATCATTGCATAACCCATGTAATAAAAATGGGAATCTTTAACATCATGGCATCATGAAACAATTATTATAGGATAAAGGAATTAATAAAAATATTTCCATCACAACATAATCAAATCCATGTAATAATAGGGATAGAAACAGAACCCTTTATTATCTTAGATGGAAAATAATATTGATAAAACACTTGAACTCCATTCTTGTGGAAAATATCCTTTCCACTTCAAAAACACTTTTCCTTTCTTAACATGTCATACAATTTTAAACTAAAATAAGTTGATTAAAAATAAACTTGAAATCTTGTAAAGTAAGTTTCTTTGAAATTATTTTTTAAAAATCTATTCATGCCGTATAAGTTAAAAAAACATTCTTCTCGTACTTTTGTTGGAAAAGTCAAAAAGTACCTCGTACGAAAAAATGATAAAAGATTCCTTTCATATCTTTTACTAAAAACTCACCGAAGGGTAAAATTGGAATTAAAACATTGTAGGTCGATGGAAATAATATTACTTATTGAGGAAACATGGATGTGGATGATAAAATACACCCCAGTAAATACCAACGTATAAGCAATCTCGGATAAAAATGAGATTGTGATATTTCCCTTACCTTAGGTCCGATTTGCTTCGTAAGTGTCCGAACCTCCTGTATAATGATTTAAATAATGTTATTGACTTATTCAAGAATCATACTTATTGTTATGATATTATATATGGTCATATTCATAGCTTCTTATTAGTAATATTTCATTACTACTTGTTATTCGAGTGTTTATTACTTTTTGTTCTTATGCGTGTTTTGTCGAATAAATTCTTATTCTTCTCTTTAGGTTATAGATAACTCACTTCCAGAATGGTATTAGTGTAATATATATCATATTAATTCATTAAATTCATTTATATAATCATTATTAAATGAATATCCTGTAGAACGAGTCACATCACATCGTGGAGACGGTATTCCGTACGTACGCACGAGTGATGATATCATTCCTATGATCGTGGAATTGTATTGGAGTGTATGTATACTATTTAATAATCAATATCACTTTATAATAGTAATATATAGTCATTATTTACACCATTATACCCTTCCAAGTAAGGTGGTGGTGGAAAATAGATTACACCACGGCGTGGAGACGGTATTCCGTACGTACGCACGCGCGGTGATTTCTATTTCTGTAGGATGGATACATGGTGAAATAGGGTTGTTTCATACTTATAATAACATATAAAGATATGAGTGATACTGATATTATTACTTCATAATGAAACAACTAAAGAAGAAGAAGTGGAAGAAGAAATAAAGAAGAAAGAATCGGTAACAGACATTACCTCTTCTTCGAAGAGCTTCTTTGAGACCTCCTTTTAGGGCACTAAAATAGGTCTTTGAAAAAGACCAGAACCTCTAAGATATTTATATGGAAGCGTAGAGGAGAAATTGGAAGGGGTTGGCCAAGAATGAAGGCTCAAAGTGGTGTGAGGAAGAGGGGGAGGAGGTGCCCTTCTATAAGGGAGGAGAGGGGCACCTTTGGAATAACTAAAAATATTATTTTATTATAAAGTCAAAATAGGTTTTTAATAGCTCCAAATTGATATAATTCTAAGATAAGGTGGGTAGGGGTCGAAATCCTCTCATACAATAGAATTTAGACAAGTTTAGGTATCAATTTTAACCTTATCATTTAGATTTAACTTTAAGTTAGATAATTTAACTTTTACCGTGTCTTCTTGTTTTCTTACACTATAAGGTTAATAAACATACCATATCAAGACACAATAACCCCAAGGTGTTTATTATTAATATATATAACCTTATCTAAGTCATTTGGCCGAACCTTATATTTTTAGGAATAAAATAACAATTAGTAATATAATATTTGTTTAAAGAACTATTTTATGTCAATTTTGACACTATTTAGTAATTGATTTTTGTGAAAATCATAATAGAATGATTAGTTCGAACCAAGTTACTTAAATCAATACTAACATGTCATATTAACCTATTAAATTAGTTTAATTAAAAAAAAGTCTCAAATTACATTTATTTGAGTATTTATAACATCAATTATGTCAATATTTCATTAATAAGATAATTACTGAATCATCATTGTGTCATAAATAAATTAAATTATTTAATGTCTAAAAATTACAAATAAAATACCATTATATATGAAATCTTTTTATCTTTATAATGAATATTTATAGTCGAATTTATCTTATGTATAACCCCATATTAAAAATTATTTACTTATTAAACATTGATTTTAACTATTGTAACCCTTCTTTAAATTGAATAATAATAAATGTCCAAATCCAATCCACGTGGGCCTAAATGGTCATATTTTATTACTAAGGATATTTCTGTTCGAATTACACTTGTCCAATAGAATTAGTACATGTGTTAGGGTAATAATAATATCAATTTTACCCTTAATTACCCTATTTACTTTTAACCGTGGAAAAAAAAGTAAAAAGTTACTATTCACCAAAAAATTATTTTCATCTCATTGAACCACATTTTACTTAATGACATCAACCTTGTCTCTCAGATTTTTGAAATTCCACTCACAGAAGTGGTAAAATTAAGTTTTATGAAAAAAATAGTTTTTTAACTTCCACTTAGTGGTTTCACTACTCATCAAAAATTGAAAGTTTTCAGATAAATACCAAAATTTCACCCTAGGCTAATTTTGATATTCCGAATAAAAAAATTAAGTCCATTTTGAAAAATAAAATTTATAAAATTTCAAAAAGTGTTTATTACTATTCATAACGGCTCGTATTAATAATATTTTAATTGCATATCATTGTTTAATGAAACTCGGTATTGCGTAAGACGCAAGCTATCGAGGAAGCCCGCAGTTGCGTGTAAAGCAAGACAAGCTAGTCTTGTGTGTAGTGAAAGATTCCTTTGATGATTTATATAACATAAAAACAAAATATTTCACATAAAAGTCTCGGGTGTTACATATCATGACCTAGTGTAATCCTTGATATGATGTTACTTGTTCTCTTTGTTGATTTGGGTTGTTTTCAATTGTATTGTTTTTATTGTACTAAAATCTATTTGATTATTTATGTGAAACATGATTTGATTTTTGGGTAAATATTCTTTCATATGTGTATATGAAATTATTTGGAATATTATAACCAATTTTTTATGTAAATGTGGAAAAGGGAATATAATTGTTTTTCCAAGGTTTGGATATAAAAACTATTATATCATATGTCAGGCCTTATATAAATTTATTACTATAATGATAGGATTATTGTAAATATACTTGTTAAAGAACACTTGGTTGAGACCCTATATATGCTATTAAATCACACCCTTCACACCCAAGTAGTGGTTCATATAACATTTTTGGTCTTCCAGTATAGCGAATAACAATATGTCGTAGTAAGATGGAGAGGTTTTTTAAAAGGTGCGTTTTGGTTAACTAGACATGAGAGGGTGGATTTTCCCACAACATACCATATATTTGGTAGGTAGCTATTTTAGAGTTTCGACCATTACAGCATGTCTTGTCTCTTGGATATTTTTTTCATTCTTTTTCAGTTATTATCTATTCGATTGATTCTTATTTTTTATTGAATAAACTTTTTTCATTCAACTTCTTTATCTTATTTTTGTTTATTTTCCATCATTACAATTTATGATGGGAGAAATAGTTCCATGTTCTTATTGTATGATGTGTGGTAGATAGACACCAACCCATGCGTAGCGAGAATGCCCTCTGGGTATGTTGTTGATCGGTTCGAGTTCTACTCTAAGGAGGGTGTTCAAGTAAATTCATTACAAATTGTACCAAAGGTGTTTCATCCTCATGATTTATTTTCATGGAGAATTTGATATAATGGAAATAGGATTTTCATGATATGAGAGGTACGTTGAGGTGATTTCTTGGCCAAATATTTTCATTACAAGCACCGCACTGCCATGGAGTTTTAGGATGTGTGCAACCATTTTAGTTTTTTCATTAAAATATGTTTTTCTTAATAATTTGTTTCTTTTAAAATAGATTATTCTATGTCTAATTATTTCTTTTGTTATTTTTTTCACCTGTATTTCATCATTATTTTTTATCCAGTTTCGACAGGAGGATTTAGATAATTCACTACTAGGGAATCCACCCCTCGATATGATATTTATTGAGGCTATCTTTGTGGAAGATTGTACTATCAACTAAGATATACAGCAAGTCCAGAATGTATATGTGGAGTAACATAAAAGAGATTTAATAAATAGATATCGATCATATGTGTGCATGCATTGTTATCCATTGTACTATAATGGTATTAATGATGTTTTCTAGTTGGAGTACATTCTTGAAATGATTGATCATATCTTTGACATCCATAATATATTTTGTACTATGAAGGTGAAGTAAAAAATAACAAGAAATTTGGGTTTCATCTAGCAATGGTGGGATACCATGTTACCGATGTATTGTATCATGGTCTTAGAATAGAAGGGTTTTAAGAGAATCTTAATATAGAAATTTTCCATAGCCACTAATGATGGAGGGATCACTATAATTATATCTTTTCAGTAGGGAGTGTTTTCGGTTCCAGCGTACATTGAATGGTTTGTTATGGTGGTTCATTTTTACCTATAGGTTGTAAATAATAATAAGAGGAAATATCATAAGTACCTATAAGGTTTTCAATTGAATATCATATCTATTATATTTAAGTTGAATATTATTATGTATACAGATAATGTAGACATTGTTATGATTGATAATATGATTATGTAAGAAAGGATTGATATTATTCCTCTTCTCTTACACCGTATATAATCATTAGTGGTGATATATGGAAATAGAGGAAGTATCATGATAATTATAGGAGACATGGTGGTGGTTTTTTAGAAAAATTTTTCCTCAGCACCTCAGGATCCAGATCGTGGGGTGCATCTAAACAGATATTAGTGTTGTGATATCAAAAACTCATATTATTCATATAGATAATCTTTAATGTTTTGCAATAGTTGGGGCAATAATGGTTATCTTTTAAATTTATATCAGTGTATATCTACTCTTAGATATGGTTAGGTATTGTAGGCTTCATAGGATACTCTCGGTCAATAAGATGGTTTATAGGCTACAAGGCTCTTGGAAAATGCCATAAGTGTGAGGAACCGTTATATAGTAGATGATTTTCCAATGGAGGTCGATATGGGTCATGAAATTGTGAATGATAACAATTTTGTTGAATCTTCAATAGTGGATTACCAATTCTAAACTAATACTACCCACTCATTTATATATGGTTATTCTATTATACATTTATACTTAAAATATAGAAAAAGTCATTTTTATAGAGTGAATAATTCCACTAAGGAATAGTAAAAAGAATGAATCTTAAGATATTTTTCTTGTCTGATATTGGCATCTGAGTTGATGTTAGCCTAGGATTTTCTCATTCTCATTTTTTAAATACACTACCATGATAGATTGCCTTTTTTCTATTCATGATATCATTTATTGTTATCATGGGTGTGGCACATTTCAAGTGGTTAATAGGATATTATCGGTGTTTTAGGGGGAGTGGTTCTGTCTAGTTACACATGGCCTTCCCAACGAGAGATTATGAGTTTTAATTCTACTACATAATTTGTTCCCAATGAATTTTAATCTATATGTTATCATCCCTTATTATTAATGATTTCCAAGATATTTTCATAGATCATTTCGTAATTCATCCTCTTGAGAGGGAGGATGTGTTTACGATTAACATGGTCCTTCGTACATAAGTATTTTTGAAAACATTATAACATATTGAACCAACAGATCGAATAGAGGTGATGATTTTATTGGATCTTTCGGGGGTGAATGGTTTCCTTCACCATGGTGTTTCTACTTGGGGTATCCTAGTGCCCATTTTATGATAAAAATTAAAATTTTAATTATGTAATGGTTAATAATATGTACCTTTTCCTCATTTCGATGATTTTTTTGTTCAGTTAAAGAGATTAAAGTGTTTTTTGATTATTATTCAGTAGTCAGTAAATCATCATCTTACTGTTTTGGAGTTTGATATACTGATGGTAGATTTTAGGACTAGGTATGACCATTATGGATATCTTGTAATGTCTTTTGACATAAAAATTGATCATTTGGTTTTATATATTTTATAAATTAGATGCTCTATCATTATCAATAATATTTTTTTCTAGTGTCCATGGACGATGTTTTGGATTATTTAAGATTAGTGCACAAGCATGAGAACTATTAAAGTTTGGTTAGGGAAATAATGAGGTGTCACCATTTGTTTGGTCATGTTTCTAAAATCAATTTATGGATTTAAAAATTGAATTTATTAGGGAAAATGATTCTTGATCATGTATTAATATTATATCATGGGAATCTAATGTATATGTTATCATTTAGAGAACAATAAAATGTATTTGAGAGTCGAAGTGTTCTTGGTCTAACTTGTAACTATCAATGGTCCATCAAGGATTTCTAAATTCTTGAGTCCCCTATGAATACTAATACTATGAGAGTGGTGAAATTTATGTGGTAAGAATTTTGAAAACTTCTTTTGATGATCTCAAGAAACTTTTGACATCATCTCATATTAAAATATTACCTGTCCCCATTAAAGGGTTTCTTGATTTATGTGATGATTTTGGACATGTTTTGGTTGAGTACATATGTATGATGATCATGTTTAAGGTTATAGTACTTATTATATTTTATCATATTATAAAAAATAATCAACTCATTATATAGAAATTTTTTTAGTTATTATTTAACATATGTTTTTTTGGGAAAATCGTTTTTTGTGGAGGATCACAATATTTTCTGACTATAAGAGTTTTAGATATTAGTTTTTTAAAAAATAAATTAACATTATATATATTTAATTGATCGGTAAACCTACAAAATTTGACATGGATATTTTTAAATATCCGTGAAATGGAAATGTTGTGGAAATGTCCCATAGATGGAATATGCCATCACATATTGTTTTGGAATTGAATGATGAGTGGAACCTTATGGCTAATTATTCATGGATTTATATGGATACTTAGTAGGATGATTCATGTATTATTTTTTCACGACCCGTCCTCGGGGTCCGTGCCGTGAATACCCCAAGACCGCCTTCCTTAGGCTAGGGTCTGGCGACTAGAACCCAAGGCATGAATCCTGATAATTGGGAAGGCATTGGCTAATAAAGTAAAAAAAACATCACAGAGTACAAGCGGAAGAAATACACTAAGAAAAAAACAAAGTGTTGAAAAGTAAGTGGGCCAGAATACAAACCCAACTGAAAGTACAACTACAACTGAATGAAAGTACAACAAAAAAAAGACAAACAGCTGGAAGAACGGAAGCAGCTCATTGGTCGTCCTCCTCGTATCCTACTTGAAGGGTAGGTACAGATAGCGCAACTCCTGGATTGTCCACCACGGATCCTACCTGAAGGGTATGTACAGATATCCTCCACAATGCTCTCGCCCATCAACCTCCTCTGAGTGTCATCTCGTCCTGAAGTCTACCTCCAGATACTGACTCGTCATGAGGTCCACCTTTGGGTACTATCCAATCCTCGAACACTTGGCATCTTTCAACGTTTCCTGACGTCTGCAACCAACACAATGAGGTGCGGGCATAGCCCGTGCAGGGGTTAGTATACGATACTCAGTAGGGACCCTGATACCCTCAAGGTCTCACTAAATCCAACAAGGATAACCACAATGTAGGATCTCAATAGATAACCCTTACTTAGGTATAAGCCCATACGTATACCTAAGTTATCAAGTAACCCATCTCAATCATGAGGAAACACAAAGGTTCTGAAATCAACATATAACCACTACCTAGGTATATGCCCGTACATATACCTAAGTTATCAAGTGACCCATCTCAATCATGAGGTAACACAAAGGTCATAGACTCAGCTGAAACTAGGATTTTTATTATCGAAACCATAACTGCTGAAGAGCCCCGTCTCTGGAGAGTACAGTAATCCTGTCACGTCTCCGAGGTACTTCTCACTAACCTAAGACTACTAAGTTACTCCTCTGGTCGAGTACCGCAGGATAGCCACCCAAACACAATAGTGCTTGCCGCCGGGGTCTGCCACCCAAACACAGTAGTGCATCCCACCTAATAGCCTGTAGAGGTAATCTCCGGAAGACTACCATGGGTCTCCACCAAACTCAGTAGTGCTCCGTCCGCCATGGGTCTCCACCCAAACAAAGTAGTTCTCCGTCCACTGGGATAGTCGACTCACTCCAAGTCGAGTCGGTCAAGAAGTCGTCAGGTCTCAACCGGCTACACGGTCTATGTACTTCGCACGCTCGTCGCTGGGAGGGTCCACTCCACGAGCTACAGGTCCATACTCCAAGTGTCACAAAGTCCCACTATGAAGTATCTCAAAGTACTGCCTCGTTATAGGGGTCTCAAGGAAATAGACGACACATCAATCAGACTCCCGGTCTGTGAGATATTAGCCTTTTCGTCCCTGGGCCCCAGTTGGTTTCTTGTGCGAACCAACCCGGTCGTATCTCAACTGTACCCCGAACTCTCATAGGGTATACTCATAGGAACCGTTTATCAACATGATCACTGACACCATTGATGGTTTGTCAAACAGTCATCCGGTATGAAAGTTTTTAGCTTTTCCATTCCAGGGGCCCGATTGGATTTTGGGTGTAATCCAACCCGGTCACTATCCAACTGCATCCAAATATTAGGCTAAGGTTGCCAAAAGTTCCGTCTCATCAAGAGGAATCAAACAAAGTCAACGGGAGGTCAATCAGACGTCCGGAGTTCAAGTTATAAGTGTTTCCGCTCCGAGGGCCCGGTTGGTTTCATGTTCGAACCAACCAGGCCATACACAAAGTTCTCTGAAACCTTGCGTTTAATATACCGAAACGACCGTATCGAACCAAGGATCTCTACGCAACTGACGGTCTATCGATCAGAGGTATTTAGCCCATGTTATGGGAAAAAGACCAAAAGAGGTCCGAAATGGGGGGTCTGGGCCCGGCGCGGCGTGGCCCAACCCCCCATTGGGTCAGCCCGCTCCGGGTCCGGGTCCGGCCCGGCTGCGCGTGGCCCATCCCCGCCTGTGCGGCCCGGCCTGACCCGGCATGGGCGGCCGGTTGGCCGGGCGTGAGCACACCCGTATGGCCTGCTGGCCGTGCCATTGTAGAAAAGGGGTGGGGGGGTTTCCCCCTTGATTGAAGCCGCAACCCCCCTCTCGTGGGGGCCGCTCCCTTGACCGCCAGGGGTTACGACCCCCGGTCTCCCTCGGTCCCACGAGGCTGCGGGAGAAGTTGGCTGCCGCCGCGGCGGAAGCCGCGGCGGGCCTTCGACGAACCACAAGAGTTGCTCCGGTGGTCCGTTTTCAATTCAATCAGCGTCGGTGGTCCTCCCGGGAGTCGTAGTTTACTAAGAAGGATTCAAAACGCCTTTGCGGCCCGCCTCATCATCGTTCTTCGATCCGCACTTCGACAACAAACTGATGAGGTTCTGGGCTCTGTTTGTTACCTCGTGCCCTCCGCGTTAGAGGTTTTAAAAACAATGTCAAACTCAACCAGTCTCGAAAAATTCACCCCACAACCACCCCGTAAGATCGAGCGATCCGAGGATCAACCAGTAGAGATTGATTCGCATTCGTCATCCTTTTTTCAAATGATAAAATGGAAAATCAATAAAATTCCCCTATAATTTCCCCCCACAAATTAATATTCCCAACACGCAAAAGAAATCATTCGCGGATCAACTTGAGAATGAGTTGATCCGAGTTCTTTGTTTTGGAAGGGAAGAACCACTGGAATATAAACTTACACAAATTTAACCCCTACCTTGAAATTGATGTCGCACGTCGTCAGGTCGCGGAAGTTGAACGTCACGGAAGACGACGTCACGGATCGATGCTCTATAAGTGTCGTCGGCGTTTGCCCGATGAAGGATCTGGCACGTCGTCATTCTTCGACGAAGGCGTCTCTCACCGGCTGCGGATAGGGAAGAAGAATGGCACATCATTAACTCCTTATAGTGACGGCGTTCTACGTCAGGTTCTTGATGTTCTTCGCATTCTTCAATGAGGAATATGAGTTCTATCTCCTCACATTCCCCACACAACCATCCAACCCCTAATAAAATAAGACTGTTCTTATTTTATTACCCATCCCATGGATTTTCAAAACATTTCAAAATGTTGAAGTAACTTAACATAATTAATATTGATCTTGTGAAAATTAAATGAAGTAGATTTGGCATCATTAATGAGAGGGTGTGTCACAAGTGGGGTTGGAGTGAGTTATGGAAGATGAGAGGTCACCCACTTAATGGGGGAGTTAGAGGAGGTTTAAGGAATGTGAAGGGGTGGGGTCGTATGGGCCCCACCTCACATTTAATTCTCTCATGGGTAGTTAACTACAAGTGGGTCCCACCCCAAACTTCCTTACTTAGGTTATAACAACAAGAGAGAGGGATAAAGTGTTGTGACACAACACTTAAATCCACTTAATAGGAAAAGAAAATATAATTGTAAAACAATTATATTTTTATCCCTCACTTTTTTTAAAACAACTCCTACCGAGAAAACGCAACTCCAAAAAGGGTCTTCTTAAGCAATCATCGGCGCTGCGGTTTCATCGGTGCCCACAGATTTCAATTCTGAGCACCGGTTCAAAAGTTATAAAAACCCGCTCGTTCGTTCACTGAACATACCCGATCTAAACTTTGGAAAATGATTACAGGCACACCGGGCCTTGGAATCTGGCGCCGTTAGAAACTGAATTCATGTAAAATTCCATTGAAATTAAGAAAAAATGTACCTTGACATAACTGGGTCTTTACATTACTCCCACCTCAGAGCTTTACGTCCCGGTAAAGCTATACCACAAACTTGGGAAACAAAAGTGGTAATGAGCATGTATCTGAGCCTCCTTCTCCCATGTGCCAACCTGGAGGTTCCCGTGCTTCCAACGATAGTGCACAAGAGGAATCGACCATCCTCGTAAGACAAATCCTTTCGATCCTCAACCTCTACTAATACCCCGCAAAATTGACCACATCGCCAATGTCCCGGTCCCCATGGTCGATGATATGCGTTGCGTCAAGCACGTATCTCCCCAGTTGAGATACGTGGATGTCATCGTGCACCTGGTGTAACTAAGGTGGATGGGTCAAATGGTAAGCCAACTCGCCTACCCTACTGAGGTCATGAAAAAGGTCTGCTTAACCTCGGAGATTACTTGCTGCCTTGGCATCATCTCTATAAACCTCGTCGAGGTGAGACTCGTATAAGGTCGTGATCATCATACTCGAACTCTAGAGGTCTCCCTTTCCTGATTAGAACTGAAACTCAAAACTCCTGCTACCACAAGGGTAAGGTTGACCGACTCACCAGTGATCGGCTACACCCTCCTATGCGTGAGTTTATCTTGTGCTGCCTGGGGTTTCCTTTTCGCTGACCAAGGAAAACCTGTCCCAACGTTGTAGGTAAACCACAACCTGTTTGCCTAAAATAGTCAATCTGTGTATGAACTGTGGATCTAATCCATACCTGGGCCAACGTTGTAAGGCCTCGATGCTGCCACCAAGAGTTTCCATCCGAAACTGCCGCTTCTAGGGTCATACCACATTGTCGGCGTAAGTGTGATTATCGAGTCTCCTCCCATGGTATCTCCAGACGTGAGGGTCAAGTCTACCGTTTTAACTGGAAACTCTAGGTCCGGGACAAGATTCATGGAAGGAAGGAATGATTAGTTTCAACGTCTATTACTACGGAAGCTAGTAGTGGACACATACTATACCTTGAATCATTCTTAGATCCATTGGGTCACACTCCTTGACCGCATGCTGATACTCTCTTCCCCTTCCCTCTAGCTCCCTGAGCCTGGAGGGAACAACAAAGGCGGGTGGTTGTAACATGGAGAAATGTACACCACCTCATGCTGCACTACTAGATCTACCTCCACATCTTCTGCTCTGCATATTCACTTGTCCTTATCACTCTTTCTTCTCGAAACATTGTACATGCCCAAGTCCCTGAAAATGGCGCCATTTTCTTGTTTCCTACTGCACTGTGCAGTCTTCATCCGCTCTTGAATGATCTGCACCTTCCCCTTCATAACTCGTACCATCTCTGCTCGGTAGGATGTTTTCTGATGTGGAAGGTCGGTCAATGACCACCCATCTTTGCATACGATCTGTAAGAGCTGCTAAAATTTCTCCTTTTCCGAAAAGAGAAACTCGATCTCATCCCCTGGATGAACCACCCCCATTGCCTAATACAGTCAATCATGACATGAATGATGCATTCATTCCATGGATGACGTCATAAGGCCTCGACCTTACTACCAAGAGATCCAACCGTCACTCTCTCCTCTAAGGGTCGAGTCATGCTGTCGGCATCAGTGTGAGGTCTCTAGGTCTCCTCTAGTAGGAATCTCAGAATTGAGGGTCAAGTCAACAGTTTTAACCAGGACCTCTCAGTATCAATCAAACAAAAGGACAGGAAGTAAACTTCACGAAGTTAAGTGTCTTTTATTATTGCAACTCATAGTACAAAGACACAAATGCATCAACAACATGGAACTAGAAGTACCGAGAACAAAAGTCATCCACTAGTTCTGCTCTTTTCCACCTGCTTCCGGAGCTCCGCTGCCTGAAGCTGTGCTCTAGAAAACTCTCAGCCACCTCCTCAAGCCAGTCCTCATCTACTTGAGTGAGTCAGGTTCGCCTCGGAACATGAGGGTATCTGATGTTGGAACACGTGTAAGGAATTAATCCTACATGTGTCACCTACCGGTACCGCTGGTTGTAACTGCTGACCAACAGGTAGTGATGTGTAGCTGACACACTACCCGAAGGCACTATCTGAGACATCATTCCACGTACCGAAGCCTCATCACTATGTGAAACATCCTCATGGTCACTCCCTGGAAAACACTGGTAGCCAAGTCTACCATCTACTCTATAGGTGTCTCAGCTAGGCAGAAAACTCTAGCAATCGCCTCCAGCCAGTCCCCTTCTGTCTGGGAATCTCCCTCGCCTTATAACCTCAGAGGCCTCTACTGTTGGAACTCGTGCAAAACGCTCCGTCAGCGTGCACCATCTGCTAGTATGGAAAGTGGAATCTTCTACCCAACAGGTGGTTGTGCTACTGGTACACCACCTGAGGGTGCCTATATAGTAAAAAGGGCCCCGCACCGGAGCCTCGTCGCTCGGTGGGCCGTCATCATGTACTATCTCTGAACTCCAACTAACTGTCTGCGTATAGACATCAGGAACAGATGTGACACGGTCAACGATTTATACCTGGTGAGCTGACCTATATTGATCAGACTTTAAAAATTTCGAAAACACACACGCAATTAGTGTTTTCGTGCACAATGTCGGGAATCAGAAGTCAGGGTCCTGGTGTACGGATACATCGGCCGCCGAACCAACACTGGACACCCTGAACTAAAGACCACACTCGGTACCCGTAACACTATCGCTTCATAGAAAAGGCATATCAGGGTAATAAGTCCTACGGTAGAACTGACTCCTTTGATACCAATTTTTCACGACCTGTCCTCAGGGCCCGTGCCGTGACTACCCCAAGCATGCCTTCTTTAGGCAAGGGGCTAGCGACTAGCACCCAATGCGTGAATCCTGATAACTAGGAAGGCATTGCCTTAATAAAGTAAAAAAACATCACAGAGTAAAAGAGGAAGTAATACAAAAAGAACAAAAGAAAGTGGTCAAAAGTAAGTGGGCCAGAATATAAATCCAACTGAAAGTACAGCTACAACTGAACGAAAGTACAACAGAAAAAGACAAATAGCTGGAAGAACGGAAGCAACTCTTAGGTCGTCCTCCTCGGATCCTACCTAAAGGGTAGGTATAGATATCACAGCTCCTGGATCAACCACCATGGATCCTACATGAAGGGTAGGTACAGATATCCTCCACAACGCTCTCTCCCATCAACCTCCTCTGAGTGTAGTCTCGTCGTGAAGTCCACCTCCGGACACTGACTCGTCATGAGGTCCACCTCTGGGTACCATCCAGTCCTCGAACACTTGGCCTCTGTCAATGCTACCCGATGTCTGCAACCAACACAACGAGGTGCGGGCATAGCCTGTTCATGGTTGAGTATACGATACTCAGTAGGGACCCCGAGACCCTCAAGGTCTCACTAAATCCAACAAGGATAACCACAATGTAAGATCTCGACGGATAACCCTTACTTAGGTATAATCCCATACTTATACCTATGTTATCAAGTAACCCATCTCAATCAAGTGGAAACAAAAAGGTTATGAAATCAATAGATGACCACTACCTAGGTATATGACCATACATATACCTATGTTATCAAGTGACCCATCTCAATCATGAGGTAACACAATGTTCATAGACTCAGCTCAAACCAGGATATTCATTATCGAAACCGTAACTGCTGAAGAGCCCCGTCTCTGGAGAGTAAAGGAATCATGTCACATCTCCGAGCTACTCCTCACTAACCTAAGACTACTGAGATACACCTCCTGTTGAGTACCACGGGTCAGCCACCCAAACACAATAGTTCTTTCCGCCGGGGTCTACCACCCAAACACAGTAGTGCATCCCCCCTAATAGCCTCCAGAGGTACTCTCCGGACAAGTACCATGGGTCTTCACCCAACTCAGTAGTGCTCCATCCACCATGGGCCTGCACCCAAACAAAGCAGTGCTCCGTCCAATGGGCTAGTCGACTCACTCCAAGTCGAGTCAGTCAAGCAGTCATCAGGTCTCAGCCAGCTAAACGGTCTCCGTACTCCGTACGCTTTTCTTTTGGAGGGTCCGCTCCACAAGATACTGGTTGATACTACAAGTATCACAAATTCCCATGAGTAAGTATCTCAACAGACCACCTCATCATAGGGGTTTCAACGCAACAGACGGCTCGTCAATCGGACTCCCGATGTGTGAGTTATTAGCCATTTCATCCTCGGGGCCCGGTTGGTTTCATGTGAAAAACAACCCAGCCGTATCTCAACTGTACCCTGAACTCTCATAGGGTATACTCATAGGAACCGTTTCTCAACATGATCATTGATGCCGCTGACGGTTCCTTAAAGAGACATCCGGTCTGAAAGTTGTTAGCTTTTCCGTTCCACGAGCCCGGTTGGATTTCGGGTATAATCCAACCCAGAAACTATCCAACTGCATCCAAATCCCAGGAGAAGTATACAAAAAGTTATGTCTCATCATGAGGAATCCAACAAAGTTGATGGCACGTCAATCGGACGTCCGAAACTCAAGTTATAAGTGTTTCCGCTCCGAGGGCCCGGTTGGTTTCGTGTTCGAACCAACCCGGCCATAAATAAAGTTCTCCAAAACCTTGAGTGTAATATACCAATCGACCATCTCGAACCATGGATCTCTACGCAACTGACAGTGCGTCAATCGGAGGACCGTAGCCCATGGTATGGGAAAAATACCAAAAGAGGTCCGAAATGGGGGGTCGGGGCCCGACTCGGCCCGAACCGGGTCGACCCGAATGGGGTCGACCCGAACCAGGTCCGGGTCAGGCCCGGCTTGGCGCGGCCCAGCCCGACCCTGCCTGGGTGGCCCGGCCCGGCATGGGCGGCCGGTTGTCCCGGCGTGAGCACAATCACACGGCCTGTTGGTTGTGCTGTTGCGGTGCAGCAGCCCTTCCCGGCAGTGCGTCGGGCACCGCCGTGCCGGCGTGGCGCACCGGCAGGCCCTTCCACGGACCACTAGAGTTGCTCTGGTGGTCCGTTTTCAATTCTTTCAGCGCCGGTGGTCCTCCCAGGAGCCGTAGTTTACTACGAAGGATTCAAAATGCCTTTTCGGCCCGCCTCATCATCGTTTGTCAATCCGCACTTCGACAACAAACTACGGAGGGTCCGGGCTTTGGTCGTTAGCCCATGCCCTCCACGTTAGAGGTTTTAAAAACAAAGTAAAACTCAACCAATCCCGAAAAATTCACCCTGCAACCACCCCGCATGATCGAGCGATCCTAGGATCAACCGCTAGAGATTGATCCGCGTTCGTCATCCTTTCCAAAAATGATAAAAAGGAAAATCAATAAAATTCCCCTACAATTTCCCCCACAAATAAATATTCCCAACCTGCAAAATAAATCATTCATGGATCAACTTGAGAATGAGTTTATCTGAGTACTTTGTTTTAGAGGGGAAGAACCACGAGAATATAAACTTACACAAATTTAACCCCTACCTCGAAATTGACGTCGTACGTCATCGGGTCATGGAAGTTGAACGTCGTTGAAGACGGCGTCGCGGATCGAGGCTTCGTAAGCGTCATCAGTGTTTTCCCAATAAAGGATGTGGCGCATTGTCATTATTTGACGAAGGCATCTCTCACCGACTGTGGAGAGGGAAGAATAAAATCACGTCATTCACTCCTTTCGGTGACAGAGTTCTTCATCGGGTTCTTTATGTTTTTCACAATCTTCAACGAAGAAGATGAGTTCTATCTCCTCCCATTCCCCACACAACCATCCAACCCCTGATAAAATAAGACTCTTATTATTTTATTACCCATCCCATGAATTTTCAAATAATTTCAAATTGCGGAATTAACTTATCTTAATTAATCTTGAGCTTGTCAAAATTAAATGAAGTGTATTTGGAATCATTAATGAGAGGGTCTGTCACAAAGGGGGTTGGAGTGAGTTATGGAAGATGAGAGGTCACCCACTTAATGGGGCAGTTAGAGGATGTTTAAATAATGTGAAGGGGTGGGGTTCGTGTGGCCCCCACCTCACCTTTAATCCTCTCATGTGTAGTTAACTACACATGTGTCCCACCCGTAACTCCCTTACTTATGTTATAACCACAAAAGAGAGGGATAAAGTGTTGTGACACAACACTTAAATCCACTTAATAAGAAAATAAAATATAATTGTAAAACAATTATATTTTTATCCCTCGCTTTTTTTTTTAAACAACTCATCCCGAGAAAATGCAACTCCAGAAAGGGTCTTCTTAAACAAATACCGACGTTGCGGTTTCATCGCTGCTCTCGAATTTCAATTCCGAGCACCGGTTCAAAAGTTATAAAAACCCACTCGTTCGTTTACTGAACATACCCGGGCTAAACATAAGAAAATGATTCTAGGAACACCGGGCCTCGGAATCATGCACCGTCAGAGACTGTGTTCATGTAAAATTCCAAAGAAATTAAGAAAAAATTTACCTTGAAATTTACGGGTCTTTAGATATTTTTTCTAGAGATCTATTATCAATATTTTACCATGAGTTTATTCTATAGTGTCTATATCTAGTTTATATTTTTGAAGGAATTTGATAAACCCTCTATCATGGGGAGACCTTTTCTGGTTGTTCTTTATCTATAAAAAATATTCATAGTTTTAATGACCAATTTATTTTTCTAGAACCAGTTAGGATATTAGTATTTTATTTATCTCAGGTCTTCATGTTCTGATCATATAGTCACATACAATATGTATTATGACCCAATACATTGATTGTTGTGTCTAGTAATGAATAATTAACTTGTGGATTATGTGTTTTGTTCTTATACATACTAATAGATAAAGGAATATTACATGAAATCGTCTAGTTTTCACTAGCCTCTTAAACTATTTGATTGAAAATTAGATGTGGAATCTATGTATTTTGACTTAGGACTAACATGGTATCCCTATGTGATGAATTATATCTAGGTGGTGCTTGAATAGTTGAAAATGTCAGTGCATTTTATTCTAATTAAAAACACTACAAAAGATGAAGACCAGGGTAACCTATATGTGAAAGATATTTCACGGATACATGGGGATCCTTCTTTAATTTTTTCAGACAAGGATCCTAGTTTTTGATTGAGGTTCAAAATAAGTATGTAGGAGTTTATTGAGACTCATTTCAGACTGAGTAAAACTAATCATCCATTGATAGATTGTAATATTGATAATACTATTTAGGCCCTAGAGAATATAATTCATGAATTTGTCTACGATTTAAATGGATCATGGTGTGTCCATATAGGAATCTAAGTTATATGATACGGAATCATATCATTAATTGACCAGAATGGATCTTTTTGAGTTATTATATAGTTGCAAATGCAGATAACTAATTTGTTGAAAACATGTGGACGAATCTTGTTTAGTGGGGTCGAGTTTTGTTCAGAAGACATATGAGAGAATTCATAATATATGTCGGCACCCCATTATATATCATATTTGTTAGAAATATTATTTTGATAATTTATGGATTCCTCTGGAGTCTTCCTTAGATGTATGGGTTTTCAAGAATGCATTTCCCTTGTTGGGCCTCCTTCAGCTTTGAAAAAATGTAATGGTGGATATGAGATATGTTGACCATTTGAGGTCACCTTGCGGATTTGGATGGTTTTTTATGGGTGGTAATTTGTAGTTTTGTTTAATAGAATTCATGATGTTTTTAACTAATAGTATCTCATGAAAAAAATCTGAACACCTGTTAGGATCTATGTTGGTATGTGATCGAGATAGAAACAGATGTATCCATTCTAAAATAGCCAGTTGATATAATTTACGGTCAAGAGATAGTCTTCCATGGTAATGAAGTTCCAATCATTAGAGTGTTATTGAATAAGTGATCATATTTTTTTGAGACATAGGATCAAAAATCGTTGATGAGGTATCAGTGTCCTATCCTCTTTACCCTATTTTTTCATCCACATGACATCCCATGTATAGAAAGTCTAATGGTTAATAGTTTTTAGAATACTGTTACCATAATTATGGTAATTACCTACCTATTACTTTTCTAAAAAATAATTGATCACATATAAAGAATCCATAGGGTGGAATAATATGTTGGTGAAAATGAACTAGTAATCTGGTATTAATTTTTATTTTAATTAATGGTATCCATGAATCAATGTTTAATGTCTCACCATGGTTCTTATCATGTTCAAAGAATTTTTGATATAGTTTTTTTATTTTTAATCAAAATAGATAATTTTCAATATGTAGGAGAAATACTCTTCTTTTAATTATATTATATTCTATGCATTTTCATCTATGTAGGTTTTGTGAATCTAGTTCATAGCATGAAGATAATACACTCCATGATAATATTAAAATCTGAGTTATGTATAAAATTGATTTTTAAATTAAAATATGATTAGTTTATCTAGGTATGTGGTCTTCATAGATTACAATATTTGAAATAGGTTTAAAATCAATGTACATAACACCTTGGTGAGACCCTACTAAGCATGTTATGTCAAACCCTACCCACCGCTTCTTATTGTGTATACCTTGATATGTATTTTGAATTTGGAAAGGATTGCCACTATAGTGAGGCAGTGAGGTATTATGTCAGAGGTATTTTTTTGTAGCTAATAGCGAGATGGTAGGTGTTTTTAAAAAAATCACATGGAACTATTAGAGTAACTATTTAATTTTCACATTTTTTACAGTTGGACTTATCTCATAGAAATTATTGTTATTCCATTTTTATATTAATTAATAGTGATTCTTTATTTGTTATGAGACATTATTATATCATAATATGTTTCTATATAATTTTTTTATATATCACATGTTTTTATTTCATATGGGTTAAATCATTCCGTCTAGCGATTTTTGATGCCCTAATGTTATTCCCTTAACTATGATGATTAAGAACTCCATTTGAGTATGCGATTAATCAAGCCGATTACTAGTATAGAAAGGGTATATGGTTCACATCATAATAGTACATCATTTATCAGTTTATAATAATAGTACATGTTCAATTAAATTATATTTTCATAATCCCTTTAAATCATCATTTAAATTCTTCCATCTTCAAATAAATTACATCATTTCCTATTAAATTACATAGTTGGTCAGATAATTTTAGATATTTATTAAAATGTGTAACAATATATATTTTAAAAAATTAAAATACTAATCTCAATAACACATATTGATTTGGGATATTCATGAATAAACCATGAATGTCAAGGATACATTAAAATTACTTAAAATGTGAAAAAATACCATTCCAAAAGGTCATAGATTTAGAAAATAGTATATAACATCTTCTTCCATGATATCATCTTCACAATTAAAAGGCAAGCATCTTATTTATCCATTATACTTGAGTATATGAAAATATATTTAATAACATGAAAGATATATAACTTGATTCCATAAAAACATATGTAGTGTTTTATCATATATTATTTTTTAAGATATCAATATTTCATTATTTAAAACATAGTAATCAATTCCTTTTACTATATAATTTTACATAATATTGTATTATAATATTAGTTCATCGTTATCTTATATTGTTATATGATGTGACACATTAGAAGATATTGTGAATTATAATGTATGATATATAGTTTTTCTTATACTTAAAATTTGTTATATAATATTAACAAATAAACTGATAAATAAACCAAAATAAATTTATAAAAAAGACTATATATGTAATTATATTAACTTTTTGGGAAGATAAAATAATTTTTGTTTTAAAAAACTATCATTTAAAATGTATGATACTCGTAAATTTTAAAATATACAAGAAAATACAAGGGAATAGGTTTTACCCTTTTCCTTCGTAAAGGATTATTGGGCATTGAATGTTTTGGGTTTCTCTTCATATGGATATTATTTGAGGTTTTCATCTTGAATTTGTATTCCCCATTCCAAATTTACATCTTGAGATACATTAATATCATTAATTTCAAAGGGTGTTATATAAACATTTTTTTTAATTCGATACATTCCATTGACATGAAAGGGTGGGTAGATTACATTATTTGTTCCCTATGATTTCCAAGATGAGTATATTGAATGTGTTAAGAAAATAAAATCATGGAGAGAGGTTCAATTTCACAATTTAAAAATTGTATGGATTCACTTTAAAGATGATGTTATTCATATGATTTCTTGTTTCTAGTTGTTTGAAATAATTTTATTAAAGTGAAAAAATCATAGAAACTTATAAATGGAATTAGGGTCATACCATGAATAATTATTCATCTAATTATTGTAAATAATAAAAAATAATTTATATTAACAAAAATTCATGTTTAAAATCCATAAAAATGAGTAATGATTTTTTATGGTGACAATATGATTTGTGATATAATATCCTACGATATCATTAAATAGTATGATATAGGATATCTTATTTGGTGTTACTATAGATTACATTTACATTTATTTTAGTTGTATCAAATGATATGGGAATTCCTATAGTTAAAAAAAATATGTAATTTTTTTAAAGTAGTGTATTATATCACTTTTATGATATAAATGATATTATTAGAAGCAAAACCACTGAGATATGGAACAATATCACATGTTGGAATTTTGTATTATAAAATATGATAGATACTGAATCCAACCTCTAATTATGATAATCCATATTTTATGACAACCCTGCTTTTATTACAAACTTAAACATGATTTATTAAATAAAACATCACTTGATACAACAAATAATATCGAGAGGTTTAGTGTCTTTGGGGATTAGGACCATTACATAAAAACATAAAACATCAAATACAACATCTTTATTGAAAACTTCCTTTACATGACCACTACATTCCCTTGTACTTAGCATTGCATGGGATAACTTGAGGACATGCACAAGAAAAGGGTGCGCTATAAAGCCCAGTAAGGGAGTACACATGGAATAACATGAGGAGTAAAATACATGTTAGACAATAGGAATATCAATATAGCATATAATAAACATGAACATAAAGGCATGATAAAGCATGATAATCATAACATGGAAATGTGGCAACAACACTTATCATGGAATTAGCATGAGCCAAGGCTCATTGCACATGGAGCATGAATAAACCCTAATTGCACATAATGAATGAGTAAACCCTCATTTCACTTGAATTATCATGAGTCAACACTCATTGCACATGACGTATCATGATACTATACTTTACCCAATGCATTGGAGCGCTATAAGGGCGCACCTTTCTTAAACATTTCATTTCATGCATAAGTGTGCCACATGGACCATAAAACATGGATTCATTAAACATAATCATTTATTCCATGATAAAGGAATGTTGAATTCATACACGAAACATTACAATAAATAAGTAATTGTGTATAAAGGTAAATACCCTTGATGGAGAAATGGGCATGGTATTCAATACACAATGACATTGGCTTAGAAAATCGATGCGATTTCGGCAGCGTAACAGCGTGACATAAGAATTCATAAAAAAGGTTAATGAGAGAGAAAGGGATTCCTCATAATATTTACATGTAATGGATGGTAAGGAGGTCATATAGATACATTTTCCAACAATTGAAATGGAATTTAGATAAAAAATTATTTCCTGAATGTAAAAGAAGAGAGAGAAGTTCCTTTCGGAATTTCGGCATTGTAACAGGTGTACATGGGAGGCGTTTAATTAGAGAGAAAGGGGTCTCCCATCATTCAAACAATTACAGGGCAGTATGGGGGAGGTGTGAAACCATACCCCAAAATTCATAATTGAAATTGAAAGGCAAATACAACTTAATGTAAATTGACAAAAATGAGAAAAGAAGAAAAAAACCCTTACTTGGATGTGTGCTTCCAAAGGCTAGAGAGAGGATTGTAAGAGGCTTCTTGGGAGCATGTGTCACCTTGGGAGGATTACCGAGATATTAGTTCAGAATTTTGAAGAACTAAAAATGATTTGAGTGGGTAGGAAGTGGGATATTGGGTGGGTTTATATAGGAAAGGTGAGAAATTCTTTATTATTTAGGTTTTGGTCCCCTTACATTAACTTAATCCAAACCACAAACCATCGCATGGTTTTTTCCCATGGTTATTGGAAAAGGAAATATGAAAAAAATATTTTATAAGTCCAAAGTCTGAACTTCTTATAATAATATGGTTACTTATGTGGAGGTGAGTCACACTCCCATGGAAATTAATTTAAAATGGAAAAGTGTTGAATATGTCTTGAGGGTGTCCATTAATGCTTTGAAAAGTTAGTAAAACAAACCAAAAATAACATTATTTTAATTATAAAACATATATTGGCCGAACATAAGTATTATGTTATTTTATTATAACAACATCGGGTCATTATGATGTCATAAAACACATTATATATTTAAACGGTATTTAATTTGTACCCAAAATTTGACTATCTCAGAAAATAATGAAAAATTCACCATTGGATAATTTCAACGTCATGATTCCAAAAATAACATTTATTTTATCTAAATAATTTTCTAAATATGTGAATTTTTACTTTTAAAATAAAAACCGTCATTTATCGAAAATTCACGGGTTTTGACAAAAATGGATTTGAAACCTTAATAAATTTTTTAATTAAATTCATAAAATTATAAGATCATTTATATTTAATAAAAATTAATTTAATAATAATATTATTATTTTATTAAAATATTATTTAATTCAAAAATCCATTAATTTAATAAAATATATTTCTTAATTAAATAATAAATAAAAACACCAATTGTACTTTAAAAATTATTTACAATGTATCAAAAATGACTAGAAATTATATTCATTATTTTATAAAAAAAATGTACATGAACATAGTACTACTTATTTGTTACATAACCCCTTAAAATATTTGTATAAGACCTAAGGGTAAGGTGTGCGATGGTGACAGATTCTTGGGGTGGCTCAGATAGCATCGCTCGAGTGGTAATTTCAATAAACTTCCACTTTTCCCGTAGACGGTCACGTTCGAGCTTGAAAAGATGAAGCTCATATTGGGATTGGTCAAGGGCGATGCCCAACGACGCCACCTCTTTCCTGAGCTCCGACAAATGGGCTTCGTACGAAGTAATTCTACTGGACGAGGCTATCGCTTATTTTGTCTACGTAAAATTGGATGTGTTAAATCCCTATATTTATATTAATCATGTGCTCACTGTTCAACAACTATATTAGCAACGATAAAAATTCTTAACATCAAAACAATGAAGTTGAAATCATATAAAAACATTTTTCATAAAGAGAATTTTAATTAGATCAAGAGGGATTTCTATTAATGAATCTTTGGGTCGTTACAACATTCCCCCCTTAATAAATTTCGACCTCAAATTTTTTCCTATTCCCACACTAAAACAGATGTGGGTAACTCAGCTTCATCTTTTCCTCCGATTCCCAAGTCGCTTCTTCAAACTTGTGGTTTCTCCACAACACCATGACGAGGGGCATTGTCTTATTTCGTAGAACGTTTTCTCTATGATCTAAGATCTTCACTGGTTGCTCCTCATAAGAAAGATCATCTTCCAATTGTACCACCTCAGAAGAGAGTACATGTGAAGGGTCCGGTATGTAATTCCTTAACAGGGATACATGAAAGACATCATGTACTTTGGCCATAGTAGGTGGAAGTGCTAGTCGATAGGCCACAACCCCGACACGATCAAGAATTTCGAAGGGGCCGATGTACCTTGGACTTAACTTCCCTTTCTTTCCAAACATCATGACCTTCTTCCACGGAGATATGCGTAGAAAAACCTTGTCTCCATATTTAAACTCAATGTCTCGTCGACGGTTATCTGCATAACTATTCTGTCGACTCTGAGCTACCTTGAAATGCTGCTGAATGGTTTTTACCTTCTCCACCATTTCCTCGACCATTTCTGGTCCAAGCATCTTACGTTCACCAACCTCATCCCAACATGCCGGTGTTCTGCACCTTTTCCCATACAAGGCTTCATATGGTTCCATTTGGATGCTCGAGTGGAAACTGTTATTAAAAGAGAACTAAACAAGAGGAAGATGTTGATCCCACCCTCCTTTGAAGTCCATTGAGAAAGCTCTCAAAATATCCTCAAGTGTTTGGATAGTCCGCTCGGATTGACCATCAGTTTGAGGATGATAGGTCGTACTGAATTTTAGTTCAGTATTCAGAGCATGTTGAAGACTCTTCCAAAACATAGAGGTGAATCTTGGATCTCGGTCAGACACAATATATAGTGGTACTCCATGCAACCTTACCACATCCCTGATATATATCTGTGCCAGTTGATCTAATGAGAAATCCTCCCGAATAGCAATGAAGTGTGCAGTCTTTGTAAGACGATCCACAACAACCCAGATTGCATTGTTGCCTTTGGATTCCCTAAGATGTCTGGTGACAAAGTCTATGGTGATGTTCTCCCATTTCCATTCTAGTATGGGAAATGGTTGCATCATCCCCTTAGACTTCTGCCTCTCTACCTTCACTTGCTGACACACCAGTCACATTGATATATATTCAGCGATCTCCTTCTTCATATTATCCCACTAAATGTTTTCTCGGAGATCTCGATACATCATTGTGCTCCCTGGGTGAATAGAGAAATTTGAACTATGTGCATCATCCAAAAGTTCCTTCTTCAGCTCCGGAATTGATGGAACACGTAGTCTGTTCCCAAACCGCACAATTCCTTCTTCATTAACATTAAAATCTGAGGATTTCCTCTTTCTTATAGATTTCACTTTTTCTGAATTCCCAGATCATCCTTTTGAGCATCCTTTAACCTTTCCAAAAGAGACGATTGAGCAATAATTTGTGAAAGGATTGATTATTTCCCTTCACTATGATTCCCACGTCCATATTCATCAAGTATAAGAAGATTGGATCCTTCTCAATTCTCATCATTGATAAAATTGTTGGGTCCTTTCTACTTAGGGCATCTGCCACCTTATTCGCTTTCCCATGGTGGTAATGTATTGAACAGTCATAATCCGTGATGAGCTCTATCCATCTTCTCTGGTGCATATTAAGCTATTTTTGTGTGAATATATATTTTAGACTCTTGTGGTAAGTATATATCTCACATTTCTTCCCATAGAGATAATACCGCCAGATTTTCAAGACAAAGATCATCGCCGCCAACTCCATATCATGCATTGAATAGTTTCTCTCATGAATTTTTAACTACCTTGACGCATAGGATATCACTTTATTATTATTATGCATTATCACACATCCTAATCCCTTCTTCGAAGCATCTCTGAATACCACAAAAAGATCCCCACTTGTGGGTAAAGTGAGCACGGGTGCAGTGATAAGCCTCCTTTTCGACACCTTAAATCTTTTCTTCGCATTCATCACTCCAAGAAAACTTTCCTACCATTCGAGTTAGCTTGGTAAGAGGGTTGGACAATCATGAGAAATTTATCACAAATTTTCGATAATATCCAGCTAACCCCAAGAAGATACGGATATCCGTTACTGATGTTGGCCTCAGCCATCCCTCAATTGCATCTGTTTTGGAGGGGTCCGAAGATATCCCATTGCTTGTGATGATATGGCCCAAAAATGAGACCTCCTTCTACGAGAACTCACACTTGCTGTACTTTTCATAGAGCTTCTTAAATGCTCCTCATGATCCTCCTTGGTTTTGGATTATATTAGAATATCATCTATAAAGACTACCACAAATTTGTCGAGGTAATCTTTAAAGACCCTATTAATTATGTCCATTATGATTTCTAGAGAAATTGTGAGTCCGAAAGGCATTAATATGAATTCATTGTGCCCGTATCTTGTACAAAAATCATTCTTGGGGACATCTTCCTTCTTCACCCTTACTTGATAATATCCCAACCGCAAGTCCACATTGGCGAAGTATTGTGCTCCATGTATCTGATCAAAAAATTCATCGATTCTTGGGAGAGGATACTTGTTCTTTATTGTGATTTTGTTAAGTTCACAATAATCGATGCAGAGCCGCATTAACCCATCCTTCTTGCTGACAAAGATGACTAGTGCACCCCATGGTGAAGCCGATGGGGGTATTAACCCTTTATCCATATTCTCCGGTAGTTGTTTCTTCATCTCTTCAAGCTCTACAATAGCCATTCTATATGGAGTCTTGGATATTAGTAGTGCCCTAGGTATATGTTCAATTGAGAACTCAACATCTCTTCTTGGAGGAAGACCAAGGAGTTTCTCGGGAAACACTTTTGCGAATTCCCTCACAATAGGTATTTCTTCAAGGATAGTTTATTCCTTGGACTGAATCATCTGAGCCAAAAATGCGTGCTCATAAGGTAGTAATATCCATGCTTGAGATGATGGAGCTAAAGGAGATTCATCTTTCTCCTGACACTTGTAAAGAATCGGGGGTCGATTCTCCATATGGAGTGTGATTTCCCTCTCCCAACAATTTATATTGGCTCTATATATGGAAAGCCAATCCATGCCAAGAATTGCATCAAATTCCACGAGAGGGAGTATGACAAGGATTTCCGGGAAATTCGATCCACAAATTACAACACGGGAGGAATTATATTCATGGGATGCAATGATTTCCCCATTTGCCGTACTCACCGACATATTTACTTCCATGATTTTTGGTGGTGCTGAGATTGTTCTACTAAACTTTCGAGATATAAAAGAATTCGTAGAACCAGAATCAAAAAGTACATTCACTATTCATTAATGAATAACTAGCATACCTATAACCACTTCATTGACGGGGATCACTTCGGCAGAAGTGATGGCAAATGCTCTTCCTTTCTACCTTGGAGGTTGTTGGTCGCCTCAAAAAACCCTTGGATTGGGGCACTGATTTTTAAAACGACCCGGTTCTTTGCTTTTATAGCATTGAACAACACGTTGAGGGTCGAACAGAGCGATCCTCTCCACTATCACAGCCGCGGGTCCTTGCTGAAAGTTAACAACTAGGTGGCCTTCTCTTCCACACCTGAAACATTTTCTCGTCCCCTTAATGCAATTTTCCAGGGTTCTTCTTTCCGCACTTTTGGCAAGTGGGGTGAAGAAACATCTTAGCGTCGTTGGATTTATCCATCGGCCCACCAGGATTGAAGTCCACCTTACGCTTCTTATCCCCATGATACCCCTGTGATTCTCCGATCTCCATTTTGACCTTGAGGTCACATCAGACAATTTCCTCATAGTTGTCGAAGTCACGGATCTCTAATGCTTTCGGCAAGCTAGGCTTCAGCCCACCAAAGAAGCGGTCAACCTTGCATTCGGGGGTAACGAAAAAGCTGAAAGCGT
This sequence comes from Viscum album, assembly GCA_963277665.1. Classification (NCBI taxonomy): domain Eukaryota; kingdom Viridiplantae; phylum Streptophyta; class Magnoliopsida; order Santalales; family Viscaceae; genus Viscum; species Viscum album. Next base: position 626,261,996 of record OY728133.1, read on the forward strand.
ATCGTGCAATCCTTGTGAAGTTTTCCTCGTACACACCAATGGATTCATCATCATTTTTCTTGAGGGAAAGGAAGTCCCTTTCCATCTTAAGACGGAGGGTGCGTGGAAAATTTTTATCGAAAAACATCTTCCTGATATTCTTCCTTTCCAATGCCTTGATCTCCTCCTCGGGCTTTGTATTTTTTATCAACGTCCACTATTGATCAGCTTCACCATCCATACGAGAAGCCGCTAGGAGAACCTTCTCTTTTTCAGAACATTGGAGGATGGAGAATATCTTTTCAATGGAGTTGATCCATTGTTCAGCGATCGTGGGATCAGATGATCCACTAAAGTAGGAGGCCTTTGTCTCATGAAGCTCTCGATAGCGACTTGTTCTTTCTCGGGGGGGGGGGGGGGGGGTTGAACGTTACTCTTGACCAATGTTTCTATTCAAAACATGAGTTAGCTGAGAGAGAAGCATGGCAAAGTTCGCGATTCCCGCTCCCATTGGATTTGGCATCTCATTAGTATAGTCATCACACTGATCTTCACAACGGTTGTTAGCCTGAGTACTCCTATTACCGGCCATTGGCTGGAATAAATGGAATGTTACGGGTAACACATAAAGAGTAAGCCAAAGACAAAATTTTATGATTTATAAATAAACATTCATTTCCTTAACTCATGAGTCTATAGGCTTCAATCTAGGATTTTCATGATCTACTTTCTAACATCTATTCTTAGGGGAATTTTTCCATTAATAAGGGTTCATAATAAGATTGTGAATTTATCAAAACATATCCCCCGGGAGTGTCGTAACCAAGAGTGCAGGAAGGCCCGGTGTCATGCACCAGTTCTCGTTCGAGTCTAGCTCAAAGCAGTGTTTTCGGGTTTTACCCCTAGGATACATCTATGCCAGAGCCGCCTCTACTTACTCGTATCTAGACAGGGATGTAATTTTTTGATAAACCACTTACATAGTATTTACAAAAACTTAGGTATGTTTTTATTATACTTAGTCTTGTTTCTAAGGCTTTACTAGGGTTTCCAAATCCCAAAAATAGCTAAACCCATGCTCTGATACCAACTATGACAACCTTGATTTTATTACAAACATAAACATGATTTATTACATAAAACATTACTTGATACAACAATGAAGATCGAGAAGTTTAGTGTATTTGGGGCTTAGTAACATTACATAAAAACTTAAAACATGAAATACATCATCTTTATTGAAAACTTCCTTTACATGACCACTACATTCCCTCATAATTAGCATTGCATGGGATAACCTGAGGAAATGCACAAGAAAAGGGTGAGCTATAAAGCCCAGAAAGGGAGTATACACGGAATAACATGAGGAGTAAAATACATGTTAGACAATAGGAATATCAATAGATAATATAATAAACATGAACATAAAGGCATGATAAAGCATGATAATCATAAAATGGAAATGTGGAAACAACACTTATCCTGGAATTAGCATGAGCCAAGGATCATTGCACATAGAGCATGAGTAGAACCACATCGCACATAAAGCATGAGTAAACCCTCGTTTCACTTGAATTTTCATGACTCAACAATCATTGCACATTACGTATCATGATATTATACTTTACCCAATGCATTAGAGCGCTATAAGGGCGCACCCTTCTTAAACATTTCATTTCATGCATAAGTGTGCCACATGGATCATAAAACACGGATTCATAAAACATAATCATTTATTCAAAGATAAAAGAATGTGGAATTAATACATGAAACATTACAATCAATAAGTAAATGTGAATAAAGGTGAATACCCTTGATGGAGAAATGAGCATGGTATTCACTACACAATGACATTGGCTTAGAAAATCAGTGCGCTTTTGGTAGTGTAAATGCGTGACATAAAAATTCATAAAAAAAGGATGATGACAGAGAAAGGGGTTCCTCATCATATTTTCATGTAATGGATAGTAAGGAGGTCATATAGATACATGTCCCAGAAATTGAAATTGAATTTAGATACAAAAGTGTTGCTTGAATGTAAAAGAATAGAGAGAAGTTCCTTTCAGAATTTCGGCATAGTAACGGGTGTAAATGGGAGGAATTTAATGAGAGAGAAAGGGGTATACCATCATTAAATGAATAAAAGGGTAGTATTGGGGAGTTGCGAAACCATACCCCAACATTCATAATTAAAATTAAAAGGGCAACACAACTTAATGAAAATTGACAAAAATGAGAAAGGAAGAAAAAACCCTTACTTGGAAGTGTATTTCCAAAGGCTATATAGAGGCTTGTGAGAGGCTTCTTGGGAGCTTGGGGCACCTTGGGAGGATTCTATAGAGAGTAAGGAAGAGGTTGGACGAAATCCAAAGGCTTTGAGTGAGGATGAAGTTGGAGCTTGGGTGGGTTTATATAGGAAAGTTGACGGAATTATTTATTATTTAGGTTTGGGTCCCCTTGCATTAACTTAATCCAAACCACAAAACATCCCAGGGTTTTTTCCCATGGTTTTTGGAAAAGGAAAAAGGAAAAAATATTGTATAAGGCCAAAGTCCGAACTTCTTAAAATAATAAGGTTGCTTATGTGGAGGTGAGTCACACTCCCATGGAAATTAATTTAAAAAGGAAAAGTGTTGAATATATTTTGAGGGGTCCATTAATGCTTTGAAAAGTAAGTCAAAAAACCCAAAATCACATTATTTTAATGACAAAACATATATTGGCCAAACATAAGGATTATGGTATTTTATTACATCACCATTGGCTCATTATGATGTCATAAAACACATTATATATTTAAAGGGTATTTAATTTTTACCCAAAAATTTGACTATCTCAGAAAATTATGAAAAATTCACCGTTGGATAATTTAGATGTCCTGATTCCAAAAATAACATTTATTTTATCTAAATAATTTTCTAATTATGTTAATTTTCACTTTTAAAATAAAAACCGTCATTTATTGAAAATTCACGGGTTTTGACAGAAATGGCTTTCAAACCATTATAAAAATTTTAATTGCATTCATAAAATTGTAAGATCATTTATATTTAATAAAAATTAATTTAATGATAATAATATTATTTTATTAAAATATTATTTAATTCAATAATCCCTTAATTTAATAAAATAGATTTCTTAATTAAATAATAAATAAAAACACCATTTGTACTTTAAAAACTATTTACAATGGTGATAGACTCTTGGGGTGGCTTGGATAACATCGCTCGAGTGGTAATTTCAATCAACATCCACTTCTCCCGTAGATGGTCACGTTCGAGATTTACAAGATGAATCTCAGCTTGGGCTTGGTCAAGGGAGAAGACCAAAGACGACACCTCTTTTCCGAGCTCCAATAAGTGGGCTTCGTACGGAGCAATTCTACTGGATGAGGCCATCGCTTCTTTTGTCTAAGTAAAATCGGATGTGTTAAAGCCCTCTATTTATACTAATCATGTGGTCACTGTTCAACGGCTATATTAGAAACGGTCAAAATTCTTAACATAAAACCAATGAAGTTGACATCATATAAAAACATTTTTCATAAAGAGGCATTTAATTAGATCAAGAGGGATTTCCATTAATGAAACTTTGGGTCATTACATATTTAATAGTATATGCCATCAAAGTAAGTTAATTTTTGTTTAAAATATTTCAATAATTAGTTGATTTCAAAATTTATATATTTTTCATAAATTCTATAAAAACCAATTTTTTGATATTTATTTTGATTATAAAATGTATATAAATTAAATAAATATGAATATGAAAAATTAATTAAAAAATTTTCAATGAAATATTTTTTTAATACATATAATGTTCCATTAAATGGTAAAATTATAATTTTTCTAATGTGTTTTTAATATAAATTATAATTTCGATAAAAAATATATTTATTGAAATTATAATTTTAATATATAAAAATAATATAAATTTTAAAATAAGGATAAATATAAAAATAATTATATTTATAAACATGAATGTTCCATACTAGTTATATTCAATAGATTAACAAAACATTGCTTATTAAAGAATTTATTTAATATATTTCAAAAGAAGTTATGATAAAATGATACAATGATGGATGAAATAATATTTAACATGTGTTATTTAAAAAATATAAATTTTAATCATAATATAATATTGATATAAAGTATTTATAATACATATAATATCATATATTTTACGTTAATTATCTAAAATTATTTTTGTGGATTTTAGATTATAGATAATTATAATGTATTTATATTTGTGTAAATTGTGGGGTCTTCATTAATCATGATAAATTATAATGTGTTTATAATTTCTTAAATTATTATTATTTTAAAAAATTTTATCTCTGTTTTAAATTTATGTGTTTTTCATTTATATAGTCTTATATATTTATTCAATAATATAATATTTTTAAAAAAATCAGTATACATATGTATAAATCCTTTATAGTATCTTATAAATTATCAATCACGCATATGAGGAGTGACATTCAATTTTTTCAATGGATAATTTTTTAGTTTTATATTGTCTAGTATTTTTATATAATCATTAATTGGGAGGATAGTATTTTTATATATTACTAGTACTCCGCTTGTGCATTCACACAACATGGACCTTGGTTATGGGAAATGCATCCACTATAAATGGTGATGCGGTGAATGGAACCTTACAAGCATAAAAATGTTATGTTGATTCTCTTAAGAAGACTAACAGTCATGCAGTGTCCACTATGGACAAAGGGAAAATGTTTCCCAATATGTAGTAGACCTCTTCTGTTGAGAGAATGAGTGGTAGTAGGGAGCAGACTCATCTGTCTGAAACAGTTGCTGGAATGACCATAACTGAATGAGGGAATAGGTGTTCCTCGACAATGGATTTGATAGTCTTATAGGATGATGAAATCGATAAAGAATAATAAAGATATACTATGAAGACTACTGAGAGTGACGTATCATCTAGTAAATCCAAATAATGAGGACAATGTTTAGAGAGAAGTGGTCCATGATCTGAGGCAGTAAGAAATTCTTACTGCTAAAAGAAACGGAAAGGAGAAAGTGGTGGATATATATAGCTGGCAATTGATAATTCCTAGGAAAATCATGGATCCAACACCTCTGGTTATGTAGATCAGGACAATGTGGACTGATGTGTATGATAAAGTGAAATTCCATTAACATATCTAAAAAAGTATTGGCATTGTTGTGAAAATTTAAAAATTTATTTCAATGGGGCCATTACAATGGAATACAAATTACTGGTTAATGCAGAATGAAGCCTTTCCAAGTTAGGACTAGACAAATGTTGGATGAGGGGAAGCTCTAAACAATTTATCCCGTGTTTGGCCTGTCGTTGATAATTATAAAACAATCCTAATTACAAATAATTATAGAGCTACAAAGAGGGAAACAATGTGTATTTATTGTTTTGATAAAAATCATGGATTCAAGAAACTGATACAAAAAAATTCAAAAAGAAACAGTTTCAGTTTTCAACGAAGTCAAAAATCAATTACACCTTGTAGGAATCATTGAAATAAAAACCCAATAAATACATTTCTTGGTTGTGAAACTTCTTATAATTACCTGTATTGTTGATGTAATATGAAGCAGTGACATGTTCAGAAGACATCCTTGGGCGAATAATTGGGCGACCAATACTTGGGTTTGAGGAAATAACCCCTAAAATAAACACCCAATAGATAGTGAATGTTTTACGTGGCGATAGAAGCCAATAGGAAGGAATGTGTTTTTTTGCAGTTTGTATAGGTTTCTGCTACATTAAGGTTACCTCAAATCCATGGTACCCATCTCGCGATCCAAAGGTGATCATGTGAATCCCAAGTGAGAAAATTTGGGGTGTTGCGTGGTGAGAGTAAAAGCTAACCGGATGAGCCGTGATATAGGAAGAAATGGATCATCTACTGGTGTTGAAGCTGACCAAAGTTTCTGTATTCTCAGAAGATCTGATGTTGTAAGGGTTTAGGAAATTGAGATGGAGGGATACATAGGTGAGGTAGGTTGGGAGGTGTGTCGTGGGAGGAAAATAAGTCATCGATCTTCGTAGGTGAGGAAGATCATCCGTATGATTACGAGTCTACAAGACGAGTTCCCAAACCCTAGAGGGGAGGATATAACTATTTTTTTCCTTAGGGAGGAAAAGACATTGACATCCCGACGTGAGGGAGAAGGATAGGGAGGTGGTGATGGAGCTGATTTTGGAGATCAATCAAGGTCAATCCGTCAGAGGATGATAAAGAAAAACAACTACAGAAGCGAGAATAAAGTGATATGGTGGATTGATACATAGTTAACAAAGGATACGGTTCGATGAGAACCCTTGATGGAACGGTGGAGCCGAAGGACATGAGAGAAAAGTGGCTGCGAAGAGGGATTGAGCGAGAGGAACGGGTTTGCGTTGAGGGGTGTCATGGAGGAAGTCTCACGTATATGAATGGAGGGAATTATGGAGGGCACGTTTAAGGAAGGAAAATCCTAAGATTAGTATATATAGTAGAGGTGTCAAAATCATGATGATATTGGAATATATCTTGAGTAATTCATCCATGGTTTGAGGGAATTTTAATCAGGAAAATCATTGTCCTAAAAAATCAATCTTTATATAGAGGGGGGTTAGATCCATATTGTTCTTGTACTAAAATTGAATGGATTTTTTATTTTATATGATTCTAAGAAATTACAAGAAATTGTTTTAGGATCTAAATATATGGGATTAATTTGTCCCAAATTGAGTATTATTGGATTATAATTTTGGTTAGTAACACAAACAATGGGTTGTGTAATGAAATAAATATCAATGTTCTTTGTACATATTGATTTGATATAAGGTATATTATTAGAAACTAAATCACAAGAATAATGAAAACATGTAATTGTAATTATATTACATAATATGGTGTGATTAAAATAATCCAAAAATAATAATATCTCTCAGATTCGTTAAATATAATTTCTGTGTCGTGATCTTGACCAATTGACCATATATGTTAACCCATATCTAGGTTACAATGGACTATCTTGTGTACATAATGGTTGGAGTAGAAAAACCTAAATCATAGATAACCAAACATAATTTTGATAATTGAGATATAGTTATCTTAGAAAAAACATGGATGTAACCTTGGGGTAAAGTGTTGTTTTTATCCATGTAATGAATTTTAATAAGAATTTCATTCTCAACCACCCATGAGTCATAAATTGTATAATATTTATGATTACTAATTTAAATTATTATCATATTAGAGTAATCACAAAATATACAATATTATAAGTGAAATATTGATCTTATTTCTGTAGTGGTTATAATAAAATTAAAAAGGTGTCATCATTTTAGTGGAAGTGAATTTTAAAAAATTACTAATAATATGAACTTAAAACATGACCTCATTTGATAAATTTTTTTCAATGATATAATTGAATTATTATCAAATTATATATTTATTTTAATATATAAATTGGTGAAGGAAGACATAATGTCTCTAATTTCATAGACTGGCATGAAAACATAAGAATAGTTCATAATCAATAAGTAATATTCTATGTGTGAAGATACCACTCCTAGAGAAATAAAATAAGAGTGGCATACAACATAAAAATTTTCTTTTAGGAAATTTGAATGTATTCCAAAAATTATCTTTTAGGAAACCTGAAGAGTGGCATAAAACCTGAAAATGTTATAAATATTAGAATAGTGGCATAAAACCTAAATTTATTTTGAAAGGATTCCATAAAACCTAAAAATTATATTTTGGTAAAAAATATTATAAGAGTGGCGTGAGGTAAAAATGGATACATTTTAGTAAAATATTGATGGATTTTTCTTATTATCCACTCATATACACAATATTATTGGGTATTGAATGGACTTGGAGACATTGGAATCAACTCTCATGCTTGATGTATACCCAAATTTAATTCTACAATTACATATGGAATGAATACCAATGTTTTTGATGACTTATAATATATATCATATCAAAAAATGATTCCATGATCACTTATATGTATTGACTATTCAATTAAGTACATGGGAGGTCTATGATAAAATATTTTTATGACAGTAAAAATTGAAAATTGAAAATTTATTCAGCTAAAATCTAAGTGGAGAGGTCAAATAGTGTCCATGACATTGGAAAAACAAACATACTTGAAGAAATTGTAGTGAGTTCGTTGTAGCAATCAGGATCATTGTAAAATGAACAATCGAAAATACATGATGTGTTGTTTGAAAATATATGGAGATTTCATATTAGGTTTTAATTTGGGTGAATTTAATAATTCTATTCATATGGGTATATGAAAAAATATTATTGTTCAGATGTAGTTTAAAACTACAAGAATTCAAAATTGAGGAAATAATTAATTATAATATATAATGCTTTACATCATGTTTTAGAGAAAATAATTTCTAATAAAAGTGGTTGGATTTAATGAAATACATAAATGATAAATGGGATTTGAATATATATATATTAATCATTCTTATTTACTATGTGACAATTACTATTGAGGTAAACAAAATTTAAAAAATAATTGATCTTTTATTTTAACATACAATTTTTTAATGATCCCAATTTTGAAACATTTTTGTAAAAAATATTTTATTTTTTATTTTAATGACCAAAACAGAAAGATGGAAATATATGATATGAAAATTAGTTTATTTTTTATTATTTAAATTAAATAAAATAGATTTTGTTTTCAATTATCTATTATTTTGATTACTATAAATAATAACAAATAAACTAATTGTGTGTTATTTATAGTGGAAATATCATTTGATTATTTATGGGTTATTTTTAAATAAAAATTTTATGTAGAGAGATCCATTTAATATTAGTATGTTATAAAATATTGATTAACGTTGTTTAGAAAGCATTTGTAGATTTTTATCCTATCATAAAATGATTTTTCCACAACACTATATATCATACTATAGAGGTTGTTAGGTATGGATAAAAAATTATGGGTGAATCTATTGTTATATCATGAGTAATTTAACTAAAATGTAATGAACATCCATGATATTAGTTTAGAAACCACATAATATTAATTGTGTGTAATATATGTAATAAAAAAAATATTTTATATTTTAATTATAATAAAAAATAATTATTGAGCTGTTTCATAATGTAATTTTCTATTATAACATATCCTATTCTAAAGGATGGTATTTAAAATATAATTTCACACTATGAATGTGATTCAATGGTAAATAAATGTTAAATTTTATAAAGGGAGAGGTGTAATCAATTCATAAAGTCAAATATATTGTCATAAATAGTAGTTGAGATCCGGTGATCCACCAAGAAGAAGGGGCTCGTGTTGTGGAAATAATTCCATAATATGAAAGATCTCTCATCATTGCTTCATATTATTTAACATTACAGATAATGATTTAATTTCTCAAATTACATCCATATATGAAGGGATTGATATTTTTTTAACATATGACCCAAACCATAGGGTGTGTGTTGGATGGTTGCTAGACCTCATGTGTGACCCATGTATTAAAAAGTATTCCTAATAGAAGTATGGTCATGAGTCCATTATTGTGGAGACTATACACTTACTAACATGTTAAATGACTAAAAATAGACAATAAATGATTTAATTAATAATCATAGTAAATAATATAGATATGTAAAGATGGCATTCTGGTCACAAAATTAAGAATCATCCAATATGGTAATCAAAATGTTTAATGAGAATAATAAAATGTAACTAATTAAACAAGGGATATTCCATAGTATTTCATAGAATTATACTAGCTACAGACTCCCTTACTAAACTATCCACCATATGACCATTTCCATTCTCCAAATATCACATGAAATATAAAATGGAATCAATATAACCTTGTACGAGGTGATTATAAGACTCGTTACGACAACACTAATGCATCTTTAACCTCATGTGATCAATTATATTAGGTTATAAAATTAAAATAATCAACACCTGACTAGAACAAGAATACAATACAATACTGAGTACACTTTCTCAAACTAAGATACCACAATCCCTTAATCATACGCCATTCATCAATATTACAGAAATATTATAATGTTTTTATGTATCAAAAATAAATACAAGGTTGTTGGAATGTTATATGTAATTCATAAGAATCAAGTGAAAACAACATAAACTGAATCCACAAGGCATCTATTAATACTCAGAATCTATAAGGAAAATAGAATGTAAAAGCTACAAGAAATATAGAATGTATTAGGTAACACATAGAATCCGCAAGGAATCGAGTGTTTCTGATTGACTCAGAATCCCCTAGGAATGAATTATCTTTTAGCTTATAAGGTTACCATGTTGTTCCTTCTTCATGACATCACACCATACACACACCCCAAAAAGAGTAATCATTCCATGATGTACACCTATAATGTGTACATTTAACAATCCTCCAAAAGAATACAAGATATGCTATAGCACAATAAGACATCATGTGAATAATTTATCATCATCTATTTCAACAGATGAATAGAAAAAATCATTGAATCTTATTATGACATCATTTTAATGTAATCAATCCATACAATATCAGAGGCCACACATACAAACCAACATTAAAACACAATTCAAACATAAATATCAAATTTATATACAGATAAATCATATTTAGGAAAAATATGTATAGTGTACCTAAGTGGATAAATAACATCCTAACACAATATTTTCAATTAAAAAATAGTAGAGAAACATCTTAAGATCACATTTTTTGTAATTTTTATAAAAACATCATTGTTGATGGTCACCGTGTTTCCAAAAAACCAAAACGTACTACAACATTTGAAGAATAAATTAAATATCACATGTAAATATTCTATCTATCCCTTAAATAATTTGAAGATTATTATTAATATATATATATTGAGATGATATTGTATATCTCTTGGAAAATTTTCAATTTATCATTTAAATTTTAAATTGGATAATATGAAATCAATTATATATAATTCAAATTATTGTTATAAAATTTTACATGAGATAATTTGTTATCTCTCCAAGATTTTTCAAATTATCCTTTAAAATAAAAACATGAGTTTGAAATTATGATTCATTAATTTTTCATATTGTATTTTAAAAAATCTTCATTTGAAAATTATTTTAGTGATTCCCCAAATTAATTAAGTGTTTTATACATTTAATAATTTTTTGTAAATTATCATACAATAAAAAATTTAATTGCAATTTAATGATTTTCTAATTATTATCCATTGATAATTGTGATGAAATATTTTAATATTTATATAGTAATTATATAATGACAAAACAATTAACATTATTTTTTGATAATGATATTATATGTTATCCTTGATAAATCAATATTTTTTATTGTTTTATTTTTTTATAAATTATCTCCAGTTAATTTCCAATAAATCCATATTATTATTAAAATATATATAATTATATTTTGATAATTTAAATAAATTATCATAAGTTAATATTCTTAATCATTGGTTGATAATTTTAAATAATAATTATTTTTTATTGTCTTAATATAATTTACATTGATAAATTTTGTTCAATAACATTTTTATAAAATTTATCTTCATTTTTCTTTATCTTCACAATATGTAAAATAATGGAATTGGATGTTAAAAAATTAAAAAACTAAATAAATAGTTACTTTCTTACTCTCTAGGTGGATCACATAAATATTAAGAAGTAGCCGTTTGTTGTAAATGGTGTTTTTTTAAATTGGAGTTGGATCTATCGACTGTACTAAAATTCTTGCAATGGAAATTGTGATTATTTGTGCCTAACTAAAACATCCTATGATGTAAAATCTGGTGGTTTAGCTATTTGAGATCATAAAATTCCTTCAATTTATAACCACTTATTTGATATCCATTTTATATCAACTTTTGAACTAGAAATTTTGATTGTGTGTCTATTGATTTATCCCATTAATTGAATTCCATCATTAATCAGTAAAAAAAAGATAATGTATAAGGTTTGAATCATTCGGTGTGATATAACGGTGGTCATGTGGGTTTCATTTGAGAGGATGAAATGGACACACTGAAATTGAGGTGGTTCATGAATAATGTCTATAACTGAATGCTACTATTTTTTATGTGTTTTGTGTAATAATATTTTATTAATTTGATTGGGAATTGAAGAAATGATTTTAATGAAATTTAACAACCATGGTTAATATATTAAATATTAATTAAATTCTAAATTATTATTTTCCCTCGTGATTGAAGATATATATTCTATATACATAATTGAAGAATTATCATATATTATTATAATTGTTAATATATATAGAACATGGAAATTATATGATAATAAATGATAAGGATCCATGTGTAAACCTCACAATAAGATCACGGAGTTTCACCACATGGATGATGGTGGATCTCAATATTAAACAATTATAATCTTACATCATTCGTGATTGGTTTGTATTGGAGGAATTTCTGTTGGATGTGTAATAAATATCATGAGTTATTGTTAGTATATAGTTCTCAATATTGAGAGGGTTAAAAAACTAATGGATCAGTATAGCTAATAAATTTTTTTATTAAATAAGTAGTGTACTTATTGATTATAGTATGAAAACAAATCATCATTCTAAACACCATGGATTATCCCTATTCTAGTTATCAAGGTGAAATTTTATATAACATACATTAATATCATTATCACATCATTTTTTGTGATTGATAGTAGTGTTCCAAAAAGTAGTGGAATAAAATATTTTCAGAGGGATAGATAGGAGAATTATATAGTCCTTTAATCACTCTATCCCTTTGAGTATTTTTCTTTGATTATAGAAACAATATTTTTCATACCTATAAGTTCTTGGATATAACTCCCTCATAGGATTAATGGAACAAATCATTAATTATAAGTCTAATTTAATATTTATGGGAATAATTTTTCTATTAAGAAACAATTATATGTTAAACTATTTTTTATCATTATGGATAGATTTAAATGTGGAATCCCAACATGATCACATAGTTAGAAATAATATAATATAATAAGTAGTAAAAAACCAGAAAATGATGACAATTATAGGGGAGTTATTGTTTTTGGGGGATGCTTTCCCCATAAAATCCTCCTAAATGTGATTACATGAAAACACTCAAATGAATTATGAAATAGTTTCCCAACATATTTAAAGGATATTATATGGTACATGAATCTATATTTTTGATTCTAGGGAACATGTATGGGTATTTTTTGTTGAAAAAAATGAATACATTGATTAATTTTTTGTTCAGGTGAACATTATTTTAGTTGAAATATGGGTACCTATAAGGACCCTTTTTGAAATCAAAATAAAATATATGGTCTTGAGGATAATTTAATAATGATTCAATAAAAAATATATGGATTCTAAAATGGGGGAACCAAATGAATTTACATTGAATAGTATTATAAAACAAATTTAATACTACATAAATAAAAATAATATTGATTACTTTGAAAAAAATTAAATTAAATTAGTGGAATTCACAGATGTTAAGACACCATGGAAATGATGGTATTTTTTCCAAATTCCTCATGTTAAAAAAGTTTAAATATAAATTCAAAGGAATTATTTTACATTATTTCATATTGTGTGGAAAATATAATAATATCATTTTAATGTGACCCAAAAAGTATGGATATAATAAATAAGATCAATTATCCCTAAAAATCATAAAAATAAATAATGGTAACTCAGGGTTCACAATATTCTTTTTTTTTCGGAAAAACATGTTTTCACTAGAGTATGATAACTTCAAAGAGAAGGATAATGAAGAAAACAAACACTACAATGACCCCAAGGAATAAAACCTTATATATTTCATTAAAAATAAAAAGTAGATGAATTTGATATTGAACAATGTAAAATATATAAAAAACGGACATTATTGTTTAATAAAAAGAAATTGTTGATGAAATTTATATTTAATCTGTTCAAACACAAATGTTCAATGGTTTTATTATAATTATAAACTATATATGAATTAGTTATAATATGATAAATTAAATATAAGCATATAATATGAGTTTCTTAAAATAATTATGTATAAAAAATTGGTAAGGATGTCATGAAAAAAATTAAACATGAATAATAACTCAAAATCATCAACATATTTATTAATATATTGAAGAAAATACTAATGTAAGTCTATTATCTAAAAGAGGATATTGTAGATATATTTTTAATGTATAAATATTATTAAATTATTTTAAATACTAGTATGAATGTGTTAAATATGAATGTATAAGATAAGGATTATATAGAGGTGAGAAATTCTCATCAAAATGATAATTTGGGATATTTATATCATATTTAACATTTCATTCAGAAAGGAATTTATGGTGATGTATTTTAATGCATTCTAAAAAGTATTTATTGTATATAAAAATGTATAAAAGTTTACACATAGAAGGATTATCAACATTGATCATTCCAAAAAGGCCCAATATTATGATTTATTGTTATATGAGGCATGAAAAAATACCTCAAAATGTTTTATTTTTTCTTATAAGAGTGAAAAGTCCCTAAAATTAATTTTTATTGGAAATATTAAATTAAAATAATTATAAAAACCTTAACATAAAATATATAATACATATAAACAATACATTTCAGAAAAAAGTTTCTTTTTTATGTACATTATTGATAGAAAATTATAAATTTCATATAAAGGAATGACTGAAATGAAACTCCGTGAGTAAATTTTTAGTATCTTGAAACATAATCATGTGAAGTAAAAATTAAAATCTATTTTTTATCTTTGTATGATGATTTTGATCAATTTTATCTAGATTAAGAATCTAAATATTCACCTCCAAATGTTCTGAATTAATGAATATTGATTAATAAAGAAATAAATGACAATAAAATTTTTTGAGCTATATTTTAATGTAATGTATTGGGAAAGAGTTTATATCTTAGAAAATTGATTCAAATAGAATATTGATGTAAATAAATATGTATTCATATTAATCAATTAAGATAATGATGGTGTCATTTGATATCAAAATGCGGATGGGTTGCTAATAATTTATTTTTGGAAATCCAAAAACTAAATTAGGGACATAATGTAAAAATATGACATTTCATATCATGTATTTGGTCATAATTTATATAGTGTGAGTTGATTATGTTTTTTGAGGAATATAATATTAATAATATTGAAGTATTCTACTTTTAAATGATGATATGAATAGAATTTTATTAGAGGGAAAGTAAATAATTGGGAATATATACCTCATTAATAGTTAATATATCATGTGTTTTTGGTATAAGGAATAAGAGAATGTGTTTTGGAATAAAATACTAAAGCCAAATTCCTTGGGAGATCGAGTGAAGAATTTCGGAGACCATGATATCCGTAAATTTTCATGTGACCACATCCAATCATGTGATACATGTCAAAATGGAATTATTATTTGAAAGAATTACAATATAAAGGACATGATGTCGATAAAATTTCTTGATATTTTTTCATGTTTATTTTTATAGGATGATATAACATAAATCAATTTATGAAAAGGGTTCTATGTTTGATTCATCGATGATAATGAAGGATGACATGTATAATTGTGATGTCCTGGAAACCTGATGTTTTTAGTGTATTTCATGTTATTAGATACGAGAGGAGATGATTCTTGGTATTAAAATTCATGAATTTTTAATTAATAATTATGCATAATTTACCAATAACTTGGTTGTATAATATCCTAAATGTAATAAAACAATTCAATATGGTCAGTAATGTGGAATTTTCCTCAAAACAACCTCATTGAGGTTATGCATTAAATAACTAACAACTTGGTTTCTATTATGCTCATCAAAATGTTATTAGAAAAATATTTATTTTATGGAAAAATATTAAAATTAGTCTACAGTACTAATAGGTCCTTTTTGTGTCAAAAATAGAGATATAAAATAGTAAAATATTTTTTATTGGAAGATAATGGTGGTAAAAAAATCGACATTTTAAAAATAAAATGAATAATTTTCAATAATGAAATATATCATAAGTTCATTTCTAATAAATAATATGGTATATATATTAGATAAAAATCAATGATAATTGTTGAAAATTGTAAAAATAGGATGGTAGTAATAGTTGTAATTTAATATGTGATTATTATAAAATATAATCCAAAATATCAAAACAAGTGAGAATATTGTTTAAGAATTCGATCTTGAAATAAGAATATTAATGGTAATAAAAGTATTTTAAATGTTTTGGACTAAGTAATTGATGTATAGGTTCCCCAAGAAACATACATTTATTAATGTAGTCATATAAGTGGTGTCGATACAATGAAGTAAAACATAATTGGTGACTAAATAACATCATTTTAATCTAGAAGTATGAATAATATTGAATGAAAAACATTTATTATATAAGTTAGATAAAAATAAATTTTAAGAGGTAATTAATGATTAAATTATATTAAGGATAAGTAGGATAATCCTTATATAATTTAATAGAATAAATCAATTGAAATAATTACAATTAAAAAATAGAAAATGATATTAGAACAAAGTAGGAATTACATAACAAACACAATAAGTGTGGAAATACTATTCCAAACAATTGAAGACTATTTCAAAATTTATTTTCAAAAAATTAAAGGAATTAATGTAGATGATAAGATTTATTCTTTTTATTGGCTACATATTATATTATTTTTATAGGATACAACATTGAGTTGTGGATTTGTGTTCTTATAAATGGATAGAATCCTACATTCCTTAATTTTTTATATGATGTTGAGGTATATAAAAAAATTAACTATTTCAGAATAGAAAATTAATATTTTATAAAATAAATATTCCATATCATAGGATGATTAAATAACTAGGATCAGTTCATTATGTAATTGATAAATAAAAAAAATTTGGCTTTTAACGTGTAGTATTTGATCAATATCTCTATATAAAATATGTTACTTATCATTAATAAAGGGTGAAAACTTATGTTATTAATGGAAATTATTTTTCATAAAATGATGTATTATATAATATTTCATATTAATCAAATGAATTAATTTGAAAATTTTTATTGGTTGTTACATCGATATTTTTCATTGGTTTATAGGTGACACCTATATGTAATGTAAATTTCATCTCCAAGTATATATATGACAATGATTGACCCAAAATATTTAGAGTATAATATTCCATGGTTTTAAATACACTGGTATCCACCTATAAAATATTGATAAGAGACGATGATTGAAAAACTCTAATATATCATATTTTAATATAATAATTGTGAGCCAATTAGTTTTGATAGGTATATGAACAAACATTATATTTACATATTTTCCAGCTATACAGAAACAAATTAATCCCAAATAAATAAACCTAATAGTTATAGTAAGGATATTATATTATGTTAAAGGAATGCATGGCTATTTAATTTTGTTTAGAGTTAGATTACTAAAAAATTTATTAGGATTTAGAGATATGGATTGATATAAATCCGAAAATAGACATAAGTTATCATTTAATATTTCATTTTATCTGATTTGGAAGTTTATTTATTTTAGAATAATAAAAAAAATAAAAATATTTTATCTATCACTATGAATATTTGGTATAATGCAGATACTCTTGAATCTACTCAGTTTATATGGATGGATAAACAACAATAGGATGTAAGAGTTACATCAACATCATTAATTGTGATCAATTTTGATAACATGTGTTGTGTTGGTTGTTGAATATTTTTTGTGAATAACTAATGGAATATCATACTAATATAATGTATTATATAATAAAAGATAATTTTGAACAAAGTTAGAGTGATGTTTTAGTACATGTCTATAGATTATAAAGTTACAGAGATCACAGAAATGGTAATACACAAATTTGGTTTTGAAATTAGTCACTTAAATATTTATATTCATCTGTATCCAACCAAACATTTATTTTTTTTAAGGTAACCATACTTCGACAATGTTTTAGTTACTTATTTTTATGTAATATGGTTCTCAAGAATGTATTATTTTGATTTATCACACTCTCTTGTGAATTTTTAAGTAAGTTCCCCTTGGGTTCCGTAAATAATGGAAAACGTTTTCCATGATTTTATGATATTAAAAATATGTGTAAGTGTTATATCTCACAGGATTTTATATAGATATATTCTATAATGAAAATATATAAAGAAAGAGAGTATTTTATTGTAAAATTATTTGTATATGTGGTAAAGTTAAGTGTTAATGATTATGATTGTCAAGGAAGTTGTTTAATGTGAGTGTTTTCATTTAACTATTTTTTATTTCATGAAGACTGGCACATGTAAATTATAGCTAATTATTAGTGATTTATTGATATAAAATATTATGTGAATAGGATTAAACATATTTAGTTGATTTATCTTCAGGGATTTGGATTAAAATTTCATAATTTCATATAAGATATGTAAACAAATCCAAATATATAAATATATTTATAAAATGTAGCTTTAGAGTTTTTTGTTAATATTTGTTGAAAAGGTTGGTGATAATACATCCAAAAAGGCTTAATAATCCATAAAATGGTGAATCGTGGATTTTTGGATATTGTTGTTATTTTTCTATATATTGTAAAAAGATCATGCTACAATATTCTGAGTCATCCCACAAAATGCCTCATGATTTAGAAATGCATTATAATTGAAATTGTGTTTATTACATGAGAAAAAAGTTTCATAATAATAGATCTATATAAGATATGTATAAAACCACAAATTTATTAATTCAAGGATTTTTAAGAATTATTGAAACATTAATATGAATAAATAATATGATATCCAACTAAAATTTGTTTTGATATAGTATAATTGAGCTACAATCTATTTATTGGTTTTGGAGGTTTGTATGTGAATAAAAAACTCACACAATGATAGTGACCCAATGGGAAATTTGTGATCTTTTATTTAGTATATGATTTTGAAACAACATGAAATGGTTTATATTATTCTATAATGTAGAATGAGTTGGTATATAGATATTTCTTTATGGGAAGGATTATGTATAATAAAAAGGGAATCACAACAATAAAAGTTTCATAAAACATTTTATGAATTATTTCAACCTTATCGGAATGTGGGTGGTTTGACCATGATTCATAAGGTTGAGTGGATATTCATTGTCAATAATGTAGTTATACAATAAAGATATAATAATTACTAGTAGTATGGATTTTGTTTTATAAGTGAATAAATATATAATTCAAAAAATATGATGTTTATTTATAAATAGTCACTATAGATGTTGAATAACTATTACTTCATGTTCATATTTTTTAGGAATTTTTTTCAATACAAATTATATAGTGTGTACTTAGAATTTAAGATATATTTTGGATGGAAGATACAATCAAGAATATTTTATATTAAAGGTTAAATAATAGTGAAATATAAATATTCTTATAAAATTTAAGAGATAAATTTCGTTACAATAATGGGATTGAGGGTCATTTATTATAATTGTTTCAATTCAAAATTATTGAGTGAATTAGATTAAGATTAAATGGGGATGATCTTGTTTTATATATCAATTAATTATTGAGGTGTCTAACTGTGCACATATTACAGTATTTGATGGGTATATCCAATATGGTGTAATCTCGTTATTATTATTTGAATACTAAGACTACTTCAATTGGGGAAGTATAAAATATTGAGGTCATTGATAATGGTGAATTGTCAAATTTTTTAGTATTGTAAAAATGAAGGCTTGTTAAAACCAATAAATAATGTAAATAAAAAAGTATTTCTCATATTAATTAGGTATATTGGATAAATTACATGGCATTATCCTTCAATTATATATGTATTTTTAAACTAAATATAAATTTATAGTCTCTCTCATAACATGCTTTATCGCTTCATTTTAGGTGAGGGAGAGTGGTGTTCCCTCTAATAATGATTTATCATTATTATTAAGGATCATTTGGATGAATTTTTCATGCCATGATTCATAATACACCCCTAAAAAGGTATTTATAGTATTTTAAACCAATATAAGAGGACTATTATCTATGATATTTGATCTGTGAATTTGAAAGATACCTTCATATTCATTATCTATCTCTATCTCCATCAAATCCCTCGTCCTCATTTAAATATTTCCTTTGGATGTAGTTGAATATATTGACATAATGAGGGTCCATACCAAACCATTATGGGATTCTATATAACTTATTTATATATCATGGAGTTTAGATCCTTTGGTAAATTTTAGATATATTCAAAAAGAATAGATTGAAGTCACTAGTACTAGTGAACTCCAGTGTTTGGTTTTCACTATTTATTTAATTTTTTAATATATTAATGTTCAATAAATAAGATCTCATTGAAAATCTAATTTCTTGTTTTTTCCATTTATTTTATTATGTGTTTATTAGTCATTATAATAATAACAAAATTTTCAGTAATTGTTTTTTCAGATTAATCCATAAATACTATAATAATTATTTCCAATAATAATGATGGGTGTTTTTGTGAAACTAAATGGAATCAAATAGACTCATGTTTTACATATTATATAAAAAACTAATTCTTTTGAATATCCTCACCCCGGAACATTCGATAATTATATCCTGAATGATGTTTCACTTTTATGATTTGTTGACCATAGTGATTTTTTAGAGAAGTATTCAATACTTGTTTTTGGATATATATTTTTTCATGTGATGTTGTTGAGGTCTCAGTAATGAATATATATTTATATTTTCGAATGACACTAATTCTCAATGTTAATTAGTGCAATCCCATGAAATGTACTATGTTTTATCAACCATTCATCCAAATAATAATGAATGTATTTATTTAGTTCTTCCCATTTTATCATTTAAAATATATATAGACACTTTTATTTTTATGTCTCAATGTGTTAATGATCTAGAGAAAAATTTAAATCACAACTAGAGGAATAAATTAATAAATTATTCATTAAATAAATAAATATATTCTCTTATTATTATATTGTGTTATTGTTTTATATTTTCACTTTTCTCAAAAAATTATGAATGTCTTGTCAATTTATTTGAAATTAATGCATATCTTTTTGGGGGTTTGACAAAAAAGATTCATAATCCTTCTTTTATTATTATAAAATAATTTGATAGTTAAATTAATAATTGATAATTTAATCTCAATACAAATATATACAATCCATTATTGTAAATTAATAATTCCCCAAAATAATGGACTATGTGGTTTAACATAATAACATCACCCCAAATGTTAATTAAGATAGATTTTAATACATGAAATTCAATAATGCAAAAATTTGGTATTTTTATGGATCTCATTACTTCAGGTGTAATTTTTTGATTCTCTATTTTATGTATTCATTGAATAAATGAAAAAATACAATTAACTCAAAACAATTAATTCCTTTATCTTTCTTAATGGAATTATTATTTTTTCATTTTACTGCATTAATTTTTTTTAGACCACAGTTTTATAAATGAATTAAAATATTTCATTATATATTGGATTGTGCTATTTTTAGAATTTATTATTTTTTTCCAGTTTATTTGGTGAAATTTAATGAATATATCTAGATATACATATATTTAAAACATTAAACAATTGATTAAGGCTTAATGGGAGCCTTCTTCTTCTATTTATTATTTATATTAAATATATACTATTAAAATTCATTAGTATGGGACCCTTTTTTAACACACATGATGCATTTATTCATTCATTTGAGGAATATTCATGGTTTCTTCTTACAACAAAATGATGGTTGTTATATATTCATACATATTTTTATATTTTTATCATATAATGGGAATATCATTTTTCTATTTATTATCTAATTGTCCACGGGATCAATATATAAACTCCATATCAATATCACATACAAATAATTCTTAATAAATATGAAACTATCAGATGGATATATCAATATGGCGATTCAGTTTTATACCACTAATGAACTAATATATTTTACATCAATTAATTTTTTTACAATAACAATGGAGTACATTTTGCGACTAGTGAAGTATTCCTCAAATGTTATAGAAGATTAATTCTACTTTTATGTATTATCTAATAAATTTACATCCATAATTGAATGAATATTATGTGAAAAATATTTGTTATGGGATAATTTCATAATTTTTTATAAATCTATTTATTCGGGTTTATAATTAGTCATTTTATTATTCATTAATTTTTAAAATCGATGAAATTGTTCTTCTAAATGATAGGCAGTGAATTTTATCGTCTCCATCATTGAAAATAGGATATATAAAATATCACATTCATGTGGTTATGAATTTATTTTCAATAATTTAATCATAATATCTACTAAATGATGGTGGATATTTTTAGATAAAAAAAATTAAGGATTAATTATAGTCACTTGGTCGAAGTTGATGGTTCCACATAATTTACAGTATTGTTCGTAATATTGTGCATTTGGTTAGGTACCACATTGATTCATCTATGTCTATATCATATCATGAATAAAAAATTTTTCATAAAATTATTAAAAACAAAAATATCGTTTTTATATTTTCAAAATTTAGTAACAATTTTTTAAAAAAATAATACGTTTTATGAAAAAAATTATATTTTAGTAATGAAAAGATAATAAAATTAATAATAGAATTAAATAAATTATATAGTCATAAAATGAATATTTTTTATTTTTATCCAAGGTTATTTTTTATAAAATAATTCAGAAATAATATAAACCATAATTTCATACCATCTATCATGACACATACCTTATATAAAAAACTATTTTATCATTTTTTAGACAAACATTCATAGAAATAAAATATCCAAATTATATAGAAAAACAATTATTCTTATTTAGTTAAATTATCCTCTATAAAACATCAATATTCTTTTAAAATATACATAAATTTTTTGATCACCTTGGTAAATAAATTAAATAATTTATACTATAAAATCTCTAGAATATTGACAAAATAGAGAAAGAGAGCTACGACTTGAAACAATATAAGTACATATGAGTGAGAATGATTCAATATCATATCCTAATTATAGGATCATATTAAAATGAATTTATTATAAAATTATAGGATATATGTAATGTGTAACATTCATTATAATGAATCATCATAACTAAAATATCATTTAGAAGAATATATGACATAACTAAAAAGATGACCTTATGATTCATAGGGATAATTTCTTTAGAAAAAATAACTATATCCAATATATTCTTACTGGTCTCATCTGATAAAATAAATTAGCCAACGTATTATTGGTATATATAATTCAATCATACCTATCACATCAGATAACTCTCATAATTATTCATGAATCATGGAATTATATTCTATAACACGCATGAAGCAATTTTCCTATGCATTGTTTATTATTCATTAGACAAATAATCTCATTTGAGGTTTGGTATATTATATCTATTTTAGATGTTTTTTCAAACATTAAATAGTAAGGTAGAATCCCATGAATGATCCCATTTAATAAATATTAAAAAATTTGGTTTTTCATTGGGTTTGGAATGTTTCACATAACGATTGGATGGTATCTTTAGGACTTTATAGTCAAACTACTACGTTTTAACAATATATCATTCATAATTTCAAAAATATGAACTTATATTAAGAGAAACCCATTCCATTAATAATTTTTTTAGAAACCTACACTTAATCCTACTAATTTAATAACCCTAAAACCATTATATACTCAATTTTTATCATGTAATATCATTGGAAATAACATAATTTTCCACATATGAGAAACAAATTTTATTTATTACCCATTTGCATCAACTTTTTCATAATTCCCTATCACCCAATGTATATAGTTCCTTAGTGTATTAAATTTAATGGATTTAATTTAGGGGTTTATATTATTAACTTAGGTCTTCTAAATATAATATTACATTATTCTATGAAATATATTATAATAATGTTACAATGACATGATTAAAATTTTTATTTTCTTAAAAATATTAGGTTAAAACATTAAATTTTCTTAATTAATAATAATCAATTATTTATATACATATTATTTATTCATTATAAATATTTTTTCCCATTATTATATGTAGACACCTACTGAAATTCATTGAAGAAAAGTGCGAGCTAAATGTCTAGTAAGAGGACTAATAAGGGACATGAATCAATATTACATGGTTGAGAATTACTATCACCTTCATGTAATAAGAATAAAATCATAATAAAATCAATGATGGAAACATGTGATAATGGAATGAATCATTAAAATTTATAAAAAAGGAAACATATTGTCGTAGTAGTCAAATTCCAGTCATAGTTGTGATCAAATCATGCCTGATAATCAAGTATAACATTTTGGTACAATAATAACCTCATCATTGTGAACAAATCTATCCCCTCGTTCATGAATAATACACATTATCCAATGAGATGCCTCATATTACTGACATCATTGGAGTAGTGTATATTTCAAGGCCCACCGATCACATCATAATATATACATAATCATGCATTCCACATAGAACTTATAAAAATCCAAATCATGAAATAACCCATTAAATGAAATTGGTTTCATAAGGATTTCATTAAGAATAAATTCATCAATAAAAATTCAGTTGAAAAATGAAAAAAATACATATTTGGAATAATCATAATCATTCTTGAATAAATTGAAATCATTTTTAAATCATTTTAAAAAAATATATATTATTTCATTTTGATTTGTCTATTTTTGGTGAAATTAATTAATAAATTATTTTTATTAATTACAAAGACATATAATATATAAAATTACATGTTTATATATTATATTTAGTTTATAATATACATACATTATGGTATTTATATTTGTTTATGAGGAAATGTGTTTGCAGGTGGTTAACAAAAATTTAATGAGGTATTGTTGAAATTGCAGGAACCAATGACATGAACATTATTTATTTCATAAATATGATAATTACTTTATCTCAACGTCATTAATTTAATATTAACTTAATGAATCATTAAATTTATAGTAAATTAAATTGAAAAGAAGTGTAAAATGTAATAATTAATAGAAGAAAAGATGAAAGAGTTTCTATGGACATAGTATATTCTCAGTTTAGCTACTCTTTTACGATCCTATATCAACTTTTTGATCAGGATATGATTTGTCGAAAATGCTGAGAAGAACTATTATGGTCTTCATATTGTAGATTTTGGAATATTTTTGGATCATTATGTATATGATGAGTGGATTAAATGGTAATATAGATGGGTTGTTTATATTTGATAAGAGGGGTATTTTTCAAAATAAAATATTGAATAAAAATATTATTCAGAAGTTAAACATTTTAATGTAGTTATTAGAAAATTAATATCCTATATAAATATAATATAATGTTTTTATAAAAAAAAATATCATTCATAATTAAATTTCATAGTTTACTATAAATGAAATTTTAAATAAAAGAACATTTTTATTTTAAGGAATTCATTTTTGACATTAGGTTTTTTAATTCGAATTTCTTGGATGAAATTTTATTTTATTTTATTTTCAACAATCATTTATGAAATAAAATATTTCACATTTGAACCTCATTTTATAGAAAAACTTATGTCATCATTACATCATGTGTTACATAATTTACGATATAATGGTTATGTGAAAAATTATATTTTTACCATTCACATGAAAATTGAGTTATTTTAGAAATATAAAAAAACTAAACCATTGGAAAATTTATAAGTGATTATTCATAAAATTATATTGATTTTATTGAAATATATTTCTATGATACATTATTGTAATTTATTATATATAAACAATAATTTATATTGAAACATTAAAAAGCATTATATTAAAAAGTTCTTTATTTTCTTTTACTATTTTAATCAAGATATTTATTTTTTCATTATAATAATTTTATTTCCAGGAATTTATATTTATAAATTTTGTTTATAATATAGATATTTATTGTTAAAAAATTTCTATTCCAATGGTCACATTATTATTCTAAGGGTGATATTTATTTATATAAATATTACATCTTTATTTCATCAAATAATTATTGCAATTCCCCTCAATGTTATATATTTTCTTTTTTTAAGATGTTTCTTGGTTTACTTATAATTTAATTTTTCTCTATAGTGTCTGTTATATGGAGATTATTTTAGTAGATTGAAGAAATCTGTATTTTCCTATTTTAGATTTTTCATAACATATTATTTTTCCAGTAGTAATGTTCAGATTTTTTTGGGTTACATTTAAAATTAATATAATTTTTTTAGATAAAATAAATTATATTTTGGGTTTTCAATATTTGATTTTGTCTATAATATAATATATTATAATAAAACATACATTTAATAATTGATAAAATATTAATAATAAACATTTTCAATTAAATCCCCCACTTATGAAATTTCATTCTAATAATTGTAACTAGTATTATTGATTAACAATAGATGGTGGAACTTTCGATTCATTGTTTCCCCAAGTTCCCACACCTTATCTTCATACTTATGGTAATTTGACAACTATTTGTGAAGGCATGTTTTGTTTTTGTGTAAATCATCGCCTCAATGGTCTTGGATATTTACTATCTTTTCTTTGTTTGAGTTTTCATTATGTAGTAGTAAAACCATTAAATTCAGTAAATATTAAGGATCTAGTATATACATACTCAGTTTTGATATGTGGAACACATAATTATCCTATGTCGTACATGGTGGAAGGGAAATCACATAGGCTACTACTCCTATGCGATAAAATGATATCAATGGGGACAATGTACCATGGGCTAAGCCTCCCTTTCTTTACACACCTAATTACTCTATCAATGGAGACATTCAAAGGAAATAATTTTCTTCAACATCTTTCATCATGTAAATTTGATGATAATCATGATAACAATTCTTCCAACTCTGAATAGATATTATATGTTGTTGGTTGGAAAAAACCTTATATGTAATCGTTTCCACTAGATCAACCCCATGTGCATTTTGATTTCCAATATCATCCAAATATTTTGGAGTTCAATATAGAATCCTATATAGAGGTTTATAAAGATATATTTGAATACTTGTGTGGAAGCTATTTTTATAAGAAAACATTAATAATTGGATATTTGTCTCATGTCCCCCTTCGAATACATTGAGAAAGTTCTAAGCATGAGTTCTATTGTCTTAATATTCTGGTCCTATTTTCAATAAGTTAGAGGGTGATATGTGATGCTAAAAATCAATTATATTCTCAAGACATGTTGTTAACATCTCATAAGTCTATAGGTGAACCTAGTATTATGATATAGTATGTTAAAATTTTAACTCCTTGCAGACTCACTACATTCTTATCATATATCATGGTATCTGGTTCAAGTGATTAATCATCCCAAATGGTGAGAAAATGTGCAGTCATGATGATTTGATCATGGAAATCTGATATGAATTTTTTTATTTTGGATGAATTTAAGAGACTGGTGAAATAGTCAATTGTGAAATTCTCCCATTTTCTTGAGGGTATATGGAATGGGTGAATCGTCCATTTATTTTTGCTCTATCTAAATGAACTTTTTAACATACCAAACACTGTGGTATATAATTCTCAATATCCATTATCGTGTTTTCCTACCAGATTTTTCATGAAGATAACTATACTCCATAGTATATCATGGATGGATGTAAAATAATGAGATATGTGAATTATCCAATAGATCATAATTTATCTCAAATAAAGAAGACACACAAATTCCAGTTCCAAACCAATTCACATCAACAAAATCAATGGGGAACTCATGTAGCTTCCCATCATTTTATTATTTCAACTTCCTTTTTACCCAATGATAGTCCCTTTATTCCTCCTTGATTTTATCTTGGACAGATATCAAGAATATCGTTTTGATATGGTTATATTTATTCCCTAACATTATGATTTTAAAATCTATCTTATGCACATCTATGAATATAGGGTCTTTCGAAATCTGCATCACGGATATAGTAACTTGATCATTTCATCTATGATCATTAGCTACCTTATTCTTATTTGAAAGATGGTATTGAATTGATAAATCATTGTCCATGATTGTATCAAACCATATTCATTATTCATATTGGGATTCATCTTTGTGAATATATTCTTTATACTCTTTTGATCAGTATATATATCACACTTCACACTGTAGAGATAGTTCCTCCAAATCTATAGACAAAATGGCATAGCTATTATCTCTAGATCTTGTCTCTAGTAGTTCTAATCAGGGATCATCAACATTCATGAGGTATATACCATCAAATTTTTTATTCTATTTGAATAATGATCTAAATATATTAGTCAAATCATCACAGTATATCACAAATAATTTTCCACTTATTTGTAGTGTGAGAATAGGTGTATTGAGTATCCTTTTATTAAGATCATTAGACCATTCCCCACATTTTCCTTCCATACATACTTTCCCCCATTCAATATTAACATATTTATTTGAAAATGGAATTATTATAATTTTCTTAAAAAATATATGCACAACACATCTAATCCAAAACATGGACATCGATGAAACAAGTTATTTTTGACTATTCATCTATTTTTTAACTTTGATGTGACAAGATAAGTTCCCTCATATATGGTTACCTGCACCATGTATGAGAATTCATGTATCCAAAAGACATAATTTTTGAATTTATAGTACATTTTCTCCTTTTATATAGTCACGAACAATATTCATTGATTATCATATTGTTCTACCTTGATCTTGGATTAATTGAGAATATCATTGATAAACCCTGCCAAAAATTATTCGAGTACTATCAGAAGAATATATTCATTATACCAATGATGATTTATGGTGAATTACTAAATCTGATGGGATCACTATGAACACATAATTACAATAAATTTTACTAAAATTTTCCTTCGGAATATATTCCCAATTCACCTTCTGTTAATGGCATTTAATGATATGAACCATCATTATGCAATAATATTCATGTATCACCCCCGAGCAAGGATCCACTAAACCGATTCCTGGATTCAGTTCGTCACATGACCTCAAACACACCTCCTAGTATGCTAGATGGAAACGAGCATCTATATTATTCACATAGAGAGACTACACCCTCTTTATTAGAGTAAGTCACGTAAGATCAAAATATAACTAGTAGAAAAATTAAGAAACAACCAATTTCACACATATCCAAACACCTCCCTTCTCATTACAAACAAGAAGAAATAGTAAATATGTAATTTCATGCTATAATTCTGAGTGAATAAAACAAAAACTGTAGACTATAATAGAATCCCCAAAATGGTTTTAACTCCATGTGGGGAAAATCCATCATGAATTTTCCATGACCAACTCAACTCCACAGTATCGGTCCCTTGCCATTATCATGACCAGCATGCATGAAATCAACTCTGGTATTCAATTATTGCCCAAGTAGAGAGTGATTACAAATCAGTTCTCCACCACTGAAGGTGTCTACACAATATCTATTTTAACCGATTGGTATTTAACGTAATGATGAACGGAATTTATTAGAAATACAATAAGGGTACACTATTTAAGATTAACTACTTTTCTACTATAATTAAGAGTATTTTTCAATGTTCATAATATACATCATCTCGTCATTTTGTTCATTATAAACATATAATCTATGGGGAATACATTTACCTTATTCACCAAATATTCATGACATTAATTAGTTTTAAAAAAAGATCATGTTGAACCTCTAACTCATTAGATATGAGCTTATCGAGTAATCCTCAGACATAAATTGGAGCCTCTGTCTAGGTATTTCCATTGAATACAACCATTCGGGGCAGAGAGCATAATCTCGACTCTCCAACCCTTGAAATCTTGGGTAGGTTAGAGTATCAATCCTACCCTACCTATGGGAGTAGCATCTGTCCATAATCCCACCACCATTCCATGTGTACATTCTTATTTATCCATTTACCAAAATTTTCCCTATCACAGCCATTACAACTAATAAATATAACAATATTGTTTCCCAATAATAAATCATTGAATTCAATGTTATGTCATAGCCCATTCACAAATACATTTTATAATACATATCCCATAAGCCCAATTATCCTTCCCATGTACCATTCCATTAACCATATTCATCAATTCAGCATCCATAACCTATTCCACATGTTCATCATTTCATACCCACCAACCCTCTTGGGGTTATCAAAATAATTCAACAACCACTAAAAATAACCAACATTTTACTAATTTAACCCATTTTTATTACCATGACCAACAATCCCTTAAGGAAATACGAAGCATAGGCACATTTCAATAATTCATTCCAATTCTAATTCAAAATCTCAACATTCTTGTCAAGGGATCTATGTTGATACAGGAAATCCATGCTAATACTTAGCTAACTTCTACGTCCAAAAACATTCAGTGTGCCCCATTGGTGGACCTAAAATGGTCAATTCATCCTCTATGTGTCCAATGGGGACCATTAGGTTCTCCATTAATCTCTTAGATACCAATTTCACAAAACTTCATCAATCTATCATAATAATAATATAGGGAAACTGAGAAATAATCCCAAGCCTAGAAAATTCTAAGATGAAACTATTGGATATAACATGTAGACCACCTACCATGAACCCATTTAAGAACACACCACAATTTGAGGCAGTATACCCCAATTGAACCACCCTTTTAATCCTCAACCTAAACCTCACCTAAAAATATGGGTTTTAGTGTTTTAGATGGGGAGAATGAAAAGATTGAAATCCTAAACCAAAAAAAGGGGAAAAAGAGTGTGGTTGGCCTTACCTGTATTTTGTTTCAAAACTAATGACAATCCAAATGACCTCGTGTTGAGGAAGAATCACACCAGGATTTCCATGGTAGTATTGGTTCTTTCCAATGATTAAATAGGAAAAAAATGAATTCTTGAGTTGGGGTTTAAAATAAAAAAATGGATTTTTTGTAAATTTATCAACATTTTAGGATTTTATGGTTTACCCGCATGGTTTTCCAACCCATGGGAAAAACATATGAGAGAAACTGTCCCAAAATTCCCCATTTACATAGTTTCTTGGGAATAAAATATTTTTAGAATAATAGTGCATTAATTGAGTAAAACATTTATCCTAGGCTGCATGGTTACCTGGGTTGAACCGCACAGTTTACATTAACCATGATCAAATTGTGCATCATTACCAGAATCTTTTTCATTATAGATTTTCATTTCATGAACTCCCAAAACACCCTTGAGACTTCACGTGAACTTTGGGAAAAAAATATTTTACCAAAATAATGTGTAACATCCCGGTTCTTGGATCTGACTGATGATTCCCCATACCCGGTTGGTCACATGGCCTCAAGTTCATTTCCTTGAATGTAAGAGGCTACCGACCAGTAGCAAGGGTCGTGGATGTGATTTTCAGGAAACTATAACCTCATTGGTAGAGTATACACTATGTAATATTGGATAATAAATAGTAATATAAGCAATAATACTATACAACATGTAAACAATGGAATACTGAAAGTAAATAAACAACTATATCACATATATAAATGATGAATGTTATATAGGTATAGGAAAAAATTAAAACAAGTCACAATGATGGAAATACATTACTAAAACAAATTTAAAAGAAATAAAATAAACTACAGTAGCATCAAAAGCATCATTGTGGTACCATGATCTCCATGTCCACAATAATCAGATACCTAAGAGCGAAGGGTATATTCCATTATCTATACCTACAACCATTATAATCTATTTGGGTCCAAAAGCATGACCCAAACTGTGTGTGAGACAAATACTCGTACAAAACATCCACAACATCTATTCCAAAATCTCAGTAAGTATATATAGCAGTTAATAATGAATGCGCAATAATGAATCTATGAGTACAAAAAAGTAACCAAATCCTATAGTTTCCATTTACATACATTATCATTTAATTATAATCATTTATCATGTAAGTATCACAAATTGGTAACATATAATACTACATAAACTGACCAAATTGAAGCTTATGTTTTGTAATGGTAGACGCATCACAAAAATTTAATATTTACATTAACCCACTAGGTATCTCACACAGTCTATCCCCTCTGTCCTAGTGATGTAAACAAATACACTGAGGAAGCACTCGCTATGAATTCCATCTATGGTCTTTCCAAAAATTACTACAATATCTTTGGGGAAGAAGTCAATGTCAATTACCCCAATGGTATCCTAACGCAAACTATATAAACTATGAAAGATCAGTCACAGTCAATCCCCCCTATGGTCTTGTAGCATGAAAATATAATAGAAACTCAAAGGATGTAGTCAATGTCAACTCCCCCATGTGGTCTTACTAAACTAGTTTCCTACATCCTTTGGTAATTCAATTGTGCGAAAATGATATCAAGCATCCCAAATTAATCTAAACTACTACATGGATAAACAATTACAATTCATATCACTAGCATTTAATAAGCAGCAAAAGTCAAACAATTCCATCCTATCATGTAAAGAATGGAAACAAGTTCTTCTTCACAGGCAACATAGACCAAATGGACTTAAACTATCAAACAACAAAACTCACACATGTGGTGTTCCATAAATATGAAATTTCACATACTGCCACAAAAATAAACCATTTTCCAACAATCAATCTATGGTTGGTAAAACAGGGTTCAATTTCATTAACCTGAAATACCCAAAACATGGGTAATTTGCACATTGGCATATAAAAGTCAAAAGAAAACAACCAAAGGCAAGAAACCACATACCTTGACGTTTATGATCAATATAGTGGATACTTATCCTTTTAATTGACCTAAAACATCATAGATCTACACAAATGTAAAAAAATTAATCCTTGAATAACTCAAGAGACATAATAAATTAGTAGAAGATACTCTCGAAGAAGGAAGGACTCACCAATGGGATTCGAATACACCATATAGAGATCAAATCAGAGAATAGATGACAGATCAGTGGCTAGGAGAGGAATTTCCACTCTCAGTATCTCTTAGATGAAATAAGGTTAGTAGAAGACGAATCTGGCAATTAGACTTAAGCCAAGTCCATTTAATCAATTAAAAGAAAAAGTACATGACGTGTTCATCTATTGTACACGCCTTGTACATGCCTCAACTATCCCCCACATTAGGCAGTCTCTAGGTCCCTTCACATGGCCATATCCCACCGTTACACAATTAGTACATGATAACCTAGTACACATCGTGTATTTCCTTGTACATGACGTGAACATATAAAATTTATAAATACTCTCCATTTTCACAAAAAAAACTCCATAAATCAATATACATACCTGAAAAGAAGATCAGGGTCTATAAAAAATTCACCGCTTTAAGAAATTCATCCCTGAATTTTCCAGACAAGGTTAAAAAGAAGAATCATTGAATAGCTCTGGCCACTGCGATCACACATCGGTCTCCCTCTCCCAAGGCTCTCTTGCACATGGTTGTGCTACCACAACACCCATACTATAGTAACAGACTAGCCATGGAGAATCATCGTGTTACGATCAACAATAACGATAAGATTCCCCTTTAATGATGCATCCACCACCTACTCAACATCCATGTGTTGAAAACCATGAGATATGTCTAAAAATTAATGTCGTTGCTCTGAAATGTGGAAGACTTCATGCATATCTTGGTACCTCTGAAGTAACTGCATCCAATTAGAAACTGGCCTAATCTCTCTAAAAAATAAAACAACTCGATGTATATATGTGAATGCATCCCATTACATTTAATCCATCTATGTTCCCTCCTTAGTGTGAAACATAAGAAAACCTAATATTTGACCTCAAACACTTGTGGTAATCTCTGTCGATCAACATAAGATTTTTTTGAGACTTTGTTGTATCCATCCTCTTCAGAATCAACTTCATCTGCACAGTGGTCTCTTAGACAAGACGAGGTTCCGGCATAGTAGCCTCTCCTACCTCCATCCAACATAGTGGTGATTGGCATGGATTATTTTAAATATCTTCATAAAGTTCCATCTGAATATCTTCCTAAAAACATTTATTGTAGGTAAACTACACTCGAGGTATGTACGTCTCCCAAGAACCTCTAAAATTCAAGATGTGTTCTTGAATCATGACTTCTAGAACCTGAATTGTGCCCTAAAACAAGCCATATGTCAGGGGATGGTAAGCTGTACTCAGATGTACCTATGTACCCAATTCCCTTTGCATTCCCTCTCAGACATGAGAATTAAACAGATGTCTCTGCCTGAAATGATAAATTGTGAAACCCAATTAAAATGTATTATCTCTCAGTTGTACAACATTCCAAGCTCATCAACACTAAATTTATCGTTGATTAGTAAAATTATTGTAGCCTTTGGGAGTTTATCAATGACAACCGAAACTACAACATTCCCTTAAGGTGATCACAGTAACCCTCTCACAAAATCCACCGTGGCATCATTCCACTTCCACTCAAGAATGGGTAACTGTTGTAAAATCCATACCATCTATTGATTCTCCACCTTCAACAGATGATAGGTGAAACATCTCCTAAAATAACCATCAACATCATCCTTCATACAAGACACCAATACTGACTGAGTTTATCATGATACATCTTGTTGACACCAGGATAAACTACCTAAAATGAGGAATGAAAATCCTTATTAGCTCCTTTCAAATGTTTGATGACACCAATACATTCCCTAGAAAATGGAAGATATAATCCTATCCTATTGTCAATCAATGTTTAGTTTCATCTACAGAAACACTCTCCCATAGGACTAGGACTATGGGATCTAATAGACTCCTCATTCGAACCTGATCCAGTAGAGTAGATGTAACAACTACAGAAGAAAGAAACTTCCTCCCCTGCCTCTCATGCACCCCCAAATGTATCTCAGATAACGAGGATATAAGATAGAACTGACTACTGTCCCCCTAAATATCCTGTATTTGAGTCCTCCATCTCTATAAATCAGACACTTCATTGCCTTTCCCTAGTTTGTGGGAATGATCAATGTTAAAAGACTGAAGGTACTCTACCTAACTTCGCTATCTCAAAATCATGTCACACTGAGTAAATATATAGTTGAGTCTTTTTTGGTCTGTGAAAACCAAATAATTATTTCCCAACATATAATATCTCCAACAAAGTAATGTATGAAAAACTATAGTTAACTAAAGAATGTGCATAGGATAATTCCCCTCATGTGGCCTCAATTACCGAGACTTGAACGCAACAAATCCTCCGCTATCATAAGTACTGCACCCAGCTTGATACCTGATGTTTCATAGTAAATCGTATAAATCTTGCTATGCTCTAGTAATATAAGTATTGATGTTGAAGCTAACCTACCATTCAGGTTTATAAAGGATGAATCATATGATTCTATTTACAAGTACTGCACTTCCTTCTTAGTCAGGCCCCTATGTGGTGATGCTAAGCATGGAAAGTCTTGTATAAAGCGATGTTAGTAAAAATCCAGACCTATAAAACATTATTCCTCAAATATTTACTTTGGATTCTCCTAGGAGAATACTTCTCTCACATTAATTTTGTCTACTGATACTCCTGTTTCTAAGAAAAAAAGTCCCAAGAAGTGAATTTGGTACATCCAAAAGTTGCATTTCTATAGATTATCACATAACTACTGTTGTTTCAGATTACTCAAAACTATCTCAAGATAGATGTAATTTTCATGTGGACTATGATATTACACCTAGATATTATCCACAAAAAACACTAAAAAGGAGTACATGTATAGATGGAAGACTTGGTTCATCAGTTCCATGAAAAATGTAGGAGCATTTATGAGACCGATCAATATACTCATGTACTCCTATAGACCATACCTACTCCAAAAGGTTGTATTAGGTATATCAAATGGTCTAACATAAAATTGATGATATCCAGATCTCCAGAAAATCTACAATAACACCGTAGATCATTGAAGATGATCAAAGAGATCATCAATCCTTGGTGAGTGATATCATTTCTTCACTGTCAACAGGTTCAATATCCGATAATGCACACGGGATTTGATGGTACCATTTTCCTTCTTCACAAATAGGATATAAGAACCACAAGGAAAAATACTAAGTCCGATGAAACCCTTTTCATCCATCTCCTCCAACTGCTTCATGAGCTCTTTTAACTCTCATGTTGTCTTTCTATAAGGAGGAATGGATATTAGCTCACCCTTAGAACAAGATCATTAAAAAAGCCTACATATCTATATGGAAGAGAAACTAAAAATTCCCCTAGAAAACGCTTGAAAAATAAAAAAAAATACAAAAAAAATCCTTTTGTGTAATCCCCTGGTCACCATGATACAAAAAATAAATCTCGGCTGTAACACCTCAAAACCCAAGATGCTCGGGTCCAACTCTACTAGGATAGACTTCCTTTTCACCCTTATATAGAGACAATCCACCATTTGTTGATGTGAAACTCAGCCTATGGTGATAGAAATTGATAGTGTCCTAGTAGGGTACCAACCATTTCATTTTAATAATGACATAATTTCTTGTCATCTCTATGACATAAAGGTCCCAAAAGAAGTAAAACTCACCAAGCTCAAGAGGGCACTCCTTGCGCTGACGTACACTAGTCATTCTAATCCCCAACCATGTGTGCAACATCATGATATCCATAAAAGTAAAGATACATATCCCAAGTCTATCCACAACAAGAACATATATAAAGTTATGGGAAACCCCTATATCAAAAAGAGAAAAAGATAAAACTATGGAAACCAAAATCGTATCTCTAACTGTAGAGTGTTTAGGATCCTGCTCTTGTTGGATCTTCTCTAGTGACATAGCACGAACTGCACCATGGCCCAATTAAGCTATCTGAGGACATTGAGTTGATCCACCCTACATATATTGATAATCTAATGTTTGAACACTATGGACACAACTTTAACCATGGAATGAATGACATGAGGAACTCCATCCCCTAGTCTGATGTGGGACTGGTGGTCCTACTAAAGTATGAGGATTCAAAATAGAGGCTCCCCTAATTGCTACTATAAAGAGGGTGTTGTAGAAATTTAGAAGATTTGCCATCTTTCAAAAAGATCAGCACTCTAATGGGTCCCTTTCGCATTTATGATTATTTTGTATTCCCTTCCCGCACTGGTATCACACCACATAGCCACCAGAAGGAAAATACTTCCAACTCAGATATCTACCTGAAGACTCCCTATATTGATTCCTATTATCTGTTGGAAGAGTACCAACACTAGATGTTGAACCTCTCTGGCCCACAGATCCAAAATCCCTCCGGTTATGCTTAGTTATCAATGCCTATTTTACTTTTTAAGACGTGATAGTCAACCAGAAGAAGCTCACTTGAGATCATATGTCATGTCAAGGACCAACCTCCAACATCATCATAATAAAAATCTCATCACCACCAGAATGGTTATGAAGCACTATATAGATTTGTGAAGCAAGAATAATTATCCATGACTATGATAGTACCCAGCTCAAAAATCATGAAATCTCAAGCTCAATCGGCTCTCAAGGTTTTTGGGTATTAGTAGTCGTATAGGGTATGCTAGAACTAATCCCAAGCCATAAATCAGTGGTGTCCTGCCTATGATATCACATCCCACCATCACATGGCGGAATCAATAAGCATGTTGGTTGAGAGCATCACCCTCTTATCTGGAGGATTCTCGAGATGCTTGAAGATAGACATAATGTATTCTTACCATGAAATTACAACCTAAGGTCCTCCATCCCCTAAGAATGTGGGAGGATACTAAAGCTGAAAAAACCATGTAAAATCTACCATAGATGGGGCATGATGAAGTTCTCCTTGTAATGTCTACATCATCTTCATGAATCCTTCTCAGAACTATGCATTAGCACCTCGGTCCAGTAAAACCATTGGTGTCATGATGGGCACAATGAGAGTATTGGCTGGTAGTCCCTGATCTCCCATTTCTAGTGTCTAACAATTTTCCTATATCTGGTGTACAACTAGAGGTCATCTTGGTGGAATGACTCTACAATCTCAAGATCAGACCCCCGTCAAATCTCATCAAGGATTGAAACTTAGATGTCAAGAAAGAAATAGGAGAAGAAAAAACTCCTGTTTTTTAAACATGGTTAAATGGAATGTATAACTACTACACAATGTGTTCAGATTGAGCTTTTATTATGGAATATATCTCTTCCATAGCTGTTCATGAAACTCCCATATAAACGAACTTTTCTCTTGATACACGACATGTACTCGAATCATTTCCCCCTACATGAGTTCCTCTACAAGGATAACCACACAGTTCAATTGTATGTAACACTAAACGGCATGTTCACACTAGACATGATGTTTACCCATTTTGAATTTACCACATGTGTCGTTAGTCACATGGTTGAAGACACAATCAACAATACATTTTGTGTAATATCAGGACACGACATTTACAAACTATGTTTCATCCACCTGTGTTGTTAGTCGCATGTCCAGATACATGGTCTCTAAAACACATTGTGTACTACCAATACACAATGTGTTCTAATAGATATTTCCCAACCCTGTGACTATAGGCACACATTCTTCCACACTGATAAGGACTACACGACATTTACATATAGTACATTACATGTACTTAATAAAAACATTTTCTCCCTAAATAGAAGGATACATGGCCTGTATTTATCAATACACACTATGTGTTCTTGTTTTTTTAGTATAGTAAGTTTCTAAAACTACTTTGGAACCCCATAAACACACTAAAACATGAATTATAGTGCAAAATTATTATTTTTGGGCCTTATAATCCCCAAGAATCAATTATTGGCATCATATTCATGTCACATCATTACATAATTCACCTAATGTTAAATATGATCCAGAAAATTCTAATACCTGAGAGGCCAAAACACCTCAGGGATCAAATTATAGTACCCATTCAAATGAAACATTAATTTTTTCTAGTACCATATCGAAAAAGAAGGTATTCTATCAAGAAATCTATCACCAAAGTATAAATATCTTGCAAAACATCTATCATAACAACATGTAATAAATAATGCACCCTAAATGGAATTATAAGAAAATATGACATGTGATCCCTATCAAGTTCCTATATGATGCATGAGATGGAATACACTCATCTCATTGGGTTACAATAGATATAGACCCTCACTGATATAAATCACAACAACACAAATAATGTGTATCACTATATAGTGAAATCAAATCAACTGTAACAATTGAAAAAATAGAATAACATGAAATAATCGAGGTAACATGGCATTTCCCTATACATGGGTCAGCTACTCTCAGGAATATCATATTACCTACTACCAATTCCTTCATATCATTATCTGTAGGCTCAAAAATGTAAGACAAAGTATAAAAGAACCCCCTCAGATCCCACTAAGTAATATCCTGATTCCAGGTCCTGCCCAAAGGTGACCAATACCTAGTTGGTCACCTGGCCTCAACCACATTTCCCTGAATTCCAGAGGATTACAACTAGCATTGAGGGCCTTTGATGTGATAATAAGGAAACAATTCCATCATTGGAAGAGTATTCACAACATAATAACGAATAATAAATAGTATATGAAGAAATAATTCCATACAAAAATTAAACAACAGAAGATTGAATGTAAATAAAAAACTAGAGATCATATATAAATGATGAATGTCACATTAGTCAAAGAAAATAGTCAAACAAGTCACAATGCTGGAAATATAGTACTAAATCAAATGAAAAAGAAACTAAATAAACTACAGCTTCATCAAAAGCCTCGGATTGGTCCCATGATATCCCGATCCACAATAGTCATGTACTTGATGATGAATGGTGCTTTCCCTTATCTATACCTGGAACTATATAATCTATTTCGGTCTAAAATAACGACAAAAACAGGGTGTGTGATGAATCCCATAAGTCAACCACCACAATATCTATTCCTAACTATTAGTGATTATATATAGTAGGTAATAATGGATGTGAATCAATGAAAATAAGAGTACACAAATATAACCAAATCCTACAGTTTCCTTTTAAATTTACTAGAATTTAATGTTATTCATTTAATCATGTAACCATAACCAATAGTAATCTCAAAACACTACCTAAAAAACTGAATCAAAGCATGTGATTTCACTTGGTATATGCATAAAAAACAATCACTATTTACATTAAACCTGTGGGTATCTCACACAATCTAACATCTATGGCCAAGTGTTGTTAAAAAATGCAAAGACACTCCAAGGAAGCACTCACTGTGAATTCCCCACTATGGACTTTCCACAACAACTATAGTATTTATGAGTAATTACACAACTTCAATTCCCTCAATGGTCTCGTAATGTAAACAATAGATAATCTAAGGGAAAATACACATTCAATCCCCCCTATGGCCACATAGTGTAAAAATAAAATAGACACTCTAAGGAAGCACTCAACATCAATTCCACATATGGTCTCGCTAAACCAAGTTCCCACAGCCCTATGTAATTCAATTGTGGGTATATGATATCAAGAATCCCAATGTAATCATAACAACTATGTGGATAAATAAATTCAATGAATATACCAATCATTTTAAATGTATCAAAACTCAAATAGTCACATACTATCAAGGTAAGGAAACATGGTCGACCTCATCGGGAATCCTGACCAAACAGTCATAATAGTCAAACAAGGAAATACACTCACGGGGTGTTCCTTAAACATAATATTTCACATTATTCTACAAAAAAACATTAGTCTAACAATCAGTCAAAGGCAGATAAAATATGATTAAATTTCCTTAACCCGAAATACCTGAAACATATTTATTCAGAACATTGGTATATAAAACTCAAAGACAAACAATGAAAGGAAACAAACCACCTACCTAGATGTTGTACGATTGATATAGTTGAACTTGACCATTTGAATCAATATATAAAATCATAGATATACCAAAATGTCAAAAATGTTCCACCTTGAATAACATGAGGTATAGAGAAAATAAATTAGGAGGAGATGGTCTAGATGAAGGATGGAATCACCAGTGGGATTCCAATGCACCTGATGAAGATTGAATCTGAGAACGGAAGACGGATCAGTGGATCATTGATGAATCATTGCTCTTGGTCACTCCTGGAGGAACCAAGGACAGAAGAAGATTAATTTGGAGATTATACGCGACCCCACTATGTTTAATTAAATAAAAGAAAAAGTACACAG
Organism: Viscum album; assembly: GCA_963277665.1. Taxonomy (NCBI): domain Eukaryota; kingdom Viridiplantae; phylum Streptophyta; class Magnoliopsida; order Santalales; family Viscaceae; genus Viscum; species Viscum album. Next base: position 626,303,102 of record OY728133.1, read on the forward strand.
TGTGTTCATTTAATGTACCTTTTGTGTATGTGCCTCAATTGGCCCCCACATTAGGCGATCTCTTGGTCACCTCACATGGGAATCTCCTAGTAGTTACACAGCCTGTACAAGGCTACCTCCAGCAACCTATTATATGGTGTGTACTTCAAAAATATCCAATTTCTCTCCTTTTTCAAAAAAACATAGGAAATCATGATTTATACCTAAAAATATGATTCATGTTCTAACAAAAAGGACATAAATTGTAACAAAAACAAAAACGTACCTTATGATAAATCAGGGATCTTATAAACTCCACACCATAAGATGGATTATCTTAGAGTGAATCTTTCCAATAATCATTAAAATTATGAAGAAAAGTGATCGGGCAACTAGGCTCACATATGTGACTCTCACTCCAAATTTCTTCCTAGATGTTTCCATGAATCTATAAAATTAAAAATAAAGGTAGAACCATTTAATATAAAACATTGTTACTATGATCTAGTATACGAGTATAATTCTCCTCAAAAGATGTGTTAGGATCAAGATCAACATCCTTAATGTTTATCACATTATATGGGTTAGGATGATACCACAAAAATGGTGAAACATGAAATACATCATTCATCCAACTATATCATTGTGGGAGACCCAATTCGTAAGCCAAAAGTGTGATCGTCTCAACAATATCTAAAGGCCCCACATAAATAGATGTCGGCTTTCATAGTTTCTGAATTTGATGACGGCCAAACCATGGTGACACCCTAAGAGACAAACTATCACCCACCTCAAACTCTAGAGGCCAAACATTCCAATCTACATCATATTCATACTTTAGGATGTCATCATGCGCTTATTAATCAAACATACTTTCTTCAACGTCTCCAACATGAGACACAGTCTTAATATCTTGTATTTTATATCCTCTAACAAAAAATATGGAGATATACATAGTCTCTCATAGAGTTCCTCAAATGGGACAATCAGAATCTTATCCTAGAAAATATATTTGTAATAAAACTCAACAAGTGATAAGTTCTTCTCCCAAAAACAAAAAAAAAACTCAAGACACATGCTTTCAATATGTCCTCCAACAACTAAATCTTATACTCAGACATACCATATGTCTGCAACTGATAAACAGTAATCAGCAAAAACTATGTACTGAGAAAATTTTGTAATTACCAAGAGAAATGTGATGTAAAATAAATGTCACGATTGAATTCCATGGTTCTAAAGAATCATAAAATTGCAATATTTCATGGACTTACAAATCACCTAACTGGTTAACAATTTATATATCCTCAATCGGCATGAAATGATATACTATAGTCAACCGATCAACAACGACTTTGATTTCATTTTTATTTCAAGGTATCCTTGGATTCCCCACTATGAATTCCATCATTACACCATTCTAAATCAATTCGGAAATAGGCAATGATGGTAACAATCCACATGGATTCTAATTTTTTGCCTTCACCTGTTGGCGGGTAAGAAATTGTGACAGGAAACCCACCACATATTTCTTCTTCTCCAACCACCAATACTGCCTATGAAGATCATGATAAATCATTGTCAATCCCAAATGTACTTCAAAACTCATATAATGGGACTAACACATAAAATATTCACACAAACACACTGTTACTACTACACAACCATTAATAGATATGATTTCATCACCACCCAAAGAAAACCTAGATGTTTACTACCCACCATTAAGTCATTCTTTTATAGACAAACATTCTAGATGCACTAAATGACTCTGTTTTTCTCATCTCAAATGATTGGATTCAGATACTGTAGATGTATGTGTCATCTTCTCAAGAACATCCTGTACCTCCATATTCATCTTATAAAATAACACCATCATTGTCTATTTATATTAGCATTCCTTAACTTGTTGATTCCGATTCATCCATCCTAGAGAATATGCAACACTATTCCATTTTTTTTGGGGTGTAAAACAACTGAAAATAGAAGGATTGTATTTAGTCAAAAAAATTCTCTATCATATATTTGAGTCCCTCTATGAGATTATATAAATTAAACTCTTATAATAATAAAACACCAAGGATCGTTATCCCCATAAGTAGTGCCTCCAAAACATTAAGGCATAAAATAAAATAGAAATTTCATGATCATAAGTAGGGTAGTATCTCTCATGTCATCCAAATATTTTATACCTATAAGCTTAAAACTAATAATTATACATCATCACTACGCCATATCCCACACCGGATGCACCACAGAACAATATGTACTGCATACCGGGTTCATGTTAGATTAGAATTGGTGTGGTAGTCAACATCTTCTTCAATTCATGAAAACTGATTTTTCATACCACTGTCCACACAAACATTACTCCCTTATTGGTTAATCTTGAGAGTGGTGATGCCAAATGAGAGATATTCTTAATGAACCTACAGTAATAACTAGGGAATCCAAATAGACACTGGATATCAAAAACGTTCTTGGAATCTTCCCAAGACACAAAAACATTCCCCTTATCTAGATCCACATACACAATGGAAATTGAAATCACGTATTCCAATAAATAATCCTTCCTAATCAAGAACTATCACTTTGATATATTGGCATATAACCTTTTTTAGCATACTAATGATGATTTCAAGATGTTGGGAATGATCTTCAAGAGTTTTTGTGTAAACCAAGATTTCATCGATAAAGAAAACCGTGAACTGATCCAGAGAGTGGTTAAATATCTGGTTCATTAGTGCCATAGACATAGACATGGCATTGGTCAACCCGAACAACATCACAAAAAATTCATACAACATGTTCCTCATTTAGAAATCTATTTATGGTACATCAGAAGGTCTCACCCTTAACTGATTGTATCCTGATATCAAATATTTATTGGAGAACAGTGTGGTGCCCCTAAGTTAGTCAAAGAGGTAATCAATTATAGGAAGAGGGTATTAGTTTTTAACCATCATTTGATTCTACTTCCTATAGTGTACACGTAACCTCAGTGACCCACCAGCCTTCTTAGAAAAAAATACAAATGATCACCATGGAGACGTACAAGGTATAGTGAATCCCTTCCACTCTAACTGATCTAGAAAAAACTTATGCTAATGGAGTTATCATGGTTCCATTCGATATATTTGAATGGAAACTGTTTCTTCCCCTAGAAAAAACATGACCCTAAACACAACATCCCTCTCAAGTGGTAGCCAAAATAAGTCATCAAGAAAAACCTCATGGAACTAATTACCACAGGAGGAAATACATGATTCTCCACTTTTTCATCAAAACGAAAAAGGAATACAACTTTGTCTGTGATATCTCTCAACTGTTTTTAAAAAGTCCATGAACAACCTCTTCAAACATCCCACTCACCATAAAGAACATAAATGTCTCTATCAGGAGTTTTAAACATTACCCAATGTCAGTAGCAATTTATATGATCTTGATTCTCTACTAAAAAGTCCATACCCAGGATCAGGACAAATCCTGACATATCTAGAACATAAAAATCCACTAGGAAAAGCCATACACAACATATAAGGAACAACCTTTACACTGCCTTATATTCTAACCTCACACCCCAATCAGATTATCATTTAAAATTACTCTACATGAACATTCTACAATTAGGCCCATCACTACTAAAAATAATGTGGAAATAAAATAATGTGTAGAATCTGTGTAAAATATTTCTGTATCATATGTGGAAGACACAAGAATCATACCTCGAATGGTAGAAGGCTCTACCTTTCCTTTTCCGGGTGTAGATTGAATTGTGTGCATATGACCCATCTCTAAACCATAGGATATAGCCTGATTACCCTATGCTACACTAACCAACTAGTACTAATGGTATCTGCCTGGAGTTCAATGAACACCACCCCTACCAGTACGACCTGTAAAGATCTATCTTCCAACCTGATATAGGGTAATCGATATCCTACCTACACTCTGCACTGATCTCTACCCTCCAACACTTTCTGTCTATTGTGGGTTCCAGCAAAACCTCTTCCCATGGCCCATTTGGCCACAAAATCTATAGTCAATAGGTGGTCAGAGATACTAACATCGCACCTGTCCTAGCTTGACACATTGGTAGTAGCAAACCAGATCACTAACTTGTGAGACAAGTTCATTTTTCTGGTCTTGTTTTCCACTGTTGTCCTGGTGAAAATTATCAAATTGGCACCTTCTACTATCCGAATTCGAGCCATTAGTTCACCCCATAAGAACTATATGTCTACATTGGGAGGCCTCTTTGAGGTTTACTATTGATATGAGGGCATGATCCATCACCTCATAAAATATTTTAGCCGAAAGATATTTACCTTGGATTTTATATCATTCTGATGTCCATATTTGATGTGCCTTTCGATAACTGACCCTTGTCACACTAATGATGGAACAGGGATTTGAAAGACAATGAACCATCCTACATACTCCATTACTAACATCATCCCCTATGATAGAATCAAAAACTCCATTGAATTCTCCTAGATTGTGGTTTTAAGTGACAAATGATCTTGAAAAATTTCCTAAAGACTCTTCCACATCATTCGCTCCACTTGTTCAGTTTGAACCTAGATATCCCTCAAATTATTTTCTTGTCCCCAAAACTTATAGGCAAACAAAATATCTCACTTTGTAGGAGTATTCATATATTAAAAAACTGTATGGATAGAATCTATCCCAAACTTGGCTACATTTTGCACACCCTCTCCAGTAAATGTCGGAGTGTGCTGCAGTTGAATGTCCCTGGTCATCTCGAACACACTCGATGTGACCCGCCCTGGTTCATGTTATATAATCTACATAAAATGAGAAATGATATCATGGAACAATTCATCCATATTATCCTGAACCAATAGGACACATGCTCCTATACTAGAGAATAATTATCAGGAACATCCTCCATTCATCCAATAGGTACAATCCATGGTGGTGCCGTATCTCCACAATTCCAAACATGATGTTTTTAAAACACAACCATTAATATTTTTCATGAAAAAAGGATTATAGATAAACATAAACAAACCATTTCTCATACACTTCACATTGGTATTTATTACATCAGATACACTATCCTCAACCACCCTTCCTAAGGTCATGGCTATCAGGGGGTAACTAACTCACATGGTTAGAAGCACAATATTTTACACTGATTCAAAATAATTTCCTTATTCAATTTACACATACCAACAGTTAAACCACATTTACTTATTTATTAAGAACCATTTTCTGATTACTTCTTAAACTTTTAACATCTTTTTTGACCCATTCATGCCATCTCATTAGGTACAATGTCATTACATTTATTAAAAAACCCATCATATCAATTTTATCATGCACACCAATTCTGTGTGTGTTCCTACTATGATGTATGTCAGTTATCAACATTGGTTCTTATAATGACGCATGAATGAAAAACCTCATACCCATCTGACAATGAGAGAAATATCAAACAATTTTCAAATCACACAACAAACACATCACCCAATGCTGAAATATCATCAACTCTAGTAACAACAAAAAGGGGAAACAATTCCCTTACTAGGAGACTTGGGTTCTCCCCCATAATTGGGTTAGATGATCCAATGAATAAGCTCATTAAAATGTCCCAACACATTCCTAGCCTCCGATCAACCATCCCAAAATAGTAATACTCTTAATGGAATGTCTCTGATACCACTTTGTAACAACCACGACATGAGTTCTACTAAAACAGTTCCCCAATAAGGTTCATCACATGATCTCAAACGCAACCCCCAGTACACAAGAGGATTTCAACTAGAAAATGGTATAAATTACTTATTTTGTGAGAATATACCCTTTTTATCAGAGTAAGACACTACATAAAATAATATAACTAGTAGAAATAGTTAGAAACAACCAATATCTTGCATAGCCAAACATCTCCCAACTGTGTACAACCCACAAGAAATAGTAAATACGGAATGTCATGTTACAATGAAAAGTGAAAAAAAACAAAATAGAGACAACAACAGAATTAAAAAAGGTACAATCTTTTACTTGGGATCCTCTTACATGCATATCCCATATCAAATTCAACTCCTTAGTATAAGACCCTTTCCCTTGTCTAGACCATCAAACATAAAATATTCTTGGGTACCAAACTACAGCCCAAGAAGGGTGTGAGTGAAACTCAGTAGGAAATCAGGAGGGGTGTCTAAAAAATATCTAGTCTAACAGATAGGGCAGGAAAATAATGATGAATGGAATGTATGTGAATAAAAATAGAGACTACTATTTCTTAATTACTAAATTTCTATTATTAATAGGATTATTGTTCCAACTTCGTAATATGCATCATATCATAATATATTTAATAATTAACATGTAATCAATGGGATTAACATTTACATTGTTTACCTAATATTCATGGAATTCATCATTTCTCAAAAGATAACATGAAGAGTCCCTAACTCACTATGGATGAGCATATAGATTAATCACCACACATACCGAGGAGCCTCAGTCTAGGTATCTTCATTGAATACAACCACTAGTGACATAGAGCATCTGTACGACTCTCCAACCAATGAATTCGTGGCTAGGTTAGAGCATCAGTCCAACCCTACCCATATGAAGAGATTCATCCCTTAATCCCACTACCAAGTCATGTGCACATGTTTATTTATCCATTGACCACTCTGATCCATATCATAGCCATTTCAACCAAAAAATAGGGCAATCATGTTTCCGAACATTCAATCATGTAATTCAATGTCATCCTATAATTCGTTAACAATGTCAATTTACAATACATAACCCATTAACCCAATTCCCCTAACCATGTCTCACCCCATTAACCATATTAATCAACTCACTATTAATATCCCATTATATGTCTTTAACATTACAAAAACAACAACCCTCTTTGGGGTTTTAAAATAATTCCTTAGACACAGGGCCCAACCCCCATTTAAATAAGTTAACCAATTTTTATTACCATGAAAAAATACATTAAACCACTACTAAGAATAGGAACATTACAATAACTCATTTCCACTATCATTAATCATTTTAATTTTTTTTCATTGTCTCTACATTGTTACAAGGAAACCTTGCTCATACATAGCTATCTTCATTGTTCAAAGAGTACCAACGCTCCCCATTGGTGTCTCTATAGAGGTCAAGTCATCTTTTATGTGTCCCATGGGATTCATGAGGGTGTCTATTCATCACATAGACACCCATTACAAGAATGTTCATCCAAGGATCACATGTATAGTAATGGGTAACCAAGATATAATCCTAATCATAAACAAATATGAAACGAAACTATGGATATACCCTGTAGACCACCTCCCTTGATTTTGTTGGTGAATGCACCCCTAATCATGGCATTAGATCACGATTCAATCACCCATCTAAGAATCAACATAAATATCACTTAAAAAGTAGGGTTATAGAGTTTAATATGTGGTGAAGGATTCGATGCAACCCCTAAACCTAAAATAAAAGTAAGAGTTTGATTAACTTTTCACGGATCTTAGTTCCGCAATTGACGACAATCCAAACAACTTTAGAGTTGTGGTAGAATAACCCATGTAAGACAATGGGAGCTTGGGAACAATCCTAGGGTTGTAAGAGGGATAAATGGAGGAAATCCCAAGTCTAGGATTAAAATTTAGTAATGGAATTTTTGTAAATTTCTCAACTTTTCTGGGTTGCACGGTTTACTCGCACAGTTTTCCAAATAGTTCCCAATCCTTGTGAGAGATACTATCCCAAAACCCCATTTATCACGAATTCCTAGTAATTATGCACAGTTAGACTAACCATGTAGTAACTGTGTAAAAACCTCCATCCAAGGCCGCATGTTTTCCAAGGATGATCCGCACAGTTTTCACTAATATGGTGCAAACCTAGCTTCATGCCTAGAAGATCAGTTTTCCACTATTTTCATGTCCCAAACCCCAAAAGAACCATTTATCCTTCCCATAAACCTTGGGAAACAAATATTTGAAAAAAATAAAGGACATAAATAGAAACATAAAAAATCATACTTATGAGAAGTCCTGGATCATTAAATTCTCTTTTGTTGTCGATAGAACAAGATATAAATCCTTATAAGAGTGTACTTGTTCATTATGATGATATTGTTTAGATCCAAATAATAAATACAAAACCACATTGATAAATACTTCTTAAAAACTAGGATTTGTTTACCACAAGGTGATTCATTTGGGTGCATGAACCCTTGGTGTAAATGATCCTCCAACTTCTTCATTATATATTCTAGTTTGATTGGGGTTATCTGGTATGGGAATTTAGAAATAGGTGTGGCTACAAATATATGATAAATTAAGGCATCTAAATCATGATCCAAATAATTTTCTGAAAACAATTGAGGAAATAAATTAGTGTATCCAGTAATAGTGGTTATTTCTTATAGGTAGATACATTCATTTGATTTGACCATTTGGGAATGCTATGTCTCTTTTCTATGTTTCAAAAGAGGATAAATTTATTGGTTTTAAGAAGAATATATTTCATATTTTATTAATTTGTAGAGGATTATTAGATTTATCAAAATATTAAAATAGGTTTCCATTTACTAGTAGTTGATGTGTTATTTATATTATGAGATCCAATCCATGCCCTGTATAGAGATCAATTATTATAAGGAATGTATTAGAATATTTAATGGAATAACCATCCTGTATATCCTTTTAAAAGACCCCTAAATCAAATGTATAGTAGATAATGTTTTCATTTAACAATAATTTTAATTTCAGTCTACTTGGATGCTCACATACACCCAGATTTGTGTCAGTAATGAAATTAATTTAAGTGAATTTGTAGAAATTGATATTGATAGGAATGTTTATTCTAGAATTATATTCAAGAAACTGATATGGGAAATGTACATTGAATTAATTGGAATGTTCATTAATGTATTTTGGAAAATTTATTATCAACCCAATGTGGGTATGATTATAGTAAGTAATAAACACGATGTTTGAAAAAAAATATAGATCATCAACCCATCACGAGTATAAACCATGAATTTAGCGAAGGTGGAAAGAATGGTTCATCAAAACTATTATTGGAAGGAACCTAATATTTTTTGAAACACATGTGTGGTATAACAACACTAATTTTTTAATCAACCCAACAGGTTCAACTATATGTTCGGTGATTTTTTATCAAATGATGGAATCCATTATTAGACTATCAAAAGATGGGTTTTTAAATTCGTGATATTATCTGAGATTTATGAAATCATATCGATTGATATGATAATTGATTAACAGTTTTGTTATGACTAGTATAATGGAATATTAGGATTTTTTTCATAGACCATATTCAATGAAGTAAAATGTCACTATTACTATGGGATGTTATGACTCCCTTAGATGTTTTTGAATTCATATATTCATGATTTTTTGTGCGATATTTATGGATCCATTTTACATTGTGTATATATATAAGGACATTCTTCATCAAAAATATATATGTAGTTTTACACGTAATCATATATTGAATATGTTATATGAGGTTGCCTACATAGATGCACATTGGATACATATATCTTAAAATTTATCTTCTTTGCTTGCTGATGTTCATTTTACTGCTTCTGCATATAGTTTTCAAATATTCTTATACATGAATGACATTGCATTTGGTGAAAATACTAATTGATGATATTGTTATTTTATCTTTTTTATGGTCCTTTATTCTATTATAGTTGATGAAATAATTTTCAAACATTTATGATCTATGTGTTGTGGTGCTATGTTGAAGATATGTTATCATCTATCATTTTCGATTACAAGCTATGATGTTTAACATGTTTCATCTAAAAGTGAATGTGCATGGATTTACATGAGTTTCGACTTCCCATACCCTATCGTGCAAATGTGTATTCTAATTTTTCTACGTTTGGGTATTAGGATCATTTTAAAAGAAAAAACGTTTTTGTAATGTATTCTGATGGTGTCAAATAATTCCACACAGTTTTGGGTATTGAATGTCATAGGATCAGATGACATATTGAAAATCATGAAGCACATGGAGTTGGGAGTTGGTGGAGTGGACTGACGAATTTTTATGCCTTGAAAGAATATACATAATTGTGTTCATTTTCATTATTTATTTATAGTTCTTGATCATATTTGTGGAAAAATCAATGTTACACTACCATAAAAGAGTGGTGTTTTTAATTTATATATCTTTTTGAAAACAAAAATTAACCCCCCCACCCAACTTGGGTCTTTGTCTTTATTATATGGGCCACAATGTAATTTTGGGTATCAATGTCATGACTTTACAAGTATATTTTTATTTTACTAATTATCTATAAAAATTTTATATCTCAAGGGTTATCATATTTATTCTAGCTTTAAAACTTCTGAGTTAAATATTCGTGCATAGACATTGGGAAATGACAGATTCTTTAGAATGTATTTTGACGATTTCATTTACTTATTTTAATGGTAATGATTATAGATCTTGTTTATCGTGTATGATTATTTATATAAAAATAATTGAATAAGGGATTATTTAATTACTATTAATCCTTAATATATTCTAATACATGATACTTATTTTTAGAGTACATATAATGAAAAAGAATATGATCTTAACTCTAATGATATATATGTTATTTTGAAAGGTTTGCGAAATGAATAATTCTATTGAGTTTCTCAATGTATTACTACATATATGATGTAAATGACTATTACTATTGACTATTTGGAAACCAATAATTTATAAAATTAAGGTAAACTACTAAATAGAAGGTGTTCAATTATTTTATAATGAATTTGAATGATTATATTAATAAATTTAATTGAACGTTGACAGATATTTTCAATAATTTTACATGTTTTGAATATTCAATTTCACAATCAGATATATAATTAAAACTTCTCAAAGTAATAACTCTTAAGTGTAATATACTATTTCAAGCAACATACAACTCTACATTATTTATGAATTTAAAAATGTAGGACTTTGATTAGACATTGATGATGCATTAAGTTGATATGAAAGTTGAAGATGAAATTCATATCATAAACTAATAAATATCTCTATTGAAACAAAATGATGAATCATATGATAAAAATTGTTCCAATTGATATAATGAACTAGTATATATTTCTGAAAGTATTGAAAAGTGGTAGAAAATGATAAATAATAGCACTAAAGATGACAGATTCTTAGAATATAGGGAAAAAACTCATACAAATGATAATTGTTCTTTATTAAATGATAAAATGAGTGATAATAATTAAAATAAAGGAATGAAACATTTAAACATACCTCTGGACAAAAATTCATCTAGTCCATAGGGTAAAACATTTTCAAATTAAAAATCCGACTAATTTTTTTTCCACTGGACAATACTGATGAGGTAGAATCCAATTATACTCAAATCATTAGTTCTAAAAAACATTTATTTGATAAATTAAATAAATAGTGTCTTATTTTAAAATATAAAATAAATCCTTCAATAAGAATTGTATAAAACATAATAAATCTTATCATTATATCTTATCAGATAAGGACACTTTATCATAAGAGATTATAGATTAGAAATATATTTCTTCTAAAATTTTATGTGATTTACGTGACATTAACTTTAAAAAATTAATGGATGACGTATAGGATTTAAAACAATAATATATTTATTTATTAAAAATTAAAAAATATTTAAATCAAATCCTTGAAAAAAAAATTATCAAAATGAAAACATTGAATATGAAGTTATTGTGAAAGACCATAACATTATAAAACTTATTTTGTTCTGAGATAGAAAAGTAAAACATGTCAACTACGGAATGATTATTTCATGGTACTGATTTTCATTATTCAAATGATTTCTATTTTATGAAAAAACAATTTTATAGTATTTAAATATTCCATTTATTAAAATATATTCTAAATTGTGTAATTCAAACTCAAAATCAAATTTGGTTAATTAAAATATTATTTTCTAACATGACTGGGCCCAAAATAAAATTATTACTAAAAAGCCCACGAATTTTCTTGTTTCTAGGATTATACCACTGAAATATATAATTAAATATTTATGTGAATGATCAATAGAGATATTGTAATATATTTGTCAAAGGAGTGATAAAATTTGACATAGTTCATTATAAATTATCCTCTTTACTAATTCCACTAATATTGGAAGGATTTTATTTTAATATTTATATAATTATGGTAGATTAATTCAGTGATTTGGGAAATGAATGCTATTTCTCATTGTTTGGTAAAATATTATTCTTTATGTAAATCATGTTTCTGAATATAAAATTTTTTTGTTTTATATTAGGTATTATAATATTGTGTGTTATTAGATATTTATATCTTAGTTTTTTAAAATCATATATTTTATTCATAGAAATATATTTCATTATATAATCAAAGAATGTATTCTTATATTTAATATCTTTTTGAAAAAATTAATCAATATTTTCGGCTCATGATAATGAAATGACATATGTATTTTCTAAAAATAAAACATTTCATCTCCTTTATTAAAAATTTTTGTTTTTGTTGTTATTTGAAATACCATGTTTAAATGATTGTTAGAATTAAGTCATGCATAAATGAAGAGGTCATATACTTTTCATTCTGAATAAATAATTTCTCAAAAAAGGAATTTTTCTTGACCGGTAGAAAGATCATCCAGTCTCATTTGTTAATGATTCGTGTAAAATATATAGAAAATAAAATCACAATTTTCATAGTTCTAATGAATAGGATGGTTCTCCATTTCAGATCACTTATGAAATTATTCTATTCGAATCAATCTCACTGATTAATGAAAAGGAGTAGCTAAAGGTTGATTTGAATTCATATAATGTTTTATTTGATCATTTATAGAATTAATAACCATCAAAAGTGTTTTTTGATTCATTTTAAAATGAATATCATAATACTAAAGAGATTTTGATTTAAAAATTATATTTTTAAGTTTTCTAAGTAGTAATATTATGTAAAATTAATCTTCCACCAAATGAGGCTATTAAAAATATTTATAATAAAAAAAAAGTTGTTCCAAGTTTTATAGTGTTCATATTTGTCTTATCAATGAATAAGAGTTTTTAAAAAGTTATTAGAAAAACTATCATGCATTATAAATGATTAAATTGAAATAATTTTCAATTATATAGGTTCATATGAATATTCTACTCATTTATAATCTCATTTTTGTATTCTATTCATATAAAAATCAATGTTATATACTGTTATATACTATTTCTTATGAACAAAACATAATGCAATTATAATCTTTATAATTTCATTTTTACTTTTCCCTATATAGGAGTTGTTTTATTTTTTGTATTTACATAAGAATAATATATGTTAAAATAAATTAATATTTAATTATTCAGGGTGAGTTTTTAATTTTTTTTCTTGAATCCTACTTGTTTAAATTTCTTTTTAACCATATAGAAACAATCATATATGTTGGGGGGGTTTATTAACACTCATATCATTTTCATGTCATTATAAGGTGGTTAATTTTAATGGTACAACATTATGTTGGGAAAGTTAGATAAATTTATTCTTTTTAATATTCATACGTCAATGATGTAACATAAAGAGATATGAATATACTTCTAAAAATATTATATTTCACTAATGTTTATAGTTCACTAAATATTGTAGTTCTATAATGTTCATAATTTTTTAATGATTATACTTCTCTAAAAGGGAAAACTGAAAATGGGGAGAGGTTTATTGAATTTATATTTATCATTATACCATTTAATATATGATTAATTTTATTCCTTATATTAGGACATATATTTTATTATTGGAACAGATATTATAATAATGAAATCTTACAAATTTTATATTGAAATTATCTTAAAAATTATTATATTTTTTTATATATTTATTTTTCTCTCTCTAGGTATTATGGGGTTTTTATCATATAAAAAGGGGATATTTTTGTGAATGTTTTGATACAAAATTTTCATTAAATTTGTTTTGTTTTTTTTGTTCAGAAACCCTGACATTGTTTCTAATAAAATTACATTAATTAAATTTGAAGAAATTAATATTCATTAAAATATTTATAGTGGAATTATATTTAAGAAATTGATATGGGAAATATTCATTGAAGTACTATGAACATGTTTTTTCTTATTCTATAAAAACATTTCTCAATCCAACATTAAAAAGAATATCATAAATATGATACCATATGTTTGAAAAAGCAAGTATGGAGTGTTGACCCATCATTAGTATGGAACCTAACATTTGAGAAATTTTAAATTATGGTTTTTCAACCCTGATTCAGATGAAACACCAAATTTTAGAAAAAAAACCTTCGTTACATCAACCCTACAATAGTAATCAATAATAAATTTTAATCCCTATGTTATGTGTTTTTAAATAACATAATGTGATCCTATATTTGACTAGTCAATTATGGTGTTTTAAATCCATGATATTATTTGAGATTTCTTCAAGAGTGTTTGTAGAATAAAATATTTATTAAAATATTTGTTATGACTCATTCAAATTCATGTTATTATTTTTTTAAAGATTGTATTCAACAATGTAAAATATGTCTATTGTTATGAGACCTTATGAATCTGTTTAATTGGTTTTTAATTCAAATATTGATAATTTATTGTGATATATTAGTGGATTAGATCAACCTAATATATAAATATGAATATTTTCTTCCATATAAATATATATATTTAATTTTACCTCAATTCACAAAAATAATTAGCTTTTTGTTTTTTACTCTAGTTGTACACGTTAGAAACATTCATATATTGATCTATTTATTTACTCACTATTGTTGGAGTCACTACTATTGATTTTATTTGTTACATATTATTATTCAATAGGGACAAATAATTTTGTGAATACACACATTGAAGATTCTCATGTTAATAAAATTTCATGTGTTTTTATTGTTTCTTATTGAATAAATTTTATAAAAAAATTGAATATCTATATGCTATTGTTATATGTTGAATATCTGATTTAATCTACCATGTGATGCTTCAACCTATGATGTTTTACACATATCATTAATCAAATCAATATCTTTTTTCATATTTGTGATTTGGCTACTCGAAATCAGTCATTGTAAATTTCAAATGCATGTACTCAGCTGTGGTTATTTGGTTCCTTATTAAAGTTACATAAGACTTTGTTAAACATTGTAAATGTGTCAACTACGTAATTAGTGGTAGATTTTAATAGTCTTATGAAAATAATACCTTTTGAAAATCACCAATCTCATAGATTTTTGCATTATTGGAGTATATTAATGGATAATTGTTCTATGAAACTGTATACATCATGATATTCATTTCCATTATTTATTTTCACTACTAGATAATCATTGAGAAAAATTAATAGAACAATACTATTTTATAGAGGTGTGTTGAATCGATAAACGTTTTTTAATCTAAAATTCACCCCTTTCTATTTTTTTCATTGTTATATAAATCCCAACCTAAAAATGAATGCAATTATTTCACCATAAAGAGTTTTATTGATATTTATAAATTATGGTAAAAGGACATTGAATCAATAGTTCTAGAAAACATACAGGATATAAAGGAATTTATCAAAAAAAAATCCATTATTCTGTGTAAATAAATTATATCATCTATGAATTAATTTTAATTATCCACATCTTTTATTGTGGTAATTTATGATTTCACTTGTTCTTTCTCCATTGGTAGTTTTTGACATTGATTACCCTGAATGACCTATGGTTTGTTTCAATGGTTTTCATAGTTAATTTTTCTCTATAGTTGAGGCATTAAACCATGGGTGGTTATTGACAATGATTACCCACAATGACCTATGGTTATTGACATCGATTTACTAAAAATTGGACCATTGTGAAATGTTTATCTCTACACTTAGGTCCCTTGAAACCACTTCATCATAACCCCCAACGTCTCAGATGGCTAGATCCATTCAAAGGCTTGGATTTATAAAAATATTTATTTTATCTATTCTACAATCATCATTGATAACATATCCCATGGAATATCATGAAATCCATAAAAAGATTTCATTCCATGTCATGACAGATTCACCTTCATTATTAGTAATCTCTAGTAATATTATCATCATCATTGTTTGAAGAGTTTCGGGGAAATTCAAGGTAATAAGTAATTAAATTTAGTCTTAACATTCCATATATTAAAATTAATCCTTTAAAATGTTGTTCATTTTAAATTACCGCCATTGATAATATTTTCTATATAATTGTAATATAGAAAGATTTAAATTCTTCTTCTTAGAACAATGGAACATAGACAAAACCTAATCCATTGAGTTAACCAAATATTCTACTAAAAGGGGGTTTTGAATATCTACTAAATGGAATTGATCATCATCTCATAAAGTACATAACATTAAGTTCATCTTTACGGGTTAAATGTGGAAAATAAATAAGGTTTAGGTTATATTTCATAGTCTGAGACATCTAGGTAAAAATTTTCATGATGTTTCCAACTCCACCTCCCATTAAATTAGGGGTTTCCATAGAAAAATAGTTGAATTTTCCATCAAATAGTTTGTCAGCAAAGTTTTTACATGTTTGCACAATTTTCTAAAATATAAAAGGATCAAAAAATAATAATTCAACAATGAATGAATAATTTATTCTCTAATAAAATTAAAATTAATTTCATATCTTATGGGATCCATATATCTGTACTTTTCAAAAAAAAAATTATTCTTGAATGATTAGATATACCCACTATTATCGTAGTGACTTTCACTTATATTATATAATCATAATTCCCAAATCATCTACACAATTTTCCTATAAAAACTATACTAAATATACCTTTTCAAAGTCGAATGTTTCATCATACTAAAGATAAACAACATAATATTGTCAAAAATCATGGATCTGATGGTTTTGAGTTCTGGAAAAATTCGACACATACATACCATTAACATGAATACCAATTTTTTTTGTTTACATGCATTTTCCTATTCCATATAAATCATGTACTCTAAATAGTAGATATAGTCACTTGAGGACATACATCAATGAAATGGGTGAGCTAAAATCCTAGTAAGAGGATAAAGTAGGGATATGATTCAACAAAACATGTATGGGAATACTGATCATCATATCATAAGAATAACCTCATCATAAAAATAATACGGGAAAGATGTGATAAAGGCATGTAATGTGGAAATCCCTAAAAAAGAAAAATCATTTTATTTTGGGAAAATACCTCCAAAGGTTGTGAAAAAATCTAACATCATGTTAACGCATAACACATGAGTATAATAATAAAATGCTCATTGTGAAAAATATGGCCTCATGTTCATGCATAATACAAATAACCTCATCTGATACATTAGATTTTCCAATTCACTTGATTGATATATAATTTCAAGCCCACTCATCACATCATAATATTAAAATAATCATGAAGTACCTATAGAACATGTAATAATAATAATCACAAAATTAATCATTGAAGGGATTGAGTTTCATATGTATTTTAAAAGATATAATTTGAAGAAAAATAATTGGTTTCCAAGTTGAATATTGAAAAACTTATTTAGTATAATCTTCACCATTCATGTGTGATGATGAAACAACTATATAGGGGTAGAAGATGAGGTTTTGTAATAAAGCATTTGTTTGGAGAATATTTCTATTTTTCATAAAATCATGTATGAAATAATTATATCCCCAAATGGAAATATGGTGAATAGTGAAATTATATTTATGTAAAATTAGTGGATTATTCATTCTAATTAAGTCAGGAAATATATATATCCTATATAAGAGGAGTTGAGTTCGAGAATCCCCATTCCATAATTCTCACATTACCTCATCAATTTTGTGCCTCATGAATTATAAAATTAGATTTTTGATAACAATGATACATAATTAGATTATAGTGATTTATAAATTTATTTATAAATTATAATATTTTTATTGTATTTTTTAATTTCCATTGATGAATTGTTTGTGTTTTGACATCATGTTTTTATACCTAATTTACCTTTTAACGTTGATTTATCTATTTCAAATCAAAATAATCTATACAATTTTATAATTAATTCCACAAGTCTATAATAAATATAAATAAATTTTTATATATTATATATTTTTTATAATTACAATAATTGATTGTTTTTCATTTATTTCCATGATAATTTCTTTATATGTGGTTAACCACCTATTAATGGAATATTTGTGAAGGAGCGGGGAGGAGAGGTATGTCATTTATATATTCCATAAATATTATAATTTTCAAATTTTAATATAAATAATATAATATTTACATAATTAAATATATATTTTATTGTATATTTTATTTTTAAATGAACTGGGAAAAATAAGAGAGAAATGAATAAAAGTTGTAATGGTAACCAAAGACATACACTCTCTTATGTGTAACTTCTCTTGAATGACACAACATCTCAATGCTGATTGTAGTTGGATTGATGCTGAATTTAACTTTTTATTATAAGGGGTTTTAATGTATTTATTATTTGACATATTTTTCCTATTAATAATTTTGAGGAGTGGTATTACAATGATAGTAGGAGAGGTCATTTATACATTAGGAGATGGGTATTTTTAGAGTAAAATACTGAAAATTAATATTATCTCCACGGTAAAAATTATAATAATGAATTTTTTAACAATATAAATCATATGTCAATATAATATAATGTTTTATGACTTTTAAAACCCTTTATATATTTTAATCATTAGTTTTAAAAAATAAAAATTAGAAAGAATGTCAATGTTTTATTTTCTGGAATAATGTTTGACATTAGGTTTTGTTATGATTTTTTATTATTGAAATTATATTTATTAAATTTTAAAGACTAATTTATGAAACAAAATATACCCTGGAAGATACTCAATATATATAAAATATTTTTTCATAATTACATCATGAATGATGTAATTTAGGTTAAACTGATTATTTGAACAACCGTATTTTTACTATTCACATAAAAATCAAAGTATTTTGGAAAATTACAAAAAAATCCCCCATGTAAAATTTAGATGTTATCTTCTTAAAAAAAATTCATTATCCAAATTAATTTTTAACAATGGAAATTCATAATTTTACTACCAAAATTTGTATTTTTACAAAATACTTGAAAATACACTCTATAAAAATGTGCTTATATTTTCAATGAATGTTTTATTGATGATAATTAATATTTATCAATAGAATATTAATATTTAGATAAATTAATATTAATAAAAATAATTTATTAATTAATATAATAGTTTTCAAAAAAAATTAATTTCAAATGGTCATTTTAATATTCCCAATGGTCAGGTTACTATTTCAATAGTCACAATATGACTTAAAAATATTGTGTCCTTATTTTACACTATATTCAATTAAATACATCACAAGGATATATTTTCACATTTTCTAATATTTTCATTTATTTAATAATATTTCAACATTCATATTGTTATTTTAGTTGAGGCGATGATTTTAATAGATTGGGGAAATCTTAATTTTCCCATTTTATCAACTAATTTTTATTTTTTTTTTCATGATAAATTTTTTAATATTAAATTTGTATAAATAATTCTTATTGTATCATGAATTATTAATGATACATATTATTATTATTATTCATTATATTTATTGTCTTTATTATAATATATATTATAATACATGACACATTTATTCAAAAATAAAAGACTACTAAAAAAGTGTCGTTACAATTTTCATAATTTGGTGTTTTAGTTTCCTTATAAGGACTTATACACAAAATTTATTTTATAATGATACCAACTTTTCATAGATTTTAAAACTATTAATTGTTATACCTATTTTTTCATTTTTTAGAGGGACCATGATAACTTAATGTTTTTTAAATTGTTTGTTTTATATTAATGTTATTTTTATATCATTGAGCACATATATAATAATAAAAAAATTTATTTAAATTTTTAGGTATACATAATTTGTTTTCATAAAATTTATATATTTTTTTAAATTATATATTTCCCATAAATAATACAATCAAATTCTACAAATTATTTTCCAAGAAATAGTTGTTCTCATTCTGTTGTCATTATGGAATATATTTTTAATGAATTTTGGAGGGATTTCTTGAAGGACTAAAAGTAATAATTTTATGAGTGATAAAATAAAAATACTAACATGGAACAATCTTCTTCAATGGTAAATCTCTTGGTGAATTTAATTTATCAATTACTCCATTCATGGGTTTTCGATTGTTGATGGTCAAATTTTTGGGTAATATTGGGAAAACTGGCCTTGTTTTATAGATGGAAAAAATTTCATCTAATTATGTAAAAAATAATTATTGGGTGGTTATTTGGTGGAAAGTCTTCACTTACAATATATGGATACTTTTTTTCATTCCATTAATCCCACAGAATAATAGTGCATCATAATTTTTTGTAGGAATTAGCTCTTATACGGTTGGAAAACGGTTTGTCTAACCATATGGTTGAATGCTGTGAGTTTTCAAGAATCATTTAAAATAATATATTTAGAAATTTTTTCTTTATTATATTTATTTCTATTATGTCACATTATTCCTCACATTTTGGTATGTCCCCTTATCGATGGTGTGAAACTTCTACCCTCAAATTGGATGAATACCCCTTAGTTTTCAAGGTGGTTTAGATTTATATAATCCAAAATCATTAATAATTATTCATTTTCACTTTAATCTATTTTTTATATTTTTGTTGGATATTGAAATTATATTTATAGGTTTGTCCAATTTTAGGTTTTATAATGGTGGTTTCTGTTATATTTTTTAGGTTGTTGGCCTATGAGTCATTTTTATCCTTGAACCATGACTTTTTCATTAATGGGAAAGGGATGAAGCTTTTTCATGACTGGTGTCTCTATTTATGATATGTTTCAAAGGATTGCATATATATTTAAAATTACTTTTTTTTCAATTTATCATTATGTATTTCATGAGTGCAATTTTTTCAATTTCTGATTTTATCAATAGTTTATAATGAAACTGGGAGTTTAATTTTTTCCATAAGTGGTTAATTGAGTGAAATCAAAATTATTGATAAAATGATTCAAGTAGATTTTAAAATTTTATTTGGATTTATAAATGTGTAATGGAAATTTTTTATTATTTTTGGAGAAGTTTAGTCAAAATGAGAATTTTATTATTGAAATGCATTATTGAATAGATTTGACATATTGCGCTTATAATGTCAATTTTATGGGAATTATGTAGAACATGTGATGAATGGGGTGTAATTGTATGTTTTCCAAGGGACAATGAGGTCAGTTTAGTAGGATGAGCTGAGGGGAATTAACTTATTCTAAAATAGGTAGAGATAGACATTCAAAATATTAAAAGGGATGTTATATTTTATTTACAATGGAATGAGAGTGACTCTATGTTTTAATAAAAATTAGGGATTTCATTTATTGGCAATTATACCAAGGGAGATGATATATTTGGGCCAAGGAATGATCTTGAGACCCTCTACATTGTTTAAGAAGTATTCAATATTCTCTTATACTAACTCACATTAGACCTTTAACATTATATCAAATGGTTCATATTAATAATCCTTGGTGTTTTTATATGATTGGGTTCATTTTTATAGGTCCATATCTAATGATTTATCTTGTGTTGTATGGGTTTTCCATTTACACATTTTGTTTTTTTATGATGATATTTATTCTCACGTTTCACGAAAACTTGTCTGGATTTGTTGAGCATGTCATACATGAAGATTTTATCTTTCATTAAGACAATTTCATTAAATATAAATAGATTATATATATTATTAAAAGGAAAAACCCACAATTTTTTAATGTATTATTTCTATAAAAAGATGTTTATTTGGTGAAATGTTTTGGAATGTGGATTCTTGAACCATTTTATTGGTTTTAATAGTTAAATGAATTAAATAGATTCCTGTTGATATCTTAATGGACTTTATTCCCCACACCCTACACATTCCCTTATATATATATATATATTATAGTAATATGTATGTTAAAGGAATATATGAATATTCTGGACCAGTACTGATTAAAAATAACTATAATTATAGATGGAAGAGACATGGTATCTCTATTTTATCTCTTGAGGATTCATTTATTGTTTGGGAATTATAGAGATAATAATATTTGGATAATTTTTTATTTTTAACCATTTGTGTTTTAATAACTAATTTAATTTAGATTCCATGTATATTTCGTATATTTTAAAGTTTTGTAAGTGATTTTTATGTTCATTATAGTATCTTCTTAGAACATTTTGACATTATGTCACAATGATGTTTATATATTTCTGAGTTAAATATTTTTTGTGTGCACATACCAAATCGTGTATATGTTCTCATAGTTTTTATGATGAAATCTATTCCAAAAGGTTTTTAATTTATACCAAGTCCTTTTCATCATCCAATAGAAATCATGAACTTGTTTTAGGCTATGTAGAATTCCATCTTCTAATACTACTACGGATCATATGTGTTAGTTTTCAATAATTTCATATCGTAGGGGGCGATATTTTTATGTGATCTGAGTAAGTTTTAATCCTTATATGGGATTTATGGTGTTCAAGAGTTAGTATTTATAGTGTTCCTAGACAATACTTATCTATTTTTAAACTCAAGTTTTTATAGGTGGTCAGAGATTGTATCTATTTTTTAATCCTAGGAATGGTTTTTTGTTGAAATTCAATTTTCATTCCTTCTTGGTTATAATTGAATAGGTGATATTATGGGTTATTTTTGTGTTTTATGTAGAAATTTATGGGTCTAGGGGTGGTTCCCGGGTTTAGCACATAGTTATTATTAACAATATATAAACTATGTGACCACGTCTATCACTATTAAAGGGAACCTACATTGTTAGTCTTTAGTTTGTTTTATTATTTTTAAAAACCATATACCATGGGAAAGTGATTAATGTTTTAATGTTATCACTATTTTTAATATTAAATTTATATATTGATTCTTATTATAGAGAAGTATTCAATTTGATAGTTTTTTATTTTTTGTTGATTCTGGAGACTTACTTTTGTTATTTATTAATAATATTTTTTATAGACCATGCATCACAGAAGGTAATAATCAAGTATTAGAGATGATTTTTTAGAGTATCTCCCACTAGCTATCTATTTAGCTTATCATCATCTTAAATATATTGTGATCTAAATTATCCAAATAGTAGACCATAAGGGTGGTTTGAAGAAACCATGGAATGTTAACCATTATAATGATTTTATGAGGTACGATCTACCGGGTTTTCAATGGGATATTGGATTAAATGATCCAATGTTATGGTTATATTAGATTGATTTTATATTTGAGTTTCTTAACACTATTGATTTCTATAATGTTAGTTTACAGACCCATACATTTTTAAGGACAAGTTTGGAAATATTGGTAGATAATGATGTTGGTAAAGAAGCATGAGGATCTCACTGAGTGCTTATTTAATGTGTCTTAGATTTAGTAGTTATGTCTAGAGACCTTGAGGTCAGTTTTGACTCGTGATTTTATAATGTTGGTTCAAGGGAAATATTTAGTTTTTTTGAATGAGGCTTGGTTTACTAAACATGTTCTAATATTAAGACCACCAAAAAAATTATTACGTTAAGCATTGACATTTTTTGATGGAATTTAATACTGGTATTTACATCATTCTCATCATCCTATACATCCCAATAATCTCTAATGTTCTTAAAAATACACCGATTGTATTGGTTGACATAGATGGTATTATAGGTCTTGATAATGTAACTCTATAAGCTGATAGCTGGATAACCACATCCAATAAGAAGTGGAAGAGTATTTGCTTCTTCTGGATAGTGGAAAAGATTGAAAAAGTCTTCAAGAATTAATCTAGTTGAATTTACTCAGTATAATAATGTTTTTTAATATATTGTCGGGGTAGTTGGTGATGCTAATCCATGTTTCCTAATGGTTCCAACCATGTCCCATTAGTATCGATGTTCAAGTGTTCAATAGTGATTCTTTTGGGACTTTTCACCTGGTAGTAGTGTTTGATCAATATTATGAATGGGTTATTAGGGTTAGTGATATTCTTATAAGGTGTTATAATATCTCATTTATAGTTTAGAGACTTCTAACTATAGGTATTAGGGTAGGCCCAATTCTTGGTATCATAATGCAGATAATTTTATACAAGAGGACTCGAAGTTTAGGCCCACCAACGTGATGGGTACATTTCTTATTGCACTATACATGGAGAATTTTCTTATATGGGTGAATCCCAATCATTGATATTTCTAATGTTAATTCAATATATATTTTTTTGTTTGAGATGGGAATTTAATTTAGTTATCTATTATTAATTCAAATTACCCAAAATTATAATTAATAAAACGATAAATAAATTTTTTTAAGCCTATTTTTAAAGATTAAAATAATTGATTAATGGTTATAATTAATGATTTCTATTGAGTTGTTATTATAATAAATGTTGATATGCAAGAAATTATTACTGAAATTTATTTTGAAATTATATTAGTTATGGAACCAAAATTCATGAATGGATTTATGTGTGATAATAATTTTTTGAATAATTTTTCATGAATTGCATGAAATAAATAAATCATTAATTAATAGATTAGATGAAATTAGGATATTAATTTGGAATGATAATTAAGGAATTAAATAAAATTTGAAATAATTTTCTAGAACAATGAAATTACCTTTTTAATTGAAATATTATTTATTATTTATGGGATAAAAAATATTTCATTGGAATGAAATTTCTTATTTGAATGTAGGGTGAATAAAATGAAAGGGCCTTTTTCAGTTATTACATTGATCATGTAATGGTTAGTACAATGACTACACACAGCTGACCACACACATTGAATTGAAATTGACACTTCCAATACCCTTCTTACCACAATCTATCCACATAATCTATTCACTTACCAGGAGACTGCCATAAACTATTCATGATTTCATTATAATTCCAGTTTTCCTAATATACATAGAACCCTTACATCTATCACCCCCATCCATGAAGTAGAACATACCATGACCTCAATTTCAACATGTTTTCTAGGAGTGTTCCACTACATGATATATGGACCACATACACATTGAAATGGAGAAACTGACCCCAAAAAGGCCACCACCCTATTTCCATCAATTAACTACCTCTATTGAAGAAAAACATATATGAATACTTACATACCATAATTGTTTCGCCGATAATCACTACAATAAGAACTAAATCAATGATTGGACATGGAAGTGAATAACACTATTTAAGATCCATGATTGGGAGACCAAAATGGAAGAATTAAAATTAAGCATGTTCCCCTGTTGGGAATGTTGAGATCCAATTTCATTCCCATTTTTAATGGAATAAAGAGGCTACCAACATGTTAGGGCTAACCCGATGATGATATATGAGATCTACACCACCGATATAGTCCCTAAAGCTCATACAGGGAAGAAGATAGACGACCACAACACTGATAAATGCCACCCATTCTATAGGAAGATATCATAAACATCCCACTAATGCAACCCACTCATTAGAACATCAATGATGGAAAAAAAATAATACCAATGGAAAATAAAAATGTAATTATTATAATATATATGATATATATAATAAAAAAAAGAATGTATATATTAATGAGAATAAAGTAATGAATTTATTTTTTAGGTAACGTTCAGAGTTTTGGGCCAAGCATTTATATTGCAATTATTCCAATCCCAGGAACAATTTCCAAATCAATCAAAAATATGCTTTAACCTAGTTTATTTTAACGAAAAAATATTATGTAGTGATTTAAAGAGGAATATAGATTAAAAATGATCAACAAACCACTTAATCATATATAAATGTGTGTTTCTATGAAACAAACATGATCATGATAGAATTAATCACAACCCTTGGATATAAACATGATGAACCAATATATGATGATCTCCTTGCAAATGAATATTAATATGAAGAATATAGTCACCTGAAAATGTCTTTCACCAACATGTAGATATAACTTTTGGTATCGTATGGCTTCTTTTTTCTTCCATTGTTCATTTCCTCCTAAAATATTTTTCTACATGTTAATTATAATTCTTCTATGATTTTTTAAATGTGTTTTATATTTCATTTCTCCATGTTTAATTTTGTTCTTCCCCATTATATACTATATAATGTGATCTTTTGAAATAAAGGACATCGAGAACTAACGTGAGAGATATAATCCTCTCGTGAACACCAACACATTCCATTTTTTTAATAATTTATGTATTTAAAAAATGATGCAGTATCAAAATGGGAGGAAAAAATTGATGATATTTATATGTTGTTTTAGAAAATATTCCTCATATTTATATTCATCATACCATATAAACCAACCTTTATTTGTTCATAAATAATTCCATTAGAGCACTGTTGTCATGAACCATCCCGAGGACCTTGGTATCCCGATAACTGATCCTGCCCTAACATAGCCCAAAGGGAATTCCCAATCCCCACGGGTTGGTGACTAGAACCTGGCATCACCCAACATGCAAGTGGGAATGATTTTTCCACCAACTATGTGGAAAAAAAGAAACAAGATAGTATGCATAAAAAATGAAACTCCACTGGGAGTAATGTACCAGAATACAAAAAGGCATAAAAAGCCCAAAGTAATTCAAAACAATTATTAAAAATGGGGAAATATCCCCAAGGTCCCTAAGGACACAACTCACCAAGACCATAGATCAATAGCTGGATCCACCTCCAAGAGATCCCTTCCCTTTGCTTGAACCTAGAAGAAGAAAGTCTACAAACACTTGAAGGTAAATGTAGGGTGTGAGCCTAATCCCAATAGGATACCACCAAATATTCTGTAATAGATTCCAAATATAGATTATCCAAAGAAAATATTTAGATTTTAAAATAAATAGGTTTGGAAATTTGAAAACATATTTTAACAAAACATGCTGTACATTTTCAAATTATGGAAATAAATTATTTAATTAATGATTTTAGAAATGATGGAATATTTCTAAAACAATGGATTAAATATAACATTTATATAAAATAGTTTATATAAATTTTGCTGGCATGTAAAGTGGTTCAAAAGTATTATCATACTTTTATATCTCAATTATATATAAACAAGAGAGGAACATAGTCATCTTCCCAAAGGTACAATAGTATTAACCAGTTATAGGATTCCACACTCTCTATGTGAACTTTGAAAAATGTGTATACACATTTCCCTATGACAATGGCCAAAAAAGACTCGTCACCAACCCATCAGGGATGTGACACACAGCAAATATGTTTTAGAACGTCGTTGTAGCATAGAGTGTATCCAAATAACTCACTAACAACCTAAGTCATGCATGTGATCTTACATGATGGGAGAACTATATTAACAATTCTTAAAAATATCATCAATCCCATTCTTCCATTTCAAATCATTCAATTTATTTCCGTTTAAAATCAAAATAGGATTTATTAAAAAACATTCCTTTTTTCACAAGATAAAACCAATGGGTTTCTATCAAATCAATTAAGCCATTTTCACAAGTTTTAAATCCAATAAAAACTAATTCCATTATCACACAATCTATTTCCACAATTAAATTCAACAATTTAATTAAATTTAATTCCATCAAATCCCCAATTTATATTAAACAATTTAAATCACCAAATTTCCATAAACGTAGACAATTAAATAGAATTTGGGGTTTTGTAAATTTTCATGCCAAAACCATTTCAAATACCTTGATTCAATGGAATTAAATTTTTACCAGTTTAATTGAATGTAAATTTGAGCAATTGAATTTAAATAAACAATTGAAATAAATCAAGAAATACAAGGATGGTCAATTTGGAAAGTCAGGATGTAACCACCTACGCTGATTTATTGATGGGAGTTATCCCAATAGGAAACCCCAAAAACCAAGAAGCATAATGTCGTCGATCAAGTCATGGATCTAAATCCTCAAAACAAAAAAAAATAGATCAATATAATCAAGATCTTGTAAAACTAGATCTAGATACACAATCCTATATCTATATCTCAACACATTGGATTAAATACAGAAGAAAAAGTGGAAATATCCAATGAAAAGATCAAGGAATCATAGAGTAAAGAATGGGAGAAGTGACAGTTTGAATTCCACTTACCAGGAGGACAGAAAATCCTCAATTCGAACCATCAATATCGAAGGAAGATGTTTAGATTACCTTGGAATATCGCCTGAAGTCTTCAAAAACACCTATAATGTTTTAATCGCAAACCAAGGTCGGAAATATGGAAGTCCTAGGGGTTCAGCTTGTTTTAAGAATGATTTTTTGAATTATAAAAACAATGGGCACAATTACTTGGACAGAGGCGCACAGTTAGGCAAACCGTGTGTGAACCGTAAAGAACCCACTATCCAGGTTTGCAAGGTTGGCATGGTTTGGTCACACGGTCTGTCAAACTGTGCGCAAACTGTGCGGACCTCTTTGTCCAGTTATGCAAGGTTGGCATGGTTTGGTCACACGGTTTGTCAAACCAAGTGAATACTGTGCATAAATCATTGTCCTTTAGTATTCCTTAAACGTTCACCCAAACACACCCCAAGTCACTACTCCTGAACAGAGGTACTTAGAAACATCAAAAGTACCTAAAAACATAAGGTGATATTACAACACCCCCACTATAAGATCTTTCTACCCCAAGAAAACCTATGAAGAATCCTCCACATCAAAAATATGAGGCCACTACTTTCCCATTAGTGCCTCCCTTTCCCACATATCATGAGAAACCCAACCATGCTTCCATAGTACATGAACTAGATGTATCATTCTCCCATGAAGTACCTTGGTTTCGAAATCAACAACCTTGATTGGTCATTCAGTCACAGATAAATCTGGTTCAGTATCAGGATCACTCTAGCTCAAAACAAGAGATTGATCAGAGATATACATCCACAGCTATGATACATGGAACACATTTTTTATTTACATCAGCTCTGTTGGTAGATCTAAATGGTATGCAACTTTCCCAACAAGACCAACATCCTCGAAAGGTTCCACAAAATGAGGGGCAAGCATCCCTTTCCTCCCAAACCGTCGATGAACTAATTGGGGTGAAACTTTCAAGAACACCTAGCCACCAACTGAGAACTCTAATGGTCTACAATGACGATCAACATAAGACTTGTACCGACTCTCTACTGTCAACATTCTCTGATTAATCAACTGGATCTTAGCTGTCGTTTCCTGGACCAAACATGGTCCTACCAAGGAACATTCACCAATATCTGACCAACATAAAGAATATTTACAAGTATGACCATACAATTCTTCAAAAGGAGCCATTTTGATCACATACTGATAACTATTTTTATATGAAAATCAACTAGACCCAGATGATCATCCCAAAACCAGCCAAAGTTGAGAACACATGCACGGAGTATATCCTAAAAGATCTGAGTAGCTCTCTCTATCTGGCCATCTGACTGTGGATGATAGGCCATGGTCAAATGGACCTGAGATCCCAATGCCTCCTAAAGGCCTCTACAAAAGAGATAAGTATACCTAGGATCCCTATCAGAGACTATAGCCGATGGAACTCCGTGGAAATGAACAATTTCTTTCACATAGATATTTTCTAACTCCTCAACTTTGGTTGTATCTCAAATAGGTATAAAGTGAGCCGACTTAGTCAGCCTGTTGATCACAACCCATATTGCTTTCTTCTTCTTTGGGTTTGAGGTAACCAAACCACAAAGTCCATAGAGATTTCATCCCACTTCCACGTAGGGACATGAAGTGGTTGAAGCAAAATCAAAGGTTTCTGGTGCTCAGATTTCACCTACTGGCATGTATAGCAATAAGATTCAAACTTATAAATTTCTCATCTCATATCTAGTCACCAGAACTATCACCACATGTTATAGAACATATTCATTGTTATTCGGTGCATAGCCCATTTAGAGTTATGGAAATCCCCCGTCACATCCTCCCTTGCCGATAATGGCACAACATAACTATTTCGATAACACAGAACACCCTCTTTGGATAATAACCCCTGGTTGTTGGTATCCTAACCATAAAGAGATTCCCTAATGCTGTGGAATTCATTATCCAGTTGTTTTTACTATACAATTCACTCGAGAAGAGAATATTTTAACATGAAACTGGCTACAAAAACTTCATTCCCCATCCACTGAACTCCGATATGCAACTGAGCAATAAGAGCCATCAAACTCCACTCTTCGGAAGATTCATTTATATCCTTTGATGGAAGTTTCCAACTTAATGCATCTGCAACTACATTCTCTTTCCCCATGATATAGGCAATGTCAAAGTTGAAATATTTCAGGTACTCCACCCAACGCCTTTGGCAGAGATTCAAATCTTTTTGAGAGAATATATAACTCAAGCACTTGTGGTCTGAATACACAGAAAACCTTTCTCCATAAAGGTAATTTCTTTAACACTTAAGTGCATGCATTACAGCTCCATGTTCAAGTTCATGTGTAGGATAGTTCTTCTGATGAGGCTTAAGATGATGATATCCATAGGAAACATAATGATTACATTTCATAGGGACACATCCCAAACCTGAACCCTATGCATCACAAAAGACCACATAACCTATCCCAGTCTCAGGAAGAGTTAACATCGGCACAGTTTTCAAAAGATGCTTTAGCTAAATAAAATAACTCTGAAATTTATCATTCCAGGAAAACTTCACTCCCTTTCGAGTCATAGTAGTCATTGGAGAAGCTAAGTTTGAGAAGTCTTTAACAAATCGGCGATAATATCCTGCTTAGCCCAAGAAGCTCCAAATCCCAAAAAGAGTTCATGGTTGTTCCTAAGTCATAACAGCCTTCAGCTTCTCAGGATCAAATAATATTCCTTATTCAAACATGACATGTCCCATGAATTTAACTTCTAGAATCCTTAAATCTTACTTTGAAACCGTGGAATAAAGTAGGTGATTCTTTAGAAGACTTAGAACAGTTCTCAGATAATGCACATGATCCTCGTCAGACTTGGAGTAGACAAGAATTTCATCCACAAAGACTACCATAAATGTATCTAGATACTCATGTAAAACCATGTTCATCAATTCCATGAAAACTACAGAAGCATTTGTTAGACCGAAGGGCATAACAAGGTACTCATAATGGCCATACCTGCTCTAAAAAGTGGTCTTATAAATTTCATATTATTTTATCCTCAACTAATGGTAAGCAGATCAATGATCAATTTTATAAAACCATTTTACCATTTCAATTGATCAATAAAATCATCAATTCGTGGCAATTTATTTTTGTTCTTTATCGTAACTTGATTGAGCTTTCGGTAATCAACACCTAAGCGAAGAGAACCATCAGCCATCTTGGTGAGGAGAACTTTTGCTGCCCAAGGTGACACACTCGGGCATATAAATCCATTCTCAATAATATCATCAACGGAGACTTCAGTTCATTTAGTTTAGCTATATCCATCCAGTAAGATGTAATAGAAATTGGTTGAGTACCAGGCATTAAGACAATAGAAAAATCAACTCCCTTTCTAGTGGAAAACCAGAGAATTTAGAAGGAAACACATCGGGAAACTGAAATATTACTGAAGGAAGATCACAAAACATTGACTCTATATCTAGATAAAAAGAAAACACAGATAAACCTTTCCCCATATCTGGATAAGAGGGTCCAGATCTGCTTGAACATGGGTCTCATTCTCATTAAAAAAAGAGGCAGACCACTGGGTGTAGTAAGGTCGACTCATCGAAGATAATAATTGATCTGGGATTTATTGGTAATGATCCAATCCATCCCAAAATATAACGTCCAAATATTTCATGTCGGGAACTAAAAAACTCCAAGATAGATCTACATCTGATAGAGAGAAGACACAAGCAGGACTACAGAGACCATTCTCTCTCATTATACCAAGGGGTGTAGTAATATCCATCGCACAAGATAAAATCTCCATAGGTATATTAAGAATATTATCAATATGGGTAGAAATAAATGTGTGAGATGCACAAGTATCAAAAAAAGCGGTCACTAAAGATAAATATATAGTAATGGTACTTCTCACAGTTGAAGGACCTGTATCAGCTACCTCTGGAAACTCTTCCACTGTGTGAAGAAGTTTCGTTCCAGATGCCTGTGGATAGAACCCTTTTGTAAATGAAGCATTTGATAACCCCGCAGTTTTTGGATTTGCTGATGATCTTGTTCCAATACATGGATTGGAGACGTGATGGAAAAATCTTTGTACATTCCCTAAACGTTCGCAAGAGCTACAGTTCGTGGGTGCCTCAGTGAAAAACCTCTTAAAATGTCTTCACATTCCACAATGATGACAAGTCAATGAAGCCCCTCCTTGTGCTACCAGAGGTCTGGAATGTCTCAATTTTTGAGAAATACAATGAGAAATGGAACACATCCATTTTCCATTAAAGGAAACAACACTTCCACTATGAGGGAAATGAACTTCCTTCAACCCTGACATTCCTGCCAGGTTCATCTCAACCATCATCGCCCTATCCAACACATTAATACAAGTGGGTAGCTTCAGGAAGAAAACCATAGAACAGATATCTGATCAAAGTCCCTACTCTAATCATAAATAATTCATCTTCTCATTAGATAAAATATCAGGAGCAAACTATACCAACTCAGAAAAGCGATTTGAGTACTGAGTCACGGTTTTGGTGGCCTACTCCATCATTAAAAACTCCACAGCCTTAGCCAATAACATTGATTCTAGATATAAATTGTAAGTGAAAAGATCCCTAAAGTCTTTCCATGAAAAACCCTCATGTTTCCCTACCATCACCATCGTGTCCCACCATATCCTACTTGGTCCCTCTAGCATGAGGCTTACACACTTCACCTTAATCACACGAGGTGTCTCCAAGAACCCAAATAGATGTTCAATCATAGTCAACCATTCCTCAACATGTTGACGGTTAGTGGAGCCTGTTATAACTAGTGGCTTCTAGCATAGGAACTCTTGAGAATGATTTCAGAGAATATCACGATGAGAATCTATAGTTGGAGCCTGAACAAGAACTGGAGGCGGTGCCTGTCCAAAAGCTTGGATAGTGCGAATGATCACCTCAACCAGACTCAAATCCACAATAGGACTCTCATGTTGAGATTCATCAGTATCTTCTATTTGGATCTAATTCCCATGTATTCATGGAGGCATGATTCTACACAACATAAAAAGGCATTATATTAACACTCAATCAATGTAACAAGGATAACTATTTTTAATAGAAGGGATAACAGGATATGGATTCCACTCTATCGAAAACAAAACTGGGAAAATACTTAAACTAATCCACAAGACGTATTTCCATAACCAACCCCGGGGACTTATGGTTCATTGTGGTGAGAGCTAGTTAGGCACTCAATCACACTACCTCTTAAGTCCCCACAAGAATACTGAAATGCGTACTATCAAAAAGGTAAGATGTTTAACCTTCATCTGATGCCATTTTCTCACAAACCAAACCGGGTACCCTGGTAAACCGATAACTGAGCTGGCCCTAACATATCCCGACGGGCGTTCCCGATCCCCACAGGTCGATAACTAGCACCTGGCATTACACAACATGAATGTGGAAACAATTTTTCCTCCATCAATGCGAAATAAAAGAAATAAGACAATATGAATAACAAAAAGACACTCCACTGGGAGTAATGTACCAAAATACAAAAAGGGATAAAAATCCCATTGTACTACAACCCATTTAATAAAAATGGGAAAACCTCCCCAAGGACCCTAAGGACACAACTCACCAATCCAAAGATCAATAGCTAGATCCAACTCCATGAGATCCCTTCTCTTTTCTCGAACCTAGAAGAATAAAGTCTACAAGCACTTGAAGGAAAAAGTAGTTTGTGAGCCTAAGACCAGTAAAATACCACCAAAGATTCTGTAACGAATTACAAATATAGATTATCCAAATAAAAGAATTCAATTTTCAAATAAGCAGGTTTGGCAATTCAAAATCATATTTTAACAAAACATGCTATATATTTTCAAATGATGGAAATAAATATTTTAAGTAATGATTTTACAAATGATGGAATATTTCTAAAACAATGGAATAAATACAACATTTATATAAAATAGTTTTTATAAATTTAGAAGGCATATAAATCTGTTAAAAAGTGTTGGCATACATTTATATCTCAATTATTAATATACAACCAAGCAACATGGTCATCTTCCAAAAGGTACGATAGTATTAACAAGTTATAGGATTCTACACTCTCTATGTGAACTCAGAAAAATGAATATACACAGGTCCCTATGAAATTGGCCAAAGGAGACTCATCACCAACCCCTCAGGGATGTGACCCACCATAAGTATGTTTTATAATGTTTTCGTAGTGTAGTGTGTATCCAAATAACTCACAAACAACATAAGGCTTTCATGTGCTCTTATATGACGGGCGAACTATTTTAATAATTCTTAAAAATATGATCAATCCAATTAATCCATTTTGAATGTTCCAATTTCTTTACATTTAAAACCAAAACATGTTTTATTCAAAAACATGCATTTTTCACAAGTTAAAACCAATGAGTTTCTAGAAAATCATTTAAAGCCATTTTCACCAGAATGGAATCCAATAAAAACTAATTCCGTCATCACACAATCTATTTCCACAATTCAATTCAACTATTTAATTGAAATCATTTCCAAACAATCCACAATTTAAATTAAACAATTTAAATCAAAAAATTTCCATAAACACACGCAATTCAAGGAATTCGGGGCTTTCCAAATTTTCATGGCTAAACCATTTCAAATACCTCGATTAACTGGAATTGAATTTTTATCTATTTAATTTAAAGAAAATTTGAGCAATTTAATTTAAATCAACAATTAAAATAAATTAATAAATACAAGGATGATCAATTTAGATTATTGGGATTGAACCACCTACCTCAATTTATTGATGGGAGTTAGCCCAACGAGAAACCCCAAAAACTGAGTGGCACAACATTGTCAATCGAGTTCTGGATATAAATCAATAGAACCAAAAAAATAAGATCAATGGAATCATGATCTTGTAAAACTAGATATAGATCCACAATCCTAGATCAAGATCTCAACTCATACAGTTAAATCCATAGTAAATAGTAGAAATATCCCATGAAAAGAACATGCAATGATAGAGGAATGAACTAGAGAAGTAATAGGTTGAAATACACTTACAAAGAAGAGAGAAGATCCACAATCTGAGCCTTCAATCTTGAAGTAAGAAGTTTAGATCACCTTGGAATCTCTCCAGGAGGCTTTGGAAACAACTATAATGTTTCATGCTCAAGCCAAAGTTGGAAATCTGGAAGTCCTGGTGGGTCATGTGATTTTAGGAATGATTTTCATAATTAAAAAAAAATGCTCACATGGTTACCTGGATAGAGGTGCATGGTCCAGAAAACTGTGCACCAACTGTACATAACCGACTATCTAGGTTTGCAAGGTGGGCACAGTTTACTCACACAGTCTGTCAAACTGTGCACAAACCATGTGGACCTCTCTGTCCATTTCTGCATGGTTGGCACGATTTGGTTGCACGATTTTTCAAACCATGCACAAACCATGCACGACTCACTGGCCTTTAGTTTTCCATAAAAGTTCACCCAAATGTACCCCATGTCACAACTCCAAAGGAGAGGTACATAGAAACATCAAAAGTAACTAAAAACGTAACGTGATGTTACAACTGTGGATATAGGAATAAACAACATATGATGTATTTGGGGGTTGAGATAGTGAATTAATCGATTGTATGCATTTATTCTCTCAAAATTATGAAGGATATGCAACAAGATATATCTAGGGAGATCTCTCTTATGTCTATTATAAACAAAAAATTAAACAGAGGATAGAAATGGAACAATGATCATCAAACCATTATAGAATGAGAACAATTAAATTATGATTAAATGGTATTGTAAACTCTATAGAAAAACCCATATTCACCATGTCTATGTTGTGTCTACTATTTTAGTCTATTTTCATTTCATAAATTGAAAACAAAAAAAAATTGCTCATCTATTTAAAAAATTAAGAAAAAAGTATAATTATACATAAATGATAGGATAGTGAGACATCGAAACACATATCCTTGTGAGTTGGCCCATGTTATCCATGAGGCTATATTTCGAGTAAAATATATATTATTTTTGATTAGTTCACAATAGAACTATGAGATTATAATTCCTCTATTTTGGGAGAGAATGGTCATGTTCCCACTTTCTGAACACATATTTAATTATGTTTTTCATTATCTCTCACATTTTAATTTTTTAATTTATCATTTTCTCAAACATGTATATGTGTTAATTTAATTACCTTACTTAAATTATTATAACCCATATTCCATATACACAACCCCACAAGAATCCCAAGAGATTGAAATTAAATGGATGTACCATAAAAAGCCTTTAGTACACACTTATATATGGGAGGAAAGTATCTACACCATAAATATCAAAACTAGAATCTACAACAAATTCCCCAATATAATGAAACTAACAAAGTGATACATGAAATATAATTTAATGATACACATCTATAATGAAATATAAAATTAAACCAAATTTTGGGGGAACAAAGGAAAATGACTTTAAAAATGGGAAAATAAACATCTACAATATCCACTGCCTTCTAGGATATTATAGACAAAAGGAAGCAATAATAAACTGAAATGTTAGAAAAAATGGTATTTTCCAAATATGATTTTCTTGTATAATTGGGTAATTTTATTGATGTAGAAGATCTTCCACTATTCAATGTTGATTATTTCTTCATACAAATGGTGTACCATTCAAGGAAACTACATGCTAAAAAATAAGTGATAATATCATTCAAACATTATTTAGGTTTATTTAAAAAATTATCCACTGAAATCAATTATATTATTAATGGAATAACATAATGAAAACAACTTTTGAAGTCTATAGAGATTTAATATGAATTTTATGAGCTCTATTTTAAGAAGATTATATAATACCAACAACATCCCAAATCCATAAAATATATTTTTGGGATGTACTACTACATCAATATAATCATTAATGTGAAGATTATGAGTTAGTTACAGTATAACTGATCTTATTTCATTAAAATTCTATGTAATATGATGTTTTTATTGATCTTTCTAATATTAATTTTAATAACTCATCCCTTCTAATTCCCATAAATGATGATTAAGAAGATGTATGTGAAGGATAAATCATTTATGATATAATTCATGAACCTAATGTGATTGGAAATAGAAATTACATTATAAGGGTGTAGAAAGATTAATAATATCTTTATCATGGTTTCTCTGATGAAGTAAAGCATCCTTTAAACTCAATTTATTTTTGAACATATATTGTACACCATCATCTATCGATTTTTTATATTTTAGAGGCCAAATTATTTTTACTAACATTAGATTGAGAATTCAAACTCATGGAAGATCAAAATGAAAAAATTATTACCTCGATAATTTCAGGAAAATGATTCCCTTGATGTTGAGAAAGAGGACCTGAGTGAAGATTTTTTTGATATATTTATTGAATCTATATTTGAATAATTTTAAGATCATTCCACCGAATAAGTTTCTCATGAAGAAGGATTCCTTCGTAATATGTTAAAGGTAGTAATACCTCATCCATAATTTGGAAAGTAACTGGAGCGAGACATGAAAACACTAGATGAATTCACAGAGGCCCACAAGATGATACATAGGGAAAGAATTCAAATAAAGATATATTTTTATATTTTAGGTCAACTTAATATGATTATATTAAATTCCAAATTATTATTGACTTACCCAATTATAAAATCATAATAAAGAAGCATTATTGGAGAATCAGTTAGATGAATAGGAAGCCACAACAATTTTCTTAGAACATAAGTATGCCTCAGACCTAATCATTGAATCCCCACATTTCAATCTATTTTCCAGTTCCATTGGGCTAGATACACTATAAATTCTTCACTATGTCAACAGAAACCTCTAGGATGTCAATTTTCTAGGATGTGGATGAAATAAAATGTGTTGGAAGAGTCATACAAACCCACCCATCTATAGATTGGCTATGTCCATCAAACATTCTATCTATATACCCTATTGGGATAGATAGTAGTAATACTATCATTATATTCCAATTTTTCATTTTCGGTAATATACATTCAAATTAAAAAAAAATTTTGTTTAATTTTGTTCTAGAGTTATTCCTTAAATGTAGTGATCATTGGTGGATAGATCCATTTTCCATATAATTCATACTAGGGGAGAACATTCCATGATCTTATATAATAATAGATAATTATTAGTGGGTTTTGATAATCCTTTTTCACTATTTATTCACTACATTTTTTATGAATTATATTGAAATATGAAGGATGGTCATAAATAATTATGAATAATGTTATTACATCATATATAGAATATTAATTTTAAAATAATTAGTTATTAGATTAAAATATTTATATAAATAAATGACATGAATTTTAAAAAAATTCAATCTTTTTTGTTTTCATTTAGATTTTATCATTAATTATCATAATAAACTAAATAATGAAAAAAAATAAAAAATAAACTTAGTAACCTATAAATTGTTTTTTCTATTAATATATAAAAACAAATAAATTAAAAAATGTAAATTTAAAAGAAAATATATAAAATAAAAAATCAAGTGTTTTACTATTTGTAAAATTTTTATATAGGTGATTACATGTTTTATTTTTTCTTTTCCAAACATTTCATGGACAATATTTCTTCCCTATATAGTTCTAAATCAATATGATAGTGATTTATAAGTTTATTAAATATTAAATTGTAATATTTAATTCAAATCATTGTGAGGTAACCACTACATTCAGGGATATTTGGTCTAATAATTGGGTGATGAATTGCGGGTGAAATAATTTTTGTGCAATAAATTCTATAACATAAGGTTACCGAATTTTGATCTTATCCTAATGTGACATGACCTATATAATAATGAACAACAATGGGAGATGATTCATTGGAAAATGATATTAATATATTCAACTTAGAATAAAAAAGGTCTACTAGAAAACCCCAACGAATCATTGAGACAAGTAAATTATGTTCATTAATGTGATTAGATTAATCCATTTTCAAAGGTTCAATTTCAAAGTTCCCTGAACATATGTTGATCATAAAAATATATATATTTTTTATATTAATAGATTTTAAATGTTGAAATTGAATCCTTTAGTTGAAGTGAATATTCAACCCATGGATGGAAAACATTACTTTTAAAACATTCATTTCAATTATATCAATAATGTTGGAAATCGAATTGTGGTCTAGGAATCATAGTAAAGGGGAATTATTGGAGGAAATTTTTGATAAAAATTATCTTTTTCTAAAAAATAAATAATTAACTCTTAAATCGAATCATTGATTATATTAATGTGATGTAGTGGTTCGACTAACTTATAAGTAACATTATTATAACCATTGGACGAATAAGTGAATTGTGGTAACTAGGTAGTAAATTTACATTTAATAAGGATGATCTCCATTTTTTATACTATTTAACCAAATAGAAAATCAATAATAATATTTCTCAAGAGTAAAATAGTTACAGAGCAGTGGAGTGATATGAGAAAGATGATAAATTTTTTTAATATTTTAGTCATTGATATTACCCATTCCTTAATTTCAAATAACGTGTAAAAAAGAAATTCTGTTGACTTTATTAATTAAGGGATTTAATTCATTAAGTTTCAAAATTAATGATATATGTTAATTAATTATTGGAACAAAATTTCGGATCCAAAAAGTATAAATTGAAATTTATTTTCATATTATTATAATCTAAACACAAAAGTAAAAATTTGAATATATTTTAGTATTAATACACTCAATAATTTTTCTTGATTTATATGAAATATATGAAACAAAAATTTTAATTATTATTGAAATTTTTGATGAATTTGGGAAATATAAATTTGGAAATTTTAATGAATTTGATGTTATTTTTTATGCACTGAATTTATTATTTTAATTGATTAATAATTTGGAATATATTAGAGAAAAACTGCATCAATAAAATTGAAATAGTTTTTGGAATACATGTTAAAAAAATATCCTCGCACAATTGACACAATGATTATGTCATGGTCACTAAACAGACCGTTTGTAAATCTCCACATGAATTTAATTGAAAAACAATTCCCCAACACCCAAACAAGATTTATATATGGATCGACCATAATACATTACATAATATTATATTAAATGAATAATTCACATTGAGGATCTTTTCAGGTTTAGAGTTTTAGATAATTAGGACATAACTATTATATCTCAAAATATTACAAAGTAGACACTTCTACTCAGTTTCCATTTTTCAAAAAATAAAAACTCTTTAAAAAATGAGTCAGGTATAGTTCCATGTTTTAGATAGAATGATTTTTCCTTAATACCATATTTGACCCTATTCATCGTTATGACCTGTGAAAAACATTTCAAAACATGTAATGAGGATAAAAAAATCACTAAGGTTTATAAAAATAAAAATGAACACATTAGTTCATCATTAAAAACATAACATAATCTCTTTAACATACCTCATGAAATCATAAGATTTATAAATAAAACATAGAAAACATAAATCATAAAGGTAACTTGTGGCAGCCATATCATATGTAGATTGTAACTATCAAAGCTACTTAGGGAGTTACATATGGAATACTAATCAAAACATATTCCCTAAATCTCTTAGGAGAAACATTGATGTTTACCTCCGTCACATTACGCAATTCATTAGATAGGTATCTCGGGATCACCCACCCTATGTTTATCATGGAACCACCCATGTGCATAAATAATTCCCATGAACCATAACATATTCATAAAACGTAAAATAAAAATAAATAAAATATAACATTTCCACATTCTAATCACAATTTATCATTAAAAAATATTGATATAACAAATCCATTATCAAAACCATATTCAATACCAAAATACATAATAGAGTATATGGTATTTATTTTCCTTTTAAAAACATTTCATCTTGTTATGGAAGCAAAAGATCAAAAAATACTCACGGCAGCGTAAAAGGTCCTTATCAATGATTATGTTAAAAAGAAACATTTTGTTGTTGTTTAGTAAAAGGCCTAGTAGGAATATATTCCATTTGGATGAAATGAAAAGTCAAAGGTATTTATGCACCATATAAAATAATACTGAGAATAAAACAAAATATGCATCAATGAGTTGGCATTGAGACAAATTCCCTTACCGTGTATCTGACTTGACCCAATCATTCTATACTCTCCTTTAAATAGGGTAACTCCCTTTGGAATGAACCAAAAGGGTATTTTAAAGTGATTTTTGCCTAAGGTAAGGC
Source organism: Viscum album (assembly GCA_963277665.1). Taxonomy (NCBI): domain Eukaryota; kingdom Viridiplantae; phylum Streptophyta; class Magnoliopsida; order Santalales; family Viscaceae; genus Viscum; species Viscum album. Next base: position 626,344,456 of record OY728133.1, read on the forward strand.
TTCTAGGTTGAATATAGGGATCTTGAGAGATTATTGGAGTAGAGGTTGTAAGTTCCAATGGCTTGATAAGTGTGACAAATGGGTTAGAAGTGAGGGCTTTTTATAAGGGAGAGGAGGGGTTCTTTTGGAAAGTTTGAAACAATTATTTTATTATAACCCCATGTTCGGATTCGAAAGGTCAAATAATAGTTAAAGTCTAAGTTAATATGACTCATGGGTGTAATATAATAATCCAATATGAATTTTATAGGTTTTGGATTTTGTTTTAATATTTATAATCTTATATATTTAAATAATTTATTAATGAGGTATATTCTGTATGATTATTGTGTCACAAATAATTTAATTTATTTGATGTCCAAATATTAAAAAAAATACCATGATGTAGAAATATTTTTTTCTTTAAAATTATTATTTATATTCGAAAAGGTATCTCATATAACCCCATGTAAAAATTGATTTACTATAAGATATTTTCTTATGTCATTTTTTCCATTACATTAATTTAATTTATATAATGTGTCATTATTACTCCCATGTGGCTCCATGGCCTCCCAAATTCGACCCATGGATGCCCATGGTGGGATATGTATCATCTAATGGGATTAGGACACATTTTATGGTAATTTAATTTTATTATAAATTTAAATTTTTCTATTATTTACTATATTTACCCTTTATTCATGGTAAATAAAATATTTACTAAAGTAAATATTTAAGATGACTAAAAATAAATGTTACCTATTTACACAATTTTGAACTAATGATTCCAAATATTGAATCCATTTTTTCAAATTCAATACACATAAGTAGAAAAAATTAAATTAAAATTAATTTCCTCTATAAAAACAAAAAGCGTGTTTTTAAGAAATAATAACTATCAAAAGATTAATAGTTGTATATGTCTAATTTTAAAGTGAAATTAATTCAAGTGTCCAAAATTGGATTAAATGGTTAAAATATATTCCATTTACACTTTATAACCAATTAAAAATATAATCTAAACATATAAATAAATAATATTTAAAGGTACTTTTAAATTAAAATACAGTGTTTTTTACTACTCATTAAAAAATGAACATTATCAGAAAAGTACCAAATTTCTATCCAAAGTAAATTTTGGTGTCCCAATTATAAAGAAGAATTTAATTTTGTCAAATTAAAGATATAAAACTGATAAAAACTAGATTTAACGAGGGTTCTCCATTAATAGTTGTTAAATCGACCTTTTATTGAATATTAGAGTATTTTTACTTAAAATAAAATTTATTACGTTTTGAAGCCTCTTACATTTATTGGAATAATGTAGAAATATTCAATAGACATGTATAATAAAAAAAGATTCATTAATAAGCTTATAAATGAAAATTTGAACTATATCCACCCTTCCATCTGGCCATCCATTAAGCATTCCTACGCTAAAATTATGAATAGCTGTAGATGGTAGACCACTTCTGATTCTATCACAAAATTATGGATTGAAAACTAGATAGGGGTTAATATAATTTCTATGCTGCCACTATACTCCCCTCCTAATAACACCAACTCCACTATAAAAGACGTAGTTAATTCACACAATATAGACCTTCCTGAAAACATCAAAAATGTCGTTAAAAACTATCACTATTCTAACTTTGAAGACTTCCTTGTTTGGGAACCTTCCTCTAACGGTGTCCTTGACTCCAAGAGTTTATATAATCAAAATCTCATTGATACTGATTCTTACTTATATTTGTTTATCTCCTTTAGAAAAACTTGAATTAAACCCTCGAGACTCACTCTTTTTTAGCATATTGCGTACAACAGAGTACCTGTCATGACCCGATCCTACCTGGGCTCGAGTCGCAACTACCCCAAGCCCTCCTCCATAGGCCAGGGGCTGTCAACAAGCGCCGAAGGCTAAAAAACTCCGTGAGGAATTTTCCTGAGTACCTGTACACACACACATAACACAATCAATGCATAAGTGCAGAGTAAAAGGAAAAGATAAGAAAAGTAATGTGAAACTGCTATATATAAACCACAAAAATGCATCGACCTCTAACAGTACAAAGAATGTGATAAAGGTAATCTGAAAAGAAAAGGGGAAAACACATGCCCAACTAGAAAAGATCCAAAACCCAACAATAGGTAAACAAAAGAAAATGCCTTGGAGAGTCCAACACCAGGAACCCGACTACGACCACCGCACGCAGTCCAAGCTCTCCAACTCTTAAGCTATGCTGATGTAACGACCAACCTGTCCATCGTCTGTAAGGTCACACCAAGTGTGGGAAAATCCCAAGCAGGGGTGAGTATAAAAATACTCAGTAGGATACCCCAAAGGATCGAGGGAGCAACAAAGGAGGTACCGAAGGGTGACCAGTAGATCGAACATGTAAAGTAATTGTGTACAACTGAGAGTGTAGTAAGGAGTACAACAAAGAGTGAAGTAGAGTATCAGTAGAGAGTCGAGATCAACCCAACAAGAGAAAGGAGGAAGAATCGTCTAGACACAAGGAGCAGGAAATAGTGATAAGATGAACTTATCATTGATTCTTCGCTACCTAATGTATGAGAGTAGACTCGTCCAACCATGAGAAGCTAGAAAAGGAAGGCATGTGGAATACCTCGTGCGTCTTTGCCTCTCCTGGAAGGATAGTAACCAAAACCCAAGAATTAGATACTGAAAGAAGGTATATACATATGTGTATGCCCAATCATGAAACCTGATCAAGATCGTAATGGGATCTTCGTCCCATATCATAGCCCAAGAAAGTGAGTAGCCAATAGTCCCAGAAGTAAAAACCATCAATGCACAGAATCACGCATGTCTGCCCTGAACTGCAAGTCAAGGGGCTCAAATCATTGCTCCTTGACACTATCCGCTTTGGGCATCACTTACTCGCCCACACGGTTTTAGGTCGCGTCTAAAGGACGCGTCTCGGTGGGGAAAGCGACCACCGTACTTGAGAGTTTTGGGGGAACGTCAAACCAAACTTTGTCACTACCCCGCAGTCGAGAGTTATCCTCAAAGTTGACAGGTGACCCCCTGCCTAGCCCCGCTGGAGGGTAATCCCTGGAAGTCTATGGGTTCCCACTAGAGGGAGACACGACAAAAGTCTATGGGTGCCACACTACCCAGTACCGTAAAAGGGTTATCCACTGGAGGGAGACCCGACTAAAGTCATCGACAAGTCCCAATGCCCAGTCCCATAAAAGGTTACTCCACTGGTGGGAGGATTAGAACCGTAATCGAGGACCACTTATCAGCCGAGCTGGAGGTAAACCTGGCATCGAGGACCACTTCGTAGCCTATCTGGAAGTAAACCTGGCATCAGGGAACAGTTTTCATCCCAGATGGAGGTAAACTCGAAACCGCTCTGGCTATCACTGCTGGATTGTACTTCTTGGTGAACAGCGCTATACTGGCCATCCCTGGTGGATGGTAACCCATTGGACATCCCTGCTAGATGGTACCGCACCAGACAACACTTCTAGAAACAACCTCCTAACCAGACCTGATGGAAACAACCTCCTAGGTAGAGGATCGGTGCCCGCGTAATGTGTTGGTCACACCGAATCAACAAGAACTCTACCAGGGAACAAAAAGCAACTCTACCGGCCAAACCATCGAGAATAGAACCAGGGGAAAACCACTCAACCCCACTGGTCTAAACCATTGTGAACAGGACTAGGGGGAAACTCAACAATACTAGTCAACAAACAAGAACAAAACCAGGGGGAAACTCAACACTGATGGTCCACAAACGAGAATAGAACAAGGGGAACTCAACCCTGCTGGTCAAAAAACGAGCATAGAACCAGGGGAAACTCAACCCTACTGGTCAAACAAACAAGCACAGAACCAGGGGGAAACTCAACCACGATGGTCAAACAAACGAGCACAGAACCAGAGGGAAACTCAACCCTGCTGGTCAAACAAATGAGCACATAACAAGGGGGAAACTCAACCAGGATGGTCAAACAAATGATAACAGAGGTACCCTCTACATCACAAGAAGTGAAGGGTATGTAAAGCATAACACGACATGCACATGGGGCCCACATGACGTCTGTCCCCAAGTTAACTCCAACCAGGTGCACAAACATTCCCAGGTATGAACAACCACACGTACCTCCAAGCATTCTCATATACTCCCAGAGTATACCACGTTCTCAGCCCAAAGGCTATCATGCACACGGCACCCAACATCAATGCGAAGGGCGTAAACATAAAAACTCCAACTTACCACCTTATCAGCCCAGGAATGACCATCTACATCTCTTCAATCATTCACTTCAATCTCCTAAGAGTGAATGCAATCACATGCCAAGGGTTCCCTACAATCACTGTAGGAAGTACCACCACTAGTACACCTTTCATGCTTCCACATTTAATGAGATCTCCAAAGATACTTCGTACATCCAAACGGTTCGTACCATTGTAATCCTCATAGAAAAACATGCGAGATAGACTACATACTTGCCACAAATGGATATCCGACAGAAATGTCATCCAATACCGCTTTACACCCGAACGGTGTCCTGTGATCCCGAGCCTCGGCCCCAAAAATAGTCGGGCGCATCGCAACATTGCGATCCGCTCAGGAAAACATGCCAAAAGGACTGCTCACTTGAGTGGAACAGATATTTGGAGAAAAAGATGCATTTTTTCAAACCGTTCATGAGCGGTTCTACGTGGGACCCACCCCTCGGTCCCGAATCACAATGAATGGATCACACCATTGCGATCCTCTCGAAAAAGTACACAAGACGGACTATTCACTTGTCCAAAATGGACTCCCGGTGATAAAGCTGGAAATCACCGCCAACTCCCAAAATGGCCCTCCCGAGACCAGCACCAGCGTGCCGAACTAAAGCGGGTGGATAGTGTCAATGCAATTCCCTAGGAAAAACACCCAAAATCGACTGCTCGCATGCCCCGAACGGACGTCCGATGAAAAAGTTTCAAAACTCTGCTCACATCATAAAAGACGGGTCGTGGGGCCCACACGTCAACTCCGGTGTCACCACCCGAAATGACATTGGTAAACTTAACCTTAGCACCAAGGCCCCAACGCCGCTGACGACGCTCAAATCGGACGTCAGATGTGTCTGTGCCCTCCTAAACAAGAACCCCTAAGAAAAGAGCCTGTCCACTTAACTTCGTGTCACGCCACCGAGGACCCCGTTTCGGGAGTTAAAAACCTATGGAACCATCTCAAAATGCTTGTCTTGATTCCAGGAAGGCACTGCTGCAGACGCCACACAATACAGACACCCGTAATGAAAATTACAGGCATCTGAAGTCGAAGGGGTGCGAGTCCGTTGGACTGGACCGGCCTGGACTGGCCAGTCCGCCCATTCTGGGCGGACCCGCGTCGGTCGTGGAACCACGGTCCAAGTGCAGAACAGCCCTCGTGGCCGGTCATTCCGCTACGTGAAGACCAGCGGGACACGAGTTTCTGTCCTCGCGAGGGGCGTCGCGCACCGTGACCCCGCGGTCGTCGCGCACCGGTGGCTCGCCATCACTTCCTAGTGCCGCCGCCTAGCGCGACCACCTCCACCTCACTCCGGCGCCCTGAACCCCGCCTGAAGCTGCTTCCAGAGCCTGCTCGCCACCCGCGCCTCCACTTGGACCGCATTCGTGCCGCTACGCTGGGAGCCGCCGCCGCCTGACGCTTGTCGGACCGCCGCCAGAACCCCCAAAACCCACAATCTCCAACGGACGACTGTGAACACGTCGGGACTCAGATTTTAAAACCAAAAAGTGAATCGGATAGCTCCGAAAAAGTAATACACATTTATAGGCTTTGTTAAATGAAAAAACGACAATTGGAACCATATAGAAATTTAAATAGGGATTTTTGGAATTAAAAAATACGCAACGAAAAACCCTACCTCTTTTGGTATAGCCTGAAGCTTCGCAAAGGGGTTTGCCATCGCCAGAACCAGGGCCTTGGAGTGGAGGAGATGGAGATTGAGGGGAGATTCCTAGAGGGTTATTCCACCAGGAGGTGCAAATGGAGGAGGGAGGGGAGTGGGTTTGGCTTAAGTACAAAAAAAAATTTATTTAATTAATTTTTATTAATCACCCACGAAAGGACCCACCTCTGAAACTCTTAATAGGGTCGAGGTTATGCCTCCCCTAGGGTAAAAACCACCTCTCGAGAACTAAAGAGGTCTCATAATTTTAATCTGAGCCTCCGTTAAAATGTTATAACATTTAACGTCTGAAGCAACTAAATTACGAAAATGCACCTGCCGACATTTTTCACAGAGGGCCCGCGCCTGCAAAAGTTACACCCCTACTAGGGTAAACAGCACATTCTGGACTCAACGGTGCCCTCAATTTTCCCAGCCGAGAAACATTTTAAGAGATATTTGAGTTAATCCATTAAATGAATAAATTAATTATTTTAATTATCCATTTGACGTTCCATTAATAGGGGAGGGGTCCCAAAGTCCCGCACTAACATATTTTATGTCAATCCTAGGGTAAAAATCCAATTCCGGACCCAACTGTACACTCATATTTAGGATCTAAAGCACCGTTTAAGATTTATCCCATTTATTTTGTGTTCCCAGTGTGAACACAGTAAAAATTTAATTCCGGGCACACCGGGGATCAGAATCGCACGCCGTATGAAGGTGCTGCTTTGGAATATCCTCACCAATATTAAGAAGTACTTTATAGAAAAAACCGGGTTCTTACATCATTTCCTCCTTCAATATTTTCATCCCAGAAAAGCATAACCAGGGAACAACTCAGGGTACTAATCCCACACCTGGATCCTCCGTACACAGAAGAACTCTTGAACAGACCGGTGCCACCACACATAGACCAAAAGATTTTATCTGTTCAAGCGAGGACTAACATTGCCGATGACATTCATAAGAGCACAGAAAAGTTTTCTTGGGTGAGTGACGTGGGAGATGGTATACACCCAAACCCGCCTTTGGGGTTAGGGCAAGACATTTGGGAACCTCGCCATCCCTTTACACGTTCTCAAACGGCCCGAAGGATCTCGGGGTAGCTTACCTCCCCAGCGGAACCCTACGTCACACACCACGACTGAAATCAACGCCCACACATGGAACAAAGCCCGGTGATTCCCTCCTTCCGAATATCTATATGGTGAAACACCCAAGGATATCTGGTCATGCAAGATATCAAAGATGATGTCCCATGAACAAGACTCTATTACACGCTCGAAGAACGAAGGAATCGACACCATCAACTAAAGAAAAAGGTCCCACTCCCTTTACCTTACCAACATAGTGTTACACCGACGCCCCGTGCCACCCTGGTAACAACTCAAACAAGGATCACGGAGAAAAGAATTTCACACACAGAGTCTTAGAAATTCTACAGCAAAAAGTAGAAGAGCTGTAGAGAGTACCTCTTATCACCTCATGCTCCGCAGGATCGTAGACATCCAAATCTCATGGATGTCCACGGTCCCAACTGTCAGCTCTCAGAACCTGACGTGGACCTCCTAGTGGTGGTGAGAAAACCTCGTATGGTCATCCTCCAATTCCATCTCCTCCCGCTCATCTGCAAGAACCACCTCTTTGGGTGCTACTCCGATTACGGCGCAGCCTCTGCCGTGGTGGTGCACCTGCTGCCTGCCCAATATTCTCAGCGCACCTAGTCGGTCAGTCTCGTGCCAGGTGACCTTCCCCATCACAACAATAGCACCGAATCTCTCCAGGATGTACTGGTTCCCTCCGGTGCCACTGTGGTGTACGACCACACCCCTGAATCCAGTTTTCATAAAGACACATGTATCGAGGTTCTGCTTGCCGATGACCATTAGCTGCGGAAGACGTCTCGGATCTGTCGAGCATGTGACCACCACCAACTGTAGAACGCGACAGGAAGCTCTCTATCACCAGCACCTTCTCTAGCACCTCATTATAAAAGAGAATGTCCAAAGGTACTATGATAGCACAAATCACTCACCGGAGACCCTTCTCAAAATTCTGCACTCGGAAGTTTCCGTCATGGACCATGTCCTGGTAAAATCATGTGTAAGCTACGAAACTAGCCGCGTACTCAGCCACTGTCATCCCTCCCTGCTGAAACTTCAAGAGCTCCTGAATCTGAACGAAGCTTAAGTAGGAGAAGAAAATATTCGCAAGAAAAAAACTGAAATTTTCCCCACGAAAGTGACGACTCGTAAAGAAACTGAGTCACCAGACTCCGCCAATGCCAAGATACTCTGTGGAATAGATTGGTAGCCAAATCCACCATACAATCTTCTGGAGACTCCACAAGACTAAAAAGGTGAACCACTGTCCTTAGCCAAACCTCTGCTGCCTAAGGGTCCGACTCACCACTGAACCTCATCGGTCTCTGTCGTTGGAACTAAAAGAGGGCACTCAACCAGCGCTCAATCTCAGTCCGCTCTGCTGATTTTTTCTACTACTCACCAGGTGGGGGTGCTACTCCCTGCCCACCCGGAAAACGGGACTCGCATGATGGGTCGTAGACTGAGGCCTCATAGCTTAGAGGGTCGTCGTCACGAACCAAAGCTGGTATCCTGTATGGATGTCTTTGCAGAGACATCATGAATATTATCAAGGAGTTCTACGATCATAGGAGAATATATGTATATCACAATAACAACAAAGATGGGTAGCTGACTCAAGAAGTAAAATCAAATACTCAATCCTAGGTGATGCAAAATCAATTTTCCCTGCAACAAGTGGCTCAACATGCTGAGCCGACAAGCGGGTTATCAGGGTCCTAGTGAATTGATACGTCGGCCGCAACACCATCACTAGACTCCCTAGCCTGTGAGTCGCTCTCGAGACATGTTGCCACTATTTTCATAAATCCCAACTAATTCCTTTTTAGGGACGTCCACACAACTTCCCAAGGAACAAACCTCCCTCTGATACATCTTTGTCATGACCCGACCATACTCATTCTCGAGCCACAACTACCCCAAGCCTTCTTCCATGGGCCAGGGGCTAGTGACAAGTGCCGATGGATAAACAACTTGGGGAGGCCTTTTCCTGAGTACCTGTACACACACACACGCGCAGCACACTCAATGCAGAGGTGCAGAGTAAAAGGATAAGACAGGAAAATTCAAGTGCATCTTCTATATATAAACCACAGTAGTGCATCGACCTCTAATAGTACAAAGAAAATTCTGAATGTAAACTGAAAATAAAACGGGTAAAACATGCACCCAACCAGAAAAGTGCCACAACCCGACAACAGGTAAACAAAAGAAAACACCCGGGAGAGTCCCACACATGGAACCCGAGTACGACCACCGCACGCGGTCCAAGCTCCTGAAATCCTACGCTCCGCTGAAGTCATGACCATCATGTCTGTCATCTGCAAGGGCACACCATGTTCCTGAAAAGTACAAGCAGTGGTGAGTATAAAAATACTCAGTAGGATACCCCGAAGGCTCGGGGGAGAAACAAACGAGGTACCGAAGGGTGAGCAGTAGATATAACAGGGAAAAGTAAAGTAGTACAACTAAGAGTGCATTTAGTAGTAGAATAAGGAGTGCAGTAGAATAGCAGTAGAGTGTCCAGCTCAACCCAACAACAGAAAGGAGGTAGACTCGTCCAGACAAAAGGAGCTGGAAACGTTGAGAAGATGAACTTCTCGTCGAGTCATCGCTACCTAAAGTAGGAGAGTAGACTCGTCCAACCACGAGAATCTAGACAAAGAAAACACGTGGCATACCTCGCACGTCTTCACCTCTCTTGGAAGGAGAGTAACCACAACCCAAGAAGTGGGTACAAGAAGAAGGTATATACATATGTGTTTTCTCAATCAACAAACCCGAACAAGATCGTAAGGGGATCACTCTCTCATAGCTCAGCCCAAGAAAGTGAGTAGCCATTAGTCCCAAAAGTAAATACCATCGATATCCTACATCCCGCATGTCTGCCCCAAACTGCAAGTCAAGGGGCTCAAATCACCGAACCATGACACAATCCTCTTTCAGTGGCACTAACTCATCCGCATGGTTTTAGGTCACGTCATAAGGACGTGTCTTGGTGGGGAAAGTCACCCTCGTACTTTATAGCTCTGGGGGAACATCAAACTACACCTCGTCACTGCCCTGTAGTCGAGAGATCTCCTCAAAGTCGATAGGTGACCCCCTTCCCAGCCCCGCTGGGGGGTAATCCTTGGAATTCAACGGGTTCCCACTGGAGGGAGTCCTGGAAAACGTTGATGGGTGCCACACTGCCCAGTCCTGTAAAAGGTTAATCCTCTAGAGGGAGACCCGACAAAAGACGTTGACAAGTCCCAATGCCCAGTCTCGTAAAAGGGTACTCCATAGGAGGGAGTCTCACAACCGTCATCGGGGACCACTTTCCAGGCAAGCTGGAGGTAAACCTGGCATCGAGGACCACTTCCCAGCCCAGATGGAGGTAAAACCGGCATCGGGGACCACATCCCAGCCCAGCTGGAGGTAAACCCAGAATCGCTCTGGCCATCCCTACTGGATGGTACTACTCAGTGAACAACGCTGTATTGGCCATCCCTGGTGGATGTTAACCCACTGTCCAACCTTACTGGATGGTACTACACTGTCCAGCTCTTCTGGAAACAACATCCTAGCTAGCCCTACTGAAAACAACCTCCTGGGTAGAGGATCGGTGCTCGCGTAATGTGTTGGTCACACCAGATCCATATGAACTCTACAATGGAACACAAAGCAACTCTACCGGCCAAAACATAGAGAATAAAACCAGGGAAAACCATTCAACCCTACTAGTCAAAACCATCATGAATAGGACTAGGGGAAACTCAACCCGGCTAGTCAATCAAAGAGAACAAAAATAGGGGGAAACTCAACCCTGTTGGTCCACAAACGAGAACAGAACCAAGGGGACTCAAAAATTATGGCCAAATAAACGATCACAGAACCAGGGGGAAACTCAACCCTGCTGGTCAAACAAACGAGAACAGAACCAGGGGGAAACTCAACCTTTATGGTCAAACAAACGAGCATAGAAACAGGTGGAAAATCAACCCGGCTGGTCAAAAAAATGAGAACAGAGGGACCCTTTATGTTGTGAGAGGTCAAGGGTACGCAAAGCAGAACATGACATGCACATGGGGCACACACGACGTGTGGCCCCAATTTAACTCCAACCAGACACACAAACGTTCCCATGTACAATCAACCACATGTACCTCCAAGTGTTCTCGTATACTACCATAGTATACCACGTTTTCAGCCCAAAGGCTATCGTGAACACGGAACTCAACATCAACGCAAAGGGCATAAACGTAACAACTCCATCATCCCACCTCATCGGCCAAGGCACAACCAACTACATCTCTTCAAGAATTCACTTCACTCTCCTAAGAGTGAATGTGATCACACTCCAAGGGTTCCCTACAAACACCGAAGGAAGAACCACCACCAGTACACCTTTCATGCTTCCACATTTAATGATATCTCCAAAGAGACTCCATACATCCAAATGGTTCATACCGTTGTAATCCTCGTGGAAAACATGTGAGATAGACTACTTACTTGCCACAAACGAATATCCGATAGAAAAATCACCTGATATCGCTTTACACTCAAACGGCGTCCCAGGATCCGGAGCCTCAACCCCAAAAATAGTTGGGCTCATCACAACATTGTGATCCCCTCGGTAAAACATTCCAAAAGGATAGCTCACTTGAGTGGAGCAGATATCTAATGAAAAAGATGCATTTTGTCAAACCACACATGAGCGGTTCTACATGGGACCGTCATCCCCATCCCTAAGCACAACAAATGGATCACACCATTGTGATTCTCTAGAAAAAGTACACAAGATAGATTATTCACTTTTTAAAAATGGACACCCGGTGATAAAGCTAGAAATCACCGTCAACACCCAAAACGATGGTCGCGGGGCCCGTACTAGCGTGAAAAATTAAAGCGGGTGGATTGGGCCAATGCAATTCCCTCCGAAAAACACACAAAATCGACTGCTCGTACAACCCGAATGGACGTCTAATGAAAAAGTTTCAAAATGCTCCTCACAGCTTAAAAGAAGGGTCGTGGGGCCCACACCTAAACTCCGGTTTCACCACTTGAAACCACACTAGTAAACTTCTCCTCGAACAAGGGTCCCAACACCACTGACTATGCTCAAATTGGACGTCGGATGTGTCTGCGCCGTCCAAAACAAGAACCCCCAAGAAAAGTGCTCGTCCACTTAATATCGTGTCGTGCCACCGAGGCCCCCACTTCGGGAGTTAAAAACCGTCGAAACCATCTCAAAATGCTCCTGTTGATGCCAGGAAAGCACTTCCGTAGACGACACAAAAATATAATCCCGTAATGGAAAATAAGGGTGTCCAAAGTCGAAGGGGGGTGAGTCCCTTGGACTGGACCGGCTTGGACTTGCCGGTCCACCCGTTCTGGGCCCGCCCGGCTTGCAGCACCAGCCCACGACTTAGCCGCGCAAGCCGGGAATGGACCTGTGGTCAACACGCAGACCAGCCCTCGCCGCCTGGGGCCGCCAACTCACACGGCTGGCTCCGCCTCATGCTGGTGCCCTCAACCCCTCCTGAAGCTGCTATCTGACCCCGCTCTCTACCCGCGCCTCCACCTGGACCACAGCCACACCGCCGCACTTAGAGCCGCTGCCTGACGCTCGCCGGACCGCTGACGGAACCCCTGAAACCTAAAATCTTTGACGGATGACTGCGAGAACGTATGGACTCAGATTTTAAAACCGAAAAGTGATTCCAATAGCTCCGAAGAAGTAATAATCATTTATGGGATTCGTTTGATGATCAAACGAAAATTTGACGCATATAGCAATTTAAATAGGGATGTTTGGAATTGGAAAATATGCAACGAAAAATCCTACCCCTTTGGGTGTAGCCCGACGCTTTGCAATGGGGTTCACCTTCACCGGAACCACAAACTTGGAGTGGAGTAGATGGATATGGAGGGGAGATTCCTTGAGTGTTCTTCTGCCAGCAGGTGAAAATGGAGGAGGAAGGGGAGTGGGTATGGCTTCAGTAGAAAAATAAAAATTAATTTAATTATTTTTTATTAATCACCCACGAAAGGACCCACCTCTAGAACTCTCGACGAGGTCAAGGTTAAGACTCTCCTAGAGTAAACATCACCTCTAGAGCACTAGGGAGGTCCCGGAATTTTAATCCGAGCCTCCGTTCAAATGTTATAAAATTTAACGTCCGAATCCGCTAAATTATGAAAATTCCCTTGGAGGAATTTTTCACAGAGGGCCCATGCCTGCGACAGTTACACATCTCCTAGGGTAAACGGCACGTTCCGGGCTCAACGATGCCCTCAGGATTCCCATACAAGCTGCCGTTTAAGAGATACTTGACTTAATCCATTAAAAGAATAAATTAATTATTTTAATTATTCATTTACGGTTTCATTAACGGCCAAGGGGTCCCAAAGTCCCACGCCGACATATTTTATGTCGTTACTAGGGTAAAAACCTCATTACAAACCCAACCGTACACATAGATTTAGGATCTAAATCATGTTATAGGAGTTATCCCATTTATTTGGAGTTACCAGTGTGAACACACTGAAAATTTAATTCTGGCCACACCGGGGCTCGAAATCGCATGCCGTCTGAAGGTGATGCTCTAGAATTACATCAATTACATTCCAAAATCTTTTATCGAAAAAACGGGTTCTTATAGTACCCAATGAGATTTATTTTCAATCCTTTAGGAACCAACATTGCTCTAAATGTCACTTTTGTAATCAACATAGGGAAGATTATGACCATCTATTTCATTCTTGTGCTACAACCTCAGCTCTTTGGAACAATATTCATAACATCTTTGGTTGCAGATGGTTACTCGTTAACTCAATCAGCTCCCAACATCAAAGATGTAATCAATTCGATTCTTCACTACAAATTAAGAATATTTTTTTGGCCGCTGTTGATGAGCTCCTCAATGTGATCTAGTATGACAGAAATAATATTCTTCATAACAATTCCTCATCTGAGATTAATGAAGGTCAGGAGAGTATTTTGTTTTCCATTCGTGATGCTTCCTCGATTCATAAATCCTATTGTGACAACACCGTGGGAGACCTTGAGATCCTGCATCGTCTTCATATTCCTGGGCTTTACCGTCCGCCAAGATGCACCTTTGGGGTATTTTGGCAGGCCCCGCTTTTAGGATGGATCAAAGTGAATGTCGATGGTGCATCAAAAGGAAACTTGGGACCTGTTGGATGTGGATCCATTTTTAGAGACCATCATGGACAATGACTCAGATGTTTTTTTGGAGCATGTGGCACGAAAACATCTCTTGAATCCGAAATGATGGTTTTCATTAACGCTATGGACTTTGATCAACTAAAAGGATGGAAAAATATCTTGATTGAATGTGATTCAACCACTATTTTCCAGGCTATTTGGATGGGTGTGGTGCATCTTGCTTGGCCGCTCACTTCCTATTGGATGAATTGTCTTGCTATGATTTCGGAGACCATCTACATTGTTAGTCATGTTTTCCCTGAAGCGAATATGGTTGCAGACGGTCTTTCCAATAAGGGAGTCAACCAGGTCATTACTGGCAATATGACTTGCCAAGAGATTTGAGTACTTTTTTTGAGAAATATTGTAATAAGATTCCATCTTTCAGACTCATTTAATCATTTTTTCATTTTCAATAAATTTTTCCTTTTAAAAAAAATCATTCCTGCTAATACATCGACTAGGCATTAAATAAAATTTAAAATAATAATATTATATTATTAGTGTGCAATGTAAGATTCCAAAGAAACCCATTGTTGAATATTGGGTATCCCATAAAACATTCCATCCAATTTAAAGTAGAATTAAAATTTAATTCACAAATACTAATAAATATGAAATATTTCATGTTCATTATTTACCTGGGATATTACATCCTTCCCCCCTTTTGGGAATTTCTTCCTCACAATTTTTATTCACTTATCAAATAAGTTGGTGTACTTAACCCTCATAACATTTTATGATTCCTACAATGCCTCTTCAATGATATGGTTCTTCCACAAACCCATTACCTAAAAAATTAACTTATCCCACATCAAATGCTCTCTATGGTCGGGAATCTGGACCGGTTGTTCCTCATAGGAGATATTATCTTCCAAAAGAAAAAAATCTTGGATTAAAACATGATATAGATCTGGCATATACTTTCTCAACATTGAAACCTGAAAAAGATTGTCTACCTGGGATAAACATGGGGGTAAAGCAACTTTTTACACAATTGCTCTAACATTCTCTATGATTTCCTAAGGTCTAGTGAACCAAAGACTCATCTTTCCTTTATTACCCAAACACATCAAACTTTTCCATGGGGAAACTTTGAGAAAGACATGATCACCTACATCGAAAGATAGATCCTTCCTCCAGTCCTTCACATAGCCTTTCTGCCTGCTCTGAGAATTTTTCAAGTTCTTCTTAATCAACTAAACATTTTCTACCATATCTTCTACCAATCATGGTCTAATCACAATTCTTTCACCAACTTCATCCCAAAAAGCTGTAGTTAGAAAACTATTTCTATATAATGCCTCAAATGGTGCGATCTTTATAATAGAATTAAATCAGTTATTATATGAAAATTCCACCAAAGAAATATGTTGGTACCAACTTCCCTAGAAATATAGTGAACCAGATCATTGCAGATCCTCCACGGTCTAACATGTTCATTCTGACTACCCGTCTGGTTGAGGATGAAAAACTGTACTAAAATTTAATTCAGTACCCAACTACTTCTGATGGCCTTTCGAAAAGTGAGAAGTAATCCTGGGAACAAGATCCGATACAATGGAGAGGGGAAGACCATGAAACCTTACTATCTATTTAACATACAACCAAGAAAGTTGAAATAGAGACAGAGTATCTCGAAAAGGAAGGAAATGAACAAATTTAGTCAATCGATCAACAATAAACCAGATTTCATTATTACCTATAGATGTCTTTGGTAGTCCCACAACGATGTCAATGGATATATTTTCCCATTTCCACTATGGCACTGGAAAATACTGAAGAATCCCTTTCAGTAACTGCCGCTATACTTTAACATGCTGACAAGTCAATCAATTCACAGTAAAATCGGCAATATCATTTTTCTTTCCATCCCACCAGTAATACTCCTAATGATCTCTGTACATCTTAGTACTTCCATGATGAACTGAAAATAGGGAACTATGAGCTTCACATAACCACTCATTATTCAACTGTGAATCTCAAGGCACATATAATATTTTCCCAATCCTCAAAACAAAATCATTATCAATGTTAAATTCAAGAAACATACCCTTCTGAACCAACCATACCTTATTCTGTAACTCACTGTCTACTTTTTTCCCTCGCTTAATTATGTCTGAGAGAGATGATTCCACTGACACCAGAAACAAAACAGAATAATTTCTTGCACCAACAACTTCTATTCCAATGTTCACAAAATCAAAAACCAATGTATCTCGTTCAAAGGTAGCATGGTTAATGAAGCATTACTTTTTCGACTCAAAGCATCAGCAACATTATATTCCATTCTAGGATGGTAGCAGATCATGCAATCATAATACTTGATTAATTCCAACCTTTTCCTCTGTCTCATGGTCAATTATTTATGAGGTAATATATACATAAAACCTTTGTTGTCATTATATATTTCACATTTCATTCTATTAAAATAATTACTCTAAACTTTTGAAGCAAAAACAACAGCAGCTAATTCCAAATCATGTGTAGGGTAATTTAAGTCATGTGGTTTGAACTGATATAAAGCATAGTCAATTATGTAATCATTATGCATAAGGAAACAACCATGTCCTTTCAACGAACCATCACTGTAGATAATAGACTCAACATTTATAGAAGGCCACTCCAAAATTAGAGCATTCACTAATCATTTGTTCTATTCTTGAAAACAATCATCACATTATTTTTTCTATATTATCATAACACCTTTTCAAGTTAACATAGTAATTGGAGTAGATAACATTGAATTTTTTTGAAAAACCTTCCATAATAACCCTCCCAACCAAGAAAACTAATAATCACAGTTTTATTTGTGGGTCTTGTCCATTCATCAACAACTTGTTTTAGCAGGATCAACAATTATTCCATTTTTTTTAATCAATGTGACCCTGGAATAAAATTTGTTATAACCAAAACTCAAACTTGATAAAATTCCCATACATTTTATTTTATTTACAGTTTTCATGAAAACCCATAAATTACATTCATGCTATAATTTACTTTTAGAAAAAACAAAAATATCATAAATGAACACAACCACAAACATATCCATGATTTTTAAATAAAAATTTATTTATAAGATCCATGAATATAGCTGGTGCATTGGTTATCTCAAAAGGCATAACGATAAATTCATAATTGTCAAATATAGTACAAAACACAGTCTTCGGAATTTCTCTTTCCTTTAATTTCAACTGATAGTACCCCGACCTCCGATCAATCTTTGAAAAATACTAAGCTCACAAGAGCTGATAAAAAAATCATCAATATGAGGCAAAGGATACACATTCTTAATAGTGATGTTGTTCAATGCTCTATAATCAATGAAAAGTCTCATTAAACGATCATTTTTTAAAAAATAAGACAAGGGAACCTCATGGTGATGTGCTAGGATAAATGAAACTTTTATTCAATAACTCATGCAATTGCTTATTTATCTCTAAAGGTTCACTTTGAGCCATTCGATAAGGGTGTTTTTCAATTGGTTTTGCATCAGGCACTAATTCAATAGTAAAATCAACTTCCCAATCTGGTATAATTCTAGGAAACTCAATTGGAAAAAAATCATGGTACACATTTACCATTGGAACAAAATTAATCTCTACAAATCCTTTATTTTCATCAATATGTGCATGGAAACATTAATTTCCATCTTTTACTAGTTCCTCAGCTTCTTGGTATGTTATCAAAAGTAAGGGTTCATTGCTGAACACAAACTGAAAATATTTCAGAAAAGAAACATCTTTAGCTCTGAAGTCAATATTACCATTATAAAAAGAAAGCTAATCTATATCCAAAATAACATCAAACTCTACTAGAGGAAAAAAATAAGGTTTGATGATAGATTCTTTCCGCACACAAGGACTTAAAGGTTCTAATGTTTTCTTTTTGTCTCAATATTTACTATAGGTCTTTTTACCACTAGTTCTGTTTTCTTTTCTTGAGAGTGAATTCAATATTTAATAGAAAAATTCTCAAAAATGAAAGAGTGTGTAGAACCTAAATAAAAAAATACATTGTCATAATCTGAACAAAAAAACAAAATACCTGATACAACTTCATTTGATTGGACAACATCTACTGAAGTAGTTTCCTAGAATTTCACCACCCCTTTATGTATGTAGTCTAGCTAATTTACCTCAGTTGAGTTCTTCTATGGACACTCGTATCCATTATAAACCATTTAATTTCCCTTAAAACATTTTATTTACTGTAAATCATATTTTGTATTACCATTAACTTTATCTTTTTCAGTTTTATTATGAGCATTCTTGTAACACCGTAGATTTTATGAGAAATATATTTTTATGTATTATGTTATATGAAAGAATATTTTACTACACACAGCACTTTCTTGGCTTGCGTTATACGCAAGAGAACCCTTCTACAATAGCTTGCGTTGTACGCAATACTGAGTTTCACTAAACAATGATATGTTATTAAAATATTATATAAACTAGCCGTTATGAATAGTAATACCAACTTTCTGAAATTTTATAAATAATATTTTTCAAAATGGACTTCATTTTTGGATTCAGAATATCGAAATTAACCTAGGGTGAATTTTTGGCATTTTTTTGAAAACTTTCAATTTTTGATGAATAGTGAAAACACAAGGTTACTATTTAAAAACCGACTTTTTATTTAAATAATTATTTATTTTATATAAATTTTTTTGGTCAAAATTGATACATAATGGCTCTAAAATTTCAATGTAATTCATTAGAATCATTTTCTAATAATTTTATATATATAAAAATTTTATTGAACTTTTTACCGTCTTTTACCCACCTCCTAAGAGAATTTGAAAATTTACATAAAACATAATTTTACCACTTCTGTAAGTTGAATTTAAAAAATCCAAGAGACACGGTTAATATTAAGGAGTAAAATGTTGTTCAATAAGATAAAAATAATTTTTGGTGAATAGTACCTTTTTAGTTCTATTTACCACGGTTAAAATTAAATAGGGTAATTAAGGGTAAAAATGATATTGTTATTACCCTAACACATGTCCTAATTCTATTGGACAAGATTAATTCGACCAAAAAAACCATAGGAATAAAATATGACCATTTATATCCACTTGGATTAGATTAGGACATTTATTATTATTTTATTTAAAGAAGAGTTAAAATAGTTAAAATCAAAGTTTAATAACTAAAACATTTTTAATATAGGGTTATACAACAGATAAATTCGACTATAAATATTCATTAGAAATCCAAAAAGATTCAATACATAATGGGAGTTTATTTATAATTTTTAGACATTACATAATATACTTTATTTATGATACAATGATGATGTAGTAATTAACTTATTAATTAAATATAAACATAATTGATGTTATAAATACCCAAATAAATATAATTTGATACTTTTTATAAATTAAACTAATTTTTTAGGTTAATATGACTTGTTAATATTGATTTAATTAAATTTTTTCGAACTAATCATGCTTTTATGATTTTTACAAAAATAATTTACCAAATAGTGTCAAAATTGACATAATATAGTTATTAAAACAAATATTACATTATTAATTGTTATTCTATTTCTAAAAATATAGGGATCTGTCAAATGACTTATATAAGGTTATATATATTAATAATGAGCCACTTGGGGTTCGTTTGGCATGTTATAGTAAGTTTATTAACCATATAGTGTAAGAAAACAAAAAGACATTGTAAAAGTTAAATTATTTAACATAGAGTTAAATATAAATGATAAGGTTAAAATAGTAACCTAAACTGGTCTAAAACCTATTGTTTGAGAGGATTTAGACCTATCCACACATTATCTTCAAAATAAATCAATTTGGAGCTATTATAAACCGAATATGACTTTATTATAAAATAATATTTTATGTTTTTCTTAATGTTCCCCTCTCCTCCCTTATAAAAGGGAACCTCCTCTCTCTCCTCTTTACACAATTTTTATCCCTCAAGCTCAGAAAAAACCTGGCCATTTCCCTTCTAAACATATTTATAAACATAATAGAGGTTATGTTCATCTAAAAAACCAACTCTATTCCCTTAAGAGGTAGGTTAAATGAGGTACGTCGAGAAATAGGTAATATCCACTACCGATTCTTTCAAGTTTCTTCCTTCTTATACTTCCTCTAATTTAGTTGTTTCATTATAAAGTAATAACATCAGTATCACTAATATACTGATATGTTATTGTAAATATTAAACAACCATATTGCCCCTTATATCCATCCTATGGAAAATGAAATCACCGAACGTGCGTACGTACAGAATAACGTCTCCTCGCCGTGGTGTAATCTGTTTTCCACCACCACCTTAATTGGATGTGTATAATGGTGAAAATAATAAATATTTATATGATTATTATAAAATTATAATAATTCTGAGACATTATACCATCCAATACAAGACCATTAAATAATTATGGGAACGATATCATCGATTGTGCGTACGTATGGTTTACAGTCTCCACAAAGTGATGTGATTCATTCTACATGATCTTCACTAAACCAAGACTATATAAATGAATTTAATGAATAAATAGGATATATATTATACCAATAACATTCTGTAAATGATGTATTTATATCATTAAAAGAGGAATAAGAATTTATTAGACATGACATGCATAAGAACAAAAAGCAATAAACACTCGAATAACAAGTAGCAATCAAATATTACTAATAAGAATATAAGAATATGACCATGTTTGATATCATAACAATGAATATGATTCTTTAATAAGTCAATGAAATTATTTAAATCATTATACAGGAGGTTTGGATCTGTACGAATCATATAAGACCTATGGTATGGGAAGATCTCACAATCTCATTTTTATCCGAGATTGTTTATACTTCTAAATTTAATGGGGAATATTTATCATCAACATCCATGTTTCCTAAATATTTAATATTATTTCTATCCTCCTAAATTTTTTTAAATCCAATTTTACCCATTGGTTATTTTTTAGTAAAATATAAGAAAGGAATCTTTTTTCATTTTTAGTACGAGGTACTTTTTTACTTCTCCGTCCAAGGTATGAGAAGAATGTTTTTTTAACTTATACGACATGAATGGATTTTTAGAACATTATTTCGATGATGCTTCCATTACAAGTTTTCATGTTTTATTTTTAATTAACTTCTTTTAGTTTAAAATTGTATGACATATTAAGAAATGAAACATGTTTTTGAATTAGAAAGGATATTTTTGTCAAGAATGAAGTTCAAGTGTTTTATCAAAATAATTTTCCATCTATGATAATATAGGGTTATTTCTCTATCCCTATTTTTACATTGATTTGATTATTTTATGATGGAATTATATCCTTTTATCTTATATGGTTTATGTTATAATGGAATGATGTTTTAGAATCCCATTTTTATTACATGGGTCATGCTATGATATATGATTTATGATTTTGTGGCACACATAAGAATGGTTTCATTATGAGATGGGTGGGACCTATATCTTCCTCCAATGCATTGGGTAAAGATTTATATCTCATGAGATAGACATGGCTGGAATGGAATGTTAATCAGGTTCAGTGATACAGGACTGGAACAAAGAGTGAACTCGGTTCAGAAATGGACTTTGTCCGCTAAGATAGTCTTGGCAATGAGTCTTGAGGAATAAGAAATTATTTTCTATGATTATGTGTCAATTCCACAAAATTTTAGGTTTTATATTATGATTATTGGGATTACATTTCATGACTATGATTTATCCCATGTTATGATATTATGATCTCTTTTGTAGGTTAAGATTTTCAAAATGCTATGTTCTTATGAATATGATTTTTCTTTTGATTACCCTTACTGAGCATTTGAGCTCAGCCTTTTATATTTTTTCTTTCCCCAGGGCAGGAAGTAGGTTATTATGTAGGATATGCCAAAAGGGACTCTAGATATGATGAAATAAATGGGAGAAAATGTAGATTCTTTATGAACCAGTTGTTTATATATCCTAGTTTCTAACGAAACTATACCTATACGGTCCTACCATGGGTTTGTTATATGTTGCAATAAGTAAGCATCAATTATGATGTAATAACAATGTATGTAAAGTATGGGTCATTGTAGTTTGTATCAGAGGAAAGGTATAGTCAACCTTTGGAAACAAGGATGTGAAATCCTTAGTAAGAACTCTAAGGATATGTCTAAACATAGAACATAATATTCGTGTTTTAGAAATGGAAATGAATGACCTATGATAAGACCTAAAGTGGTAAATTTTATTATTGATTATGTGGTTTTCCTGTTATGATTAGTGTTACTCACACTATAATTCATTGTTTTAGGCAATGGCTGGAACCTGAAGGAACCGTGTTAATGCTGATTGTGACGGGAAATGCAATGATTATCCCCCTGAGTAACCAAATGTTATGGGATATGTAATGGAAAATATTGTAGCCATGCTCACACAACATTATCAAGCTATGAATCATGCAAGACTTCTAAATGAGCAAGGGAAGGAGCAACATTCTGCTGAATTTTTCCTGAGGCAGCGTCTGCCTTTATTTAGCAGGTCTTCTAATCCATTAGTGGATAAACAATGGATTAGTACCACTAAAAATATTTTTTCAGTTCTACAATGTTCTGAACATGATAAATTTATCTTAGCAGTGTATCGTCTGGAAGGTGATGTTGATCAATGGTGGAATCCTATCAATAATACAAGGTAAAGAGACGAAATTGAGTCCATGGAATGGGACGACTTCATGAACTTATTTTTTCAATAAGTACTTCCCTCGTATTCTTTGAAAAAATATGGAGATGGAGTTTTTTGAACTAAATAAAAAGGATGATGAATTTATTAGTACCTATGAATCAAATTTTACAAGACTTTCATGGTATGCTTCTGGGATTGTTATCCAACCTGAGAGTAAGAATGATATATTATTTAGTGGCTTAAAACCAAGTCTTCGAAGAGCGTTATCCATAAGGGACTTCAATAGTTATGAGGAGATTGTTCGATTTGCTCTTAAGGTTGAGATGGAGATTGGAGTAACCCATCAGTCATATGGTTTTGATAAGAAGAGGAAAATGGAATTTAATGTAAAATCTAAAGACCGCATTGAAAAGAATATTTGTTTTCCCTTCTGCTCAAAGTGTGGAATAAAACACAGTTGGAATTGTCTTAAAGGGACAAGTAAATGTTTTATGTGTGGAAAAGAAGGTCATCGGGCAGTTGAATGTCGAATAATGGGAAGAAGATGTCTAATGATGAGAACAAGGAAAGGGAAACAAATAATGCACCTCATACACTTCGATGTTTCAAGATCAAGGAAATGGGGCACTATGATAATCAGTTCCTAATCCAAGGGTTGTTGATGATGATCAACGTCAACAAACTCTTAAGGCTAAAGACAAAGGAAAGTCACATGCAATTTCTATCAGCGAGGTCGAGTACGATAACAAAGTGGCGAAAGGTAAACTGACCATCCACTCTGAAGTAGAAATTGTTTTATTTTATTATGGATCCACCCACTATTTTATTTCTGAATAATTTTCTAATGGTATCACTATATTACCTCAACAATTAGATGTTGAGTTAGCTGTGACAAACCCTAATGGAACAACAGTCACATCAAAAGTTTACAATTCTTCCTTGATTTAAGTTAGTGGGAAAGTTCTTCCTGCAAATTTTGTGATCCTTCCTATAGTGGAATTTTATGTGATTCTTGGCGTGGATTGTCTTTCCTTATATAGAGTTCATATTGATTTCCAAATAAGTGAAGTCTCATTTCATATTCCCAATCAATCTATGATCATCTATCGATGCAAGGATGAATAAAACATTCTAGTAGAAATTTCTCCTATCTTATGGGTCTTTATTCTAATAAACTAAGGATATTTATCTCAAATGGTTGGAGTGAAACTCATGACTAAGAATAAACCCATTGTACAAGAGTTTGTTTTTGTCTTTCCAGTGGAATTTCTATGTCTTCCACCAAATTGTGAAGTTGAGTTTTCAATAGAACTCATACTAGGTGCTATTCCCATTTCAAAGACACCTTATAGAATGGCCCCAATTGAGTTTTAGGAATTTAAGAAGCAACTCAAAGAGAATCTTGATAAGGGATTCACACTCCCTATTGAATCACCTTAATAAGAGCTTGTTCTGTTTGCTAAGAAGAGAGATGGATCAATGAGACTCTACATTGATTTTAGAGAACTTAACAACATCATTATCAAGAAAAAATATCCTCTCTCACGCATTAATGAATAATTTGACCAACTATGCAGAGCATAATACTTTTCCAAGATTGATCTTCATTCAGGGTATCATCAATTAAGGGTCAAAAGGGGGGATATACCAAATACATCTTTCCGTAAAAGGTATGGACACTATGAATTTATTGTTATGCCATTTGGTCTTACTAACGACCCTGATATCTTCATGGATCTAATGAATAGTGTCTTTAGATACTATCTTGATCAGTTTTTGGTAGTCTTTATAGACGATATTCTTGTCTATTCAAAGAGAAAGAATGAACATGAAGATCACTAGAGAAATTTATTAAAGACCCTGAGAAAGGAGAATATTTATGCCAACTGAGATTCAATGTGTTCTCAGTCTGGATGGATATTATTGACGTTTTGTGAAATATTATTCAATGTTATCTAATCCACTCACCAAGTTGAATTGAAAATGAGTTAAGTTCGTTCCGACAGAGTAGTGTGAAGAGAATTTCAAGGAGTTAAAAAGAATGTTATCCGCTAAACCTGTGCTCACACTGCCTTGTAGTGGAAAAAAGTTTCTAATCTATAGCGATGCATCCAAGAAGGTATTGTGGTGTGTTCTCATGAAAAATGATATAGTGATATATTATGCCTCACGACAGTTGAAAATATATGATCAGAATTACCCCACTAATGATTTAGAGTTAGCTGCGGTAATCTATGAATTGAAGATTTGGAGGCATTATATTTATGGTGAAAGGTGTGATATTTATACTGATCATAAAAGTTTAAAGTATATTTTCACAGAAAAGCAGCTGAATATGCGCCAAAGAAGATGGTTGGAGCTGATTAAGTATTACAACTGATCAATTCATTACCACCCTAGGAAAGCAAACAAGGTGGCAGATCCCTTATGTCGACAAGACCATGCTAACTTATCCATGATGAGGATCACATAAGATCCCATATTTATGGATTTACAAAGGATGGATCTTTGAATTATAATGGAAGGGAAAAAATCTTATCTTTCACAAATGAATGTTTAACCATCTATATATGTGAAGATTAAAGAGGCATAGAAAGAAGATGTAGAGTTACAAAATAAGTTGAGAAATGTTTCTGAATTTCACATTGATTGTGATGAAATAATAAGGTTTTGGAATCGGGTTTGTGTTCCTCACATCCCAGAATGAAAGATGGGAATATTGGATGAAGCTCATAGTTCTTCATTCTCTATTCACCCTAGAAGTACGAAGATGTATAGGGACCTGATGGAGTACTTCTGGTGGGATGGCATGAAATGAGGCGTTGCTGAATATATCTCTTGATGCTTTTTTTGTCAGCAAGTTAAAGTTGATAGACAGAAGTCTAATGGGATGTTACAACCATTACCCATACCAGAATGGAAATGGGAAAACATCACTATGGACATTGTCACTAGACATCCAAAAATATCCAAAGGCAATAATTCTATCTGGGTTATAGTTGATCATCTTATGAAGTCAACACACTTCATTGCTATTAGAGATGATTTCTATCTTGATCAGCTTTCTAGTATATATGTGAAGGAAGTTGTAAGATTGAATGGAGTACCACATTCCATTATATCTATTTGGGATCCTATGTTTACCTCAAAGTTTTGGTGATGTCTTCAGTATACTCTGGATACATAGGTGAGTTTCAGCACTGCTTATCATCCTCAGACAGACGGTCATTTTGAGAGAACAATTCAAACTCTAGAAGAAATGTTAAGAGCTTTCTCTATGGATTTAAAAGGTGTTTGGGATCAACACCTACTTTTGGTGGAATTTTCTTATACTAATATATTTCAATCCAGTATTAAGATGGTAGAAAAGGTCAGATATATTCAACAACACATAAGAGAATCTTAGAGTCGATAAAAAAGTTATGCTGATAAATGAAGAAAATACCTAGAGTTTGAAGTGGGTGATAATGTGTTCTTAAGAATATCTCCATGGAAGAGAATAATGAGATTTGGAAAGAAGGGAAAGTTGAGCCTTAGGTATATCGTTCCTTTCCAAATACTGGATCATGTTGGGAAGGTAGCTTACCGATTTTTGCTTCCACCGAATCTCCCTCAAGTTCATGATGTGCTCCATGTATCTCTCCTGAAAAATTACATGCCCGATCCTTCACATGTACTCATCTCAGAAGATGTACCGCTGGAGCAAGATATTTCTTATGAAGAACAGCCGATAGAGATTGGGGATCATAACAAAAAAGTCCTACGAAACAAGACCACTCACTTGGTGAATATTTTATGGAGGAACCACTAATTAGAAGAAGATACATGGGAACTTGAGGACATGATGAGGGAGAGGTATCATCATCTGTTTGTTACAAAGTGATGAATTTTGAGGGGAATTTCATTTTAAGGGGGGTAGAATGTAACACCCGCGAGTTTATGGAAATATTTTGTTTTTATGTATTATGTTATATAAAGGAATATTTCACTACACACAACATTGTCTTGTATTTCATTACATGTAAGAGAAACCTTCCTCGATAGTTTGTGTTGTACGCAATACTATGTTTCACTAAACCACGATATGTTATTAAAATATTATATAAAATAGCCATTATGAATAGTAACACCCTCTTATTGAAATTTTATAAATTTTACCTTTCAAAATGGACTTCATTTTTGGATTCTGAATATTGAAATTAGCCTTAGGTGAATTTTTGGTATTTTTCTAATAACTTTCAATTTTTGATGAATAGTGAAAACACTAGGTTACTATATAAAACCGACTTTTTATTTAAATAATTATTTATTTTATTCAAATTTATTCTAGTTCAAAATTGATACATAAAAACTATATAATTTCAATTTAATTCATTCGTGTCATTTTATAATAATTTTAGATATACAAAAATTTTATTGAACTTTTCACCGTCTTTCACCCACCACCTAGGAGAATTTAAAAATTTACATAAATCTTATTTTTACCACTTCTGTGACTTGAATTTCAAAAATCCAAGAGACACAGTTAATATAAAGGAGTAAAATGTGGTTCAATAAAATAAAAATAAGTTTTTTGTGAATAGTAAATTTTTTACTTTTATTTACCACGGTTAAAAGTAAATATGGTAATTAAGGGTAAAAATGATATTATTATTACCCTAACACATTTTCTAATTCTATTGGATAAGTTTCATTTGACCAAAAAAAATCTTAGGAATAAAATATTACTATTTAGGTCCACTTGGATTAGATTAGGACATTTATTATTATTTTATTTAAAGAAGAGTTAAAATAGTTAAAATCAAAGTTTAATAACTAAAACATATTTAATATAGGGTTATACATAAGATAAATTCGACTAAAAATATTAATTATAAATATAAAAATATTTCCTATATAATGAAATTTTATTTATAATTTTTATAAATTAAAAAATTTAATTTATTTATGAGAAAATGATGATACAGTAATTACCTTATTAATGAAATATTAAAATAATTGATGTTATAAATACCCAAATAATTGTAATTTGAGAATTTTTATCAATTCCACTAATTTCTTAGGTTAATATGACATTTTTATATTGATGTAATTAACTTGGTAGAACTAATAATTCTATTATGATTTTCACAAAAACCCATTACCAAATATTGTCAAAATTGACATAAAATAGTTTTTAAAATAAATATTATATTATTAATTGTTATTCTATTCCTAAAAATCTATGTTTCGGCCAAATGACTTAGATAAGGTTATATATAT
Source organism: Viscum album (assembly GCA_963277665.1). Classification (NCBI taxonomy): domain Eukaryota; kingdom Viridiplantae; phylum Streptophyta; class Magnoliopsida; order Santalales; family Viscaceae; genus Viscum; species Viscum album. The sequence goes on from OY728133.1 coordinate 626,372,613, forward strand.
TAATAATGAACCAGTTGGGGTTCGTTTGGCTTGTAATAGTATGTTTATTAACCATATTGTGTAAGAAAACAAAAAGACACAGTAAAAGTTAAATTATTTAACTTAGAGTTAAATATAAATGATAAGTTTACAATCGAAAACTAAACATGTCTAAAACCTATTAGTTGAGATTATTTCTACCCATCCCCACTTTAGATTATAAATAAATCAATTTTGAGCTATTATAAACCAAATATTACCTTATTATAATTTAATATTTTATGTTTTTCCTAAGGTTACCCTCACCTCCCTTATAAAAGGGCACCTCCTCTCTATCCTCTTTACACAATTTTGAGCCTTCATTCTCAGAAAAACCCTACCCATTTATCTTCTCAACATCCATAGATACATATTAGAGGTTCTGGTCTTCTCAAAAGGCCATCTCTATTCCATTAAGAGGAAGGTTAAAGGAGGCACGTCGAGGAAGAGATAATATCTTCTACCGATTCTTTCACGTTTATTACTTCTTCTACTTCCTCTTGTTTAGTTGTTTCATTATAAAGTAATAACATCAGTATCACTCATATAATGATATTTTATTATAAATATGAAACAACCCTATTTCACCTTCTATCCATCCTATGGAAAATGATATCACCGCGTGTGCGTACATACGAAATACCATCTCCACGCCGTTGTGTAATTTGTTTTCCACCACCACCTTACTTAGATGGGTATAATGGTGAATTTAATAACTATTTAACTGATTATTATAACATGATACTAATTCTGAGATATTATATCATCGACTCCAAGACCATTCAATAATTATGGTAACGATATCATCACTCGTGCGTACATAGGACATACCATCTCCATGATGCGATGTGATTTGTTCTACATGACTTTCACTAAACCATGATTATATAAATGAATTTAATGAATAAATATGATATATATTATACCAATACCATTCTGTAAATGATGTATCTATATCCTAAAAAAAGGAATTAGAATTTATTCGACAAGACATGCATATGAACATAAAGCAATGAACACCCGAATAACAAGTAGTAATCAAATATTACTAACAAGAAGATAAGAATACGAACATGTATGATATCATAACAATGAATATGATTCTATAATAAGTCAATGACATTATTTAAATCATTATACAAGAGGTTCAGATATGTACGAATCATATCATACCTAAGGTAAGGGAAGATCTCAAAATCTCATTTTTATCCGAGATTGTTTATAATTAAGAATTTACTGGGGCATATTTATCATCCACATCCATGTTTTCTCAATATGTAATATTATTTCTATCCTCCTACAAAATTTTAATCCAATTTTACCCATTGGTGAGTTTTTAGTAAAAGATAGTAAAGGAATATTTTTTCGTTTTTAGTATGAGGTACTTTTTGGATTTTCCGACCAGGGTACGAGAATAATGTTTTTTTGCTTATACGGCATGAATGGATTTTTTAGAAAATTATTTCCATGAGGCTTCCTTTACAGGTCTTCATGTTTTATTTTTAATTAACTTATTTTAGTTTAAAATTTAATGACATATTACGTACGGAAAATGTTTTTGAAGTATAAAGGATATTTTATTCAAGAATGAGGTTCAAGTGTTTTATCAAAATTATTTTCCATCTAAGATAATATAGGGTTCTATTTCCATCCCTATTTTTACATTGATTTGATTATGTTATGATGGAATTATGTCCTTTTATTTTATGTGGTTTATGTTATGATGACATGATGTTTAAGAATCCCATTTTTATTAAATGGGTCATGCTATGATATATAATTTATGATTTTGTGACACACATATGAATGGTTTCATTATGAGATGGGTGGGACCTATATCTCCCTACAATGCATTGCGTAATGATTTATATCTCATTACATAGACATGGCTGGAATGACATGTTAATCTGGTTCAATGATACAGGACTGAAATTGGGAGTTAACTCGGTTCAGAAATGAAATTTTCCCGCTAAGATAGTCTTGGAAATGAGTTTTGACTAATAAGAAATTATTTTCTATGATTATGTGTGTATGCCACAAAGATTCATATTTTATGTTATGATTATTGGGATTACATTTCACGACTATGATTTATCCCATGTTATGATATTATGATCTCTTTTGTAGGTTAGGATTTTCGAAATGCTATGTTCTTATAAATATGATAGTTCGTTTGTTTACCCTTAGTAAGCATTTGAGCTCACCCTTTTATGTGTTTTCTTTCCCCAGGTTAGGAAGAAGGTTATTTAGTAGGATATGCCAAAGGGCACTATAGATATGATGAAATTAATTATAGACAATGTAGATTCATTATGAACTAGTTGTTTATGTTTCCCAGTTTATAATGAAACTATACCTATAAGGTCCTACCATGGTTTTGTTATATGTTGTAATAAGTATGATTCAATTCTGAAGTAATAACAATGTATGTAAAGTATGGGTCGTTATACTTCTATCCCATTTTACCACATTGGTAGCACTTACCATAATTCAAAAGACATTCCCCAACATGCTTTTTACCACAATTTTCACAAACTATAAACTTATGTTTCTTACCATCAAATTTTTTTGAAGAGTTCGTCCCTTTCGCCTGCCACCTCAACCTCTTATTATATTGTTTTTCAAAGAACACCTGATCATCAAAAAACACCATTTCCACCTTCTCAGCAAAAAAAACCTTTTTCATAACTTTTTAACTCATGAGAAGCTAATTCCATTTGATATATTGTCTTTAATCCTGAGTAAAAATAGTATATTTTACTATCAATACCTCATATTAAATTCTGATCATACCTTGTGAATCATGTGAATTTTGCTTTATAAGCAGCCACTAAGTCATCATACTTCCTCAATTCTAGGAATTGTTTTCCCATCCTAAGTCGATCCCCCTTATAAAAATATTTTACAAGGAACATACCTCTGAATTAATCGCAATAAAGAGCATCAATCTCTTCACTATCCTTGAAATTTGTCACCATCGACCACCACTGATCAGCTTCACCTCCAAAATGGTTAACAACAAGACTAACATTTTGGTGTTCTGAACACCCTATGCGGTCAAAAAATTTCGCTATTTCTTTAATCCACACTTCTACTAGCACAGGGCCAGATGATCCTCTAAATGATGGGGGAGGTTGCATCATTAAATTCTCTAATACTGACATGTTCCTCTGTGATTGATCTGGCTGATCTCATTCATGTATAAAACCACTATTTATACCCTGAGTAAACAATTCCATCACTACATCAAATTGTTCAGTTCCAATTCTAGTTATCTCAGGTTGCTAATTTGGAAGGTTGTCTTCCTCATAATGTCGTCCCAACATAGCTTCCCTATTTCCTGTAAGGAAAACCATTCTGAACACAAAGATATTATAGGAAAAGCAACATGGTAATCTGTAAATTCTATATCATTTCAATATTAACATAAATTAATTTATGGATATTAATTTAACAATAACCAAACTCATAAATTTATCTAAACCGACCTATGATACCAACTATAAAGACTTGACATTAAAACATTACATAATGTTGAATTAAATGAATAATTCACATTATGGATATTTTCAAGTTTAGAGTTTTAGAGAATTTGGACATATCTATTACATCTTAAAAGATTACAAAGTAGACACTTCTACTCTGTTTCCTATTTTTCACAAAATAAAAACTCTTCAAAAAAAAATATTCATGTCTAGTTCCATGTTTTAGACGGCATCACTTTTCCGTGATCCCATCCTTGAGTCTATTCATCTTTATGTCATGTGAAAAACAATTCAAAACCTGGGATGAGCATAAAAATCTCATTAATGGTTAAAAAAAATAAGTAAAACCTTATTTCATCATTACATACATAACATAAGCACTTTAACATACCTTATGAAATCATAAGATTTATGAATAACACATAGAAAACATAAATCATAAAGGTAACTTGTGGAATCCATATCATAATTACATTTTAGCTATCACGACTACATAGAGAGTTACATTTGGAATACCCATTACAGTATATTCCCTAAATATCATTGGAGAAAAATTCACGTTTACCTCTCTCACATTACCCAATGTATTGGAGATTTATCTCTGGCTCACCCACACTATATTTACCACAGAGCCACATATACACGTAAATAATTCCCATGAACCATAACATATTCATAACACATAAAAAAACATAAATGAAAGACAACATTTCTGCATTCTAATCACAAAATATCATTTAATTATATTGACAGAACAAATCCAATATGAAAACCATATTCAATACCATAATACATATTAGATTATATTTTATTTATTTTCATTTTAAAAATATTTCATCTTGTTAAGGAATCCAAAGATCCAATAATACATGTGGTAGTGGAAAAGTTCCTTGTCACTTCTTATGCTAAAAAGAATCTTTAGTTTTTGTCGTTTAGTAAAACGCCCCTTAAGAAAAGATTCCATTTGAATGAAATGAAAATTCAAAGGTATTTATACACCTTATAAAATATGGTTGAGAATAAAACAAAATATTCTTCAATGAAAGGGGATTGAGTCGAAGTCCCTTGCCTTGTGTCCGACTTGACACGGTCATTCTTTAGCCTCCTTTAAATTGGGTAACTCCCATTGGTTTGAACCAAAATGGTTTTTTGAAGTGCTTTCTACCTATGGTATGGCTTATAGGATGAAGAGAGGTATCATGGGAGGTTATTTGAGCAACGGTTGTATGATCCAATGGCTTTAGAAGTGTGAGAAATGGGTTAGAAGTGAGGGCATTTTATAAGGGAGAGGAGGGGATCTTTATAAATGGTTGAAACAATTGTTTTATTATAACCTCATATTCAGTTTCTAAAGGTCAAATAATAATTAAATTCAAAGATAAGATTTCTCATGGTTGAAATAAAATCATTAAACAAGAATTTGACTGGTTTTGGATATTATTTTAATTTATATTATCTTATTTATTTAATTCATTTATTAATGATGCAAATACAACATCATTATTGTGTCATTAATAATTTACTTTTTTTGTAGTAATTTTTTTTAAAATATCATGATTTAGGAAATCTTTTTATGTTTCCAATGAATATTTATATTTGAAAAGATAACATATATAACCCTAGTTAAAAATTGATTTACTTAAAGATAGTTGTTTATGTCATTTTTTCTTTAATTTAAATTAATTAATATAAAGTGTCATTATTACACACATGAGGCTCCATGGGGTCCCAAATTCGACCCAAGGATGACCATGGTCAGATATGTATCATCCAATAGGATTAGGACTCATTTTATAGTAATTTAATTTTATTATAATTTTATATTTTACCCTTATTTACTATATTTACCATTTAATCGTGTTAAATTAAATATTTACTGAAATAAATATTTAAAGTATCTAAAATTAAATGTTATAAATTTACAGAATTTTTACATTCTAATTCCAAATATGGAATCCATTTTTCCAAATTCAAAACATATATGTGGTATAGATATATTTAAAATTAATCCCCACTGTCAAAACAAAAAGAGGGTTTTTAATAAATAATAACTATCAAAAGATTGACACCAGTTTATGTCAAATTTCAAAGTAAAATTAATTCCAATGTCCAACATCGGATTAACTGAGAAAAATATATTCTAATTACTATTTATAACCAATTGAAAAGATAATATGTCCATATAAATAAATTATATTAAAATTAACTTTTGAATTAAAATACATTATTTTTCAATATTCATTAAAAATGAACATTATCAGAAAAGTACCAAAATTTTATCCAAAGTAAATTTTGGTGGCCTGATTCTAAAAAAGAATTTTTTTTGTCAAATAGAACATATGAAAGTGAAAAAACTATATTTAAATAGTGTTCTCTATTAAAATGTTGTAAATCGACCTTTTAGTGAATATTAGAGTATTTTTTCTTAAAATTGAATTCTTTACTTATTTTAATCCCTTAAAATTTATTGGATAAATGTAAAAACATTCCACAATCATGTATAATCATATTATAGTTAGTTCTATAAATTCTTGTCAATACAATGTATAGGGGTTAAATACCATTTAAAATAATAATATTATATTATTAGTGTACAACATAGGATTCCAAATAACCACATTATTTCATAACATGTACTCCACCGAACATAGTGCACCCATTAAAGTAGAATTAATATTTAATTAAAAAATAAAAATAAATAAGAAAAATTTCATCTTCTTTATTTACCTGGGATGTTACATCCTTCCATCATTTTGGGAATTGATTCCTCGCAATTTTTATTCACTTATCAAATAAGTGGGGTTTTTTATCCCTCATAACATTTTCTGATTCCCACGTTGCCTCCTCAATCAGATAGTTTTTCAAAAAAAAACCAATACCTAAAAATATTACCTTATTCCACAACACTTGGTTTCTATGTTTGAGAATCTGGACTGGAAGTTCCTTGTAGGAGTGATTCTCTTCCAACTGAACTACCTATGGTCTTAGAACATGAGATGGATCTCGTATATACATTCTCATCATTGAAACATGAAAAACATTGTGTACATGAGATAAACCTAGGGGTAAAGCCACTCTGTACGCAACTATTCTAACTTTCCCCTGGGTTTCATAATTTCTAATGAACCTCAGACTCAAATTTCACATATTACAAAAACACATCGCACTTTTACATGGAGAAACATTGATAAAGACATGATCACCTAACTCGAAAGATAGATCCTTCCTCTAGTTATCTGCATAGCTTTTCTGTCTGCTTCGAACTATTCACATGTTCTTCTTAATCAACAGAACTTAATTTACAATATCTTCTATAAATTTTGGTACCATCAACCATCATTCACATACTTCATCTCAAAAAGCTGTTGTTCGACAACGCCTTCCATATAATTCCTCAATTGGAGCCATCTGTATACTATAATAATAAATCCTATTATATGAAAATTCCACCAAAGAAATATATTGGTCCCAACATCCCTGGTAATCTTGTGAACAATCTTGTTGCATATCTTCAACGGTCTGAATTGTTCATTCTTACTGCCATCTGATTGAGGATGAAAAGCTGTTCTAAAATTTAATTTAGTACCCAATGACTTCTAAAGGACATTCCAAAAGATAAAAGTAAACCTAGGATCATGATCAGATATAACGGATAGGGGAACACCATGAAACCTAGCTACCTATTTAACATACAACCAAGAATGTTGATCTAGAGGCAAAGTATATTGAATAGGAATGAAATGAGAAGAATTAGTTAATCGATAAACAATAACACAGATTTCATTATTACCTCTATATGTATTTGGTAATCTCACAATGAAGTACATGGATATATTTCCCCATTTCCACTCTATCACAGGTAATGACTGAAGCATCCCTTTCTGTAAATACCGCTCAACATTAACCTACAGACAAGTCAAACACTTCACAGAAAAATCAGCAATATTTTTTTCATTCTATCCCACCAGTAATAATCTCAAAGATCTCAATACAACATAGTATTGTGAGGATGAACTGAAAATGGGGAACTAGGGGCATCACATAACAACTCATTCATCAACAGTGAATCATAAGGCACACACAGTATTTTCCCAAACCTCAAAACACAATAATTATCAATGTAAAATATTCAGTAAATATACCCTTCTGAACCAACTCCACCTTTTTATGTAACTCACTGTCTTCTTTCTGCTCTCATAAATTCTATCTTAGAGAGAGGATTCCACTGACACCTAAAACAAAACAGAAGAATTTCCTACACCGAAAACTTATATGCAAAAGTTCATCAAATCAAAAACTCAATGATCTCATTCAAGACGTAGAATGGTTAATGAAGCATTATATTTTTGACTCAAATCATCAGCCACTTTATTTTCCTTTCCTGGATGGTAATGGATCATACAATAATAACCTTGGATTAATTCCAACCGTATCCTCAGTCTCATGTTCAATTATTTGTTAGTGAATATATACTACAAACTTTACTGGTCAGTATGTATTTTACATTTCACTCCATAAAATGATGCCACAAAATTTTTAATGAAAAACAACAGCTAATTCCAAATCATGTGTACCGTAATTTAACTCAAGAGTTTTCAACTGACGTGAAGCATAATCCATCACCTGATCATTCTTTATAAGGACCCAACCAAGTCATTTCAATGAAGTATAACTGTAGATAAAAACTTTCCATTTCTAGAAGGCAGCGCCCAAACTAGATCGTTCAAAAATCTTTTTTTCAATTCTTGAAAAAAATCATCACATTTTTTGTCCACATGAACTTAACACCATTTTGAGTTATCATAGTAATTGGACTAGATAACCCTAATTTTGTTTGAAGAACCTTCTGTAATAACCTGCCATACTAAGAAATCTACGAATCTCATTTATATTTGTGAGTCTTTTCTATTCTTTAACAACGTTTTTTTAGCAGGATCAACCGTTATGCCATTTTTTTTGAAACAATGTGACCTTGGAATGAAATTTTTCGTAACCAAAAACACACACATGATGAATTTACACTACAGTTTCTTTTTTTAGGTTTTCAAGACAAAAATTAAATTGATTTAATAATACAATTTACTTTTAGAAAAAAAACAAAATATCATTAATGAACACAACCACAAAATTATCCAAGAACTCAGAGAAAATTCAATTTATAAGATCCCTGAATACAAAAGGTGCATTGGTTAACACAAAAGGCATAACAAAAAATTCATAATGGCCATATCTAGTATGAAACACAGTCTTCTGCATGTCTTCTTCCTTTACATTCATCCGATAGGACCCGGACCTAATATCAATATTTGAAAAATACTGAGCTCCCGGGAGCTGATCAAACCAATCATCAATATGAGGAAAAAGATACTTGTTCATAAAAGTGATGTTGTTAAATGCTCTATAATAATTGAAAAGTCTCATTGAAATATTTGTTTTCACAAATAAGATAGGATAATACCATGGTGATGTTCTAGGTCGAATGAAACCTTTATCTAATAACTCCTACAATTTCTTCTTTAACTCTAAAAGTAAAATTTGAGCCATTCTATAAGAGGGTTTTGAAATTGATTTAACATCAGGAACTAAGTAAACAAGAAATTAAACTTCTCGGTCAGGAGTAATACAAGGAAACTCATCAAGATAAACATCAAGGTACTCATTTACCACTAGCACATCCTTAAATCTAAACACATTCTTTATTTTTAACAATATGTTCAAGGTAACATTCATTTACATATTTTAATTGTTTCTCAGCTTGCTAATATGTTATCAAAAGTTAGGGTAAATTATTGTAAATAAAATGAAAATATTTCTGAAAAAAAACCACTTTATCTCTAGAGTCATTTTTAGCATGATAAACAGAAATCCAATCCATACCCAAAATAACATCAAACTATACTAGAGGAAAATTAATAAGGCTTGTAGGTAGATTATTTCTGCATAGAAGGAATGGAAGGTTCTTATGTATTCTTTTTGTCTCAATTTTTCCTATATGTGTTTTTACCATGAGTTATGTATTCATAGGTTGAGATAGAATTCCAAAATTACTAGAAAACATCTCATAAATTGAAGAGTGTGTAGACCCTAAATCAAAAAACACATTGGCATAATCTGATCAAACAAATATTGTACCAGATACAACTACATTTGATGGACAAACATATACTAAAGTGGTTGAAAAATATTTAACCACCCCTTTTTGTTTGTATTCCGGCTACTTTCCCTCAGTTGTGTTCTTCATTGGATAGTCATTTTCATAATGACCAATTTAATTTCACTTAAAAAAATTTACCAACTATAAATCATATTTTGTATTACCATTACCATGATATTTTTCAGTGAAATTACGAGACTTATGTCCCATTTCACCAAATTGGTAGCACATACAAGAATTCAAAAGACATTCCCGGGAATGATTTTTACCACAAGTTTTAAAAAGTGAAAAATTAAGTTTCTTACCATCATTATTTTTTATGAGTTATTCCCTTTCACCTGCCACCTCGACCTCTTATTATGTTATTTGTCAAAGAAAACATGATCATCAAAAAACTCCTTTTCCACCTTTTCCACACATCGAATAAGTTTTTAATAACATTTTAACTCACAAAAAGCTTAATCCCTATGATAATTTGGCTCTAATACTGAGTAAAAATGGGTGAATTTACTATCAAGATCTTGTATGAAATTTGGAGCATACCTTGCGAGTTGAGTGAATTATTCTTCATAAGTAGCCATTGAGTCATCATCCTACCTCAATTCAAGAAATTGTTTTTCTATCCTATGTGAAACCACCTTAGGAAGATATTTCTCAAGGAAAATACCTTTCAATTCATCAAAATCAATAGCATCAATAACCTCACTCTCACTGATATTTTTCACCATTGAACACCACTGATCAACTTCACCTTCAAACCAATAAACAAAAAGACTAACATTTTGGTGTTCAGAACACCCCATGACATCAAAAACTTTCTCGAGTGCTTTAATCCACACATATACTAGCTTAGGGTTAGATGATCCTTTGAATGATGGGGGATGTTTCCTCGTGAAATGATCTACTACGGACATGTTCCTATATGGTTGATCTAGCTGATCTGATGCATGTATACCATCAATATTTATATCCCAATTCAATTGTTACATCACTAAAACAAACTATTCATTTCAGATTCCGACCATCTCAGGTTGCTGATTTGGAAGGTTGTCTTTTTCTTTATGTCTTCCCGACATAGCTGCACTATTTCCTCTCTAGAAATCCATTCTGAACATAGAAATATCTTAGGAAAAGCTACATTGTAATCTGTATATGGTATATCATTTCAATAATAAAATAAATTAATATATTTATATTAATTTAACAATACCCAAACTCTTAATTTTATTTAAACCGACCTCTGATACCATCTATAAGGACCCGACATTAAAATATTACATAATATTGAATTAAATGAATAATTATCATTGAGTATATTTTCAAGATTATATTTTTATAGAATGAGGACATAACTATTACATCTCAAAATATTACAATTTAGACACTTCTACTCAGATTCCATTTTTTTCACAAAATAAAAACTATGGAAAAAACTTGTCAAGTCTAGTTCCATGTTTTAGATAGCAGGACTTTTCCTTGATCCCATCCTAGACCCAATTCATCTTTAAGTCATGTGAAAAACATTTCAAAACATAGGATGGGCATAAAATGCTTAGCAATGGTTACAAATCAAAAAGTCAAACCATTAGTTCATCATTACATACATAACTTATGCACTTTAACATACCTCATGAAAACAGAATATTTTTGAATAAAAAATAGAAAACATAAATCATAATGGTAAATTATGGAATCCATATAATACATACATTTTAGGTATCACAACTACATATAGATTTACATTTGGAATAACTATCACAGTATATTCCTTAAATTTATTAGGAGAAACATTCACATTTACATCTGTCACGTTACCCAATGCATTGGAGAGCTCTCTCGGGCTCACCAGTACAAGGTTTATCACGGAACCACCTATGTGAATAAATAATTCCCAAGAATAATTACATATTCATAACACATAAAATAAACATAAATTAAAGACAACATTTCCATATTCTGATCACAACATATCATTTAAATATATTGACATAACAAATCTATTATCAAAACCATATTCAATACCAAAATACATAAATTAGTATATCGTATTTATTTTCATTTTAAAAGAATTTAGTCCTGTTATGGAAGACAAAGGTCAAATAATACTCATGGTGGTGGAAACGGTCATTGTCACCACTTACGTTAAAAATGAAACATTGTTTTTTTTGTCGTTTAGTAAGACACCTCATTGGAAATGATTTCCTTTAAAAGAAATGAAAAGAAAAAGGTATTAATATAGTGTATAATAGAATGTTTATAATAAAAAAAATGCCTCAATGAAAGAGGATTGAGACGAATTACCTTACCTCGTGTCTGTCTTGACCCAATCGTTCTTTAATCTCCTTTAAATTGGGTAACTCCCTCTAGTTTGAACCAAAAGGGTTTTTTAATATACTTTCTGCCTATGTTAAGGATTATAGGACGAAGGGAGGGATCATTGAACATAATTGGAGTAGAGGATGTATGATATAAATGCTTGAGAAGTGTGCGAAATGGGTTAGATGTGGGGGCTTATTATATGGTAGAGGATGGGCTCTTCAGGAATGTTTGAAACAATTATTTTTTTATAAACTCATATTTGGTTTCAAAAGGTCAACTAATCATTAAACAGGAAGTAAAGATGACTCATGGTTGAAATAAAAACATAAAATAATAATTTCACAAGTTTTGTATATTGTTTTAATATTTATAATCTTTTTTATTTAAATCATTTATTAATGAGGTAAATACTGCATCATTATTGTGTTATAAATAATTTAATTTATTTGATGTACATAAATTATAAAAAAACATCATGATCTAGGAAATCCTTTTATATGTCCTATGATTATTTATATTTGAAATGATATCTTATATAACCCCATGTAAAAATTGATATACTAAAAGATATTTGTTTATGTTATTTTTGTCTTTACATTAAATTAATTAATATAAAGTGACATTATTACACCCATGTGGCTCCATGGGGTCCCAAATTAGACCTAAGGATGACCATGGTCAGATATGTATCATACAATGGGATTAGGACACATTTTATGGTAATTTATGTTTATTATAATTTTATATTTTACAATTATTTACTATATTTACCCTTTAATCATGGTAAATAAAATATTTACTAAAGTAAATATTTAAAATGTCTAAAAATTAAAGATACCTATTTACACAATCTGGAAGTAATGACTAAAAATATTGAATCCGTTTTTTCAAATTCAAAACATAAAAATGGAAAAAACTTTATTTAAAATTAATTGCCTCTATCAAAACAAAAAGCGTTTTTTAAGAAATAATAACTATCAAAAGATTGACACTTGTTTATGTCCAATTTCAAATTGAATTTAATTCAAATGTCCAAAATTGTATTAAATGGTAAGAAAATATTATAATTAAACTTTAAAACCAATTAAAAATAAAATATAACCATATAAATAAATTATATTAAAAAGAATGTTTTTTATGATAATACATTATTTTTCATTATTTATTAAAAAATGAACATTATCATAGAATTACCAAAATTATAGTCAAAGTAAAATTTGGGGTCCCAAATATAAAAAAGAATTTTATTCTATCAAATAGAACATATAAAAGTGAAAAAATTAGATTTAATGAGGGTTCACCATAAAAAAGTGGTAAATCGTCATTTTAGTGAATATTAGATTAATTTAGCCTGAAATCAAATTCTTTACATATTTTAGGAATCTAAATATAATTGGATAAATTTAAAAATATTAAAAAAACATGTGTAATAATATTTTAGTTAGTTCTATTAGTTCTTGACAATACAAGGGTTAGGTGTTAACAACCATTTGAAATAATAATATTATATTATTAGTGTGCAACATAAGATTTTATGAAATCCATTGATGCCTATTGGCTACACCATCGAACATAGCATCCCCTTTAAAATATTATTAATATTTAATTCACCAATACTAATAAATATGAAAAAAATTTGTTCTTTATCTACCTTTGATGTTACATCTTTCCCCCTATTGGGAATTTCATCCTCGCAATTTTTATTCACTTATAAAATAAGTGGGGTAATTTATCCCTCATAACATTTTAAGATTCTCACATTGCCTATTCAACCATATGGTTTTACAAATTTCATTTACCAGAAAAATAACCTTATTCTGCAACACTTTCTCTCATTTGTCGAGAATCTGGACTAGCAGTTCTTCATAGAACAGATTCTCTTCCAACTAAACTACCTCGAGGCTTAAAACATGAGATAGATTTAGAATATAAATTATCTACATTGAAACATGGATAAAACTGTGTACTTGAGAAAAACATAGGGTTAAATACACTCTGTATGCAACTGCTCCAACATTATCTAGGATTTCATAAGGTCTAATGAACCTCGGACTCAACTTTCCATTCATACAAAAATGCATCACACTTTTCCATGGAGAAACTTTGAGAAATACATGATCACCTACATCAAAATATAAATCCTTACTTCAGTTATCTGCATAGATTTTCTGCCTACTCTGAGCTGTTCTCATGTTCTTCTGAATCAACTAAAATTTTTCTACAATCTCTTCTACCAATTCTGGTCTCATCAGCTTTTTTTCACCTGCTTCATCCCAAAAAGCTGGAGTTCAAAAATGATTTTCAAATAATGACTCAAATTAATCCTCCTGTATACTGGAATGAAAAATGATATTATATGAAAATTAAACAAATGAAATATGTTGGTCCCAATTTCTATAGTAATCCAGTGAAAAACATCATATAATATCATCCAAGGCCTGAATTTTTTATTCTGACTACCCATCTGATTGAGGATGAAAAGATGCAATAAAATTTAATTCAGTACCCAATGACTTCTGAAGGGCATTCCAAAAGATAAAAGTAAACCTAGGATTTTGATCAAATACAATATAGAGGGGAAAACCATGAATCCTGAATATCTCTATAACCTAAAACCAAGAATTTTGATCTAGAGGCAAAGTATCTCGAATGGGAAAGAAATGAGAAGATTTATTTAATCGATCAAAAATAAACCAAATTGAATTTCGACCTCTAGATATCCTTGGTTATTCCAAAATTAAGTCCATGGATATATTTTACCATTTCCAATTTTCCACTAGTAAATACTGAAGCATCCCTTTGGGTTACTTCTTCTTTGCTTTAACCTCCTGACATGTCAAACATTTCACAGTAAAATCAGTAATATCTCTTTTCTGTCAATCCCAACAGCAATACTTCTGATGATCTCTGTAAATCTTAGTACTGTCGGGAAAAACTGAAAACGAGGAACTATGAGATTGAAATAAAACTCATTCTTCAACTGTAAATCACAAGGAACGAAAAATATTTTCCCATACCTCAAAACACAATCACTATATATGATAAATTCAGGCTACATACCCTTATGAACCAACTAAACCTTTTTCTGTAACCCATCGTATTCTTTCTGCTCTCGCTTAATTCTGTTAGAGAGAGATTATTCCACTAACACCTGAAACAAAACAGATGAATATCACGCACCAAAAACTTCTATGCCAAATTTCATCAACTCAAAAACTAAATGATCTCATTCCAAATGTAGCATAGTTAATTAAGAATTAATTTTTCAACTCAAAGCATCAGCCACTTTATTTTCCTTTCTTGGATGGTAATGGATCGTGTAATCATAAAATTTGATTCGTTCCAACAATCTCCTCCATCTCATGATAAGTTATTTTTCAGTGAATATATAATTAAAACTTTTGTGGTTAGTATATATGTCACATTTCACTCTATAGAAATGATTTCTCCAAATTTTTAAATAAAATACAACAGGAGATAATTCCAAATCATGTATAGGGTAATTTAACTCATGGGGTTTCAACAGACATGAAGCATAAGCCATTACATGATCATTCTGCATAAGGACACAACAATGTCCTTTCAACGAAGCATCCCTATAGATAAAAAACTCCCTATTTCTGGAAGGCAACCCGCAAACTAGAGAATTCACCAATCTTCTTTTCAATTCATAAAAAAAATCATCACATTATTTTTTCCAGAAAAACATAACACCTTTTCATGTTAACATAGTCATTAGAATAGATAAACATGATAATTTTAAGACAAGTCTTCCATAATAACCTACTAATCCAAGAAAACTATGAATCTCGGTTATATATATTGGTATTGACCCTTCTTCAATAACTTTTGTTTTAGAAGGATCAGCAGTTATGCCATTTTTTGAAACAATGTAACATAGGAATGAAATTTTTTAAACAAAACTGACAATTGCTTAAATTCCCATAAAGTTTTTTATGGTTTTCAAGACAACCAATAAATGACTTTCATGATCCACTTTACCTTTAGAAATACCAAAAATTACATCAATGAACACAACCACAATCTTATCCATGAACTCACAGAAAAATCTATTCATATGATCTATGAATACAGTAGGTGCATTGGTTATCCCGAAGTCACAACTACAAAATCTTAATGGCCATATCGAGTATGAAATGCATTTTTCGAAATGTTTGATTTTATTACATTCAACTTATGGTACCCCGAGCTCAGATCAATATTTAAAAAATATTGAGCTCCCTAGAGTTTATTAAAAAAATCTTCAATATGAGGAAAATGTTATTTTCTCTTAACAGTGATGTAGTTCAATGCACTATAATCAAAGAAAAGTCTCATTGAACTATATTTTTTTATCAAACAAGATAAGAGAACCTCATCGTGATGTGATACGTCGAACAAAAAATTTATCTATTAACTCCTTCAATTGATTCTTTAAATTTAAAAGTAAATTTCGATCCATTCGATAAGGGGTTTTTAAAATTTGTTTAGCATCAGGCAGTAAGTCAATAGTAA
This sequence comes from Viscum album, assembly GCA_963277665.1. Lineage (NCBI taxonomy): Eukaryota > Viridiplantae > Streptophyta > Magnoliopsida > Santalales > Viscaceae > Viscum > Viscum album. The sequence goes on from OY728133.1 coordinate 626,389,104, forward strand.
ATTCATCATGACGATCAGGTATAATACCAGGAAACACATCAGAAAAAAAAATCATGGTACTCATTTACCAATGGAAAATCATTAATCTCAATATATTCTTTATTTTAATCAACATGTGTAAGGTAACATTAATTTCCATCTTTTACTAGTTTCTCAGCTTCCTGATATGTTATCAAAAGTAAGGGTTCATTATTGTACACAAAATGAAAATTCCTATGAAAAGAATCTTATTTAGCTCTGCATTCAATAAAAGCATGATAAATAGAAAGCCAATTTATACCCAATATAACATCAAACCCTAATAGAGGCAAAATAATAGGGTTTCTAGGTAGATTATTTATGCACAGAAGGATAGAAAGATTCTTATGATTTAATTTTGTCTCAATATTTCCTCTAGGTGGTTTTACCATAAGTTCTGTATTCATATCTTGAGATGTAATTACCAACATAAAATAAAACTTATTATAAATGAAATAGTTTGTAGAACCCAAATCAGACAACACATTGGTGTAATCTAAATAAACAAATAGTATACCAGATACTAATTCATATGATGGCCCAACATCTGTTGTAGTAGTTTCAACTGATTTCACCACCCATTTCATCTTTTAGTCTCGCTCATGTCCCTCATTTGTGTTCTTTGTTGGAAACTAATTTGTATAATGACCCACTTCATTGCTCTTAAAACATATTACAGACTATAAATCATATTTTGTACTACATTTACCATGATTTTTTTAGTGCAATTACGTGACTTATGTCCCATTTTACCACATCAGTACCACTTACTAGAATTAAAAATAAATTCCCCAACATGATTTTTACAACAATTTTCACAAACTATAAACATATGTTTCTTACCATCAGACTTTTTTGATGAGTTCTTCCCTTTTGCCTGCCTCCTCGACCACTTATTCTGTTCTCTTTCAAAGAACACATGATCATCAGTAAACTCCATTTCCACCTTCTCTACATAATGAATAAGTTTTTCATAACTTTTTAACTCATGAGAAGCTAAAGACCTTCGATAATTGGATTTAATCCAGAGTAAAAATGGTTTATTTTACTATAAGGATCTCATAAGAAATTCAGAGCATACCTTCCAAGTCAAGTAAATTTTTCATCATAAGCAGCCAGTGAGTCATCCTCCTACACCAATTCTAGGAATTTTTTTACATCCTCTGTCGAAACACCATAGAAAAATAATTCTCAAGGAACATACATTTTAATTCATCCCAATAAAGAGAATTAATCCCCTCACTCTCCCAGATATTTTTCTACAAAGACTGCAATTGATCAGCTTTTCCTTCAAAACGGTAAACAACAAGACTAACATTTTGGTGTTCTGAACACCCCATGACATCAAAACATGTCTCAGTGCTTTAATCCACCCTTCTGCTAGCACATGGTCATGTGATCTTATGAATGATGGGAGATGTTGCCTCATGAAATCCTCTACTGCTGACATGTTCTTATATGATTGATATGGCTAATCATGTGCATGGATACCACCACCATTTATAGCATGATTCAACTGGGCCATCACTGTAACAAACTGTTTAGTTCCCATTCCAACCATCTCTGGTTGCTGATTTGGATGGTTGTCTTCCTCCTGATGTCGCCCCAACATAGCTGCCCGGTATCCTCTATGGAAAACCATTCTAAAAATAGAAATATCTTAGTCAATGAAACATGGTAATCTGTAAATTCAATATCATTTCAATATTATCATAAAATAATTTATTGATATTAATTTAACGATACCCTCAATTATAAAGTTATCTAAACCGACCTCAGATACCAATTATAAGGACCCGACCCTAAAACATTACATAATATTGAATTAATTGAATAATTAATATTGAGGATCCTTTTCGGTTAATAGTCTTTGAGAATTAAGACATAACTATTACATCTCAAAATATTACAAAGTAAACAATTTTATTCAGTTTCAATTTTATTCCCGGAATAATAACTTTTGAAAAAAAGAGCTATGTCTAGTTCAATGTTTTAGATTGTATGACTTTTCCTTGATCCCATCCTTGACCCTGTTCAACTTTAATTCAAGCAAAAAATATTTCATTATAGGGGATAATCATAAAAAGCTTTGTAATTGTTATAAAACAATGAACATAAACATTAGTTCATCATTACATACATAACATAAGCTCTTTAACATACCTCATGAAATCATAAGATTTATGAATAACACGTAGAAAAAATAATTCATAAAAGTTACTTGTGGAATTTATATGATACTTACATTGTAGCTATCACAACTACATATAGAGTTACATTTGAAATACCCATCATAGTATATTCCCTATATCTCTTAGGAGAAACATTCATGTTTACCTTTGTCACGTTACCCAATGAATTTGAGAGCTATATCGGGATCCTCTACCCAAAGTTTTTCATAAAATAACCCATATGAATAAATATTTCCCAGAACCATAACATATTCATAACACATAAAATAAACATAAATGAAAGATAACATTTCCACATTCTAATCACAATATATCATTTAAATATATTGACATAAAAAATACATTATCAAAAACATATTCAATACCAAAATACCTAAAAAGTATATGTTATTTATTCTCCTTTTAAAAACAGTTAGGCCTGTCATAAAGGCTAAAGATCAAATAATACCCACGGCGGCAAAAATGGACCTTGTCACCTCTTACATTAAAAAAACATTTTTTTGTCTTTTAGTAAAACGGCTCGTAAGAAAATATTTACATTGAATGTAATGAAAATTAAAAGGAATTTATTCATCGCATAAAATAATGTTTAGAATAAAACAATATATGCCTCAATTAAAGGGGTTTTAGATGATGTCCCTGACCTCATGTCCGACATGACCCGATTGTTCTATAATCTTCATTAAATCGGGTAACTCCCTTTGTTTGGAACCAAAAGGGTTTCATGAAGTTCTTTCTACCTAAGGTATGGCTTCTAGGATTAAGAGAGAGATTGTGGGAGATTATTGGAGCATAGGTTGTATAATCCAATGGCTTGAGAAGTGTGATAAATGGGTTAGAAGTTAGGGCTTTTTATAAGGGAGAGGAGGGGATCTTTAGGAATGTTTAGAACAATTATTTTATTTTAACCTCATTATAGGTTTCAAAAGGACATCTAATCGTTAATGTCTAATTTAAGATGACACATGGATGAAATAAAATCATCAAATAAGAATTTGATTGGTTGTATATATATTTTTTTAATATTTATAATCGTATTTATCTAAATCATTTATTAACGAGGAAAATACTTCACCATTATTGTATTATATATAATTTAATTTATTTGATGTCCAAAAATTATAAAAAAATAACATGATGTATGAAATTGTTTTATAAATCCAATTAATATTTATAGTTTGAAACATAACTTATATAACCCCATGTAAAAATTTATTTAAAAAATGATATTTTTTTGTCATTTTTTTCTTTTCATTAAATTAATTAATATAAAGTGTCATTATTAATCCCATGTGGCTCCATGGGGTCCCAAATTTGACACAAGGATTCCCCTAATCGGATATGTATCATCCAATAGGATGGGGACACATGTTATGGTAATTTAATTTTATTATAATATTATATTTTACTCTTATTTACTATATTTACCCTTTAATCATGGTAAATAAAATATTTACTGATGTAAATATTTAAAATGTATAAAAAAATTTACCTATTTACACAATATTGACCTAATTATTCCATATATGGAATCTATATTTCCGAATTAAGAATATAGAAGTAGAAGAAAATATTTTAAAATTAATTCGTACTGTCAAACCAAAAAGCATGTTTTTAAGAAATAATAACTATCAATTGATTGACACTAGTTTATTTCCAATTTCGAAGAGAAATTAATTCCAATGTCCAAAATTTGATTAAATTGAAAAAATATATTAAAATTACACATTAGAACCAATTAAAAAGATAATATATCCATATAAATAAATTAGATTAAAAGGATCTTTTGAATTAAAATACAATATTTTTCACCCTTCATTAAAAAATGAACATTATCAGAAAAGTACAAAAATTTAATCCAATTTAAATTTTTGTGTCCTTATTATAAATAATTTTTTTCATATAGAACATATAAAAGTGAAAAAAACTAGATTTAAAGAGGGGTTTCCATTAGAAAGTAGCAAATCGACTTTTTAGTGAATATTAGATTATTTTTTCTTAAAATAGAATTATTTACTTATTTTAAGCCTCTAAATTTTATTAACTAAGTGTAAAAATATACAAAAAAATATGTATAATCATATTGTAGTTAGTTATATTCATTCTATCTTACAGAACAGCTAGGCATTAACTACCATTTAAAATAATAATATTTTATTATTATTGTGAAACGTAAGATTCCAAATAAACCCATTGTTGAGTATCATGTATTTCATTGAACATAGCATCCCCTGTAAATTTTAATTAATATTTAATTCACAAATATTAATAAATATGAAAAAATTCAAGTCCTTTATTTACCTGGGATGTTACAATTTATTTTTCCTCAGTGTTTGTAAATAAGCATGAGCCCACCACCCCCCAGTAACCCTAGAGTGACACAGTAGGTATACCTAACATACAATGCAACCAACTAGATAAATGGATAACCAATTATTACAATAGATGATCCTATAGTCTAATGAATTCCACCACCCCATGCATGCCGATTCTCTAGCTTTATTGAATAAAACATAGTATGAAAAATAGCTTACCAGTGATGTATTGATAAGAATTTAAACATTAAGAACCTAATTCATGATTGAATGTGGAATGCCAATGAACCATTAAAGATCCAAATCTGACCAATTTTGATTACCGAAGAAACTTATGTAAGAACCTTGTATTCGATAGCGTGTTCGAAACGATATTATAAGCGTCTATGGTAATATAATATTTTTATAATTAATAATATTTTTACTATTTATATATAGATTTCATTAATAAAATGCATAGTTATAATTTGTTTCATTCATGGTAGTCCTTTCGTGATATGTTTTCGTACATGCAAGAGAGACCTTCCTCAATTGTTTGTATTATATACATGACTGAGATTCACCATATAAAAATGAATTATTAAACTATTATTTAATATGATATGATAAAACCAAGATGATATGTAAGTGGTAATTAATAGTATCTACTAACGTATGAAAATATATAGTTTATATTAATATAATATTAATTCATTGGTTAAAAATTAACTAGAAATTAATATTTGAACCAATTAAATATAAACAAAAAGTTTTTAATATAAAACCATCAAATGCTCATGATGTTGTCTTAAAATTTTAATTTAAATTAATTACAATTAATTAATTATTTTAAATTAATATATATTTTAAATATTTAATAATATATTTTTGAAGTGAGTCTCTTTGCTTTTATATATATAATATTAGAACAAACGCTAATTAACACATAAAAACATATATTTTAAATAAGGAAATTTTACCACCTATTAATAGAGAATCCATTTTAAATATGAATTTTGATACCTTTATAAATTTAAAAAGTAAAAATAAACATCTTCTCTGAAATCAAAACATAAAAATTAGGTTAGGGTGAAATATTTATATTTTGTGGAGACACTTTAGTTTTTAACGAATAATAAAAAATAATAGATTATAGTTAAAAAATCATTTTAATATAATATATTTATATAGTAAAATTTTAATATTAATTTTTATTAATGTTTAATTAGATAATATTTTCATCAATAAATACAAAATAAATTATTTTTATAAATTTATCATTAAAATTGTTTATAAAAACATAGCCAACATTTGGACATTTTTATTTTAAAACCTCACATTGTCATCCTATCTGCAGGATTAATATTAGATAAATTTCTACCACTTAAGTGGTTGGAATTAGTTAAAATGTATTCAATATTTTGAATAATAATAATTTATAATGTCTAATAATACCAAATTTTCTTTTTACCAAAAGGATTAGTTAATGTGACTAACAGAAATTAAAATTATTATGGAAAAAGTAGGATAAATAAAAGACTAAGCCTTTAATTTAAGAGCCCAAATAACATATCCACATATCCAAAACACATTTAATAGAGATACATTGGACATTATACATTAATTTTTGTGTTTTATTGGTTTTCTATGACTTTTTAATGTAAAAACATGTTCACACCTAACAACATTTCAAAAATACCAAGTGAGTCATTTTCCTTTTTTATAAATGGAGACCACCTCTACCCATTCCTCACTCCACTAAAACAACATATGTTCTTAAAATCCCGGAATAAATGGTCTCCTATAATTCCTATACTATACTTATGAGTATCGCATTTGGTAGAGACCCTTCCAACAAATCCTTTTGGTTCAAACCAATAGATGTTACCCAATTAAGAGGTAATAACTTTCTAATGTTTTTTTAGTTTCATTTCCATTATCCACGCAATATACTATCCATATTAATTGATTAAAAAATAGTATCCGAAATATTCTATAATTTTGTTATTCTATTGTTTCTACCTACACTTACACACACTTCCATCTAATGGTTTACAGACATATAGTTTTTTGTGAACAATGAATTACTGCATCATGAAACGATGATTGTTCAATGATCTATTGTCACCTCTTATAGAGGACAATATTATAGAAAAACTATGAAGAAATGATATATATGTTATTTATAATGTTTTATTAGTATGTAATTTTTATTTATAGTATATCATTATGCATTCCCAGTTTTGTAAATATGATAATATCCTTTAAGGATATGTGGACTACCACCACTTAAAGCGACATGATTCATTCACACGATACGAGGAATGTATAAATGAATATCCATAATTAATCCAAGTGACATAAAAAATCAATAATATATTCATGATGAAATTATATTATGAATAATATATATATCTATATATATCATCTACCTTCATAGCTCTTCACACACTTTAAAAGATATAACGTCGTTCGCAGACGTGTGGACTACTGCCTCCTCGACATGATATGATTACTTTTACATCAAAAAATTATATATGTATATATATATTTGTAAAAATGATTATATAATATGATATTTATTATATAATTATGATTCTGGAATTATTTTAGTTACATATATGCTTTCCTAAATGATCATTTAAATATCGGAATGTTACTCAAGCATATGTTCGGCCTACCGTCTCCCTGATTGTAACATCGTCTCATTTTCATAAACATATGTAATGAATGATTCTAAAAGTATATTTGATTTATAAATATGATAATTATTTCTTTATTATTATTCTTTATATGTTATATAAATATCAATTTTAGTGAATAAAACATGGTAATAAGTGAAATGAAATTAATTATAAACATGATGAAGATCATTAGTAATGTATCAAATTACAAAAATTTATTATACATTAATCTAATAAAATTTCATTACGTACATATTTATCAACCTATGTCTAAAAAATATTCTATATATTATATCATGAAATAGTTTTCCATTATGGTATTTAATATTTAAAATTAGTGTTCTTCTTCATAAGTTTAATGATTTAAAAATGTTTCATTGTGTTATGTGAAACATAGAAATGGTTAATGATTATTTTCCTCAAGACTAATCATATTGATCCTTCAATAGAATTTCCATTCATAGAAATAATATTACTATTTTTTAATAAACCCTTTCATTATCAACTGGTTATTCATTCCAATTTTCATATATTATTTCCATTTTACAAACCATTGGTATTCAAAGTGTATTAAAAATTTTACAAAGAAAATATGACTACACAACTATCATTAGTTGGAGAACATTTTTTCATCTAACAATAATGTTTTATTGAGAGGATTTCAAATTTTTTCAACTGATTTGGTAAAGAAAATTTTACCCTTTTTTCATTTTACCAATTTATTCTAATGAATATTCTTTTTGATTTCTGAATGAGGGATTTTTGACCCTTTTACCATAAAAAGGAATATTAATCTTACATCGTATGACATGTACAGATTCATCCACTTTCATTTCATTGATGCATTCTTCTGATCTATAAAAGATTTATTTTTATTATATTTTTAAAATTAATTTTCGATGGAAATTATTTTTTGAATATTTTTTATCCAAAGTATATTTTCATTAATATTGTTTTCACAATTTATCCATTTATTTTTTCAAAGACATGAACGCCCTATTTTACACCACTTGGGATTTTTTGTTTTGATACCGTCCTAAACCATCCTATTTAATTGTATATTATTGCTTTGGCCAAGGATATTATTCACATTATCTTACATGATTTCATTGTTTGTCACCATGAATTATTCAATATCCTATGATCATTGATAATTAAATTTCCATTTATTATCAACTACATATTTTATTTAAATTACTATTTCATAAACATTATACCATTTTACATATGGTGCCTAATTTGGCCTAATTTTTATCAATTGAGGAATTATTGATAAATCAGTATGTCCCATTCAATACAGTTATTCAGTTAGGCATGTTACATGTTAGATTAATCAATATTATGAATGATTTGGATAGGTAGACATGGGTTAGGGGCCGATTAATAAAATCCCCCTCGATGCACCAGCTGTATTAGATGACGAAATGGTTGGATAGTTGTAGGATCAAAATATGAATGCATATCCTCGATTACAAGAGGTGGTGAATTTTATGTTTAAAGAATGTAGATTTTAATAATATGTAAAACTATATTTAACAATGTTGAACAAGTTAAACTCAAAATATCTCTTTTAGTTCTACTAAACAAACATTATAGGTTCCAAAAATATGATTATGGAAATTAAACATAAGGAATATTTATAAAGAAAATATGTTACCTTATAGATTATAGAATCATAAATATCAGAGTAATTAAAATAAAAAGAACATAAAAGAATGTAATACTTTATTTCATTATCAAAATTAAATAGAAGTAATCCAGAATCAAAACAAGTAACAATTATGAAAACTTTTAACCCAAATAGTAAGGTATCCAACAACCTTAGATAATGGTCCCTTGATTTATACTTTAAAGAAAGTATGTCTTACCCAACCATAGTTATTCCCTCAATCAGAAGATCAATATCTGTCTTGTTATCCCCACAAGTCCTCGATCTAGAAGGAAATCAGAACCTCTATCTTCCAAACTCAGAATCCCACAATATGCATGATCGGTATCTACTAAAAAATGTCTGAACAAGTTGTTCACACCTGAATAGGTGGTTCAAAACATCCACATGAAGAACTTAGAGATGTTGGAGCCTCTCTCACTAGAAATCAGTTATCAACATCAGATCACTTCATCAACATTTCATAACATTCCTTATTTTCTCATTCAAATAAACTCTTATTTATTAGAAAAAATTATCAATGGTCTACTCGACTCCAACTGTCATATCTTCCTTAATTTTTAGATGGACCTTAAGACATGTCCAATAGACCACTGTTAGATTATAACAAATTGTATTACATAATTTCATGTATGAGAAAAGATGATATGTTTAAGATAAATATTACTTATTGGAAAAATTTGAATATGATAATGTAGGAAGAATACATTTAAATACCTCTAAAACTATCAAGAAAATAGATTCTTGAGAAAATGAAAATATTATTTTAGAAAAAGAATATCACTGATTTTGGGTACATATATCATAAAATCGGTATGACTTTTTTACCAGTACAGGTATCATGAAAGTAAATATTATAATTATGAAAAAAATATCATAGATTTCTATGTGAATACAGTACAAAAAAATCAGTATAAAAAATTCACCAGTATCACTGAATTGGTATGACATATGCTTAATTAAAATGGTACGTCAAAATCTTATGTAAACAATATGATATAATCTTAAGTAAATAGAAATGAAAATGTTATAAATTAAATGAATCGTAATAAAATAAATATTTTTAAAGAAATGTGTTTCTAATTTTACAAACATAAAAATATAAGGAATGGAGAATCCATAAATAAAAATTATTTACTCAACAATCTCCCCATTTTTGGAAATCACAAACAACATTTCTAATAAAGAATAAATTTACTCTGATAAACAAGTCTGTCAAACTTATCTCCCCGTTTGAATGAGTTTTTAGATAAATACGACTAACCCCCCTAGGTTGTGTTTCCTATTGATCATATTCTTGATCTTTAGTATTCAGTTTGATTTCATAATGAAATATATCCCCCATAGGTAAACATGAATTCTGAAAATAAACTCCCCATAACTTGGGCATTGTTATTTCATACTATACTTCCTCTTAATAAATTATCACCCATTGAAGTCTTTGTTAAATTCCTCCCTCAAATTAATTCTACCCCTTTGTGATTTTTAAACAGGAATGGTGTAATTTCGGATGTACTTGTATGGTAAAAGAAACATATATACGAAAAAATATATGTAAGAATAATTTTATTAAGGAAATATTGGAAAAGAAATTTAGGTTAAAAAAAATTGAAATGTAATAAAATATTCAACCATATTTCTTCTACTTTGATGACATTTTCTTTATCAAAGCATTAACATTCATTTCATATTTATGATCTTCCTGAAGATTCTCAAAGAAATATCTAGATCATAGTTCTACTTTTTTATGGAAAATAACATTTCATCTTGAGCATTGATTATATCATCATTATTTTTAATGAACTCTACTTGAGAATCCACATTTTTCACTAATTTAGCTTTAACATCTTTTCCACTACTTATAGACTGAGGAAAGAAATTTAATTAGATTAATTTCTCAATGATGGATGATCTATCATTGTTGAACTCAAACTCACATGTATTGAAATCTATATTTGTTGAATCCATGAAGTCCTTGAAATTTCTAAGACTTTCATTAATGGTTTTGGTGCTATTAAATACATTCTTGGAAGTTACCTTCTGATATTTATAATCAATCAATTTATTTCTGATGTCTGCTTCAGGTTTGACCACCATATCCATCAGCATATTAATTGATTCTATATTTTGCATTAGGGTCTCTTGCATCATTTGACATTGGATATATATATTTTCATGATCTAGAATTGCTTGGACTAACATTCTTAGGAATAGATTCATGATGTCATTGTTAATAGAGGATGATGAATTTGAGTATGAATCATGTTTTCCATTCTTAGTTCCTTTTAGAGTCAAGGAATCCAATGTTCCTATCCTTTTACAATAGTACTGAGACATTTCATTATCAGATAAAGAAACCATAACAGACATTACTTTTAAACATTTTAACTAGTGCTTTTTCATTGGATACTAGGATAATATTAAGTTCTCCATGTTCATCTTTTTCCCCTACGATATATTCTTCTTGAGTTACTTCATGACATTCTTATTCTAGTATTTCATCCCCTTCAACATCATGTTGTTAAATCACTTCTTCATCTTCTTATTCCACTTTGACATCAACTTCTTCTTCTACATAAACTTCAACTTCTTCTTCAATGTCTTGATATTCAACAAAAGATTTCAAAATTGATGTCGGAGGAGTTACATTATACTCTTCCACTTCTCTTATAATATCATTACAGTATTATTATATAATATGATCATCCATTTCATTAAAATGTTCTGATATATATATGACATTCTTAGCATTCTGGATTTTTGGGAAGAAAACTAGTTTCTCCAGAATAACTTGATATCCTTGTACTTCATGTGATTTATTCGTTATTTCTATTATTATAGCCTGAAATACATGAGAGTTTGAGGATTTATTCATTATCATATTCACCATTTATCATTCTCATGAATTTCAACTTGCTTAATTTTTAAGGACTTATCCTCTACAGGTTTTAATTCAAAAGAATGATCACCTTCTTTTTCGTTAGCTGTCATCTATCCCTATTTTGCAGTTGTTTCGTCAGAATAAATTTTTTGGCTTCTTTATATGAGGAGGTGATGATACCAGATCTGCATGTACCAATTTTGGTAATCTTGGATCATCTGGTTTTCTTATCATAGGAACCAATTTTTATGATTCAGAATGATCGATATTATTTTGAAGAACCGTCTATTAAAAAAATTTAGTTTCTAATAGAAAATCAACATTCATTCTCATTTGAGTATCATCACTAAGTAACAAAATCATGAAATTTGTATAGATTTATTGGAAAGGGATATTTGGGTCTTGAAGAAAAATTAATATTATTCTAAAGATAGTTTCTAGATACATTAGTATTTTGGACCTGATCGATCCTCCATTCACTATATGGATTTCGAGGAAGATGTATGTAATCATGTTGATCTTTCTAACATTGACACACAAATATAATAAAAATATATCACATATTATTAATTAGTCTTTATCCCTTTTCCATGTAATAATAAAATCATTTATCCAGATGGATTACATCCTATGATTAGTTTTGAGATTAGTAATCTTTAGATGTAAAATATTCTGGAGACTAAGATAATCTAGAGAATTTTCATTATCCAAATAACCTTCCCCCATGGGATGTCTATGAGAGCATCGAATAGACTCCCCTTCATATAGTATTTTTAAAATATTTGTCACGTACTTTTAAGGAAGTGTATAAGAGTTATCATAAAATATGAACACAAATATGTCCTTACCATACTTTTCATTTAAAATAACATATTAATAGAATTGTATGACTAGTTCAAGGTATACCAGATCGTGACTTTTCTCTTTTTCCACACGTAAATTCTCCCATTTTTATTACTTCTGACCATATAAATGAGTGAGTCATACGTTTCATGGAAATATTGGAAAAACATTATTTCCATAAATATTGACCAATCCATTAATACCATTCTAATTGAAATCCAATCTAATGGTAACATAGGAGTCATTCAGAGTATATGAAATGGGGTAGCAAGAACAAAGTATTTGAATGAAACAATGCATCAACACAGAGTGAAGTGAAGATGGTGTATCACTTATAAAAGAGGAACCCCTTATAAAGGAATAACAGTGACCTTTAATCTACCATAAGATAATCAAAAGATTGCAATTAATATGATATGATCAGAAATAGAAAGTGATTTTAGAAAAATAAGAACTTTGATCTTATGAGATTTTAAGAAAAATGGTGAATAATGAAAAAAATACAATCAAATAAAGGATAGGATCAGAAAATAAAGAGTATTAATTTGTTCCTTCTGTGATAATCTGATGAATTTATCCAGGTTATAAGGATTCTCTTAGATGTTTTTATTTTCTGTGAATTTCTATTCCATTAATTTCAATTCCATGAATGTCTATTCCATTAATTTCCATTCTGTGAATTTCCATTCTGATAATTATTAAGATAAGGATAACATATATATTTTATTATATAAATATACATGTTTTTAAATAAATAAAAATAATATTCATATATACTCCCCATGAATTAATGAGAAGCTTAATGTTAAGGGAGGATTTAAACAAGAAGTAGACATGAACGATTATTGTACAATGATCATTCATAATTTCGTTTAATGTACTCAAATCTATCAGAGGGTAATGGTTTTGTAAATATATCATCATATTGTTCTTGAGTTTTGATATATTGTAGAAAAATATCTCATTTAAGTGTGTCATCTCTAAGAAGGTGATGTATAATATCTTTGTTCATTGCAAAAGGGTGATATGTATGGTTTTTATTTAGGGAAATGGAGCATATGTTATCAAACATTATTTGAGTTTTAGTAAAAATCATGCCATAGTATGTGAGTGTGTGTTGCATCCACAACACATGTGCACAATAACCTTTAGTTGCTACATATTCAACTTCAGTAGTGGAAAGTACGACAGAGTGTTGATCCATGCAAAACCAAGAATCTATGGAATCTACTAAGAAAGGACATGTTCTAGATGTCCCTTGCATATCCATTTTTCAAACACTAATCTCAACATCCAAAAAAATAGTATGTTCAAAATCATTTCTAGAAGAATAAAATCATCCTAATTTAAAATTTCTTTATAAATAGAAAAAAATTCTTTTCACATCCATTAAATGGTAATCTTTATGATTTTATTGCCATCTTTCACATACGAACACTAAAAACATTATGTTAGGACAACTTGTTATTACGTAATGTAAAATTCACATCATTCCTCTATAAAATGTTTGATCCACATGTTTCCCTTCTTCATCAATATCAAGAGTGTTAGAAGTTCCGAGAGGAGTTATTATGCTCTTAGCGATGTCATACCCAAACATCATAATGATAACATTGATATACTTATATTGAGATATGAATGTTTCTATAGTTTTTTGTGAAACTTGAATACTAATAAAAAACGTAACTCACACAATATAAACATCTCATGCTCATATTTCATAATATTTGAAAATGAATCAGTTAATAATGGATAATTTTATACAAATATAACGAAGTCAACATAAATTTTGGAAACCAAAACATCGTTATTTTTTTCTTAATGATGAGGTTTGGATTAGTGGCTCCATTAACATAGTTAATTTGAAGGAAAAATCATAAATGTTTATCCTTCTAAGATCTAGGGGATTTTTTAAGTCCATAGAAGCATTTTTAAATTGTAAAAACAAGACTAAGATATTTTGTATCTTAAAAACCCTTGGTTTGGTCTACATAACCTCCTCCTGTGAAAAACTATTGAGTAAGTCACCCTTCACATCCAATTAATAAAGTATTAAATTAAATAATTCTACAATATTGAAGAATATAGATAGATTAACAACTTGATATAGGAACATAGGTTAATTCATAGTCTATTCCTTCTTGTTGGTTATATCCTTTAAAACTAATATTTTATTATTTCTAACAATAATTCGATTTTCATCACATTTACTTCATAAAATCCATTTTACTCTAAAAAAAGTTGTTTTTAGGTCTTTAAACCAAGGTATAAACATGATTCATTATAAATGTATTGAGTTTATATTGTATAGATATTATCCAATCAACACCACCTTAGGCTTCATCAAGAGTATTTGGTTCAAATTTGGAAAGGAAAGAAACATATACAACTTCATTCCTTAAGGAATTTCTAGTTCTTATCGGTTGATTAATAATACCGATGATATTTTCACTAGGTTTATTTCTATATAACCACATACTTGGGATTTCTAAAACATGTTCATCAACATAGGGTAAAAATCATCATGGGTAAAAGTCTCCGAAATATTTTCATGAAAATTTTACTTATAAAAAGAATCTTATAACAATGATTGGTGATTAGTTTTAAAAAATATATCAGAAATAAGTTCAGGTTGTTTGAAAAGAAGGATCAGTTTCATTGAATTTTACATGTACAATTTATTCCACAATAAAAGTTTTTTTATTAATGAATATATATTCATTAGTGTTAGTTAGAATAACCTATGAAAATTCATTCATCGGATTTGGGAGAAAATTTATTTAAGTTTACTTTAGTAATCATGATGAATACTTTATCAGTGAAAAACATTGATTTATGAAACTTTTTGTTTTCAACTAGTCTATAACTCATTAGGGGTATTGTTTATAAATGGTCTTATTAAAACTTGATTTGTATTATAAAATGCAGTTCATACCACTTACACCAAATAAGTTTTAGCTATACAATATTCACATAGCATGGTTCTAGTCTTATCTTTAAGAATGTGACTTCTTATTTGGACAATACAATTTTGTTGAAGATTTCATGGAGATGAAAAGTTGTGAGTAATACCTTTCATACTACAAAAAGTTTCAAAGACTGTATTTACAAATTCTACACCATAATTGTTATGAATTATTATCAAAGGTAGGTTTTTCTCATTTTTATCATGGGATATACTATTTTTTTAAATATGAAAAATATTTATATTTCTTTACATGAAAATAAGTACATGTAAATCTAGTATAGTCATCAACTAAAACAAAAAAATAATAATTTCCTCCAATACTTCCAGTTTGCGTTGGACCGATTATATATTTGTGCACTAACTCTATGGAATTATATTTTGAAACATCACTTATAAATTTAAATGTAGATTTATTTTTTCTTTCCATATTGAAAAGGATCACCTACATTTGAGGAATCAATCCTAAGGTCTGGTAGATCCTTAAAAATCCATTTCATTGAATGTTTACTAAAAATACTTAAGTTATAGTGTCGTGGTCTTCTATTCCAATTCCATAATTGATCGGAAAATTGCACTAAGGAAAGGTAGATCATGACTACTAGTATCATCTTGGTTTAAATTATACACATTCTTATGCAGAAGGGAAGATAGGACAAATTATTCTATAGAATTGTGAACTAATCATGTATCATTTTTAAAATTCAAAATATAACCTTCATCATATAATTTTCTTATACTAATATGGTTTTTCTTATGACATACTACAAAAAGAATATTTAATATAATAGCTTTAAAAAGAAAAATAATGCCACATATACCGATAATTTATCATTAAGAGTTATCTCAAAAGGTTATTTTTCCACCTTCAGTATTTAAAATATTTATGACAAATCCATTGTTATCGTTCATGTTTTCGGAACATCCAATATCCATGTAACATATGTATTTGGTAATTACTTAAATGTTTAAAAAAGAAAATGTTAGGTTTTCAAAATCCAAACTTGCTTGTATTAGGAATTGCGAGATAGTAAAACCTTGGGTATCCAAATTTTTTTAGAAATATAATATTTATGACACCTAAGGGATTTAACATTATTTAATGAATACTTTTTATTCCAATTCCCACCAATTTTACATTTGGTGAAATAGGGATCTCTTAATGGAACAAAATAATTGTTTAATAAATAAAAATTTCGTGACAATAACCTACGCTTTGATTGTCACCATAAGGTCAGATTTGAGAATACATCTTATAGAAATTTTCCTCACCATATGTAAAATTTTCAAGAAGAATCTTCATAGAAAATATTTCAGACATTATCCCCAAGACTAAATTCTTATCCTCTGGAAAAATATTTTTAGAGTTAAGTGTATCCTCAAAATATTTTTTTAAAAAATCAAGTTTTAAAGATATTTAGAAATTTTATCCTTCTTAGAATCAATATTTTCATGATTCTAAAAGTGATTTTTAAATAGATTAATTTTCTTATCAAGAATTTGGTATTATCCAAAATTTAATTTGTTAATATAAATTATGTAGAATTTTTCTTTTCACGATTCTTGGAGACATTACAATTTTATATTTCATACTACAAAGAATATATTGAAAATCCTCATAGGAAGGTAGTTCATTATAATTATCTGATGATGATGTTTTTTCATTTGAGGAAAATCATTGATCATGAATATTTCAACTTAAAGACATATTAGTTAAGGATTCATTAGTTATTACCTTAGCTCTAGGAAAATGATTCTGAAATGTACCTCTGGCTATTAGACCAATATTATTTTGTTCAGAAGATTCATATTCTGAGGAGTCATATGAAGAGTCTCAACCACATGCACTCCATGTGTAATTGGATTTCAAGACATTATTATGATTTTATCTATAGGGCATCTTTTGTTCATCTCAGAATTATTTTCCTTCTTGTCTCCCTTCATAAGAAACAGACAATCAGGTCTAATATGATTGGTTCTTCTGCATTCAAAACAATTCACTACTCTATATTTCTTTTCATTTACATCTTTCTCCTTTTATCTATATTAAAATATATTCTTATCAAAAATCATGTTTATCCTCTGAGCAAGGTTGGATAACTCGTTTTATAAAGATTCATATTCACTTGATTCATATTTAATTACATCCTTTTACGATTTAGATCTTGTAACTCTCTCAGGAGTATTTTCATTCATAAGATTTGATGTAGTTTTTAAAGAAAATAATCTATTTCTATTATTCTTCTAAATAATAACATCCTCTCTCTTCATTATTGTTTCATGTTGAAGATGAATTCCAAAAAATCTCATCAAGAGTAATTTGAGATACTTTATTATTCTCACCAATAGTTGTTCTCTTATATTCCCACTATTTAGGCATAATATCATTAATCGTTCCTACAAAAACTTCATCATGTAATCCATGTTCTCCCAGAGATATGAATCTATTGACAATAGTCATAAATCTTTTTTGCACATTGACAATTGTTTCTACATAGGTTAATATAAATTCATGATATTCCACTCTATGCATAGCTCTTCTAGTTTCCATAAAATTGAATGCACCGAAATGTGTAACATCGTGATTCATCCAGATACAGTTAGCAGCTTCACAAGAATAAATCTGACTATAAATATTCCTGGTCATGGAACACAACATAGTATTACATATCTTGTACTTTAGTTTATATTCTGTTTTTTCATGATTGGTGATGGATTTGACTCCCTTGTTAGGAATTTTGAAAGCCCCATCAATCCTAACAAAATTATCACTCCAGCATTAAAAGAAAATGTCTTCATTCTATCTCTCCTGTACTCATAATCATAACCATCAAAAATAGGTTGTCTTGTAGGATTTTTATTGTCAATTGCACTGACATTCATTCCTTCCTTTCGATATGAAAAATACACTTCCACAAAAAACATGTTAATAGAAAAGGTTTTTAGCTAAAGATAAAAATATTCTATGAAAATCATATACAAGAAATATTAAGAAAGAAAAATCTATAACAATGAAAGCTAGAGAATGAAAACTTAAACGTGAATTTATGTATTTGAGAGACCTTTTTTTATATGAATTGTATGATTGAAATAAAAATGTAGATGCTCAATTACAGGAGTCGGTGAATTGTAAGTTTAAATACATTTGTTTTCAAAACAAAAGGAAATCTATGTTAAACAAAGATAAAAAGGTAAATTCACAAGACCTCTTTTAGTTCTACTAAACAAAATATCTAGGTTCTTGAAATATGATACAAGAAATGAAACATATAGAATGTTTACAAGGAAAATGTTCTACCTTAATGAATATATAATCTTACTTATCATTGTAAATAAAAGTACAATAATGTGTAAGACTGTTAAACATTCATTATTTATCAAAATGCAGTGGAAATAAACTTGAAACAAAACAAGTAAAAAATATGAAATCATTTAACCCAATGAGTAGGGTATCCAAATACCTCAGAAAAAGGTCCCTTGATTTATACATTCAAAATATTCAATCTTACCCAAACCCCAGTAAGCTATTAATCTAACGCTCAGTATCTCTCTTGTTATCCCCTCAAGGCCTCAATTTAGATTGAAATTGGAACTCCTGTGTTTCAAACCTGGATTCCCTCTATCAATATGATCATAATCTTCACAAAGAAAGTCTGGAAATGTTGTTCACTTCTGACCAAGTAGTTCATGACATCCACTAGAAGCACTGATTGATGTATGCTCCCCAATGTCTATAAATAAAATCTCAGCATTAGATCACTTCAAAAAATCACATTCTCTACACTGCTCATTCAGATGAAATATTATTTACAGGAAAATATTCTCAACGGTTGGATCCACTCAAACTGTCTTATATTCCTTAAATTTTAGAGGGACTTGGAAAAATGTCAAACAGAAAACTATTAGTCTATAACAGATTTGATGACATCATTTCATGTATGAGAAATGATTTTATGTTTAGGATAAATGTTATGTATAGGAAAATTTTAAATCTAATAATATTGCAAGGATACATTTATTCAAATTTAACACTATTAAAAAAAATGGATTGTTATGAATATCAAAATTGGATTTATGAAAAAAATTATAACTATTTTTAGATACAGATATTATAAAATCATTATGACATTTTTACTATTAATGGTATCATGAAAAATAGTAATTTAATTATTAAAATAGTGTCATATATTTTCATGTTAATATAGTACTACAATATAGGTATCACAGATTCCACGGTATCACTTAATTGATATGACATAGGCATAAGTAAAATGGTACATCAGTATCTTAAGTAAAATAGTATGATAGAATCTTATGTAAATCGGTATGAAAATGTTGTCATTAAAATATAATATAAGAAAAAAATCATCCTGTAACGAATTTTTTTTATGATTTTCAACATATAAACACATTAGGAATGGGGAAGTTATATAGAATCCTTTTTGTCTTCAAACTAGCCACCATAGATGGGTTATCTCATGATAGCTAAGTTAAATTGTAAAAAATCTATATGGTAGGAGTTCCTTGTACATAACAAACATGGAATCCAATAATTGAGCATTTTTTTCATATTAGTTTTATTTATTATTAATCAATGATATTTTTCACCAACATATCTATGGATACATTTCATTTTATTTCATTTATTAATAGAATGTATTTTAGAATCAAACAATTCCATATTTATTTTTACTTTTCTATATATATAAATGGCATATATTTCCGATAATTTACCTTGCTATATTTTCTATTCTAATTCAATCATTATTGATTCCATTATATGAATACATTATAGAGAATTTGAGATAATACACAATAATTATTTTTCCCATGGAAATCATGAAGCTTACTATAAATGATATACAAGAATACAATATATTGAATAGATTTATCCTCAATATATTTTATTTTTATAGATGAAATAAATTTGTTGTTATTAGTCTATCCATTTTTAATACAATTACTATTTATGTATCTAATTTTCCAAAACTACTAAACTGATCATTCCTTTAGTATTTTATACGATGTAATTATGTCAATGTAATTTATTTAAAACACAGAATTATTGATTCTGTGTTCAGGGAACTATAGTTGGTATAATATAATGTTTTGTAGCAACCTTGGGAACAAGATATAGGAAAAAGTTGTTTAGTGAATATAACACAAAGATTGAATTTTAGGATAAGTATAGATTAAAACGTTATAATTTTTGTGATGTATATATTATGTGGTTCATCATTGCAATAAACCTCAATCCAGATACTACATGTTTATGTGGTTATAGTACAGATGTACCAAGGAGTAACAACTCTGACAAGGTGATCCGGGACTGACACCGTGTAACCTCGTACACAAAAATGGGCATTATTGTGTACCTAGTTTGACACTCATAGAGGTTATTCTTAGGATAATCTATTTTTTCATTATAATCCATTATGAAAAAATTGATATTATTTTTACAATTAATAAAATATGTTAAAGCTATAGGGTTTTATGTTTATAAATTAGGTTTCATTCTTTAGAGATATTATAAATGAGTATATACTGTTCTCACTATAACTTTTGTTTCTCACACTATTCTTTTTGGTATTATTCAATGGATGGAACCTAAAAGATTCATGTTAACATTGAACATGAATAAAATGGTGGTGAATATGAGAAAACAAATGATGTGTTGATAGGAATGAATTATATCATTTTTATGTAATATTAGTTTTCCTAAAATATGATTTACAATATATACCTTTACCCACTCCTAAGAACACTAAAAAAGAGAAGGATATATATTTCTAAGTACTCAAGTGGTTTATACCGTAAGTAAAAGAAGGATAAATAATTAAAATTTGAGATGTTTGGAATGAGACCCTTAGGAAAATGTCTAAACTAGAAAAGTAAATTCTTTTTATGTAGAAAATAAGGACATAATAAATAAGATTTATGAGGAAAAAGGAAGAGTACAATGTAATGAATTGAATCTCATCATATGAAATCATTTTTCATTCATCATCGCATGTGTGGGGAACCTGGACATTACCCAAGTAAATTTTCTATAATAAACGATAAACTCTATATAATGGAAGGATATATTTAGAAATAAGCGGAATAACAATTTATATATTGAGTTTGTATTTAAAACCATTGTTAAAATTATATTTACTGATTAATCTTATCTCAAGGATTTTAATCATATATATTTTTGTAAATTATGTTAAAATGGATTTAGGAAATGGAAATTTATAATATATGTTAATACTAGTCAAATTCAGTGAGGATAATGATTTTTTACCAATGAGAAAAGGACGATAAGGGTTTCAAGACAACTACTAACCTACATACACACCTTGTTAATTATCATTGTTTTTAGTTAAACAATTTAACGAATAAATATTAAGTATGAAGATGTAGTAATCATTTTATAAGATTATTAATTAATATTCTAACCATTTTTATTTTGGAGGATAGTCAAATAAAAATAGTAGTAATTTTCACTATTTTATAGGCCTTATGATCCATTAAAAGTTTCTTTTAGTTATTTAGGATGAAAAAATTGGTTGTTGGTAATTAATTTTTGGGAGTGAGAGGATGAAATATAATTTCATTGAAGAATAACCAAATTTTATGATTGTTCAAATGATATTGAAACCCTTAATGTAATAATATTTTGATATATTCATGGTCAGTAAAAGGATTACTTAACATGAGTAAAATAAAAAATAAATTATTTTTTTTTTCTAATACCTAAACTTCTGTTGAAGCAATGGCCATCCAAATAATCAATGACTTATGGATTTGAGGCCCTCAAAATTACATTGATAATTCAATTTTTTTTTGAATTATGACTTCATTCCATCCCAAAAAAATATATATGCATTTCCACCATGTATATATCTTTTTATTCCTATGATGTTTTCATACTTATATACATAGTTTCACTGTATTCTAGGTGACATTTTTATATTACATTGTCACATTTAATGTTGATTACATATGAACCATTCTCATGATGTGGGATTTAAAACATAACAATTAGCAAAAAAATTATCACCATAATAGAGTCTTAATTGGGGTATTCAATTAACAAATGTGGTGATAATGTGATGCCTTGGAAAACATGTATAAGGGCGTTGTATTGGATAACATGTTAGACGCATGGGAGGTAGCACGTAAGGTAATATAATATCAATATACATTATAATATGGTTACTAATTATACTATATTAAATACATGAAACAATGAGATAGGTTATATTATAAACTATACTGACTATTGATTATAGCTTGTGTTACATGTAATAGAAACCTTCCTCAAATGTATGTGTTACACACAAGACCTAGTTTCACTAAAAAATAAGTTATTATAAAAATATTATTTAATATAATATGATATATCATAGAGGTTATGTAAGTGGTTATGAATAGTATTATCTAACTTATGAAAATATTAGGATTATAATAAGATAATATTAATTCATAGGTTAAAAATTAAATTTAAATTAATATAGGAACAAATTGAATATAAAAGGGAATTTTTTTTAAATAAAATAGTTATAATTGTAAAAAAGTTATTTTACCATAATAAATGAATGTAATTATTATAAGTATATTATTTTAATGTAATATATATTTTTAATATTAAATCAAATATTTTTTATATTCAATAATTAATTTTTAAATCCATAAGATAAGAAAAAACTTTATTTCACATATTAAAAACTATATTCTTATAAGGGCAAATTTACCGCCTTTTAATGGAGAAAAAATATTAAATTTAAAATTTCATACCTATATAAATTAAATTTTTCTAAATAAATTTTTTATATAAAATAGAAACATAATAATTTTTTAGGGTGATTTTTGTTAATTTTTGCGATATTTCATTCTGTAATGAATAGTTAAAAATACAGAATTAATGATCAAAACTACATTTTAATATAACTTATTTATAATGTTAAATTATAATTTTAATTCTTTTTTAAGTTTAATTATATAATATTTTCATCAATAATAAAATTTACATGATTATGATCAATATAAATATGAAATTGACTGTAACAATAGTTCCAATATTCAGATGATTTTACTTTAAAAACCTGCATTGTTGTCTTGTCTCTGGGATTAATTTTCATTTTATTTCTACAAATTATGTTATTATAATATGGAAAAATTGATGGAATATTTGGGATAATAATAATTTATTATTTATAATAATAAAAGTTTTGTTTTTGAACAAGATGATTAGTAAAAGTGATTAACATTAATTGCAATTATTTAGGTAAAATAAAGATTAATAAAGGACAAAGACATTAATTTTAGTCCCCAAAATTCATTGAAACTTTCAAAAACCCATTGACTAGCCATATATAATCCATGAACCTTAATATATTGTTTTTTAATAGATTTTACTGACCTTTTAATTTAATAACAAGTTGAAACCTAACATTATTTCAAAAATACCAACTAATCCATTTTCCTTTCCTATTGAATCCCACCACCATTACCCATTCCCCACACATCTAAAAATACATATGTTTATAAAATACATGAAAAAATACTCTCCCATAATTAAACTAAAAAATATATGTATCACTTTGAGCATACATGAATCCAACAATGGTTTTTGATTTAATACAAAAAATGTAACCGGATTAAGTAGTAACACCTTCTCTCATATTTTTTAGTTCTATTTCATTATAAACACCAAATAATATCCTTATTTTTTATTACATTAAAAAATAGTATATTAAATAAACTAGGATGTTTTTAATCTAATTTTTAGACCAACAGATATACAATAATCCATCTAATGGGTAATAAACATAAAGTTTCTGTAAACGGTGAATTACGACCTCATGAAATGATGATTGTTCAATTCTCCATTAGAGCCACTTATGGTGGCCATTATGGTGGAATAATTATTTTTATATAATATATAGTTTATTTATAATTTTTTCTATTTCTGTAATTTCTATTTATATTATACAATTATTTTTTCCAAATTTTGTAAATAAGATAAATCCTTTTTGAGAATAGTTACTACAAAAACTCAACGTGATGTGATTCGTTCACACGGTACAAGTAATTTATAAATTAATGCTTATAACAAAACATAAATGAAATAGAAAACATCAATGTTATATTCATTATATAATTATATTTCTTTAAATATAATATATATATATATTTATATGTCATTTTATTTATTACCCCTTCACACACTTTATATGGTATAACATCAATCGTGGGCATGTGGGATACCGCCTCTTTGATATGATGTGATTCCTTTTACATCACACACACACACACATATATATATATATATAATATTATATATATTATATAATCCTTATACTATAAATATTTGAGTTTTTTACCATCTTTCCATATCTATCATTTAAAAATGTGAGTGTTACTCATGTTTACAAATGGCCTACAATTTACATGATTGTAACATATTCACATTTTTATAAACATGTTTAATAATTGATTTTGAATTAATAATTGATGTATACATTAGATAATTATTCTATTGATATTATATTATACATGTTATATAAGGGCCCATTTGACCATAGTTTCCCAATAACATTTGTTTAGACACATATTCCAAATTTGGTCAAAAACATCGGACATAAACTCAATTGATAATGTTGTGTTCAAAATATGGTAATAACATAAATAAATTTAAATATACACATGAAAAATAGTATGAATCCAGTGTTATATAAACTAATATTTAATATACTAGAAGATAATGAATATTCAAGTGAAAAGAAACTCAAGGCATGAGACTCTCATGTCACTTTTTTACATTCGTGAGATAAATGTCACATTCTATGAATAAATATTTCGTGTTGTGTATCTATTTCTATTTTTATATATTATATCATGAACTAGTTTTAAATTGTGTTATTTATTTCCATCATTTACTATTATTCTGTCATAAGGATTATGGTTTAACTAATTTTCAAATTGGTATGGGAAAGATTGTAATTTTTAATGATAATATATCCCAAGGCCAATCCAATTGATCTTTAAATGGAATTTCCATTCAAGTAAATTATATAGCCATTTTTTATAAACCATTTTATCATCATCTAGTTATTCATGACCATTTTAATGTATTAGTATCATTTTTCACACTATGGTACTCAAAAAGTTTTAAAACTGATATAATAAAAAATAGAAAGCATATCTATCTTCAGTAAAAGAACCTGTTGTCTACTAAAAATATGTTTTCTTAAAATGGTTTCAAAAATTATTTAAATGAATTTTTAATGAAAATTTTCTCTATTTTTAATTATGCCAATCTCTTTGATGGAAACTTCTTTCCACTTTACAAATAAGGAATTTTTTTCCCTTTTACCATTAAAAAAGAATATTTTATTTACATTTTTTGACATGTATAGATTCATATAATGTAATTTTTTTGAAGAATTCTTCTCCTGTTTAAAAGACTTATTGCAAAAATATATTTACAATAAATTTAAAAGGAAAATTATTTTTAGAAGGTTTAATTAAATACAATGGATATTTTTTCCAAGGTTATTTTTAAAAGTTAATATTTTATTTAATCAATGACAACAACCAACTATTTAACCCCACATGGGATTTGCTTTTTGATAAAATTCATTTTCTTCCTCAAGATGGTTAATTATTTATTTAGATAAGAAAATTATAAACATTCACTACAATGATTTAATTTTTGGACACCATGTAGTATTAAATATCCTATGATATTTAGACATTGAATATCATCTTACAATTCATTTCATTTTTAATTGATTTTATTATTTCGTAAATTGTATACAATTTTAAATAAAGTTCCTACTTAGGAATTAATTTGATTAATTGGGGTAATTATTGATAAATTTATATTTCATATTCAATACGGTTATTTTATAAGGAAATTTTTTTTGGATACTCAATATGAAGAATGTTTTGTACTGGTAGATAGGGTTTAGGAACATTTTAATGAAATACCCTCAATGCATCTGTAGTCTCAAGAGAAGAAATAGTTTCTACTTGCTTTATATGGTTTATTACCCAATTGATAAATAATCATGTGAATGATCTTGATAGTACTAATTCCATTTACTTAAAGAACATGGTGTACATTAATTGAACATTTCATTCAAATTAGTTTTAGTTGTTATTTATCCATTGGATTTGGCCTCGATATATATGTGTATACATTTCGTTTTAGATATTTTAAGAATTTCATGTGTTTTAGTTCCTTACATTACCATATTTATATTTTTTTCTAGTTATTTTAATGGTATGTATTTCTAGTTATTTACTTTCCTATATTGTCTATTCTCATTGATTTATTATTGCCTCAATTATATTTTTCTCTTATTGATAATTTTAGCTCACCCTTATTATATTTCATTCCCCAGGAATCTATGTAGCATAAAATGAGTGAAATGCAAGAGTATAATGGATGGAATATAATTATCCTGAATGGTTTTTATTTTTTTAGATATTTTATTAGAATTAGTTTATATATTTGTAATACAATTTTTATTTTGGTATCATGTTTTCCAAGACTACTAAACTATTCGGTCCATCAATGATTAATTCTTTGTAATCATTATAATGTAATTATTTTTAGAAACCGACTTTGGGATTTTTGTATTGGGGTGCTTCAGCAATGGATCTGGCTCATGGAAACTAAATCCCACACATATATCAAGATTATTGATATTTATTTTCATTCCCATTGGAAACTGATATAGGATGTTACCATAGTATGGAGGAGAATATAATGAAAAATATGAGATAAATTCTACTGATTGAGACCTAATACTCATGTGTAATATTTGAATAAGATGGACCACCACTACACCAAGAAATACCAACCTTGGTTGAGGAGGAGAGCTTGACCTCCTCCCTGATGACCCCCGTGATCAGAAAATAAATAAATAAAAAAAAGAAATAAAATATAATAAAATATATATAATCCACATATATATATATTATAATAATAATTATTATCATATAAATATATAAATATATAAATATATATATAAATATATTAAATAAAATTAATGGTTGAATTTATTTTTGGAGTGACCATTATATGCTAGGTGCATGCATTAAAGTCAGAAATAGTCAAGGTATCAGCCAAAATTTAGCATTATATCCATAAAATTCTCAACCAATTCGATTATTAGTTAATATACATG
Organism: Viscum album; assembly: GCA_963277665.1. Classification (NCBI taxonomy): domain Eukaryota; kingdom Viridiplantae; phylum Streptophyta; class Magnoliopsida; order Santalales; family Viscaceae; genus Viscum; species Viscum album. Next base: position 626,416,835 of record OY728133.1, read on the forward strand.
TGATGTTACATTGACAAGGACATAAAATCACTTGGATAAATGAACCACTAAAAAACAAAAATGCATGGACGATCACAAAACTGAGATGCTCTGTAAATAATTTTTCTAAATATTTGGACATGAACATGTGGAATCAATCTAAGAAGATCCCCCATCACTAATTATACTGATGATGAATGATTTCAATGATATATATCATTCAACCTCACTTAGTATAGTCATTCAAATTCATCGTAATAGCTCTTTCTTCAATTGAAAATTTTTAAATTTATTTCTAAATTTTAATACTTATTGCACGAATGTTGGTTAATTTTGGTTTTTTGTTAATTTTCCTTTGATTACTCATGTTATTATCTATTATCCATGATTTAAGGTGTTTTATTAAACTCAATTTCATATAGAAATAACACTATTTCTAGTACCCCATTGAAGATAACTCATGAATACTATTCTTTAATTATTGATGGATTTTATATATCATAGAGTAGAAAAATAAGAGGAATCACATTAATGTTATTCATATTCTCTTCCTAATGAGTTATTTTATCCTCAAAATTATGAACTATTATATTCCACAATCTCCCTCCCTCTTATTTCTTTGTGTATACAAGTGAATCATTATGGAATGCATGATGAAAAACATTATAGAGTTTTGTGTCGAGACAGTGGATACCTAGATAAACTTATTTCATTTCCCTTTTACTATTAAGGATGAGGAATTTGATTTATGATAAGAGTTTTAACTTGTTTATATTCAAAACGACAAATAATATTGAATATATAAATGGACGATTTATATTTTATCTATTGTTAGCTAAAAACTATAGAATAATAAGGAATATTTATGATCATCCATGAATCCAAACCTTTTTCAATATGTCTGTAATTTGTTCACTATTTTATCCTATAATTCATAATGAAAAAACCCAAAAAAGAATTATTTTCTGTATATTTCAAAAATTAATAAAATATAAGTAAGACATATAAGTGATAGGATCATGACTCTCTGATACAGTTATACTTTAGAGATAATTTCATCTCAACCACTAGGCTTCATAATGAGTAAAATAGAAATAATATTTTACTGGATCCCAAAAAAACTACATGATTATTTTTCATAGATTATATGTTATTTTCATTAGATTTTGTCATCCAATTGGGGAGGAAGAGGGGGTGTTTATTTTACGAAGATCATTGTTTTTGGTAATGGATTCTAAATTCATTTTGGATATTCTCATTTTATATCAGGAAATTATTGACATCATTATTGATAAGTATTATATGATTAATTTTAACGAACATGAATGTTTTTATTTCTATATGATCTTGTATCTGACTCATAATGGGTTAAATTAAATTTTCAAGTGTGATAGGGTTCCGAAGATAGGGAGGGTGTGACATCTTACTTTAGAAATTTTGTTGAGGTCATACTATTTTAATTAGATTATCATTTATTTTTTTAATAAATGTTAAGTGTGTGGGATTATATTGGTCATTGAATATTACATTGACGAGTGAAAAGATGGTTTATCATTGTTTCCACCTCAAAAAGAGGTCATGTTCACTATTGTTCATCTCCCTAGAAGAATCTCAGTTTCAATTTTTTTCCTACCAAATGTATTTAGTTGAGATGAAAGAATTTAATGTTTCATTATTTGGGAATGAGGAAAAGATGTTATATAAATTCATGTCACAATGGGTTCACTTCTCCTATATTTAGAGAATATATATGGGTGTATTCAATTATGAAACCACTACTATAATTTTAACAAGGTTACCAAAAAGAAACATTAAATAATTAACAAGTTATTTTATTATTTTTATTAGAATACGAGATCCCATTTTTTAATAAATTTATATGATATTCAAGTACATCTAGTTGATTATCTGGGAATATTGTGTATTTATATCTATATTATAGAGATATAAAATTAATTTTGTATCTTTTTTATGATATTTGGGATCTCAACCTCTTCGACAACAATTAAAAATTTTATAAATCGGATCATCCACCATATCATGTACTCATTTTGTACTTAATAATAAATGTTCATTGTTCATGAGATATTAGAATGTGTAGTTTTAATGGATCCTGAGAATGTATTGGTTTTCATGTAATTAGAGTGGCAAAAAAAGAGAATTTTAAATTAGAAGATATTTGGTCTTGGTATGATGTTATGGATTATTTTTTCGGCTTCGATAGGATAACTTCTCCTAAGAAAACATAGAGCATTGATGGGATTAATTTTAAGTGGCCTGATAAGTATCACATTTCGTTTTTTTAGATTTATGCTTATTTTACAACATCATATATTTTTATTAAAATATATCTTGGATGGTATATACAGTATATTGTGATGAATCTAATTTGTGGTTGATATGTGGGTTGATTCATGATGACCATATGGTGGCATATGGATCATGGATACTTCACCCACATTAAGGGAATTATGAAACCCACATTAATAGAATTACTCAAAATAGACGTAGAATATTTTAGTTAGAAGAAAATAGAAGATCTATTATAAGACTCATTACAGTATAGAGGATACTATTTTCTAGTATTATATGGTGTGTAGATGGATATTATCTAAATAATGTTTTTTGTATTTTGAGTATTCTAAAAATTACATGTTCTTAAATCCAATAGTTTTCATCTAATGAATCATGATTTGAAATTTATTGTTGTATGATTATATTTTTATGAAAACATTATCACACTTTAATGAAATTCACATAACACATAAATATTATTATATTAAAAATTTATATTTAGTTTTTATATCAAAATTATTATTATTTTTAAAATAAATTAATAATTGATGTAATTTTAGTTGAAACTATAATTCAATAGGTTTTTTATAATTTATTCACATTGAGAATTTAGTAGAGAACTTTATGGATTTATATAATTACACTAAAAAACACACATTTATGTTTTTAGACCATGATTTAATTTATGAAATTTTTGACATGGAACTGATACATAATAGTGGAATTATTGTATCCTATGACTGGGATTCAATGAGTCAACAAGATGATAGATTAATATTTAACACATATATATAGTTTGTCAAATATGTTATGCTGGGTGCATTTTAATGATACCTTATTGGTGACCTTATCAAAATTCAATCATATTACAATATTATATTCTAAATTTCATTGTATTGTATATGAAATTTAAATGTTATGTTTATAATGTTTTTAGTTTTGGTTGTATAATATTTCCAGATATTTCAAGAAAATAATGTTGTATATTTTATTCTTTTCAATGTTTGGATGAGTTCAAGAGTTCAGAATATTTAATTTAATTTATGTGACTTACAATAACTGAGAGGATAATGTTATATTTTATCAATGAAAGTGTAACTATTTTCTTATGTTTTTTCACTTACAGTAGTCATTTCAATCATTGTTTTAATAATTCATTTGTAGTAGATGTTAATGAAAAACAATAATAAATGTGCATAAGGTATTTAAGTGGGCCATATAAGGTGAGGTGACTAGTATATTTTTTTCGTTCCATATAAAATATTATCAAAGACTAGACTATATTATTATACTTGTGAATTTCAGGGGTTACATGACATAGTTTCAAGGGATCAATGGGACATTATGTGTAATGTTTGTGGACTACACTTCTAAATATGAGAAATAAGTTACCTTGAATTATAAGAAAATAATATTTATTATTTTTTTTGTTGATTTATTATTGTCGAGTTTGAAATTTATTATTTGAATTTGATAAAAAATAATAACTTTAATTTCCCCAGCAAAGTCTGCATAAGTTTCAATCTTTTCATATATTCCAGGAATCTTGAATGATGTTATTCTATTTTTTTGTTTTATTTTCAATGTTTATTAAGGCCTTATAATTAAAATTATAAAAAAATTATGATCTAATTTAATATTGATTACATGAATTTGTATAGTCCTCAATTTACTATTTGTTATATATTCATCTATATAATTCATAATAGTCTATTTGAGCAAATATGATTACTTTTTGGGGGTTTAGTGGCTATTTTGACATGTGACTTTTTGAATACAATTCATTAATGATTTATGTAGAATGAATGGTATTGAGTTAAATTATCTTGAAAATTGTCTTTCAAAAATATTAAGAGAAAAATATAGAATGAATATTATTTTTGATCTCATTAATTTATATAAATGTTCTAAAAACAATTTTATTGTTGAATATAAATTATATAATGATATCTCGTGATGAGATATATCATTTTTTGAAGGATTTGTGATAAATTAATAAGTTTGATTACTAATATTTATAAATATCTTATAAATGACATGAAAATCAATGTGATTGGGTTTTAAAATAATGAAAATGAGTCAGTTTTACATAGTATAAAATAATATGAGGAAATCATTGGGTTATTTTAAGTTTTTGGTTCTAAGAATTACATTTTATTCATGTGTAAAATTAGTTTATAAAAATTTATTTTATATTATAAAAAATTATATGATATGTTTTCAAATATGATAAAAATAGATTTAAATTAGTATGGTTAATACACATTAAGAGATATAAATATTCATATTTTTATGTAATTGTTATAGTAATAAATGATTTCTAACATATATATAACACTAAAATTGATTTTTTTGTATATATTATATTGGTTAGGGGTATATTTTTTTATATATTGGATTTTTTTTATTAATAAGTTTTACCATTCACATTATGTTTATTAGTGGATATAAAATCATACAATAGGAGGGAAGAAAATATAATTTACAAATCAAACAATATGTTATAAATTTCAAGGTAATTAAATTATTTTATATGGATACCTCATTGATAATGGGTTACTGAATTTTTTTAAACCTTATTGTCTTCTAAATGAATTGATTCAATTAATTAAATATTTGTATAAATTTTCATTACTTGTGAGCATAATATTCATGAAATATTTAAATTTTTTACTCTTAAAAATGATTTTGATTAAATGATCTACAAATGTTTACAATTTATTAGAAATATTTTTTTAAAATATTGTATAGGTGATTAGAAAATTTTCATGAATGTTATATTTATATATAAAACATTTTAGAAACAACCAATAATATATCATTGTTCGGACATTATTTAGTATTTTAAAGGATTATTAATTTCTTAAAATTCATTTCCTTGAAAAAATAACTGGATAAACTTTTCTAGGAAAAAATTTCATGCTTAAATAGCATATAATTGACTCAAATGTAGTTTTAACTTGAATTTTGTATTGGTAATTATATTTTTCATATATAACACTTTTCAAATTTTCCTCTTATATTTATCTTGTTTAAAATAATATTTCAAAATGTAATTTTATAAAATTATAATAGTAACGAGGTTTATTCAATTTTATGAATAAATTCATTACTATGACATTATATTATAGTCATCCGTACTGACATTTAAACATTAAACACATTAAAAATCAATGAAAATTTTAAATTCACCCTTTATGATTCATGTGGTTGGTGAAATCAACAGTTTGGTAAAATAAAGTTATTTTAAGAGAAATAATATTTTTTTCGAGTGTGTGGGAAATTATATTTTAATAGTTTGGTATATGTATATCTTAAATTATGCATTATTTATATAATTTTTGACATATTTTCCATTATTATTAGTATTTTTTATTCTTTTATCTGGGTTTATTTTTTTCACAAATGTTTAGGAATAACTGTGCATTATTTTATGTTTAAAATTTAATGTTTTTTCTTACATGTTGTTTTTATTCATATTTTAAAATTTTATATCTATAGTTTCATTATTAATATATATATTTTTGAAATAAACATTCCTGACCCATTAGATGGGTATGGCCTCAATTTTTGATGCAATTATTATCTAAGAATGGTATTCTTAAGTTTGTTTGATTTTATGCTTTATTTTAAATTCAAATAATTTGTTTAGTTAAAAAAGTTTCTCAACGTAATTTTTTTAACAATTGATTTATTAATTTAAAAATATTCTACCTAGATTGTAAGTTTATTTTTATATATTAGTATCTTAATAGAAAATATAATGATTATAGTTTTGTTATTAATTTGTTTCTGTAAAAAAGGAGAAGTATTTTCTATTATTACTGTTTAATATATGTATATTAATTCGGTCATTTTTAAAAGGATATTAAATAAAGTGTATGAAGTAATAAACATAATAACTGGTACTAATATTAATGTTCTATATAATAAGAGTTGATATATTTGAAAAAATAATTTCTATTTAGTTTTATGAAAAATTATTTCTACATGGAAACATGATTTCTACATCAAAAGTGAATGTAAAATATATAACTTCCTTATTTTATAAGTAAATTTTGTTTGAAATAAATATTTAAATTTATTTTTTAGATGCTTTTAGTTATATATTGGAATTATATAGTAGATGAAAGACATAAAATATATGGTTGTTTATGAAATTCTTTGTTTTAATATTTAATTTATCTTTATGTTGTATTTAAATTACATGTAATAGGGATTTTTGAATCCATGATATAGTTTATTAAATTTAATACCCAAAAATAATTTTTAATTAAAATATCATTTTTTTCATGATAATAAAAAATGGAATGGATTTTATAGATTTTATGTGATTATGTTCATATAAAATAAAATGTTTTATTTTATATAGTTTGTAAGGATGTTATAATAGGGTTTTTTATAGATTAAAGTAGATATAATTTCTTAATATATGGTTTGAATTGTTTTTTACATGTTTATTTTAAATATTCAATTTAATGTTTTAATAATGTAATGGGATTGGTCATTTATATTTGTTGAAAATGTTTTTATCTTATTAAAACAATATTTTATATATATTTTCAGATAATAAGTTTTTCTGAAAGAGTTTGTTTTGTAGAGTTTCATAATATTTGATAGGCACATAAATTTTCATACTAGTTTATTCATCAATATTAGCAGATTATAATTAATTTTGATGTATTTATATAATAATTAAGTGATCGGATATTTATAAATTTGAATTTCTTATTGAAATTTCATATATTTATTTACTCAGCATAACATAAGGTCTAATATGGTAGAAACATGCACAAGTATTTGTTTATATTTTCTGGTGTGTAAATTACTATATTATTCATATAATGTTTCATAATAGAGAGATTCTATGGTTATTTTAAGAGAAAAATGTTATTTATTAAAACTTTTTAATACCTATTACATCATTATATAGTTTTTAAATAATTATTCATTAGTCCAATAAAATTAATGTTTTTTTCTAATATTTATATATTTTTTGTGGGTTTCAGTGATCATAGGTAGTTTGAGCACACATTCATGATACAATGAAATGAATAATGAAAATGGGTTGTTCAAAATTTGAGTTATAGAGTACAATATGTATGATATATCATATCTTTTTCTTTTCATAAATCATATTAAAAATTTAATGTTAAAAAATTTAACATATTAAAATCTAACAATATTAAGAAACACCCTCATTCTTTTTCCAACATACCATGATCCCTCCACTATTTCTTCCTCACATTATTCTATATGAACCCTCCAAAAATACATGTATTTTACCATCAAATAAATTTTTAAAATGAGGATTTCACCATATATTTATATCTCATAATCTTTTTTCCTCACTATACTTTCCCTTTTTCTACCTTGTTTTCCCCCAACAGATAAAGTGGAATAGAGTTTCAAATTTAAAATATTTCTTTTTTATTGTTCCATCTATAAGTATTTATATTTTTTAATCAATAATTTTTTTCAACAATTGTTACCAAGAAACCCTGATTTCCATTAAGGCTCTAAATTTACACGAGGTAACTATATGTTGCACACTCAAATTAACGGAATTTAATTTCTTGATATTATCTAAAAAATTCAAAATAATCAAAAAGTTTTTTGATTCCATGTAGAACTAATATAATATATATTTTTATTTTTATTTGGGTTTATATAAAAATTGAAAAGAGATTCCATTGAGTATGTATATGTTCTAATGAAACATATGTTATATATAATATTTTTTATGAAATTTAACAAATTATTTATAAAGAAGATGTACAACTTGTATAATTTTAATGTTTTATTTTCATTTATGTTGACTTGTTTACGTGTCTTTAAAAATACTATTACCTTATAATGCAAGAAATTATATATTATAACTATGGTGATGTTTTTTATAATAAATAACAATGATTTGTAATGATATATAAAAACTACATTATAATGATAATTAATTAGTTAATGTGAATAATGATACATGTAAACAGGTGTGATCAAATGTGTTGGAGAGGATCTATATTTTCAATATAAATATATAATATTTTTTAGTAAATACAAATAATTATTAACATTGAGAGACATCCTCTTATGGGGGTTAGAGTCATTAAAAAAATTAAATTTTGATATACCTCATGGGAAACACCAATAACATACATGGTTAAATTAGAAAATTAAGTATATATATATTATGAAACTATCCTTTATTGGATTCCTAGTAATTATTAGACATTTATTATAGTGTATTAGTTTAGAATGGTTACAAGAAAAACAAAATATAATAATTTGGATAATTTTTGTTGAAATCTTGATATTAGGTTTCATTTTATATATTCATATAATTTGGAGTCTTAAATTTTTTGTTTGATAATCCTAGTTATATCAAGAAAAAATACCGTGTTTACCATCCAATGAGGTTTCCCATTAATGTTAATTTCATATTTTTTCACACCATGAAAACATGTACAAAAATATTCCCCATAAAAATAATAATTTCTTTCAAATTTTTATTAATGTAATATGAAACTTTGATATCAAAAGTATTATTATTTATCATCTGAAAAGAAATAATTATTTTAGTAATTCTCTTTCAAATTAATAGACATGTGCTTATTATATAGGATTCCAATATTTATATGGTGGAATCATGTAGGGCATGTTATATTAACACCCTATATATATCCAATAGAATAATGTGAACCTTTTTTTGACTCATTACATTACCATCTAGGAACCAACATAAGGCAGTGCTAATTTAATAGATCTTATGCCAGAGTAGAGGAGGTCGGTAGATGTGATTTTCCATTTTATCCCACCAATAGTTGTTGTAGTGGATCTAATTATGGGTTTATTTGTTATGGTATCATATATATGGACAGATTGTGTTTAAATTCCACTTATTATATATTTTTTCAACATCATGGTGTTAATTTTATATACATATTGAATATGGTTTGAGTAAATTTTTACTTTTTTAAAAAAATAAAGGACATTGAAAAAATGATTTTTATTTTTTCAATATTATGAAACTACCTAGTTTATTTTTATGTAATTAGTTATTATCAAAATTATTGATTTCATTTGTTAAAATAATTTTCTATTGGTTGAATTATTTTATAATAGAAAATACATAATGACTGGGAACTAGTTTCTGACCATGGGAAATCTGGAACAACCCTAGTATGATGTTGCATGTCATCTGTAATGACACGATAGTTTTACATTGGTCAGTTCATTATAAAATGTACATAATGTATACAAATTAAGGAATAATTATGAAAAGAATAAATTTTATGTTAATATCACATGTCCCTTATTGAAGACTAAACAAAGTTGATTGAAAAAGAATGAGGGGAACATTATTAGGTAACTTCAAAGGTTGAATAGAATTAAAGATTATTGTACATGAAATGAATAATAACAAAAATTAATATAATAACATTAATGTGTTTGAAAATAAATAATTTACTAACATCCATAGAGGTGACAATGAAATCAATAGAAGGAATTTGAAAATATCATATATATATATTAATGAAATAATTAAAAATATTTAAAGTCATTTTAAAGCATTTACTTCATATTTATTAACATAATAGTAAAAAGTGTGAGATAATGATACGATTAACTTCAAATAAAAAATAACTTTTGGGAGTTCTTAACCCATAGGTATCATTTAATTTGTTTTTCATTAATAATTACTTTTTGAAAATATTATATTTTATCCTGATGTTAAATATAAGTATATTAAATTAAAAAATATAAATAAGGATCAATTTACATCATTCGAATTTATTTTTTTAACATTTCTCGTATATTCAATGGTTTGGTGAAATGTTTTTAAAATTATACAGTTTTATTTTCTATTTAATAATTTTTATTAATAAATATTTATAATTTAGTAAAATTATTTCTATATGGATAAAAAGCATAAAATTACTTATTGATATGTATTATAAAATATATGAAAATCAATTTTGAAGGTGACTATAAGTAGAGAGTCAACAACATCTTTATAGTATGTTAAACTGTCCATTGTGTGACTTTGTAAAAAAGATATAGATTAATATATTCTCTAAATATTTTAAGAAAAATTATAAATTATCCTGAATAATTTATATATAACTATCTAAATTACACAATCCAACTATATTATATAATATACATAATGAATTCATAATTTTTTTCATTCAATGATATAAAATTCAATTAATATGACATTCTAATAAATGGTAGTGAATATAAATATATTATAAATATATAATGATAATTAAATATAATATAATTAAATTAATTAAATATCAATAAAAAAATTAATTAGTTATATGAGTATTAGTTAATTAACAAATTAGTTAGTAGAATAATAGAAGGTGAAAATTGAAATGAATTAATGATGGAATATTACATTGTACATGATGCTTATTAATTTTCACTAGGGATATTGAATCAATTCATAGAGTGATGTGAATCTATACTATCTCTAAGTATATTTGTATGATTAAATGAATTGTATTACTAAGAACATAAATTATGTAATTTATTTTGGTCATGTTTTTAAATGGGTTTTGTGGAGGTATTTATAAATTAAAGGATGTGTGTTATTGTATAAAATAATGAGAAAATAATATTTCAAAACTAAGACATCAAAAATAGTATTATGTATTATTTTAATTTATATTTAATTAAAATTATATTTTTATGTATATTTAAACACATAATCCATAATATTTTTTATTTTATTCAGATAAATGGAAGAAAATATTAGAAATTCAATTTTTGAAATGGAATACATTATCTTTTTCGATATAATATATTTCATTTTATAATATCAAATTTAATTTAGTTGATTACAATAATTATTTTACTTTTTATACTAATAATTTTTCAAAAAATATTTTTATAATTCATTAGAAAAAGAATACATTAATATTTCATAATAAGTACTAATTTTGAAAAAACACTAATTTTATAATTTCTATAATTTTTTAATAAAAAAGAAGAAAAAATATTTAATGATTTAAATGTAGGGAATGAAAAAATAATATTCATTTATGTTTATTCTTATATATTATTAATATTAAAAAATAAATATAATTTTTCTAAAATAATCAAGAATTCCCATAAATAATAGGTACATTTGTGATAAGTTTTTTTGATTAATCTAATATCTAATATATCTGTGAAGAAACCCATAATAAAACTCGATATTCTATCATGAAGTGAATATATACTAATTTAAATATAAGAAGATATATAAATTTAAATTTCAGTATACTCCATCACTAATTATTCTTGATAGTATCTATTTTTTGAATATAATTTAAATGCATTTTAATAAATCAAACGTCTATTTGTAGTATATCAATCGCTAAAACCATCACACATTATGAGAGAACCCCAAGGATTCAAATGGTGTTATATCACCATAGCCACACAAAAAAATTTAATTTTCATGTTGGAATATATAATTATATATTCATAGCATAATCACCACCCTAAACCAAGAAAAGGATCTTTAAAATAAATAAGATCCCTTCATTTAATGAAGGTTGATTAGTGGAGACGTTCTATAAAGGGAATGTAACATGAATTTCCATAACACTTATCCTTTGGATTATTATGACTATTTTTTGATTGAATGGACATGATATTTTTTGGATTCAATATATGTATCATCTCTAAAACAAATAACTAAATACAATAGTTTTATATTTATTAATGTATCAGATAACCATTATATATAATATCATAATACATTTAATATATCATATAATATTATATTGGCATATACATTTTTCTATGTTTTTTGGAAATATGATCCAATATCATGAATCTCATGCATATAATGGAATTCAATGTGAGTAAATTGTGTAATGTGTTACAAATAATATAGTTAACATCCCTCAATATAAAACATACAATAATAATTAATAAGAACGTTAGGGAAGAACTTATAAATAAATTGATCATCCATCGGAACTGCTTCAGATATTGTTCACTAAACTTATTTTATTTTAATCAGACACATTTTCTAAATTTTAATCCATATCCTATGGATTAACATTGTTAACCTATATGAATTTTTCGCACTGATAAAAAAATATGAATCCACTAATATGTATATTTATGAAAAGTGTGGGGTTTATAAAACAGTAGTGATTCTCTTGGTACAATGGGTTATAAAAGTATCTCTTGATAACATTGTCTTATCTCTCTATTAAAATGTCAACTATAAAATGAATAATAAACACCATATTATGATCTTTAGAATAATTTATTCCATTTCACAGAGCTATCAGTATACTTTTAACTTGTGAATATAACATAGGACAACTAATATTTTGTTAATTATTTAAGTGGATTGATTATACAAGGTGATTAAATATCATATCAATAATTGTCATTGAAAATATCACAATCCACTTAACTAATATTGAACAAGAATTTCATCAACCACTCAACCAAACAATTTATTTTTTTCATTGTATATAAGATGCAAAAATACGATTTGGTTTACCTCGAATATTGAAATATTAAAAAACATATCATACAACTTCAGATTAGATGGGCCTGAAAGATTTCATATGAAAGGTATACTAGTAAGGCAGTTATAATTATATAAATCCTTCTAAACACTTTTTTGGGCAATGAATGATTAGAATCAAACCATATGTATACGAATGACCATATTATAATACATATGTAGAATTTAAAGGGTATGTATAGATAACTTGAATGTACTTATTATATCATGAGTTGTCTCCTTGTATCACATCAAACTCATTATTTCACATATATTATTTTAAACCTAAAAATCATGAAATTCATCAAAAATGAAAATAATATGTGTTGATCATCATTTAAATGAAAACTATGGGGATATTTACATTCAAATATTCATGTTAAATATGAAAAACACTTGTATTAATTATAACAGGATGTGAAATTTTATATAAAACTATGAATCATTTTAAATCCATTTCATCTAATATTATTTATTTCCAATTTATAGAGATTAAATAAGACCACCATATGATTTTTATATTTACTGGTTTTCCACTAATCTACTATTTTTTCAATTACTGATACATAATTGATCATTTCTAACACCACTTAATGATATCCCATGTTAAATGATATTTTGTTGTTCTTTTTGGTCTTTGTTTTTACCAAGGTTCATTTTATCGAGAAATAACTCTATTGTTTTCAATGTAAAAAAATATCCCTTAATAATAAAAAACATTCCATGACTAGTAATTAAAAATTTAATAAATACTATTTATTTTAAATAATATTATGCATAATTATACACCATTGTTGTTGAGTTCCCTCATGTGGATATTTTTTTGTACTCTTATAAATGATAGATGCACCAATGGTGAAAAATATGAAACTATATTTAAATTTTATCAAATCTTTTCTAGACTGTAAGTAAACATCAATAAAAATATTACATAAATATCATATTCATCATCATAAAACAATATGATATATTTAATTCTGATTAATATATAATTATACTATTATAACTAATCTAGTTGAAGTCATAAGGATTAAATTTTTACGTGTTAAATTGAATTCATATTCATCCTTCGGTTGACTGCATACCAATGAATACATGATAGATCCAATAGATAGTGAATTAGTAATCCTTTCAAAATAGTAAAATAAATTAGAAATTTATTTTTTATTCCTAATATTCATGTAATGGAACTTTGTTAATGATATATTATTAGAGTTTCCATTGGATTATATTTGTAAAATTACATGGTATTTTTGTTTATACTCATTCTATGAAAATCCATCGATATATCTCTATTGATCTTTATAACCAATATATTGGTTTCTTTTCCATTGTATTATAATGAGATTCATTATATTTCCAACACGTTTTTATAATGTAAATAAATTATATCATTTATCATATGTAGTAATTCATCAACATAAATTACTATAAAGGACATAACACACTCAGTAATCCACTTATATACAAAGTTACCATACATGTTCTTAAAGATAATAAAATAATTAATGTCAATTTAAAAATGGATATTAAAAAAATCAGATGATTTATTCAATACATATATGGACTATTAAACTATTTAAACATTAATATTCTTTTTTGGATCATTATTATCATTTTATTGTATTATATACACATCATGGACAAAATTACCATTATGGAATTTCGTTTTTCTATCCATTTGAAACAACTCATAATTATTATGTGGAAATTACTCTATGAATATATGTATGGAATTTATTATCTCAACTAGAAAAAATGATTCTTTATAGTCAATAACAATAATTTATTTATAACCCTTATCCCCCAAATGAGACATACACATAGAAATTCTACCTTTAAATCAGTTTTAAGATGAAATCCCACCTACACCCAATATATATCACCCTTCATGTGAACCCGGTTCATTCCAAAAATTATTATTGTTATTGTATTTTGTATTATATTTCAATGATTTTATATGTTTCTAAGAATTGAAACTCTCTCTGGCCTATTAAAAGGTTGTCTGTTCATCTTCAATGATTTTTACACCACTATTATTTTCATTTATAAATACATGTCTCTCAAGATAATGACTAACCATATAATTTATTCAAGGTTCTTGTGTAACATGTGTAAGCTCTTTATTTATAAATTTTTTTGAATAGAATCTAATTCCATCTAAGGAAAACTTCTATTTTGTTGGACGTGATCTTATCCATGTCCAACATTCCACCAAATAACTACATAATTTTCATATTCCTTATCAAAAAATATGTGAAACCAAGTCTGATAGGTTTTTTAATTATTAGGTAAATATAACTAATATCCAATAATTTTTTTTATTAACCAATTAATAAACATTTATCTATCATAGTTTCAATTTTATTTGAAGCAAAAAATTTCCAATTTTCAACATATCCACAAATCCAAATAAATAAAAAATTATGTTTCCCTTTAGTTAATACTCTAATGGTGTCATTAGGAAAACATGATGAATAATGAGGTTATATAGGAATGAAATAGTTTCTATAGAATATCTCTTAATTTATATTGGGTGGTCATGCATACACATAATTGATCAAATAATATCAAAACCCGTATAATTCATAATAGCTGATACACCAATCCAATTTGGAGTTCAAACATGGGGTAGGTGTCAATAATTTGTCAACATCTTTTATGGCTTGTAAATTATTGACCAATTTATTAAAAAACCACATCTGATTTGGGAATCCCAACACTTCTCTTTGGTTTATTTTTCCAATTCTTTAAACATCACGAATTTTACTAACATGTCTCTCATTATAAACACCAAACTATAACATATAAAGTCCTAAAAAGTTTTATCTTGAATCAAACAAAATATTTATTACTCATTCCACCACATGTATCACTATTTAAATGTTATAATAGTCTATAATACATATAAACAATTCAACAAAATGGGTTTTTATCATTTAACATACAAAACTAACATATGTCAAATAATGAAAAAATGAATGATTCCAAAAACATATCTATATGGGGTCAATGAATTAATATCTAATTTATATTTCAAAGGATATAATTACAAATATATATGATGATCCAATATACTCTATCCTTTTTTTATTAATGTTATAGATTCAATTTTCCATTTCAATAATTTTAAAACCAATCCTAAAATTGTGTAAGTCCTTTCAAAACCTCATTAATATATATTGAGGAAATAATCACTTAGCAATGAATGACTACCTATTATTTTACAAATAGGATATAAAAATATAATATCCATTAATAGTAGGTACATGATAATGATTTTTATATTTTAATAATAATTGATATTGTAAGTTCATATTGAATGTTTTGACCTTGAATGTTACAAAACTATATTTATTTCTAACACATAGTTAATCATTAAATTATATAAATTATATTTACTATTTTTTAGAATATGATTATTTGAAAAAAACTATTTTTGCAAACCTCGTATCCAATACACTTGATATGAAGTTTGAATCACTGATTAATGTAACATACAAATCTATATTCATAAAATGATTCTCTTTGAGAACAGTTATCAACTGTAGAAACCAACATATTGTTAATTTATATGTAATTCATATGAGATTCCTCAAATTAATAATCATGATGCATGCCATAATATATCAATAGACTTATATATGGGTGAGTATTGTGTTTTATATCAATTCATTAATAACGTTTAATTAATTCTTTATCACTAAAATAATTACCCCATATATAATTAAATTTAGTAGGGTAAGATCTATATTTCATTATATAGATAGCCTATTTTTTCATTCCTTCAATCAATTGTTTATTTAATTAAGAAATAATTCCATTCATATAAAAAATATTCTTTTATAGTCGAGTGGGATATTAAATATCTAATCCTATAAATTTTTTTATAATTTCAAATTTAATCCATATGTGCAAACATCTTAGATTATTTAAACTAACAATAATAGAAATAACCTAGTGGGATTTTGTTGCCTATGATTTTGGGTTATGAATTTACACCATTCCATGAAAAAGGATAATCCAATTGGTCCTACCTTAATAGAACAAGCATACATATATTATCAAGGTATTTAAATGTGATTTCATTAGTATAAATCTAAAACTTATTATTCTAGTGATTTAATTTGTAAGGATCCCAAATTTTTTATAAATCACTTGTCTGTGAAACCCATAATATTACAATGGTATGAAATATTTATTTTTTAATTTTTTATTCCATAATGGTTGAATTTTTCTACTAATTTCATATTTAGAATCTCTATTCCATAAAAAATATTAATATATTCCTACAATATTAATATGTAACTGTTAAATAGAAACCCTATTTTTGTCACACATCTAAAAAATCCGATTTATTTACAATGATCAATATGTGTTTCAGGAATGAAGTTAATGAAACACATATATGTATTATCATAGAATTATATGAAATTAAATATCCCTAGAATTGTAATTTATGATAGATAGATTACAAACCCCAAATATAATAGTCATTGAATATGCCTCACTACATATGAACTTTCTGGACTAAATTCCATCTATCTATGGTAACTTTGTTCAATAAATAATTTGATTACATCATATCTATAACACCTAATATTTGTAATCTATACTCAATGTCGAAATTTAATTTTTATAACATCGAAACAAGAATTTAATCCATATCATTTTAATTTATTTAAAGGTAATTTATCACATATATTTATGAATTCATAACAACCAAATTTTATAAAAAACAAATAATCATGGATATTAACAGGAATTGATAAATAAATAATAATTTTATTTTTTTACAAATCATGATACATCAGTGTGAACATTTTAGATTTAATTTAGGGAAAAAAATTCAATATTATATTTATAACACTTATCTTTTATCTATAATTTATAAATGACATATAAATTTATCAAAAAGTAATATTTATTATTTTTAATATCATGTCTTATATTATGTTATATTGAGGAACTATCCATCAAAATTAGTGAATAAATTTGAAATTATAATAGGCATCATCATAGTTTTATAGTCAAAGACCATGATATATTCCATGTAACCTTTATGATATAATCCCTATATTAAAAACAAAAATCACTTGTCCCACCTTTTGATAATTAATATTTTAGTTTATGATACTACATAAAACTGAAATATTTTACAAATTATATACTTCAATTCATTCATTCATAACATATGATTAAGATAAGAAATATATTATTATATCTTATAACATAAACAATAGTTTGGAAAACCAACATACCTTCTCTTAATGAACTAAATTCCATTGAATGATGTAACATTTTATATCTTGAAAAAAAAATTCATCACAAATAATAATAAAATATGTTGGATTTAGAATGAAGGAGGATACAACACCGTTAATGGGATTTTAGGATCATCCCATTTCCAACACAGCATATGAAACCTATTAAATATTTAGATATTTTATCATATTATAAAAATATATGGATGTACAAAAATAAGTGGCAGAATTTAAAATCAATATACTTCATCACTAATGAATCTGTAATGATTTTGTTTATGGAAATAACATATTAATTGATGGTTGGATCTTGCACCTATTGGAAGTGAACTGACCACTAGAATCCTCATATACAATGATAGGATCCATGAAATTCTAAAATTATAACAAAATATTTTCATGAATTTCTAATGGATAATAGAGAGGTATATAAATTTAGTTTCTCAAGATAGAATCAATAATATTACCCAGTGAGAGGATATAATATATATATATATTTTCACATTGTTTAATGAATAGTTTTTTTGTAAGATTCCCCATCATGAAATCCAACACATGTTACGATAATTAATTTATATTTTGTAGTTATGATTATTCAACTTTTTTGTGGGGAAAATAAGTTTTCCATGAAATAATTTTATCATCCCTATAATAAATATACATATAAATCTATATTGAAGATCTAGATGTAGAAAAATCACTTCTCAAATCATATCGTAGTCCACTAAATATATTATACCATACGATCTACCAATGTATATTACTTTTATTTTTTTATAAATTTTTTTTACATTATCCATCAGATGTTTATTTACAGTTATTATGTTACTGAATTTTATAAAATCATTCACATTTATTTTTATATCCATAATATGTTACATTGACCAAGTTAAAAAACATTAATATCTATCCCATTTAATTTTAATGATTCTATTTAATTAATTATTCTATAATAAATTTATCTAAAAATTTCAATTGATTTTATAATAAAAAATTGATAATTCCAACATTAAGGTAATGATTTTAATGCCCAGTTTAATAATTCAACTATCACATAGACATTATATGGTGTATAAATACTTCTTATTAAACTAATTAATCTTTCATTTTGTTTTCAATCAATGAAATATGTATATATTATAATAATTCACTTACATCCCCATGGTTTCTTTATTTTATTATATTTTATATAGTTTTTATGTTATAATGAAACCAAGACCTAAATGACATCAAAATTAAATGCGTGTTATAAAGTTTTATATTTTTTAATCATATTTTGTTAATAAAATGGATTTTATTTATCATTTATATGTAAAGTTCTCTATTGATAAAAACACTTTATTTTTTTATTTAACAAATTCCTATTATACTATTACATATATATATATATATATATAGTTTAACACTATAATAACTTGGGAATGATTGTTTCATATAGAAAATTATGTGTTGTTACAATAAACATTTTTTTTCATCAAGCCACCTATCATTTAACCCACACTATTTAATTTTATATTTTAAAAAATTAGTGTGAATTAGAAATAAAACGAATTTGGTAATAAGAAAATCAATGAGGCACTAGGCTAACCACACACATCAATTACTTAATCAATCAACTATCATTAATCTAAAAATAAGATATAAATCTAATAATCACTAGGAATTACGAAGACTCCAAAACAACATCTATTTTATCAAAGTTAATCAACCACTAAATTTGGGTTTATCGCATTATGTGGATAAAAAAAATAGAAACTGTACACTCAATAGAAATTAATATTGTATTAAATAGTATATTAAGGATTCTTGAAATGTGTACATAAATTTTTATTTACTGTTTCAATGAAAAAACCTAAATATTATGAATGTTATTTAAAATTGATTCTATTACACATTTGATTCCTCGGTTTATTTTATTATTAACTATAATTTTCCAATTTTAAATTTAATCATTTCCATCACAGAACAAGAGTTGTACATATTTTTATCATACATCACTTTCAATATATTCTATTTTTAATTCCTCTAGTTTTAAATGATTAAACAGTTGTAAATATCTTAACATAAGTTATCACGATGATTTATATTCCTTATTCATTTCTGTGTGTTTCTCATTATATATAAATTACATGAATTTATTTTCCTTGGAACACTGATTCTTATAATTTGATAATTATATATATTCTATCAACCCTTTAATAACTCATTTGTTGTTCAGTTGACTATTATATATCTCCATCATACTTCATATATACAAAAAGTTCCATTTCATTTTATACCTTATATATATATTGTTTAATCTCAGATGAGATCCTTAGACACATACATAGCTACTATTGATTCATACATAAGTAATTACCTTGGCTATTTTCATATAAATTTATGGGATATTTCTTTGGATAATTGTGATGAAGGAATTATGATTTTGAATCATAGTTACACTGCTATAATTAAAATAAAATATGCAACCTAACACATTAAATTGAGAAGAGAAAAAATTTCAATTCCCATATTTTAACACCAAGGAAACTAGAGAATGGAAATAAATTCCCTGTTATTAGGAATCAATGGGGGAATATTATCCCATTGATAATAAAACACTCTAACAATAATATACTCTAAAAACCAAATACATCAAACAATTCATGAATAAAAAACACATTACTCTTTTAAATAACAATATAGAACATTATAATATTATCATAAATAAATAAATAAATATGAAAGGATAATAGTAGGAGTAGAAATACATTGTAAAAAATGTGGAACCATACCTTACTAAGATACAGACACTCTCTACATCCAAAGTTATTAAACAAACCATGATATCAAAGTTCACAACTATATTATTTATATAAATGAAATTTCCCCATAACACTGTAGATGTAATCTATATACACCTCAAAGATAAGATGAATCTTCTATGTTTAACACTTTATATGATTTCACCAAAGACTTATGATCACATAAGATTGAGAAAATAATAGACTGAAATATTTTTTATAAAAAAGATGTTGTGAATATAAAAAACCTTTATGATTAAAATTTATCCCAATAAAATACTTCTTACTTATGTTATATGTTTCTCTTAGTATACCACATAATATTGCCTAACTAAATACACGTGAATTATAATGAAAATCATAATACAGATGCATGGGAATCATTCAATCCATGAATTTACACTAGGTTATATACAGTTATGGTTTTCCAATTGGACGTAAACTACAAGTTCATTCCCACAATGAAACATATAATAAATTATGAAAAAACACCACCATGTATTCCAAGAGCATCATCTATATCAAAATGTTTTCATACAAAAATTTTCTTTTTAAATTTATATACTTTGAAAAAAATTAACTAAATCATCCCATGAAGATATTTTAAAAATATAATTTAAAATAACATTGAAAAGGGTGTTCCACATAAAATAAACGTAATATTTTTAATCAAATCACAAAAAAAATTATTAATATTCCACCCAAAATGTCTATAAAAATTAATGTAAGACGGAATCCACTAACATCATTTAAAATTTCATAATGGTTTGTAATTTTTTTTGTCATCCACTTCCTTATATTCATCTATTAAACCCCATGGAGATATTATCACCATTAATTCAATACAATATAACTATTCATAAGAATCGATATAGGTTATGAGGAGAAACAAATTTATGAGATCCATGATGTAAAAGGAGGATACCTACCGATTTATTTCATGAAATATTTCTAAAATAATAACCTGTGATGGATTTTGGATATCCTTATTTGTCAAAAATAACATAGGTTATGGTTTCAAGTCATAGAATGAAAAAGATTTTTTCAAAGGAGAAATATTTCACCAAAATGATCGTAAATCTTAGTATGGAGTAACAAATTCAAGATGTGAACTAGGAAATGACATCATGACTTCTTTTAGAAACCACTTACGTTTATATTAGTATCCTCTTGGTTTTAGTATCTGGACAGTCTACATTCATGATGTGAATGATTTTCTCATCTATAATGGACCTGAAGAAACCATTAATGATTTGAAATACAAAAAGACATATACCTCAGTCAAATTATGGTAGATAAAATATTCATGAAATATGTTTGTACTATATAATCATCTGGAAGAAATATTCTAGTTTCTCCTAAAATTACACCACTATACAGTTCTAATTTAATTATTATCATAATGTAAAACATAAAATATTCAGAATAATGAGGTATATTACTTCAATCCAGAGGGATAATTTCTCCCCAAATTTGAAATTTCTAACATTCGTATTCTCAATATCTACATGAACATTGGTTAAAGTATCTATTTCATCGATATAAATCTATCATTTTCCCATGTATCCTCCTAAAAATGACCATGCTATCATAAGACTCACAATAAGGAAATATTCCTCCCATTAAAGAGAATTTTCATCTCTATCCAATACCCATATTGGTTCATGGATAAATTTCTTTTGATCAAGAGTAACATGAACCCAACTTCAAATATTTATTGAATATGATAAAACATAATTAGTTGAGAAACAAATATGTTATTACCAAAAACATTGAATCTTGGCGATAATTATAATAAATACACAACCTTGAAAATCATATCTATAACTTCAAATTGACCCACATATAATTTTTTAAATATTCGTTACTTCCCCATGAATCGATGGACATGTTTTGGGGAAACATTCAATAAAAAGGTCAGTAATATCAAAATATAAACTTCAAGGATGAATATATGTAGGAATCGTCTTTTTGATTTTTCTAGTAGCCATTAGCTTATAAATAATTTGGATTTCATCCATAACATAATGAATAAGAATTTATCTAGTTTATTATACACCTCTGATTTCATCTTTATAGAAAGGATACTAACAAGGATGCCAACAAAAAACACATGTTGTTTAATTTTTATTGTCTCATAATAACACTTCTTACAGGGTAATTCTACAAGAGACATTTGAATATCTAATAAATCAAAAAAGTACCTGAAACACACATTGATAATATTATATAATATCATAAAAGTATGTTCATATTATACATCTAAATGTGAAATAGATGTTGTGCTAAAATTAAATTTACTTCCAATAGCATGTTGTAATGACCATCAACATTTAGAATTTAAATTGGAGTTTCTGTCATATATAATTGATGACGAAACTCCAGGTAATGTGATAAATTAATGGATATTAAAATATTCATTATAATCATCAATGCTATATCATTTAATATAATAATTTGTTTTCTGACATAGTAATTCAATCCATACATACCCAGATGGAATCATGTTTTCATAACATTCTTGGAGGGAATATATCAAAATACATCATAGTTTTCTCTCTCTACCATATAGTTATAGGAATATTACACAATCTAAACATCAATATTTCATGATTATCCATTATTTAATGACAAGCCAAAAAGATTATCCCATAGACTGCAATTTAATATTTCATACATTCCCACAAAAAATTTCGTTTTATTATCAATTTGCATTTTTGGAACCCAGGTATGAATAAATCATTTTGAATTATCATATACTGAATGATGATATTCTTAACAAGTATAACAAAATATAATTCGATTATAAAAAATAATAGTGCTTCTATATTCATTACAGTATTCAAAATCTTGTCCACCATTTAATTTTGAAAAATTTATTGTAAAATGAAAATCATTAATATGAGTTTCTTTTTTAAAAAAATTATCAAGTACTGTACAATAAAAAATGAAAAAAAATTTGTCTCTCTTTATGTGTCATATTTAATATTCATTCCAATAACCATGATATTCAACATTAATATTTCCCGTGACATTCAGACCAATTCACTGAGTGATTTTACATCAATTTATTAAATAAAAAATTTCCATTGAAGTGTGTGTGCACCTTGTAATTTTTTTGTCGTACTCCATCTATAATCCTTGCCTCATGTTCATTTCTCACTGTGAAATGTTTTATTTCAAACTCTTAAATTTAGTTAAAAATATGAATCTCTATATAAATAGTTATTAAATTCCTGAGTTTGTTTCTTTTATAACTAAAACTACTCCCTGGTGATGAATATGATAATTATTATCATCCGGTCACAACCTCATTGAGCCATAATCCAACACATGGTTACACATACTTTCATCACAATCTAGAATAATATTGAGGAATATAAATATACAACATAGCTGTAATAGTTTTATAAAATTATTATGATGGGTTCTGAGGTGAGTTGATAATTATGTTCCAAAAATAATTTTTTATATTCTTCAATCCATATGAATGGAACACCATTATGTTAAATAGATGTCATTGGAGAATAAAATCATGAGAAATCCTGAAATAATTAGTGATAATATCTTGTTAATTCATGATACATTCAATTCTTAATAAAAATTTTAGTTTATTCAAAGAATATACTTCTACAATCATAAAATGGTAAACTAATACTCCTACTTCTGAAATGTAGTGATTGAAGTAACATAATTCATCGATAAAAAATTTATGCATAAAAAACATAGTCTACTACTCATGATTCGTCAATTTTCCAGGTAAACTTTTTAGTTTCCCCTCATGGACATTCCTTCATAGAGAATAATCTAGAATATCATAAAAATGATTTTAAATACTTATATAAGATATATCTCATCAAATACCTAAAATAAATCATTGTATTCATCAAACCAAAAGCAATTAGGATATATTCCTAATTTTAATAATGACTCCAAAATTATGTTTTCGAGATATAATAAATTTTGGATCTGATATGGTTATATAATATGGTTATATCTTTAGATATAACAACTTGGTTCCATTTAATTAATTTATGAAGTAAATTTTTTGAGGAAGATGATATTAATTTTCAACCATTATTTGATTCAAATTATTATATTTCGATTATTAGAAAATACATCTATCTTCTTTCATTACAAAAGAAACGGGTTGAACCAATTGTGATGTAATATTTCAGAGAATTACATTGCCTTATAGAACGTCTAGATAAAAATTTATCACATTCAATTGATTAATATCCATTATACATGATGGTGGGGAAGTAGTTCTTATTCCAAAGTGTAATATTATAGTATATTTTATTTGTCTACCGAGTGGTAACCTGTAGGAATCCATTTTAATGATATACATGTATCAATACCTTATTTCATAAAGATCTTCATTCCATGATTCATAATATATGATCAAAGACACTTTTACTAATTGTATAGATATGGTTCTATTAAAAAAAACTGTCAAATAATTATTTCATTTATTTCCTAATCACATTTGAAAACGTAATGAAAATTATCCCTATATTTTA
Source organism: Viscum album (assembly GCA_963277665.1). Lineage (NCBI taxonomy): Eukaryota > Viridiplantae > Streptophyta > Magnoliopsida > Santalales > Viscaceae > Viscum > Viscum album. Next base: position 626,442,198 of record OY728133.1, read on the forward strand.
TAATTACATTTTACGGATATAAATAAATATGGTATTTATGTCCCACTTTATAATCCATTTATGATATTAAATAAATAAAATACATATCTAGACTGGTAAACATACATTGATAATAAAATTATTTATAGGAAATTAAACATATTTTTTAATTTAAATCCTTTTAAATTCTAATGTACAAGGGATTTAATTATACCCATAACACGAGGAAACATTTTTATGGTTAGTAACCAATTTTTAATCCCAAAATTGTTATAGAAATATTGTGACTCACAATTAACAAATAAGACATGAATAATAGTGGAGTTCAGAATATTGGATCCTCACACCGTAGAGATATTTGGTTTATCCCTCATAGCATCATATAAGGATCTATATAACAATCAGTCAGCATTTACAGGATATGTCTCACTTACCTTCTATGGCAGAAACTATATAACCAAATTATACCTAAATACATCATCATTCACCAATTTTTATATATTCAAACGAGTCTAATTGAATTATTAAATTTGATCATACGTATAATATGGTTGATTCTAAATATTTAAATTTCTAATTTATAATTTTTTTAATAAAAAATCATTATATATACTCTTTATACAATGTGGTGGAAATTCCTCTGTGGTCCACTTCATTCCCTCCTATGATGTTTTGACAAACATCACTAAAAAACCAGTTTAGTATCATATCATCTGGGAATATTATGTGATTTGATATTATGATTCAATGATGTGTTACCTCTAGGAGATTATAAATCCCTCTTTCTTTATTTTGGATTACTAGAGTTGAAACCTATCTCTATGACGACAATGAGATTGACTCCTATAGTGTTACAAATAATATCCAATTTCCCAATATTTTCTTGTTAATAATATACCTATAATCAGAAATATAGTGATCAACTATCATGGATCAAATATATGGTCGCATTCTTGAACCTGAGATAGATTAATTCACTTTTATACTCATTGTTGTATCTATGTAAAAATGAAATATTTTTACCATCAAAGCTTCAAACTATATCATTTATATTTTTTTATTTATTATTGTAGAATAAATTTGATTTTTTTTATTTTGATTGTTAGTGGATATAATTTTTCACTGAAATAATCCACAAAATTACCACAAAGAACTCTTTTTTTATGTTTTAGCTTGGATATATGAATCCAACCATCAGAAGGATATATCATACTAAATATTTGTATCTAATTAATATTTATGTCAAATTATGTATAAAATAAATTGATGATTACACTCATCCATTTGAGCCATAACTATTTTCTCTGGTTTCAAATAACATAGAAACATAGGGGGATTCTACTTCAGAAGCTACACCAAAAGATAAATTTGCCGCAATTCAACATATTTATTACCTCTATCAAAATCATAAAATTCATCAAAATTTATTTGTATTTGTTTTTGGTTCACATGTGGCTTAGGTAAACCCACATTTTCAACAATGTATACATGATGATTTCATTGGATTATTACCAGTGATATTTTTATAAAGAGAATAATTCATCATTTAAACCATTTATATCTATGAAATATTTTTTAAATAAATATAAAACATTAAAATAAAATTTATCTCCATAAAAAGCAACCAGTGAAACCATCATTTCAAAAATAAACCGTATTAATCATTTTAATAAATTAATATAAATAAAATATTAATAATATGACTATAGGGGGTAGTATGTATATTACATTAAGATAAAAAAATACCCATTATCCTAACCCACATCTATGATATAGAATTAGATATTGATGATTATTCTAATACATTTGTAAAAATAACACCATTAGAACATGAATTTCATCATTAAAATTATTACCCAATATATTTTCTATAAATTACATATTTTGATTATCATATTACATTACCACTAACCAAAAACAAGGCCTAAATAAAACAAAAACCATTTTCCCAAAAAACAATAATAGAATTTACAAGGCCAAAAACATTTTTCACATGCCACCCAAACACAATATTCCCCATGAGGAGGAATCTCACATTCCTTAGCAGATATCCCCATCACACTAATGTATTGTAACAAAATAAAATATAATATGAACCATTGGGTGATTATTTTTTATTTAATGATAAAAAACATAATAATGATGAATAAAAAAATATATTCACATAAATGATACTTGAATAAATAATAAAAAAAAATTAAATACCAATTTTTAACAATATTAATGTAACATTAGAAGGAAACAATGTCTCATGGGTAAGTATCTATGAATTATGACATTTGATGAAATTATTTCCGTCCCAAAATAATATGTAAAAACTCTTTAGATCCAACTTTAGTAACAAATCCATGTCATTAATTATGATCTATATAAAAGTATGAAACTTGAATATTTCTTTTATATCAGTAGATAACTTATTTATATTCACAATCTTTACCAAGAAATAGGTGATCCTGACCCTCATTAGAATTCCCCAAAGTCTTCCCAACAATTGAAATTATGAAATAATGATGTCTTCAAATTTTCTATAAAATAATGTTTTATAATATAAAAAACATTCTACGAAATCAATTTACCCTGAAATAAATCATCCCATTTATGTATCATATTAATCTTTTAATACACCTTCCATATAGAATATTCAAACAAACATTCATTCCAATGATCTTACTAGCACTCCTAAGTGGGAATCAATCCATCACAAAGTCATAACTGTGAGATATCCTATTATTCTTTTCCAGTTGTAACAAAGAACAATGATTTTTTTGAAAGGACTCATACAATGAAATATAAACACACAATACCTTGCTTCCCAAGACAAAAATCTATATCAATGGGTTTTCCATAGAAACATTTTCTTTTGAAATCCAAATACGTTGATAAAATATAAATTAAAACATCTCTTGAAAATCATTCAAAACATTTTTATGAAATTACATGAATTTAAAGGGTTCTGTATAAAATATTGGTGCAATTTTTAATCATGGACATCATAAATTAACTGTTTCTTGAGAAAATAGTTTAAATATATAATAGGAGACCAACTGTGACTATATTTTTAAAAAATTTTCAATTTATTAAATGGATCAACCAATTTCTTCAACTCCTCTATAAATCCCCTAGATGATATGGCCACTAAAATCCAAACTCATAAGGTTAGTCATAGAAAATGATACATTCCTATAAGTGAAAAAACTCGAGGAGAACAAAGACAAGGAAGTCTGAGGAGACTATAACCACTAATTTAATGATCATATACTGATATATTTATTATAATGGATTTTATTTGTCAATGTAAACTGCATATTGACTAGTTTAGTCATTCAATATGAGGGAAAATTATTATTGAATTCACATCTAGAATTCATCGAGAGGCCAATTAATCAGATATTTTTATCACACGTCTATTTTATTCAGAAGTACAGATTTTATGCCCTAAAACAATTTTTCATCATAAATAGACATGGTGAAACCATTAAAAGATAATAATTTCAAATGAAATATACATTTTTCATTTCATGATGTGAAGCCATTTCATGATGCTAATCTCCATTTCATAATTTTGTAGCATCATGATTCTAAGCTCTTCTTCTCTTACACCACAAAACACTTCAAGATAAATATTTTTTATATATTCAAATATAATTTATGAAACACAAAGAGAAAGCATTCATGAAATCTATGGTTTTAAAATGACTTTTATATAATATATTATTTCATAAATTTATTGAGAAAATACATTTATACAGGAATTATTTGAGTATACTATCATGTTATACAATATTTACAATTTTATCACAATATTTCATCGATTTCCATCAAACATTTATGGTGGATTCATAACTATGAATTAAAATATTAATATCTACAAAGAAAATTAACGATAAAACAAATTTCTAGATTTTAAAATATAATTCTCAATAATTAATCAATTTATTAAATCCCATATTTAATTCAATTTGAGTAATAATTTAAAAATAACTAAAATATTTCATAAATATTAAAATATTGTCAAATAAATTTATTTAAAAATATAATAGAATAAAATGAATTTAAAATGAAAAAAATATAAAATGCTTTTCACTTATTTATTCCTCGTACACTCATTCTATTTCACATTTAACAAAATATACATATTGAATTCAAGTAATGTATCGAAGATAAATCAGAAAAACATGAAATAAATTTGAAAAAAATTTAATCGTGACAATCAATATAAAATAAATAATAATTTATAAACCCATTTCTATAATTTATTTCTATTCCATCAATTTGAAATATCAGAAACAACTTCCATCCATGAATAAATTTCCATAACATCATGGAATTGAATCTCTTTTTAATGTAACTATATTTAGAAGTATTTTTATCATATCATGTTCTTATATGATTTAGCGTATGGTTATATTGTTTCTTAATTTTTTACCCAACATGTCAATGTATTATGGTAATATTAATGTTTTGTATGGTTATTATAAGAATGAATGTTGGTTGGATATTCAGTTAAAAATAAATCCATATATAAAGATATTTCTCTATAATATAAATCTATTATTTTCAAATAAAACAATGATGGGAATTTAACATAATCATTTTCCATATATATGATTTAATAAAAAATTATTACATTTTTATACTTCAATTTTTCTATGTGAAAATTTTGATAAATAAGTGGATAGTTCAGCTTTTATATATTTTTATCTAATTCTTTTAGTTTTTTTTGGGAATAATTTTATTGTTTGAATTATTTTTTGAAAAGTAAACCACCAAAGAAAATTATAAAAAATTATTTATTATATACACATCAACATATGATACCTAATAAAAAACCCAATAACATAATTATTTTCAATTTTTACCGTGGAAAACAATTGAGAATGATGTAGGTAGTAAAATTTTATTTTAATGGGGTTATATATATGATTATTATAGTATTTAAAAAATTAAAATTGTAATGTTTGATATCCATGTGGTTTATTAGGATTTTAATAATTGACATCGAATTTATTTCATAAATAAATTTTTCATAGGTTATATTCAATCAATGTTCTAATAATGAGTTTCAATATGTTGTAGATTGTATTCATTAACCGAGCTATATATCGTATATAAGGAAATAAAATAATATATACAGTTTTACGGAACTCTTGATATTATAATATTAATCACATTATATTAATCATTTAATGTAGCTTAATAATTTGGTAATCCATATAAATGAAAACTATTGAAATTTAGGGATCATAAAAACATTAAAATTCTTCTAAGCTTATCTGATGAAATTAAATATATTAATTCTAGTTGGAGTTTGTTTTTAAATAATAGGGGTACTTAATTACTCTCAAATAGATTAAAAAATATATCAAAATTAAAAATATATTCAAATAAATAAAAAAATTAGAACTAAAAAAAATATAAACAACTAAACAAAAGAGACCCCCACATAATGTGTTAGTTATGAAATGTAATTAATTATTATATATATATATTAAATGAATTTTTATAATATTATTTTACTAAAATACTAATTTAAATTATGTTAATATATAATCTAGTGGTTCACTTTTATCCCCCCTATATTAGAGTAATTTCAATAAATTGTTTTGATGGTTAATTTCAATGAAATTAGGTTTTTAATTTTGAATCCCCGTTTTATACCATTGTTAGTAATACTTGAAAAATATCAACTATACTATAAGGAAACAAATTATTAACTACAAAATTTATTTCCCTCCAAGGACAATAATGTCTAAGAATGAATTTTAATATATAATTAAATTGCTAGGCTTCTTCTCTGCGATAAAAATATATATATTTTGAATCATGTTATCATTTCCCACTATTTCCATTAATTTTTTAAAAATTTAAATCCTCTAATTATTTTCATATAATGATTAATATTGTTTTATTTTAATTAATATAATATATCCAATATTCATTAATTATAAATTCATCTATCCAATAATCTATTATGTTTTATGAACTATCTTTATTAATATGTGATATATTTTTTAAAATATATATATAATGTCATGTAATAATAGTAAAATAATGGGAAGGAATGTATGAGGTCATTATATTATGTAAAAATTATGTCTAGTCAAATATATTTATGTGGAAAACAGTTTATAATATTATCATAAAACCTCTATATGGAACTTCTTCAAAAGTTTTGATTTTTTGGTGATATGATTTTCTTGTATTATGTGTATCACCATACATTAACAACATTGATAACATGATGATGTTGATCATATAAAACCATTTTTCAATAATAATGTACTTTTTATTCAAAATAAAAAAGGTATATAAACCCTAATAGATTAAACATCAAAAAAGTGTTATTTTTATGGTGTTAGTGATTAACCAATTAACAAATTGTTTATGACTAGTATAATATAAAACATTCCCTATGATATGAAAAATATTCTATTAATTTCAAAACCATATATATCAAAAAATATAAAGAGTATAATATGGAATATAGGATTTTATAATATTTGTGATATTTAAAATTAACATTCATTTATGGAACATCATTGAAAATAATAAACAGTCATTAAAATGAGTAGGAAAAATTAATTTGGACTCTAATCCTTTTTGAATGTTCTTTAAGGTTCAAGGAATCAATTATACACTAGTACATGATAAAAAAATAGTACTTGTTGTGTTTTATTTTAAAAAATGTTGTTATTTTTATCTATTCACTAAATATTTACTCTAATTATATATTATCCCCAAAAAAATATTGAAAACATTTTCCATTACAAATACCTTTTATTGATTTCTTATAGATGTAGATAAATAATAAGGGAGTTTTAATTTTTTTAAAACTGACCCTGATCACCCCAAAAACAACTAATAAGGGATTCTACATGATCCAATTCCTAATTCCCTATACACCTTAGGTTGTTCACAAGTGGAATGGTGTTATAATAGTAATCAGTTTTCTATATCCTCAAATTTGGATCACTCGGCCCATGAATATGTTTATCAAAAATTTATATTCGACTATCCATATAGAAGGAATCCCAAGAACCTATTTCAAAATTATTATTGAGTTGAGAGGGCCCCTAAATTATTTATTTTTTAGAAATAAAACTAGTTATATGATAAATCAAATCATAGAATCTAATACATTTAACCATATGTAATAATAATATAAATTAAAAAATGAAATAAAAACCATTTCATAATTTAATATATATTAAAAAATATTTGAAGTGGAAATAAACATGATTTTCATAGTTATGATTCCAAAAAACTCATCCTCTAAACATAGTTAAACATGAAAAATGTGTCAAATTTCATGTGACATGTGACCCATTTAAGAAAACATTAATGTATACAGATTTATATGGAATAAAATTTTGTTTAAATAGATAGGGGTCAAATTAAATGCATAATAGAAACCACCATTTGATAAATAATTCTATGTAATAAATAGATCATATTGATGTATATATAGTATATTTAAGGAGGTATGTCATTTTTGTTTAACACACAAATAAGAAATCATAACAAAAATGCACATTCAGGCATACATTTTTTTTGTAATTATGTGTATATTAGGATACAAAAAACCTATTCATACATGTTCATCTAATGAAATAAAGGGGTTCATCCCATTTCTTATATCAAGTCATATACTTTATTATTTAGGGTAATGTGTCATTATATTCCCCAACCAATATTCTTTTTCATTTCATAGGAACATTATTTATTTCCAAAAGATTTAATCCTATATGGATTACAAGAAATACAATACCAATATTATTTTATTGGAGGGTGGAAATAAATAACAAATCCCAACCCCTATTATGGGTGATTATATAAATGTATTACACATACCATCCCTTCTCAATTAATGTTAGCTACACATAAGTAATATTGCCATTCCATCTCACTCAAGACATATTGTATATAATTTACCATGAACATGCTTTCTCAATCAATATATATCACAAAAAATAACCCCATTGATACATTATCTCTTTGGATATGTTATAGATAAGGAACCCAAACTATCCCTACTCTTTGTACGGTGCACAAAAAGAACCAAAGTGATGGGTTTATTGGGATCCAAAAATTACCATAGACAGTGATAAAAACCCAAAAAAAATTGATCAATCATCAATAGAATCAATGTATGATATAAATCATTGAAAAAATTATGGAGTAACTAAAAATATATTGACATTTAAAATATCTTAGTAAATAGTAATAGATAATGATAACTAATGTGAAAATTTTTTCTACACTCTATAGTTTATACAACTGTGTATGGATAAAAAAATAATACAATTTGGATATAAATCAATGAAGGGGTGCTAGTTCCTTCACTATGTGATATATAAATATCCATGAATAATATATATTTTAAGCATTATTATAACAAAAATGTAAAAATTTGAGGAATTTTATTCCTTATATATCCATCCTTGATATTCTTCATTACTATAATAGAATTGGATTTATCAATCCCATTATGTTCCAACTCATTAACTATAGACGTTACATCAAATCATGTTCTCTTTATTTATCATATCAATGAATGTTTTGGACTCAATAAATAAATCATTTCATGTATCATAATCTACGTAAATTTCATAGGGGTAGAGGACATATGCATTAACAAGGGTCCCAAGCATATGTGATCGATAATTTAATTCTATCTTATAAGCATAACATCAAGACCTCCTTCTCTACATAACATATCTAATAATATGCCACAACATGAATCCAATTCATGTCGTTGAATAAAATATATAATAAAAAATATAATGATATTAAAAACATTTATATCATGCTTTTTTATCCATGGGATATCTTAAACTACAATATTTCTATGTTTAGTGATACAAAAACAACACACACTACCCATTGATATAGGGTAGAAAAAAATAGAGTTCCTAAGACACAAGTATTTCATGTAGGAGGTAGAAATATTTCAACATAATTTTTTTATAGAGGATTTTATTTATCATCATTTTACAAATACACAATAGACACTGATAATAAAGAGAAAACAATGCCAAGAACCATCCTAAAAAATCATCAATTCCCTACTAGGATATGTCTCAATCAAGTCCTATACATATAACATGAATCACAAATTATAAAACTCCTAGCCCTATAAGAAAAATATTATATACATGATAAAACATCCTCACAACATGGTACCATTTGTCTGTTCTTCAATCTTATGATATGTTAAATTTATTACCTTTTATGGGTTCAATTACATCAATTTGTATTAACCCGTCAATAGGATATCCAATGTAAACATCATAAGACATCAAAAAAACCTGAATAATTACTCAATAATATAATTATGGATAACATCAATAAACTATGAAATTAAAAAATTAATTCACAATCATAATTATTAATGGAATAAAACAATAAAAAATACAATACTATATCCTTTAAAATAAGATTCAATCTCCTTTTTTATATAGTCTAGAAAAAAGATTTTTTATTTTTACAATCATATATGGTTTTTTTAAATTCATAATGAATAAATTATTTAGAAATACTTCCTTTGATTTGAAATACCATTGGTAATCAAATATCTAAAATCACCAATATTTCATAATAAATCACACTCAAATTAATCTATTTTTAGAAGAATATTTTTAAAATCCAACTCATTATATTTTTTAAATTTAAATTAATTCCATCAAAAATTGATAATGATATACACTGGTGGTCAATCTAATATAGAGCCATCATTAATCTATACACTACACAACACATTCCATGTTATCTTATAGGATAATAAGAGAGCATCCTAGTATATGTGGAAATACTTCAAAAGTAAATAAACAAGGTGATAATAACAATAAAAATTATTTGTGAAATATATTAAAAAAATAGTAAAGAATATCTAGAAATTAAAGGGAAAAAACATCAACTAGATATCTATAGATCAATACCAATCTTGAACGAACCTCCATTGATTCCATGAAAACCTTACTATACTATAAAAACTTTCAAAAATTTAAATTAAATGATTAAAAATAAAATATTTCTATGTAATAATAGTTTCTAAACTCACCAGGTGGTCTCATGACACAAGAACTAAGAGAAAAATGGGTTGAAAATCCTCATGAATATCTTAAAAAAATCAACAAAAAAGATGCAATTAATTTACATTCATTTATTTTTAATAAATCCCAGATTTCTTAAAAGAATAAAATCACGGTGGACCAAACTGTTTGAAAATTTATGAACGTCATTAGGAGTATAACTTCTAGATACATCCATTATAAATGATAAACCAAATACCAATAAAGTGAATTAATTAGACTATACACATATATAATTAGGTACCAAATCCCTATTTTGGATACAAAAATATGAGGGCATGAAAGGGGGTAAACAAAAATGTTAATGAGAGAAATAATACATAAAATGTATGTGAAATAAATATATGGAATCACCTAGAACAATTAAGAACAAAGATGGACAATATAAGTACAAAAGGGGTTCTCTCTATCATTATTTATTATTTAATATAATGGATAAATAGGGGTAATTTGATACAAGGACCCTATAATGTACAATACAGTACAATTAGAAATATTATAGAATATAAATCTCGATGCGACCCTTATGGTCATACTATGGAACCACAACACCTTGGACCTATTACAGTATGGACCTTCTAGTTCACAAATTGATCTTTTTAACCCGATAAATCAATTATACTCTATATTCCGCATTCATGGATGGGTTCTTCTAGGTAATTTTGTAAATATACCTGGAGAAAGGATTGGAGAATAGGCTACCAACCGTCATAGTTGTCTCATCTTACAATAATTGACTTTATTCAAATGATATCCTTTATATATGAGAAATATGTTAATGATAATTATTAGTATAAAAATTTTATAATTATTTTTAAAAAATATTATTATGTAGTTAGTATTCAAAAAATTAAATATACAGGTCTCTATACCGCTTCACTACTTTTAGGATTTATAATATAAATCATATAAATAATGTATTATTTGTCCAATGTTTAGCATGGGTAGCATTATTTAGTATGAGATTATGATTTAATAATTTTTTTGAGTTTATTTTAGATATTTAAAATATTAGATTAAATGACATTAGTCAAAATCATAGAGATAATTATATCTGTTGGATGGAAAACAAAAAAATTATAAATTTCCTAAGTAGATGGTTTTACCTAGAAATATATAAGTCATATACCTACTTGTAATATCCCGGAATATAGAATATTATGTATTAACTAAATCCCCACCTCATGAATACCAAATAATATTAACTACACACGTGGTTTATAACTAACAAGTGGAATTATTTGGTTGATCATATGATCATTATGACCTAGTAAGAAGGATTAGTTTCCATAGTAGATTAATGAATTATGATATCATGTATAATATAAACTAACATAAAGTAAATTTTTTCATATTAATATTTATTAGTTCATAGTAAATGAATGGTTGGCTAATAAAAAATTAAATACTTGTTTTGAGCATCAGTTATTTATATAAATAAGATAGTTACACCATATTATTAATAATTCATCAGTCATGTAAAACATTATCATTTTTCTAAATTTATTAAATAGAAATAACTTTGGGTCTAAGTGATAACATGAACATCACCTCAATGAACAACCCATCGGAATGGGAGATGTAACGATGTTAACTATTATAAATTAATTTCACATTTTGATTGAAATAAATTTTATATTATCTATGTTGGTTATATAAAAAATATGAACATATCTTTTCCATATTAGTATGTCCTATCATATTTAATTTATTGCTAAAAATCATAAAACTTGATAATATAATAATTTTACCATCATAAATAGATGGTATTAATAGTCTAACTAACATAGAAAAAGGAAGAAATGTACTTCACCTCTAGGATTGTACCATATTAATCCCATATATAGGTGTTTCTGAGGGTGATAAGATAACTAGTATTTTCCCCTGACAAATAACAAGACAATATCCAAAATCAAAAGTATGAATGTTTCCATTTATGGGAAAGGTTCAAGATCATCATAATCTGGACTCAAAACATATAGGTCAAACTATAATATCAAACTCTCGCTATCACACAACTTACCCATTGGAAGATTTTTGGACTACAAAATTTCTATGTATCAAGACCATACTATTATTATTATTTATATTTTATAGATTAATTTTTATATTTAATTCCTATATTTGTTATATTCTATTTGATTTTTATTTTCTTCCCACAAAACCGGAATTTTAATTTTGTGTAATATGATATTTAAATTAAAGTATTTCAATTTTGAAGAAATCAGAATTTTATTGAAAATAAATAATTTTTCCTTAAAATAATAGAGTTAAAAATTATTTTATAATATTTAATTGATAATATAATTTTTATGAAGATATATTTAATTCATAAAACAGTTTGAAATCTATTATTGTAGAAAAACAGATCATTTTTCATTAAATGATTATTCTTATATTTAAAGTGAAAATTTAAATATTTATAGAACTATTTTTAAGAAGTAAATATTCTTTTTTGAATAATATTTTAGAAAATATTCAACCTTTAATTTCCCTTGTTTTTTGAGAGAGCCGAATTTTTGGTTCAAAAAGAAATACGCTATAAATACACCCAGTGTATTATGACATCATAATGATTGATGAATTTTGTAATAAATTTTTAAAATATTAGAAACGAGCAAATACATTCTTAAAATTTTATATAATGTGATTTTATATTATTTATGTAATTTTTTATGGCCTTTTTGAATACTAAAAATCTTAAATTATATTTTACAGATTTTTATTCATATATAGGTAACCAAAACTCCTGTCCACAAAACCAATATTAATGTTTTAATAAATTAGGCCCTTTAAAATATATAATAATGAAAAAACTCATTCTTTGTAGAATCCATTGTATAAAACAATGGGTTATTTTGTGTTTTTTTACATCACTATATAGATTCCAAAAACTATTTCTGGGAAATAATAAATAACTACCCACACTCTTCCTATATGACCAAAACAAATCCCCCTTCACACATCAATAATTTATTTTGGAGAACATGCTTTATATATCCTAAAATCTCTATCGTTATTCCAAATATCCTCCATCATTTCATAATGCACCTAAAAATCTTTTGAAATCACCCTCTCAGGGTATGAAACTTCACCCTCTTATTTTCCCATCAACAACATTATTTTAATTCAACAATTGAATTTTGATTGGTAATGTAATCATGAATATAAAAATACCACATAATATCAAATTTATGTCTTAATAATGATACACCATTTATCCCCTATCATTATAACATTTATCTAACTAGTTATTATTACAAAATTTTTTAAGGGACAATCATATCTTCATTTTCATTCATGAAAATTCACTGTAATTTCCTTTATTAAGGTCAATAGAATTTGTTTTCAGTACATTATAAATATTTCTCTATTATTTATTTTTATTCCTAAAAATGATAGTTGAATTATCCCCTCCAAATATATAATTTACCTAAGATCTTACTATTCAATGATTTAGAAGGGAAAACTATATATACATCTCTATTTAGGAATCATATTTGTATTTAGCCCATTTTAATCTCAATTAGTTATTTTTGTCATGACATTAGAAGTATCCCATCACTATAAAATTTATGTAATAATAATTAAAGATCATTTATACCAACTCATTATTGAATTTACCTAATTCGTTATTATGCCAAAAAATCGTGAGAAAACATCACATTATTTTCTTCATTCATGAGTATTTTATATTTTATGAATTTTTAATTTCCAATTTATATATATGGGACATGTTTTTAAACATCTATATTATTATCCATTTGATTATAAAATGGAAAGACACACCTTACACTCTAATTAATACATTTTTTGAATATTAATGTACTCATATTTGCTATCAAAATTTCACATAATTTTTTCATGGAAACCGATTGGTTTGTGAATATACACCCACATTTCCACTCGAATGTATTAAAATAGATGTAAATATACATCACTTATTTGGTAACACTATAAATGTAACATCAACTCCTTGATCATGGGGTTAAAATTATCTAAATTCAAACCAATTATCTATGACCTATGTGTCACACTTATATAAGTACATAATATGAATGTGATGGGTGTGCATAGAATTATATAATACTACATGGAATTGGGTAATTTTTTAATATTCTAAAAAATCATGTATGGTGTTATTATGTGAATCAAATCCTTATTGTAAATTTTTAACCACGTTAATATTTCTTAGTGGTTACATTAACCCCATTTTTTTATTTGATGTTTAATCTTGTTTGTACATTCCTATGACCCCTTTATGTTAACAAGTTATATAATTATTTGTAGAAGAAGTTTGTTATTATAAAACATTATATATTCCATTAAAATAACTATTTTATAACATTTAATTCATTCATAATGTTATGATTTCATTATTAATTTAATGGACTTTATATCTCACCCCTTACTTATTTACATACCCATGTTATCCCAAGTTGTTTTATGAATAACAGAATATTATGAGAATGTTAAATAAGTTTCCAATAATGCTTAATTACCCCATTTTTATGTTGTTATTTAATTAACTGAATTTCACATGTACACGTGAATTTTTGATCGTTTGGTTTTTATTATGTGTATTTTTATGTAATAAACCATTAATTACTGTGTAATAAAGGATGTGGATGCCATACTTTTTATATGTGGAATGCCTAGTTATTATTGGAATTAGGAGTATAAAACTGTAGTAAACACCTTATGGATGAAACTAAACATGATAAAAAATACATAAATTTTGGTAAAGTATATAGGGTCATTTAGTTTCCACAAAAACAAATCCCACTATGGATTGTAAATGTAGATTTGGCTCTATCATAGAGGCAACCATGGGAAATAATATTAAAAAATGATCAATGAGGTTGACTCAATCAAGACTTGGTAAATGAATATAGGACTTGATTCATAATTAGTTTGACACTAACAGGTGAATTTAATTGGAATATTTACAGTCTCATTACTAACTATTATTAATAGAAAAATTTGAACCATGGAGTCTATATTTGTAAATACAGAATGGATAATAGAGATCAAATAAATTAAATTTATCATTTGTGGAATAAATATAATTTATAATCCATCACTTTAATGATCAAGTTTTCTTATTTATGTGTTGAATATTTTAAAATTACACTACCTAATTTACCATTTATTATAGAGAATGGATGTATATAGGTGGAACTCAATAAGAAAATGTGTGGTAAAATTATAGGACATCCCAAATGAGATACCTAACATAATGGGAGAACATGTAATAAATAGAATGATTATCCAGTTTCCACTATAAAAAATAATAACTAAAAACATGAATATAGTTTAATGATCAATATTTTAAAAGAATATGGGGATGATATTGTAATTTGGTTCTTATGGTAAAGGTGATAATAGAAATCATACCTAGTTTTCATTGAACATAAATAGAAAAAGTGGTACTAAGTAAAATTTTATAATGGAAACAAGAGAGGTTATAAGGCTTAAAATGTATTGAATAAATTAGCTAATTTACATAGAGAAATAAATAATATGATTTATATAAATATATTTCAATCAAAGTTACTATATACAGATGAATTTTAAAAATGCATAGAAGTTGCGAATTGTCCATGCAAAATCCTTATTTCATTTTCTAAGATGCATTATGAGTATCCAAAATATTCATGAACCAGGGAACAAGGGAAGTCCTATTATTAGATGGATCATGATTATAATTTTACATGTAACCTGTACATCATAATTGTGTTTGTCAAGATATATTTCAATTCATTCCATACTATCATATATTGTTTGTTTTCTATTTACATTGAGTCTCAACCCTAAATGATTTTATATTATTAGAATAAATACATATAAGATTACTTCAAAACCTGTTGATGTTTACAAAGATTTCTTTCTTGAAAATATTATTAATATAGATTTAGGTAATTTTGATGTTATCCTTGTTATGGACTGATTTTATTCTTATAAATCCAAATAAATTTCTGGGAGAGATCATTCACCCTTTATACCACGAGCCTCCCTTTGATTCTATAAAACTAATAAGAGGATAATGAATACTACATGGTAAAATCATCTCAATAATGGATATTATATCCATATGAAAAATATTATTGATATTAAATTATTGGGAAAAAGGAATAAAAATCTTTGAATTTAGGCCCATTGTGATGGAGTAATCCTATGTGTTTCTTAATGAATTTCCTAGTCTCCCATATAAACGATTTATTGTGTTTAGAATCAATCATAATCCAGAAAAAAAAGTAATATTTTTAGGCAATTAATTCACTTGAAAACGTATTGTAATGGAAAATTCAAGGATATAAGAAGTTTATGCATTAATGTGTCTAACATATTTGTCATATATTTTTAGTTTTTATAAATTTTATGTATATTATCGATGATTTATAAGACATTTCCTATTATTTTTAAACCTTCTATATATGGTATCATAGATGGGATTGAATATTCTATAGAATAATTAATTCAATTCATCCTTCATGGAGTTTTGAAAGAGGTGTATCACTGCACATATGCATATGGTTTCTATAGAATATCTCTTAATTTATATTGGGTCGTCATGCATACACATCATTGATCAAATGATATCAAAACACGTATAATTCATAATAGCTGATACACCAATCCAATTTGGAGTTCAAACATGATGTAGGTGTAAATAATTTGTGAACATCTTTTCTGGTTAGTAAATTATTGACCAATATATTAAAAAACCACATCTGATTAGGTAATCCCAACACTTCTCTTTGGTGGTTTTTTCAATTCTTTAAACATCACTAATTTTACTAACATGTCTCTCATTATAAACACAAAACTATAACATATAAAGTCCTAAACAAATTTATCTTGTATCAAACGAAATATTTATTACTCATTCCACCAAATGTCTCACTATTTAAATGTTATAATAGTATATAATACATATAAAAAATTCAACAAAATGGGTTTTTATCATTTAACATAAAAAACTAACATATATCAATTATTTAAAAATTCTATGATTCCAAAAACATATCTATATGGTGTCAATTAATTAATATCTCATTTATATTTCAAAGGATATAATTAAAAATATATAAGATGATCCAATATACACTATCCTTTTTTATTAATGTTATAGATTCAGTATTCAATTTCAATAATATTAAAACCATTCCTAAAATTTTGTAAGACCTTTCAACACCTCATTAATATATATTGTGGAAATCATCACTTAACAATGAATGACTATCTATTATTTTATAAATAGGATATAAAAATATAATATCCTTTAATTCTAGGTACATGATAATGTTTTTTATATTTTAATAATAATTAATATTGTAAGTTCATATTCAATGTTTTGAACTTGAATGATAAAAACCTATATTTATTTCTAACACATAGTTCATCATTAAATTATAGAAATTATATTTACTATTTTTGTAGAATATGATTATTTTAAAAAAAACTATTTTTTCATACCTCGTATCCAATAAACCTAATATGAAGTTTGAATCACTGATTCATGTAACATACAAATCTATATTCAAAAAATGATTCTCATTGAGAACACTTATCAATTCATATGAGATTCCTCAAATTAATAATCATGATGCAAGTCATAATATATCAATAGACTTATATATGGGTGAGTATTGTGTTTTATATCAATTCATTAATAATGTTTAATTAATTCGTTATCACTAAAATAATTACCCCATATATCATTAAATTCAGTAGGGTGAGATCTATATTTAATTATATAGTTAGTCTAGTTTTTAATTCCTTACATCAATTATTTATTTAATTAAGAAATCATTCCATTCATATAAAAAATATTCATTTATAGTCGAGTGGGAAATTTAATATATAATCTTATAAAATTTATATAATTTTAAATTTAATCCATATGTGAAAACATCTTAGATTATTTAAACTAACAATACTAGATATAACCTAGTGAGATTTGGTTGCCTATGATTTAGGGTTATGAATTTACACCATTCCATGAAAAAAGATAATCTAATTGGCCCTAAATTAGTAGAACAAGCATACATATATTATCAAGGTATTTAAATGTGATTTAATTAGTATGAATCTAAAACTTATTATTCTAGTGATTTAATATTTAATGATCCCAAATTTTTTATAAATCACTTGTCTGTGAAATCCATAATATTTCTATGGTATGAAATATTTATTTTTTATTATTTTATTAAATAATGGTTGATTTTTTCTACTAATTTTATATTTAGAGTGTCTTTTCCATAAAAAATAATAATATATTCCTACCATATTAATATGTAACTGTTAAATGGAAACCCTATTTTTGTTACACAACTAAAAAAATCCGATTTATTTACAATGATCAATATGTGTTTCAGGAATGAAGTGAATGAAACACATATATGTATTTTCATAGAATTATATGAAATTAAATATCCCTAGAATTTTAATTTATGATAGATAGATTACAAACCCCAAATATAATATTCATTGAATTTGCCTCACAACCTATGAACCTTCTGGACTAAATTCCATCTAGCTATGGTTACTTTGTTCAATAAATAATTTAATTACATCATAACTATAACACCTAATATTTGTAAACAATACTCAGTGTCAAAATTTAATTTTTTTAACATCGAAACATGAATTTAATCCATGTCATTTGAATTAATTTAGATGTAATTTATCACATATATTTATTAATTCATAATAACCAAATTTTATAAAAAAACAAATAATCGAGGATATTAAAAAGAATTGATAAATAAATAAGAATTTTATTTTGTTTACAAATCATGATACATTAGTATGAACATTTTATATTTAATTTAGGAAAAAAATTCAATATTAAATTTATAACACTTATATTTTTTCTATAATTTATAAATGATATATAAATTTAACAAAAATTAATATTTATTATTTTTAATATGATGTCTTATTTTAAGTTATATTGAGGAACTATCCATCAAAATTAGTGATCAAATTGGAAATTATAATAGGCATATTCATGGTTTTATAGTCAAAGACAATGATATATTCCATGTAACCTTTATGATATAATCACTATATTAATAACAAAAATAACTTGTCCCACCCTTTGATAATTAATATTTTAGTTTATGATACAACATAAATCTGAAATATTTTACAAATTGTATAATACAATTCATTCATTCATAACATATGATTAAGATAAGAAATAAATTATTATATCTTATATCATAAACACTAGTTTGGAAAACCAACATACCTTCTCTTAATGAACTAAATTGCATTGAATGATGTAACATTCTGTATCTTGGAAACAAATTTCTTCAAAAATAATAATAAAATATGTTGGATTTAGAATGAAGGAGGATACAACGCCGTTAATGGGATTTTAGGATCATCCCATTTGTAAAAAAAACATATGAAACCTGTTAAATATTTAGATATTTTATCATATTAAAAAAATATATTGATGTACAAAAATAAGTGGCATAATTTAAAATCAATATGCTCCATCACTAATGAATCTGTAAAGATTTTGTTTATGTAAATAACATATTAATTGATGGTTGGATCATGCACCTATTGGAAGTGAACTGAACACTAGAATCCTCATATACAATGAGAGGATCCATGAAATTCTAAAGGTTTGACAAAATATTTTCATGAATGTATAATGGACAATAGAGAGGTATATACATTTAGTTTCTCAAGATAGAATCAATAATATTACCCAGTGAGAGGATATAATATATATATATTTATTCACATTATTTAATGAATAGATTTTTTGTTAGATTCCCCATCATGAAATACAACACATCTTACGATAGTTATTTTATATTTTTTAGTTATGATTATTCAACATTTTTGTGAGGAAAATAAGTTTTCCATGAAATAATTTTATCATCCCTATAATACATATACATATAAATCTAAATTGAAGATCTAGATGTAGAAAAGTCACTTCACAAATCATATCATAGTCCACTAAATATATTATATCATACGATCTATCAATATATATTCCTTTTATTGTTTTATAAAAATTTTATACATTATGCATCACATGTTTCTTTAAAATTATGATGTTGATGAATTTTATAAAATGATTCACATTTATTTTTATATCTATAATATTTTACATTTACCAAGTTAAAAAACATGAATATCAATCCCATGTAATTTTAATGATTCTATTTAACTAATTATTCTATAATAAATTTAATTAAAAATTACAATTGTTTTTATAATAAAAAATTTATAATTCAAACATCAAGGTAATGATTTTAATGTCCAATTTAATAATTCAACTATCACATAGACATTATATGGTATATAAATACTTCTTATTAAACTAATTAGTGTTTCATTTTGTTTTCAATTAATTAAATATATATATTTTATAATAATTCTCTTATATTCCCATGGTTTCTTTATTTTATCATAGTTTTTTATAGGTTTTATGTTAGAATGAAACCATGACCTAAATGTCATCAAAATTCAATGCGTGTTATAAAGTTTTATATTTTTCATTTATATTTTGTTAATATAATGGATTTTATTTATCATTTTTATGTAATGTTATCTATTGATAAAAATACATTATTTTTTTATTTAATAAATTCATATTATACTATTATATATATATATTATAACACCATAATAAATTGGGAATGAATGTTTCATATAGAAAATTATGTGTTATTACAATAAACATTTTCTTTCATCAAGCCACCTATCGTTTAACCCACACTATTTAATTTTATATTTTAGAAAATTAGTGTGAATTATAAATAAAACAAGTTTGGTAATACAAAAATCAATGAGGCACTATGCTAACAACACACAAGCATTACTTAATCAATCAACTATCATTAATATAATAATAAGATATAAATCTAACAATCACTAGGAATTACGAAGACATAAAAACAACATCAGTTTTATCCATGTTAATCAACCACTAAATCTGGGTTTATCCCATTATGTGGATTAAAAAATATTTGTAGAAACTGAACACTCAATAGAAATTAATATTGTATTAAATAGTAGAGTAAGTATCCTTGAAATGTGTAAATAAAATTTTATTTATTGTTTCAATGAAAAAACCTAAATATTATAATTATTTATAATTGATTCAGTTACACATTTGATTCCTCATTTTTTTTTATTTTTAACTATAATATTCCAATTTTAAATTTAATCATTTTTTCACATAACAATAGTTTTACATATTTTTATCACATATCACTTTAAATAAATTATATTTTGAATTCATCTAGTTTTAAATGATTGAACAGTTGTAAATATCTTTACATAAGTTATCACGATGATTTATATTCCTTATTCATTTCTATCTGTTTCACATTATATATCAATTAGATGAATTTATATTCCTTGGAACACTGATTCCTTGAATTTGATAATTATATATATTCAATCAACCCTTAATTAACTCATTTTTTGTTCAGTTGACTATTATATATCTCCATCATACTTCATATATACAAAAATTTCCATTTAATTTTCTACTTTATATATATATTGTTTAATATCAGATGAGATGCTTAGAAACATACATAGCTACTATTGATTCATAGATAAGTAATTACCTTGGATATTTTCATATAAATTGATGGGATATTTTTTTGGATAATTGTGATGAAGCAATTATGATTTTGAATCATAGTTACACTGCTATAATTAAAATAAAATACGCAACCTAACTCATTGAATTGAGAAGAGAAAAAATTTGAATTCCCATATTTTAACCCCTAGGAAACCATAGAATGGAAATATATTCCTTGTTATTAGGAATCAATGGGAGAATATTATCCATTTGATAATAAAACACCCTATCAATAATATACTATAAAAATGAAATACATCAAAAAATTCCTGAATAAAAAACACATAACTCTTTTAAATAACAATATAGAACATTATAATATTATCATAAATAAATAAATAAATTTGAAAGGATAATAATAGAAGTAGAATTAAATTGTCACAAATGTGAACCATACCTTACTACGATACATACACTCTCTACATATAAAGTTATTAAACAAATCATTATATCAAAGTTCACAACTATATGTTTTAAATAAATGAAATTTTCCCATAACACAGTAGATGTAATCTATATACACATCAAAGATACCAAGAATCTGCTGAGTTTAACACTATATATGATTTCACCAAAGACTTCAGATCACATACGATTAAGAAAATAATATACTAACATATTTTTTAAAAAAAAGATGTTGTGAATAAAAAAACCCTTGATGATTGAAATTTTTCCCAAAAATATAATTCGTACTTAAATTATATGTTTCACTTGGTATACCACATAATATTTCTAAATCAAATACACATGAATTATAATGAAAATCATAATACGGATGCATGGGAATCATTCTATCCATGAATTTACACTAGGTTATATACACTTATGCTTTTTCAATTGGATGTAAACTACAAGTTTATTCCCACAATGAATCATATAATAAATTATTAAAAAACACCTCCATGTATTCCAAGAGCATCATCAATATCAAAATGTTTTCATACAAAAAATTTCTTTTTAAATTTATATACTTTGAAACAAATTAATTAAATCATCCCATTAATATATTTCAAAAATATAATTTAAAATAACATCAAAAAGGGTTTTCCAGATAAAATACACGTAATATTTTCAATCAAATCACAAGTAAAATTTATTAATATTCTACATAATTTGTCCATAAAAAATAATGTAAGAGGGAATCCATAAACATCATTTACAATTTCATAATGGTTTGTAATTTTTTTATGTTCATCCATTTCCATCTAGTCATCTATTAAAACCCATGGAGATATTATCACCATTAATTCAATCCAATACAACTATTAATAAGAATCAATATAGGATCTGAGGAGAAACAAATTTATGAGATCCATGATATAAAAGGAGGATACCTAACGATTTATTTCATGAAATATTTCTAAAATAAATAACTGTGATGGATTTTGGATATCATTATTTGTCAAAAATAACATAAGTAATGGTTTCAAGTCATAGAATGAAAAATATTTTTTCAAAGGAGAAATATTTCACGAAAATGATCGTAAATTCTAGTATGGAGTAAGAAATTCAAGATGTGAACTAGGAAATAACATCATGAATTCTTCTAGAAACCACATACATTTATATTAGTATCCTCTTGGTTTTAGTATCTTGATAGTCTACATTAATGATGTGAATGATTTTCTCATCTATAATGGACCTGAAGAAACCATTAATGATTTGAAATACCAAAAGACATATACCTCGGTCAACTTATGTTAGATAAAATATTCATGAACTCTGTTTGTACTGTATAATCATCTGGAAGAAATATTCTAGTTTCTCCCACAATTACACTTCTATACAGTTGTAATTTAATTATTATAGTGACGTCAAACATAAAATATTGAGAATAATGAGGTATATTACTTCAATCCATAGGGATAATTTCTCCCCAAATTGGATTTTTTTACAATTCATATTCTCAATATCTACATGAACATTTGTTAAAGTATCTATTTCATCGATATAAATGTATCATTTTCCCACGTATCCTCCTAAACCTGACCATGCTATCATAGTACTCACAATAAGGAAATATTCCCCCCATTAAATAGAATTTTCATCTCTATCCAATACCCATATTGGTTCATGGATAAATTTTTTTTGATCAAGAGTAACATGAACTCAACTGTAAATATTTATTCAATATGATACAACTTAATTAGTCCAGATAAAAATAAGTTATTACCATCAACTTTGAATCTTAGAGATAATTCTAATACATACACAACCTTGAAAATCATATCTATAACTTCAAATTGACCCACATATAATTTTTTAAATATTTGTTACTTCCCCACGAATCGATGGACTAGTTTTAGGGAAACATTTAATAAAAAGGTCACTAATATCAAAATATAAAGTTCAAGGATGAATATATGTAGGAATCTTCTTTATGATTTTTCTAGAAGCAATTAGCTTATAAATAATTTGGATTTTATCCATAACATCATGAATAACAATTGATCTAGTTAATTATACGCCTCTTATTTCATCCTTATAGAAAGGATACTAACAAGGATGCCAACAAAGAAACACATGTTATGTAATTTTTATTGTCTCATAGTAACACTTCTTATAGGGTAATTCTACTAGGGGCATATGAATCTCTAACAAATCAAAAAATTACCCGAAACACACATTGATAATATTATATAATATCATAAAAGTATGTTCCTATTATACATCTATATGGGAAATAGATGTTGTGCTAAAATTAAATTTACTTCCAATAGCATGTTGTAATGACCTTTAACATTTAGAATTTAAATTAGAGTTTCTGTCATATATAATTGAAGATGGAACTCCATGTAATGTGATAAATTAATGGATATTAAAACATTCATTGTAATCATCAATGACGTATCATTTAATATAAGAATTTTTTTCTGACATAGTAATTCAATCCATACCTACCCAGATAGAATCATGTTTTCATAACATTCTTGGATGGAATATATCAAAATGAATCATTGTGTTCACTCTCTACTATATATTTATTGGAATATTACAAAATATAAACATCAATATTTTATGATTATCCATTATTTAATGACAAGTCAGAAAAATTATCCCATAGAGTGCAGTTTAACATTTCATACATTCCCACACAAAAATTCATTTTGTTTTCAGTTTACATTTTTGGAACCCAAGTATGAAAAAATAACTTTGAATTATCATATAATAAAGGATGATATTCAAAACAAGTGTGGAAAACTATAATTCGATTACAAAAAATAATAGTTCTTTTATATTCATTACAGTATTCAAAATCTTGTCCACCATTTATGTTTGAATTTCTTTTAGTAAAATCAAATTCATTAATATGAGTTTCTTTTTTAAAAAAATTATCAAGTATTGTACAATACAAAATGAAAAAAATTTCATCTCACCTCATGTATAATATTTAATATTCATTCCAATGATCATGATATTCAACGTTAGTATTTCCTGTGACATTCAGACCAATTCACTGAGTGATTTTGACATCAATTTATTAAATATAAAATTTCCATTAAAGTGTGTGCGTAACTTGTAATTTTTTGTCATACTCCATCCATAATCCTTACCTCATGTTCATGTCTCACTGTGAAATGTTTTATTCCAAACTCTTAAATTCAGTTAAAAATATGAATCTCTCTATAAATATGTACTAAATTCCTGAGTTAGTTTCTTGTACAACAAAAACTACTCCAAGGTGATGAATATGATAATTATTATCATCCGGTCACAACCTCCTTGAGCCATAATCCACCACATGGTTACAAATACTGTCATCATAATCTAGACTAATATTGAGGAATATAAATATACAACATAGCTGTAATAGTTTTATAAAATTATTATGAAGGGTTCTGAGGTGAGTTGATTATTATGTTCCAAAAATAATTTTTTATATTCTTCATTCCATATTAATGGAATAAAATTACGTTAAATAGATGTCATGGGAGAATAAAACCATGATAAATCCTAAAATAATTAGTGATAATATCTGTTTAATTCGTGAAACATTCAATCCTTAATAAAAATTTTAGTTTATTCCAAGAATCTACATCTACAATCCTAATATGGTAAACTAATATTCCTAATTCTGAAATGTCATGATTGAAGAAACATAATTCATTGATAAAAAATTCACGTATAGAAAACATAGTCTACTACTCATGGTTCGTCAATTTTCCAGGTAAACTTTTCATGTGCCCCTCATGGACATTCCTTCATAAAGAATAATCTATAATATCATAAAAATGATTTCAAATACCTATGTCTGATATATCTCATCAAACACCTAAAAGAAATTAGTTTATTCCTAAAACCAAAAGCAATTAGAATATATTCTTAATTTCAATAATGACTCCAAAATTATTTTTTCAGGATATAATAAATTTTGGCTCTGATATGGTTATATAATATGGTTATATCTTTAGAGATAACCACTTGGTTCCATTAATTGATTTATGATGTAAATTGTTTGAGGAAGATTTTATCAATTTTTAACCATTATTTGATTCAAATTATTATATTTAGAATATTAGCAAATACATAAGTCTTCTTTCACTACAAAAAAATTGGTTGAACCAATTGTGATGTAATCTTTTAGAGAATTACAATACCTTATACAACTTCTAGCTAAAAATTTATCACATTCAATTTATTAATATCCATTATACATGATGGTGGGGAAGTAGTTCTTGTTACAAAGTGTAATATTATAGTATATTTTATTTGTCTACCGAGTGGTAACCTGTAGGAATCCATTTTAAAGTTATACATGTATCAATACCTTATTTCAGAACGATCTCCATTCCATGATTCATCATATCTGATCAAATTCACTTTTACTAATTTTATAGATATGGTTATATTAAATACCCCAAACTGTCAAATAATTATTTCATTATTTCTCAATCACCTTTGAGAACATAATGAAAATTATTCCTGTATTTTATAATTACACTTTACGGATATAAATAAATTTGGTATTTATGTCCCACCATATAATCCATCTATGATATTAAATAAATAAAATCCATATCTAGACAATTAAACATACATTGATAATAAAAATATTCATAGGAAATTAAACATATTTTTGAATTTAAATCCTTTTAACTTCTAAAGTACAAGTTATTTAATGATACCCATGACACGAGGAATAATTTTTATGTATAGTCCCCAATTTTCAATACCAAAATTGTTATAGAAATATTATGACTCACAATTACCAAATAATACATGAATAATAGTGGAGTTCAAAATATTGGATCCTCACACCGTAGAGGTATTTGGTTTATCCCTCATAACATCATATAACGATCTATATAACAATCAGTCAGCATTTATAGGATATGTCTCACAAACCTTCTAATGAAGAAACTATATAACCAAATTATACCTAAATACATCATCATTCTCCAATTTTTATATATTCTCGTGAGTCTAATTGAATTATTCAATCTGTGAAAAAGTATAATAAGGAGATTCTAAATATTTACTTTCTAATTTATAATTTTCTTAATATAAAATCATTATATAGACTCTCTATACAATGTGGTGGAAATTCCTCTATGGTCCACTTCATTCCATCCTCTGATTTTTTGACAAACAACACTAAAAAACTAGTTTAGTATCATATCATCTGGGAATATTATGTGATTTGATAGTATGATTCAATGATGTGTTACCTCTATGAGATTGTAAATCCCTCTTTCTTTAGTTTGGATTACTAGAGTTGAAACCTATATCTACGAGGACAATGATATTGACTCCTATAGTGTTACAAATAATATCCTATTTCCCAATATTTTCTTGTTAATAATATCCCTACAATCAGAAATATAGAGATCAACTATCTTGGATCGAATATATGGTCGCATTCTTGAACCTGAGATAGATTAATTCACTTTTATACTCATAGTTGTATCTATGTAAAAATGAATTATTTTTTCCAACAATTCTTCAAACAATATCATTTAGATTTTTTTATTTATTATTGTAGAATAAATTTGATTTTCTTTTTATTTTGATTGTCCGTGGATATAATTTCTCACTGAAATAATCCACAAAATTACCACACAAAACTCTTTTTTTATGTTTTAGCTTGGATATATGAATCCAACCATCAGAAGGAAATATCTTACTAAATGTTTATATCTTATTAATATTTATATCAACTTATGTATAAAATAAATTGATGATTACACTCATCCATTTGAGCCAGACCTATTTTCTATGGTTTCAAATACCATAGAAACATAGGGGGATTCTACTTCAAAAGCTACACCAAACGATATACTTGCCTCAATTCAACATATTTATTACCTCTGTCAAAATCATAAAATTCATCAAAATTTATTTTTAATTGTTGTTGGTTCACTTGTGTCTTAGGTAAACCCACATTTTCAACAATGTATGCATGATGATTTCATTGGATTATTGCTGGTGAAATTTTTATAAAGAGAATAATTCATCATTTAAACCATTTATATCTAAGAACTAAATTTTAAATAGATCTAAAACATTAAAATAAAATTTATCTCTATGAGAAGAAACCAATGAAACCATAATTTCAAAAATAAACCCTATTAATCATTTTAATAAATTAATATTAATAAAATATTAATAATATTCTTATAGGGGGTAGTATGTATATAACTTTAAGATATAAAATACCCATTATCCTAAACCACATCTATGATATATAATTATATCTATAAGATCCTTCTTACACATTTGTAAAAATAACACCATTAGAACATGAAGTTCATCATTAAAATTTTTTCCCAATATATTTTCTATAAATTTCATATTTTGATTATCATATTACATTACCACTAACCAAAAAAAGGGCTAAATAAAAAAAACCATTTTCCCAAAAAACAATAATATAATATGCAAGACCGAATTTTTTTTAACACGCCACCCAAACACAATATTCCACAAGAGGAGGAATCTAATATTCCCTAGAAGATATCCCCATCACACTAATGTCTTGTAACAAAATAAAATTTAATAGGAATCAATCAGTGATTATTTTCTGTTTAATGATAAAATACATAATAATGATGAATATAAAATATATTCACAAAAATGATACTTGAATAAAATATAAAAAAACTAAATTAAATATCAATTTATAACAATATAAATATAACATTAGAAAGAAACAATGTCTCATGTGTAAGTATCTATGAATTATGACATTTGATGAAATTAGGTCCTTCCCAAAATAATATGTAAAAACTATTTATATCCAACTTTAGTAACTAATCCATGTATTTAATTATGATCTATATAAAAGTATGAATCTTGAATATTTCTATTATATCAGTAGATAACTTATTTATATTAACAATATTTACCAAGAAATAGGTGATCCTGACCCTCATTAGAATTCCCCAAAGTCTTCCCAACAATGGAAATTGTGAAATAATGATGTCCTCAAATTTTCTATAAAATAATGTTCTATAATATAAAAACATTCTAAAAAATCCATTTACCCTGAAATAAATCATCATATTTATGTATCAGAGTAATCTTTGAATACCTCTCCCATATACCATATTCAAACAAACATTCATTCAAATGATATTACTAGCACTCTTAAGTGGGAATAAATCCATTACCAAGTCATCACTATGAGATATCCTTTTATTCCTTTCCAATTGTAACAAAGAACAATGATTTTAATAAAAAGGACTCATACAATGAAATATAAACCCACAAAACCTTGTTTCCCAAGACAATAATCCATATCAATGGGTTTTGCATAGAAAATTTCTATTTTGAAATCCAAATACCTTGATAAAATATAAATTAAAACATCTCTTGAAAATCATTCAAAACATTTTTATGAAGTCATATGAATTTAAAGTGTTCTGTATAAAATATTTGTGCAATTTTTAATCAAATAACATCATAAATTTACTGTGTTTTAAGATAATTTTTTTAAATATTTTATAATAGGATTGAATCCTCCCACTACGACTATATTTTGAAAAATTATTGCAATTTATTTCATGGAGCATCCAATTTCTTCCAATCTTCACTATATCCCCTAGATGATATGGCCACTAAAATCCAAACCCATAATGTTAGTCGTAGAAAATGAAACAAGCCTATAAGTGAAAAAACTCGAGGAGAACAAAGATAAGGAAGTATGAGGAGACTATAACCACTAATTTAGTGATCATACACTGATATATTTGTTATAGTGGATTTTATTTGTCAATGTAAACTACATATTGACTAGTTTAGTCCTTGAATATGATTGAAAAGTATTAGTGAAATCACATTTGGAATTCATTGAGAGGCCAATTAATCAGATATTTTTATCACACATCTATTTTATTCAGAAGTACAAATTTTATGCCATGAAAAAAAATCTTCATAAATAGACATGGTAAAACCATTCAAATATAATAATGTCAAATGAAATATACATTTTTCATGTCATGATATGAAGCCATTTCATGATGCTAATCTCCATTTCATAATTTTGTTACAGCAAGATTCTATGCTCTTCTTCTCTTACACCACAAATAACCTTAAGATAAATATTTTTGATGTATTCAAATATAATTGATGAAACACAAAGAGAAAGAAATCATCAAATCTAGGGGTTCTACAATGACTTTTATATAATATATGATTTCATAAATTTATTGAGAAAATAAATTTATACATGAATATGTTTGAGTATACTATCATGTTATACGATATTTAAAATTTTATCACAATATTTCATGGAATTCGATCAAACATTTATGGTGGATTCATAACAATAAATTAAAATATTAATATTTATATAGAAAATTAATGATAAAACTAATTTCTCGATTTTAAAATTCAATTCTCAATAATTAATAAATTTATTAAATCCCATATTTAATTCAATTTGAGTAATAATTTAAAACTAAATAAATATTTCATAAATAATAAAATATTATCAAATAAATTTATTTAAAAATATAATAGAATAAAATGAATTTAAAATGAAAAAAATTAAAATGATTTTCAGTTATTTATTCTTCATACACTTATTCTATCTGAAATTTAACAAAATATACATATTGAATTAAAGTAATGTGTCAAAGATAAATCAGAAAACACATGAAATGAATTTGAAAAAAATTTAATCGTGATAATCAATATAAAATAAATAATAATTTATGAACCCAATTCTATAATTTATTTGTATTCCATCAATTTGTAATATGAGAACATACATCCATCCAAGAATAATATTCCATAACATCATGGAATTGAATCTCTTTTTAATGTAACTATATTTAGAAGTATTTTTATCCTACCACGTTCTTATATGATTTAGCGTATGGTTATATTGTTTCTTAATTTTTTACCCAACATTTCAATGTCTTATGGTAATATTAATGTGTTGTATGGTTATTATAAGAATGAATGTTTGTTAGATATTCAGTTAAAAATAAATCCACAGATAAAGATATTTCACTAAAATGTAAATCCATTATTTTCAAATAAAACATTGATGGGAATTTAACATAATAATTTTCCATATATATGATTTAATAAAAAATTCATAAATTTTTATTCTTCAATTTTTCTATGTGAAAATTTTGAAAAATAAGTGGATAGTTCAGATTTTTTATATTTTTATATAATTATTATAGTTTTTTGTTGGGAATAATATTATTATTGAATTATTTTTTGAAAATTAAACAACAAAAAAATTTAAAAATAATATTTTATATATACACATCAACTTATGATACCTAATAAAAAAACACAATAACATAATTATTTTCAATTTTTACCATGAAAAACACTTGAGAATGATGTAGGTAGTAAAATTTGATTTAATGGGGTTATATATATGATTATTATAGTATTTAAAAATTAAAATAGTAATGTTTGATATCCATGTGGTTTTAAAAGGATTTTAATAATTGACATCCAATTTATTTCCTAAATAAATTTTTCATAGGTCATATTCAATCAATGCTCTAATAACGAGTTACAATATGTTCTAGATTGTATTCATTAACCGAGCTCTATCTTGTATATAAGGAAATAAAATAATATATATAGTTTTCCATAACTCTTGATATTATAATATTAATCACTTTATATTAATACTTTAATGTGGCTTAATAATTTGGTAATCCATATAAATGACAACTATTGAAATTTAGGCATCATAAAAACATTAAAAAATTTCTAAGCTTAGATGATGAAATTAAATATATTAATTCTCGTTGGAGTTAGTTTTTAAATAATAGGGGTACTTAATTACTCTCAAATAGATTGAAAAATATACCAAAATTAATAATATATTTAAATAAATAAAAAAATTAGAACTAAAAAAATTATAATCAATTAAACAACAAAGAACCCCACATAATGTGTTAGTTCATGAAATGTAATTAATTATTATCTATATATATTAAATGAATTTTTATAGTATTATCTTACTAAAATACTAATTTAAATGATATAAATATATAATCTAGTGGTTCACTTTTATTCCCCCTAGATTAGGGTAATTTCTATAAATTGTTTTGATGGTTGATTTTAATGAAATTATGTTCTTAATTTTGAATCCCCATTTTATAACTTTGTTAGTAATACTTGAAAAATATCAACTATACTGTAAGAAAACACATTATTAACTAAAAAATTCCTTTCCCTCCGAGGACAATAATGTCTAAGAATGAATTTTAATATATAATTAAACTGTTATGCTTCTTCTCCTAGATAAAAAACATATATTTTGAATCATGTTATCAATTCCCACTATTTCCGTTAATATTTTTAAAATTTAAATCCTTTAGTTGTTTTCTTATAATCATTAATATTGTATTATTTTAATTAATATAATATATCCAATATTCATTAATTATAAATTCATCTATCAAATAATCTATTATGTTTTGTGAACAATCATTACTAATATGCGATATATTTTTTAAAAAATATATATATTGTGTTTTAATAATAGTAAAATAATGGGAAGGAAGGTATGAGGTCATTATATTATGAATAAATTATTTCTAGTCAAATATATTTATGTAGAAAACAGTTTATAATATTATCATAAAACCTCTATATAGAACTTCTTCAAAATTATTGATTTTTTGGTGATATGATTTTCTTGTATTATGTATATTACCATACATTACCAACATTGATAACATGATGTTGTTGATCATATAAAACAATTTTTCAATAATAATGTACATTTTATTCAAAATAAAAAAGATATATAAAACCTATCAGATTAAACATCAAAAAATTGTTATTTTTATGGTGTTAGTGATTAACCAATTAACAAATGGTTTATGAGTAGTATAATATAAAACATTCCCTATGATATGAAAAATATTCTATTAATTTCAAAACCATATATATAAAAAAAATTTAAGAGTATCATATGTCATTGAGGATTTTATAATTTTTGTGATATTTATCATTAACATTCACTTTTGGAACATCATTGAAAATAATAAACAGTCATTAAAATGAGTATGAAAAATTAATTTGGACTCTAATAATTTTTGAATGTTCTTTAAGGTTCAAGGATTCACTTATACACAAGTACATGATAAAAAAATAGTACATGTTGTGTTTTATTTTAAAAAAAATCTTGTTATTTGTATCTATTCACTAAATATTTACTCTAATTATATATTATCCCCAACAAAAAATATTGAAAAAATTTTCCATTTCAAATACCTATTATTAATTTCTTATGGATGTAGATAAATAATATGTTAGTTTCCATTTTTTTAAAACCTGACCCTGATCACCCCAAAAACAACTAATCAGGGATTCTACATGATCCCATTCCTGATTCCCTATACACCATAGGTTGTTCACAAGTGGAATGGTCCTATAATAGTCATCAGTTTTCTATAACCTCAAATTTGGATCCCTCATCCCATGAATATGTTTAACAGAAATTTATATTGGACTATCCATATAGAAGGAACCCCAAGAACCTATTTCAAAATTATTATTGAGTTGAGAGGGCCACTGAATTATTTATTTTTAAGAAATAAGACTAGTTATATGATAAATCAAATTATAGAATTTAATACATTTAACCATATGGAATAATAATATAAATAAAAAAATGAAATAAAAAAGCATTTCATAATGTAAAATATATTATAAAATATTTGAACTGGACATCAACCTAATGTTCATAGCTATCATTCCAAACACTCATCCTTTAAACTTAGTTAAACATGAAAAATGTGTCGACATTCATGTGATATGTGACCCATTAAAGAAAACATTAATGTATAAAGATTTATTTGGAATACCATTTTGTTTAAATAGACAGGGGTTAAATTAAATGACATAATAGAAACCAGCATTTGATAAATAATTCTATGTAATAAAGAGATCATATTGATGTATATATAGTATATTTAAGGAGGTATGTCATTCTTGTTTAACACACAAATAAGAAAACATAACAAAAATGAACATTCAATCATATGTTTTTTGTAATTATGTGTATATTAGGATACAAAAAACCTAATCATACATGTTCATCTAATGAAAGAAAGGGGGTCATCTCATTTCTTATATCAAGTCATATACTTTATTATTTAGGGTAATGTGTCATTATATTCCCCAACCAATATTCTTTTTCATTTAATAGGAACTTTATTAATTTCCAAAAGTTGTAATCCTATATGGATTACATAAAATACAATACCAATATTATTTTATGGGAGGGTGGAAAAAAATAACTAATCCCAACCCCTATTATGGGTGATTATATAAATGTATTTCACATGCCAACCCTTCTCAATTAATGTTTTCTACATATAAGTAATATAGTCATTCCATCTCATTCAAGACATAGTGTATATAATTTAACATAAACATGCTTTCTCAATCAATATATATCACAATAAATAACCCCATGGATACATGATCTCTTTGGATATGTTATAGATAATGAACCCAGATTATCCCTACTCTTGGTATGATGAACAAAAAGAACCAAAGTGATGGGTTTATTGGGATCCAAAAATTACCATAGACAGTGATAAAAACCCCAAAAATTTTGATCAATCATCAACATAATCAATGTATAATATAAAGCATTGAAAAAATTATGGAGTAACAAAAAATATATTATCATTTAAAATATCTTAGTAAATAATATTATATAAAGATAACTAAAGTGAAAATTGGTTCTACACTCTGTAGTTGATACAAATGTGTATGGATAGAAAATAATACAATTTGGATATAAATAAATAAAGGGGTGATAGTTCCTTCACTATGTTATATATATAGATCCATGAATAATATATGTTTTAAGAATTCATATAACAAAAATGTAAAAATTTCAGGAATATCATTCCCTATATATCCATCCTTGATATTCTTCATTAATATAATATAATTGGATTTATCAATCCCATTAGGTTCCAACTCATTAATAATAGACATTACATCACATCATGTTCTCTTTATTTAATATATCAATGAATGTTTTGGACTCAATAAACAAATCATTTCATGTTTCATAAATGAAGTAAATTTTATAGGGGTTAGAGGACATATGCATTCAAATGTGTCCCAATCATATGTGATGGATAATTGAATTCTATCTTATAAGCCTAACATCAGGACCTCCTTCTCTACACAACATATCTAATAATATGTCACAACATGAATCCAATTCATGTCCATGAAGAAAATATATAATAAAAAATATAATGATATTAAATACATTTATATCATGATTTTTTATCCATGTGATATCATAAACTATGATATTTCTAGGTTTAGTGATACAAAAACCCCACAAACTGCCCATTGATATAGGGTAGACAAAAAATAGAGTACCTAAGACACCACTATTTCCTGGAGGAGGTAGAAATATTTCAAAATAAATTATTTATAGAGGATGATATTTATCATCATTTTACAAATACACAATAGACACAAATAATAACGAGAAAACAATGCCAAGAACCATCCTACAAAATCATCAATTCCCCACTAGGATATGTCTCAACCAAGTCCTATATATATAACATGAATCACAAATTATAAAACTCCTAGCCCTATAATAAAATATTATAGAGAGGATAAAACATCTTCACAACATGGTACCATTTCCGTGTTCTTCAATCCGATGATATGTTAAATTTATTACCTTTATGGGTTCAATTACATCAACTTGTATTAACCCGTCACTAGGATATCCAATGTAAACATCATATGACATCAAAACAACCTGAATATTTACACAATAATATAATTATGGAAAACATCAATAAAATACAAAATTAAAAACATTATTCACAATCATAATTATTAATGGAATAAAACAATAAAAAATACAATACTATATCTTTTAAGATAAGATTCAATCTCATATTTCATATAGTTTAGAAATAGAATTTTTTATTTTTACAATAATATATGGGGTTTTTTTTAAATCATAATGAATACCTTTTTTAGAAATACATTCCTTTGATTTGAAATACCATTGGTAATCAAATATTTAAAATCACCAATATTTCCTAAAAAATAACACTCAAATTAATCTATTTTTAAAAGAATATTTTTAAAAGACAACTCATTATATTTTTTAAATTTAAATTAATTCCATCAAAAATTGATAATAATATACACTGGTGCTCATTCTACTATAGAACCACCATTAATCTATATAGTACACAACACATTCCATGTTAACTTCTAGGATAATAAGAGAACATCCCAATATATGTAGAAATACTAAAAAAGTAAAGAAACAAGATGATAATAATAATAAAAATTATTTGTGAAATAGATATAGAAAATAGTAAAGTATATTTAGAAATTAAAGGGAAATAACATCAACTATAGGTCTATAGATCAATAAAAATATTTAACCAACCTCAATTGAGTCCATTAAAACCTTACACTACTATAAAAACTTTCAAAATTTAAAATAAAATGATTAAAAATAAAATATGTCTATGTAATAATAGTATCTGAAGTCACCAGGTGGTCTCATGACAGGAGAACGAAGAAAAACATGGGTTGATAAATCTTCACAAATATGTTGAAAAAGATCAAAAAAAAAGATGAAAATATTTTACATTCATTTATTTTTAATAAATCCAAGATTCCTTAAAAGAATGAAATCATGGTGGACCAACCTGTTTGAAAATTTATGAACGTCATTAGTAGTATAACATCAAGATACATGCATTATAAATCATATAACAAATAACAATAAAGTGAATTAATTACTCTATACACATATATAATTAGGTCCCAAATCCCTATTTAGGATACAAAAATATGAGGGCATGAAAGGGGGTAAACTAAAATGTTAATGAGAGAAATCATATATAAAATGTATGTGAAATAAATATATGGAATCATATAGACCAATTAAGAACAAAGTGGTACAATATAAGTACAAAAGGTGTTCTCCCTATCATTATTTCTTATTTTATATAATGGTTAAATAGGGGTAATTTGATACAAGGACCCTATAATTTACAAAATAGTACAATTAGAAACATTATAGATTATGAATCTTGATGCGACCCTTATGGTCATACTATGGAATCACAACACCTTGGATCTGTTATAGTATGGACATTCTAGTTCACAAATTGATCTTTTTAACCCCATAAATCAATTATACCCTATATTCCACATTCATGGATGGGTGCTTCTAGGTAATTTTGTAAATATACCTAGAGAAAGGATTGGATAATATGCTACCAACCATCATAGTTGTCCCATCTTCCAATAATTTACTTTATTCAAATTTTATCCATTATATATGAGACATATGTTGATGATAATTATTATTATAAAAATTTTCTAATTATTTTTATAAAATATTTTTATGTATCTAGTATTCAAAAAATTAAATATATAGGTCCTTATTTTCATTTACGACTTTTAGGATTTATGATTTAAATCATATAATAAATGAATTATTTGTTCCATGTTTAGCATGGGTAGCATTATTTAGTATGAGAGTATGATTTAGTAATTTATTTGAGTTTTGTTAGATATTTAAAATAATAGATTAAATAACATTAGTCAAAATCATAGAGATAATTTTCTCTATTGGATGGAAAATAAAAAAATTAGAAATATCCTGAGTAGATGGTATTACCTAGAAATATATAACATTTTGATATTATAAGTGTATGTAATATATATAAGTCATATACCTACTTGTAATAACACGGAATATATAATATTATGTATTAACTCAATCCCCACATCATGAATTCCAAATATTACTAACTACACACATGGTTTATAACTAACGAGTGAAATTATTTGGTTGATCATATGATCATTATGACCCAGTAAGAAGGATTAATTTCCATATTGTATTAATGAATTATGATATTATGTATAATATAAACTAACGTAATTAAATTTTTTTCATAATAATATTGATTTAGTTCATTCTAAAAGAAGTGTTGGCTAATAAGAAATTAAATACTTATTTTGAGCTTCAATTATTTATATAAATAAGATAGTTACACCATATTATTAATAATTCATCAGTCATGTAAAAAATTATCATTTTGGTAAATTTATTAAATAGAACTAACTTTGGGTCTATGTGATAACATAAAGATCACCTCAATGAACAACCCATTGGAATGGGAGATGTAAATACGTTAACTATTATAAATTAATTTCACATTGTGATTGAGTTAAATTTTATATTATCTATTTTGGTTATATAAAACATATGAACATATCTTTTCCATATTAGTATGTCTTATCAAATTTAATTTATTACTAAGAATCATAACACTTGATAATATAATAATTTTACTATGATAAAAATATGGTATTAGTAATCTAATTAACATAGAAAAAAAGGAATGTACTTCACCTCTAGGATTTTACAATATTAATCCCATATATTGGTGTTTCTGAGGGTGATATGATCACTAGTATTTTCCCTTGAAAAATAACAATATGATATCCAAAATCAAAAGTATGAGTGTATCCATTTATGGGAAAGGTTCAAGATCATCCTAATATGGACTCAAAACATATAGGTCAAACTATAATATGAAACTCTTGCTATCATGCAGCTTACCCATTAGAGGATATGTGGTCTACAAAATTTCTATGTATCAAGACCATAATATTATTTTATTTATATTTAATAGATTAATTTGTATATTTACTTCCTATATTTGTTACATTATATTTGATTTTGATTTTCATACCATAAAACAAAAATTTTATTTTTGTGT
Source organism: Viscum album (assembly GCA_963277665.1). Taxonomy (NCBI): domain Eukaryota; kingdom Viridiplantae; phylum Streptophyta; class Magnoliopsida; order Santalales; family Viscaceae; genus Viscum; species Viscum album. The sequence continues at coordinate 626,481,131 of OY728133.1, forward strand.
AATATAAAATTTAAATTAAGATATTTCAATTTTGAAGAAATCATAATTTTTTTGAAAATAAATAATATTTACATAAAATAATAGAGTTAAAAATTATTTTATAATATATAATTGATAATATAAATTTTATGAAGATATATTTAATTCATAAAATGGTTTGAAATCTGTTATTGTAGAAAACCCCATCATTTCTCATTAAATGATTATTCTTATATTTAAAGTGAAAATTGAAATATTTATAGAAATATTTTTAAGAAGTACATATTATTTAATTAATAATAATGTAGAAAATATTCAACCTTTAATTTCCCTAGTTTTTTGAGACAGTCGAATTTTTGGTTCAAAAATAAATACGCTATAAATATACCGAGTGTATTATGACATCATAATGATTGATGAATTTTGTAATAAATTCTAAAAATAGTAAAAACAAGCAAATAAATTCTTAAAATTTTATATAATGTGATTTTATATTATTTGTGTAATTTTTTAAGGCCTTTTTGAATACTAAAAATCCCAAATTATATTTTACATATTTTTAATCATATCTAGGTAAACACAACTCCTGTACACAAAACCAACATTAATATTTTAAAGAAGTAGTCCCCTTAAAATATATAATAATGAAAATACTCCTACTTTGTAGAATCCATTGTATAAAACGATGGGATGTTTTGTGTTTTTTACATCACTATATAGATTCCCAAAACTATGTTTGGGAAATAATAAATAACTACCCACATTGTTCCTATATGAACAAAACAAATCCCCCTTCACACATCAATATTTTTTTTGGAGAACATGCTTTAAATATCCTAAACTCTCTATAGTCATTCCAAAAATCCCCCATCATTTCATAATGCATCTACCAATCTTTTGAAGTCACCCTCTTAGGGTATGAAACTTCACCCTCTTATTTTCCCTTCAACAACATTATTTTAATTCAATAATTGAATTTTGATTGGTAATGTAATCATGAATATAAAAATACCACATAATATCAAATTTATGTCTTAATAATGATACACCATTTATCCCATATCATTATAACATTTAGCTAACCAGTTATTATTACAAAATATATTAAGGGAAAATCATATCTTCTTTTTCATTCATGAAAACTCATTGTAATTTCCTTTATTAATGTCAATCGAATTTGTTTTCAGTACATTATAAATATTTCCTTATTATTTATTTTGATTCCTAAAAATGATAGTTGAATTATCCCCTCCAAATATATAATTTACCTAAACTCTTACTATTCCATGATTTAGAAGGGAACACTATATATAATTCTCTATTTAGGAAACTTGTTTGTATTTAGCCCATTTTAATCTCAATTGGTTATTTTTGTCAAGACATTAGAAGTATCCCATCACTATAAAATTTATTTAATAATAATTAAAGATCATTTATACCAACCCATTATTGAATCTACATAATCAGTTATTATGCCAAAAAATAGTGAGACATCTTCACATTATTTTCTTCATTCATGAGTATTTCATTCTTTATGAATTTTTAATTTCCAATTTATATCAATGGGACATGTTTTTAAACATTTATATTATTATCCATGTGATAATAAAATGAAAAGACTCACCTTACACTCTAATTAATACATTTTTTGAATATTAATATACTCATATTTGCTTCCAAAATTTCACAGAATTTTTTCATGGAAAATGATTGGTTTTTGAATATACACCCACATTTCCACTCAAATGTATTAAAATAGATATAAATATAAATCATTTATTTGGTAACACTACAAATGTAACAACAACTCCTTGATCATGGGGTTAAAATTATCTAAATTCAAACCAATTATCTATGATCTATGTGTCACACTTATACAAGTACATAATATGAATGTGATGGGTGTGGATAGAATTATATAATACTACATGGAATTGGGTACTTTTTTAATATTCTAAAAAATCATTTATGGTGTTATTATGTGAATCAAATCCTTATTGTAAATTTCTAACCATGTTAAGATATCTTGGTGGTTACATTAACCTATTTTTTTATTTAATGTTTAATCTTGTTTGTACATTCCGATGACACCTTTATGTTATCAAGTTATATAATTCTTTGTAGAAGACATTTATTATTATAAAACATTATATATTCCATTAAAATAACTATTTTATAACATTTAATTCATTCATAATGTTATTATTTCATTATTAATTTAATGGAATTTATATCTCACCCCTTTCTTATTTACATCCCCATGTTATCCCAAGTTGTTTTATGAATAACAGAATAATATGAGAATGTTAAATAAGTTTCCAATAATACCTAATTACCCCAATTTTTATGTTGTTATTTAATTAACTGAATTTCACATGTACACATGAATTTTTGATCGTTTGGTTTTTATTATGTGTATTTCTATGTAATAAACCATTAATTAGTGTGTAATAAAGGATGTGGATGCCATATTTTTTATACGTGGAATGTCTAGTTATTATTCGAATTAGGAGTAGAAAATTGTACTAAACACCTTATGGATGAAACTAAACATGATAAAAAATACATAAATTTTGGTAAAATCTATAGGGTCATTTGGTTTCCACAAAAACAAATCCCTCTCTGGATTGTAAATGTTGATTTGGCTCTATCATAGAGGTAACCATGGGTAATAATTTTAAAAAATGATCAATGAGGTTGACTTGATCAAGACATGGTACACGAATATAGGGCTTCATTCATCATTAATTTGACACTAATAGGTGAATTACTTTGGAATATTTATAGTCTTATTACTAACCATTATTAATAAATAAAATTTGAACCTTGGAGCCTATATTTGTAAATAGAGAATGGATAATAGAGATCAGAGAAATGAAATTTATAATTTGTGGAATAAATATAATTTATATGTCATCAGTTTAATTATAAAGTTTTATTATTTATGTGTTGAATATTTTAAAATTACACATACCTAATTTAACATTTATTATAGAGAATGGATGTATATAGGTGGAACTCCATAAACAAAAAATGTGTGGGAAAATTATAGGACATCCCAAATGAGATACCTAACGTAATGGGAGAACATGTAATAATTCCAATGATTATTCAATTTATACTATAAAAAAAATAACTAAAAACATTAATATAGTTTAATGATCAATATTTTAAAAGAATATGGGGATGATATTGTAAATTGGTTCATATGGTAAAGGTGATAATAGAAATTATACCTAGTTTTCATTTTACATAAATATAAAAAGTGGTACTAAATAAAATTTCACAATGGAAACAGGAGATGTTATAAGGGTGAAAATATATTGAATAAATTATCTAATTTAAATGGATAAATAAATAACATGATTTATGTAAATAAATTTCAATCTATGTTACTATATACAGATGAATTTTAAAAATGTATAGAAGTTGCGAATTGTCCATGAAAAATCCTTATTTAATTTTCTAACATGCATTATGAGTATCCAAAATATTCATGAACAAGGGAACAAGGGAAGTTCAATTATTAAATGGATCATGATTATCATTTTACATGTAACCTTTAGATCATAATTGTGTTTGTCAAGATATATTTCAATTCATTCCATATATCATATCTTATTTTTTTCAATTTACATTGAGTATCAACCCTAAATGATTTTATATTATTAGAGGAAATACATATAGGATTACATCAAAACCTGTTGATGTTAACAAATATTTCCTTCATGAAAATATTATTAATATATATTTAGGTAATTTTGATGTTATCCTTGGTATGGACTGATTTTATTCTTATAAATCCAAATAAATTTCTGGGAGAGATCATTCACCCTTTATACCACGAGTCTCCCTTTGATTCTATAAAACTACTAAGAGGATAATGAATACTACTTGGTAAAATCTTCTCAATAATGGATATTATATCCATATGAAAAATATTATTGAGATTGAATTATTGAGAAAAAGGAATAAAAATCTATGAATTTAGGCACATTGTGATGGAATACTCCTATGTCTTTCTGAATGAATTTCCTAGTCTCCCACATAAATGATTTATTGTGTTTAGAATCAAACATATACCAGAAAATAGTAATATTTTTAGGAAATTACTTCACTAGAAAACGTATTGTAATGGAAAATTCAACGATATAAGAAGATTAATTATTAATGTGTCTAACATATTTGTCAGATATTTGTAGTTTCCATGAATTTTATGTGTATTATTGATGATTTATAAGACATTTAATATTATTTTTAATCCTTCCATAGATGGTATCATAGATGGGATGGAATATTCTATAGAATAATTAATTCAATTCATCCTTCATGGAGTTCTGAAAGAGGTGTATCACTGTACATATGCATATGGTACCCAATAGTGTGGAACATTTTTTGGTAAACATATTTTTTTAAAAAAATTTATTGGGATTTGTAATAATATACAATGAAAAATTGATAATTATTTACTCAAAGAAATTAATGGTTCATGAACAATTTTTATCAATGATGATAATTGGGAATGAAAAAATCAATGAATGTAAGCATGTGAAAGATGGATGAAATGAATAAAAGGGGAAGATTCAACAATTAATATTACATTCATGAATATGGAAAAATATAATCATGAAAGATATCAGTAGTGTTATGAATTAATCATGATAAAATAAAGCTATATTGGTTGTGGTGGATCAACTTTCAAAGACTTATCACTTCCTAAATAACATGGAGGTCTTATTAACTGATCAAAATGTTGGGATACTGATTAGAGAAGTGGTGATGCTAATAAAACAACATTATCAATTTAATTTGATCGAGTCCCATGTATTACATCCATTTTATAGGTGAACCTCACGCATTATCTAAATTCCAAGTTAAATAATTAAATTTATTATCAGATTTAAAATAATTTCCAATATGAGTAGTCTATCCCTACACATGATGACATGTTGAATGAATTATAGATAAAAATAAATGGATTTTGGGGTCAACATCATCCTATTTTAGGGGTCACATAAAAAAATAGTTTCAACACAATAATTTAAATGAATATCTATATATTGATTTATGGTATGAGGTGAATATCAACAACAAGATGGGATAAGGTTGGTGGACATAAACCGTGGTTTATATACATTGATGAGGAAGTGGTGTAAATGGTCACAACAATTGAGTAACACTTATAGGATAGAGAGAGATGTTAGAAGTACTATGAAAAACATAATTGAAAAGTCTTAAATTCCAATGATTTAGATTAGGTATTCTTACATGAATCACAAAGGAAGAATGTACTTTTATTTTGGAAGAAAGGAAAGGATATTCCATGATACTCTAGTCCCCATGAGGTCCTTGATCTCATTAGAGAAGTAGAGTACCAAATAGTAGTCTCACCTTGCATATCTAATGTACTTGAAATGTTCTAGGTATATCACTTATGGTGTTCATACCAAATACATATCATGTGGTAAATAAAGATGTAGTACGATGGGAGAATATTCATTAATTTGAGGATATGGTGAAGAAGATATTATTCTATAGAGAAATATTTAATATAAATATGACAATGTGCTAGGATAATGCACTATAGAGAAAACGAAATTTTGAAAACAATTCATCCGAATGGAAGGAGGTGATGAAATAAATTAAAATCATTTTATTGTATTTTTGAAATTAATCTTCTATGGGAAATATTACTGTAAGGGGGATTATGTATGGACTGAAACATTTATAAATAAATTAACCTTATTGAGGGAATTAAATTATATATTTTTTGTTATGGTTATTGAAAAAGGTACATTTTTTTGGAATATTATACCCTATTGAATTATATGGAAAATTAAAAAACCAAAATTTTGATATTATATCCCATAAATAGTGATAATATATAAAATTATAAATATAGGGTTTGGATAAATTAAATTGAGATGTAAGATGGATTTGATGGCCTTATATAGTGGGATCATAACCTATAAATCTCATTTATTAGAGAATCCATGTGATATAACATCATTAAGATTTTTCCTGACCAACCCAAATCTAGAATCAAACACCTAATGCATGTGTAAAACCATTTTTGTGTGAGGTTCAAGATCATTGTGGTCATAACCCAAACCTTGTATGATGAAAAACCCTGTAAAACTATTACTATTTCACACATTGCCATTATGGTTTTGAATAGTGTAATAAATGGATATGTGTTATGACCTATATAATTTTAATATGTATATTCTATAGAATAATAATATATTCACTTCATATTGTAGTTACATTATAAATGATTTTGTTTTCGATAAATTGAGACTCAAAATGTATTTTTCTATAATATTGAATTTAAATTAATATAATCCTATTAGGAGAATTAATTATTTCAAAATATTAAATAATATTTTTATTAAATAATACAATTAAATAGTTTTTATTAAATATAAATGAATATTTAATTTTTATGAACAGAAATTTAATTTTTATAAGTTGTTAAGAAGTATTATTTTCATTAAAATCAAAACTTCTCTATAAATATAAATCCTCATTTTTTGATAAAAATTCAAATATTTAGAAATTTTATTGATAAAATAAATATTATTTCTAGAATCATATTTCAACATTATCAAAGTGACATTTTTTCATCATTTTCAACGATTTTCACTGTTTCAAGTAAAAACTAAATATGGTATAAATATACCTTGTGTATTATGGAAACATTGTGATATAATAGTTATATACAAATTTATAAAATAAGAATACTGGAAAAAATCTATTTTCCCTATTTAACATAATGTGTTTTTATGTTATTTTGTTAATTTTATAATGACTTCATTAATCCCACATGGCCCATATTATTTTTTATGTATAAAACTTTATTTATATATAATGATGACTCAAATACATAATACTAATGAAATATTTCCCTAATAATTATTTTATAATTATTAAAAAATCTGAATCACAACGATTTAGTAGAAACCGATGGAAAAAATGGGATGGTTTTTGTTACTGTTATGTTATTATATAGAGTCCAAAACATATTTTCGAGAAATAGTAATGAACTCCCCCTAAGAATCATATGTAAAACTACACATATACCCAATCCATTTCACAAAAAAACAATTTATCACATCCTTAATATTCCTTCACATTTATAATGACTTCTCAAGGTTCTTTAAAATACCTCAGAATCTCCTTCCAAGCCTTTGAAACCACCCTCTCATGGTATGGGAATTCCCAAAACATTTCCCAAATTGAAAAATCCATTTTTAATTATCACTTTTAATATAACTTTGTTATTTTAAAAAACTTTATGATGATCCATATACTATCAAATTTATTTCTTAATAATGAGATATTATTTATCCCCTCCCATTATAGTATTTATCTTGTAATTACTATATCCGATAATCCTAGAGATGATGCAATACTTTATTACATTGGAATAATTACATGGAATAAAATCTTAATGCATTGATCGATTTAGAATTCTTGGAAAATATATTACATACATGAACATTATATTACTTTTTAAAACATATAGTAAAACATACAATATATTTTTTCAATTCCATTATAATCCCAACATAACCATGAATATTAGTTTAAATACTCATCATGGCATCCTAGAAAAAATAAATCACAGGAAAGAGGTGAGATTATTTGCTCAATATGGGTAAGCATGCAATAAACACTATTAAGAATAATAGGCATAAACATTGAGGCATAATGTTTAACTAATATAGAAGTTATTTTTTCTTGACCCGTCCCATAGGGCCCGCATCATGACCACCCCAAGCCTGCCTTCTATAGGCCAGGGGCTAGCGACTAGAACCAAAGGCATCGTTCCCTAAAAACTAGGAAGGCATTTCCTTTATAAAATGTAACACACACAACTAGAGTACTAGAGGAAGAAAACACTAAGTAAAGATATATAAAAATTCTTTTGAATGTACAAAATAGGGAAGAATATAAGCCCAACAAAAAGGTGCAGCTATAACTGAAAGAAAGTACAACTGAAAAAGAACAACAACTGGATGGTGTCTAGCAGGTCTTGTATCGTCCACCACAGATCCTACATGAAGGGTAGGTACAAAAAGCATTCTTAGTGATCCATGACTGTCTGTCTCCTCCAGTTAACGTCTTGTCATGAGGTCCACCTCCGGTACCGTCTAGACATCGTACTCGCTACCTCGGTCATCACTGTCCATCATCTGCATCAAACAGAATGAGGTTTGGGCATTTCTTGTGCATGGGTGAGTATAATGATACTCAGTAGGGACCCAGAGACCCTCTAGGTCTCACAAAAACCAACAAGGATACACCCCAATGTATGATTTCAACGGATAACCATTACTTAGGGATATGCACATAAATATACCAAAGTTATCAAGTAACCCATCTCAATCATGAGGAAAACACAAAGGTCGATGAATTAGCTCAATCCAGGATTTTATTCATAATGTCGAAACCACGACTAATGGATAACTCCTCCTCTGTCGAGCACAATATTCCTATCGTGACTCCGAGGTGCTACTCACTATCCTTAGACTGCTGAGGTACTCCTACAATCGAGTATCGCGGGTCTGTCGCCTCACATAGTAGCGCTCCACTCAATGGGTCTACGGCCTCACACAGTAGCGCTCCCCCCTAATATCCTACAGATGTACTCCTCTTATCGAGTATTGCGGGTCTTCCATTTTACATAGAAGCGCTTCTCCACCATGGGTTTTCTACCTCATATAGTAGTGCTCCCCACTAGGCTAGTCAAGTAAATCTGAACGAATTGGACAAGCAGTCATCAGGTCTCAGCCAGCTTCTAGGTCTCTGTAGTCTGCTCGCTCATCTCTGGGAGGGTCCGCACCACAACAGACAAGCTGATACTCCAAGTGTCACGAAGTCCCAAAAAAAGTTTCTAAAAGTCCCACCATGTCATAGGGGTCTCAATTCAATAGACGACATGTCAATCTAACGCCCGATTTGTGAGTCATTAGCTTTTCCGTTCTAGGGGCCCGGTTGGTTTTTAAGCTAAAACCAACCCGACCATACTCTAAATGTGTCCAAACCTCAAGTGGAGTTTTCCAAAATAATTATCTCATCAAAATTAATGCAACGTAGTTGACGACACGTTAATTAGACGTCTTTTCCTTAAGATATAAGTGTTTTTTCTCTAAGGGCCCGGTTGGTTTCGGGTACAAACCAACCCCGCCGTACTCAAACATTTCCCAAACCTTGAGTGTAATATACCGAAATGACCATCTAGATCCGGGGATCCTACAAAACTGATGGTGTGTAGATCAGATGTCTATATCTCATGTTATGGGTGATTAACAAAAAATAGTCCGAAGAGGGGGGTCTGGGCCCGGTCCGACCCAGCCCAACCCACCATGGGTCTGCCGGAACCGGTTCCACCCGACCCGGGTCTGAGTCCGGCCCATCGGTTGAGGCCTAGCTCGCGCGTAAGCGGCCCAGCCCGTGTGCAAGCGGCCTAACTCGGTGGCCGGTTGGAGCTCGGCCAGGCTGGCTGAGCGGGGGGGGGGGGGACTCTTCGTAATGGCGGCACCAGGCTGGCACCACCCGGCCTTCCCAGAACCCACGCGACATGGGTTCTGGTCCACCACCTTCACGGCCGGTGCCATGACGGTCTTCCACTGGCGGCACACTAGGGCACCACTGCCTCCAGGCGTCTGGCCGATGCCGGCTTCCGCCTCAGGTCCCCGGCGCCGCCACACCAATGACCCACACCACCGCGATCTTCCACGGGCAACCAGAGTCATTCTAGTGGTCCCTTTTAACTCACATCTATGCCTATGGCCTCCTCGAGTCCCTCTCTTCACTAAGACAACCTCAAAATGTTCCCCTTCCATTAACCTATCACCCAACAAATCACGCACCACGAACAAGTTGGAGGTGGGTTTGGACATGTTCATTATCATGTACCCACCGTGTTAGTGGTTCAAACAATCTCCCAACAAATAAACGCCCAACTTCGAGGGTATAAATCATATATATAAAATTAAACAATAACCCCCTAACTCATAATTTATGTCGCACGTCATCGAGCTGCGGAAGAATACCGTCACGGTAGTTGGGCATCATGGAAGAACGGAGTCATCCTGTCAACGTTGGAGAAAGAGTCGTTGATTCTGTTGACATCATGGAAAGAAGATTGAATGAAATTGCTTCATGTCATTCGAGTCGTGGAGCGTTCATCTTGTTCTTCGTCAGATAAGAACACTTTTCTTTTTATTTCTCCAGAACCTTTTCAAAGAGAATAATTACCATCCTGAGATGAAACAATAGGCTTCTCATATTTAAATAATATTTCCATGACTTTTGAATTAATTCATATTTAATCATTTAATTAATGGTGATCAACTAAATAAATTGATGAGGTTGGCACATTAATTAAGGGAGGGTGGAATGTGGAGAGGCTCCACCAAAATAAATTATGAGGAGTTTTCAAATAAATTAAATTGGGTGTTAATGGGGAGTATAAGGGAGTTGAGGAGTTAGGGCCTTGTGTAGGCCCCACTACACTTTATCCTCTCTTAGGAGGTTATGTGGGTGTGGATCCCACCCCTAACTCCCCCTTTTAAGAAATAAACATCTTATATAAAAAAATATGTGCACAACAATATTATTTAACTTATTATAAATCCCCAAATAATAAACTTTCAACCCGTATATAACGCAACTATGGCAAAGATCCACTTAGGTGAATACCGGTGCTGCGAGTTCATCGGTGTCCTCAAGTCTCAATTCCGAGTACCAATTCAGAAGATAGAAAAACACACAATTATGTTTACTGAACGTACCCGAACAAAACTTCAGAAATTGAATTCTGGGTACACCGGGCGTCAAAATTAAATGTCGTCAGAAACTACAGACTTGTAAAATTCCAAATCATTTAAGAAAAAAATTCCCTTGAAATTTTGGGGTCTTTAAATTACCCCCACATCAAGTATTTACATCCTTATGGAGATAAAACATACTCTAGGGAAACAAAAGTATATATTGAGCTCGCATCTGAGCCTCCCACTCCCAAGTTCTCTCCTGGAGGTTCCCGTGTTTCTAGAGAATGCACACCAGAGGAATCAACCATCCACGTAGGACCCTCTCCAATCAATCATCAATACCCCTCGAGACCTCTATAAATGTATCCCAGTCATCGATGTACAGCTCCCCATGGTCGATGATGTGGGACGGGTCATGCACGTATCTCGACATCCGAGATAAGTGGAAGACGTCATGAAACCTGTGCAACTGAGGTGGAAGGGCCATGAAGTAAGCAAACTCACCTACTCTGCTGAGGACTTGGAACGGTCCAAATAATCGTGGAGATAACATGTCGCCCCGGACAAATCTCCGTAGACCTCATCGAGGTGAGACCCGTAAGAAAACGTGGTCGACATCCTCGAACTCTAGTGGTCTCCGCCTCCTTTCAGCATAGGACATCTGTCTGTTATGTGCAGTATTCATCCAGTCATAGATGATCATCACCTTCTCCGATAGCATAAATATGGGCATACTGCTCAACCTCTACCTCAGATCATGAAATCTCTACAAGATTCTCTTTTAACACATGAAGGGTTTGCATTTCTTCATCAATGCTGAAAGCGGTGCGGCAACTCTGGAGAAGTCTGGCACAAATCTATGTCTGGCCAACTCATGTGTGATCGACTTCACCCATATATTCATGATTCCATCCTGTTCTGCCTGGGGTTTTCCTTTTCAGCGACCAATGGATAACCCATCCCATCATTGTAGGTAAACCAAAACCTTTTTTCCTAATACTGTCAATCGCTGTATGAACTGTGGTGGCCCAGTCCATAACCAAACTAACGTCATAAGGCATCAAAGATTCCACCATAAGGTTCCAATCGGAACTATCGCCTCAATGGTTAGATCACACTGTCGGCGTATGTGTGATTATCGAGTCTCCTCCCAAAGGTATCTCTAGACGCAACGGTAATGTCAACGATTTAACCAGAAACTCTTGGTCTGAGACAAGATCTGTGGTAGGAGGGAATGATTAGTACCTATGTCTATTGATACGATAGATAGTAATAGACATAGACCATACCTTGAATCATTCTAAGAGGCCTTGAGTCACACTCCTTGACTGCATGCATCTACTCTCTTCTCCTGCTCTCCTGCTCTCTAAGCTTAGCATGGACTACAAAGGCGGGTGGTTGTAACATGTCGAAATGTACATCACCACATGTTGCCCTCCCAGATCTTCTTCCATGTCTGCTGCTATACAGAATCATTTGTCCTTAACACTTCCTCTTCTTAATAAATTTTAAATTCCCATGTCTCTGAGACTGGCATCAGTTCCCTGCTTCCCACTTCTAACATTCACTATCCGTATCCGTTCAGCCAAATAACATTCCACCATAAAGGTTCTCTCTAGATCCATATTAGGAATGCATAGTGGAAAAGTGTTGGCTCATATATCCTTTAAACACACCTTGTTAAGTATTTTGAGCCCCAAAGTATTGATCTTATCATATTAATCGAGTACCCGGAACTATCGGTATGTCTCGATGAATACTCAGATACCGATATGTCATCCTGATGAAGCTATATAAGTTCTAGAGTACACTCATCCACCTCCTCAAGCCAGTCATCAGCCACCTGTGAGTCGGGATCACCTCGGAACCTGAGGGGTATCTAATGCTGAAACACATGTAAGGCACTAAGCCTATAAGTGTTTTCTACCAGTACTTCTGGTCATAACTACTGATCAACTTGTAGTGATATAGCTGTCACCCTACCCGAAGGTACTATCTCAGGCATCAGACCACATAACAATACCTCATCACTAATTGGACCAAACTCATGGTCACGCACGGAAATAGTCTAGTAGCTAAGATCACCATATTATCTTCTGGTGTCTCAACTAGGAAGAAAACTCTAGTAATTTCCTCCATGCAGTCCTCTACTGCCTGGGAATTTGTCTCGCCTCAAAACCTTGGAGGACTCTGCCGCTGGAACTCATGCAATGTGCTCAGTTGGCATGCAACGTCCGCCATTGTGGCTGGTGGTATCTGCTGCGCAATGGGTGGTGGTGTTGCTGGTACACCACCTGAAGGTTCCATCATAGAAAGAGGGACCTACCGCAGAGCCTCTTTGCTCAGTGGGCCGTCATCGGGTACTCACTCAGAACTCCAACTGACTGTCTGCATGGAGGCATCCTGAAGAGATGCGACACGGTCAAAAGACTATACCTGGTGAGAAGACCAAGTTGAGCTAACTTAACGAAAACTTTTGAAGACACGCATGCAATCAGTTTTTTTGTGCACTGATTCAGAAATTCGAAGTCAGGGTCATGGTGTATGGATACGTCAGCAGCCACACCAACACTGGACTCCCTGAACTGAAAACCACACTCGGTACCCTTAACACTATTAATTCATAGAAAGGAGATATCATAGTCATATGTTCTGCAGTAGAACCTCCCTCTGATACCAGTTTTTCATTACCCATCCTCTGGGGGTCCGCATCATGACTACCCCAAGCCCGCCTTCCAAAGGACAGGGGCTGGCGACTAGCACCAAAGGCATATTTCACTAAACATTGGGATGGAATTGCCTTTATAAAATGTAACTCACACAACCAGAGTACAAGAGGAAGAAAACAATAATTAAAGGTGTATAAAAAGATTGTTGAATGAACAAAAGAGGCCGGAATAAAATCCCAATAAAAAGGTACATCTACAACTGAAATAATGTACAAATGAAAAACAAAAACAACTAGATGGTGTCTAGAAGCTTCTAGATTGTCTACCATAGATCATACTTGTAGGGTAGGTACATACATCCTCCTTAGTGCTCCATGACCATCCATATCCTCCAGATACCATCTCATTGTGAGGTCCACCTCCAATACCATCATGAATTCGTACTCTCTGCCTCGATCAGCACTGTCCATCATCTGCATCCAACACAATGAGGTGCGGGAATTGCCCTTGCAGGGGTGAGTATAACGATACTCTGTAGGGACCCTGAGACCCTCAAGGTCTCAAAAAACCAACAATGATAAACCACAATGTATTATTTCAATGGATAACCATTACATAGTTATATGATCATACATATAAAAAAGTTATCAAGTAACCCATCTCAATCATGAGGAATACACAAAGGTCATTGACTCAGCTCAAACCAGGATTTTATTCATGATGTCCAAACCACAAATGATAGATAACTCCTCTTCTATCAGTCACTACAGTTCTTTCATGACTTCGAGGTGCTACTCACTAACCATAGACTACTGAGGTACTCCTTCTATCGAGTATCGCGGGTCTGTCACCTCAAAAATTATCGTTCCCACCATGGGTCTGTTGCCTCACAAAATAGTGATCCCCCTGATAGCATACATAGGTAATCATCCTGTCAAGTACCACGGGTCTGCCACCTCACATAGTAGCACTCTTCTTCCATGTTTCTACTACCTCACACAGTAGTGCTCCACACTGGGCTAGTCAAGTCACACCGAATGAATTGCACAAGCAGTCATCACGTCTCAGCCAGCTTCTAGGTCTCCGTAGTCAGCTCTCTCACCTCCTGGAGGGTCCACTCCAAGAGCAACAAGCCAATACTCCAAGTGTCACTAATTCCAATGAATAAGTATCTCAAAGGTCTAACTCATCATAGGGTTCTCAACACTACAAACGGTGCGTCAATCGGACGCTTGGTCTGTGAGTTATTATCTTTTCGGTTCCAGGGGCCCAGTTGGTTTTTAATCTAAAAGCAACCCGACCGTACTCCAACTGCATCCGAACCTCAAGTGAAATATTTCAAAATAACTGTCTCATCAAAAGGAATCCAATGTAGTTGATGGCACGTCAATCAGACGTCTGGTCCGTATGTTATAAGTGTTTCCGCTCAGAGGGCCAGGTTGGTTTCGAGTTCAAACCAACCCGGCCATACCCAAACTTTTCCCAAACCTTGAGTGTAATATACCGAAAAGACCGCCTCGATCCGTGGAATCCTACTCAACTGATGGTGCATCAATCAGAAATTTGTATCTCATATTATGGATGATTAATTGAAAATGGTCCGAAGAGGGGGGTTTGGGCTCGGTCCGACCCAGCCCAACCCACCCTGGGTTCGGGTCCAGCCTGATAGGGCATGGCCTGACCTGATGGCTAAGGATCGACCCACATGAGGGAACCTCGGCTCACACGGTAGGTGGCCTGACCCACGGGCAAGCGGCCCAGCTCATTGTCCGGCCGCGGCTCGGCTCAGTGTCCGGCCGCGGCTCAGCTAGGCTGGTCGAGCGGCGTGGGGGGGGGGGTCTCTTCGTAAAGGTGGCACCATGCTAGTGCCACCCAGCCTTCACAGAACCCAAGCAGCATGGGTTCTGCTCCACCACCTCCGTGGTCGGTGTCGCGACGGACTTCCACCGGCGGTGCGCTAGAGAGTTGCTGCCTACAGGAAGTCGGCCGGTGCCGACCACAAACTTCGGTCACCGGTGCCACCGCACCGGAGACCCGCGTCGCCACGATCTTTTGTGGGCCACCAGAGTCATTCTGGTGGTCCGTTTTTTCTCCTTTCTGTGGATACGACCTCATCGGGTCCCTCTCTTCACTAAGACGTCCTCAAAACTCCATTTCCCTTCCGTTCTCCCATCGCCCAACAAATCGCGCACCACGAACAAGTTGGAAGTGTGTCCGGAATTGTTCATTATCCCATACCCACCACGTCAGTGGTTCAAACAATCACTCAATAGATAAATTCCATGTTAGAGGGTATAAATCACATATATAAAATTAAACAATAACCCCTACCTCATAATTGACATCGCATGTCATCGAGCTGTGGAAGACGAGCATTGCGGTAGTCGGGCTTCGCGGAAGAACGATGTCATCACGTCAACGTTGGAGGAAGAGTCTTAGATTCCATTGACATCGGGGTAAGAAGAAAGAATGAAGTTGCTTCATGAAATTTGAGTCGTGGAGGGTTTTTTGTTTTCTTCATCTTAGAAGCACACTTTTCTTTTTATTTCTCCAGAGCCTTCCCAAAGAGAATAATTTCTGAACCAAAATGAAACAATAGGCTTCTTATATTAAAATAATATTTCAATGCCTTCCAAATTAATTCAAATTGAATCAATTAATTTAAGGTTCTCACATAATTAAATTGATGAGGTTGGCAAATTAATTAGGGGAGGGTGGAATGTGGAGCGGCTCTACCAAAATAAATGAGGGGGAGTTGTCAAATAAATTAAAGGAGGTGTTAATGGGGTGTTTAAGGGAGTTGAGGAGTTAGGGCCTCATGTGGGACCCAACACACTTTATCCTCTCATAGGAGGTTATGTGGTTGTGGGACCCACCCCTAACTCCCCCTTTTAGGAAATTACCACCTCATATAAATAAAATTGTGTACATCAATTTTATTTGACTTATTATAAATCCCCAAATAATTAACTCTCAACCCGTATATAATATAACTACGTTAAATGTCCCCTTAAGCGAAAACTAGTGCTGCGAGTTCATCGATGTCCTTGGATTTCAATTATTAGTACGAGTTCAAAAGATAGAAAAATACGCACTTATGTTTACTGAACGTACCAAAAACAAAACATCAGATATTTATTCCGGGAACATCGGGCCTTAGAATCAAGTGCTGTCAGAAACTGTAGACTCATTAAATTCCAATGATTTTTAGAAAAACTTATCATTGAAATTTCTGGGTCATTACACTTTTTACGTATTCATAAGAATAATAAGAAATGTATAAATAATACCATATAAAATATTCACATTATCTAGAAAAAATAATAGTTGATACTCTGGTAGCTATGTAATCACATGGAATATCAATAACTAATATAATAATAAGGGAATACATAATTCTAGATGTCACCACTATTATGATCTAACCAC
The DNA here is from genome assembly GCA_963277665.1 of Viscum album. Lineage (NCBI taxonomy): Eukaryota > Viridiplantae > Streptophyta > Magnoliopsida > Santalales > Viscaceae > Viscum > Viscum album. The sequence continues at coordinate 626,497,989 of OY728133.1, forward strand.
AAGATAGCTACTATCAAGATCTATCCCCATGAATTTTAATGTCATTGGGTTAAAACCATTTTGATTTATGTTAATATCTATTCTCCATACAATTTAAGACTACTAAGAATCTTATATAAAGGGTTTTTCTCTATGTAATTAATTCTCATGAGACCTACCAATTAATTTATGTGTGATAGGGGCTACTCCGTAAAATTACTATGTCCAATGGATAACACGTATGTAAATATAAAAATTTATATTTAAAAACAAGCATAAGAAATGTGAATACCATAACCATAAAACTTGAAAAGTATTAAAATAGGATAACCATAGTCAAACTGATCATATAAACATCATTACAATTTGGAATAATTTATATATATAGATCATCCTAAATATAAAAAATTTACTATGGATATTGATATTGATGAAGATACCCTAATAAACAAATGGAAATGTCTTGATAAAAATAATATTTTTCATTGAAATAATTTATTTAAACCTCTTTTATTTATATAGTTAACCATTTAATTAAAATTGACATTTAAAATGGTAAATTAATTTTCAAAACATCAATGAATAATGAAAATGGTAGAAAAAAGTTCATGCAGTATACGTTAAAAATAAACATTCTTTCTTTATTCTTTGTTAAAACACATAATGTTTCTCCTTTGAAAAATGATAAAAGATTCCGTTTATTTCATTTTTAAAAGGTAAAACATTGGTAAACGACATAAATAATGGGATGTTTAAAAGTAAAAATATTTTTATGAATCATGGAAATGGATTATAAATATTTCCGACTATGTACTTATGTAAAAACAATCCTGAATAATAAGATTTTGAAATTGACCCTTAAATTTTGATTGATCCCCTATGTACGTGTCTGACCTATGGTATAATGGGTTTAAACATAATACTAAATTATATCATTACATTAATAATAATTTTTTATAATATATTATTCATTTATGTTTTTATATTACCCTTTAATTATCAATTCCATGTTAAAGTAACATTTTGGTTTATAACCACTTTGTTTATCAAACACAATTTGACTTGTTATTCATGATCTTATTACATATATAATGACTTACATACATATAGAATAAAAAATTATTTATATATCATATATATTATGTATATAATTATATATCATATATAGATATTTGCAATGTTACACAAAGTTCATTGAGATAGAAAGTCGCATACATGAATGAATTTGGTTTCAATTTTATTAACGTAATGAATAGAAGTAGGTAAATGAAAAAATTATCAATATATATTAATAAATTATCATTATTTTGTATTAGAATTCTTATTTAACCATTATATGAACTTTGATAATCCTTCTTGAATGGTTAACGTGGAAGATTGATATAATCATGTTATAGAGATGGTAGGCTCTATGTACGCCCGAGCAATGATATCATTCTATTAATGGTTAAATTATAAGAAATAAGATAAAATATTTGTTATGAAGTATAAATATAATTTCATATTTTCGGTTTATATAATTTATATTCATTATAATACCCATCAAAATAAGGTGATGATAAAATCATATTAGACAACATTTTAGAGATGGTTAGTCGTATATACGCATGGGTTGTCATGATTTTTCTTATAGGATACATAAAATAAGGAATATATATTTACCATAATTGCATTAATATATAATTATATAGGTGATAATAAATTTATTACTTTATTATTTAATCTATATAGAAAGAGGATGTAGATGAAGAAAATAACTTGAGTGAGTTGGAAAACAATTATTCATCGATGGACATCCTTTAGGACTACTCCTAGTGACAGAGGGGTTGGTATTTTTAGAAAACTAGTCCTCAATAACATAACTAAGAATGTTATGAGGGAATATGGGTTGGTTTTGTTTGATCTAAAAGGCTTAATGTCGTGTCATATAGTGAGGTAGGATGTGCATTTTCATAAGGGAGGTGAGGGGAACATTTTGAATCCTTTAAAATATTAAATTGGTATAAATTAATTTAATATAAAAAATTTGTTTAACCTGATTTACATCAGATATAGGATTACGATAGATAGAGTTATCCTAAGTAAATATTTTAATAAATTTTTACGTGCCATTATTAGACTCTTATTTCGGTATTACCCGTTAGTTAATCATGTTGTCTCTAACATCCAAAACATGGCTTTTTAACTCTCTTATGTTAATATAATTACTATAAAATTTCAAAAGACCCCAAAATGGATAATTGGTGTCATATTAAATGTTATTATATTTATTTGGACGAATTTTATCTTTTTTATTAATTTTATATCATTTAAAAAAATATAACTTTTTTATATTATCATTTATGTAAATTTAGATCATAATGATTTTTTCTCTTTCTCAAAATATAATAAAAAGTTATAACTAAAAAAATATATCTAATATATCAAAAATATGTCTATGGTATCAATATAAAATCAATAATTTCATTAATTATGTCAAAGAATATTTATTTTAATATTTTAATTTCATTTATCTGATATTTCCAATAATTAATAACTTATTGTATAATTATTATTGAACCCTTCAATTAAACTATTTCTTAAATAAAAAATAATAATAAATTATCATTATTATGAAAAATTTATTAATTTCTGAGTTACGATTTATATATAAATTTTTCTTTTTTATAACAAAAAATTAAAATTGATTTACTTATTAAAAATATTATTCTAAAATTTTTATATTATATTTAAATAAAATACAAATATTTCATATTATAACCCATGTGGAATACAATTGTTATATTTTATGCATAATTATGGTTTTGGTGGAAACCAACTAATCCAATGATATTAAGACAACTGTTAAGGTATGATTATAATATTATAATATTATTTTTACCTTTAATTTTATCCTTTAACCTTATCTGTGGTAAATATAAATTTTCTACATTTTATATTCATAATATCCAAAATCATTTTTATCATATTAGTTTCTAAATATTATATTTATTTCATAAATATATGTCTACGTTTTAAAAATTATTTAATTGAAGATTATAAATTATGTTTAACACCACTCTGGTATATGTGGGGAGAAGGTAGGTAAAATGAAATATTCAAATGATTCATAATTTTCATATCTATTTTGAAATTTTAAAATATTCTAATAAACTATGTTGGATAAAAATATCTATTATTGATCTATTGTGTCCTTAACTGTAAAATATAAAATATATTATTTATCTAAATGAAAATTTTCTTTTTAGCTATAATAAAATATTTTCCACTGTTAATCCATAAATTATACTTTCCAAAAAAAATAATACTAATCTAATTTTTTTAGTCTAAACTCTTAAAAAATCAAATTTTAAAATAAAATTTATAAATTTCAAAAAATATATTTTAAAATATGTGATCCATTAAACATTTGTAAAATTCATTTAATAAAAATTTATGTTTTTATATCTAATATTGGGTTTTTTGTAATATTAGGATTATAAAATATATTATATGAGAAAATTAAATCAATTGTATTGTAATTCAAGCAGGTAACCATGGTTTATATTCAGGGGTAGCCTGAAAAAGTGCAATCTGATTCTGGTGAGGTTGATGCGGAACAAACTAGCATGGAAAAAGAATTTAGTTAGAAATTCATGAGATTATAGCTTCATTTTAAAGAATAAATGAAGGAGAAGACTCATTATTTTAATGACACAAAAGAAAAAGATGTCTAGGATATGTGTTGGGTGATTTGAGTGGTTATCAATAGTGAGAAAGCAGTATGGCACGTATAGAAGGACCTTATTCTGATTTGGGGTTCAATGGAGGGAATATAAGTAAAGATGAGAATTCTAAATCTTTGGATAAATTGTTGGATCACTTTGAAGACTCTATTATCAATTATCTAGATGAATATGTGTACTCTATCACATGGATACTCTTTAGTGTTGAATTATCTAATAGACTTGATTTCAGTTTCATTAATTTCAAGATCTAATAATAAATTATTTGATTTTGGAGGATAAAATGACTTTTTTTGCCTTAAAATAGTTCTTGGTCCAAACATTACCTATATATTCTCTTGGTTTATTTATTAATATCCGTTTAATTGGTAAAAAATTATTTTAATACTATATTAAATTATATTCATCAAGAAAAACATTTCTGATAGGTTATAAATAATAACTTTTTAATAATATATAGTTATTTTGTAAAACTTGTCTATGATTGTAAAACAAGCCAACACACTAATTTGTGTATCTTAAGAATATAATATTTTTTTCATAAAACATAATCTATCAATTAAATGGAATTCATTTAAGATGAAAAATACTATAAAATTATGTGGTGTTATATTCTCCCCTCCATCAACAAATTGAGTCATCACAATTCAACATTAGGATTGAAATCTTCGATATCTACATTTCAAAATATCCTTGAAGATATCCCACATCAGAAAAATGTTTAATTAGAGAAAATTTATTATATAATGAATTGTATGTTTGAAGGTCACCATAGAAACAATATATTAGGGTTCTATATATGGAATCATGGACATGAAATAGAAATCTAACCATAATTTCCAGATGGACTGTGATAGAGAACATGGTCCAGATAATGATGAAAATCACAAAGCTATAATTCAATGATGATATAAGGGGCTACATGATTCAACATAAAAGAAGGAACAAGGTTAGCATTTTTTGTTCCAATATATTTTCCCTATAGTTGATGAATTGATTTACTATTCAGATAATCTCTTCATTTATTAATTTCCATGGCATAGTCATAAAATGATACTTTTTTTAGATCTATTTTCACTTCATCTCTTACACCAAGAAATTAATTTTTAAAATGAATTTATCAAGCATAATAACTTTTTATTATTCATGATGTTAGGACATATATTCTTCATCTTTTAAATGTTCCACAAAACCAAAAACTCAGAGCGTAATGTCTCCATGTAATTAGACATTAACCCCAATCAATATTATCCATTCTTCAAATTACTTCATCCCAACCTTAGTACAAATTTAAAATGCATATTTCCTAATTAACAATACAAAATATACCCTAATTTCAAAAAATCAATCATAAAATCATAGTCTTGAGACAACATAATATATCTTTTTTTGATAGATACCATATATTTTATCCCCTAAAAATCCATAATGAAAATCTTCAGTTCCTCCAAATCATTAATGAATATGCGCTGATGTAAAATCCGTATGTATCTCAATATTTTGATAACTAAAATATAATAAAAATATTTCATTATTTTAAAACACATATACATTAATTATTCAACTTCAATTGTATTAACCGAAAAATCAAAAAATTGATACCTTAGATTTTTCAGTGCAATATTTCTTGGATTATTTGGACATTCATTTTGTAGTTCCCCTCAAAAGTAATGATAAAAAAATCCAAATTTTTAAACCATTTTATTATTCATGAAATCCCAAACACTATGGTATTTCTCCCCATAATAGTAGAAAACTGTCATTCCATTTATGTAAGTACCCTTGTGATTATTTCATCAATTACATGTGGTGACATAATTTTTTCCCTTATTCCCTTTATAGAAACTTTTCCCAGTTATCCTCTTATTATCATAATTCCCTCAAAATCCATCACAAATTGGATTATTATAAACTCATAATTGACATACACCATTTTGATCATTTTCATTATAATGTATTCTTTATTTACTCACAGTTGATGATATCCATAAAAAAGGTTAGTATTTTATAATAAATTTATCTTTGTGATGTTTATCAAATAATTCATAAATATATAGAATGTAATACATCTATTTATTTTAAAATCATTGTTTCCCTAAAATAAATTCATAACCACAAGGATCCATATTTCATCCTAACAAATGAAAAAGAGGATCTCTATTGTGAAAAAATATTGTCAATAAGTACCATATCATAGAAATAATATATTTATTTCTACATGTCCAATTATTATATAGTCGTATTTCAAGATATAGTATTTTATAAATTCCTTTCATTGTGGATTATATAAATTAGTAACTCAGCTTTATTATCCAGTGGATGTATATATAATTCCCCATAAAAACATCAATGTACTCATGTATTGTTTTTAAATCTTAAATATGATTATTACCATATACGTTGACCAATGGATTTTCTCTTCATATAAATTTATTTCAATAAGAAAATATACAGTAGGAGGATTTATACATGAATCTGATGATGATGTATCAAATATGAAGAAATTTAATTCTAAATCATCATCTTGATTCTTAATTTTCCTCTCTTTGTAATAATGTTTTTCATCTTATTTTGAATTGAATTCCATAACACGTATTATATAAAATTAAATGATAGGTAAAACATTAATATCCTTATATAGATAAAATTTATTTTTAATAATGGTGTTGTTGGAACATCCTTATTACAGTGAGACATTTGATATAATTTTTGCTTATAGCTCCTTTATTATGATTCATGCAATGTAAGAAATTTTCTTAGATAAAATTGAAGATGTTAAATATATGTGAGATAACGAATAAAATAAAAAATTAAATAATTATTAGGATGAGATTGAATTACCATCCACTATATCATTTTCAACTTCAACCTTATCTATAGTAATCACTTTAGCTTATCCCTCTCCCCTCAGCAACATCTATGATATGTTCCCTTAATTAATTTTGAATTTATTGAATAACGAATCATTTATTTACATTTGAATCAATTTCGATCATTGTTATAATTATTTCACATAGATTAAGGATCCAGATGGACCTTACCACAAAACATATAAAACACTCTCATTGACATTTGGTATTTTTAGGATGTTTATGTCCAAAATTTACAAATGATGAAAATTACATCATTGTATACTTATTCATTGATGATTTTTTTCATTCTATTAGTAAAAATTCATTTTATTTTGATTCACATTTAATATATATATATGATATTGAAAATTTATTTTATGTGTTTAGGGTGAATAAAAATATTTCCATATTTGATGAAAATGTTTTAAGAACTAATACCATTTGGAGAGTTATCTAATTCACTTGAAATAAAGTCTAAATATCAAAAAACATTTCCTGTATATAATATGTAGCATAATTAGATTATCTTTTAATGGTATCCTCATACTACCAAACACATTCTTCCTCATTACTCATGAAATTGCAGAACATTCCCTTCTTTAATGTGTTTTTTTAGGAGATAAATATTTTTTAGAATAAATTTTCAATAAATGATATATATTTTATTTTTTTAATATATTATTCTTCCCTAGTAATATATATCAACGAAAAACATAGATTGACACCTCTATAATGATAGTATAGAACCAGTATGACCATTATCTTTGCATTACATCCTATTGCTATAAATAACATTTTAATGGAAAAAAATCCATTGTTCATCAACCAGGCCATTAAATTTCCTGATAATGGATGGGGATTTTATTGCAATAAGAGATTTATCACATGATGATAAAATTATGGAAAAATATTTCTCTATTCCGACATGTTTTTTTTAAAACCTGATTATGCATCTATAAAATAGAAATGTTTTGCTCAGATCCCAAACATGATATATTTGAACTCTCAACATGTCAATCTACAAATCGTACACCATTGTTGATAAACCTATTTTTTATAGATCTTATTTCTAAAAATTAAATATAAAAAATTACAATATAAAATTATGACTTTTAAATAATAATTTATAATGAAAAATCTAGTAAAAAAATAACAAAATTTGAAAAATTATAAATATTTATTCACAGAATCATAAACATTGATTTTTTTTGGGAAAATAATCATTTACAAATATTTTATAATGTTTATAAATAAAATTTTAATAATCCTAAAAATATCATCATTTAAAAAAAATATGTGGTTAGTAATGATTGTTTTCATGAACAATGTGATGATTGAGTAAAATAAAATTTTTTACCATTTTTTAGTTATTTCCCATGTATATAATTTCTCAAAAACAATGTCTACTTTTTCAATCCATAAAAAGATGGAAAAAAACCCATATATTGACCTTAAAACACATTTAGATCTTATTATATGCTTATATTCAATTTCAAACAAATGGTTTTGATCCCTAATATTTGTTTCCTTAATCTATTTCTAATTGTTCCTACAAAAATTATGCTAATACACATTGTAGAAATAGTGAACCCAATATCCAATATCTAATGATTACATAATTATATTGTCATAGAAACAAGTGATCGAATCAAAAAGGGCAAATCCGTTTATTATTCCTTGAGAGATAGATAAAAACATGATAAAAATTTTAGGATGGGGATAATATATAAACAAATTAATGTGAAATAAGTATCATAATTGAACAAATTCAAATAATTTTTTTAAATGTTGGGGATAAAGACTCAATTTATTATTTAATGAAAATACCTCTTCAGACTGGGTAGAGAGAGACCCATTACATAGACCGAAGGCCCAAGGCCAAGTGGCCTGAATACAAGGCTTGAAATCCTTTTTTTGGGATAAAGGACCCCTCAGTGATGAGTATTTCTATACTACCTGACCTGTTATAGTACCGTCTCCGCTATAGTATCCACTACAGTCCCTCCACTACTACACTTCCACTACTGCTATAGTTATACCACAACTACAGAACTTGCTACATTACTGCTATAGTACCAGGAAATTCTCCCCTGCCCGGATTCGATCATGGGTCTTTTTGATGCCAAGAAAGAGCATGTACCACAGGGGTACATGCTCATTGGCATGAAAAACATTCGAATAATGTTTATTGTTATAATGTGTGAATTAAAAAAATAATGGCATAATAAAATTCACTACAGAGAATAAATAAATAATAAGTTACTATTAATCAATAAATAATGATCAATATGAAAATATAAATAACTAAAACACATGAAATTTAATTAATAAAAATCCATCTTGATTAGATAGATAATATTCAAATCAAGATAAAAAATATCTAGAAATATATCCCCATTAATGAATACAATGATAAATAAAATTCATCCCTGGATAATGGGAATGTAATATTATCTTGGATAAATATAACTAAATTCTCAAGGATTGAGAATTCATAATTTCTAAGATCATTTTATCATAAATCATGGAATATATTCTGTCATAACCATGAACAATAATATTTATAAATAAATATAAAATTTGATTTAATATTCCAAACACATTGTATCATGACACCTATATATGCATTGATATGATATATTAGTCTGGAACAACCCATCATTGCATTTAAAAAAACATTCATCATATATCAAATAATATATATAATTCATGAATAATATACCTAGTCAAATAATATTTTAATAGATTAAATGGTACATAATTTTCCCTATTTTCCCAGTTAATCAAATAACATTCAATGTAAACACATTTTGTACAAATAGATTTCGGTTTAGGAAATAATCTCATCCATGATAAAAGAAATATTTATATTTTTTTGTAAAATTTATTTTCCAATGGGAAATATACATAGAAATGTAAATAATTCTTCATATGATTAACAAAAAAAAATTAATCAAGACTTGAGAGTTGACAAATATTTCATTAAGGAATACATTTATTATAATAAAATCAAGACCAAAAAAATAATATTTCTAATGAAAGTAAATTAATATTATATAATTTTGTAGAATATATTTCTTTTTAAAATAATATAAAATGATAATAATAGGATAAATTTTATAAAATAGTTAAAACATAGTGATTTTGTGTTATTACTGTATACCATAGAAAAACAATTCCCCATGATATATTTAAAAAATGTCACATTTAAAAATTTCTAAAAATATTCATTTTAAATTTTAATTTAATATCAATTAAATTATAATATTTCATTAATAAATCATTTCAATAATTTCAATAAATTTTTTAAGAAAATAAAAAAAATCCTATAAAATGTTGAAAATTATATCTAATTTGTTATGAAATAAAATCATATTTTCATTTAGATATTTCATGTATTCATTCAATTAAAAATATATGTATATTTGAAAGAAATTATTTAAAATACATAGACATCATGAGGATAATAAAATCATTGGATTTTATGAATGAAATAGTATTGGTTTCCATTAATGAAATTAAAGGAAATTCCAAATATAGGTGATATTGTAAAATAACTGGATACCACTATGTCAAAATTAAAATTTTAAACCATCTATGTAAAATACTTTAATTGAAACATTAATCATGATGAAAATAATATTTAATCAGGTTAAATACATCACATTTCCATCATATACACCATATAGAATTATTTAGGTTATGACAAAAAGTAAATTTAAATGGAGTGGAAATTTAGACCAAATCACTACCTCCTGATTCCAATTGGTTAGATTTCATTTATCCTCAACTACATTTTATTAATTATTGCTAATAATTTATAATATATCTATAAATATATTATTAATATTGTATATTAAAATATTATATAATATTTCCATACCTTTGTCAAAAATATTTCTTTATTTTAATTATTATAGTTGATCATTTCCATATTCTCATATGCATGTTTTTCTATGATTGTTCCAGTTATTCAATATAGGATATATCTATATAATAATTAAATAATATTAATTTTATTACTATAATTATAAATCATTTAATATATTTTTAAAACAATCCATGAATGTTGGATATGTAAAATGAATCACACCGATTTATAGAGATGGTAGCTCGTATGTACAAACTAGAGACGATATCATTCCCTTAGCGGGTGAAAGGGTAAGTAAGTAGATGGTATATTTATTTTCAATAATTTTTATCAACTCAAATATGTTTTATATATTAATAATTTGAATAATTTCGACATTAAATGTGTGATAGTGATGTAGATATAATTTGATTGATTTGTGGGGTGGTAGGCCATTGTACACACGAGTGATGGATTGTTTTACCATTATATAGAGAATTTATTGATAAATATTTTCACATCAAAATTATAAAATATAAATATAAAATATATAATTGTTTTCTTACATTTTAAGAGTTGGTAAATAATGAATGGAGGTATAATAATAAATTAAACCAATGAATTGTGTAAAGATTATATCTGTGTCATAGTGAAACCACATTTTCATCTATTTTCAAAGACCCTAAGGTTGGTATTTTTGGGAAAAAAATTATTTAATTTTGATAATGTTATTGTGGATATATCTTTCAGGGGTATTTATAGTGAAATTTTGTGTGATTTATGAATATTAAGGGCAGTGAGTGCCCTTTTATAAATATATATGAGTTGAATTTTTGAAAATACAAATAAATACTCAATAATGGGATGTCACTCTCATGGAGAGTGAGTAAAAAATTGATAAATAATATATTTATAGTTTTTAATTTAATAAAACAAATAAAAACATAAAAAACTATTTTTAAACATTCAATTAATTGATTTTATATGATTACTAACATTTACCATTTTAATTTTCACCATAGAGAATAATTTTTATCCTATGAAATTAATCAATTTTGAAAAAAATGAAATCATCCTTAAAAAATAATTTAGGTTTAATGATTTTGAATATAAAATATTATTTAACATATAAAAATTCTATTTTTAGAAATATTTATTTTTACACAAGATAGTGTAATCTACAAAACAACATTGTAATCATAATTTTGTTAATTATGTTTTCATGTAGTGACTAATAATTATGAGCATAAATTAAAATTATCTTGTTAAATTGTATTAATTAACAAAATTGAATCAATGAATCCATTTTATCAAATTCAATTAAGATAATTTTAGGAAATTATTATAATACAAACATGAAATTTTATTAAAAAACTATTAGTTAATGAATTTTTTTTATACATAAGATGATATTTCATTTTAAATATGATTGGTAATTATGATTATATAAATTTAAATTCATATTTTGATTTATCTAATATAAATCATTACTAAATAATAATCAATATAAAATATTATTTTAATCAGATAATATTAATAGTCATTTTTTCATTTTAAATATAATTGTTTTTATAAAAAACTCGTATAAAATATAAATTTTTTAATTTCTAGTGTTCTTATATATTTATTAATAAATATACCAGTAAATATATATTTAATTATATATATTATTATAAACTATTGTATGTTAAATTGGGAAAAGTTTTCTACTATATTTCTTGTTTCCATAAAATATTATTTAATATTTGTCCTTTAAAAAATAATTATAGGACTATATTGACAGTGTCTGTTCATAATCATCATGAATACTATCAAAATAAAATTCTAATTAGGTGAAATAATAATATTTTATTGTATTTTTTTTTTCAAGAATAAAATGATCACATACTTTAATTGAGTCTCTAGTGTTATATTTACTATTGGTTTATGTTATAGATACCAAATAATATAGAATAGAAAATTTGAAATTGAAACAACAATTGATATGTGATGTAATTAATAAGATATAATTTTAAGATTATGGTTAATGATTGAAATGTGGATTTCATGGATAAGTGAATGCATTTGATGACTGATTAATTTTTTTAAACTAAATTTAGAAAGGTTATTGTCTTAATGAATTTAATACTAATGTTTAAAAGTTTTATTTGAGAATGGTATAAGTATATGAATAAATTTTGGAATCATGAATGTTTTTAAAACTATTTTTGTGGAATTTTGTTTTTGTTGGTACTATTGTGATTCTTTTTTTGGAATGAAAAATTTTTGTGTTAGTTGTGAATATTATAAATAATTATATTTTGTTATGAATTTCATGATTATGAATTTGTGTGATTATGTTATATGATTTATTTTCCTTATGACTTCATATGGAACCTATATAAATTTTATTACCAAATATAGGTGTAGTGGTTTTGGGTTCACAATGTTTTCTATAATATCTAGGATATTGATAGAATATATATATTACCACTCAATCATTATCAGTCTGTCTTTTGTGAATATTATTGGATATGATGACTAATTTATATAAAGAATGAGTTGTTATTTTTATATGTTATAGTGGAATAATTTCATTTTATAATGATGGTGATGTGAAAGGATATGAAACCTAGTGGGGTCATGTATGGTAAAACGGGGAATAAGTTTAATTTTAATTATTATCATGATACATTACTACAATGAGTATATATTATTATGTTGTATTGTGGTGATTTAGCATGTGGAAATGATATGATGATGTGTTGTGTGGATAAAGACACAAAGTCATAGTCATGGCATGTATTATGGGGTTGTTATTTTGGATATAGTGTGTGATTGAATAGTTTTAGAATGATATAGAGAACCAGAACATTTATTATTGTGGAGTGAGAGTGAGAAATATATGGTGAAGTTGTATCATGGTAAATTATTTCTATCTACTTTTGGATATTTGTTATTATACTTGGATATAATATTATGTGAATTAAACATCATGATATTTGATTATAATTGACATTTAAAGGGTGTTGATTACAAAAAAAATTCTAACATGAGTTAATTAGTAAATGGCAGTCAAAATAGATTTCAATGAAAATGATAGATTTTTATTAAAAATTATCTATGAGAATCAGGAGCATAATTATCCAAAGTACCCGAGATTTATGCCTATGCAACCTATTTCCATGAATCACACATCAATGCTAAAAAAAGTTCATATTCTATGTACATGCAAGATATTTAGTGATATAACTAGTTCACTAACAAGGATTATTATAAAAATACATAAAGTATCTACTTAATTGGATTAGGCATTGAATTTATGATTTCAATGAGAGAACATATCTTACATCACTAAACCAAAACATTCATGAATCGTGAAGCCTAAAAAATCCATAATAGACTCTAACTTCTTAGAATATTATACATATTGTCTTGATAAAACCATTTCAAGAATTGTGTTATTATCAATACTGATTTTTAGATCTCCATCCAATATATAACCTTCCATAATAATAATTCTGTAGTTTTGTTTATATCATGCTTTTTACCAACATCAATTGTTCCTCAAACCCATTGCGTGTTGACCCCTTTGATTCTCTCTTTTTGAGAGACACACCTACATAATTTAGATATCATGTGTCACCCACATCCACAATATTTTCCCTCATCATTTCATGATCCATATATGAACTCTATATCAGATACATTCACTTTTTATCCGTCATCATTGTGTGTGGGCTGGGATGTATCCATTAATCAATGAACTAACTCCCCTTAGTCACATAATTTTATTACTCTCAAAACATATGTTTCATCGGCATATTGAATTATATGGCATGAACTGATGCCATGATATAAAAAAATATTTTAACTCTGACTAAATGATTTTAATGTAGCAACCTATAATTTTATCAATTAAATACCCCTTATTATAAATATATATCACAATATAAAGATACAAAATCACATATAAAGTCAAATAATTAATTAATCTAAATAACAAATTTCGATACATTAGTACTAATATAAACCTCTATTAATTCCATGTATTATAGTGGGAAAATCAATGAAAAATAACCAAATAGAAATAGAATAATTTATTACTACTTGATCCATAATAATGATGGCAATAAAAAATCAAAAAATAAACAATGTTAATAATAAATAAATATTTTTTAAGATGGATGTATATATAAACATGACGTATGGTATAAGTTAATTAAGAATTTATAAGATTAGAGGTATTTATAAAAATCTGTAATCAGATATAAAAGTAATAAATTTGAATTTTGGAATAGCAATCAAACCGCTGGAATATTAATCATGCAAGCATGAATAGTAATATGATTTTTCTCATAGCAACCTCAACTATTGAAATTCACAATAATATTTAAATTTCAAAAAAATATGAAAATATTATATATTTTTATCATGTCTGAATTAAATAAATGTTTCTTAAAATGATAAATTTTTTATTAGTATTTTGGGAAAACATAAATATTTTATATTAAGTTTTATAATGAATATAATGATACAAAATAATATACATATATATAAAAATGATTCATAAATATATAAGAATATTTATTATCATTATAATATAATTTTATGAGACTATAAACTATTTGTCAATTTGATATTAAATCATTTATAATAATGAAATATGTATTTTTTGAATAAGTGAGGATTTATTAAAAATATAAAATATAAAATGTAATGAAAACAATTTTTATAAATTTTATTCCACTAATAAAATTTACATATAAAAATAATGATGGTTGATTTTTGTAAATTATTCTAAAATCGTAGAATTTTTTGTGAAACGTAAAATAATATAATTTAATGTATTTAACATTATAAACCAAATACATGAATTTTTGAATAATGGATTATGAATGCATTCATCATTTAATATTAATAATCACTATTTACTATATATAATCACATGAATGAATACTATTAATAGTATTGATCCAAAAAAACTATCTAATAAAATAAAAATACCCACCCTCCCCTCCTCTTATAAATAAAACCCCTCACCACCCCTTATCATCCATCTTTTGTATCCATAATGCAATGAAATATTCTTTCCAATTATCTTTTGAAGCCACATACACACATCCTAGTATTTATGGTCTCACAAAAAGTATAGTTTCTTGTTCCACAAGGATCTCCTTAATGAGACAACATTCAAGAGGTATTATCCTCTATCATCCCCTTTTGAATTCAGAAATCCATGATACATATACTCACCAAAAATAAATGTGGACTGATTACACCTGTATCATGTATATAATATTAATTTTTTACTGAATATTAATAATAAATTTTAATGAATTCTCAATCTATTATAAAAATGAATACATCATTTGTGATATGTCTGTTCTCCTCCTAAATGGACGATGAGTTTTCATTTCCAATTATCATACTCATGGAAGGATTGAATTCACATATAGATTTTCAAAATGATCTATATATATATTATACCACCTCACATTATATATTTAATATATGGAAATGATATTATATAAAACAAATCAATTTCATGATGATCGGTAAAACCGTCAAAATGAAGAAACCAAATAACATTAACTTTTCTAATTATATAATCATCCCTACAATAGAATAAAAATTGTAATTTGGGAGAATTAAAGTTTATTGAATTTTCTATAATAAAATTCATTTACACATCTACAGTTTTTGACTCATTTTATACACCCATCTATAATTATCCACCAATAATCCAACCATGAATCCATTTTACGAACACTATGAGAACAATGAAATTAATCATTATAACTCATAGAAATGGATGTAAACAATATTAATAAAATTAGAATAAATAAAATATATGTTTAATAGGTTATGAATTAAATTATCATTTATTTCAATTTCATGATATAGGATATTAACTGTAATTATATAATGCATTTAGACATATGTTGACGAATCTCTCCAAACCTTCATATTTCAAATAGGTTACTTTTTAACTCACATTGAATCAATTTATATATCCATTAATCTATTATATTTCGCATATATTATTTTTAAATGATCCAATAATTTATATCTTTATCAATTCATTTTAATTTTAGATGTAAAATTCATGTTATAAATTGTTCCATTCCCAATACATCTCGATATGTAATCTCTATTGAAGGAATATTCAATGTTTGTGGTCATTTTCATGTAAATACAATAAAATTTTTTAATCTAATCAGATTTTATAATACCAATCACTTTATAATGACAAAAAAAATTTAGTTAATTTCTTATTTTTTAAGATAATTATGCCTTTATCCAGTTTAAGTAATCTTTAAATTTTTACCTTATAATGAACTAAAGTTATGCATTTCTATAATTACCTAATCACTCATATTCATGTTGTCACTTTAGTTGGGAATCATTATTAATGATATGTTACTAATTTCATATTTATGAATTTCTAATCATGAATTAATCCCTTATTTCATTTAAATTATAATGATACACCCTTTTGTTATTCATGATGACATTACAGTGAAGCCCATTTATATTTATGGGTAACATATATATTTATTAATTTTGTTTGATTTAATTATGTGGGAGATAGATCTATGTAAAATATATGATGGGTGAAACCGTATAGAAGTCCAATTCATCGGGTACTATTTTTTCTTATAGGATGTTATATATTGGAATGGGGAATAATCAATATCAATTTATGGACTTTGTCTACTATGTAATCTCTTCTTGGAAGTAATCCATGTACCATTTTTATGTCCTATTATGTGTTTCAACAATTTTAATGTATTTCCATGATTATTTGATTATTTGTTTTATATGTTATGACACAATATTTATATTAATGATACATTAATATTATGTAATCATTTTTACCATATGAGTCATGTGTTATACATGTTTTTAATGATTATTCCCTTCCAAAGATTTTTTATCTCATCCACTTCGGCTAGTTTTTCCATAGTTTACACAATGAAGATGTAAAATATAAAAGGAAGTTAAGAGATCAATATAGAGATTAATAAAACAATGATTTAAAATTATTTAATGTATTCCTTTTTAGGTTCCTTGTCATAAAATTTGACTAGAACATTCAATCCTTGGATTAAATTTGATTAAAAATGATTCATAAAATAATGTAATAAAATTTGAAAACCCTAGGGACCTATAGTCGATATCATATCATAGACTAATTATTTTGGATTATTAGAATGTGAAAACATTACTAAATACCCAATGGATTATTCTATCACCATTTATAACCTAGATTTAAACCATTGAAATCATATGATAGGATATAGTTTTAATTTATAATGTTATCATCTTATGTTCATAATAGAATTTTTATATGCTCATTGTCAATATATAAAATCCCCAATGTTTCTTCACATTTTTTATAAAATGGAGGGAATTTTCATAATCTGGGGCTACAAAAAATGATATTTTAAATGTGATGATTTCCATTAATAAATTACAAAAACGGGGGAAATTGAACTCATAACATAATGAATGTACTATATCTTGAAATGAACAAAAACGTCAATAATGTGGAATGATATATTTTTTCTAACATATAGAATGTTCTAGTGGAATCATTAATGTGAAATAATACACCTATATTTAGTGGATATTCTTATCCTTTCAATATGTAACACTACATTTACTCCATCATGAAGATATTTTCTATCCACCAGTTCTCAGAAGAAGAAAATGTTCTGTTTGAGGTCTACTGTTCTAATGAAGAAGATGATCAATGGTGGATACTATTAAATAAAATTAAGACTAAGATAAAACTAAATCAAAGTCATTGGAAAAATTATTGAAAAAAATTTCAATAATTATTTTTCAAAACTCATAATCTTATAATAGATGTGGATTTTATTGAACATAAATAAAAGGATGAGAGTCGATCTGTGCTTATGGGGAATACATCACAATGATTTCATGATACAACTCTACCAATATCAAGAACATTAAATGAATTATGGATCACATAAATAGTGAAATAATCCATGTGTATTAAAATCATTAGTGATTCAAGACATTGATATCAATGAAGAGATTTTACCTTGCCCACTTAAGGTTGAGATGAATATTGTAATCTCTATGTAGTCTCATGGGATTGAATATAAAATGTCAAAACGTGAGTTTAATAAGGATGGATAAATAGATAAATCCCAATTTGGAATGTAATACTATGATCCCACTTAAAAAAATTGTTGATATAAGAATCTGAAGAATAATCTAAAGGGATCTAGGTGGGGAATCTAATGTATAAAAGAAGGGAATTTAGCTAATAATTTCTGAAATTATGTGATGAAACACCCAAATAAATATTTATAAATTAATGATCAAATCATTACCAAGTCTACAGTATAGAGTTTCAAATTCAAGGGGGATGGGAATTATTTAAGGCCATTCTATAATTAGTGGTTTGATGAAGACAATCAATAATAATAGCATCCATGGATGCAAGGAAGCGAATATGAAATATCTAATACAAAGGTGGATTTCGATAGAGATGTGGATAAAATTATATGGTAATTCACTGAATAATAAAAATGGTATCATTTGATTATTATTTTCTAAAATATTTTAAATCCTAATAGTTTATGGAACTATTCAAACATCACCTCATAATAATTAGTTTTTGTTATCCATGAGAATATAAAATATGGATTTTATTTCATCTAAAGTGTAAAACATGTCAATAGTTAGTGTTTATATACTAATCCCAGTATAAAAAATCACATCTTACATACATTGTGTATTTTGATGCAATTTTGGCTGTATATTAGATATGATTAAATAATTAAAACCTAAAATTTTGGTAGAGGGATATCACTATACACTTCACAAGGTGCCTCCAATCCAATACATGTTTAAAGAAAAGAATAAATTTCATTAATAATTGAAAACACATTTTTTGATATTATTTCCATTTGATCGAGAATATCTTCCTCAGTTATTATGAGAAAAAGCTTATCATTCATGAAGACATTCCCATTACAAGGGACAACACCAATTTTTTATATGAAGGATTTTTCATTATTCTGATTGACCAAGAGTTTGAGTTATCAATTGAAGTTATAATTGGATATATTCTCATATCAAGGAATCCATATATAAATTTATCATTCTATTTATAAGAACCTAATAAGCAGTTAAACGATAATTTGGATAGGTGTTTTAGTCTCACGAGAGATTAAATTTATGGTGAACAAGTCTTCTTCAATGAGAAAAAGGATGGACCAATGTGTCTCTTGATTTTTTATCATAAGTTTAACTAAATAAATATAATGAACATGTATCCCCTCTAATATAAATATTACTTTTTTGATCAACTACTTGTGGATAATTATTTCATTATGGTGGAAATTAAATTTTAATATCACCAGTTACATGTTAAAGACGATTATATTCTAAATACTTCCTCTTGAATGAGGTATGGACACTATGAGTTCATAATAAAGCCCTTCAAACTCACTAATCCTATAGCAATGTTCACGGAATAATCAATATTTTAATTAGAGATTAAATAAAAAAATCATTCGTATTTTTGGATTAGATTCTAACAACATAAAATTGAACATTGTATCATGATGGGAATTTTAATACAGTGGTAGAAACATCGTGACCACTTAAACTATATAAAATGGTAAACATATATGAGTTCTAAATGGAGAATGTAACATTCATATATAATTTCATCACTATTAAAGAGATATATATGGACCACTATAAGATAAATGTAATTGAAGAGGATCCTAGACCACCAATTGTAATGGATATCTATAGTTTTCTATGTCTAGATGGTTATTACTGAAGAATTGTGAAGAACATATCATTATTTTCAAACCCAATATTCGAGATTACTCATAATGTAATTATTGTTTTCAAGGATAGTAAATGCATATAAAATTTAAGGTTTTGAAGGAGAGGATTATAACATTACAAATACATACACTACCAAATGTATTTAACTATTTCTAGTATTAAACATTTTGACAATGAATTTACTAGGGTATGAATGGATGAAAAAACAATAAAGTCGATGCATATAACCGATGGAATCTAAAAATTCATGAGAAAAAATATCTTGGACGTAATGTAGAGTTGGAGGCTATGATATTCATGGTGAAACTATTTTTGAATTATCTCTTTCGAGATACATGTGTGATATATACAAATCAAATGATCAAAAAATATATTTTCACACGGATGGAGCTTAATTTGTGATAGTGTAGATGGTGAGAGATAGATAAGGATTATGGTAGATTAACCCAATACCATCCTAATAAAAAATTATAATATTCTCTTCATTGAAAGGATCATATAAAATAAAAAATTATAAGACATTGAGAATGAAAAAATCTTGATAGACATGTAATGGATAGATATGGGAATAATAAAATAAAGAAAAATTATCATTCAATTATCAAATGATTCGTCAACCAACTATTTTTAAGGAGTTAAAGGATGATCAAATAAATTTTCTATAAATTTAAATTAATATAGATGTTTTTTTTAAATGGGAAATATTTGGAGTTAAAAATTTATGATGAATGAGTCATATGATTTGGATCACAACTATGTGTAACATCAAATCATGAAATAAATATGTATATTTATAGTAACTCACATAGATCAACATTCTCCATCCACCCAGGGTTCTCAAATATGAATTGAGATCATTGTGTGAAAAATTGGAGGAGAAAATGAATAAGGATGTCACTAAATATATGTTAACGTCCCTTTGATGTCAATGAGTGTAGTTTTAAAGACAATTTTCTAATGGGATAGTTCAACCATTAACCATAACTATATGGAAATTAAAAAAATCACTATGGACTTATTCACTATACATTGAAATATATCTAGAGGAAATAATCAAATTTTTGTTTTTGGACCATTATACAATAACATATCAATTTATTTCAATTTTATGGGACATATAACTTGATCTACATTCAAATATATACATTATATAATTGGTGAGGCTTCATGGAGTACCATTTTCTATTTTATCTGAGTGAGAGTTGATATTTACCTCTTTGTTATGGAAAAGACTAAAAATTGAGGTAAAAATAGATGTGAACATCATTATGTATTTTAATATCCAAACTGATGTTTAGACAAAGTGAAATATTAATATATCGGACAATACGTTGAGATCATGCTCGATAGACTTTAAATGAGTATGGGGCCAACATATTCATGTTATAGAATTATCAGAGAAAAATAATTTCAAATAAAGAATCAAATAGATAAATATGATTCCCTATATGGGAAAAAAATCATAAAACATTTATATTGGCATTATGTTAGGGAGAATATGTTGTTGGGGACTAAACTGGATAACAAAATAGTAGAAATGGTCAAGAACATTCTGCAAAACATTAGGCTCGCACAAATTCAATATAATATTTATGATGATGATCATTTATGTGACATAGAGTATGGTGTTGGAGATAAGTTAATAGTATTCATATCTACATTGAAGAATTTCATGATATTTAGGATAAAGGGAAAGAAAAATCCAAAGTATAGTTTCCCCTTTGAGATTGTTGATTACACGACTTATGTGGTGTATAAACTAGAACATCTATCGACATTGTCTCAAGTGCATGTTGTATTATAAATATGAATCTTGAGAAAGTACATACTAGATACCTCACATATACTAAATTCAGATGATCTATAGATGGGAAATTATCACTTTTATGAGAAATAGTCTTTGATTATCATGGAAAATGTAGATAATGTTCTATAAAACAAAACTACTGACCAATTTAGTGTACATTTACAGAAACATAAATACAAAGAGGTGACATGGGAATCAGAGGAATCATTAAAGGAGAATAACCATCACCTATCATAACCATAGAATAAAAAAGAAATTTGATGGTGAAATATCATAAGTTGGAAGAATGTCGTTATCCTATATTTAATCAATTAAACATCCCTTGTTACTTTAATATCATGTAGTGTAAATAAAAAATCAAAAAGATATAAAAAAAATTAATTATTAATATGAATTAATAATGGTAAATAATAAAAATAAAATACCTATAAGAATTCCAAATATTACATTTGGATAGTAAAGATAAAATCTGTGAATAATAATAGGATAATTTGGATATGCTTGATCCACCAGAATGTCCTCATTCAAGAAAAGAAATTAAAATATAATATAATATTAATAATAAAATATTATTATCAAATATGACATTATTTACAATATGCAGATAAATTATATGTATATGAATATTAAATGGAATAATGTGTATTTTTGTGAAGTAGTAAATCCACATAAAAATTTAAAATATTACCCTTAGAAATGTAATCTCATAATTTGAATAGTATTTTGACCATTTAGAATAATAGTCTAACCATTATAATAGAAACCTCACTTATGGAAATATAGAATACTTTTAGGTATTTTATGAAATGAAAATATGATATATTTATATCATGTTACAAGTAAACAAGAGTCCCAAAATGAAAAAATAAGTATTAATATTATAAGTAAAATATATAATTGTTAATTGAAATATGATAGTGGATATAATAATATAAAATATAATTTACTTGTATAATATGTATTCATAGATTAATAATTATTATTCTCTTAATAATAATATAGTTCTATGATTTCAAAAAGAATTTTTTTGGTCATACAAAATTATTTATAGTATAAATATTAGAAACTTTTATATAATTTTTGATTTTTTAATTGGATGTTAATATATTTATAAAATTATTTCAGAAAAATTGACCACATTTTTAGAAACCACACATCATAAAATTATTGGGTTGAAGTTCTTATATTTTTATAAATTAGATGAATTTTCATTGAATAGTGTAATTGAGAATCTTACATTGATTTACATTATAAATAATTCCCATGAATATCAAAGTCAAGGATTATATTTAAACCCATTATCTCAAAAATACATGGACTAGTAAAATTAAATTTTCACAATAATCATTAATATTGAAAGTCATGCCACCAAATATCATACTAATTAATATTATAATAATAATTCCCCACTTCATGCCCTTATAAATACCACACCTCACTTCCACTAATCCTCACAGTATTTAATTCATGTATCTTTCCAATTTTACATCCAATTCCTTTATTATGAATCATTCGGATGTCCTAGTATTACTAGTATTACCCGAATATTAATTCCATATTCTTTAAGGAGGTCCCCATGGTGAGATCATTCAATAGTTAAAATCATCTGTCATCATCATTTTAATTAATTATTTCCTCTAGCTTATCCTCAGACCTAATAAAATTAGTGTGGAAAATATAATATTGTTTATATAAAATATTGTAATTATCCTAATGGAATATAAATCATCAAATCTCATCCAATCTAAATTTATTCTACAAAAGAATTCATTTTCTATGATATGTTAGTTCACCACATTAATGGATAATGACTGTTCATTTCTGATTAAAAATTTCTTCATAAGACTAAATTAACATATAATTGTTTAAAATAATTTATATATAAATATTATATTTTTTATTACATTATTGTACAAATATTGGTCCATTTTATTATATAAAATCAAAGTATATTATGATGGTCGGTAAAACTAAAAAAACGAAGGAACCAACTAATGTTAACTATTTTACTAAATGAATAATCAGTGTATTTGAATAAATAATTATATATGGGACAATTAAAAAACTATATATGATCATTAAAACTATTTCACTACACATCTAAAAATTAATTTAAAATTACTTAAAAAAATTATATTAAATAAATAAATGTGTAATTGGTTCTGAATTATATTATTATTTTCAATGATTTGATTATCAATGGAATTATATTAATGTGAAAAACAATTTAAGACATAAGGTATAAGATCCCTCCAATCCTCCGTAATTCTTATGGGATACGTTTTTAAATCATTTCCATAATTTTTCACTCCATTAGTCTTATATAATTGTCATGTATTCTTTATAAATGTTCCAAATATATATATATTGATCAATTTTTCATTCATCAATGGTGGAAATACATTTTCTAAAACATTCTATTATCACATCCACTAGATAAAAAATCCTACTTGTATGAAATTTCTCAGTTTCTTAAACATCGTGAAGTACACTCTAAAAAATTTATTTATCTATAAAAATTTTATAATATAATTGGTTTTTCAATGAAAAAAATATATGATTTTTTTGCGGAAATAATTATCCTCATATCCTCTTTAATGAATATTTATTTTTTACCTTCAACTACACTAATGTGTAGCATTTTTAATGATCCATAATTAAAATTTTTCATCTTTTCACATTGTTTGGAAGTTATTATTCATGATGTAATGTTATTTTTAATCTATTAATATCTAAAAATTATTTAACCTCTTCTTTAATGGGTATCCTTATAATAAAACACTTTCTTATGCCTTATAACATGATTATGATATCCATTTATTTAAATAGTTAAACCATATATTTATTAATTATTTTGATATCATTATGTGAAACACATATCTTGACACCTGTTATGATGGGTGCTCCTAGATAGCTATCCAAGGCATTGGGTAATTATTTATCACTTGAGAAGAATTATATGGCATTAGAAAGTAAAACTAATTAATTATGGGATGTTTCCACAATGTGATATTGGATTGGGAGTTATTCATTACTCAAATTTATACCAGATTATGTATTTATTCCAAATTCCTATATTACCATAGTAATATGATTCCATGTTTTATATGATATTCTTATATTTGGTTATTCATGATTTATGCCTTAATATTTTCAATGTTATTCTCTTTGGATCATGTATTCTGATTTAATTCGATGATTATTCAATTATTAATCTTTTTAAATCCTCCCTATTTTCAATGTATCCCCATAGTTATCCTAGGTAGATGTAGGATCTCCAAGTAAGTCAGTATATAATTATGGATATTAATAAAAATATGTTTTATTATCGTATATTTTATATAATTATGTACCTAATCTGACAAATAAACCATAATTTTTTATACTTGGTCGTTATATGGGGGATAATAATTCTTAAAATAAGATAAAAACGACTAAAAAGAAAAGTGTATCTATTTCGTATTGCAAATTCAATAAGATATATAGGAATTTATCATGTTGTTCAGTCCCAAAACCCAATGAACTGAATCATCCATGTAACATTCATGATATGAGAAACAAAAATTTAAACATTGTACTAAGATTCACTAACAGTTTGAAAGTTCATACATATGGGTCCTCATTTCATAGTGTTTCCTCATAGTATACTAAACCCTGAGCATACCCATTATAATTTAAACAATTCAAAACCTTTTGTGATTAGATTATGAAGGACTATAATGTTGGGAATATTTTCCTTGAGAATCTCCACTCAAATTTTAATCACGAGTAGACATACATGAAAATATAAAGATGATCAACCTCCATCATGGGATATGTATGATAGGATCTTTTCAATCCAAATGTTCTGATAATATAATATATTATCTTATGATAAATGGATGAGCCCCATGTCTGTTGAATCATAATCAAGTAATTCCCCATGTGGTGAGCATTGTGAGCCATAGTTGATGTTCTCATGATGCCCCAGGTGATGATCAATGGATACCTTGTTTGATGAGGGAAATATACTAGATTTTACTAGCATGGGAAGACATGGGTTCTTTATGTAATGATAAAATGATACCATTTGTCGAAACTAAATGATTACACATTTTTTGATAAGTGAGTGTGATAGATCAGAAATCTATGATACCCTTGTGCTTCGATAATAGGGAAAAAATATCCTTCCAACATCAATATGAACTATCAAATGGTCCTTTTAAAATTTGTGATGAATAAAATATTACCTTATAGAAATAATGATGTAAATAGATCAAACAACATCAAGATTCCAAACATACATAAGGATGTCATCCTCTCAAGCTGAAGGTTTTTACCCTGAAAAGAAAGAGAGTGATTTAATTAAATAATGTTCAAAAGAATATGACCTCCAAAATAGAATTCACAACAATATGTTTAATCTATGTGGTAGTACAAAAATATGATATGAACAACTCAAGAGGATGTGGTAATATATCTCATACCCATTCTAGACATGAATTCAATATTATCATATTAATGGTGATGTCCCTAATTCCATTAGAATGTAATAATGTGGGGCCCAGATCATAATCATCATAGTGCATATTGATGAATCAATCCTAATGGATAGAATAAGGATAAGTATTAAGGAACTCTACGTATCTCCCTTCTCCTTCAAATGTGAGAGGATGAGTAATATAATATACTAGTAGTCATTTTCATCATAAAAATCATTACAGTTCCCTTCATATATTATCATAATTCCATCCACCATACATGGTTAGTATAAAACCACTTCTACTCTATATATCAATGGGTGTTGGATAGGAACCAAATATTATAATTAATCTAATAGAGCCAAGTGAAAATTATCCCTATCAAATAAAAAAATGTTACAACTTTCACATATCTAAGGAAAAAGTTGACCCCCTTCATCATATCTATATTTGATATCATATAATGGATGATAAAATATGACCTCATTTAAAACCATAAATAATTGGGCATCATCACTATTTTACATATTCATTAGTAATATTTGGACACAATAGTTTTGTATATATTCCCCTAATAATAGAGATCAGAATTGAGGGAACACCCCTTGTTTCTAAAATCTACCACTATTGGTGTAACTCCATAATGTGTGTTCAAGAAAAAATTCCCAATTATAATAACTTAGAGAATAACCATGAATTTAAAGATTCCACTTCCACCCAGGAATCTCAAACTCATGCTCAAACCTCAAACATTGTTGTTAGTACATGGAATTATAGCACCTTACCATCTAGTTTGTGCCAACCCTATTTCTAAAACCATATTTTAGATGACATGATTCCAATACCATATTTTATTCAAACAATTTCCTATATAATAAGATGGTATTATAGTTTTCATCACTTCCAATTACTCATTAAGCATTTTACATAGACGTTTCTTTTCCATACAAGGGTTGAGACCCCAACCACTTGCCAAGAATTCTTGGTAAACTCTCTTAGACACTTGTACAACTGTAATACTTCTTAGAGGTCGTATATATGATTAAAACTTATTCCCGATAATTCCACTAATATTATTGTTTTAACCACTGTGGTCATACCCATAATTGGAAAGTATATATCAATGGTCATATCAGCGATAAAAGCTACCATGGAGCCCCCATGGAAAATAAGTGTACCAATGATTACCTCCCCATGACACTAGTGAACTAATAGATCTTCCTTGGGAATTAATGAACCCTAATTTTTCACCCCATAGAAATTATGTATACCATGAAATTTATCTCCATGACCCCTATAACAAATATAAGACCTACTAGAATTTAGTAAGATTCCCAAAAATTTCCTCCCCATAAAACCAATAAGTGTGATGTTCCTCATTGTGAAGATGAAGTGAACTATATAGGTTCTCCCCTTAACACAATAATCCCAGAAAGTCATCCACATGAGATACAATACCTTAGTTATCATCATACATATGAATAATTTTAACATAGAGGATATCCATTGGATTCTAGAAATTATTGTAGATATCCTCTAAACGAAGAATTATACAATATAGGATGTCCCTATGATACGTATAAATACCAATGTATTCTCCATGTTACCAATAATAATTTCCATGATATGACTTATTATGAATAATTCAATCTCATTTCATTAAATAATCTACGGTAAAACATAAGTGTCCACAATGTGAATCAACACCAAATCACCCCAATCTTTTAGAACTATAGGCTATTATAGAATCAGAGGATATGTTCATAGCTTAATCTCTATAATCCATGGGTATGTGTACCCATTAAATATGTATGTACTTTGTTGATACTATGTATCATAGGTTTATAAAATCACTCTCATAGTACCAACTCAAACAGGATGTTATATCCTTCATTTAGAGACTATCAATCACACTTTCTCTTACAGATCATAAATTTTTCATCTATACATCTACAAAGGTTGTGGGAGAGTAATTATGATTTGGAATAGGTTTTTTATAGTTAATAAATCTATATGTTCCCAATTAACATAAAGAGGACCCTTATGATGAAGAATAGATGTCCATATCATATATGGATCCATTGTTAATTCTAGGGGAATATCAATATAATTCCATTCCAATTTGAGGAAGAGAGACTCTAGTTATTGTGTTCTACATGATGATCCATAGTATAAGGGTTATTTATTTCTCCATTTAATGAATTCACTCCAACTCATTGCATTTGATTCATATATCTTAAATGGCCAAGACAATGTGGATGAAGAGCACCATTGGGGTGTGAAAACAAAAAACCATAATTTTGTAATCATACGGTCATAGTTGATCCTCCATGTAACATCTTGTTACCATGATCATGAATGTTTTCCCTTTTATATATTCCCTTATTGTTTAAATAATCCATAGATGTTATTTTTTTTGGTTTTAAAACATGTTCTAGAGTAGGTACATGTCTTGTACCGAAAGTAGACATTCTGTACTGGTTTTTGGATTCATCCCATGAATGGGGTTACATAGTGTGAGCAGTTACTAAGTAGGTACACTTTTTGTAGGGGTTAAATAATTGATTTATAACATTAGGTAATGGGGTTTTTAATGTAACATATCCTTTGTGGACTACATGTCATGAGAAAGGGGTACACGTCATAACCTGGCCCATGCCCCGGATTATGTCCCATAGTTTTCTATTTCTCTAGGAATTTTCCCCCAAAAACTATTTTATATCAACCCTAAACCTATACTAAGTGTTTTTAGATGTGTCTCACCTTCAAGATCAATACAATCAGATATTGATCTTCATTTCTTATACACTATGTCTCTCTGATTAAGTGTTCTTATCAATTATTCCTATAGATTTATCATAATTTCACCCCCTCCTTGAGTTATCCGATCCACTAATAAATATTGGATGGAACATATTATCATAATCTATATCTATTGTTGGATATTTTATCTAATGATGTTCCATGGATAGTTGTAGTGTAGAAAATTTTCGTTCCTGGGGTATATGGGCTTTCTTCTATCAACCATCTCATTGTCTGCAATTTTTAATCAATCCTTTATGGATCACGTTTGATTTTAGGTCCTTCATTGACTGTGTTGTTGGTTTTCATTTCTATTGGATTATGTTGTTGGCGTGTGCAACCCCAACATTGAGGTAGGTGGGTTCGTATCTAGCCTATGATAATGGAACATATTTTTTTCTTTGAAAATTTATTTATAAATTGATTTATTAAATTAGTATGATTGATTTTGGGTGTTTAAAAAGGGTTTTTGAATGAAAAATGGGTTTCCCTAGGAAATCAATAAATTGATTATGAAATATATTTGAATGGTTTTCAAATCATTGAAATGGGTTTGTGAAACGAAGATCACTAGTTACCATGTGTAATTAATTGGAAGGATTAGCTTGAGACCATCATCTATTGTTTTGATATTATTAAGGTATTTTTTCTTTTGGACTTTCTATGTTTCATAGGAACACTATTCCAGGGAACCAATATGGATATTTTGGGAGGTTTCTCATGGGGTATTCCTCTTGTTCCAAGGAATGTGTTCTAGCATTAGTTTTATACACTTGATTATTATTCTATGAGTACTATGATTCGTGTACCAATAGATTTTCTTTGTGTCTGATACCTTTGTTTTATTTTTTATTGGATGTCTTTCTAAGATATACATGATATACATGTTAATTCTTGGGAAAAATTATGCAAATAATGCTTTAAATTTTAATACATTATTTTTTAAACTTTGAAAAAGGAAAATATTTACCATGTTTTTATAAAAATAATTTACTACTTATCATTCAATGTATTAAATTTTATATAAGTATACATGAATTTTTATATAGATACTTTCTATTGAATAGCTGGGTGGGATCCTACTGAGCCATTTAGCTCACACTCTATGCAATACATCAGTGGTGTGTAGACCAATGTTTCTCTTCTAGTGTAGGGAATGACAAAGAACCAAGGGAGATGAAGAGGATTGTGTCAGATTGGATGGGTTTCCAGTGGTGAGATGTTTGGAGTTTTTCCATCACATCATTGAAGTAGGTTTTTGGTTTTGATTCTTTTGCAATATGACTTGTCTTTTAGTATTATTACCTACCATTTCAGTTGTCCTGTTTTTGATGTTTTCCCTTAAAATTATGTCATATATATTTTTTTGTCTTCCACTATTTATTCTTGTTCATTTCTCCCACCCTTTATATATATTTGTGTATTGTTTGGTTGATCAGGTTGGGCAAAATCATACACTTAGTTTAATCTTTTGATGCCTTGGTGCTTGACACCCGCCCGTGGGGATCAGGAATTCCCTTCACTTATATAACGGGTTGGGTCGAGTGTTAGGTTTCAGGGAGTCCATGGTTGGTTTGTTATAATTTAGTATCAGTGGTGTTTTGTCCACAATAATTAATTTTCATGGGATGTCTCTTAGACAAGAGATTTGGATTGTCATGACTTTTGAGGTATGTTGCGAAAAGTTCTTGGCTAGCTCTTGTCGTTAGGGGACTCAAGTTAACATAGGATGTCATAATGAGTCTCTAGTGTTAACTTTTATATTAAAATAATTTTTTCTTATGGGTTTTTAGTTTTTCAGAATATATATACCATGTGTAATCGTTCTTATATTTCAGTGAGCATCAGTATGCCACTAAGACATCATCCATAGGTTCCTCATGAAGGTGCATCTGATACTACTCAAGTGAATCCTCCTAAGGATAAAAATATCACTGAGACGATCGTAAGAAAATTCAGTGTTGTTGATCATGATATTCCACATGTTCAAAATAATGTGGTTGAGGTATATCCATGATCTTGAGGGAAAATAGATCTATCATGGGAGTTATATCATGAGATGACATCATCCTTTAATTGAAAGACTGAACCTCAAGAAGTGGAGGACTGTCTGGAAAAGGTCAATCATATCATTGACTGGTTGAAAACACCTAATAATATTAGGGTGAAGTGCGTACTATTTAGACATGAGGGATCCAACAAGAATTTGGGGGACTCTATCGTCCAAGAAGACAGGAAGCAGGAATTTATTGGAAGGGTTTAAAAACCCTATTCTATTAGTAGTTTTTTCCAATGTCATTGATTTTAGGAAAATCTATAGAGATCCTATCAATGTATAAGGGTGATAATTCAGTGTTACCATACACCCACTAGTGTGCAGAGCGTGCATATTTTTCTTTATACATGGTATGGGATGACAAGATGAATCTGAAAAATTACCTACATGGTTTGTGCTTAGATAAAATATTATAAGAGTATAGGTTGATGATTTATACATATATGGAGAATGTGGATTGAGAAATGATAGCAGATATGGATATAGAATAGATGGAAATTGTAGGCAAGGTCAGCATTAATGCCTATTCTCTTATATCGGGTGATATATTTATTGGTGTTCATGTGAAGAAGAGAATGTGGTTGGATTGTCATAGATGTGGTGGAGGGTAGTCCCAGTGGTGAGCCTCCTCTTCACTATCTATTGTAGATAGTGTGGTAACAATAATAGTTCTTGTTCTATGACAATGAAGATGTAAAATAGTCGTTGACTTGTTGGTCGTCTACAATGTTTCTGTCCGGCAATGAATACACCTCGTTATGGTCATGGTTTGTTGGATCCAATGGCTATAACTGTGCAGTCAGAAGCGTCAAAGACAATAAGGCTTCATCCAGAGGCCTCAAGAGTGAAGAATTTACATACATTATATGGGTGTCTAATGTATGTTGATGCCAATTCAATAATAGTTTTTGGTACTCCCTTTGTTGTAACTTTAGTAGCAATTTCATTGTTTGATAATAGTGACTCACAATTATTTATATATTCAGGGTTTGTTGATATTCTTAAAAATCCAACAAAAATAATACTCATTATAGTGGATTTAGAAATACCACTTGGGGAAAGGAAATTGAAGGGTTTTTAGTGTCAATATGGTTCGTTGATGATAGCTGACATGGTGTTGGTCTTAGATTTTTTAATTATTTATCTAGATATCTTTTATGTTGTTATTGGTATGTATTTTTTTGTCACTCATTGAGCTGAGGAACATTGTTATCATCGGTATGTTTTTTTTGTTTCTACTGATGGGATATCTCTTGTGTTTGTTAGTGTTGTGCCTAATGTCTGATCATGTAAGACTCTCCTACCCAAAGCTCAGAAGATTGTTGGTTGATGTTGTTTTTGATCCTGATGATGTTTCATATATTGAGTGTCTTCCTTTTATAACAAGAGATGTTCAAGATGTTTTCTAAAACAAAATCTATAGCCTTCTTCCATGGAGAGATTCCAAGTTCATTATTGACTTGGTTATAGGTATGCAACCGATATTGATGACTTCTTAATGTATAGAAGCAGAAGAGTTTTAAAAGATCATGATCTAGTTGGAAAACATGTTATAGATAGTATTAATTCTCCCAAATGTTTCTCCTTGGGCATCCCTAGCTCCCTTATCGAAGAAAGAATATAGTTCATGTTGTTTTTTATGGACTATCATAATTTGAAATAGGTGATAGTTAATAACAAATACCATTTGCATCACGTGAATGATATATTTGATTAAATAATGGGGAAATGTGGTTCTTCAAGATTGATCATCGGTTAGGCTATCATCAACTCAGAGTCTAAGAGGCTGATATACAAAATATGAACTTCATAATAAGGTACGGCCATTAGGAATATATTTTGTTTCATTTTGGTCCATTTAGCACTCAATCAGTTATTATGGATTTGATGAATCAAATATTCCATTGATATCATGACACTTTTGTGGTAGTGATTGTGGAGATGTTCTTGATTCTTCAAAATCTGGTCATTACCACGGGAACCACATGAGTATTGTTCTGGATGTTTTGAGATGCAACCATTTGTATTGGATGATTTTAAAATTTACATTCAGGATTAAATAAGTGATGTTCATGGTGAAAATAATTTTTTAGAAGGAATTATATGTTGATCCAGAGAAGTTAAAAGTAGTTTTTCATGGAAGGAACTAAATAATTTCATTGAAATTCAAAGCATCTTTGTTATTTCTAGATACTACCATATTCTTGTTAAATATTTCTCTAAGAGAGAATCACTTTTAAGTACTCTAACTAAGAACTTAGTGAAATAATAATGGAATGAGAAGTGTGAGTCCTCTTTTGATGAACATAACAACTTCTAACATCAGCAACTATTATGATATTACCTGAGCCTGATAAGGGTTACATGGTGCTCTATATTGAATCTAGTGTTAGTTTTCTATGTTTTGTGATGTCGAATGATCATGTGGTCGCTTATAGATCTCTTCATCTCAAACTACATTAGAATAACTACACCACTCATGAATTAGAGATTGAGATGGTGATTCATGTGCTTATGTGCTCATAGAACTATCTCTATGGGGAGAACTTCATGGTTTTCTCAGATCATAATAGTCTGAGCAATATATTCTCACATAAATATGAGAATCTCAGATAGAGGTGATGGATATAATTTTGACAGATGTTTGACATCAACATCATGTACACTATGAGGAAGGAGAATGTGGCTGTAGATTCTCTAATATGGAAGGTATTATTAAAAGCTATTTTAGAATAAAAGGAATAGTGGAATCTTATGGGGAATTTCACATATTTTTACTTGAGAGCTCAAATGGATGTATCAGGTTTGGTCCTGATTGATTATTATCTGTCATCATCTCTCCAAGAGTCTGTCTATCAAATACAACAACAAGATGATGAGTTTCAGAATATTTAGGAAAACCATTATGGTGAGTATTCATTTTTTGTCTTTCCACTTAAATATTATGGAATAATTCACATTATATATTGAGTGTTCATCCCGAGATCTGTGATAAGTTGTGTTTTTTTATTGTTATAGGTCATCATGGGTCATTTATCAAGGTTCTACAAAGATGTATTATGACATGAGAAGATGGTTGTTTTAGCCGAGTATGAAGTGTGATTTTTCATATTATGTGTCCCACTGTTACACAAACCAACAGATAATGGCAGAGAACAAATAGCCCTACGGTTTGCATCGACCTCTCATGGAATAGGATTGGAAGTGGGATAAGGTATCCATGGATTTTGTTGTTGAGATTCCAATGATTCCCTAGGGTAAAAATTCGATCTGGGTTGCCATTGATTGATTTTTTAATTCTATACATTTCATTATGACCAAAGACACCACTAAATTTGATGATCAAGGTATGATGGTTTGGAAGTAGAATGTGAGGTTACATGTGAGTCCTTCTCCTATTTTTTCAGATATGGATCCTTGGTTTACATCATAGTTTTGGAAGATTCTTCATGAGGCAATGGGAACCGAGGTTATGTTGAATACATATTATCGTCTATAGACATATGGAAATTTGAAGTTTGTAATTCAGATACTAGGGGATATTTTTTTGCATGCATCTTGAATTTCGTTGAAACATGGGATAACCATATGGGTTGGGTGAGTTTTTTTATAATAATAGTTATTAGTCGTTGATCAAAATTTCCCCCTACTATGGGTTGTATGGTCACCCATGCAGATCACCAATTTGTTGGACATTGGTGGTAGATGTTTCTTTGGTTGGCCCAAGACCAGTTTAGGAGACATTGGAAAAGATTCTGGAAGTGCAATGATGTCTGGGTATATCCCAATGTTGAAAGAAATTGTTTGATTATTAGTGGAATTATCCTCTGAAATTATTAATAGGTGATTGTGTTTTCCTTAAATTTTATCCATGGTTGGGTCACCACCGACATAGAAAATAAGGAATGATGGATCAATGAAATGATGGACCATTTATGGTCAATGAACATATTTGGAATGTTTATTATTGGTGGGAAGTGTTTCTTTGTTGAAAAAGAGTCATGATGTTTTCCATATATCTTATCTTAAGAAGTATCACCCTTATCCCACTCAAGTTCATACGTGGGATGAAATTGTTTTAGAGACAAACACTTCTGTTTTTGAGAAACATATTGAGATCATTGTCTCTCTCATGAACATCTTTCGTGGGATTTCAATGTCATTGGTAAGAGTTATATGGAAACATGTATCAAATTCATATGAATCATGGGTATGTGAGTCATTTATGAGGGATTAGTGGCCACATCTCTTCCCATAGGTTACATTATCCACACGACATCCCAAATATGGAATGTATTTAGGGTTGGGCTTTTGTAACATCCCATTAACTTGATTTGTTATGTTATCCCTTTTCAATGGTCAATTTTGGTTTTAAAAATATTTAGATGTTATTTTTTTGGGTTTACAAGAGGTTTCAGAATAAGTACACATTGTGTACATGAGGTACATTGTTTTTACGGGTTTCTGCATTCATCCCGTGAATGGGGGATCATTATGTATGTATGTATTGATCATGTAAACATCATGTAGCATAGGTACACATTGTGTTGGGGTTAAATAGTTGATTTTAACCCAAGGTGAAATTTGTTTCAATTTAACTTATCCAGTGTGGACTAAACATTGTGAAAAATTGGTACATGTAGTGAACCACTCCACACCTATGATTAAATAATAAATTATTTTTGTTGCACTCAGCCATTTTACTCCCAAACCTCTTGGATCACAACCATAAAATACCCATAGGAATTTTTTTATATCCATCTTTCCATCCAAATTGATCCAATCAGCTCTAGTTCATTGTTGATTCTATAGTGTGTCTAATCAGGTAAGTGTTCTCATCAATTATTCATTGGGTTTTATCAAAATTGTTCACTTACATTGAGTTATTGAATCTGATGATTGATTATGGTTGTCTCTTGTTGTCTTCATCTAGGTCTCATGTGAGATCATGTCTCGAATATCATTCAATGGCTAGTTTTGGTGCAGTAAATGTTCATTCTTAAGATATGCAGTCTTTCTTCTATCATCCAATGCCTTTCCTTCTATTTTGAATCAATCCATTGAAGAGTGGGTATGATTATTGGGCCTTTGTTGATAGATTTATTGGGATTGGTTGAATTTGGATTCTTTTGTGGGAATGCATGCCCTGAACTTTGAGGTAGGTGGTTTCTTATGTAGCCTATGATAATGAACCCTTTTTTTCCTTTCTAATTTCATTATAAATTGATTTATTATATCTTCATGATTGTAATTTTCTGTTAAAAACGGTAATTGAAAGAAAAAAATTTTCTCTGGATTTCAATAAATGGATTCTGATATGGTTTTGATTTCTTTCAAAGCATCTAAAAGGGTTGATGAAAAAGAGCACATGGGATACCTTGGGTACTTAGGTGGAAGATATAGCATAAGGATTTCATCCATTATTTTGTTATTATCATTGATTTTTCTCCTATGTATTTTCTTTGTTTTCAAGGCCACTTGATCTAGGGAATTGATATTAACATTTTTGGATATTTTCTCAAGGGGTATTCATCTGATTCTTTGGCCGATGTTCAAGGATTAGTTTCTATGAACTTGAATATTATGGTACGATTGGTATCCTTCCTAGACCTATAGTTTTTATGTTATGTGATACATGTTCTTGTGTTTTTTATTTCTTGTATTTCTAAGTTATCCTTGATATTCATGTTTATGCCTATGAAAAACGATATGGAATATATCCTTGAAAGTGTTATACATTATTTATTGAACTATGGAAATGATAAATGATTACCATGTTGTATATAAAACATTTTTTATAATTCCCATGCCTTGTTTCATACTTTAAATAAGCATACATGATTTTTTTTATTTAGATACTTACTATTGAACACCTAGGTGGGATCCTACTGAGCTGATTATCTTACACCCTACGCATTGCTTTAGATATTTGAAGACTGTTGTTTTTTAGTAAATGGAAAGGAAATGCATCGTAGTGAGGTGGTGTGGCTTATGTTATCTAGGATGGGTAGCTATTGGTGAGACGGTTGGAGTTCATCTATTCCATCATTAGAGTTGTTGTTTGGTTTTGAGTCCATTGTAGTCAGACATTCTTTTTGGAGTTTTTATCTAATGTTTTAGTTAGCCTATTTTATTTATTTTCCCTCACAATTTGGGAATATATATTCATTAGTATTCTGTTATTTCGTATTTTCTATATCTATATGTTGTTTGGATGCATAGGTAGGGAGAAAGCGTAGCTCAGTTTTGTCATTCAATGCCTGAGTCCTTGTCACCATCCCATAGGGATCAATAATTCCCTTCTGTTATGTGATGGGTTGCCTCGGGTACCATGTTTTAGGGGAACCTAGGTCATTTTGTAACACTTCAATTTTCCATCATAGACTATCTCTATGAACATCATTCTACACATCATTAATAGAACTAATGGAAATGTTCAGTGACCTTCTATGACATCATTTTTTCATTACATGGTGTTCTATAAAACTTTAGTCACTTTAACCGCAATCAAATAATGTAAAATATATATCTCTACGTATTACTCATCATCATTAATATAATTACACACAAGAACATTGAAAATGTGTATAAGAAAAGGATCAAAATTGTATTATAGAATATTATAGTGGAATATTCCCATGTTACTGTTATATAATGGTTTATACAATCCTATTGTTCAATCCTCTGGAAAATCATCAATAAATTTCTTAAACATATTTAGCTGATGATTATAGTTACTGTAATCAACTACACAATACAATGGTGAATGTATTTGTCATTTTTTCCTTCAAAAATCGGAAATGTAGAACAAGTGGTAAGACTATCATGATGATCATCCATGATAGGTAAAAACTCAGTGAGGGCACCATAACCATATGTAATGATAGTTCGTGGTTCTTGAAAATAGTCATTATATACCACTCCCAAACATCCACTAAATCCCCAAATAATGAAATAATTTAGTTCATTCATAATGTTTGATAATTTTTTTAGATATATACTTTTATAGATTTTATTTTCATTACCCAACCTATTGATCACTAAGTCTATTAATTATAAAATGTTGTAGTCCATCATGCATATTATCATGTATATGTGGTGTTCATGATGAAAACCTCATATCCCCTTTTGAACATCGTTAATTGAAAGTCCCCAAATGATGAACATGAAATAAAGAATGTGGCTCCACCACCTATGACATACTCTGGTATTCCCAGCCACTCCCTCTCCTGTCGAGTAATGTGACATTTCACCATTATACAATGAATGCACTGCCATCTATATAAGATTAACATCTAGTGGGAAGATTTGTATGGATTCCCCAATAATGATTTTATCGTTTTAATTACAACTATTTTATAATAAGAAATGATGTGATTAGCCATATCATCCCCCTAAATAAATCCATAACAACATTATATATGAAAATTCTCCTAAAAATGTAAATATCTAAAATTTGAAATTTATATCCTTAAATGGGATGTGATACCAAAATAATTAAATGATAAAAATCATATCTCAATGTATCTTTATTATATAAACCTTATATATGTAGGAATATTATTTTCTCCTATGAATCATTAAAAAAATTGAAGAACCGTTTTTCTTACAGTATAATTTTTTTCTATGGTCTATTAAAATAATGGAAGATATTAGACTAAAATTTACATAAAAATTTATCTCAATTGTGCATAATAATATTTTCACTAACCCTTCACAGGTAAATAGTTGGAGAATGAACATGTCATATAATTCAAAAATTATTTAAACAGAATTATGTAATCTCTATATTTTTAAATTTACCTAAAATAGTTTTTGTTGTTTCTTTTTTATAATGTTCCCAATGACTAGGTATCGCTTCCCATCTCCTTAAAGTTCCCCAAATGATTCCCCTGGTACACTTATAGAGACCAATTCCAAGGGAAGCCCATAAAATAGATGAAGAAACAGTCTCATCAATTAAAACTTATAAATAAAAGAAATTATGGATGAGTATAGGTGACTATTGAGATGTATAATATTACCACTCATCTATTGAAAATCTTAAAGTTTCATAGAATATGCGCTATCAGGAAAAATATCTCATTAGGAATGCTACCTAGATCACCCATCATGGACATGAAACAACACCATTTTCAAACCACAAAAACATTGTCTACACATTAATGATCATGAAATCCACTCTCATGATTATATTCTCTATGTATTAGAACATACTAAAATATTTAACCAATAATAATTCACATTATGATGGTTTTAGGATTTTTTTCAATTAAATATCCTTCCATAGGTTCATCAGAAACACCATCACTATGAATTTATTTCTTAATGGACCTATTCAATGACATGTAATATAATGGTATTGTGTGTGATCTAAAGTGGATCATGTCACATGTGCTTCCACTATACCTAATGGCAGTAAAGGTATTGTAGATATAATGTAGTATTTATCCTATGGAAAAAATGATTTTTAATTGGTTAACCTGAATATCTATCACAAGATTCCACAAGGCCATTTACACTTGGATGAAGCAAAAAAACCATTCCTGGAATGTCATAGACTCTAGAGACTCTATGATCATAAAAAATATAAAAAAAATTATTTAATCAATATTTTCATCATGAGAAATATAAATATTTTATTCTAGTTCAAAATATAGAATATGAATTATTATAATTCATTCCCCAAGCATTATAAGGAGGGTGAATTTCCAATAAGATTATAGAGGAGTCTTCTAATGATGAAAAACAATATTTTATTATCAAAATCGTTGTATTGAAAAATTATTATGACTAACCCAATGGTCATGACCACCCATCTATCTATCCTGAATACATTCATTTATGTTCCTTGGGTACGGGAAAATTCATTACATATTTGCATAATGCTTTTAGAGTAATCCCTAAAATGATTTTTATGATACTAAAAATAGAATGTAATAAATTATCTATGATCAATTATAAATGACTTTACTAGAAATGTTATTTAGTAAAATTAATTGAACTATTTAATTGGTTGACCATTTTCTATAGCCCTAACCATACATCTATTGAAAAAGTTATTAATCTATCAACAAAGCACCCACACAATGTCATTCTAGGAAATTTATAATTCGTGTCTGGTAATTACCCCTTATTGGATAAAATATAACATAGAAACAAAAATATTAATAACTCTAGATCCGAACCTAAATTCCAAATCCAACTCCCCAACCATTACACATTTTTATTATCAAAGGAACTTCACACATCCTTCTTCAAAACCAAACATAATCCCTCTGTATTTTAAGATATTAGCATCTTCCATTGAATATTATAGTGTATATGAAGGTGAATCTCAAGACTATCATGACATCATCTTCCATGATTTGGTAGATGAGGGCTCAATTTTATTGGTATTCATATGACCCCAATACAATTCCGGGAAGATCATTTTTGTTGACGTTTGCTTCTTCATTGGGAGCTATGTCTCTAGGATAAATCTCTTCTTGATGTAGATTT
This sequence comes from Viscum album, assembly GCA_963277665.1. Taxonomy (NCBI): domain Eukaryota; kingdom Viridiplantae; phylum Streptophyta; class Magnoliopsida; order Santalales; family Viscaceae; genus Viscum; species Viscum album. Next base: position 626,538,843 of record OY728133.1, read on the forward strand.
AGTATAAGCTGGGATTTATAATGACTAGTCAATTCTTATCCAACCCGGGGATTCATGAATAAGGAGTGAGGGAAAAATAATTTTATACATGATTTAATCAAATCCTCGATTTCATAATTTGGTATCCGATGAATTTTTTTCTGGCATGAACACTTCATCAATTCCTCAATTTGAATGACACATATCTACGTGTTTTTAGATGTACACTCAAATCTGTATTTCATCGAATATTTCCTAAATTGTTGAGAAGGGGTGGTTCACAGATCTGATACTATATATAACTCTTGTAAAACCTTATACATTAATTTTTTGCATCAAAAAAGTGAGGAAATGAATTATTGAGTTAAAATATATGATAATGGAAATAAACATATTGAATTGAAATCAATCATGAAATATCATTGAAATGATATTAAGATTAATTTTTTATTAATGATTTAAATTATTGATTCCACAAGCCTCTTACACCACATTACAATATATAAAAAAGTAAACTTTTAGATTTTATATTACTTATTTGATGGATGTGTGAGTCCAATGATAGAGAAAATCAATATTAGAACATGTTTAGTGATTCATCCTACACCCATCGATTGATCCCTTTCCAAAATATATGAGAGAACTGCGATGAACAATTTCTAATTGATCAAGCCATGAAATTTTTGCATATTTAGTGTTGTACACTTCCTAAGCCTATATATTTTTGAATACATGACCTCTATTAAGATTTTTTCAGTTGAACCAGGATGATATGGATCTATTTGTAAAAATCCATTCCTCTAAAAGAATGTCGATGAAATATTAAAACCAAAACTTATAAATGAATCAACCCCAAAATAGATAAAAAAATAATTAAACGAAGGATAACTAGTTGAAACCAATTAAATGGTTCAATAATTTGATTCCACTAAAATAAATGGTGATAAATCGGTGAACCTCTCACTAGGGATAATAAACAGGTGATATTTATTAGTGTTCTCTTGCCTCTTAATGATATAGAATCATATGTTTAGTTTTCTGATGTATAATTGAGTATTATTCTGCAATACCAATGATATTCTAGGGATCATTCCAAAAGTATTTATACACCATATCAATCTTATTTTTTGGGAAAAAATTTAAGCAGACACTTTATTTAAATATCCCCTCCCATGATTGAATTTTTGAGGATGTTGTTATTAAACAGATTAATGAAAATATCATCAAAAATATTTGATCGAAATTACCACTAATGATAACTAGTCTACTTTTCTGGGGAACCATTAAGAAAAAATGGATACCTATGGATTCGTTTTGGGTTAAAGAATATTGGGATTACCTGCTAGTGGGTAATGTGCCATATCATTTAGATCCTTATTTTAATTATGGTGCAGTATGATGTAGATGATTTTGTTATAAATACATGTCAATTGAAAAACTATATTAGTAATTTGTATAAGTGTATAATATACTATATTAACATAATATGATGTTAAACTACAAAAAATGTTCATTTGAATATTACTCTATGAAATTCCTCTATTTTTTTAATATATAGGCCTTAATATCAACATGTACATGACTAAATAAATCGTTGAAATAACCAAATTTACAATCAATGATCATCGATATACATTCATGGAATTTTTTATTTCAGGTGAAATTTATTCAAAAAACATGTAGTGAAATTTATTCAATTATCCATTTTAATGATATAATACACATTAACTAGTGGAAATAATATTTACAAGAAAAATTAAATGAAATCAATAAGTATTTACAACACCCTGAAATTCTCATTCCCCCTGCTACGGGAAATATTTTCATCCACGATGTAATATCCCCAGATAAACATGGAAGTTCCCTCCTAGCCTTAATATACAATTATTTTTAAAGGAATGTGTATTTATTTTGTATCATTGTGATATTTAATCAGGATATATATTCTCTAACTAAGAATCACTGCCTTCCCTAGGGTCAGGATTTCATGATTTGATTCCATTATTAGAAATAACTCATCATATATTTAATATCTTGAATAATTGATGAATTTATATCATTAATCATCTTATACAATTAGGAATATTGGTGAATTGATTAATTATCATTTAGTAAAATAACATCTGGTTTATCCCATAGATGTCTATATACACAATTGACGAAAAATATTTTCATTTTATTAAATCAACTCTCTAATATTTTTCCATGGATTATGATTTTATAGATGTGTTTATTATCTCTTTAAATGATGAAATGTCAATCGAGATTATTAACATTGTTTTTACCACTTGAAAACATATTAGTGGGAGTTTTTTGAAACCAAAACTCAATATAACTGGTCATGGAGTTATTTTTTAATTTAATTTATGACACTAATTACAAGACATTTCCTTTACATGGAGGGAATTACAAACAATGAGGCTTAACACTAAGCCATAAATATTAAAATCCAGTTTTCTATTGAGATAAAGGTTCCTCGGTTGGATGTGAAGGGATACATCCATGAATAAATATTGTATATAAATATTTACTATAAAACAAGGATGTATATGTTCAAACACATTCTCTATTGAACCAGTTATTTAATGGATTTCATTCTTTCTAAACTGAATATATTCCAAATTACAGTATCATGTAATGATCAACTATATGCCTCAGAAAAAAATAGTGGAGTCCTGTTATGATAATTCAAAATATTACATAATTATCCTTATAGTGATTTAGAGTGAGATCTATCCCACTAGTCCTATTAAAAACATTAATAGAAAAATCATTCCATGAAATCTTCCTAGGAGTGGTAATCAGATCCCTTTTATATAATGGAATCATCTAATTCAATGACATGACTAATTGAGATCCTCCGACAAATAATAATTACATTAATCCATTAATAGTACATAAAAATTTTCTTTTGTTTATTGAATTTCATCATTAGTGAAAACCCCAAATTATTGAAAGAATAATACATATAAAGACTTCATAGATTCCTTCCTTACAACATCCAAGGGTTAATAATTTATCATGTACTCTGGGTACTTTACATACAATAATAGGTGCATAACAATATAAATTTAATATCTCGCACTTCATTTTAGGGTTGGTATACTTTTAAAACAATATAGTTCATGACTACACATATTTCATGAATATGTAACATGTATATAAGTTCACACCAACTTCATGCATCAACCTCCATATCCTATCTATACCAACAAATACTCTTATGGTTTTCCAATATTGGGAATCAATAAACTCAATCATAGACTAAATGTGAATTCCTAAAAGCTCATGTTTAACCATTAAAAAATGAAATCTAAAAATTGGTCAAATATTCTCCCCATAATGTAGTGAAAATCGGGTCGTTATCCATGTTTATAAAATCCAACATCATTCATCAGTTTGATATTTCCCACACCATTCATAATAATATGATACATGTTTATGAGCCTCATAATAATAACTTTTTTACACAATTTATAACATCCACTATAACCACACATGCCCATATCTAATTATATATAATGGATTGAGTAATGAATTTACCTTTATTAATTTTAAAAAAACTATTGTACTAATTAAGGTCTGATTGGGAAGAAATATCTCAAATTATTCTTTGAAATATTATACCATAATAGAAAATACATCCTAATGAACAAGTATTATCTAGTGGATTAATAGATGAAGTAATACCCAATGAGTTTCATCCATAATCTCAATATATAACCATTATTTAAAAACTGATATATGATAGAAATTCACAATTATTTATATTGGGGATAGAGTTTCTTTGTCAAAAAATGTCCTAACTCTAAAAAATCATTATATACATCAAAATTGAGCATCTTGGCCATTCAACAAGAAAAACCAACTTTTATCCAACATCATCGGTGAATCGTTGTTGGCATCAAAAATTATAATTAAATAATGAATAAAATTAAAATTACTGGACTTAATATAAGATCCACCCTCACCATGATCATGGTGTACTACAATGGTGAATATTCATTAACCACATAGTACATGGAGCCCATTAAACTAACCACAAATACAATGTTACTCCTGAAATAATTTATTAAAAATTATTATGAGTTCAATGACGATGTTTTTAGTAAAATATTGAATTTATAACATAGGTTCTTTTTTCAAGAGTCTAAAAAATTTGAGAAATATCCAATATGTATATATTTAAACAACCTGGAATATATTCTAATTTTAATACCATGAACTATAAATAATAAATCCCATTATGTATAACTAATTCTATATGTATGATTCCATTAATAAATTCATTAAATTAATTGGAACATGTTAATGTTTCATGGAATTAAAATATATAGATATCCTTTTTTGTATGATTCATAAAGTATAAATCTTTCTTTGGGTCCTATCTCAAGAGAAAACCCATTGATTATGTTATGTTGATTAACCACATTAACTATTTAACATAACTACATGTTTCATGGTTCCTACTCTACATTGTATGTACTGTTGCTGAGACACCATATCCAATGACCAACGTAAAATCACCAATTTCCCTTACTATATCATGATATTCGATTCCCTTTTATTAGGACCCCTTTTCATACCTAGAATCATGAAATTTATTCTCTCTATAGTGATGGTCAAAGGTTGTATAACCAAAAATTCAATATTTTTTTTATTGAAAATGACATGTGATAATAAAATATATTCTTATATATATTAGTTATTATAGATTATAAAATGGATCAAAATTGATACCAACATTTTCATCCCCACCCATATATTGACATTTTTTCACTATGGTGTATTCATTATGATTTTAAATTGTATACAATATCAAACAATAATATTTATATTTGGATTAGTTCCCTAGTTCTTACTATGTTTACCATTCACTATTTTTATATTAATTATCTCACCTAATGTATGGTCTATTAAAATTCAAACTACCAAAAATTAAAAATATATGTAGTTTCCTCCAAAGAAAAATTGTTATTTTCCCATATCTCTAGTGGATTTGGAACTCTATTAGGCCTAGTGTCCCTTATTTATATAATGGATGCACAATGATATATCCTCAGGATTCTCAAATAATTTGTATAATCATTAACTCCAAATGTTTTTATTCTTTAATTTTTATCCCCATGAGAAATTAACTTCTCAAAGGACACCCTAATAGTGATTTCATAGTTACCCTTCACCATTTGACATCCCATCGAAGGAACAAATCATAGATAAAATTTAATTATTTTTGACTTGAAAATTCTTAAACATTGTATATTTTAGGTAGCTAAAATTTTCTTTTTTCTCACTTCCCTTATCATATATCCATGGAATTGACACATATGTTTTAATTAGTGGTCAGAATCACACAATATCTCAACCCTTTAAGATTAAAATAATCAAACTCAATATTTACCCTTCAGGCATCCTATTTTTCTAAAGTAATTTTTTATACTATTGATTCTAATGTTTAAATAATTTTTACATGTTTATGGGGTGAGACTTCCACATTGATCACACATAAAAGTTCCCTATCCTTTTCAGTTTAATTGACGTAGTTGATACAATAATTCACGTAATGTATGTTATCCCTATCTTCCACTCTCATGTGATAATAAAAAGTAGTTATTTAACATTAGATCTTATATAAAGAAAGAGTCAAATGTGATTATTTGTCTTGGTTAATATATTATTATGACAAGAAAACACCATAATCAGATATGGGGAAACCAATAATCCTCTATGAATGTATTTAAAATATGTAACCCATATAAGTCTTATCTGTATGATATTAATCTAAAAAACACATCTTCTTAATCAAATGATCTCAAACTATGTTATCAACATCCTATTTATATTACATTTAAATATATGATTTTCATCCCCTCCGCATGGCATTAAAATATGTGATCATCATCATTTTTGCGTAAAATTGATGTATTTGTATCATAAATATTTCATGAGTTTATAAAAGATGATGCTTTAGTACTATCTTGAGAGGGTCCCTCTAATTTGTTATTGATCACCTATTACATCACAGTAAGAAAGTATCATGGATTAGTCCACACTATATGTGATACAAAGAATCCTCTAGATCACCTAAAACAAACAAAATATTAAAATACCACCCCAACTTTAAAATGAAATTTTAGTCACTATTTTGAACTATCAAGATCAAATTGTGCTTCTCAAAATTTTTACTTTGACCTCACGAATCCTAAATTTTATGAGGCAGAATGATGAAAAAAAATCTCACATTTAACTACTACTAGATTAATTTCCATTTAACGGTACCTGTTGAAACACTTTTACCTTACCCAAGGATTATCCATAATGTTAATCACTATTATTCATTCTACACCTAGTGAGACAATTTCAACTCTGTCACATTAGTTTTAGAGTAATTCACCATTTATCACAATAGAACTCATTAATTTTCACTATTTTTATGCATGATCCCACAACTAATATAAATTCTTTCCCATAATAAATACACATGGCTGGTTCTTCCCTAGGGGATATATATTTAATCTCGGATCTCTAATCCTAAGCTAAAACACTAATCTCTAGTATCCTTATAACATTAATCTACTCAGTTCTTCCATTATATGTCAACATATTATTTTTGGTATTGGTATAGATATTCCATTCCAAGAATATGGTCCATTGTATATAGTAATAAACTATTGTCCCCTACATAGTCGAAGCTATATAAACTCAAGCCATTTATGTTTTTAGAAGCATACATAACTTTAACCACATTCATGTGTTCTCATGATAAAATATACTATATTATTTATTCTGACATATATTCTGTTTTACTATCCTTAGTATATCATATACTATCACTCTCCCTTATGATTTATGATATAGGCCCCTAAACAACCGTTATTCAAGACCTCATGTTCTATGGCCTTGATCTATAAATAACCACTATATAATGATATATTTCATAAAAATATATCGACCCATTTGTCAAATATATAATAACATAAAAATATATACATTTTTATAGCGGTTGTTTGTAATAGATTATGGGATTCCAATTCACATCAATTCTTTATCTCCCTTACCACTATATAAAAAAATCACTTCTCAGTTTGAGGAAAAAATGAAAAAATAATTATCCCAATGGTCCAATATATTTGACCTAAAACTCTTCCACCATTATAAAATAATTTCAATGACCATAAACTAAGAACTCCCCATAGTAAAAATTTGAAATCATTAAAATTCATGAACTTCATGATCTAATGAATATATCCTTAAACTCTCATCATTTGGATTTGAGATATTCTAAATTTTCATATGGAATATAATATATTTTGTAATTTTAATTCCCTGTTTTCAATGTATACAAACCCCCACCAATATTGAAAGTACCATGAAATTAAAGTATATGTTCTTTTTTGGTCCATGTTCTATGACCTTAAACATTTACACAACTATGACAAATTCATTGCTACAAAAAATAATTATCTCTACATCAATACATGATATAAGATATTAGACAAGTGAACATAGAGATAATATCAACCTACACTTGACATAATGGCCAATACTAATTGTCATCAATATTATAGGATTTTTATTGTTGTTTATCTCACTATCCCACATTTTATCTACTGAATTTATATTCCTCATCGATATTAACAATTCATAATGATGTAACCATAATAGTGATAACAATTTTTATGATAGTACCTCTCACCCATATAACACATTTTATCTTTCATTTTTATGATCATTGCCACTTTATTTATTGGGATATTCCATTATAGTGTTTCTATAATTCACTATATCTCATATCCATTCAATGGTACACGTCTAATAGGAACAACTGACAACAATTCAAAGTTAATCCCTTATGGTGATGACATAATGCCTCTTGGATTTCATCGAATATGGGGTACACATCATATTGGAGTAATACCTAGTAGTATGGAATATTTTCTAATGTTTTTAACTTATACAATGACCACTCTCAACGTATATTTTATTCCTATTGATTCATACATCGGGGTCCATAATTTATTCTTTCCTTGACATCTTTTTTAAAAAGATGAATTGCAAGATATTAGTTTTTATGAACACATGTATTTTCTATATTTTTAGCTTTAATAAGTCTTATATAATTACACTAATCTTACTCCATCATATAAAACGGTTTAACTATGTTGATAAATATTAAATTACTACCCCAACCGATCCCCCTTTGTAACCAATTCTCAGGTAATACAAATGGTCATCTATCTATATATTTATTCTAATTCCAGGTATAATTCATTTGTTGTTAAATATTCTTAAATATATCATTAATGTTATCATGATGAGACAAACAAAAAACGGAATCAAGAAATTGTGTGATGATATTACATGGTAGAAACCAAGAGGGTTATATGTAGACAAGATCATTTTCATCAATTCCAAATATTAAAATAAGAATTCTTGGGAAATCACCAAATGAATCTCATATAGGTTTTATAGTGGAGTTAATATCCTGATATATCCTAGATTTAAAAGAAATAATTTTCCAATACAAGTGGAATCAACTATATTAGCCACATATGAAACCTGACATGTTACTACACATTAAATAAGTTCTGATGAGGTTTGGACTAGCCATTATTTTAATGTTTCCATATAAGTCCTTTGATTATCATATTCCCCATATTATATATGATCATATTTATCTTTATGACACACATAATCTTTATTCTAGGTCATCTAATTCTCATCCACAGGATGACCCTCTACACAATGAGATTTTGACAATACCATATTCGTATTAGATAGTTGTGCCGCTAGAATTTATCCAATAGTAATGAATTTGATTGCCATTAACTTAAGTATTTTAAAATTAACGACATGATATCCCAAGATAACCAACTAATTGTTTAGGATTCTATTAGGAACACTATATTATCTAGCCCCATGTGGTTGATGAGGCACCAAATGGTACATTCAGGAAATGTATCATATTTCTTGGTAATCATCAGATATGTCTAGATATAAATTATACTTATTTTTATAGGAATTCTCATATATGGGGAAATTTTAAAGAAGTATAGTAAATTTTTAACATTTATATCATTCTTCCAATGATATACATTATAATGTTAGAAAATAATTTTGGTTCCTCATTGTGTCCAAATTTACAAGAAGAGAATACTCCTCTAGAATCTTGATAGTTTCTTCTAAATGAATAATGTTATCAGTTCCTAAAAATAAAATAAAATGTTATAAGGATATAAATCAGGATAATTTAGTGATTTTTCGTAACCTCACTTCCTTCCATTGTGGTGAATGGTTTGTCTTATCCAATTTTTGCACCGATCGTCTACTTTCATAGACGAAATAACACAAATATTATCATATAAACATTATTATAGGTTATGGAAAAAATGATAAAACAACAATTGTTGAAGATAAATGAAGAATTGATCCCTCTATATATTTTTTGGATCAATGAAAATCATTGGTCCCCAATTTTTATCCTTTCGAGGTCGCCACACCAACACGTAGGTCATGTCTTGATGTAAGAGAGGATAGTTGAATCACTTTTTAAGACTCAATTCCCATTAACAACTGAAAAACACAATTTTATAGTCCATTATTATATATATTGGCACTATATAATGAAAATAAAACTTGAAATAATAGGATTAGAAATTGTTTTTTAAGGATGAAAAGTAGCTAAATTTTAAATAAGAGGCCTTGACTCTTGCAAATCATCAGCAATACGAGATCTTTATGAATCTTTTATGAAAAATAAAACCATAATATAATTAGAAGGTATGACTCCTTAGACAATTGTAATGAAAGGATTATTTCTAAATACTAATAAACTGTAATGTCCACCTAACGGTTACTCACCCCCAGTGGAAATATTCATATAAATTTCATTGATTACAAGGGAGTCCTTATCCTCAAAATCCATCTAATATGTTTATTTGAGTGGCCTAGAATGACTAGATTAATTATATGGAATATTTTTCACATATAAACTATCCTATTTATTAATAGGTCCCACATGTTCTCATAATAAATTCATCTCTCCCAACTATGTAACACATACTATGATTCATTTTTGGGATTCCATAAACATGGACCCAAAAATCCCATCAATCATGGTGTATAATGATGTTATAAATTATTCCACCATCAATCACTATGATAATTATAACCAATTGTTATTCAAACAATCCTATGCTTCAGGGAATGCGATATATTTTTCTACTTTTTAATTATAGCCTCATCTATTCCCCACAACCATTCTAGAACTAGCATCTGAATCATAAAAAAGTAATGTTTTCTACCATATTCACATTAGGGGGAACCGTATAGTGATAATATCAAAAAAACCTGATGACTCATCATAATGATGAGTGAGAGTTCTGGGAGAACCCACATATGTCCCCATTTCTTCTATAGGATCCCTCCCCCTTGGTGGATAATACCTTTTTCAATTATATTTCATCTTCTCTTCTTCTATTTGGATTATTTCTTTATGTTTTTCTAAATAACTACTGAAAATAGAATTTACAAAAATATGTATTATCCTCATTTCATCATATTTATAGAACAAAATAATTGAATTTATAACAACGGATAACATTATTTATTCACTACTACCCTAATGAGGATGTAAACATCAATGCTTTGGGATAACCATGTGGTATATTTGTACTGAATGATTATATAAATCTATGGAAAAATGAATTTAAGGATGAAGAACATTTGGGAACACAAGTATGAAATTTATTGTTCATATATTATGTTTCTCTAATATTTTTGAACAACACCCACCCTCAAGTTCCCCATTATATGAAATTTATTCCAGGCATCCTTCAACATCATCTGTGTTACCAATTGTTATAGTGTGGAACAAGATTAAGATGACATTTTCATGTGATCTAGTCTTGGAAAACAGCTCTTAATTGATGACTGGAAGAGATTAGATACTAAATATTGGATCGAATAGTAGATATATTTGTCTATTAGATGGAACAATACAAGAGGGGGGTGAATTGTAGATTTAAAAACCTTTGAGTTTTAGCAACAAAGGGATTAGTTTAAATGATCTTAAACTAATACAAATACAAACACCCACAATTTTATTGAATATAAAAGGTATGAAGTATTGTAATACTAATGTAATGTAAAACAATTGTATTCAAGGTGAACAAAATTATCAAAGTAATATAAAGATGAATTATTATACCTTAAAGCATATAGAATCAATCAATACAAAAAGTAATAGAATGATTGTAATTGAAACAATTACAATTGAATATGTGAAGAAGAAAGGAAACAATTCAAATCGCTTTCTAATACAAGTAACATAGAAAATGTAAAAGTATTATAATTCTTTTAACCCAAAGAGAAGGGTTATCCTTTCACCTAGGATAAAAGGTCTGTCTCACCAACACCTTGGTGAGCCCTCGATACGATGATCGACACGTCTGTCTGCCTAACCCTGGCAGCCCTCGATACGATGATCGGCACGTCCGTCTGCATATCCCCGGCAGCCCTCGATACGATGATCGGACGCACAAGGTAGATGAGAGAAGTCACAGTGTCTCTCTCTAGAATCTTGGTAGTTCACAGAGTCTCTTCATTCGTTCTCTTCATTCATCGTTGTTCTCTCAGCTTCAAATGACCTCCTATTTATAGGACTCGGGTTCCAACGGTCATATTGCCTCCAACGGTCATATTGAAACAGAAAGCACGACATCGTTTTGATTAGTTTGTAACTAACTCAACGACATCGTTCTGTTAGTACAAGAGATATATAGAAAATTAAAACATGAGTATGATTCATATTCAATGAGTGATTTTGACTAAGTACCAAAACAAATAATGAATATCTGAATAGCAGAGTCAGTACGATACGATTGACAGAGTCAGTATGGTACGATTGACAGAGTCAGTATGATACGATTGACAGAGTCAGTATGGTAAGATTAACAGAGTCTATACGATACAATTGACAGAGTCAGTATGGTACGATTGACAGAGTCAGTACGATCAGTATTGTACGATACGATAAACATAATAGAAGACAAATGTAATTTCAAAAATATGATAGAATGCATTTGTGATTTCCAAAACATGATATAGAAGTCAAAAGAAGACTTTTGACTTAACAATCTCCCCCTTTTTGGAAAGCACAACACACAAAGTAAATGTAACAAGATATACTTATCTCCCCCTGAGTTATTGAAAACTCTTCTGAATAAGAAATTGAATACAACTAACTCCCCCTTAGGTATGGACTTTCTTAAGGATTGTATTCGTAGATTTTTCTTAAGAGTTTTGTCAAGAATTCTTCCCCTTTATAAAACATTCTCCCCCTTTATAAATATTCTCCCCCTTTGTGATTTACAAAAAGAAAGGAGTAATCTTGAACTGTCTGAAAGAGTTAGTAAAGCAATACAAGACAATGGATAAAAGAAAAGAATCATAAGAGTCATTACAAAACAAAGACAAATTCCAAAAGAAAACAAATACAACAATCATTTGTTTCCTCTTTCCTTCTCCTTCTTTATAAGCTCATGCAGAACAGCTTTCATCTTCTTGATCTCCTTCTTGTCTTCAGAAATTGATTCTCCCTGAGTTTTGAGAATCTCTTGTTGGTCCGCAAAAATCTGATCTTGATTTCTGATACTCTCCTCCTGGACTCTGATTACATCTTCAAGGGTATCAATTATGTTTTGCAAATTCTTGTTACCTTTGGATAACACAGAATTTTGATTCTTCAGCAAGACCATTTCATCCTTGAAAGATGAATCCTTCGAGAATTCAGATTTAAAAACATTCATTCTCTCTTGCAAATCTTTCACTGAAGGAACATCGGCTCTTTGAGAAGACAAAAGGTTCAACCTTTCAACCATTTCTTTGTCAAGCTTGTTGAAAGAAATTTCAAGCTCATTTGATAACCTTATTATATCTTCAATATCTATCTCATGATCATTGATTGAGCTCTCTGTTTTGTACGACCACTTGGCCATCTTATTGCAAGCCTTCTTATGAGCAACTGAGCTTTCTAAAAGAACATTCAAATCGGCTTCTACTGACAAAACTTTCTTCCTTAATTCTTTCACAGATCCAAACTTCTTCTTTTGATTTTCAGTGATAAAATCAATCTTCCCTTCCAGCCTCGGGAAATAAGGAATAGTCTTCCCAACTCTTCTCAAAACATGAACAATGTGTCACTCTTCATGAGAGAGATTGTATGCTCTGAATCGGTATCTTCATCGTACGATGCTAGTTCATACGATCTGCTTGAATCAAAAACTGGTTGTTTCCCTTTTGCTTTTTCTTTCGGCTTTCTTTCTTCTTCCACTTTGTCACTAATGACAACAACTTTATCAGAATTAGAGGATTGAGTACCATGCTTTTATTGAGATGACATTCTGTCTGGATATCATTCCTGATCGGCATGAGGAGTTTGTTGAACACCTTCACTCAGCTTTTGAACCGATTCCTCTCTACTCTTCTTTGAACTTTGAAGAAATTACAAAAGAAAGTATCCTTCTTCTTATTACACTTCTTCTATCTCTTCCATCACTTGTTTTTGTTTTCCTTCCTCAGGGAGACTCTGTACGATGGGATCTTGATGCACTTCTTCTGTTAGTTGGGCACTGGCATCCTCAACCGCTTTCAAGATTTTAGAGACATAAAAGTCCTGAGCCTTTCTTTTCAAAAGAACCTTCTTCTTCTTTTCAGCCTGAAGGGTTTCTTCTACCCTTACTCTTTCTGCAAAGGCCTCAGTAGGGTCAAGACCAAACTTCAGATCACCTTCCTTTCTCTGTTCCATATCCTTTCTCCATTTTTCTAAAACCTCCTTACTGTACCTTGGCTTCATCTTCGGCTTTGAACTTGTTTGCGGATTAGACTTTTGAGTAACACCGGTAGATTGAATGTCTTTGGCTGGCATAGGTGCCGATTGATTCTGAGCCAATTCGGCTTCTATATCTCTGAAAAAATGTTTTGAATTCGGATCAAAACAATCATTCAGTCTTTTCATCGTACTCTTACTAATCAATGATGTCCTCAAATCCATGGGTTTTCCTTTCAATGGAATGTTACAAAACTTCATACTCTCAAGAATGAATTTCGTAAGGATAGCTGGATACATAATCATCTAGGACTTAATCCATCATGTCTTGACATTCTTAATTGTTTCAAAAACATATCCCATGAGATTTACTTTTCTCATATTCACAAGATAGTCAAGCATAAAGATATCAGAAACTTTCAGAGTTTCTCTATCCCCTTTCCTTGGGATAAGAAAACCTTGCATCCATAAGGTTACAAAACGATTGTCCGGAGAAAGATGAGACACTTTTCTCTATTCTTCATTAATAACAAACAAAGTATTTTCAGCATTTTCTCTATTGAACGTACCAACTTCCTCTGGTAGTTTGTGCGATGGACAGAAAGAATCCCCTTCTATAGAAACATTGAGAAAATGTGCTGCTTGTTTCACAGACATAGACAATTTTCTATCGTACAAAGCAAAGTTTATAGTCATGTCTTTGTCGAAAGACACGGTTTTATAAAACAAACAAACTTCATCAAAAAGAACTGGATCTTGAGAATCAGGCTTTTCAACACACAGATGTTCCCATCCTTGAAACAAAATGATCCTCCTGATTGTAGAATCGTACGTATCAAAAAAATCCCGAGATACTAACCTTTCTCTATTAATGTATTTCTATATAAAAGTATTTGAAGACATTTCGGCGGGAGTATTAGCAGAGGATTGAGACATATAGATTCTACCGGTGAGAAGATCGTACGATGATTTATAGATGGTGGAGCAGAGCTTCGCCTTAATTCCTGAAAAATCAATGTGGGTTTGGGGAGGGGAGAGGGGTATTTATAGGCAATAAAGAGGTGACTGTTGATCTTCTACGGTCGAAAAAGGGTGACCATTGATCTTCTATGGTCAATATTAGAGAAAAACAGATCAATGGTTAGGATTAAAAAAATTTAAAAAACATGAAAAAGATACCTGTCGGAGAACATAAGGTAATTGTTGGTTTTGATGTCAATCAAAAGAAAATGCAATCGTAATGAAACAAAAAAAACATCATGCCGATGGAAAACAAAGTCATTACTATGAACTGACCGTACGATAGAAAACAATTTGGTTACCATGAACTGATAATATGATGGAATACAATCTTGTTACCATGAACTGTTAGTACGATGGAAAACAATCTCAATACCATCATCGGTCGATTCGATAGAAAAGAAAATCATTACCACCATCGGTCGAATCAAAAACTATTAATACGATGGG
Organism: Viscum album; assembly: GCA_963277665.1. Taxonomy (NCBI): domain Eukaryota; kingdom Viridiplantae; phylum Streptophyta; class Magnoliopsida; order Santalales; family Viscaceae; genus Viscum; species Viscum album. The sequence continues at coordinate 626,554,120 of OY728133.1, forward strand.
AAAGGAATTCAATACCATCATCGGTCGAATCAAAAACTATTGATACGTTGAAAAAAAAATCGATACCATCATCGGTCGATTCAATATTGGTACGATGGAAAAGAAATTAAATACCATCATCGGTCGATTCAATACCAATATTGATTGATACGATGGAAGAGAATTTGATTACCATCATCGGTCGATTCAATACCAAGATTGATTGATACGATGGAAAAGAATTTGATTACCATCATCGTTCGATACGATGGAAAAGAATTTGATTACCATCATCGGTCGATACGATGGAAAAGAATTTGATTACCATCATCGGTCGATTCAATACCAAGATTGATTGATACGATGGAAAAGAATTTGATTACCATCATCGGTCGATTCAATACCAAGATTGATTGATACGATGGAAAAGAATTTGATTACCATCATCAGTCGATACGATGGAAAAGAATTGGATTACCATTATCGGTCGATACGATGGAAAAGAATTTGATTACCATCATCGGTCGATAGTAAATGATACTATAAAACTGTCAATATGATAAACAGGAAAAAAATGAACGAAACGATAAAACTGTCAATACGATAAACAGAAGGGAAAAAAGAATGATACGATAAAATTGTTAATATTATAAACATAAAAAGATACACATATTGAGAGAGTAAATAGTTAAAGATCATAAGATAAAAAGAAACATAAAGACATAAAAAGAAATTTCCTCCCCCTTTCTACGAGGAGTTTCTTACTATTATGAGAGATGTAAAACATGAAGTAGATATGAATGATTATTTTAATGTAATAATTCCTAGCTTCTGTTTTATATATTCAAATCTATCGGAAGGTAAAGGTTTTGTAAAAATGTCAGCAAGTTGTTCCTGCGTTCCGATGAATTGTAAAACAATATCTCCTTTTTGTGTGTGATCCCTAAGAAAGTGATGCCTAACATCTATGTGTTTTGAATGTGAGTGATGTGCTGGGTTTTTACTAAGAGCTATGGAACTTGTATTATCACAAAGAATTTGAGTTTTGAGAAACTCAAACCATAGTCAGTGAGTGTGTGCGGCATCCACAATACTTGAGCACAACAACTTCCAGCTGATACATATTCAGCTTCAGCAGTGGAGAGTGCTACTGAGTGTTCTTTCTTGCAGGACCAGGAAACCAAAGAATCTCCTAATAAATGAAATGATCCAGATGTACTTTTTCTATCCATTCTACAACCACCAAAGTCAGCATCTGAAAAACTTTTTAAAACAAAATCATTTCCAGAAGAGTAGAAAAGACCTAAATCCATAGTGTCTTTTAAATACTGAAAGATTCTATTTACGGCTTTTAAGTGAGACTCTTTTGGATTAGATTGATATCTTGCACATAAGCATACAGAAAACATCAAGTCGGGTCGACTAGCTATCAAGTATAGAAAACTCCCTATCATACCTCTAAATTTTTTTTGATCTACTGGTTTCCCAGTTTCATCAAGATCAAGAGTATTTGAGGTACCAATTGGGGTGCTAATACTTTTAGTTTTGTCAAATCCATACTTTTTGAGTAAGTCTTTAATATACTTATGTTGAGATATATAAGTTCCTTCTGGTTTTTGAGAAATTTGAAAACCTAGAAAGAATGTTAACTCACCCATCATACTCATTTCAAACTCAGATTTCATTAAATTTGCAAAAGAATCAGTTAAATATTTCTGAGTTGATCCAAATATGATGTCATCAACATAGATTTGGACAATCAAAACATTTTTGTTTTCCATTTTGATAAAAAGAGTTGGATCTGCTGTACCTTTTATATAATTGTTTTGTAAAAGAAATCATGTAAGTCTATCATACCATGCTCTAGGGGCTTGTTTAAGACCATATAAAGCCTTGGTAAGTTTAAAAACATGATCAGGATGTTTTGGGTCTTGAACACCAGTAGGTTGTTCTACAAAAACTTCTTCTTGAAAAAAACCATTTAGAAAAGCACATTTGACATCCATTTGAAATAGTTTGAAATTGAAATATGCTGCGAAGGCTAATAGAATATGAATAGATTCATGTCTAGCTACAGGAGAATATGTTTCTTCATAGTATATTCCCTCTTGTTGATTATAGCCTTTAGCAACAAGTCTTGCTTTATTTCGTACAATGATTCCATTTTCATCACACTTGTTTCTGAAAACCCATTTTACACAAATCACAGTTGTTTCTTTAGGTCTTTCAACTAAATTCCAGACTTGATTCCTTTCAAATTCATTTAGTTCATCTTGCATTTCTTTGATCCAATCATCATCACCTAAGGCCTCACTTGGACTTTTATGTTCAACTTGGGAAAGAAAAGCAAGATTTTATATTTCATTTCTTAAGGAATTTCTGGTCCTTACAGGTTGATTTATATCACCAATGATGTTATCACTAGGATGATTCCTAAGAAACAATTGATTTGGGTTTTGTAAAACCTGTTCATCGACATATGGTAGAAAATCTTCTGTGGTAAATGTCTCAGGAATACTTTCTTGAACATTTTCCTTATCAGAATGCTCTTCTAATAAAGGTTGATAAACATTTTTAGAAAACATATCCGAGGATGTAGGATTGGGTTGGTTGAAAACAAAAGGATCAGTTTCATCAAATTTTACATGTACTGTTTCCTCAACAGTACAAGTGTTTTTATTGAAAACTATATAAGACATAGAGGTTGTAGAATAGCCTAGAAAGATTCCTTCATCAGATTTTGGTGCAAATTTGTGGAGATTTTTTTTGTATTCAGAATGAATACTTTGCATCCAAAAACCTTGAAGTATGAAACTTTAGGTTTTCGGCCAGTCCATAACTCATAAGGGGTTTTATTAAGAAATGGTCTAGTTAAAACATGATTTATAGTATAACAGGCAGTACTAACAGCTTCAGCCCAAAAGTGCTTAGCAATTGAGTATTCACTCAACATGGTTCGAGTCATTTCCTGAAGAATACGATTTCTTCTTTCAACAACACCATTTTGCTGAGGAGTTCTTGGAGCTGTGAAATTGTGAGTAATTCCTTTCTTACTACAAAAAGTTTCAAAATCTGAGTTTTGAAATCCACCACCATGATCACTATGAATAGTTATCAATGGTAGGTTTTTCTCATTTTTAACTTGGGCTCTAAAAGTTTTGAAATAGGAAAAGGCTTCAGATTTCTTTGTGAGAAAATAGACCCATGTAAATCTAGTAAAGTCATCAACTAGAACAAATACATAGTATTTGCCTCCAATGCTTCCAGATTGTGAAGGACCAAATAGATCCATATGCACAAGCTGTAATGCATTAGAAGTTGAAACTTCATTAATTGGTTTAAAGATAGTTTTATGTTGCTTGCCAAATTGACAAGGATCATAGACTTTTGAAGGATCATATCTAAGGTCCGGTAACCCTTTTACAAGTCCTTTCTTTGAGAGTTTTCTTAGGTTTCTCATATTACAGTGTCCTAGTCTCCTATGCCATAGCCACGATTGGTCTTCTATTACACTTAAACAAGGTAAGTTTTGGTTCCTAAGGTATTCTAAGTTAATAGTGTAAACATTCTCTTGCCTATGAGCAGATAGAATGAACTCATCATTGGAATTGTGAACTAGAAACTTATAATTTCTAAAATTCACAAGGTAACCTTCATCACATAATTGACTTATGCGGATGAGATTGTGCCTAATACCTTTAACAAACAAAACATTTGAAATAAGAACTTTTCCAAGAAAAACAATATTACCTATACCAACAATCTTTCCTTGAGCATTATCTCCGAAGGTAACTTTTCCACCTTTTGTTTTGATAACCTTTTGAAAAAGATTTTTGTTTCCAGTCATATGTCGAGAACAACAACTATCCATGTACTAAATGTTCTTATTTATACACTTCTCGTTTTCCTGAAAAAGAAACAATTAGATTTTCGGAATCCAAACTTATTTGGATCCAGAAGGGTTAGATAAAAGAATTTTAGGAATCCACATTTGTTTTGAAAAATGAGCCTTATGAAATCCTAAAGATTGTGTTTTGTTAAGAGAACAACCTCTTCTCCAGTGTCCACCACATTGACACTTAGAACAGAAAATTGTTTTTTGAGGGACAAAACAGTTATTGCTAAAAAAAGGTTTGGAATAAGTAAAACCAAGACCAGAACGATTTCTCAGAGGTCTAATTTGAGAATACATCCTGTCAAAGTTTTCTTTTTCATGAGTAAAGTTTGACAAACACATCCTCAATGATAAAATCTCTGACATTAGTTTTAAAACCAAATTCTTGTTTTCTAAAACATTTGATTTTGAACAAGAGTTAGATTCTAAAATATTTTTATTTGAAATTACAGTTTCAAGATCCTTATAAAGTTTATCCTTATCAGATTTAACTTTCTCAAGGGTTTTCAAAATACTTTCAAAATCAGAAGTTTTCACATCAAGATCTTTAGAAAGATCTGATACATCTTTAGTAAAAATTGAAATTCTAGAATTTTCTTTTTCAAATCTCTTTTTGAGTTTAGAATTTTCATTTTCAAGTAATTTAGCAAATCTAGAGACCTCTTCAAAAGAAGGTAATGTATCATCCTCTGATGATGAGGATTCATCATTTGAAGATTCATAATATCTATTATCAATACAATTTGCATTCAAAGAGACATTTGTAATAGCTTCAGCATTATGTACCTTGGCCATGAGAGAGTGATCTTTAATTGGTAATCTGGCTAGAAGTCCAATATTTCTTTGTCCTGATGTCTCATATTCTGAAGAATCATATGAGGAATCACTACCACTTGCACTCCACGTATCATTTGCTTTCAAGACCTTCTTTGTCTTATAAAACCTTTTCCGGTTTCTTTCAGAGTGCTTCTCTTTTCTATCATTCCTCTTTAGTAAAGGACAATCAGGCCTTATATGTCCTGCTTTCTTGCATTCATAACAAGTTACCTATGAATCGTTCTTATCTTTCCTGTCTTTCTTTTTGAATCTATATTGAAAATCTTTTTTTCCCACAATCTTGTTCATCCTTCGAGCAAGATTGGCTAACTCATTATCCGAAAGATTACAATCACTTGAATCAAATACAACAACTTTCTTGGATTTAGACCATGTAAGCCTTTCAGGTGTTTTAGCTTTAGATGCAAAAGCTACACTTCCATTCCCATTCTTCTTCTTATTGAAATCATAATCTCTCTTCATTCTTGTCTCATGCTGTAGTAGAGTTCCAAAAAGTTCATCAAGAGTAATCTGGGAAACTTTTATATTTTCATCAATAGCTGTCCTTTTTGACTCCCATTCATTTGGCATAATATCTATAATCTTATCAACAAGAGCTTCATCATCAAGACCTTTTTCTCCCATAGATTGTAAGCTGTTTACAATCGTCATAAACCATTGTTGAACTTTACATACTGGCTCTCCATAAGGAAAGACAAATCCATGATACTCTGCTCGAAGCATTGCTCTCTTTGTTTCTATAACCTTGGATGTACCAAAATGAGTAACTTCTAATTTCTTCCAAATACAGTTGGCTGCATCACATGAAGATATCTGACTATATATATTCCTGGTCATAGAGAATAATAAAGTATTGCATACCTTGTAATTCAGTTGATATTCTTGCTTCTCTTGGTTGGTGAACGTGCTAACTTCATTGTCAGGAATTTTGTAACCCCCAGTAAGCATAATAAAATTGTCTACACCAGTATTGATAACGAAAGTCTTCATACTATCTCTCCAATACTCATAATCATTCCCATCAATGATTGGTGGTCTAGAAGGATTCAGATTATCTATTGACCCGATATTCATTCCTGTCATCTAATACAACAAAAACAACTTTTCCACTCCACACGTTAGTGTAGTAAGTATTCAAGATAGTAATAAGAAATAAAGTTAGTAATACAAATCAGTGGAAAACCTCCTTTGATACTAATTTTTGGATCGAATAGTAGATATATTTGTCTATTAGATGGAACAATCCAAGAGGGGGGTGAATTGTAGATTTAAAAACCTTTGAGTTTTAGAAACAAAGGGATTAGTTTAAATGATCTTAATCTAATACAAATACAAACACCCACAATTGTATTGAATATAAAAGATATGAAGTATTGTAATACTAATGTAATGTAAAACAATTGTATTCAAGGTGAACACAATGATCAGAGTAATATAAAGATGAATGATTCTACCTTAAAGCGTATAGAATCAATAAATACAAAAAGTAATAGAATGATTGTAATTGAAACAATTACAATTGAATATGTGAAGAAGAAAGGAAACAATTCAAATCCCTTTCTAATACAAGTAACAACAGAAATGTAAAAGTATTACAATTCTTTTAACCCAAAGAGAAGGGTTATCCTTTCACCTAGGATAAAAGGTCTGTCTCACCAACACCTTGGTGAGCCCTCGATACGATGATCGGCACGTCTGTCTGCCTATCCCTGGCAGCCCTCGATACGATGATCGGCACGTCTGTCTGCCTATCCCCGACAGCCCTCGATACGATGATTGGCACATCTGTCTGCCTATCCCCGGTAGCCCTCAATTTTGTAGGTAATCGACACCTCTGTCTTTCAATTAATTGAAAGCCCTCGATACGATGATCGGATGCACAAGGAAGTTGAGAGAAGTCACATTGTCTCTCTCTAGAATCTTGGTAGTTCACAGAGTCTCTTCATTCTTTCTCTTCATTCATCGTTGTTCTCTCAGCTTCAAATGACCTCTTATTTATAGGCCTCGGGTTCCAACGGTCATATTGCCTCCAACGGTCATATTGAAACAGAATGCACGACATCGTTTTGATTAGTTTGTAACTAACTCAACGACATCGTTCTGTTAGGACAAGAGATATATAGAAAAGTAAAACATCAGTATGATTCACATGTAATGAGTGTTTTTGACTAAGTACCAAAACAAATAATGAATATCTGAATAGCAGAGTCAGTACGATACGATTGACAGAGTCAGTATGGTATGATTGACAGAGTCAGTAAGATACGATTGACATAGTCAGTATGGTACGATTGACATAGTCAGTACGATACGATTGACAGAGTCAGTATGGTACGATTAACAGAGTCAATACGATCAGTATTGTATGATACGATAAACATAATAGAAGACAAATGTAATTTCCAAAATATGATAGAATGCATTTGTGATTTCCAAAACATGATATAGAAGTCAAAAGAAGACTTTTGACTTAACATTAATAATATTGGATTTCACAAACATAATATTATTATTTTATGGAATAATTGTGATTATATATATATATATATATATAAATGTGGAAATATAAACACTTGTGTAGGAACATGAATCTGATTCATAGAAACATGGGAATATCCATCATGTTCTGTATCTACAACAAGTCAGAGAACCTATCCAGCACTTGTACAATGAGGTTGATTTGTTCACTCTATAATAATGTTTCATACATGATAATGGTTATTGTATTTACCCCCATAATATTGTGTCTAACTAAAATATCATTCCACTAAATAACATAATGGTTAAAACCATCCTTAAATTATTAGATTCTATGAATTTCTTAATGCATCCCAACACAATAATATATTTAGGTGCCTAACTAAAATATCAATTAAATTTCAAACACAAGTAATACTTCAAACAAAAACATTATAGATTCTTAATATTTCATTTTGAATTCCCCTAATTCGTACTAGCCATTCCCTATAATGATATATTAGAACATTAGTTTTCTTAATTGATTGAGATGTCATGTGTTTAATTAACATCTCTATAAAAAATATTTAGGAATGTGAAAAACATCAACAAACAAATCCTAGAGGTGATTTGTTGGGATATGTGATGTACTATTAACTTATATATGATCAATGTCACAATAAAACCAACTATTATAAATGAGGAAACTTCTATATCCACCAAGACACTCACTACCTGGTGGAAATCATCAAAAAAGGAAACAAGTGTATATATTTTTTGGATCTATTAGATGACCCATAAAATTATACTAACCTCAGTGTGATGGAGAATAAATCTGTTATTATATATTGACCAAATAATTAAAAAAATTTACATATATTCTTATTTAGAGAAAATATTAAAAAATCTGTCCCACAAAAGATTATACAACATAACATCACAAATGATATATTAAGACTTCATACATTCATAAATAACATAGATTTATCATGCCCACAATTTTTTTAAATTCACTCCATGGAGATAATATAATTTATCAATTCAAGCATATAGGTTTTATGTGATGCAATATTGGAACATATTAGAATATTACATTAAACGTACATAGGTTGATGAATTCTACTCATTAATCATAGGATGAGGATACAGAGTGTGCATGAATATAATAGATCACGATCCACTGGATTATTATTGACAAAAAGGTTTCATAAGTTGAGTTCTTTAAAACTCTTAAAACAGTGACCATGAGTGTGAGGGATGGTAACAAGAATTTTTATGTCATCATACAGAATTAAACCATTCATATTTATTATAATAAAAAATGGGTATTCGATATAATTAACTCTAATTAGTTCTGTAAGAACTTTTTTACTTGGATAGGTCGATTTTTTAAATATAATCTTGGTGTTCTGCACCATATCTATTATCAATGAAATGGTGTTGGATGCTATTTTTTTTATACCTTATCCAAACACTATTTTTGTACTGAATTAATAGCCACCTAATATGCAGTGGTCCATTTTGAGTACACCATGATTTTTTTGTAAGAAAAGGGAGACAAAATTTTTATGAACAATGTGGTTAAGATTCCAATCATTCTAATTTTTAACTACTAATTTTTCCCTCTTATCCCATATTATACATAATTATAGGGGGGATTTATAGATTTTTAAGAAACAAATATAATTTCAATTAATGTTAAAGAAAAATGAGATAAGGTATTTCATATATACAATTATATTTTACCACATCCTTTGTTATTTGATTCAATGAAATTACACACCTTGAAACACTTAAGTTCCTAATGGGAATCCCTTTTCCCAAAAAGTTATAATGATATTCCATATTGAGTTCAACATCCATCCATACTATAGGTCTTTCATAAGGCGATCGGTTCCATGAGATATTGTTGTCTAAAAACCCCCCCAACATTCAATTTTAATGGTACTAAATTTGGATGTTTGATTTCATGTACATGGATCAGCATAGTTATTTATAAAATATTGTTAAAAGGTTTCAATTAATTTAATGAATTGTTTATTATCATACTGTGATTAGATATTATTTTGAGGCTGTTTGAAAATATTTTTAATATAATTGGATGTTTAGGGGCTATTCAGAGATGGATAATGGTTAGGAAAAACTATATTGTTAATCCCAACAAATGGTGTGTATTTTAATGAGGAATAGGAGGATATATCATGGTTAGAATAAATAGTACAACCACCACCATAAGTTATGATTAATGGGATGTGGGGATGTTCATTTTGGGTGACCAATTTTTCGAACTATGCGGCTAAACAATGAACCCCTTTATAGTATCCTTGGAGGTTTCACACATTTTATGTAACATTTTGGCCATGAGTTATAGATCTTCTAGATTCTTGATGATAATTAATAGTTCAGATGACAATGAGTACTAGTTGTGCAACCAACCCAAGAATAACATTTGAAATTCATTTTAGTCTTCTGATATAATAAATTAATGTCAATATGCCTATTTTATTAATTATTATAATATTGTAATTGAATATAAATACATTGAATGTCTTATTTAGGACATATATTTAGTAATTTCAATTCAACAACCCATATACAGTCATATTTATGTTTTTATTGACATGATTGTTCCCACTCTAGTATGTATAGTCTATGTGATTTGGAATCCGATATTAATCTATTATATAATTATTTATGAGTAATAGAACATCTTTGGGTTGGTTAATAGATTTCATGATTAAATGGTTTTTAATTTAAGGTATTCATTTTTGATATTACTCAACTTCCACTTTCTTTAATAGCTTCATATTTTTGGATATTGATTTATTGTGTGATAAAAGGTAGGTGGTTCTTTATTTTTCAACTAAATTTGATCAAATAATTCATTGTTTATTTTATATGACTAGTTATTTCTTTTCTAATCCTTGAAATAAGGATATTTAGGGCGTGAAATCATAAGTCACTTATTATTATTTGAAACCATTTTTCATTGGTGTTTAAAATATTTGGTAGAAAATGAGAATATATGACTAGAAATTAGAATTTATTTAATGAAATTATTTGATTACTATTCTCAAGAAAAATATATTTAAATGAAAGAATATTTTTGGATATCATGAACATGATAAATAACTATTATTTAATTTTTAAAATTGAAATGATATTTTGAAACATAGAATTAGGACATGGATATATGAAAGATTATAATAATTTCATATAATTGATTTTAGCATAATTGAGTGAATGGTCGATTGAATGTACACGTGATTATGAGTAGTTTGTGGGATATTAGGACAATCACTATTGGAATCATACTCCCTATAAAATTATTATTGTTGACAACTATAACTAGTCAAAATTTACATTGACTATCATTGATGGAGTGTAGATTGGTTATTTTTTTACCTTCTATAGGTATGTGTTATCAGACTTTATTTCTTGATAATTGATTGACTTTTTAGATGGACCAATGGAATTAAAATATTGAGCCTCATTGACTATGACTATGGTTAATTGTTTTTTATTTTATTATAAAATTACACATATCTTTTGAACTGATTTTCACATTTTGTATATTTTTTATGAATTTTTTTATTTAATCCTATTTATGATATAGATTATATTTACCTGACTAAATATTTTATTTAGACTAATATATGTGAAAAAATACATTCCATTGCATGTATTATTTAATATTTTATTTAAAATGGATTTATTTTTTAATTATCTTATATAATAATTGGTAATAATGATAGTGAGTTTTATTTCCTCACATCAGTCCATTAGGATTTAAAATTTATAGATTCTATTATATCAATTCATTAAATTGGGAATGTTTTCCTTGTGATGGTGGGTGTGTTTAAAATGTTGGAACATGGTTGATGGTGGTAACGGGTGGAGTAGTGGTTCACATGATTCACTAGGATTCTGAGACATTTTCCTAATAGATGTTTTATTTTTTCACTGGATTATGTTCTATTTGGTGATTTCATTATCTACAAATTAATTATACATTTCTCCCTGACTAGTATTTTTCATAATGAATTCGATATATTTATTACTATTCTTTAATAATATGTCATTTATTATGGAAAAATCATTCCATATTAATCTTCAGTTATATCAGGCACTCATCACTAACCCGTGTGATAAATAAGACATTCAGGACATGTTAGAGATGTCTCAGTTATTGGCGTATCAAGGTATTCAGGTTATTTTATGAATAAATTGTACTAGATTAAAGTGAAATTTCTTCTCACCTTGATTTATTTATACAATTTCGGATGTACTAGTGTAACACCCTAAGATTTTGAGAGACATTAATTTCAAATTAATGTAATCTCATTGATATTTTCCATTTCAAAAAACACTATAAAGGAGTTAATTTATATTAAAGAACTATGTTTTCCATGTGTTTATTGTAAAACAATTTTTTTCATTCAATACAAGCAATATAACTTTTAACGTGCACTATAATGAATAACACGGTTAGTGCACATTACATGCACGATTGACATTCCCCGATGGCATGCATAACACGGAAGAATGAGTATCGCCAAACTATAATAAATTTTTTTAAACAATTATTGTTATGTGATATAACATAGATGTTATTTATAAGGTTATGAGTAGTATTAACTAAAATATGAATATATATAATATACACTAATATAAAATTATTTCATATATTTCTAATTAACAAGAAATGAATATGAAAATCGATTGAATATAATGGTAAATAGTATTACAATTATCAAAAATTTATTTTAATCTAATGAATTAAATTAATCAAAATAATTGAGTGATATTATTCTAATGTATATGATATATATTAAATTTATTTTTATATTGATCTAAATGATCTTATAAACAAAATATAAGAATAAACACAATTTAATTCTTAAGAAACATATATTTTTATTAACGATATTTTACATCTTATTAATATATAAATAATATCTAATCCAATTTTTGGAAAATTTCTAAATTTAACATGTCAGTATAAACACAATATTTTAATTTTTAGCATAATAATTTTGTTAGGGTTAATTGATTTAATGTTTCTATGACGTTTCAATTTTAAATTATTAGTGGAAAATACAAAATTTTAATTAAATACTATTTTCTGATTTAATATAATTATAATGTTATATTACATATTAAATTGAATTCAAAGTACAATTATATCATATTTTTATTAATAAAACTAATTTAATTTATTTAAACCAATTTCTCATAGAGATTGGATATAAATAAACTAGAAAACATCTAATAAAATTTAACTGAAAATCCTAAAGTGTCATCCTATTAGTGAGGTCAAATTTTAATTAATTTTTACCACATCTTTGATTTGAATTTAGAAAAATAGTTTCAATATTTTAAATATAATAATTTAAAATGTATGAAAATATAAACATAGTTTTTGACCAAAAATATTAGGGAATATAATAAAATTAATTACATCAACTTACGTATAATTATGCCTAAAAAATGAATAAACACTAAATTTAAGACCCAAAATGACCAATATACATGCCCCAAATCTATTATATGTACATATATAGATCCATTGTTTACTTGGATCAATATATATCATTATCACATCCACTGAGAACATGGAAAACGTGGGGTGTAATTCTCTCTTAAAATATTTACAAGAGTGCCACTCCTCCTTCATTATTAAAGGCCACAACCTCTCACCCTTCTTCACGCCTCTAAAACTAATTAGGATAGGCCAGGATAATCCTATTAAACATATAAACATAAATAAATTCCTTCTATAGTCATGCACATGGTAATAAAACTATCATATGAATGCTTTTGGCACCAACAAAAATAAGTTAAATGATTATGAGGTAATAACTTATGTGAAACTCTTTTCTGGTATATTAATTATCCACACCTCAAATATATGTTTTAAATTATTTTATAACCAAAAACGCATCTTAAATATAATTATATGTATTTATTCATTGATTTTGAACTTTATTTAAAAACACAACCATCTAACATGTATGGAAGATATTTTTTATGTGTGCGGTGAACTATCACCTCACTAAATAATGATCGTTCATTTTTCCATTACGTCCTCTCATGGTGGAAATTATGGTGCAATATAAATTTATAAATTTTTTATATTTTATTTATTATTACTTTTTGAATATGTGTTGTCCTAACAATTTTTTTACATTTCATTTATTATAATTATGATAATTTCATTTGAGAACGTGTGGACTACCACCCCATCAAAGAGATGTGATTATTTCACATTATACAAGGAATGTGTTAATGATAGTATTATTGATATTATAAAATATATATGATATACTAATTACATCATATTAATTATGTAACACCCCATGATTCCATGGTATGCTTCTCTTTGAATAATACAGTAGCTTGTGATGTAAGCAACACGGAGTTCAAGCGCACCACAACTTACGAAACTAACTGTTTAGAAAGAGGTTATTAATAGTAATAACCATATTTTTTATTTTATATATATACCATATATTTGTAACATTCATCTTGTGTGTTTCTTATACATAATATAAATAAAAACTCAATTTTTTCAGATAAAATAAGTATTTTTCAAATAATGCAGTTTTTTCGCCTTTTAATTGAGAACCCTTTCTAAATAAAATATTTGAAAATTATATAAGTTCTATTTGGAAAAATAATTTTTTTATAACCAGGACATAAAAATTTACTTTGGGTAAATTTTTGGTATTTTTCAAATAAAATTCATTTTTCTGGAATAATGAAAAATACTTTATTTTTGTTCAAAACAACCATTTATCTAATTTATTTATATTTTTAGAGTATCTTTGTAATTTAATTTAATGTGTAAATAAGTTTATATTTTTACCATTTAACTCAATTTCATACATTTCAAGTAATTTCACTTTGAAATAGGATAGAAACAAGTGTCAACCATTTTGATAGTTGTTATTTCTAAAAAACATGCTTTTTTGACTATGAGAATTTATTTTAAATTAATGGACGAAGCTTATATATTTTGAATTTGGTAAAATATAAATAATTATTGATTACAAAAAATCATATTTTTATTATCCTAAATTTTTGTAATTTTTCTAAAAAAACATCAATTTTTGATGAATTGTGAAAACACTAAGTAGTAGTTAAAAAACTCACATTTGTATTTAAATGATATTTTACCACTTTTTTAAATTTAATTTTGAAAATACAACATACAATATTAACATTAGTAAGAGAAATGTGGTTTAATAAGATGAATTTTTTTTGAATAGTAACTTAAGATTTTTATTGACCACAATTACAAGAAAATAAAGTAATTCAAGGTAAAAAAATATTATAATAATATTAATTCAGAGTAACATGTTTTGTAATACTATTAGTTTAATAATTTCAGACCATGGGCATCATTGGGTAGATTTTGGGACCCAATGGAGCCACTTAAGAGTGATAATGACACTTTATATTAATTAATTTAATGTAATGAAAAAATGACATAAACATATATCATTTAGTAAATAAATTCTTACATGAGGTTTTAAAAGTTATTTTATAGCAGATATATATTCAGTTAAAACATAAAAATTTTTCCTACATCATGGGTTTTCTTAATTTTTCGATATCAAATAAATAAAATTATTTATGACACAATAATGATGTAGTGATTACCTCATTAATGAATGATTTAAATAAATAAGATAATTAATATTAAAACAATATACAACACCTATCTAATTTTTATTGGATGATTTAATTTAGAAAATTAGTCATCTTATATTCTAATTTAATAATTTTTGGGCCTATAGAAACCGAAAATCATTATATAATAAAATAATATTTTTAAAGATTCATAAAGATCCCCTCCTCCCCCTTATAAAAAGCCTCACATTTAACCAATTAATCACACTATAGTGCACCATGGATTGTCCAACCTCTACCTAGATATGATCTAAAGATAATTATATTACAACTATAAGCCTTACCTTTGGAATAAGAAACTTTAATAAATCTTTTTTGTTAAAACCAAAAGGGGTTACCCTGTTTAATGATAACTTCTTCTCTTAAGTAAATTTATTTTATTTTCATTATCAAACACCATAAACACTATTATTATTTTATTTTATAAAATCATCAATATCATCAAAATAATAGGTAGTTTATATGAAATGTATTCGAACCAAACTAACACAAACTTGCATCTAATGGGTAAAGAACATATTGTATCTGTGGACCACCAACTACTGCCTCACAAAATGATGTTTGTTAAATCTTCTCTAACCACCACATATGGTGGTCATTAATATGGAAATTTATTTACTCGTGATTTATATTATATTTATATATTCTCTAGACTTATGTATTTTTAATTTATATCATTATTTTATGGTTTCCATAATGGGTAAATAAGATAATTTCATTTGAGGAAGTGCGGACTACCGCCTCCTCGGAGTGATATGACTCATTAATGACAAATGTGGAATGTATAATGGATGGTGTTAATTAGATTTAATAACAAATATATCTGTACTATAATTATAATATATATATGTATTATTATTTTTTCATTCAATTAAATATAAAATATAAATAAATGGAGCGTTCATGCGTACGTACGGCTTACCATCTCCATGAATTATGTATTACATTTAATACTTATATATTATATATATTTTTATAATAAAGAAACTAATAATAAATTATATTTATATCATGTTTTATATTCTTTAAATAGTGATGTAAGAATAATGACCAAATATATGAAAATGTAACACATGTGAAAAATATAATTATAATATTACCTAAAATATATCCTTAACATGGAATTATTAAAAAATTATTAATTTAATGTTGTAATAAAAATATATATGTTATTGGATATATGAATAGTTTTTTCTAGGATATGTTAACAATAAATCTATATTTATTATATAGGAGGGTTTTGTGAGTATTATGATACTCAAGACATGGGGTATGGGAAATTTCATCTCACTTTTATTTCCATGTGATACATCTAATTCACCACTAACATCATCTGGGTTGTGTATGTACTACCCATAAATTTATTATAGGTATAATATTAATTTATTTATGGGTATTTACATATACCTACTATGAGAATTATTTTATGTTGTTTATGTTTCAAAATAAAACAAATAGTTAAGACATTTGTGTCTCAATTTGCATTCCTTAATACACATGTTTATTTAGTCTTATAAATTAATTTTCAAGGTGTATATACTATCAATATGCATGTTATTTCATGAATCTCATTAATTTAATTGTAATTTATTTTTATGAAATTCCTTTTTCATACTTAGAGAGTGCAACCCCTTGTTACCAAGTAGAATGTATTTATTGAAATAATCTCATCTTTTTTGAGATTGCCAATTAGTATGCTTCAATTGAAATTTTTTTGGGATAAATATATCAGGAATTATCATGATATTCCATACTATCTATTATATCATGATATATTTTTTATTTGTACAATTATTATACTCTTTGGTATATAAGATAGTTAATAATTATTTTGTAATAAAACCATACTTTACGATCTCTTCGGTAGGAAATATATGTTCTATAAAAACCTTTTTCTATAAATAGAGGTTATTAAAATATTCTACCTCTCTCTTATAATCATCAAAAGATATATTTTCATTTTTTATTTTTACTAATGTTTTTACAAGAATATCCAAATCAATTTCTGAACTAGGAAATTTTCTACACTTCATACCA
Organism: Viscum album; assembly: GCA_963277665.1. Classification (NCBI taxonomy): domain Eukaryota; kingdom Viridiplantae; phylum Streptophyta; class Magnoliopsida; order Santalales; family Viscaceae; genus Viscum; species Viscum album. The sequence continues at coordinate 626,571,020 of OY728133.1, forward strand.
TGAAAAAATAGTGTTCTTTTTACCTCTTACGACATATACAAATTTATCCATATTCATTTATTGATGCATCCATTCCAGGAATTAAAAATTAATTTTCAAGAAAGTGGTTTTAAATTATTTTTATTAAAATGGTTTTAAAAAAATAAATATCTTAAATATTTTTTTTGTATAAAATGATATGTAGATAATTTTTATTCATTCTTTATAAGTGATAAAATTTATTTTCTACGGTTTTTTTTAATTTAGGTTTCATTATAGGATTAAAAATTGTTTTCAAAAAAATGTTTTTTAATATATATTCAATCTATTTTTATAGGTTTTTAGGGAAAACAGATTTCAAAATGATTTCATGATTCGTTTATAAGGTTTTTTATAAATGGTTTTCAATATTATTTTAGGTATTATTTATATCTTTTCAATGCATTCTTTATGAAAAAGGTTTTCCAATGGAATTATCAATTGAATAGTATTTTTTAAAAAATAATGTATATTTTTTTTCAAGAAATGTATATAATTATGGTTCAAAATTATTTTCCATTTTATATAGAATATGTTGATGTTACACATTAATTTATAGGAAATAATCTCCAAGTTACATAAATATTGTTTCTATGAATGGGTTATAATTAGTTTCATCTTCTTTGTGAAACACATTTATCTTTCATGGGTTATATGTTTATAAAATCAGTCTCTCATTCACATGATATATGTTTATGAACTCTGTTTCATGTTCACGGTATATTATTCTGATGAAACTGTTATGGAACCTGTATTTTTTTCAGAGGTTAAAATATTTTTAGATTTTTATTATTCTTATATAATTTCATCCTTTATGATATGATTATTTTTGATTACGTGTAAGATGTATGTATGATTTAATAATGAGATTGATAGGAACAATATCTCCATCTCGTGCCCTGGTTAAAGATTTAAATCTCTTGAGATAGAATAATATTTTATTTGGAATGAACCTCAACTATAATGATGGCCAAAGGAGTGAACCAGAATGACTAAGATAGTAGGGGGCGTGAACTCATTCTACTATGATGACCATGGTAGTGAACCATTATGATAAAGATGTCATGAGGAGTGGACTCATTATACAATGATGACCATGGGAGTGAACCATGAATACTAATTTTGTATTTGTATTAAACTCATTTTACTAATATAGACATGGGAGTGAACGTTAACTACCAATATGGTTTGGGGTGTGAACCCATACTACCCATATAGTCCTAGAATTGATGACTGTGATTCTATGAAAATAATATAATATTCTTATGTGATTTCAAGTATTCCATTTTTTGTTCATATCTTATAATTTCAAGTATTACATTCTTTATTTCATTATAATTCATATCTTATGAACATCTAATAATTATTCCATGATTCATGTATATGATCTTAGATATAATGGATATGATCTTCTATTTTCACTATCATGTTCTCATACACTTATGCTCATTATTATTCATACATATCTAAATAGTTTACACTTAATGATTATTTTATCTCACCCCTATTTACATTTCCATCCACAGTTTATGATGATATGTATTATTTTCAATGTTTCTAAGAAGGGTGTGAGTAAAGATAAACATAGTGGGATAACATATATCTCATTTATTTATTAATGTTTATGTTTCCATGTTTCCATACACAAAATAACATTAAGGACTTTGGGATTCTATTTGTATAATGTTTTATATCTCCGTCATCATTTATGTTATATTTATAAATGATAATATAGGGTAACTATAGTTGGTATCCGAGAAAATATTTATTTAAAAATTATATTATTGGATGGGAATACCATAGTGAGAAGAAAATGGACATGTCTATGGATATTTTTTTAGGATAAAGAAAAGTACAAGAAAATTTATCCAAATTTTGGTAAAGGATGATGTTAGTGGTTTCCATAAAGTACATCCCATTATAGATAATAAAATAGTATGTGTCTCTAGAATAGATGTACCTAGCAGTAAAAACTCCAAAATAAATTCTATGTCTGATTTAGGGTAATCGGGTACACAATAATGAGTCCTAATGCACACCTGGATAACACATATTTGGGATATTCATTGGGAATTAAAAAAACCATAATGAAACATCATGCTGTATTTAAATATACATTTTATATGTATCAAATTTTACAAAAAATTGATTCTATTTATTACATAAGGTGTCATGATTTATAAATCTTATACATAATTATTTCCATGACAGTAATTTTATTCTATAATATGTAGTCCTCACACAAAGGATATGGTTTTAGTCAATGGATGGAACTAGAAGGAACGTGATTGACATTGAATAAGATGGAAATATTTTTTATGAGGATTCTAGTGGGATTATCACTAGAGTAAAAGATCATATGATCATGCATCATCTATTATCATAGAACATGATTAACACTATATACCTAAACCAACTCTTGGACTCCACAAGGAAAAGAAATAATGAATTAACTAAGAGTTCAGGTAATGGAAACCACAAAATTAAGAATATTTGTTTTTCTTTGTGTAACGTATAGGGAAAAATCAACTATGGGAATATCATATAGGAACAAAATTATAATTTCAAAATGTAAAGGATTGAAAAAAAAAATAATGTTACTATAAGGGAATAATGAAGAGTTTAGTTAAAATATATGTGAGAATATTGGAATCTCTAAAACATTATCAAAGGTTATGTTATTTATGTATGGATTAAATATTCATTATTCAATTAAATTTCCTAAGCGGAAATATCTGGATGATAATCAACAAGGTGGTGTGAGTAATGGTTACATTGCTAGTGATGAAGAGACTATATATGAAAAGTGAAAATAAAAAGGTATTGTGTAATAGGATTAGGTAGCCTTGTTAATGGAATAAGTATGTGGAATAATAAAAGTTATTATGTATGTGGATTTAATAATTATGAATGGTGAAATATATAAGGATTTCCCAGTTTATGATTTTCTCTACATATTTACATGAACATGATCAATGGTTCAAATGGAATAGATAAGTTATTTAATAAAAATATTATATCCTTTGAAATCACATTAGTAAGGGAAATATAGTCCTTATTATGTTTATTATGTTATGATAATATATATGGATAATCATATAATAGATATATGTAAATTTGATTGTATGGATTACCTTGGAACCAATTAAATAAATTTGAAAAGTAGTTTATGATATTATGGATGATGTTTAAAACTTATTGATTTTCTGGAATATATTCATATTTATTTTGAATAAGGATTCATGCATGATTTCTAGAATCATTTTTTGTAATTATGGTTATTACCATGTTTTATTAGAATATAGTATGTCTGTTTTCAAATGTTTGGAATGTGATAACCACAAGCTTATTTATGATATATGAGGTATCATTGTTAATCATATTTCAGGAATTTCATTCTAATGTTTTGGATTTTAATATTTTGAAAGAATTTTAAAATTAACCATTCCAGAAAATAATATGTTAAATATCGATGTAATTATTTATGCAATTTGTTTATTTTGAAAAAACCATGGTTAAATGAATATTTAGTAATAAAAATTATTTCAAAGAGGAAAATCTTATTAATTTTAGAAATTAATGTATTGTAATATTTTAAAATGACATAATGTAGGGTTATTGACAACAAATCATGTCCGGCAAGGTCACGGGTCATGAAACCCTGACCAACAGACAATAAGGGTTTCATTCCTACTACTAGCCAACGTGTTATATTGGTTATTATATAATTATTTTTTATGAATAGTTATTTATGTTGAAACAGTATTGTTACTATGCTTTTTATAGATTAATGTATTATCAATATTTTTTTTATGAATAGTTATAGATATATGTTTATAATTTTCATTCTCTTATGTGACTTAATATCTACTAAATGTGTATATTGGTGCTTCAGGATTCAAAGTTACTTCTTGGACATCCACTCCCTTCTGTAATAGATGAATTAGAAGTAGATTAAAGCACAACAAAATAATGAATTGTTTCTTATAAATATATCATGTAAGTGTATATCCTCATAATTTCATCCAGTAAATTATTTGATAAACATTAGGGTAAAAATAATAAAACGTATTAGCAGAATACCTTATTCATTATTGAAAATAATGCCTTTTAAATTATCACATATCTGTGAATTCAAGGACCACAACTTATCTGGATCATTTACTAGTTATTTATTGATAAACTCAATCACTCCCGGTAAATATATAATTTTTTCCTCCATGTCTAGTCATTACTGCCAACATATGTTCTCTAGTGTGAAGACATTGTTATATGTTACTATGGGCAGCCATTATAGTTCAATCCTTCCCTTTTATAGGGAGTTTTACTAATAAACTACATGATGTTGGTTCATATGAATGAATATTTATAGTATTAAATAATTTATTTCCTAAAAATGTTTCTTGGGTGTAATTCATTTTAGGGAGGAAGAATGTAAAACCATGTTATTTTTTTACATATTTGTTTCAAATTAATTTAATCATTTTGATAAGTTTTATTTCACACGACAATAAAAATAGATTATTTTATATTATATCACCATTTATAGATTGAGTTATATGAAATATAAAGATATCATGAAAATTAAAAAAAATACAATTTTAACACTTTCTACAAGTAATATTAATGTTTGTGTTCATTACACACAATATTGATCTCCTTTGATGTCTTTGGTGACACGAAATACCAATTGTTACCAAACTATAATATATTTTTAAAAATATTACAATAATATTACATAACTTCTACATTAATTTGATGGTTTTTAATAGTATAAACTAAATCATAAAAATATTTGGTTTAAAAAAATATAAGTTGAATTCATTGGATATTAATTTATTAAATATCAATTTTAAAACTGAATGAAAATAAAGGGAAAAATTATTAATAATATGGTCACAAAGTAATTTTAAGATAATAAATTAAATAAAATAAATTTTTTGAGTAATCTGTAAATGATATTTATGTTATATATTTATTAAAATATTTTGAAACTGTATAAAATAGAATTTATATACATAATATAGGAACAATTCCGATTTTATTCTTAAAACCATGTATTTTCATTAAGGTATGTCTACCACCTTTTAATTGATAATCCATTCTAAATAATATATTTTTAAATTTAATAGAATTAATACTTAAAATTAATCATCGCCATTTATTAACAAAGTTAATAATTAGGTTTGGGTAATGTTTTAGTATTTTTAGGTGATGTTTCATCTTTTAATGAATAGTGGAAAATACTCAAGTTTAGTTCAAAATAAATTTTTCAACTACATTCTTTTTTAAGATAAATTACATTTTCAATAGGATTCAATGTTCAAGAAGATCATATTTGTTTCAACTATACTAATCTAGGTCATTAGAACCATTTTCTCACAGAAATTGAATATAAAAACAAACCAGTCTTTCAATCATTTCTACATAAAAACCCTTAGTGTCACTCTGTAAGAGATATTAAAATTAAATTAATTTTTGTTACATAAGAGATTTGAATTATTTAAAATGGTTTCAATATTTGGAATCCTAAGAATTTATATTTTAAAATAATTTCAATATAGTTTTGAGCAATAATATTTTTGTATCAAATATAAATTTAGTACATTGATTAATGTGAAAATACTCTTAAATAAGGACTAAACCATAAATTTATGAGACAAAATGAGCTAGCAAAAAGTCCAACATAGATGTTCATGTTGTATTTTAGACATATAATCCATTTTGAAAACATGTTTTATTATTCAATTTCCATGAAATATAAAAAACATGGTTTTAATTCTCTCTTCCAATATTTACAAGACTGCAACTGCACATTCATTATAAAAGGCCACCACTAATCCATCATCATAACACATATAAAACAACATAGGCTCACCGATGATCTTCCCAACTAAATTATGAAAATCCTTTCCTTCATTCTAGAATCATCTCATTTTGATTTATGAAATAAAAGGAATATTTTTGGCACAAACCAAATTGTGCTACCTGATTTAGAGGTAACGACTTCTCTCAAACTCGTTTATTTTATTTTCATTATTGCACCTACACTATATTTATTCCATAATTTTATAAAAAAATTATAAAAAATACATTATTATTTTTTATGATTTTTTTACTTTAATGAACACACACTTCTATCTAATGGTTATCAAACATACCTTTTAGGAGTACGGTGAACTACCACCTCACTAAATAATGATTGTTTATTTTTCCATTACCACCTCTCATGGGAGAAATTATGAAGGAAAATATTATATATATATATATATATATTATATTATATTTATTATATATTTAAAAATAATTATTTCTTTTACAACACATGTATTTACTTTCCATATTTTTGTAAATATGATAATTTCTTTTGGGGAAGTGTGGACTACCACCCCCTCAAAATGATGTGATTCATTCAGAAAGTACATTGAATGTATTAAGGATTGGTTTGGTGATCATATATGGTATATATGAATTAATAATTCTACTATAATTACATTTAATGTATATGTATAGAGATGTATTTCATTTACTTTATTTCATTTAATACCAAAACTAAACATAAATATCATTCTAGCATATGAATGGCCTACTGTCTCCATAAATGGTGTATTGCATTTCATAATTATATATTGTACATAATGTTATAAAACAATATTTATAATATATTTTATATTTATATCATATTTTATATTATATATATCAATATATAATTATAAGGTCCAGAGATATAAAAAATAAAGCAAATGATAAAAATAAAGTGAATATTACTCGAAACGTGACCTAATCATGGAATTATTAGAAAAAAGGTATTTTAATGTCATAATAAACCCATATATGGTTTTATATATAGTAATATTATTCTATGATATATGCATAAACATTTTATATTTGCTACACAGGTGGTTTCTATGACTACTACAAGAGTCAAGACATAAGGTAAGAGAAATTTCATCTCACTTGTACTTCTATGAGACAATTGCCTCTTTCAAAACTCATATCTTTTGTGTGGTGCGTGTAATTCACATGAATTAATTATATGTGTTTTATAAATATATTTATTTATATTCACATATCACTTTTATGGAAATTATTTTATGGCTTTTAAGATTCAAAAGATTCCAAAATGGTAAGATAGATTTTTCTTAATTTTCCTTCTTTGAGACACATGCTTTTATAAACCTAAATTCATTGTGGAGATGTTTATTATTCAATTTTAGATATTATATCTCGAATCTTATTATTTTCCTGATATTTTACTATTCCTTTAATTTTATTGTATTACATGTAGAGTGTGATCTGATGTTTCCAAGTAGTAAGTGTTTATTGAAACAATGTCTTTTTTTTGAGATTATTAATGAATATGCTTCCATTGATGAAATTTTATGACCCATATCTCAGGAATCCTCATAAGTTTCTTTATATACTATAAATTCCTGATATACTCATGTGATTGTACCATTATTCCTTTATTTGTTACATAATATATTAAACAATTTGTTTTTATGAAATCCTGACATTACATGGTATGAAATCTCTATCCCACCAGAACTTTGTTTTCTAAAAACAGTATTCCATGAATATTATACAATTCTCCTGAAAACGTTAAAATAATATTTTTAATTGTTTGTATTTTTCTAATTTTCATAATGTCAATTTATGAACTGGGAAATTTTTTAATCTTTTTACATTGCAATCAGAATATTATTATCACCACATATGACATATATGGATTTACCCACATTCATTTTTGTAGGGATTAATTTTCATATATAAAATTTTATTTTTCAACAATTTGTTTTTAAAAGAGTTTTCAAATGAATATTTTTCCAAAAAAATCATTCTTCATTCATAATTTTTCATGAAAAATGTTTTTCAAAAAAATATAAATATTACTTTATATGTTTTCAAAATTATTTTACAATAAATGGATTTTATAATGATCTCAAATTATAATTAAATGTTTTAATATGTTTTAAAATAAAGTCTTTTGTTAAATATTATTACTTTTATTTTATATGTTTCCAAGGATAATTATTTCCAAAAAAATTCAAATCATTTTTACATGTTTTCAAAGAAAATGGTTTTCAAAATGATATCAAGAATATTTTTGTTTCTCATATAATATTATAAAGAACTTATTTTAACATGGTTTTATTTATTAAAAGGAATTTTTCAAAGAAGAAATTTATTTTTTCAAGATAAGTTTTTGGTGAATAATAAAAAATAATTTTCCATCTAAGATGACATCCTTTGAAGTTACCCATTCCTTTCTAAGAAAATATCTAAATGTTCTATTCATATTCATTCTAAAAATGGTTTATGGTTAATGTCACAATATGTATGATACAATATTATTTTTTATATCTTATATAATTACAAATATTTTTCCCTTTAATGGGTTATAGATTTTAGAAAACTATTTATATTTAATATGTTATTCTTCTAATGTAATTATTAAAAAACCAGTATATTCTTTCATAGGTTTTAATATTTATACTTGTTTATGATACCCATTTCATTTCATGGGTTATGATATGATTGATTGTGATTTTTTGAAACATGTATTTGTGATATAATTATGATATTGGTGGGATGAATATCTCTCTCTATTCCACTGGTTAATAATTTATATCTCATTAGATTGATTAATATTGTATTGGGAATGAACCTTCTCTACTAAGATAGACATGTGAGTGAACCATGACATCCAATATAGTTTTATGAGTGATAAAAAGTTACTATATTGGCCCTGGGAGTGAATATTATATAATTTCATTGTATGAAAAGTGGAGATCTCATTACCTAGATTACCAGAGGAGGGAATTTTTTTAAAATTAATGTGTAGTTTCTCTAAGTGAGTTCTTATTGAGATCTCATCATTGTGTTCCTTAAATCACTTGAGATCATTTGAAAATAAGTCATTAGTGATTGAATTATTCATTATCTTCTAATTATCTAAACATTATCTGAGAATTTTGTAATTGTACATAAGGAATTATAATATAGTAAATTTATATTGCAATATTTATAAATAAATATTATGTTATGAGTGACATTTAAAATGATTTTTAACATTTCCATTTTATGTTATGAATATACATTCCCCCAAGAAGATGTTTGAAGAGACCTAATGTTGGATATATCATTGAAAAACTGAATGATAACCCTATAGTATATTATAATATCATTGATATACTGATTCAAATAGTCCATGATCTAGGATATATATCCACAACTATTCTAATTCAGTAACCTCTAGTGGAACCTTATTGTGTTGAAATTTCGGATAATAATATATACTTTATTTGATAAAAACCACAATCTGTATAAGGGTTGATGTCACGACCCGTCCTCGGGGCCCGTGCTGTGACTACCCCAAGCCCGCCTTACATAGGCCAGGGGATGGAGACTAGCACCAAGGCGTAAATACCGGTAAAAAGGGAATGCATTGCCTTTGTAAAGTAAACAATCACACAGAGTACAAGCAGAAGAAGTAAATACTAAGTAAAAACTAAGTACAACAGTAAGTGCGGAAAGTATAAAGGGGCCGGAAATACAAGTCCAACTGTAAAGTACAACTCGAAAGGGAAAACAGCAACTGAAAAGTAAAGCTGCTAGGCCGAGCTATCCACTGGAAATCCCACCTGAAGGGTGGGTACAGATAGCTCCTCTGCTCCTCGGGTCCCGCCGTCTGCTCCGAGTATGTCCCGCCCAGTGGTCCACCTCAGGGTACCGCCTCGTCGTCACGTCCACCTCTGGGTACCTTCTCGTCATGAGGTCCTCCTCCGGGTACCATATCGTCGTATAGTCCACCTTCAGTTACCATCCAGTCCTCGAACACTCGGCCTCTGTCAGCACTGCCCGTCGTCTGCAACCAACACAACGAGGTGCGGGCATAGCCCGTGCAGGGGTGAGTATAACGATACCCAGTAGGGACCCCGAGACCCTCAAGGTATCACTAAAACCAACATGGATGTTTACATAGAAGATCTCAACAGATAACCTCTACTTAGGTATATGTTCATACATATACCTAAGTTATCAACTAACCTATCTTAGTCATGAGGAAACACAAGGATTGTGAAATCAACGGATAACTACTACCCAGGTATATGCCCATACATATACCTAAGTTATCAAGTGACCCATATCAACCATGAGGTAAACACAAAGGTCAAAAGTCTCAGCTCAAACCAGGATTTTCATTATCGAAACCGTAACTGCTGAAGAGATTCGTCTCTGGAGTGTACAGTGGTCCTGTCACGACTCTGAGGTACTGCTCACTAACCTAAGACTGCTGAAGTACTCCTCCTGTCGAGTATCGCGGGTCAGCCACCCAGACACAGTAGTGCTTCCCGCCGAGGTATGTCACCCAAACACAGTAGTGCACACCCCCTAGTAGCCTACTGAGGTACTCTCCGGACGAGTACCGCGGGTCTGCACTGTCACATATGTAGTGCTTCGTCCACCATGGGTCTGCACCTCAGAAATTAGTGCTCCTTCCACTGGGCTAGTCGACTCACTCCAAGTCGAGTCGGTCAAGCAATCGTCAGGTCTCAACCAGTTACATGGTCTCCGTACTCCGCACGCTCGTCACTGGGAGGGTCCGCTCCACGAGCTACAGGTCGATACTCCAAGTATCTCAAAGTTCCACGAAGAAGTATCTCAAAGGACCGCCTCGTCATAGGGGTCTCAACGCAACAGACGGCGCGTCAATCGGACGCACGGTCTGTGAGTTATTAGCCTTTTCGTCCTAGGGGCCCGGTTGGTTTCGTGAGCAAACCAAACCCGGCCGTATCTCAACTGTACCCCGAACTCTCATAGGATATACTCATAGGGACCGTTTCTCAACGAGATCACCAACGCCGTTGACGGTTCGTCAAACGGACGTTCTGTTGGAAAGGTATCAGCTTTTCCGTTCCAGGGGCCCGGTTGGATTTCGGTGCGATCCAACCCAGACACTATCCATCTGCATCCAAATCTCGGGCGGAGGATTCCAAAAGTTCCGTATCGTCAACAGCAACTCAACGCAACAGACGGAGCGTCAATCGGACGCCCGGTCTGAGAGTTATTGGCTTTTTTATGTTCCAGGGGCCCAGTTGGTTTTTAAGGCAAAACCAACCCGACCGTACTCCACCTGCATCCAAACCTCGGGGGGAGTATGCCAAAGGATCCGTCTCACTAAGAGGAATTCAACGAAACAGACGGCGCGTCAATCGGACGCCCGGTCTGTTAGTTATTGGCCTTTCCGTCTCACACCCACCCTGGGAAACATCCCAGGAGGTCACCCATCCTGATCACTACTCTTGGCCAAGCACGCTTAACTATAGAATTTTGACCACGTAGACTCCCGAAAAGGAAGGTGCACCTTGAGTATAGTATACCGAAACGACCGTCTCGATCCAATGATCGTGTTGCCACTGACGGCGAGTCGTTTGGATGCCCGTAGCCCAAGATACAGGCATTTTACCAAAAGTGGTCCGAAACTGGGGGTCTGGGCCCGGGCCGACCCGGCCCGACCCCCCTGGGTCGGCCGAACCGGGTCGACCCGCCTCGGGCGGTGACCCGGCCCGACGACCCGGCCCGGCTCGGAAAACCCGGTCCGGCGCGTCGGCGCGGCCTGGGCGCCGTTCATGTGCCGCGCGCAGGGGGCAAAGCCCCCGCCTTTCCTCAGCTGGCGGTGCGACAACCTTCCGCACCTAAAGAAAAACGACCCCCCTCACGTGGGGGCCTGCCTTCGAGAAAACGGGGGGCCGCCTGCCCCCCCCCCCCCCCCTATGTGAAACCGGCCCCCTCATAATGGGGGGGCCATTACGGCTGGCCGGGGGAAATTATTTCCCCCGGTTTTCTCCCTTCCGGCCGGCCCGACCTGGCCGGCCGGTTCTTCCTCAACGGGACCGGCAAGGCCGCTCCCCCTTCCGGCTTCCGACACCGGCGGCCCGGCTGGCCGTCGGTCTTCTCGTTCCGCCGCGGCCCGGAACCGGCCGCGACCTTCGTTGTCCGGCGTGGTGCGACGACACCGCGCCCCTCCACCGCGGCCCCGCTCCGGCCGCGGCGCCTTCAACTTTCTTCGACGCGGCGTGACGGCGTCGCGTCCTTGCATTATTTAATGACGCGGCGCGACGGCGCCGCGCGTTTCTTGCCGCATGATCCTGCGCAGTGCGACGACACCTCGCCACACCCGTTTCAATCCACAACAAAATCAACATGAATATGAGGAGGGTCGGTCATGTTCATGCGGTCCAGCCCCCTGGCGTTATTTGCTAACAATCGGCCTTTAATGAATGATAATCTTTCACAATCTTTTAAATTAAATAAAAAGATTTGGAGTCAAGGCCCGACAAATATAAACCTTCAAGTTCGAAGGAGAGATCCACATAACTTTTAAAAGTTAAAACCCCTACTTTGATTTAAGAGGTGACGAGATTCGGCGTCGCGAAAAGAGATGTCGCGGAAGAAGACGTTGTCGGTATTGCAGGTATGGCGTCGCGGAAGACGGTTCCGGAGAACGTGGCGTTCTTCGTCGATGTCCGATTGTTCTTTGCGTTCTTTGTCAAGAGGATGAAGAAACTTCAAGACTTCTAAGCCTTATTTCCAAAAGCTCTCAAACAACACAACCCAACCAAATGAAATAAGTTCTCCACTTATTTAATTAACTTCACATGGCGTTTGAAATTCAAGTGTTTGAAATTCAAAAGACTCACACAACTCACCACATTAAAATCAACTCATTTAAGACATAAGTTATAACTAAGTTAAAATCATTTAAGTGGGATTTGAGGGGTTTTAGAGGATATGAAGAGGTGGGGTTCGTGTGGGCCCCACCACCCTCATAACCTCCCAAGGGAGGTTGGGTGGTTACCCAACTTCCACCATGAGCTAACACTTAGAGTAAGTTAATAAAAATTGTAGTGTAGTTATAAAAACATCCCCAATTTTTATTATCAACACTCATGTAAACGCAACTCCGGAACAGAAGTTCCTAAGTAATTACCGGCGATGCGGTTCCATCGGTGCCCTCAGAATTTGATTCCGGGCACCGGTTCAAAAGATAGAAATTCCCGCTCGCTCGTTCACTGAACGTACCCGAGCCAAACTTCGGAAATAAATTCCGGGCACACCGGGCCTCGGAATCAGGCGCCGTCAGGAACTACGTTCTTGTAAAATTCCAAAGATAATTACGAAAAAAATTTCCTTGAAATTTCCGGGTCTTTACAGTTGAATGGTACTTTTAGATATAGGATAAATTAAAAATGGTTGGGATACATTTCACTCTATTTTTGTTTAGTTTATCATTATTTCACTCAACACTATTGAAGATTAAGATTGACATTTGTTTTTTTAATAGGAACTGTCAAGTATGTCATAGTTTTTTAGATTTTTTCTTACTCATGTTTTTTCCATTTATTATTCCTATAAAGGAAATATACAGCATGATGGGTCTCATGGTGGATCATGATAATATAGATTAACAAGTCCTAATTTATTATCTTATATATTCCCATTAACATTATTTTATTATTACATTTTATTGATTTTATTATGGTTTTTTAGGAAACAAATATCAATGTCATGTATGGACGATCTAGTTACCCATATAATTTATATAATTTCTTTTATTCCATTTATAGTTTTTGAGATCATCATAACATAAATATATTTATTTATAATCAAATGAATCAATATATACGGGTTTATGTAAATATTCCTTCAGAATAGATCTTCTTCACATAGTATACGAGTCTCTAGAGAAAGCTGATGATAGTCTAGTGATAAGAAGATGTACCATTAATATAGCTTCAGAATTGGTGACATATTTATTTCATACTATTGAATCTCATATATTCTTATAGACATGTAATGGAAATATTATAATATGTCATATAGTTATTATATCTTATGTGATTAATGTTACAACATTCTCTATAATGAATTGAGGGATGTGTCTATGATGTCCTAGTATCATTTCATTATCAAAGAAGAAGATTGCTTGGAAGTTGTGAATCCTTGAAAAAAATTATCATTATTTCATTATAAATATGGAATACATGATTTCCCATCAATACCAAATTGAGTCTTATATTTAGTTGGTCACCATGACTACCCATTATGGGGTGTGCTATGTTTATAAGGACCCTAAAATAAAAAATATATAATCTACTTATTTCAAATATATTTCAATTCATTACTTTCACAAAGACATAATATGATTAGTTCTTTGTATAGTTACAATATAATATATACATATCAACAAACAAACATACAACACATGTATAATTAAATTGGTATCTATTTCTTAAAAAATAAAAAAATTCGAATGCAAAAAACCAACATGATTTATTTGAAAAAAATTAATAGTAGTTATCATGACATCCTTATTTCTCATAATCCTTGTTAAAATCTGAAAAAAATATATACACAACCTGGGATGAGTATAAAAGTCCTAGAATGGTATATAATAAGAAGGAAATAAACCATTCTTCTATGAATACTTAAAAACATATGAAATCATTTTCACAAGACATTATTTTCACCCATATATACATACTTTGGGAAAAATGTGATTTCATTAAACCATTTAAGAACATATATAAAACAATAAATTTATATTACTAAATTACATAATTATAATGTAACCATCTCACCAACATTATGATTTTGAACCCTCATTGCTCCCTTAGAATAGAAACATCACAACTACCTTGTGGTGTAACTATCGCAGTTACCCAAGAAGTAACCATATCATTAACCTCTAACATACACATAACCAATGATTTATATGGATATATTGGTCCCAAACTTCATCATAATCAACTCCCAAGATACAGAACATAATCATAAAACATGGATAAATGCATAAATACATTTATTATATGTTTTTCAAAAAGAATTAATAGAGGATTTTTAAAGTAAATCCCAATAATAATATAATATAACTCAAGTGAGAAATTATATAATTAATGGAATATATGTAAAACATTAATTACACATAATAAAACATAATATTAATTAAAATAGTTACATATATAATCTTAGTACAAATTAATTAATGAAATATATGGTTATCAAAATGAATGGAAACTATGTTAAAAATTCCCTTACAAATATCATATAATTGATGTGCGAATTCATAAAATAAAATGATAATGTGTATACAATATGAATCCAAAAAATAAAATAATTTCTAATAGAAATTAATTACACAAATAATTTCAGAATAACATAATTACGGACATAGAAGGTTAACACAATGAATAGAAATTGGGTTAAAAATTATCTTACCTCAAGTACGTCTTACATAAAAAAAATTAAACATCCCCTGTAATGATTAATAGAGTGTTATTAATATTTCATTGAAGCATAGTCTGGTTTATAACACCTTATATGATGATTTTTTAACATCAATCGACCCAATTTTAAATATTATTTTTTATTTCCATTATTTAAGGTGCGTGTTTCACTTGATTTCGATGGTCTGTTCGTACATGATTTTCATATCGAATGGAAGAGAATCACCAAAAATGGAATAAAATTGTGATAAATGTTTCTTTAATATTGAATAATTTCATTAATTATTTTATTATATAATTTTAAGATTAATAATTAGATAAATTATTATTGAAATTTGTCAAGATCATTTTTACGGTTGTCAGTAATCATGAACTTTTTTCATTATATACCATCTATATTATTCTATTAAGTTAATTATAGATCATATGAAAGGTAATATCATGCATAACAAAATCTATTTCAATCATTAAAATTGTTTTACAACCATACATGATTTATATAATTTTAATTGTACAAACATCATCTATGATTTCATTTTTATAATAATAGATTATACATAAATTGTCGTTAAATGAAGGTTAAGAGAGTATAATAAAATAAAACAAATGAATATAAAAGACAACAAAATGAAATAGGATCTTTTCCTCTTGATCTCTTCTACTTGAGATCCTCTTTAAGGCTTTTGGTTTTTTTCCTTTTGATGAGACCATATGGTCACAGACATGGGAAATATCCTTGGAAAGGGTATTGGATATAATTAAGAAAGTTATTCAAGGTGGATAGGTATGAGAGTAAGGGGGTTATTTTGTTATTTATAGTGAATGTTAGGTAGCTTTTAATTAAATTCAGAGGACACTCTGTTAGTGTTATTTGAAAAAACATAGAATTTACAATGTTTTTTTCCAATGTAATTGGACAGATGGGACACCTCATATCATATTTTAATTATCAAGAGTCTAACATATTGATTGCATCATTATTACATCATTGTGATTCCATTAAACACACAAAAACATATAACTCTATATTTTACTATTCCCTAAAAATTCATATATCATAGAAAAATCCCAAAATAACACAATGTCTATTTTTTGACATGTAGAATTTAAAAGTAAAATGAATTCTAGTATAATATTTTTCTAAATTTAAGAAAATTAATTTATAAATAAAATCATAATTTCATCAAAAACAACTATTTAAATATTATAATTCATTTTATATTACCTTGAAAAAATAATCAACATATCATTATATTATAACATTTTAAAATTACAATATTATTATTTCAATTAATAAGGGCATATTAATATTCATTTTACTATTTAGAATTGTATATTCATATTCATAAAAAAAAGTAGGTTTTATCAGTCTCCAAATTACTTATTTATCATATTTGTAGATGAGTTTTTTAATTCAAATCATTGATGTGTAAAAGTTATGTTTAATGTCTAGTTTATAACAATCTACATGAAAAATTTGTTTTAGTACAGAATTTGTGTTCTATGCATTTCATTTTAATTTTAAAACCTTGGGTTGTTACTTTCTCCCCACCTTCTTCAAATTGAATCTTCAAAATTTTATTTACGTATTAAACAAATCATTGTACCTTTCTTGCAAATCATTTTCAAATTCCCATGCTTCCCATTTAACAAGGTGGTTTATCTATAAAATCATTACCTAGTGGATTACCTTATTCATCAATACATTATCTATTAGATCAGGAATCTGATCATGTTACTCTTTATAATAAATATTCTCTTCGAGATGAACTGCTTTTCAGCCCAAAACATGAAATGAATTTAGATCATACATTATCAACATCAAAAAAAGAAAAACATTATGTACCTGTGATTATCATAGTGTCAAATATACATGGTAGGAAACTATTCAAACTGTTTACATTATTTATCAAGGTTTAAAAAAATGTGGACTTAGCTTTCCATTCTTACCAAAATGCATAACACTTTTCCTTGGTGAGATTATACAAAATAATATTATCCCATACTTGAAAAGAATAGTATTACCTCCTATTATATTCATAAATTTTTGGCCATATTTGATCTGTTCCCATGTGTTTCCAGATTATCTTCAATTTCTCAGCTACTTCATCTACTAATTCATGTCCAATAAACACACTTTCCTTGCCATCAACCCACAAAGATAGAGTTTGACACTGCATCCCATAAAATTACTCAAATAGATACATTTGTAAATTGTAAGGAATAATATTATTATTATAATACTCATCTTATAAAAGATAGAGACCCTAACATTCCTAGTATTATATTGAACAATATTGAATCATATCTGTTTTGACTACCCATTTGATTGAGGATTAAAAGATATATTAAAATTTAATTCAATCCCTAACACCATATGAAGGATATTGAAATATTTTTAGTTAACCTATGATCAAAAAAATATATAATTAAAAGGGGAAATCCTTTTAGGATGACAATATCTTTGAGGTACACTCAAGAATGTTGATCCTAGAAAAAATTGTATATCGAATAGGAAGTAAATGAGCTTATTTTTTCAGCCAATAAAAAATAATACAACATTCATTATTTCCTTAAGGAGTATTTAGATGTCACACTATTATGTCTCTGTATAATTTTTTCATTTACACTCTAGAGATGGTTAAGGAAAAAAGCATCCCCTTTGGAATCTACCTATCTTCTTAAACCTATAACAATGTCAAAAACATTCACAGTATAATCTGCGATATCCGTTTTCATTCTATCCCAACATTTTTACTTCCAACGGTCTCTATATATATTTATGCTTATATAATGAACTGAAAATGAAGAGCTATGAGCTTCACACAATATTTTATTTTTCAATTGACAAGAAAAATGAACACAATTTTTTCCGAATATCAAAACCAAATCTGTATCAATGAAAAAATCTGGAAACATACACATTTTATCCAATTCTACCTTTTTTGTAGTTACTCATCTACCTTATGAGGATTCTTAATACTATCACAAAATGATGACAATGTTTAATACTGAATCAAAATAGATTAATCTCCTACACCAACAACTTTCAAGCTAAAATTCATTTAATCATTAATCAAGGGGTCTTTTTCTATGCGTAACATAGTTAATAATGCATGAAACCTTTAACTGGAGGCATATCCATCATTGTATACTTTTCTTGGATATTAATTGATCCTAAAATCTTAATCCTTTATCATGTCATTCTATCTTCTATGCCTCATGTTCAATTCCTTCCAAGTGAATATATATAATTCATAATTTTGTTGTCTCTATATACTTTCCATTTTTCTCAATATTAATGATTTTTGAAAATTTTAAAAGTGAAACCCATATATGATAATTCCAAATAATTTGTGGGATAATTTAACTGATGGTGGTTTAGTTGTCTAGAAGAATAATAAATTACATAATCATTATTCATACAAGCACAACCATTTCCACTTACCGAAGAATCACTACAGGTTAAAAACACTATATTTCAAGAAGGTACGGTTAGGACTAGAGCATTCATCATTGTTCATTTTAATTATTGAAAAGAATTATTTCATTCTTTTATCCTGATGAATTTAACTCATTTTGAAAGTAACATATTTAGTGGAATAAATAACAGAGTAAAGTTCACAAAAAACCACAAGTTATTGTCATCATTGACAAAAAGAACTTTGAATCTAGATAATATATGTTTCTCTTTTAAATTCATCAATAAATATTTTTTTACAGTGATCAGTAGTTATTTAATCTTTAGAAATAATCTGAAAAATGAAAAAAAAATTATTTCCTCCAAAATTGACAAATTTTGAATATTCCATAGAATTTCATTTTCTTTACGGTTTAAAAACAACCCTTAGATGGTTTTCATTCTCCTCATTACTACTAAAATATATCAGAATTTCATCATTAAAACAACGACAAACCTATTCGAGAACTTTTGAAATTATCTATTAATAACATCCATTAATACAGTAGGTTCATTAGTTAATCGAAATGTAATATAAACATATTCATATTGACCATATATTTTTCTATAATATATTTTTTTGATTTTCAACCTCCTACACATTCAGCTGATGGTACGTGAATCTAAATGCAACTTTGGAAAAATATTGAGCTCCCGAAAGCTGATCAAATAAGTCATCAATATGAATTAAATTATATATATTCTTAATAGTAATTTCATTCAAATATATAAAATAAATTAATAGTACCATGGAACTATATGTCCTTTTAATGAAAAAAATTGGAGCTCCATATGGTGACATGATAGGAGGAAAGAATTCTTTACAAAAAAACTCATGAAACTTATTTTTCAATTAAATAAGTTCCATTAGAGCCATTCGATAAGGGGGACATGTAATTGGATTTGAATCAGGAACTAAGACAACTGTGGATTCAACTTTCCAATCCTATTTTACACCATGTAATACTTCAGGATTATGATCAAGTTATTCATTTACCACTGGAACATCATTAATATAAATAGTTCCCATGTTTTCAACAATATAAAAATGAGAAAATTCATTTATATCATTCAATTTTTTCTTATCTCCCTGTTAGGTTTTCAATCTTGTGGGTTTTATATTTTATACAAACTAAATAAAATTCAGAAAAAAACTTCATTAGGTATAAAATTAACCATTGAATGATAAAAAAAATCCATTGGATGCCAAAAATTACATCAAACTCGTCTATTGAAAAAACAACAAGTTTTTCTGGTAATGTCTTTCCATACATAACAATAGAAGTATTCTTAATATTTCTTTATTCTATAAAATTTCCCCTAGAGTTTTAGTAATACATTTTGGTATCATTTGTTTTTAGGATATTTTGAATTTACCAATTAAATTATCAGTAATAAAGTACTATGTAGACACCATATCAAATAAAATATTTGGAAAAATCCTAGTTAACAAACAAGGTACAAAATACCACTTCATTAGATGGACTGAAATTTTCTAATATAGATAAAAAGTATCTCACTACACTTTTCTAATTATATTCTTACAGCTTTCCAATACGCACTTCACTCTTTAAGTAAAAATTTTCATAATTACCCATATCACCACATTCTAAAGACACTATAGTTTTCTTATCAAGATTATATAAAGATAATTTTCATTAAAATATTAGGACATATGATAAAACATACCCCATGAAAAAAACATTGTTGATTTGAAAATACAATCCCTATGGTGCTTCTTACAAAACACTTCACAAACTAGAAACATGAATTTCTTACAATCAAATTTCATTTATTTGTTTTTGTCTATCACTTTCCATATATACCTCTTCTTCTCCTTGTTTTCAATGTCCACATGGTCATTAAAAATATCCATTTCTACCCACTATGTATATTATACTAGTATGTCATTAAATTTTCACTCATGGAAATACATTTCCCTTTGATATGTTTCCTTAATACTAATTAAAAAACAATTTATTTAGTTGTTAAGATACTGAATAAAATTTTTAGAATACATTGATAGTCAAGTGATGTTTCGGTATACATGTACACCAAATCATACACCTATTATCTCCATAACAATAATTGCTACTCCATCCAATGTTAAACCACCTTAGGAAAATATTTTTCCACGAATACAAATTTAATTTCATTGCACCATAATGATATAAAATCCCATATATCCTGGATATTATTAACCATTGTCCACCACTGATCAAATTTACATTAAAATGTTAAATGAAAATACTAATATTTTTTTATCTAAACATCCCATTACATTAAATATCGATTCATGGTATTTAATCCATCCATCAGCAGCTACTAGGTCAGAAGATCCTCTGAAAGCATGATTGTGTTTCCTCATAAAATGTTTTACTATCATCTTGTTACTTTGTGTTAGTTTTGGTTTTCCTATTTCATGGCTTCCACCTCCATTTATTACCTTTTTCAGCTAATCCATTACTATCAGAAACATCATGGTTCCAATTCTCACAATTCCCAGTTTTAGATTTGGAAATTTATCAGCCTCCCAATTTTTTCAAACGTCAGCTTCCTTGTTTCTTCCATAGAAAGTTATTATGAACAAACATATCTCAGATGATGAAACTTTATAATCACTAAATTATATACCATTTCAACCTCAAAATAAGGTAAAAACATTTTTTAGTATTATGTTAACATCATACCAACTCCTAATGTTATCAAAATTGCGCTCTAAAACCAACTACAAGGAGCCTAGTCTTAAACAATACAAAATCTAGATATTTCAACTAGATTTCACGTCGTAAATTTCTCAACGAACATGCCCAGTAAGACTATTAAAATTATAGGTAATATCAAATATATATAAAACCATCATATTAAACATTTGGTACCATTTAATCAGTATCCACTTCAATTAAGACACAGACATTTTAACACAAAACAATAATAAGATTTTATTGGAGAAACATGTTAACATTTAACATTACTACTGTATTTCTCATACACATCCTTATAACCTGTGAAATTATTTTAAAAACATGGTATGGGAATATAAATATTAGAGACATATACAAAAAAAGGAAGGAAACTATTAGTTAATGAATACTTACAAACATATTAAATCATTTTCACAAAGACATACTTCTCACCCATATATATTTACTTTGTAAAAAATGAGATTTCCATAGAAAATTAAAAAACATATTTAAAAACATGAGTTTATATAAGAGATTTACTTATATACATTTTATCCTTTGCATCTACCTTATGATTTGTAACCCTCACAACTAGCATACAATGTAATCCTTGTGGCTACCTTATGGTGTAACCATCGTAGTTACACATAGAGTAACCAAGCGTTAAACCTCCATATTACACATACAAAATTCGTAAAATAGAGATATAGGTAACCCCCTTTATCATATAAAATTCCCAATAAATATAACATAATAGGAATCATGTATAATTACCTAAAATCATTACTTTAGAATTTCATAAAATAGTATTTTAAAATTGGATTTTTATACGAATTCCCCTTAAAAATATCATATAATTTGGGATAGAATTGATAAAATGAAATTAATAAGTGAATAAAATTTAAGTACCCATAATTAAACAAAATATGAAACAAATTTATTAAACAAATTTTCATAGTAGAACAAAATTAATGAAATTTTTTTCCAATAAAATCAATGAAAATTGGTTGAAGAATTCCCTTAAAAGTATCATATAAATCATGTGATAATTAATATAATGAACAAATTTTTTGAATAAAATATAAATCATAATAATAAATTATAATATAGTCAAAAATAAACAAAATAAATAAACATTGAACCATATAATTAATAAGGTAGACAATTTTCTTAAAGAACACAAATAGGGGTACGAATTCCCATACCTCAGGTCGGTATTACTTTAATCTTGTTTAATCCTCTTATAAATTTAAATAAAAGTGTGTTAGTATTATTATAAATAAGAATATATATGTTTATAACTTCTTATATGATCATTTTATAACATAATTCAACCCATTTTTAATTATTATATTCTTATTTCCACTGTTTCAATTGTGGGCTTCACATGATTTTAGTGGTCCGTTTGCAAATGATTATCTAGTCAAATGGAATGAAAAAAATTCATAAGAGGAACATAATTGTGTTAATATGATTCCATCATATTAAATGATTCTATAAATTACATTGATTTTATTATATGATGATGAATCATTACAAAAATCATTACTGATTTTATAGAACATTTTGGTGGTTCTTCGATATTCATGATCTTGATTAATAATATAGAATTAATATTATGAATATAAGTAAACTAAAAAACACAATAGAGTTAATATAATACACATTACAATGTATTTATACCATTAATTTTGTTTTACATCCATCATTTAGGATGTAATGGATAATGAATACACATCATTCTTGATGTGAGGAAATTGACACATCATAGAAAATGTTTATAAATTTAGAGTAAATGGAAGAGGAGAGGAAGAATGGTGATATATTTTTTGATAGAAAAGATAAAAATCATCATATATATAATAATAGATTATTAAAGACTCTTTGATATGTGCATTTGAGGACTGTATAAGAATAGAAAATAATTAAAAAGGAAACACAAGAAAATGAAAGATGATCTTTACCTCTTGATGTAATCTCCTTGAGATCCTCCTAAAGGTCTTTGCTTTTGGACTTTTAGTTAGACCATAAGGTCATGGATGTGGGGAATAGCCTTAGTAATGTTTTTTGCATTAATTTAGGAAATTATCAAAGAATTAGAGGTGCGATATGGAATGGGGGTGAGGGTGGTATTTATAGTGAAAGTGATATATTTTTTAATTAATTTTCAAGGAACCATCATTATTGGTATTTGAAAAACCATGTGCTTGACAATTGTGTTTTCCCATGGTATTGTAAACATAAAGAAACTCATATCAAGTTTTAATCCCCAAGAGTCGACTATATTGATTAAATTATTATTATACCATTATGATGTCATTAATCACCTGAAATCATAAAACTATATTTTTACTCTTCATTGAAAATTTAATTGTCACATAAAATTCCAAAAAAAAACACCCTAATAATTTTATAAAACATAAAATATTAAAATTAACTCTATCTTATAAAAATGATTTTCTAAATACGATAAAATTCATATTTAAATAAATAAATTATTTGTTTCTAAAATAAATCTTTAAAAATATATTTTATTTAATATTAGCATAAAAAATTAATCAAAATATTATTATCCTATAACCATAACAAAATTATATAATAATATGAATTATTTTTAATAATATTCTTATTACTATTTATAAGGGTATGCTACTATTTACCAAAATTCAATTTCGTTCTATAAGACTCCAAATAACTTACTCATCATGACTGTAGATCTCTTTTTTTAAAATTCAAATCACAAATGAAGATAAATTATGTTTAACAACATGTTTATAACTATATCATTAAAAAATTCAATAATTAGAGAATTAATGTTTCATGCTTTTAAATTTATTTTCAAAACCTGGGGTGTAACAATGTTTTCTTATGAGAATGGGATCTAAGGACAAGATGAGATAAAACATTTCTTTATGAGTTTTTAATGGTGATATTTTTTTGTATTGTACTATAGTTATATTATTTTTGTGGTGATATTATTCAAAGTCGGTGAGTATCCAATTTAATTTTTTTCTAGTTTTTTTATTTTCCCTTATAAGATAGATCATTTATTTTATCTATATGGTACTAGGTTTACTTCCAATCTCTATTTTACCATACCATATGATACTGACATAATTGAAGTTGATATAGAATTAGATTCATGATCAATTGGTTAAAACCATTATTAACTATATTTTTCCTCCATAGATTCTACATGTTAATTTTAAAATGAAAATTTATAGAAAACGCCTTTTTTATGTTGATCAAAGGAAATTCTGATGAGTTAAAATAAATATAAAATATATTTTTCCTTAGAATGATGATATATTTGAATATATGGAAGGGTTGAAATAGTTCATGAAGATTGATCTTCAACTACTCCACAACCATATAAGAATCCTTGATCCTAATATTTTTAAAAAAAAAATTTTAATATGTATGTACATTTTTAATATTGTTTTATTTCTCATAGTATGACAAATTATTATTTAATTTTTAAGGAGTTGATGGATATGATTTTATACTGTCAATTATATATATTCCTTTTCTTTCGAGGATGTAAATTTTTTTCTATATAATACTATTTCATCATGTAATTCAGTTTACATATAATATAATAATTTTTAGAGGTCATTGAATTCATGTCATATTGTTGAAATTTATTTTCTTATTATGGATGAGATGTTTTATAGTAC
Source organism: Viscum album (assembly GCA_963277665.1). Lineage (NCBI taxonomy): Eukaryota > Viridiplantae > Streptophyta > Magnoliopsida > Santalales > Viscaceae > Viscum > Viscum album. Next base: position 626,596,149 of record OY728133.1, read on the forward strand.
ATATGGTCATTTAACATTGTAAATCAGTTGAAACTGAAAAGGTGAAATCCATGATGAAATTCAATACACAATATATATTCACCAGAATTGGTGATTCATGGGACTATAAAGGTATTATAACTGATTAATTATGGATTTCAAATGGGGGATTCCCAAATCACTGATACCACCTATGATGGATAAATGATATTATGGGATTACATGTATCATATTTATTTTTCATAGTTGATGTTATTTTTAACATATATTCTAGTGTGGATGCTTCAAGTGGTTTAGTATTTTTATGTTTCCTTTTTTGATGCATAAAGAACATGTTTTTGATTTTTTTTAATGATGGGTGAATACATGGTGGCTTATGGTTCCTTCTAGAATAGGCCACACAGGTATAAATATCCAACCCATGATCATTAAATTTATGAAGTAATGCATGATCTTAAGTATTTTTGTATCTAACATTACATATAACGGTTTTCAATCTATTTTGACACCAATATACTGAGTTATAATTTCTTTCACTAATAAATTAATATCTATCAAACATTTATGTGGGAATACATTGAAAATTTTTATTTTAACATTCATGTAACCCCTTGTAAGAATAATTTAATCATAGATTCATTGAGTATTAATAATCGTAATCTTGATATAGAATAATTATCCAAAGAGTGGAATTTGATGTTAATTTCGTTAGAAAATGAAATTGAGAGCTTGGGATGATGATACAAAATTTTTTATGACAATCCTTTAGATGAAATCCTATCTTCTTGAGATGTATCTTCATTATAATTAACCTGATGACATGTTATATGGAATTTGGAACTGTCTTTATAATGGGACACAATTATAATGTTTTTATTATCTTTCAATGGTATCATATTCTTATGGTATTTGAATATTAAACCATTTTCTATTAGAAAACCTATTATGCGGGGATTTATATAATTGCTAATGGATGGTACACCCTAGAATGTTAATGAAATTTTATGATATAAAATATAATTTATCATGTTTATTAATGAGATAATATATTAATGAAATTATTTCTCACTATTATTCATTTTTTTGGTGAAGGATGATAACCCAAAACCTTCATTATTTCATTAGAATATTCTTCTATTGACATGAATATAGGACAGAAATATGATGGATTTTAGGATCCAAATTTAGTATATCCCTCCAACTGACCTATGGTAAGAATGTGATACAGGTAATGGTTGATGGGATGAAGAAATTGGCTGTCATTTTTCAAATTCATGTTAGAGCTATTGATCAAGAAATGAGAATCATGTATGAGTATGATAAGATTATATTTTAAAAATATCCAATGGGTTTTCCTCTTATTAATTAATGATTCAAATTTTTTGGATAGACAATAGATGGGTGAAGAAGTCCTATGTTTGTATAAAAATAAATATTATACTCAAATTGATACATAGATATAATGAACTATAGAGATTCAAGAATATGATATTCATTCATGGGTTCATGATTTCTTATATCTTTGGATATTGACTTGGTACTAGATTGGTATTTCTATAAAAATAGTTAGTATTTATAAATTAAGATGTAAACCATATATAGATTTTTTTTATTCTTGTAAATATATTTTATGATCATTAATGTTTTTTGAAACACCCTTGGATGGGCCAATTTTATTCTATTGGATGTTAGAAAATATTATGTTGATTAATAATAGTATGGTGATGGAATATAGATGATACAAATAATAGATCATCATCATTGATTCCACTCTATGTTCTAAGTTATTAACCATGATTAACTAATATTTTCACATTAATTATCCCATATATTTCTTGGGAGATAAGGTAAGAAAAAATATAAGGACATTTTTTTACTATTATTGGTTTTTTAAGATCATTGGAATGGTTGATTACCATTTATATTATCATCATTAGCTGACATTGATTCACAATGTGTTTCACGTGTCACAAATGAAAAATAATCACCTTTCTACATATTTTGTTTTGATATATATTGACCATGGTGTAGATAATTACATATCAAAGTATTAGAATTTAGTTAGGATTGATGACTCAGAGATAATGTTTCACCATTATAAGAAAATATTGTTGGTTCAATGGATTTTATAACATTTCTCAAATTCTTTTGAAATTATGAAGTGTGAGTCGCTATTGGGGTAGAAGTTTCCTTATATCTTTTTTATGGAGTCTCGTTTATATGAATTATAAGGTCAGAAATATTTTATTATGAGAAGAATGCAGTACCATACAACATGTTTTTTATTCAATACCCTTACTTTTTTAATAATTATTTGTCTTTATGTTGATTACTTTTAGGATAAACATTCAAAATTTTATACATTTTTGTTTCATGATCCATTGGATGATGCTTGAAGAATGATATATAGTTTCACATAGAGATATATGTTCCATTCACTGTAGTGCAGAAGGGTGGAAGAATTTTCAAATATATTTTTCAACCACTCCCTTAAAAAACATTCCATTTACTAGGGTATTTTCATATATTGGGCCCATTTATTCAAACCCTGATGCCAAACCATGTAACCCAAGAAAATATCCTTAGAGGTAGAACACTATTGACATGAGATTTTTCTAATCATGAATCCAAATCTTTAAAATCATCAAAATCCCCCAATTATGTAGAAAGGGGTAATGGTAGATCATAGTTAGGACTAACCATGTTCCCTAACCAATAATGACTTATGAATGGAATTTAAGTCCCATAAAATTAATAAATATGTTCATGAACTTCCAGTTATAAAATCTTATAACCCCAATCAAGATTCAATAAAACCCTTTTTGATTTTGGATTACCTCTATATTATATTTTAGATTCTCTAAAAACTTTTTCAATTAGTTCAAAGTATCGTGGATGTGATTATTCCCATTCATAAAATTATAATATCTTCGATTTGGAATACAGTATTAATCTCTTCATCTTATCATTTATCACGATGGATATGGATTTTTTGTGCATATAATCCATGATTTAGTAGTTTTTATTTCTATTGATGAAATATTCATGATACAAAAATTAAAATCTCTATTGGAATTTCATATTTAAGGTTATTTATTGATCGTGTAAAAAAATATAGGTAGATCCAAAATGGTTTTTACTAGAACCAATAACATTATGATCCTATTGATTTGATATCATTTTTCAAATTTGTTTTAAACAATAATCTAAAAAATATTTTTAGTATGAATTCATATCTAATAGAATGTGATATAAAAATATTTTTCAAAGTCTCTGAAAATATTGGTAGGATTTTAATATAACATCGCCTAAAATTATTCTAAATGAAATTATTTTATATTCTTGCTTGATAGACATTTATTTAAATGGATGATAATTTTTTGTGGGAACATACATGAAGAAAACCTATGATTTTTGTTTGAAATAGAAAATACATGTTGAAACATGATATTCGGAAATGAAAAAATGGATGATGTATTTAATTAAATTGATTTTATTTTTCCATAATATTATGATTGATTGATTGAAATCACATTTAATACATTTTCGTTACTGTGTGACTAGTACATGAACTCTAGCACTATGACTCTATATAATAATATTGCTGATGAAAAATTTATTTAAACCAATGTAGGTATGAATTTCTCTAATTGGATATTGATTGACTATTCTAATGGGAAAAGTCATACTGATGTGGCCACATATTGCGAAATGATGAATAAATGTGTTAAAAAATATCCTATACACATAAACTAATGAACATTGTGTCATTTGACAATGGGGGTTTGTTTTATTTTGTTTGGTTGTTACTTGTTAGTGTAATATTTAATTAATTTTCACATGTAATTTCATTTTTTTTAGTGTTAATTTATACTATCTTATGATTTATATAAAATCTACATGATTAAAAATCTTATTTGAATTAGATATATATATATATATGTATTACCAAGAATTTTTTATTTAATATTGTATCATAAATGGTTCAATTATAACAAAAAATGTTACTGAATATTTGGTGATATGCTACTGTGATTTTTATATCATATCATACCATCGATTCCATGTTTTTTATATTATTATATACGAAGTCCATGTCTTTGGAATGTGCCACTTTGTAGGGGTATCTATTTTATATTTTCAATAACATTGGTGATGGTGGTGACTAGTGTATATTTCGTCTAATTATTACATGGAGACTCTGAGTCATTTTCCTTATGGATGTTCATTAATTAAATCATAGGATATATCATTTTGTATTTATTTATTTTTTATCTCATGGTATATTTCTCCATGAGTGTTTTTTAGTAACGTAATTTATTTTATTAATTACCATGCCACTATTTGATATTTTTTCTTATAAAGAAAGAATTTTATTTAACAAATGAATGAAGAAAAGACCTTAACTAACCATGTGTATTGGGAATGATTATTATTCCATGTCAAAGGAAGATCATGTTTTGATAAATCATGGTATTGGGGGTTTTTAGATACATTCTTTATCCATGAATCTTTGAATCATGAAATCCATATCAACTACATGGAATCTTAGAATTTACTGTCTTCTAAATGTAAAATATTGAAATCCCATCAAGGTGATGTTCAATTTGGATTTTTAATGTGTTATATTTTTTTCAAATGTTAATATAGGAATGATATTTTTATGTTTTTTTAAATATTTTCAATATATAAATATATGATTGGATGTTTTAAAAAATTCATTATAATATACGTAAAATTGAATCTTGAATAATCATAATTATATGGAGGAATGGATAGTTGGGAATTTATGATAATGTATATTTTAGTACAGTTAGAAAATTCAATAATTATTCCTTTATAATTATGACTATATCATTGGATAAATAAAAAAATGATTTAAGAATATTTGATTGAATTTTATTTTTATATGAAGAAAGATGATGGATGTTTGACATTGAAGGAACAAAAAATGGAAAAAATGATCAAATTTTATGATTTAAATGGTGTATTAAAATATTGGAATATACATTATTGTAATGGAATATGGTATATTAATTTTATTTTATTTAATAACTATACAAGAATGTAACGTTAAACATTTTGTCAAAAAATTACCATTAAACTACAATAAAACCTGATCTATATTAGTTTTTCTGAATTACAGAATTCAAGATAAGATTAAATTTATCTAATATTGAGGCAGAAAAGAAGTAATAATAGAGTGATGCATACAAAAATACATTAACTAGATGAATTTTAGGTACATTTCATGCATTTAATGTTAAATTTTTTTAATGATGATATAATGGATGGTTAATAATCAATGTTCAATGTGGAATATTCTTGATCTAATTTCAGATTTATAGTGGAATAAATGTATATTGACATCATGTGAAGATGTGTATTTGATAGATTCAAATACATTAAAATCTATGGATTACATTGAAGGTTTTATATTATAAAAACTATGTGAGTTGAAGTTTCAAAATGTTACCATTATGTTTTATATTTTATTTGATATTTTTGGAGATTTAAATCTATAAAATGATTAGGGAAATTTAAAATGAATATATTGTTATTTTGGGAATTTTTATTTATTATTTTTATATAATTATTTACCTATATGTATTGGATATAGTCTATTTAGGGAATAGATTATTTAGTTAAGGTGACTAAAAGTTGAATAATTGTAAAATTTATGTTCTTGGATTCAATATTTGTAGAGTTGAACTATGTGATAAGAAGATGTTTTTCTATTTTGATTGAATAAAGGATATAAAAAAATTTTTATTTCTAAGATCAGCTATAAAGTATTCAATAATGAATTTTTGTTTGATACAATCTTGGTTAATGGATGATCCCTTCCCAACCCACTGTAATTTTTAATTTTTCATAGTAGATGATCTATGAATTAGTCATCTCGAACACTATAAAAACAATTTTTCCTCATTAAAAATTATACCTGTAAAAATAATCCTTAACTATATTATTATATACACCACTATATATATTATGAATTAATTTTCATTACATAATGGAATCAGAAGCTTATGTTGAGAATTAATTATGCGTAAATATGTTCTTGTATGAGAATTTTAAGGATTGTATTAAATATATCCTATATTTATTTAATAAATTATATACTATGTTAGTGGGTCTTCAATCATATATCAAATAATGTAAAAATATAGAATATATATTTAATATTCATTCGGTAATAAAATAAATTTGATCTCTAACACTGGAGATGTATCCTTGGGGAGTTGATGATGGATAATGTGGAAAACATTTTTGATTGTTTTTAGAATTTAATAAAATCATTATTTTCATCAACTGATTTTGAGATGATTTTATTCTATATGAATTTAAAAATGACTTAGTGACATATGAAATAAATTAATACCATTGATAAAATATAAAGGATAATGAATAAAAAAAATAACTCTAAAAAAAAGATATAACTCAATGAAGTAGAATATTATCCTTCCAACGAATAAAAAAGATGAATATATATATATATGGAGAAAATGAGAGTAATGTCACATTCCTTATAAAAATTCAGGATGTTTAAATATATATAGAAGGGAAGGATTTCATTTTAATTATTAATATAAGAAAACGATAGACATTTTATCATGAATTTATATAATGAAAACCATAATAATCTTGAATAGTATAATAGTAATGAAAACCCTTGTATTAGGAGGTGGAACAAAATAAAAATGAGATATAAAATCTTTTAAAATGAAAATATTTATTTAAATAGGATAAATAAAGGAGTTTCATTATAAATAATGAATGAAAAAAATATTTATATGATATATAATTTTATGTGTATATTAAATATGACTTTTTAAGCATCATGTAACATGTGAATGATGAGGAAAACTAAATTGTTGTTGAATAAGAAGATGATTAATAATGTAAAGTTACTACCATAGAGGAAATATTGAAATTGAACATATATATTATATTTTTAAAATTAAAATATTCAAGAAATAATATAACATATGGAAATTGATATGAGAGAATATGTTTATATGTGATGATTTTTTTTGAAAATGTAGGAGGAATTTGGTGAAGAAATAAATAAACACCCAATGATGGTAGAAAATAAGGATAATGGTTTGATGGATAAAATATGAGAAATGTTCTACCATAAAATATGAGTTCTAAATAAAATGACTTCATGTATTTTTGTTGAATGATGATGGTATAAAATGGATTGAACCAGGACTATAATTTTATTTTTGAATCTTAATAAACTATTAATGATTTTATTCTACGAAAATATGTAAATTTTTTTTAATCTAATATCTAATTATGAATGTATTATAAATAATATTTGTTTCTCTACAAATAAATAATACTTTTTTTACAATGTTTAATAGTGATAGTGGTTTAATAAAACCAATGGAATTTAGAAAAATTATTCAAAAAACAAATACTCGTCGTCATAAAAGAGAAAGTAAATCATATCTATCAACGAATAACAATAAATTTTTCTATAATTGAATCTTCCATAAATTAAAAATGTGGAGGTTTTATGGATATTATTGGTTCTATAAAAGATATGTGAAATAAATTAATAATATTTAAATTAAAAATAAATTCTATGGATAATATATGAGAAGGGGATATTATATTGGAGAAAATAATATTCAAATAAAACAGTGAGAATAAATTGACACCTAATGTCGAATTAATATATAATATATTTTATATAATATATAATTCTGATAAACATGAACAATCCTAAATCAAATGTGATATGATGAGTCCCCATTCAAATGACTTCATTAAAACTATTTGAACAATATATGTTATTTCCTATATTTCGTACTTTCATCCATATCCTCGTTAATTTATAATGTTAATTTTTATAGTGATATTTTCATTAATTGATATTATTTTTAGTCTGAATGTTTTTCTCAGAAAATATAATTCACATTAATTTATTATGAAAATACTTATTTTTGGGATGTGTTTTTTAAGAATTTATTTGGTTAAATTGTCATAATCGTTTAATATCATGTATTTTTTGTTTCTTAATAAAAATAAAATACGTAATATTTTATATATATTATAATACAAAAATCCCTAGAATTTACGTTTTTCATTAATTTTTTTAATATTATATTCATAAATTAGTATATGGAATAATATATTCTTTTAAATTTTGAAATTTCAGGAAGAACATTCAATTTTACACTACCATTGTATTTTCATATTTCATAAAATCCTTTTAAATATCAATTTTTATTTTTAATGTGATATATATATATATTATCTAGTTTTAATTACTTTATGAATTTTATCACATTTAATTACAATCCTTCACAATCATATGAGTTTTTTGTTATCTAATATCTTGTTCTTCATGATATAATTGTAATATAAATTGTTGAATTACAGTAATTTTCATGTATCGGTCAAAAGAGTGTTAGTATTCTTACTTATTTATTTTACATAATATTTTAATCATACACACAACATTGTTATTCATGAATAACAAAATCATGGGTACCATTGAGATAATGTGGGTGAATGAGGATTTAATGGCGTTGAAATAAATAAAATCATGGTGATCCTATAAATTTTTTATAAAGATAAATTATTGTATAGGAATAATTTTAATAAGAATGATTATTTAATGTTAGAAAATTATCAATAATTAATTTTGGGAACAATTATGGAGAATAATATACATAGTTTGATGGAAAAATATTATATATGCATTAAATTCAATGTATGAATAATGAAAATTTTTAAGGATTCAATGAAATAAGGGTGTAAAGTTCATGTTGGAATGGGGTTAAAAAACCTAGATCATGACCCCATATCAAAATTTATGATACGAGTAGGAAGAATCACAAACTAATTTGAATAAAATAAAATAAATGAGGTTGAAGGAGTAATAATAATGAAATTACACAATTAATGAATTTTTTCATGTCTGAACCTACTAATTCTATAACCGCGTTATATTTTTTTAGAACCATTATCGATGTTGTCCAAGGATGAGTCGGGATAGTATGAAAATTTTTGAATAACAATAAGTATCTAGAGTTGTTACTATTATAGGATTAATTTATATTTATTATGGGTATTTTTTGGTCACTAATTATTCTATTATGAGATTATTGACATTTGTAAAGTAATTTCTAAACCCACTACTTCCATATGGTTTAAATGACCAAAGATGATAATTCATTGAAAAATTTAATTTCATAGAGTGAATGACATTGATGATCGGTGCACCAGTTAATGGAATTCAATATCAAAATCTCGATAGTATATATAAGAAGTTTATAATTCTTGAATGTTGTGGTTATGTGGAGTTTTATAAAAATATTACTAAGATTCCATTTGAGTTACTTTTAGGATATTTTTTGGGAGAAATTGATGACCCATATATATATTAAGATGAAAAATTACAAAAAATGGAATATTTTTTTTATTTTTGAGGAATGATCTATATTGAATTATTAAAAAAAATTGGAACACATTTGACATGTGACTTTAAATTAGTCAAACATAGAATTTGTTAAAAAAATTATATTGTTATGAATTATTTATTAAGAAATAATAATATGTGCATTTTACTACGTAATAGATATTCTACTATATATATATATATATATTATATTATAGAGTTAGTAAATAGGTGGCATCTAAATGGGGAAGTGTATGTGGGAATTTGTTTACATAGTGGGAGATATATGTATGTCACAAATTAAGTGATTATAAAAAATGATCAGAGGCTACATTGTGATTATGGGGTTTACCTATTTATATTAACTGTGAGGTATAATAATAGTTCACATCATGAGACATAATTTTGAACGTGACATGAACTAAAAATTTGTGATGGGACATCTCATTTATATATTCATTTAGCATTACACAAAAATAGGGGGAATGGTACATTCAACATAACATGGGAAGTAGTGGAGAGAATTGAGATTGGAAAATGGTGATGGATCAATGGATGAGACCATTGTTCCATAACTATTTATTTTTATATATACATACTAATTTAGTATCTATGTATAATTAATACATGCTTAATCGATAAATTTGGAAGGGGGAATAATATTTTCATTTTATTCTTCCATTTGTTATATTATTTATTCACTTGCCTTATTGAGATGTTTCTAATTAAAATAAAAAAGGATATTATCCTAATGAAGACATATTAATCTCTATTTTGTTTGATGAATTTAATGGTATAGTTTCACAAAACAGCTCATGTTCCCCCCTTCAACCAGATACCCTAGTTAGCCAGAGATATAACATGGGTGCATTAACATTCCCACAATGCTGGAGACATGTGTAAACGAATAAATGTATATCCAAGGGTAATAGTTTCACCAAAATATTAATATTAAAGAAGCTATGACACATTCAGATTAATTGAGATACAAACAATTTGTAAATCATATTTCTGTGAAAAAATAAATAAGTATAAAAAGAATAGTATTTTTACAATTTAATGAAATGTAATGAAAGAAATCACCTCCAAATCTTTTAAATAGAACATCCCCAGATTAAAATAAGTAAATAAAGATATATAAGATTCCACATATTGAATAAATCAATGTAGAATGGTTTTTTTGCATGATGTGAAAGGTTATATAAATAAAATAATAACATAAATAACTTAATTTAACTATGAAATTCACCACCTAACATAAAAATATGAACAATCTTTGAAAAATCAATACATAAACAAATAATTAAATTATAATAATAATGATCATTATTGTCTAGTAGTAATTATATGGAAAATCCACCGGAGAGTATTAGTATATAAATGGAATATACATTTATTGAAGTGTTAAACGTATTATTAATAATACAAATTTCAATCATAAGAACATAAAATACATTTTATATTATAGCTTGTTACCCTCATTCTGTATGTTCTCCTATTTTATACATTCTGTTCTTGTAAAAGAAATTTAGTTATTTCATTTCGCTACATTTACTATAGATTGCATAACATGTAAACTCCATATACCTAAATTACATAGCACATACTTACTGTTGGTATCATTTCATTAACTGAGAGATCATTTCATGAGCCAGTACACATTTTGTACCTGATTTACATGTCATGTAGGGCTTAAATAGATAATTTTTAACTAGAGGAAACATGTTATTCTACATAACATGTCCAGTTTCTACCACACGTCGTGAAGAAGGGGTACACATTGTGACCCAACCCTCTAATAGGTTTATGTAATTTTTTTCTTTTTATTTGAACCTTTTCCCCCCCGAACCTCTTAATTCCCAACCCTAAACTTCGAATATGTATTTTTTAGAGGTGTCTTTCCCTCTAGATCCATATGATCGGCTTCGGTTCATCATTACTTCTATGATGCGTCCCTCCATTTAAGTGTTCTCTCTAATTATTATTTTTGGATGATCTCTAAAACGTCCTAAAATTGAGTTATTGGTTCCACTAATCTAATTTTGATTATTCTTTTTTGACTTCCCCATGATCTGTTATGTGATCATATTCTGAAGGATATTCCATAACTAGTTGTGGTGCAGTTGGTGTATTTTCTTGAGGTACATAGGTATTCTTCAATCCCCCAAACCCTTCCCTTTTTTTATCAATCAATAATTTGGGGATCATGTTTGATTCATGTTCATTTTTTGATGGAATTAATGGGTTTTATTTTTTTGGATTTTCTTTGTGGGTGTGTTCAACCCAAACATTGATATAACTGGTTTCCTCTCTAGCATATGATAATGGAACTTCTTGTTTTTCCTTTAAACATAATTTGTAAATTTATTTATGAAATTTCCATGATTTTTTAGTGTGTTGAAAATGGATTTTGAATGAGAAAATTGGTTTTCCAGACTTTTGAGTAATTTATAGTTAAATTGTTTTGAATGGTTTTTAATGAATTAAAATTGAATGGTGAAATTGAGAAGAAGTGATACCTTGGCAACTATGCTGGAAGGATTAGATTGAGGCAATCATCCAATTCATTGTGATTATCAAAGAGGGTTTTCTTGGTAATTAAATACTTTTCATAGTCCTATTGTTCTGGGAGACATATATAGACATTTAGGGATGGGTGGGTTACTCATATGGTATTCCCCTACTTCATAGGCCCATTGTTCTAGGATTAGTTTTTTGCACATGTTTCATTTGGTACGAGCAATATTCTACATAGAAATATAGTATTACTTGGTTTTTTAATACTCGTGCTTCTTTTTTTATTTCAAGTATTTATGATTTAGCATCTTTATGCATGTTTATTCTTGTAGAATTATTTTCTATAAAATTTTCATTGAAACTGATATACCTGCTTTTGTTTAGAACTCCTATGAATGGAATATTTACCATGGTTTCTGTAGATATTTTTTTACTAATTATCATTCCATATTTATATTTTTAAATAAGTACGAATGAATTGTTATATACTGACTGATTATGGATCACCGAGGTGGGATCCTACAGATCCTATTAGGTCACACCCTACAGACTACTTCGATGGTGCGTAGAAATTTTTTGTCTTCTAGTGCAGGGAAATGACAGGAATCTTAGTGAGTAAGCAAGGACCATGTTAGCTAGGATGGGTAGTTTGTGGAAATATGGTAGGAATTTGACCATATCATTATTGGGATAGCTATTTGGTTTCAAGTCCCATGCAATCAGACTTGTCATTTGGAGTTTTTAGTTATTGTTTCCACTATTCAATTTCCACTATTTTCTTTACATTTGTGGATTATAATTTTTTTTCTTCCACTATTTCTTTATTTATTTATATATATGCGGTGTGTTCATTACGGTTTGGTGAAATCATTATCTCATATTTTTCATTTCATTCTCGGGTTCTTGTCACCATCCAATGGGGATCTGGAATGCCCATCGAGAATGTGACTGATCGAGTCATGTGCTATATTTTTGTAAAACCATGGTTTGTTTGTTATAGTTTCTTATCAGAGGAGGTATATCCTCATGAATCATTTCTTGGGATTTTGGTTAGACTGGAGATATGATTTGGGACTTGAGTGGTTTATTGTGATGAGTGTCTAGATAGGTCTTTTTGTAATAAGACTCAAGTTACCATGGGATTTTGAGATATGCATCTATAGTGTTAGTTATTTATTTAAATGTACCATTTTTTACATATGGATTTTATGGTTGTAAGTGATATTTTTTCGGTGTCTAAACATTCTTTTGTATTTTTGTGTTGTAGTATTCCTCCAAGACCTCTTCTATAGGTTTCTCAGGAAGGTGTAGCTGATTCTCCCCAAGGAAATCCACTTATGGATAAGAATCACTTACAGACTATTATATGTGATGTTTGTGGTGTTGATCCGGATGTTCAATGTGTTAATATCATATTGGTTGATGTACAACCAGGATTTGGAGGAGAATGAGATTGATTTCGTGAGTTCTTACATGAGAAGACACCATCCATTAAAGAGACTCCTGAAAATCAAGAAGCTGAGGATTGTCTAGATAGGATAGGTCATATCTTATAATTCTTTTAGACACATGATAATATCATGGTGATGTGTGAAATTTTCAAACTCGAGGGTTCCAGAAATCATTGGTGGGAATCTATGGTCCAAGAAGGCATACATGTGGGATTCGATTGGAATGGTTTCAAAAACCTATTATTTCAATAGTTTTTTCAGATTCTCCCTTGTTTGAAAAATATCATGTGTTTTTATCATTATATTAGAGAGAGAATTCACTATCAACATACATGAACCGGGTTGTGGAGCTTGTACGTTCTACTTCGGATGTGGTAATGAATGACCTGCTGAAGGCTGAAAAGTATTTACAGGGTTTGCAACCAAATATTAGATCATAGGTGTTAATGTATAATCATTAAACATTTTTGGTGATAGTTGATATAGAAATGATGTTAGAGACAGACATTCCATGAAAGGCCATATTTATTGCCTCTTCTCTTCTAACTGGTGATAACATCAGTGGTTTGAATGGGAATAAGAGGAAGTGGATGGTCTCTCATCTGATTGGTGGATGTGGCTCTAAACATCTAGACTTCTCTACACCATCCATTGTAGCTGGTAGTGTGCCTCCAACTCACTACCACTTTATAAAGGGGGTCACATCACACATTCTGGTCCAATTCCTGTTAATACATGCAATAAATTTGGACTTGATGATCATATACAACGTCTCATTCAGGATACAAATTTTCTTTCTTAGGGTCGAGGTTCATCAGATACAAAGGATACTATGGTGCAATCCAAAGCTTCAATGATTATATAGATCTTGCGAGATGCCTCATAAGTGAATCACTAATATTTATTAGATGAGTTTCTGATTGAAGTAGATGCCAGTCTATCAACATTGAGAGGTGCGCTCCTGATTGCATATTTAATAGCTACTACATTGTTTGATACTGGTTTCAATCAACCCTTTATATCATCATGATTTATTGAAATTATTAAACATTCAGTGGATCATGTTCCCTTTAAAATTGAGTTAGAGACACATCTGGTAAAGAGGAAATAAGATGGGTTTCATTGTCCTTCTTGTTCGTTGACGATAATTGAGATACATTTGGGCTAGGATTGTATCATTCTTGGTCTATATTTTCTTGAAAAAACCATTGGTATGTATTGTCTTATTGCTCATTATGTTTTGGTTTATTGATATCATCGGAATTTTTTTGTTTCTTACTACTGTTTAGAGCTCTCATGTGTTTCATGTTGAGTGGGACCTAAGGTCTATTCAGGCAGGACTGTCCCACCTAGTGCGTAGTAGTTTTATGTTTTCTGTTGTGTTAGAGCCCAATGATGTTACGTTTGTTGAGGGACTTCATTTTGTGGTCCGAGACTTTATTAATGTTATCCTGGAAAGTATCTCCCATCATAATACATAAGGAGTGGTATAATATAAAATTTAATTAGTTTTGGGAACATACTAAATATAAATAGATTCTTACCTTATGACACTAACACAGTTTAAAGTACTCCAGATCCTATTGGATGACCTATTAGTGGAGGGATTTCTTCTCCCTACTATTTCACCATAGGCATCCCTTGTGCACTTTACCAAGAAAGTGGATAGTTTAAATTTGTTTTATGTGGACTATCATATGTTAAAACAGGTAATAGTTTTGAGAAACATCCTTTTATACTATTTGATGGTTTTTTAATAATTTAAAGTGAGAAAAGTGGTTTCCAAAGATTGGTATTTGGTTAGGATATCACCAGTTCAATTTTTGGATGTATGATATACCATAATGGCCTTCAATAGTAGGTATGGACATTTTGAATATGTTGTGAGGCCCTTTGGTCTGATTAACAATACTGAATTTTTAATGGCCTAGATGAATTAGATATTCCACCAATATCATTATAGTTTTCTTAGTATCCGTAAATGATATTTTTGATTACTCATAGTCTGAGAGTGTGCTCAAGAATCATCAGAGTTTGGTTATGAAGATTCTGAGAAATCAACATCTATGGGGAAAGATTTCAAAATGTTGTTTTTTTATTTGAGAAGTAATGTTATTGGGGAAATGAATTTAAAATTGTGGCTTATTAGTTGATCCAGAGAAAGTAAATGTTGTTTTTCCATAGAAAGAACAAAAAAATGTATTTCAGATATGCATCTTCCTAGGTCATGTTGGATACTATCGATGATTTATTAAGGGTTTTTCTAAGTTATTGTCGCATTTTACATCTATTACCAAGAAGGAATTGAAATTGTCATGTTATGTGAATTGTTAGTATTTCATTTAATCCATGAAAAAAATTCTAACATCGACACATGTTTTGATCTTACCTAGTCTTTGTAAGGGGTATGTGGTGTTCAGTGAGGCATCAGGTGCATGTTTAGGATCAATTAGTATGCATATTGATCATGGGGTAGGTTCTATATCTCTTCATCCCTGACCAAATGAGATGATGTATCACACTTGTGATAAGAGCTTTGTTTCGTTGAGGCTTGTAGTTAAATTTTGGTGGAACTTTCTCATTGTATAGAATTTTAAAGTTATCTCTGATCATAAAATTCTGATATATATCACTTCCCAGAATGACATCAATCTCAAATATAGATGATGGGTTGAATTCCATCATATTTTCTACTTTTACATCACTTACACTCTAGGGAAAGGTAGTGTAGTATTAGGCGTTTTCAACATGAAGGTACCATCCCAGTCCTTTCTGGAATCTAATGATGAGTGGAATATCTTGGGTAATTTCACTCAGTTGAACATAGATTATCATGAAGATGTCTCGGGTATAGTTCTAACCAATGGTCATTTTTCATCATCTCCCATATATTCTATCTTTCAAAGTAATCAACAATATGATGAGTTTCAAAATATTCGTGAAAACCATTATGGTGGGGAGACCATTTCAGTTGGAATCCTTCCTTAAATGGAATACATCTCTTCGGAAGGAGACTTTTCATCCCATCCTCAGTGATAAGTTCAGTTTTTTTTATTTTAATATTTATCCATGGTACCTTCATCCTGACACTACAAATATGTATAATGATATGAGAATAAAATTCTGTTTTTTGGGTATGAAGCGTGAAATTGAGAATTATGTGTCACGCTGTTACATCAGCCAATAGACATTGGAAGAACACATAATTCCCTCTAGTTTCCTTCAATCACTCTGAGTGTTGGGCTAAAATTATGATGACATGTCTATGTATTTTTTTGTTGGGTTTCCACAGAATTCCCCATTGAAAAATCTTTCTGGTTTTTTTTTATCAGTTGAAAAAATCAACTCATTTCATTCTAATCATAGACACCAATAAAGATGATGTTATAGGTATGATGTATGAGCATGAGGTCATGAGGTGAAATGGGGGTCCACCACACATTGTTTTGGATAGGGATATATATTTTACCTCAATGTTGTTGGGGAGTATTCAAGATGAAATGGTGATATATTTCGTCTTGAGCACATATTACCATCTACAGATTGATGAAGAGGTGGAGAATGTTATTCCAATCCTAGAGGACATTCTTCATGCCCGCATCATGGATTTCAACGGATATTGTGATAGCCATCTGGGATAGGTGGTGTTTGATTACAACAATAGTTATTACTCATAAATAATAAATTTAATTTTTTATGTGTTGTATGTACCCCCATTAAGATGACATATTTGTTGCAAAGAGGTGGGAGAAGTAGCTTTCGTAGGATCTAGTTGTGTTTAGGTGACGTCAGTAATGATTCTGGATGTGCAACGATGTATGGTTAAATCCTTGATTTGAAAGACATCATATGATAATCAGTAGAATCATGCTTTGTTGTATTTTGTTTTTTACTGAGTTTTCTTGAATGCTTCCCCTTGGTTGAGTGACTGTTTACTTTGAAAACCAAGAATATTGGCTCTAAGATATGTTGGACCAGTTAAGATCACTGAACGACATGGTATATATGATTATTAGTTAGAAGTGTCTTCCCAGTTGACATTAATTAATGATTTTTACCATGTATCTCAGATTATAATATATCTCCCTGATCCGGGTAACCTTTTGAGTTTGGAAGGAATTTAGTAAGAGCTTGATGCTTCTTTTCTGGAGAAAAAATTTGAGATGGATGGCTTTCCTGAGAAAGTCATGCATGGGAATCCGATTTAGTTTTCAGTTTTATACTCCATCAAAGATCATATTCTCATGAGACATGGGACCACAATTCATTGATGAGTGATCAATGGCCTCATCTTTTTCTAGAGGATACTTCTTCCACATGACTTACTGGTAATGATAATTATTTATATAGGCGAGTTTGAAACAAACGGTTACATTGCTTAATATGTTTTTTTATTTCTTCTAAGATCTATTATTATTTTAAAAAACATTTTATGTGATTTTTTGAGTTTACTATAGACTGTAAAATAGGTACATGTTGGGTACATATAGTACACGTCCAGTACATCATGTTGGATTCATATCATTGACTGAGAGATCATGTTGTGAATGTGGAGATCATGTTGTGAGCTGGTACATGTCATGTACATGTGGTATACATCATGTACTGGACAAATAATGAATTTTAAACTGATGGGATGGGTTTTTTAGCCTTACTTGTCTAGTGTGGACTACATGTCGTGACCATGGGATACATGTTGTGACCTTCCCCAAACCCACTTTTATGCCACATTTGATTCTTCTATTTCACCCATCTGTTTTCCTAACGATCCAATTGGCTCTCAACCCAAAAATTCTTCTAGGCATTTGTTAGAGTTTTCTCTCCCTTCAGATCCATCAGGTCACTACAACTTATCATTGCTTCAATTGTGAGTCTCTCTTGGTATTTGTTTTCTCTGATTCATCCTTGGTGTTGATCATGATAGCAATATAAAATTGCTTTAGTGGATCCTCTGATATAAGTTGTATTTTTTTATCTTCCTCTAGATTCTTCAAGAGATAAAGTTTTGAAGGATGATCCTTGACTTGTTGCGTGGCATAAGACATCATGTATTGAGAAATTTGGGATTTCATATATCCACCCTCATCTTTTATATCAATTTTAAATCATTATTTTGTGGAGGGAGTTATATTATAGGGCTATAAATGATGGCATTGTTTGTTTTTGTTTATTTCGGATTTCTGTTGTGAGCATCTGCGACCTGAAAAATGAGTTTTCTGGTTTCATCTCTATATTTTATATAATAAAACATCTTTTTTTCATTGAAAATTTCATTATAAATTTATTTATGAATTTTTTATGATTTTCTAGTGTATTGATAAATACACTTGAATTAAAATTGGGATTTCCCCTACATTTGATAAACTGATTGTGAAATTATTTTGAATGGTTTTTAATAAACTGAAATTGAATTGTTAAATTGGGCATTTGGGACACCTTGGGTACTTAGGTGGATGGATTAGCTTTAGGTCATCATTTATACATTGTTATAATAAAAGATATTTTTTCTTTGGGAATACATATGTTCCCTGGCCCATTTTTTCTAGGGAACCAATATTGTCATTTGGGGGGGGGGTTTAAACATTGGGTATTCTTACACTTCCTAGGCTTGTTGTTATGGGATTAGTTTTTAACTGTTGATTCTTTTGGTAAGATCAGTATAATGTATAGACCTGTGTTATTCAATGGTATTGTGATACCTATGATTCAATTCTATATTTCGTGTATTTATGAGTTAACTTTGATATTAATTTTTATCTTATAGAAAAATATTATGGAAAATATTCATTGAAACTGATATACATTATTTTTTTAGAACTATGAAAAAGGGAATTTTTACCATGTTTTGTTTTTAAAATAATAATGAAAGATTTTTTATACTGATACCTGATAGGGAGAACTAGGGTGGGATCCTTCTAAGCCTATTAGCTAACAACATGCACATTGCTTCTACAGTCCGTAGTCCTTTTTTACCTTCTACTATAGGGAATGGAATGTCGCCTTTGTTAGGTGATGTGGTTCATCTCAGCTAGGAATGATATCTAGTGGTGAGTTGGTTGGAGTTCATCAATTCTATCATTGGAGTAGCTATTTGGTTTAGAGTCCCATGCAGTCAGACTTTTCATTTAGTGTTTTAGCTACTATGTCCATTATTCTATTTCCAATATTTTATTTATAGTTATGGAATATATATTTGTTAGTCCTCTTCTTCTACTTCATTTATATATATATATGTTGTGTGGTTGTTTGGGATGGGCGAAAGGGTTCCCTTAGTTTTGTCGTTTGATTCCCAGGTGCTTTCTCCAGCACGTGGGGATCGAGAATTCCCTTTTGTTATGTGATGGATCAGGTTGAGATATTGGTTTCAAAGAAAACGTGGTCAGTTTGTATCATTTAATTTTCAAAATTATCTTATTCAAAATACTTATTTATTTCATTACATTAAAATAATAAATTTGAATGAATTTAAAGGACATACTGTTTAAAAAAACCCAATTTGAAAAATAATTTTATAAAAATATCTCCAAGGACAATCATAGAAACCCTTTTTTATTAATGAGATATAATAATCACAGATAAAAAAATGAAATCATCAAAGAACCATATCATTATGATATTGAGTGAAATTGGGCATCATATGATACAAATAATATATTGAAAATAGAAATATTGGAAAAACACTATTTTCCACCAAATATATGTAATCCTAGAACATATAAGTCAAAAATCAGGGTGACTATAAACAAATTAAATTAGACAATGGTTAAATTAATATATAACATTTAGGGAACCACATCCTTATCTAGGCATTAATACCCATGTTATTGATGTTTCCATGCTGTTTAAAAAATATCAACCAAAAAATTGATTCATAACATCACTAAGATAATATATAATTTCCAAAAATATTTAAAATCAAAAAATTACTAATTATAGAGTAAATCCTCAATAAATATTATTTAAAAATGAAATTTATATAAAAATTCTCAGTTCATGCATTAAAAAAATATTTTTAAATTTAAATAATTGTTGATGGATTCATAAGTTACCCCATAACATATAAGAGAACAATTGATTTGATTTCGAGAACCAATCACACCATATATATATTTTTTTGAAATCAAAATAACATTGATTATTAAAATTATATTTTTAAAATAAAAACTAAAAACTTAGAAAAAACCTATGGATGATAGAAGGATGAAGTCAGGAATAACAATCTCAATTCCATAATTTTAATAAATAATTTGGAATAATTAAGTACATATAATAATATTCAGATAGGGTGATACAAAATTAATGGAGAAGTGTGATCTGTGGGGAATAATAGAGGAATGATGTCGTTCATTTTTTATCAGTACTCAAATAAGATAGAAATTATTATGAATCATTTTGAACTGGAGTGTATTGGAGTTATATAATGGTGGTTGTGATCCCCTATGTAGTGAATATTAAGAACAAGGAGGAGGGGGAGAGACCCAATAATTTGATATATTAAAGAAGAGGTATATTTTTAGATTAGACATTTTTATTTTTAGGGTATGTAAACATAATTTGATATGTTTTACTAAACATTTCAACAACTATATTGGGCTTTCAAGAATCACATGGCATCATTCATTGTTTGGATGCTCAATTTTGGAATATTTTTAAACATATTTCGTGTATCTATTGAAAATTTTAGATCAATAAAATATTATATTCATGGCTATCCATAACAATGTATTATAAATATTCTCCCTATACCAAAACAAAAAATTGCTACAAATTGAAAAGTATTTGACCTATAACACGATGAGATGAAAATTTTAAATACATAAAAATAAAAATACAAAACATCAATGCCATTAAAAGGATATTATCCCAACCATAGTTTATTATTCCCATAATATTCCATTGATAAAGTGTTATATTTTAAATTAAAATTAGTATAACCCCTTAAAATAAGGTCACAACTTATGAAACACAATTTCTAAAAAGAATTAATTGAAATAAATCATTATAGTATCCTCAATATGATTTTTTTGCATGCAACTTTTTTTATCCCCCCATCCTAAAAAATCATAATGTATATAAAGAAAATTATAATGAAGAAAAATATAAAATAGTTTATACACAAATTAATAAAGGGTATGAACCATGAAAGAACAAACTTAATTCCTAATGAACACCCTAACAAAAAATTGGAATGATGGAAATGACAAAGAAAAATTAATAACTAGTTCTCAATAAAGATCCCAGCACTTAAAATTTACTAAAAATCAATACTCTTTCATTAGGTGGGAGTTGTTCGAATAATTAACCAATTATTTCCAAATCTAGACACTAAGGTTTATTTATAAGAACAATCATTGTCATGCAATACTAAAACACCATTGTAGATAAAAATTCGGTTTTCTCTCCACTATATTAGAATAATTTAATGAGAGGTGATCAACATATTCACCCAAAAAAATCAAAATGATAGCCCAATAAAATATTACTAAAAAATAATCATTCAGTATTTCATTTCAATAAACGAATCATATAATATACTACAACATATAGGTAACATCATGAAAATGAATATAGGAAAATAATAATAAATAATATAAGGAATAATTCCTCAATAGAAACCTAATGTAGTATAAAAACATGTCTTTTATCCTTAGGTCATATGGTATTAACACGAAATACACTCTTATAACAATAAAATCTGGTGAACATAACCAAAATCTATAAATTCAAAAAAGGTATCACCACAACTAAACTAATACATCTAATTTAAAACACATTCAATGTAAGCTATTACTATAGAATTTAAATCTCAAACAAAAAGGGCCAAATATTTCAATATGAACATAAAATCTCTAAATAAATAAACGTAACATAAAGAACAGTCAAGGGATCCAACAAGAGATAAATAAATCAAGACTCACACAATAGACACCATTACTTATATCTATACTGGTATGTAAATCCTATAAAAAAAATTACTGAACATTATAATGAATCAGTCTTATGGACAAACAAACTGATACGTTGATCCACAATTCATTGAATTCATTCATGTGGAATCCTTTAAATAATTAAACACATGATCCCATATCAATATTAATTTTACATTCATATTGATATATTAACTTAAAACCATGATAATGGAAAATTTATGATTTTAGGAAAATATGATCAACTAAAACCCATTTTAATTCAAAACATCAATTAGAAAATAAATGTTTTAAAACATTTTCATTAGTTCAATTATACATTGAAAAAAATTAATCCGCATTGTAATGAAAACTAGTGATGATAAATAACGCATAATGTATTTAAAAAACTAAATGAAATAAGATTCATTATCATTGGGGTTTAAAATATATGAAATAATATATTTACCTTTTTAAAAGTTTTCACATTACTAATAAAAAATAAACCATATTACAAACAAAATCAATATAGGGAATATTTTATTGAATGAACCGTTGATTAATTTCAAAATTCAAATTTTTAGTTAAACTATCCTTTCAAATTTAATATATATTTAATTATGATATATTATAATGAAAAACAGACACATGAAACTTTTATAAAATCTCATAAAACTTTTTTTATAGTCGATTATTTGAAAACAAAACTAGAAAACTAAACACTAGTTTTATCATTAAATGATATTACATAAACCCATATTTAATTTTCAAAAAAAAAAATTATATCAAATTCTTGATTTTATAATTAGTACAATTTAATTACACATATAATAAACACAATAATAATAAAATAAAACAAAATTCTAATGCGGTCAATCAAAAAGTAAAATATGTGATTTTTTTCTATATACAGTCAGGATTTATGTCATGGAAACCCATTTTAAATATAAGATTCCAATTTTAGGTGTCATGAAAAACATGTACATGTGATACATCGAGCATTCATGTTCCCATGGTATCACATGATACTACATGTTCAATTCCCTAATAAGGTCATAAAAAAATGATTATTCATAACAAGTATGGGATAACATCACAAAACCCGAGAATCAACACCAAAATACCCACGGATAATTGAAACTCTACAAGGGAAAGGGAAATATAGAACCATGTTTTTCATATGTTCTAATTACATATATTTATTTATCCTAGGAATAATTTCCTTCACAAATAAAAAAATTAATTTGGTAACCTTGACCCTAATAAGAAGAATAGTATAATTGAATTTTTTACACATAAACTATACATCAAAAATTAAATAGACACCCAAGACCATTATACATACTGTGGGAGTTTCATCTCATCCAACACAAGATGAAAAATAATGTATGTGGATGAATTTATATAAATGTTTAATATTTTCACATTTAAATTTCTATTAAACTCGAAATGAAGCATCATCAACAATTTTGACATGATCCATCTATAAGTCGGACTCTAATGAAAAATTAAATATATTAGAAAGAAAAATTATTGAAAATTTAATAATTTGAAATAATGATAAGTCTCAAGTTTCCTCTGAATACCTCACATGGAATACTCCAAGTGTTAATATCCTAAATTCCTCATATATAATTCAACTATGATTAAATAATGGAAAAGAAAATTGATTGATTTCTCTAAAGTAACATTGTATTAAATAAAATAAACATACCTACCTAGGAAATCAAATGAGAAAATAAAACCTCAATCCAATACTAATAATTTATCAATAAAGACCAAATCCATAAGAGGAAATGATAATATTTGTGATAGAAAATTCCCAGTTTGAGTACCAATAGAAATAAAAACAACCATATTATCTTTTAATAAATTATATATTTAATGATATTTCCAAATAATTATGTATGAATATATATTTCATGAATATTCATCGCAAATATATTATCATTTACATAATAATTTTTAAAATTTCATTTTTTATTTCCATTATATAAAAAATTCCACATTGAAATAATTTATAGTCCACAACATATTTTATTTAAAATACCATATGAAAATAACATTTATTTTACTCTCCCCCACCCATAACAGAAGAAAAATTTATTTTATTATTGATAATTATAACCCATGAACAATATAGAAAAATAAATAAATAAATCAAAAATAAACATAGAGTAATTTTAATGAAAATATAAATTATATATTAAACCAAAGAATATGGGGAAAACCACTATTCTCCCAAACAACAGTGGAACCTAGAACATATATGTCCCTAATTAGTGAGACTGTTAATTAGTAGAATGAATCTATAATAAATATCTAGATAGTGGGGTTCCACTTTTACACTAGTAGTTTATGTTAGGGTTGTTGAACATCATCTGGATCTAATGCTTTCCTCGTATGTACCCGATCTTCCCAATCAGTTTAATATCAACATCGACACTAAATAATGTATTGGATCACAAAAAAATTATATAACAATAATGAAGATATAAAATTAAAAAATTAAAAAATAACATAATCAAACCACAGACCAAAATCCATTAGGAATAATATTTTTCAAGAAAACTATTGATCCCCCATTAAATTTAAATCATTCGTTTATATATTTATTTTAATGTTGAAAAATATTCTTCATAATTTACTATTGAATTTAATATTGTAAAAAAAATTCAAAACAATATAAAAATATAGATATAATTCATTAAAATCAGTTATATATCTGAAAAAACATTATCTAAAAATCCCACTATTCATAAATTATATTAATTCTTATAACCCATTATATATTTGAAAATATTGTCATAAAATCTAATAATGACACTTATAATGACCTAGGTGTAAAATTTTAATGAAAAATAATTCAAAACAAAACATTATAATAGAGATATCATTCACAGTCATTGGATACCAAGTAAATATAAAACATAGGTCATATAAATTCCATAATCCTAATTAATATATCTAATATAATTCAAAAACACAAGTTAAAAGTTAATTTTTTTGTTATAGAGTTCCTTTTTAATATATGTTTCCAAAACCCTCCAATTGACCTTAGGTATTTAAGATAACTTGAATACGTAATGTAGAAGGCTCGAAAAAAATTATCACACACTACTGGAAAACTGCCCTATACCTGTGATTTGAAGGAACCATGGGAAACCGAGGTGTTGGTATAGCCTCGAGATATACCCACATTTTTTTAAACCATTGGTATAGGTTCAATCCACCATGTCGTCAACATATATCGATAGTTTGTAAAACTATGGTTGTAGTAATGACCAAATATGCTACCACAAGATTCAATCCCGATAAAAATCATTTACACATTAGATGCCTAACTACTAACCTATTTAACTTATTGTAATATAAATTTATATATATAAGTATATATATTTAAATATAATGCAGCTATAGGTTGAAAACCATGAAAATAGGGTTTCCCGCAAGCTTTTTTTTCCATAAAAAATCCCCTCATAACATGGGAATGCTAAACCCACAGTTTTTGGAAGACTGTGGGTATATGACATAATAATGTAACTAAATACCCATGGATTAGAAAAAACACTGTGTATATGGGGACCTATATCCATATTTTTCCAAACCCTACAGTGTCAGCACCCATAGAATATTTATTCCCATTGTTTTGGGAAAACTGTTAGTATAGGTCCATTTTCTTGTTATGAATTACTAATTTAAATAATTACAGTAAAAAACATCAAATTCATGCACCATGTATAAGAATATGTGACTTGTTGTGAATATAGAAGGTAAAGTTAAGAATAATTAATGATGATTATAGAAATATAGGTAGAAGGAAGTAATACCCTGATGATCCAGTTATAGATGGTGAATATCTCAAAAAAAATCAAGATGTGAAATTGGGATGAATTGATATGGGGGTGATGTGGTTGGGATCCTGAGGAGGTGTTTTAAGAAACAATGGTTGGGGTGGTATTGGGTTATAATATTTTTAAAGGGGTGATGTAATAATTTTTATAGACAATTTATTTTTAATATTTTCGTTAGATTCATGCTTCTGTTAAATGGTTAATGGAACCATGTCCAAAAAAATGTGGTTTTTTTGAACTAACCTAACACCTAAAATGATGTGTTAACATTATTTTGGAATACATGAACTGACCATGTGAAATATATCTATATAATATTATCATTAACTAACATGTTTGATGAACTATTAGCCCTAACTGCGTTGGATAACTATATACCATGAACCAGACCTCAAATCGTTAAAAATTTCAATCAATCAAGATAGAAACTTATTGGAAAAAAATAAAACAAAAACAAATAATAATTGAAAAAATATCATTTTTTGGGGCTGGTATTAAATTACCACCAATATCACATATCTACTATTCACTATCTTCAAAGGAAGGTATTAGCAATAAAACGTAATTTTTTTGAATGATATTAATCATTTAATTAATAAATATAGAAATATGAAATTAAAGAATTATTGAACAATATTTTCCCCCATATTTATCATATTTTTTAACCATATAATTATTTCATAGAATTCATCTATTCATTCGCATTTTCAAAGTAGTCTAATACTTTTTCCTTCATAATTATATAATTTAAAAACAACCACTATTTTCAAAGGGTTTTCATTGTTCTCAAATATTTATTTTTTTCATTTGAATTCACACAAAACATATATACTGGTATAAACATTGAAATTAATATTCAGGTTCCATGTTAGAAAAATAAAATAAAATAATTTAAATATTTAATGAAAATTACTGTCATTTTTCAAAAATCGATTTAGAAGGAATGCGTGACCAAAGAAATTTTAATTCATAGAACTATTAAATATATAAAAAAAATTAAATATAAGTATTTTTAATTATAATTTAGGTAAAACTGTTTACTTCAAGCACATAAGATCACACAAAGAATGATAGGTTCACTTTTGTCAAATAAATTCATAAAAAATTTATTTCATGAAAATATAAATTGAAAACACTAATTATTTCCAAAAAATAGTGCAGTTAAAAACTATGAAAATGTTTTTAAACCTTATTCTAGAATTTATCTTTTTAGAAGATTATATATAAATTCATCAACCACCAAATATTTAATGTATCCCGATTCCATTATAATGATCCATATATATGAATAAAATTAAGCAATGTTATTAAACATTTTTACACAATAACTCAATGGATTTGTTAATAACAACTTTATTTACCTCAATAGCTAATTCAAGAGCATGTTTTAGGTAATTTAATATTATAATATTAATGAGAATTTTTGAAATAAAATTATTCAATTTTTTAAAAATGTAAATTTCATAATGTGTTTTCAAAAATTAGATGAAGATATTATTGATTTGTGGTATAGTTTTTTTAATATTTATGTGATGAAAGTTTTCCTAATAAAAAAAAGAAATTAAATTTGAAATGAAATCATTTTTTTGTTCAAAATGACGGTGGAATGTTGAAAGTGACATGTGTATCGATTTCATGACTAAAATAAAAATTTATGAACTATTAGTGCACGATAAGTTTTCATACGGACAAATTCTACAATAACTTCACCACTAAAAATCAAATTAATGTAATCTAGTTCCACATAGGATAACTCATTGAAAACACTATTGAATTATTAAATCATATTTTCAATAATCTCACACAAAAATCCAAATATATCTGACTTTGATAATACCACATTAACTGAAAGTAAACTAATTTTTATTGAAAAACATAATTTCATGGTAATTTTTTATTAATAAAAATATTCAAATCTACTATGGGTGAAATTTCACCAATGTAGAATGTTCTTTTATTCAATGTATATTGATTCCTACAACAATATAACTATTGAAAATTTTGAAAATACCAATTTTTTTTATTAACTTATAATTTAGTGTGTAGATGAAACATTCTACACTAAATATAAATATATATATATAAATCCCAAAAACAATTTTTTAGAATGTAAGGTATCTTTAGCATTTCATTTGTTCTTAGATTCCTACATCATCTTATTCAAAAATTCTAAAACCAATTAAGGGAATAGTCATCCAATTCCCAAGGAAATGTGGTTGGGAAAATTCCTTCCCAAATGATTCAAATAATATATAGAATGGACTATCAATAAGAAATACATAAATACCTATGAGATAATATAAATATCAATATCAAGTAGAAAATTCTCTATTAGGTCCAATGATAATGAATTTTGAGTTATAAATAGGACTGTTAGAATGTGTCTTAAACAAATGTCATAAGGGTAATAATCTCAGAACAACTAAAATTAATCCAATGGACAGTTCCATTATTTAACTACTATGTTTTTTTAATGACATATTTGGGAGAAAATGATTATTGAACAACCTAAAATGTAATTTTTAATTTATATAGTAATCAAAATCATTAAATGTAAAAATTAGATATCTGGATAGCTATGAATGAATTGAGATTAATAGTATTATTATATATAAAAAAACGAGAAGAAGAAATATTTACTTTCATGAAAAGTATATTGAAAGAAACAATTTAGGGTGAGAAAGAGTTGATTCTACTATTAATGGTGAATTAGGAACCATGTGTCCTATTCCTTTAAAGAATATTGAAAAATATCAATTAATCTAATGTTCATGAATACATTGAGATGAATTAATATCTTCAAACCAATATTAAATTGTTTAATTTATTATTTTAATACTCATAATTTTTAAAAATTTATAAATTATTTATTTCAAATATGATAAAAATGGATATGTTTTCTCATAAGAACCAAATAAATGAGTGTTGCAATTTAGATTTCTTTAAAATTACACATATTCCCTATGATCAATGTGGTTTTATCATCCCAAGAATCAATGAAAATATTGACTTAACAAATTTCTGTTTTGACCATAGAGTTATAATATAATATGATCCTTCATTCAATATTTTTATGACTAAGATTGTGTAATCTATTGGACACCATAATATTTGATTAATTTTATGACTAATATATGAGTCAGGAACAAGTATGACTCACTGGTTTGACTATGGGAGTGGATTATTTTTTAATCTCAGATTCATATCAAGGAAATAAATGTGATAATGAATACCATAATATTTACGGTATTCATTTAATATCCAACATGTTTGCCTTATTAAATGTCGTTAAGGAAAGTTGAATCTAAAATCATATTGAACAATGTAAGTATTACATTATTACTGATATGAGTCAGATGACAACATATAATTGAATCTATTTTTGAGAAATAATTTATTTTTTTCATGACATAGTCAGTGAGGTCGATGAAAAATCCTTTGATATTATAAATATAAACAAAATTAGTAACTCCACTATAAAGAAATTCTTGAAAATAGATTCATATAATGTAAAAATAACCCTTTAATGTTTATATTGATGATTTAAAATAATTTCATCATTAATTTTGGTGAGAAAAATCCCACAATATTAATTTTAAAAACAAATGTGATGAAAAGTTAAATATAGATTGTAATAACTGGGACTAATTTTATACACATGTCTCATTCTTAATGAAATAAATTCAATACCTTAAACAAACTTTATGGAGGATATATATTTCTAAACAGAAATCATAATTATTAGGGCTCAAATGACAAATTTACCAAATAAAATATTTGTTTACAAATTATAATTCCTAATAATTAATAATTATTTCATCGAAATAATTATAAAATAAAGATAATTTTCTTTTAGAGGAGTTATGAATATTTTAAACTATAATACGATGGTATAGAGCTGACATTAAATTAAGTTAACCTTTATTAGATTGGAACATCATCCAAATGGAGTTAAATTATATGAATATGGTATAATATCTAGAAAGAAACAAATCAAACATAAACGAATTTTTTAAGGATAATAAAAAAATATTTCATCATACTAGGATCATTTACCCTTTTTATTATTCTTTGACCTTCCATTTCATATTGGTCCGTAAAATGAAGATGTTACTTTTAGAAAAAATGTTGATAAAAAATATATGTTGATAAATATAATTATATAGATTCTACCTAGACCATAATAAACAGAAATAATAAACTATAAATTTCTATTTCCTTATGAAACTATTATATATAATAATTTAGAGTCTAAATGGTAATTAATACAATTTTTAGTCTTTATATTTGTTGTACAAATATTATAGTAACATTGTAGAGACCCGAAGCTTGATGTACATGGACAATACTTTCATTTCGCAGAATACTTAATACATAACAAAAAAATAAACACACAAGGACCATAATAGTTTAGTGTCTTTGGAAACTCAAAATATAAACATATAATCATGTTGAAAGATCTTCAACATCTCCCATAACGATCTTCCCCTTTTTGTTTCCTTACCTAAAACCTTTATTTATTTCCTGATGAAAATAAAACATAACAAGGGTGAGCTCAAATGCTCATTAAGGGAAAACATAGAGAATATAAAACAATCCATAAACATTTGAAAGAAAAAACTTGAACATGAAATATAAACATAAAAACCTTTAGAAAATATATATATCAAGGAAGTATGTAAGGAATATATCATAAAGGAACATCAATCACGATAAAATATCTTGGGAATAAAACTTTTAATTATGGAAACCATTCAGCACATGTTATGATTTCTATAGTATCCAAGGCATTGCTGCCAAGCCCATCTAAGTGGACAAAGTCCCTTTCTGAATCGAGTTCACTCCTCGTTTCTGTCCTGTAACACTGAACCGGATTAACATACTGTTCCAACCATGTCTATATAATGAGATATAAATAATTACCCAATGCATTTGAGGGTTATATAGTTCCCACCCATCTCATAATAAAATCATTTTTACTTGTGCCACAAAATAAACTTATAACATTCATCATAACCCAATGAATAAAATGGGTCTCATAACCATCATCCCATCATAAAATAATCCATATAAAACAAATGGATATCATTTCATTATAAGAAAAGTGAAACCATGTAAATCATAGGGACATTATACTTGAAACATACACATATGAAATAATTTCATCTTAGATGAAAAATGGTTTTCATAAAACACTTGAAATGAATTCTTGAGGAAAATATCCTTTCATCTTCCAAATCATTTTCTATTCACAAAATGTCATGAAATTTGAAAAGAAAATGATTTTGTTGAAAATATTCATGAAATAATTTTGAGGAAGCTTCATGAAAACAAGGCTTTATTAAACCATAAAAATACATTCACTCCGTATAAGTTAAAAATAACATTCTCCTTGTACTTTTGTCAGAAAAGTCAAAAAGTACCTTATATGGTAACCAAAGGAACGATTCCATCCATACAATTTGGTAAAAAGTCAATAAAGGGTAAAAATGACATTAAAAATTCATGGAATAATTGTAAACATTTTATGGAAAACATTATAGAAAACATGGTCATGGATGATAAACATAACCCCAGTAAATACTTACGTATAAGCAATCTCGGATAAAAATGAGATTGAAAATTTATCCCTTACCTTATGTCTAATATGATTACTATGTATCCAAACCTCCTTTATAATGATTTAAATAATGTTATTGACTTATTATAGAATCATATTAATTGTTATGATATCATATATAGTTCACTTATAACTTTATATTACCTGTTCTTTTGTAAATTCCGTGTTAAAGACCGTTTTGGGTAAAATCGTTTCACTTGTCCTCAGTGTTTTGACTTGTAATTATTTATATGATTACATAGATCATGATTACTTAATTCCAGAATATAAAACATCATTTTTATATAATATATATTCAGAATATACATATATATAATAGATCGATAAATAGAAGTAAATACACCATTCATAGAGACGGTAGGTCGTACATACGCATGAACGCTGTTTTCTTTTCCTTGTTGAGTTGAATGGAATTAAGTAGATGAAATGCATATATAAATATATAAATAAATACAGTATCTTTATAATGTCATATAGTTCATTATTATTGCTTATATATACTTTATAATCATTCTTTAATGGTTAACATGGAGAATGAATCGAATCGCGTCGTGGAGACGGTAGTCCGTACGTACGCACGAGCGATGATATCATTTCCATAATTTTTTAATTGAATTGGAGTGGATGATACAATATATCAGAATCACTATGATTTTATAATAACTATGTATATTTATTCTTTACACCATTATACCCATCCAAGTAAGGTGGTGTTGGAAAATAGATTACACCACAGCGTGGTGACGATATTCCGTACATACGCACGCGCGGTGATTTCATTTTCTGTAGGATGGACAGATGGAGAAATAGGGTGGTTTCATACCTATAATAACATATCCGTATATGTGTGATACTAATGTTATTACTTAGTAATGAAATAACTAAAGAAGAAGAAGTGGAAGAAGAAATAAAGTTGAATGAATCAGTAACAGACATTACCTCTTCTTTGAAGCGCTTCTTTGAGAACTCCTTTTAGGGAACTAAAATTGGCCTTTGAAGAATACCAGGACCTATAGGATGATTCTAGGGAAGTGGATAAGATAAGTTTTCAGGGATTTTCCGAGCATGAAGTCTCAATGTGGTGTGAGGAAGAGAGGGAGGAAGTGCTCTTTTATAAGGGAGGAGAGGGGTACCTTTAGAAAAACTAAAACTATTATTTTATTATAAAGTCATATTCGGTTTTCAACAACTCCAAATTGATATATTTAAAATCTAAGGTGGGGATGGGTCGAAATAATCTCATCCAATATTATTTATACAAGTTTAGGTATCTATTTGGACCTTGTCATTTAGATTTAACATTAAGTTAGATAATTTAACTTTTACCATGTCTTCTTGTTTTCTTACACTATAAGGTTAATAAACATACTATAACAATCCAAACGAACCACAAGTTGTTTATTATTAATATATATAACATTATAAAAGACATTTGGCTGAACAATAGATTTTTAGGAATAAACTAACAATTAATAATATAATATTTGTTTTAAATATTATTTTATGTCAATTTTGAGACTATTTTGTAATTGATTTTTATGAAACTAATAACAGAAATATTAGTTCGAAAAAAGTTAATTAAATCAATAATAACATGTCCTAGTAACATATAAAATTATTAAAATTCATAAAAAGTCTCAAATTACATTTATTTGGGTATTTATAAATCAATTATGTCAATATTTCATTAATAATATAATTCCTGCATCATCATTGTGTCATAAATAAGTTAAATTATTTAAAGTCTAAAAATTACAAATAAAATACCATTATATAGGAAATCGTTTTATATTTATAATAAATATTTTTAGTCGAATTTATCTTATGTATAACCCTATATTAAAAATGTTTTGGTTATTAAACATTGATTTTAACTATTTTAACCCTTCTTTAAATAAATTAATAATAAATGTCCTAATCTAATCCATGTGGGCCAAAAGGGTAATATTTTTTCCCTAATGTTTTTTTGGTCGAATTAAACTTATCCAATAGAATTATGACATGTTTTAGGGTAATAATAATTCATTTTTACCCTTAATTACCCTATTTACTTTTAACCGTGATAAAAAAGTAAAAAGTTATTATTTACCAAAAATTATTTTCATCTCATTGAACCACATTTTACATACTGACATTAGCTGTGTCTCTCGGATTTATGGAATTCCATTCACAAAAGTGGTAAAATTATGTTTTATGTAAATTTGAAAATTTTCCTAGGAGGTGGGTAAAAGACGATCAAAAGTTCAATAAAATTTTTATGTATCTAAAATTATTATAAATAACTCCAATGAATTACATTGAACATATATAGGTATTATGTATCAATTTTGACCTAAAATAAATTTAAATAAAATAAATAATTATTTAAATAAAAAGTCGGTTTTTAAATAGTAACCGAGTGTTTTCACTATTCATCAAAAATTGAAAATTTTCAAAAAAATATACCTAAAATTCACCCTAGGCTAATTTCGATATTTTGAATCCATAAATGAAGTCCATTTTGAAAGATAAAATTTATAAAATTTCAAAAATTGGGTATTACTATTCATAACGGCTAGTTTATATAACATATCTTTGTTTAGCGAAACTCGGTATTGCGTACAAAACACGCTATCGTGGAAGGTCACAATTGCGTGTAATGCAATCCAAGTCCGAGATGCGTATTGTGCAAGCTCCTTTTGGTGTAGCTTATAACACAAGACATTAATGAAATTAAAAAAAAATCATAAAATTTCCTGGTGTTACATTCTACCCACCTTAAAATGAATTTTTCCCTTGAAATTCATCAGGGTTATAAATGGTTTACTACTCGAAAGTTTCTTTAATAGAAAGCCACATCGTAAAAAGGAATACCAAAACATGGCTTTAAAAACTAAAGTATGAAACGTAACGGTTACCCAAATTAACTAATCACTGGGTTTCCACATATGGGAACATAAATGAAAATATGGATATGGAAGAGAAATCTAACTGTCATGTTCTGATAGAGAGTGGAAGAGAACATGGATATGAAATAGACAACAATAACAAAGCCATAGATTTGAGATGATCTAAGGTACCATCTGATTCGTCAGATATAATAGCACTAGGAAAACATTTTTGGTTTTCAATATCATTTCCCTAATGTTGAAAATTATGAATTAGAAGAAATACTTGCTTGATTTTGGAACAATTTCACTATTGTTCGTGCTTTGAAAAATTTCCACTTCATCTCTTAACGAAATGAAGTTGAATATGTTATTTGTGATGTGCTAACAGATCATGTGATAGAATGATGGGTCATTCCATCTGTTTCAAACAAAAGGTTAGAAAAAGTTATCAAATATACATAAGTCTATCTATGGTGAGGTTAATCATATATGATTCTAAAAATAAACTTATAATTCATATATCAAACTGCTTAATAAAATAAAACTAGTTTCTACTAACCAGGGACTTCCTGTAGGCTAGTGGTAGGCGATAAATTCCAGTAGCACTTCGGTTGTGGGTTCGATTCCCATAGCCTTGTCTAATGCGAGGGGCTGTTTCCCATCCTGCAGGTTGTTCTTTTTTTCTAAAAATACAATATTATAATTTTCCATCAATAGTATCGAAAAAGTTCTAGCCTTAAACAATACTAACTTATGTCCAACATAATCCACTCCAATTTTTATGCTTATCCAAAATGCTGTGGTCCAATCTCATATTCTAGTGAAAACAATTACCAGAGAGTTCATATAACAAGCATGTTAATACCATCGTTGTTCCCCATATATCAAAAGATATGTATTGTTGGGCACATTCCAAACATTCGAAGGCGTTAATCATGTATTCTCTTAAAAAAAATTAATACCCATTGAACCTTAGTGAAAACATGAATGCAGTTAAAAGTTAACACTTTCCACATACCAAAATCCTCGAAATTCTATATACTCAAACAATGATATCACTTAGTCCTGATATCAATCATGAGCTCATTAATACTATCAAATAACTCATTATCTCTTTATCCTTTCATTTTGCACATATCATCTACCTTCCAAATTTCTTTGAATAACCATTCATGGTTACCAGTACCATTAAACATATAATTTCAAATTCATTAGAAAAAACAATAGTGTAACAATCCTTAAGTGATTATTTATTCCATAGTACCATACATTATTCATTATAAACATACAGTTATTCCACTAACTTCTTATACCACTGACTGAGATTCATTATTTCTTTCATCTCATATTTCATTTGTAGTCTCTTGATCATCATCCACATAAATACTACTCATATGACCATGTTGATTATCTTCATGATATTTTTCCTTAGGGCATTGGTTTACATAACTTCCATACATTCCACATTTAAAACATATAATCACCGTTGATGTCGTAGCAATACCATTATTCTTGTCCATGGTGTTAATTGGACATTTTCCTTTGCACTTACTGGCATTGTGTCCTTGTTTTCCACACCCATAGCATCTTCCAGTTTCTTTTAAACAATCTCCTTGATTCCTCTTCCCACATGATTTACATGAGGGAAATTGAACTTTGTTTCCTCTAGGATCATCATGAAACTCCATCTTTCTCTTATTATTTGAGTCGGGAATCTTACCAAAGTTGATATTATTGATCATATTATGAGTTTTCTGATTAGGCATAATAACTATGTTTGGACTTCCAAATCCCATTTCATTTGGTTGGTCATAAAGAATATCATTCCATTGTCCGTAATATCCTCCATTATCATGAATCTTTCTATTTCCATCCATTTTCTAGAACCCAAAAATAATAGTGTGAGAGGCAAACATCATGCTAAAGAAAACAACATAGTAAAGGGGGAGTACCCACAATATATAACATCTTAGGTTAAATTCTACGATCGTTAGCATAGTTATAGGACAATATTCTATACGTGTACTTATCCTTAGGGACATCCCTAGACATACCTTAGAAGTATCTCTAGGGATCTCACTAACGTTTTCGCATCCTAATTTCCCAAGGTTCACTAAACCTTTCCTCTAATACCAACTGTAGATACCCGAAGCTTGACGTACATGGACAATACATTACTTTTGCAGAATACTTAATATATAACAAAAAAACAGACACACAAGGACCGTAATGGTTTAGTGTCTTTGGAAACTCAGAATATAAAAATCTAATCATGTTGAAAGATCTTCAACATCTCCCATAACGATCGTCCCCTTTTTTCCTTACCTAAAAGCTTTATTTATTTCCTAAGGAAAATAAAACATAAAAATGGTGAGCTCAAATTCTCAGTAAGGGAAAACATAGAGAACATAAAACAATCCATAAACATTTGAAAGCAAAAACATGAACATGAAATCTAAACATTAAAACCATGAGAAAAGACATAAATCTTGGAAGTACATAAGGAATATATCATAAAGGAACATCAATCAAGATAAAATAGAATCGGAATAAAACTTGTAATTGTGGGAACCATTCAGCACATGTTATGATTTCCATGGTAGCCAATGCATTTCTGCCAAGACCATCTTAGTAGACAAAGTCCCTTTCTGAATTGAGTTCACTCCTCATTTCAGTCCTGTAACACTAAACCAGATTAACTTACCATTATAGCCATGTCTATCTCATGAGATATAATCTTTACCCAATGAATTGGATAGAGATATAGGTCCCACCCATCTCATAATTAAATCATTCTTACTTGTGCCACAAAATAAACTTATAACATTCATCATAACCCAAAGAATAAAATGGGTCTCATAAATATCATCCCATCATAAAATAATCCATATAAAACAAATAGACACCATTTCATAATAAGAAAAGTTAAACCAAGTAAATCATAGAGACATTATACTTGAAACATACACATATGAAATAATGTCATCTTAGATGAAAAATGGTTTTGATAAAACACTTGAAATGAATTCTTGAGGAAAATATCCTTTTATATTCCAAAACATTTTCTTTTCACAAAATGTCATGCAATTTTAATAGAAAATTATTTTTTTGAAAATAGTCATGAAATATTTCTGAGGAAGCTTCATGAAAATAAGGCTTTATAAAACCATAAAAATCCATTCACGATGTATAAGTAAGAAATAACATTATCCTCCTACTTTTTTCGGAAAAGTCAAAAAGTACCTTATATGGTAACCAAAGGAAAGATTCCGTCCATACAATGTGGTAAAAAGTCAATAAAGGGAAAAATGACTTTAAACATTCATGGATGAATAGTAAACATTTTATGAAAACATTTTTAGAAAACATGGTCATGGATGATAAATGTAACCCCAGTAAATACTTACGTATAAGCAATCTCGGATAAAAATGAGATTGAAAATTTATCCCCTACCTTATGTCTGATATGCTTCGTATGTATGAGAACCTCCTGTATAATGATTTAAATAATTTCATTGACTTATTACAGAATCAAATTTAATGTTATGATATCATATATGGTTCACTTATGACTTTATATTACCCGTTCTTTTGTAAATTTCATGTTAATAAGTGTTTTGGGTAAAATCCTTTCATTTGTCATCCGTGTTTTGACTTATAATTATTTATATGATTTCTTAGATCATGATTACTTCATTACAAGAAAATAAAACATGATTTATATATAATATATATTCATAATATAAATATATATAATAGATCATTAAATGGAAATAAATACACCATTCATGGAGACGGTAGGTCGTACGTACGCATGAATGCTGTTTTCGTTTCCTTATTGAGTTGAATGGAATTAAGTAGATGACATACATATATATATATAAATAAATCCAGTAGCTTTATAATGTCATATATTTCATTATTATCGCTTATATATACTTTATAATCATTCTTTAATGGTTAACATGGAAGAATGAATCTCATTGCATTGTGGAGACGGTAGTCCGTACGTACGCACGAG
Organism: Viscum album; assembly: GCA_963277665.1. Lineage (NCBI taxonomy): Eukaryota > Viridiplantae > Streptophyta > Magnoliopsida > Santalales > Viscaceae > Viscum > Viscum album. Next base: position 626,634,785 of record OY728133.1, read on the forward strand.
CGATGATATCATTTCCATAATTATTGAATTAAATTGGAGTGGATGATAAAATATATCATAATCAGTATGATGTTGTAATAACTATGTATAGTTATTCTTTACCCCATTATACACATCCATGTAATGTGGTGTTGGAAAATAGATTACACCACGGCGTGGAGACGGTATTCCGTACGTACACACGCACAGTGATTTAATTTTCCATAGGATGGATAGATGGTGAAATAGGGTTGTTTCATAATTATAATAATATATCAGTATATTATTGATACTGATGTTATTACTTCATAATGAAATAACTAAAGAAGAATAAGTGGAAGAAAAATAAAGTTGAAAGAATCGGTAACGGACATTACCTCTTCTTTGAAGCGCTTCTTTGAGACCTCCTTTTAGGGCACTAAAATTGGTCTTTGAAAAATACCAGGACCTCTAATATGTTTCTAGGGAAGTGGATAAGATAATTTGGTAGGGTTTGGACGAGCTTTAAGGATCAATGTGGTGTGAGAAAGAGAGGCAGAAGGTGCCCTTTTCTAAGGGAGGAGATGGGCACCTTTGAAAAAACTAAAAGTATTATTTTATTATAAAGTCACTTCGGTTTTTAATAGGTCCAAATTGATTTATTAAAAAGATAAGGTGGTGATGGAACTAAATCCTCTCATCCAATAGAATTTAGACATGTTTAGGTATATATTTTAACCTTATCATTTAGATTTAACTATAAGTTAGATAATTTAACTTTTACTGTGTCTTCTTGTTTTCTTACACTATAAAGTTAATAAACTTACTATAACAAGGCAAAAGAACCCCAAGTTGTTTATTATTAATATATATAACCTTATCTAAGTCATTTGGACGAACCTTATATTTTTAGGAATAAAATAACAATTCATAATATAATATTTGTTTAAAAAACTATTTTATGTCAATTTTGACACTATTTGGTAATTGATTTTTGTGAAACTCATTACAGAAATATTAGTTCCAAAAAAGAGAATTAAATCCATACTAACATGTCACTTTAACATATAAAATTATTATAATTCATAAAAAGTCTAAAATTACCTTTATTTGGGTATTTATAACATCAATTATGTCAATATGTCATTAATAATATAATTACTACATCATCATTGTGTCATAAATAAATTAAATTATTTAAAGTCTAAAAATTACTAATAAAATTCCATTATTTAGGAAATCTTTCTAGATTTATAATGAATAATTATAGTCTAATTTATATTATGTATAACTCTATATTAAAAATGTTGTAGTTATTAAACATTGATTATAACCATTTTAACCCTTCTTTAAATAAATTAACAATAAATGTCCTAATCTAATCCAAGTGGGCCTAAAGAGTAGTATCTTATCCCTAATGTTGTTTTTGGTCGAATTACACTTATCAAATATAATTAGGACACGTGTTAGGGTAATAATAATATCATTTTTACCCTTAATTACCCAATTTACTTTTAACCGTGGTAAAAAAAGTAAAAAGTTTATATTCATCAAAAATTATTTTCATCTCATTGAACCACATTTTACTAACTAAAATCAACCTTGTCTCTCGGATTTTTGAAAATACATTCACAAAACCGGTAAAATTATGTTTTATGTAAATTTCCAAAATCTCCTAGGAGGTGGGTAAAAGACGGTCAAAAGTTCAATAAACATTTTATATATCTAAAATTATTATAAATTACTCCAATGAATTACATTGAACATATATAGGTATTATGTATAAATTTTGACTTATAATAAATTTATATAAAATAAAAAATTATTAAAATAAAATGTCAGGTTTTAAATAGTAACCCAGTGTTGTCACTATTCAAAAAAATTGAATGTTTTTAGAAAAATACCAAAAAATCACCCTAGGATAATTTCAATATTCTAAATCCAAAAATGAATTCCATTTTGAAAGATAAAATTTATAAAATTTCAAAAATAGGGTATTACTATTCATACCGGCTAGTTTATATAACATATCGTTGTTTAGAGAAACCCGGTATTGCGTAAAACACACGCTATCGTGGAAGGTCGCAATTGCATGTAATGCAAGCCAAGTCAGGGATGCGTGTTGTGCAAGATTATTTTGGTGTAGAATATAACACAAGACATTGATGAAATTAAAAAGAATATTTTTCATAAAATCTCAAGGTGTTATAAACATCATTAGATCAAGATAAAATGGAATTGTATTTCCTCTTGGGGAATGTACTTATAATATAATACCCTTTGGATTGTATAGTTCCCTCACAACCATTAAATGTTTTATGTTGTTTTATTTCTATGATATGAATGAGTGTAGTATTAATGTTTTTATGGATGAATATTAAATCCTTGGAGGATATTTTTAAATCCATTTTAAATGTTTTGAATCGGTTTTAATGGTTTTGAAGGTACAAACCATAACCATGAATGGAAAGAATTCCACATCCGGGTTAGTAAGATAATAACGATTATTTATTTTGTTTAAAAGATGATAAAATTATTTGAAATATTAAGGATTAAGGAGATCCAAAATTATTCAATAACTATAAATTTCATGTTTGTTATATTATATTTATGGCAAGATGTTTTCTATCAAAGTATCATAAATAATTATTATATGATAAAAAGACCACATATCATTCCCTTAAAGGAGGACAAAATCTTTTCTTTCTTGGAAAATATTCATGTTTCTTTAATACATATTATGGATAAAATAATTTTATCAACAATAATCACCACCGATAATTAGATTAGTCCGTACAAGCAAATTTTTAATTAAATTAATAAAGTTATATGGGTTCTTTGTGGCTGATAAAGAAAAATATACTTCTTATTGTGTGTTATGCTTGTACGTTACAAAAAAAATTAAGGAATTATATCCTTATTGACAAAGTAATACTAGTAGTTTTTTAAAACCATAAATGTTTCATAAAAACATTATTAGATATAAATTTAGTATTTATATTCCATGCTACCATAATGAACCACCTACAAAAGGGAGAGTCTAAAACAAGATTCATGTGGAGTATCATATTATTATTATACATTTTTTACTAAAATTTGTGACATTTAATGAGTTAAAAATATAGTGCCTGACCTCTAATATAATCTACCGAACACCAAAATTTATGATATATCATTAACCACCATAAATACCTTATTACTCCGATACCTGATCCAACACTAACATTTCTTCTTGGACATTATCGATCCCACTGGGGTAGTTAATTTAACCTAGAATCATAAAATAATAAATAGTGAATTATTTTTCTACTATTTAATTGAAAAAATAGATATAAGGGATTATACCAAATCTACACATATTTAATATACCATAAGTTAGTCATGTAAAACAGTTTCTTTGAAGATAGATAAAAAATCAATGAAAAATCAATCAAAATTTCTATCAAAGATACAAAAAAAATATTAATTACAATATAAAAACTGTGGATATCAACTCCCCAAGTCACCATCATCATACTATGCCCCCAAGGATCAATTACACCCCCACATCCCAGTGGCATGTTTCCAATTCATAGAGTTATAAATTGAAATTCCACATAAGTCTAATTGAAAATGTAGATAGTGAATTAAAAATAATGATATGTTCTATCCAAATTATTTTTATTATTTTCCATAAAAATAAACTAATCATCCATTAAATTTAAATAAAAATAGTACATGGAACAACATTTCTCTACAATTTTTAAAACAGAAAATTATTTCTAATTAATATAAGGAAAACATTTCTACTAGGTATTAAATAAATAATTATATATAAAATAATTTTTGTTAATATTTTGGAATGGGTATAATAGTTTAATAAATAATGTTATATATTATAAAATCAATCGCAATAAGTATTGTGTTCATCTATTCATACTTATATTAGTTTTGGGAAATGTGATCCTCACCCCTATGAAATCTGTGATCATGAAAAATCATGTGTGCACATATACCTCTAATTCCAGTTCAATAGAACTAATCAGTATAATATAATGGATAGTCATTAAAAACAGGGTTTTTGTAGATTTATTAACATCAATGAATTTATCAGTGTTAAATATCCGTTTATGATTTTCCCAAATATCATACAAACAACCCAATATAAAATTTTATTTATAAATCAATCAATAATAAGAAGTTAATTTCATTTTAAATCAATCACCATTTACAATTCAATTTACCAATTTTTATGATTCCTTATAACAATAAATTTAAAATAAGAAACACATTATATTCATCATTTAAACCAATTTTAATAAAAAAATAATCACAGGTCTTCATCATTTCGATTAAATCCATTTTTACAAATAAACCTAAAATAATTTCATCAAATTAAACCATCAAATAAATTTCTCAAAAAATAAATTTATCATTTTCATAATTCATCCCTTAATTCCAATTCTAATGGAATTAGTTTTTTTTCTATCAAAACCTATTAAATTAATTATTTTATTATTAATTTATTTCATCTAAATATCTTATAAATAATATGAATTCTACTATAACAACTCAATAAATGAATGGTTTTAATTTCATTGAAAATCACAAATGGAACCACCTACCGTTAATCATGAAATCAAAGAATAAACAAATACACATGGAATTCCTATAATAATGGATGGTGATAAAGATATATGAATAAAATATATAATCAATATCTACCAATGATGAATTTAAATACATTGAAATTTTTTTAGAATAATAAAAACCATGAGGAGATAACACAGATTATAATGGAGACTAAGGAAAGTCGGAATAAAACACTCATGATTAAATCTATATATCCTAGGGGATATGATCATCTACAGTAATCATAATTCAACAAATATATGGTTTTACAATTCAATATCCCCAATTAACACCTCTAATGACCTTGAATTTGAGATATTGTCTAATGAGGGTTGATATAGTTTTAAAATTTGGGTCTGGGTTTTAATAATTAAATTCAAAGTAACCAAAAACCACAAAAATGATCTTCTAGGGAGGGTATCATGTTTATAAAATCTATGGACCCTAATCTTTCACCACTATCAGAATTATAATTGGGTTTCATGGTTTTGATTCATAGTTTTATAAAGCATTCACTATCTAGGACCCCCACACCCTTAATGGTTCATGGTTTGGAGGGTATGGATGCATTGTTTGAAAAACTATGTGCCACATTTAAGTGGCTTACAAAAGGGTTCATGGTTTTCTATTACAAACTATTCAGTTTTACTTAACCCTAAAAAACCCATTCTTATACCAATTGGATTCAATGATTCCCTCTATTTCACCAATAAGACCACGAAAAAAGACTCTTCTAGTGGGAGATCAACATAAGGGAACTGAAAGAAATAAAAGAAGGAAACTAAATGATACTTCCTTCATACCATCAAAAGTTTTATTCTTAAGATTTCCTATAAAGAAATATATATATATATCAAAGAGATGATTCTACTGATATCTCGTCAATTCCTAACCAACCCATGTCCCATGCGAATCATATCCATGATTTAATAGAACATAAGACAATGTTTTCAACATCCCTTGAAGTACCCTTGTCATAGAATCAACATTCATTAATTGATGATAATACATCGATAAATTGATCTCACCATCAACACCATACCAACTGATGATAATATATGTTTAAGAGAGATACATTTGACGATATTATACAAGGATCAAATTTTGGATCTAATTCAACTACGATAGATGTTCTATACAATAATACTCATTCTCCACCTTATTAATAAACTTGAAAGGACCAACAAAACATGGTTCAATATCTCCATGTTTCCCAAGATGTCGACAACCCATCTTATGTGAATCTCTCAAGAACACCTGATCAACAACCAAAAAAATCTATTTTAATTGAAGAAGTTCAGAATAAGATTTATATCATTTTTGTCCAGTCAACATTCTACGAATAATCAGATGAATCTGATAGTTAAACTATGAAACCAAACATAGTCCATACAAGGAATCATCACAAATATCTGACCAACACAATGGAGGTTCACACAAAAAGACATCCAAATCATCGAAGATAGTTATATAAATGGATGAATAGTAAGTATTTTAATAATAAAATGCAACCAGTCCCAAGTGGATATCCAATGTTATAAAAAAATAGACAATGGAAATGAAAAACATGTCTTATAAAATATTTATAAAAAATTTTGTATAGACATCCAACTACAGATTAGATGTCATCATCAAGATCATTTAAGATCTCGTTTCACACTAAAGGAAACCCTAATAATTATATATAAACTTAGGATACCAATCAGAGAATATCATATATAGAACATTTTGAAACATGAGACCATCATGTATATACATGCCTATAAATTCATCAATGTCTTTTATATGATACATTTTTACTTAAATTGGTGATATTTAATGAGTTAAAAATATAGTGATTGACCTCCAATCTAATCTAGAAAACACCCAAAGTGATGATATGTCATTAACTGGCCTAAATACCATGTTACTCTGATACCTAATCCAACACTAACATTGCCTTAAAGACATTCTCGATCCCATTGGGTTTGTTAATTGTACCTAGAGTCATAAAAGATTAAATAGTGAATTGTTTTTCTAAAATTTACATGGAAAACTAGATGTAAAGTTTTATATCCACACTATACATATTGAATATACCATAAGTAAGTCAGGTAAAATAGTTTCCATGAAGATAGTTAAAAAAAATAAAAATCAATCAAAGGATCCATCCAAGATACAAAAAAAATATTAATTTCAATATATAAAATGTGGAGCTCAACTCTACTAGTCACCATCATTAGTCTATGCACCTAAGGATCAATTGCACCCCCACATCCATGTGCCATGTTTTCAATTCATATATTTATACACTGTAATTCTAAATATGTCTGATTGAAAAGGTATATAGTGAAATAAATAGAATGTCAGGTTCTATCCAAATTATGTTTAATATATTCCATAAAAATAAACTAATCACCATATAAATTTAATTAAAAAGAGTTCATGGAAAAAAATTTAACTACCATTTATAAAACAAAAAATTATTTCTAATTAAAATAAGGAAAACATTTCTACCATAGATTAAATAAATACTTATATATGAAGAAATTTTGTAAATATTTTGGAATGGGTATAATAGTTCAATAAATAATGTTATATATAATAAAAACAATCTCAATAAGTACTATGTTCATCTATTCATATTTATATTAGTTTTGAGAAATGGGATCCTCCCACCTAAAAAATATATAATCATGACTAATCATGTGTGCACATGTACCTCTATATTCAATTCAATAGAACTAATCAGCATAATATTAGGGATAATAATTAATAACATGGTTTTTTTAGATTTCTCATCATCAATGCATTTATAAGTTTTAAATATCCCTTTATGATTTTATAAAATAACATACTAACAACCTAATATAAAATTTTATTGATCAATCAATCAATTATAAGAAATTACATTCATTTTAAATCAATCATAATTTACAATTCAATTTACTAATTTTATGATTCCATGTAACAAAAAATTTAAAAAGACAAACACATTATTTTCATCATTTAAAACAATTTTAATCCAAAAATAATTATAGGTCCTCATAATTTCAATAAATCAATTTATCCAAATAAATCTAAAATAATTTCATCAAATTACACCATCAAATCAATTTCTCAAAAATCAATCCACCATTTTCATAATTCATCCCTTAGTTCTAATTCCAATGGAATTAGTTTTTTTATATCAAAACCTATTAAATTAATTTTTTTTATAATTAATTAATTTCATATAAATTTCTTATAAATCATATGAATTATATTATAACAACTCAATAAAATTGTGTTTTTTCTTTCATTGAAAATCTCAAATGTAACCACCCACCTCTAATCCTGAAATCAAATAATAAACAAATACAACTAGAATTCCAATAACAATGGATGGTGATGAAGATATATAAATAAAATATAGAATCAATATCTACCCCTGATGAATTTAAATCTACTAATATTTTTTTAAAATAATCAAAAACATGAAGAGGTAACACACATTATGATGGGGACTTCGGAAAGTCAGAATAAAACACACATGATGAAATCTACATATCCTAGAGAGATATGATCATATACAGGAAACTTAATTCAAAAAATATGAGGGTTTACAACTCAAAATCCCTTATTGGAACCTCTAATGACAATTAATTGGAGATATTCTCTAATAGGGGTTGTTACAATTTTAAAATTTGGGTAGGGGTTTTAATAATTAAATTCAAAGTAACTAAAAAGTACAAACATGATCTTCTAGGGTGGGTCTCATGTTTAGAAAATATATGGACTCTGATTTTGAACCACTACCAAACTTCTATTTGGGGTTCATGGTTTTGTTTCATAGTTTTATATTCCATGCTCCATCCATGACGTCCCACCCCCTTAATGGTTCATGGTTTTGAAGGTATGTACGCAATGTTTGAAAAACTATGCGACACATTTAAGTGGCTTACAAAAGGATTCATGGCTTTCTATGACAAAATATTTTGTATTCCTTAACCTTGATAAAACCAATCATATACCAATGGGATCCAATGATTCCCCCTTTTTCATCAAAAACACCATGAAAAAAGACTCATCCAATGGAAGATCAAAACGAGGGAAATGAAATATTTAAAATAAAGAAACTAAATGATACTTTTTTCATACCGTCAAAAGTTTTAGTGTTATGATATCTTGTAAACAAATATTTATATCAAATAGATGAGCCCACTGATATCTTATAAAATCCTAACCAACCCATGTCCTATGAAAATCATATCCATGCTTTAATAGAACATAGGCCAATGTTTTCATCCTCCCTTGAAGAACCCTTTTCATAGAATCAACAGTCATGACATGATGATCAGATAAGGATAAATTGATATCAATATCAACACCAAACCAGCTCATGATAATATATTATTACGAGATATACATTTGAAAAAATTATAATGGATCAAAATTTGGATCTAATTCAACTATGATTGATGTTCTATACAGTAATACCATTTCTCCACCTTATTAATTGTAACACCCCAGGTAAATAAAGAATATGACATTTTTATATTTATCCCTATTTGTGAAAAAAAATTCAATATTAATTTAAATGGAATGCTATGCTCAATGGCTTACCCAATACCCAACAACGAGTTCCTTTGAAATCTTACGTTGCACTCTAATAATAAAATAATATTATTTTAAATGGTAGTTAACGTCTAGCCGTTGTATTGACAGGAATGAATATAAATATCTAAAATATGATTATATATGTTTGTTAAATGTTTTTACTTTTATCCAATAAATTTTAGAGGCTTAAAATACAAATAAATCCAATCTTATGCATTAAATACACTAGTATTTTTAAAAGATTGTTTTACTACCTTCTTATGGAAAACCATTTTTTAAATAAACGTTTTGACAATTTTATAAGATCTATTTTTCAAAATAAACATATTATTTATGATTGGGACATTGAAATTTACCTTGGGTTAATTTTTGGTATTTTTCTGTCAATGTTCATTTTTCAATGAATAGTGACAAATACTGCATTTTACATCAAAACTGTTTTTTCATATAATTTAATTATATGGTTATATTATCTTTTTAATTTGTTTTAAAGTTTAATTAGAATATATTTTTACCATGTAATTAAATTATGGTCATTTGGATTAATTTCACTTTGGAATTAGGCATAAACATGTGCCAAACTTTTCATAAATATTGTATCTAAAAAACCCGCTATTTGTTTTGACAACAGGAAGTTTTTTAAAATTAATTATTGTAAATTATGTGTTTGGAATTTGGTAAAATGGATTACATATTTGTAATCAGAAGGTACAAATTATGTAATTAAGACTCTTTTTTTGGACATTATGAATAGTAACGACAGTAATTATCTTTAATTATCTTGATTAATGAGTAATCAGGTAGTTAAAGATAATAAAATAATATCATAATAATAAGAAATGACCACAACATGTGTCTTAAGGCTATTGGTTGTCTCATGGCCGACCATGAGATTCCTTGTGCCAAACATGGGGGCCTCATGGAATCACTTTTGTGAGAAAGTGACTTTTTTTTAAAGAATGTTAAATGTAACAAAGAATGTATCACCTATGTAAAATATTTTTAATTTGGTCTACATAAATTATATTTTGGACTATAAATATTCATTAGAAATCTAAAAATATTTTCTACATCATAGTATTTTTTTATAATTTTAGACATTAAATAAATTAAATTATTTATGACATCATAATGATGCAACGATGACTTCATTATTTAACGATTTAAATAAAATGGAGTGATAATGTAAAATATAAGACCTACACATGTCCAAAACCTATTGGATGGGTGGATTTCGAACCCTTATCACCGTATCCTCGAAACACATCAATGTGGGACAATTAAATTCCGAAACTCATTCTAAAATAAAGTATCATTTCCTTACTTTCCAAGAGTACCCCTCCTCTCCTCTTATAAAAGGCCCCCACCTCTACCACCTTACCCACACTTACAAAGCCTTTGGCTCTGCCAAACCCTGCCCATTTTGTCTCTACACATCCCTATCTAAATCCTTGAAGCCTCACATTGGGCAGAAGTCTTTCCAAGGAAGCCTTTGAGCTCAAACCAAAGGGAGTTACCCGATTTTAAGGTAATGTCTTCACTTGTGTCCTTTTGTTTTATTTTTCTTCTACAACCCCCTAAAATCATTTTATTCATTTATTTTGTAACAAATCCAGTATCGTAAATATACTAGGATGTTGTTATAAGAATTATTCTAGCTACACTTACACACACCTACATCTAATGGTTAAAGATCATACTCTTTCTGTGGATGGCGAATTTCTTCCTCGCGAAACGATGATTGTTCAACATTATTCTAACACCTTCAAAGGTGGCCATTAAGATGAAACTATATTTATATATGATATATAATATTTTTATGTTTTACTTACGCTTCTGTATTTTTCATTTATGGCATGCCTTTATGGTTTCCATTATGGGTAAACGCGATATCTTCATTTAAGGAAGTGCGGACTACCGCCCCCTCAAAGTGATTTGATTCGTTAATACCATATGTGGTACATATAAAGGATATATTTAATGATATTATATAATATTCCATACTGTAATTATAATAATATTATTTATCACTATGTTTTAATTCCATTAAATATGAAATAGAAATGGAAGTAGCGTTCATGCGTACGTACGGCTTACCGTCTCCGTGAACGGTACATTTCATTTCTTATCTCAAAATGTTATGTAATATTATAAGTACATATATATAATGGATATATATGTAATATATTACATATAAATTATGGATATCATTCTGTAATTATGACATATATATATCTCATTTTTTTAATTCAATTAATATGACAAAAAATGAAAGTAGCGTTAATGCGTACGTACAGCCTACTGTCTCCGTGAACGGTGCTTTTCATTTTTTATCTCCAAATGATATGGAATAGTATAAAATGAATATTTACTAGATATATATGATATTTTAATAATTAATACTATTATGAGAATTATTTACTTATAACTACATGGGAAATATTTTTTCAAACAAGTTCATTTTTGACTCATGTACCAAACATCGACAAAAATGTCTGATAAGAACTAATATTATTAAAAAATTATTATAACATTATAATATGTGATATGAACTGAATAATAATCTATAAAGGAGGTACATAGGAAATTATTAATTGACCAAAGTTTATTATTCATCAATATAAAGAAACGAACAAGACAAGTTGGACTTGAGGTAAGGGATCCTAATCCACTCATTCATTTTAAGTACACTCTTTTATGTCATTACTTTTAAAGCTCATATTTCTTGTTATTGGGATGTTCTTTTATATTAATATTACTTTAATTTTTATGTTCATGTGATGAGAGAACCTATTCTCTTTCATCAATCCATTTTGGAAGTTTTGAGTGGCGCCGTTAGGCTGCAGAATTTTTGTAAGAGATCTAACCTCTCTCTTTCGTTTTATGTACTCTCCTTTATGTCACTTCTTTTAAGCTCCTCTTTTTTATGTTTGGGGATGTTCTTTTATATTCCTCTTTATATAAACTTTATGTTAATATGACGAGATACCCTATTTGATCTCATCAATAAATTTTTGTATGTTTTATGGGGCACCGTTAGGCTGCTGAGTTTTCGTAAGGGATTTTTCATCTCACTTTTATTCCCGTGAGATTTATGCTACATTTTCCACAATTTCCTTTGAGTGGTGTTTGTACTGCCCATTATTTTACTCAATGTGTAATATAATTTCTTTTATGTGTATTTACATCAATGTTGTATTGTTCTTCTTTCACGAGATGTATGTTTCGAAAGATACCCATGTCGATAAGGGAACATTTCACCCTCCTATGTTTAAAAGACTTCTTTTGTTGGGTATTTTAATTTACATATTGTTATTTTGGGATATGTTCTCATATATCCTTATTGATGTAAATTTTATGTCCAAGTAATGAGATACCCTTTTTTATCTCTCGTCAACTCATTTTGATGTGACGCCGTTAGGCTGTCAAGGGAACTTCTTAACCCAATTTCGATTTCTTTGGGTTCAACATGTAGTTATTGAATATGGCATCCTTTGAATATGTGTGAATGAAATATTATAATTTTACACTTAATATCCACTTAAATTTGGTGTAATCATTTGTCACACATAATTATGTCACTGATTTATCCTTAAACCAAGGATACTGTCTTTGTAAGGGACATCGTCTTAATCTCCATTCATTGAGGCATATTTTGTTTTATACACAACCTTCTTTTATACGGTGTATAAACCCCTTTGACATTTACCTTTATCCAAAAAGGAATCTTTTTTATACGAAGTGTTTTACTAAACGACAAATGGGAATGTTTTTGTCGTACGTATGTGGCGACAACGACTTCTCCACCTCCGTGACCATTATTTGAGTTTCAGATTCTTCTACAAGCCATACATTCTTTTTAAAATAAAAATAAATACCATGTTTTACTTTTATTTTATTTTGGTATTGAAAATGGTTTTCATAATGTTTTTATATCAATGTGTTGTATTGATATCTTGTTATTGAAAGGTATAAATGTTATGTTTCCTTTATGCATGTTTTATGTGATAAGATTATGTTAAAGTTCTTGGGCATTGTTATGAAGACGGGTGGTTCCATGATAAACTAAGGGCGGGTGACCCCGATATAGCTCTCCAATGCATTGGGTAACGTGAAGGAGTGAAACATTAAGGTTTCTCCGAAGAGTTTTAGGGAATATACTGTGGTGGGTATTCCAAACGTAACCAAGAGGGTTACTCTCTATGTAAGAATGTTATTAATGCCTGAAGTTAACTTTGATGTCTTATGATTTCTATGATTTATTCATGATTTGATGAGGTATGTTAAAGTTCCCGTGTTTAATGGGTAATGTATGATTTCATTCTTATGTATATATGAACTCATGTTTCCTTTCCATATTTTTATAACCCTTACTAAGCTTTTTATGCTCATCCCATGTTTTTGAAATGTTTTTCACAGGTCAAGGGAAAGGTACATGATGTGATGATAGTGTCAAGGATGTGTCAAGAAAGAATCCATGTTTTATTTTAAATATGTTTCTGTTGATTGGAATAATGAAAACTATCTTTTATGTAACCACTTTGATTAAATGTGGAATGTATTGCAAGTTTCATGACATAATTCTCTAAAACTCTAAACCTGAAAAGATCCTCAATGTGTAATATTGTAATAACTCAAGATTAAGTAAGGTTTAAGGCTGGGGCCTTATATTAATAAACCTAAAAAGTCCAAAAAACATGGTCCAATAACTCCATGCTTCCCAAGACGTAGACAAACCATCTTATGTGAATCTTTCGAGAACACATGATCAAAAACAAAAAACATCTATGTTAATTGAAGAAGTTCAGAATAAGATTTATATAATATTTCTCCACTCAACATTCTACGTATAATCAGATGAATCTGATAGGTAAACTATGATACCAAACATAGTTCATCCTTGGAATCATCACCCATATCTGACCAACAAAAAGGAGGTTCGCATAAAAAGACATAAAAATCATCAAAGATAGTTATATAAATGGATGAATGGTAACTATTTTAATAATAAAATTCAACCAGTCACAAGTGAATATACAATGATACAAAAATTTAGACCATGGAAACACAGAAAATATCTTATAGAATATTTATAACAAATTATTTATTGAAATCAAAATGAAAATTATATTTCATCATCATGATCACCCATGATCTCGTTTAATTTTAATGGAAACCATAAAAATTATATATGAACAAAAGATAACTATCAGATAATATCATATATGGAACACTATGAATTATTAGACAATCTTGTATATACATTACTATCAATTCATCAATGTCTGTTAAATGATGAATGTGTGTAAAGTGATATAATATCATGAACTGGTTGTTTGAAAAAAATGTCACATTTTTATTATAGGGGTTATGAATAAAATACACCACAAAATATAAAGAATTATAAACCCATGTACAAGCCAGAACTGGAAGAGGTTATATATAACCTAAAGCTTATTGGTTCTCATGCATGACAGGTAGGGAAGAGTAGTAATGGGATGAAAAATAAAGAATTCGACATCCCATAACTAGACATTGGAATCATCACCACATATCATATAACATATTTTTGGTACCCATGTTAACTACCACCTGAGAGCTATGATATTATCCCACCATATCCATCTGTACAAATGAAGACACAATGTACCCATTTTGAAGACATAGAACAGCCTTTGTGGAGGATAACCACTCATTGATGTCCTCCCCACTATGATGATAACCTCCAACTCCATGAAAATCCTAATCATGCTACTTATTAGTACAAATACCCATGAGAAATGTGGAGTTCTACTTGATACATTCCAATATGTCATCGGACACGTCATTCAAGAAACCTAAATGAAACTACTCAAAAACATCCATTGTGTTCTAAAATTAAAATGATTCTTCCATGGACTAGATTGTAAGATTATTCCTCAAGGAATCTAGAAATTATATCCTTTCTATAGTTTTATGTAATACTTTTGTCAATGTACTACATGTACTCCACCAAATTCCATTCCTGATGGTACATATTTTTTTGAGATAAGATATAAATTGTGATTTTATGGGTGGAAGATATAGTAGATCAATATTCAAAAGAAAATGTTGTCATCTCGTAAGATGAAGAATCACAAAAATATGTTTTATTAAATGGGATAGATAATTATTATCTTGTAGATTATGTTTTCTAGGGATATTGGCTACTACATGATCTACCTAAACTAGCACACATCCCAAAACCAAATCTGATAGATCAAAAAAGACCACACATCCCTACCCACCACTAGAATAGTCTACATCATTAAAGAAGTCAAAATATGTTTCATATTAATTAAATAACTATGATAATTAACTACCCATAAAAACATAACTTCTTTTAGAGTGATAGTGTCATTGGAGAATCCACATTTTTTGAAATATTTGACAAACCAACTGTAAAAAACTACTAAACTAATGACTCACCAAATCATGAAATCTTTATATGGTTTTTACCATGAGATAACAACATTCACATTCTTGAAGTCATCTAAAATACATTTTTTAGGGAAAAATATCCATAAAACCTCACTTCATGAATCCTAAAACAATGTTTTAGTATATTGGAATATAGTTGAAAAACTGTCAAAATTTCTATTACAATTCTCAAATAACATGATTTGTCCTCCTTGATCATAAAGTAAAAAAGAATGTAAGCCCCAAAGACTACAAAATGCATCTTGAGGTTCTCTTGTATTTTCATAATAAATATTTAAAAAAAACTAGAGGATCATTGTATATACCAAAATGCATAACATAATACCCCTAGTTTACATACCAACAACTAATGGTAATTGTTTCCATGTCAGATTTTTTATTACTTAACTCATATTGGGTAGAATGAATATCATTATTTGAGAATGACTTCTTTAGTTTTATCTGGTCATACATTTTATATATCATATGAAATTTTTAATTTTTCATTATGTTATCTTGGTAGTGATTTTTATAGTCAATGAATAGTAAAATCACTCAATCGATCTCTTTTGATATGAGAACGACTTCCACCCATGTGACACATGTGTTTCTATAAATAATTTCTCAATAATATAATCCAAATGAATATTCAACTACTTCAACTATTGTTCTTCAATTTTATTAAAAGGAATGGACACATTATGAGTATCTTTTACTAAATTGACATAAAAATACTTCTCTCATGCCAATGGAATGGATGTGAAATAAAAATGAAAAACATCATAAGAAACAATTCCATCTAGATGGAGAACTTTAATGAAAGGTTATTTTTCCATATAAAACATAATACATTTATATTAACCATCCAAATATAGGAAATGATGTTCAAGATATATTATTTCTAGGGTCCCATTATCCCTACTATATATTTCACTCCCCATTTAAAAAAGTAGGAACCCACTTATGAAAAAATAAATCTGGGACTGATGAGTGATAATCCAAACAATCCTAATAATTTTAATGGGAAATTTTATATAGTGTATACAAAAATTCCATGAATTCTCAACCTCTGATAGATATAAAAAATGATGGACACTAAATATCATACTATTTTTCATTTCATAGGTCATAGTAACATCTATCACATAAGATAAAACACACATAGGATGGATCCTAATATAATAATTAAGAGGTGATATAAACATATGATATTCACTAGAATCACATAAAGATTTCACTGAGGATGAATATATTTTAAATTGACCTCTTACAGTCACTGGAATTGTTTCTACATCCCCTAGAGACTATTTCACTTGGTGAAGATTCTTCGTTATAGAAACATATGTCTGGAACCCCATTAATACCGACGCATCTAATTGAACCAAAGAACAATTATGTGCTAATGACTGTATGAAAAAATGTTCTGTAGAAAATATATAAGATAATTTGTGTAGATGACCTAATCATCAACAAGAACTATATATCATAGGTGCCTTAGTAAAAAAATGTTTCGAATTATCAACCTTGGCAAACATGAATCATGTAAAATGGCCCCTATTGTGAAAATTAGTAGTCTATGAAGAACCCTTATATTGAGATCCACTATGTAGATCTTGAATCTTAATCATTCCAATAATGGAATTTATATTTTATCCACTTTGAAAAAATGATCACCCATCTACCATGGTAGACAATCCATGTCAAGCTCAACAATCAACTCGTTATCCAATAAAACATAAAAAAAATTCGTATTTAAAATGAAAAAATTGGATAAAATATGGTCTCAAAGTCCTATGTCAATTATTAATTTGTTCATCTTCCCATTATTTATAGTATTTGGATAAAAACGTATTAGACCCATAATGTGGTGTGTATACTCTTACATAATCATTCTATATTACTGGATATTAAGAAACCACATCAACATTACAAAAATGTGCAGTAGATATAAATTAGTAGTAAAAATGTACTAAAATTATTAAAAAACCAAAAAATCATGTTCCTTTCTAATAAACAAAAAAAAAGAACTTTCTTCTACTAGACCCCTTAATATCATGGTAATACACTTCACTTTAATTTCTTTAGGTGTCTCCATGAACTCAAAAATATATCTAATTGAATATATCAAATCATTATAGTTTTTAGGATCATTAGATCCTCGTATATGAAGTGGATTATATGCAATTAACACTTTCTCATGATCTTTCTATTTTCACAAAAGAGGTTTCATGATTGGAACCTGGATGGGATTCAATATAGCTACCTGTACCAAAGCCTGGAAATCATGTCCCACTATCTCAATGATTTTATTGTCTATTGTAGTGTTTTCATCCCATGTTCCATCAATATATCCCTCATAAGGTCTGTTAAATAATCTTCTTAGTGCCATTATGCAATAAACAATCAACCAAAATCATATAAAATTTGAATAAATGAACTTAGATCAATAATTCAAATTAAGATTACATAAGTTAAAACATTTGGAAATTCAAGGAATACTAAATTCATGTTTGGGATAAGACTAGAAACTGATTAAATCACTCATCATTGAGACATTTACCAAAAATAACAGGGTGAATTACGGATCTTTATAATGAGATATTTCCATGTGTTAACTAATAATAACATCAATAGTCCCATAAATCCTACCATATTTCTGACATTAAGAAATAATAACATTTACATACATAAAAAATAGATTCTCAACCCACACCTCTTATATCATTTTGCATGAAATATTTTACACCCTATGGTACTATAATGCCCAAGATAGTACTGAAATTGACTGATGTGTGTTGTTGATCAACATTAGTTAGAGACTATAATAAAACATCATATATAAATAAAAAGGAAATGATTTTGTCCACAAAATAGTGGAATATAATTAATATTAAATTTTGTATGACAACATTACCCATTGATAATGTACCAAAATTATATCATCTATAATATTTTCAATGAATAGAGAAAAAAATCATTTAAAAATCAACATAAACTATAATCAATAAGGTAACAAATGTGTAGAAACCTTACTGTGATATGTAGAACTTAACTCAAACTTGCACTAACATCCCTCTATGGAAACAAGGATCATGAACATCCACCACCTCAAAGAGGTGATTTTCCTTTTATTGAACCTAGAATATAAACGTATAAAACTCAAAATGGAAAATTGAGAGTGTTAACTTAAATTACTATTTGGGTCGCACCAAGTGTTCTATAAATGATTCCATAACAATAAACCAATCATTTTTTAAATTTCAACAATAATGTCAGGAAATAACATGATATTTTCAAATTAATATTTTATGATTTATTTTTAATAGAAGATAATGATTTAAAAAATATGATAATTATATATTTTTTTATTAGTTAATTCCTATAAGTTATATGTAATCAGTAAAAATGTTATATTAACAATTGTCAAATATAATCAAATCAAAAATGACAAGAATTATAGACATCTTACCTATAGTACATTTAATTATTTCTATTGAAACCCAAGAGCTATCAAATTAGGGATTAGGAGTAATATAGTGTGTACACATCCCTTCTACTAATGGTACATATGACTTTTTAATATCCCATAAGGGATAATATTTTTTATCAATATTTTTGTTTGAGTTGTCAATGTCAATAATTTTCTAAGGGAAAGAGATATTAGGGTGCTTATCCAAAATAACCAAATGACAACCCAGGCTCACATGAGATCAATCAACCAATAAATAATTGGAATATTATCTCATTTAAAATTTATCATCATTATTTTTTTAAATTAAAAAAATTCAATTTCAATATTTCAATACAATCTCGAAACTAGAAATGGTGTTTTTATCATCTCATTACTTATCAATACAAAATAAGTCATTTTTTTCATCATTTAATTTTCACGTATATTAATATAAAATATAAAATAAATAAATAATTATAAAAATATATAATTTATAGAAAAATATATATTGATTATTTTCAAAATTTGTCCCATAATTTCTATTTAATTATAATAGTGTGTTTTTCTTAAAATCCATTCCATTTCAAATTTTTTATCAAATTATTAATAATCTAGGTTTTATATATATTTTCTAATGATGTTTCAAAAAAAGTTTCATTTTCATTGAAATTATTAAATTGAATCACCTACCATTAATCAATAAATCAAATGATCAACACCCAAAAATATAATTCTTACATCAATTGATGGTTACGAAGATTTGAAAATCAAATCATGAATCAATATATATCATAACATGAATAACATCCATAAAAATGAGATTAGAAAATTCTATTATATGATTATATATTACCCAATATGTATGAGATAACAGAATCTCTGAATAAAATCATCAATAAGTGTTCCACATAAAACATATAGATCAGATCTTCTTCCAACACATTAATTTTTCCAATGGAGGATGTTAGAGGATCCAAAATCACAAATTGGGAGCCTCAATGTATAATGGCTTTTAATTATGGTTGAATGGAGGGATTATAAATTTAAAATAAGAATTTATTTTTTCAAAATCAAATTAGATGGAATTAAAAGTTGCAGATATGATTTTTTATGGAGTGGTAAAAATTTATAAAAACCATGCTCTATAACTACTTTCCACTACTAGACATCTAGATGGGGTGTATGGTATTCCAAAATGGTTTTATTAATTAATCCCCAACCTTAAAGACCCTCACTCACCATGGGTTTATGGTTTTATAGTTTTGACAACATAGTTAGAGAAAATATGCACCCCTTTCTAATGGATTATTATAGGGTGCCTAGTTTTCAAGTCCAAATGACATGGTCTTCCATAACCATGCACCAAATTCAAATATCCCAATGGAATCAAAAAATTCCCTATTGTTTTCTTGAAACACCTTAATACTTGAACTAGCTAAATTGAGATCAAAAAAGGTTTAAGGGATACATAAATGTGGGTAACATAATGTTACATGCTCAAGTATAAATAACATCAATTTTTCATGAAGAAAAATGTATTATAATTTTAGATAAAACATTTTCTTAATATATTGATTTATTTTATTTTTATATAATCTAGTGTAATTATATGTCATATCACAAAATAACTAGATAAAATATATTATTACATACCAATATTTCTATTTTTGGTATGGTCTATTATTATTTACAATGTGCAGTGAAATAATTCTTAATATGTGTGTCCTCTATGGAGAGATGATTTCCATTATTAAAGGATTAAAAAATATACCACAGCTATAGATCCTTGGGGTATGACAACCCTACATGTCCCTCATGATTGGTTTTATAGTTCTATATTCATTAAGAAGAAAATTTTAGTATTTATCCACTATAAAAATACTAATATATGATCAATATTGTTATAATTATTGAGAAACCACAAAACATGTTTCAGAAGGTTGAATTGCTTGATTTTATTTGAATTGATTTTTTTGGATCCTTCCCTGAATATAATTCTAAAATATTCATCTTATTCTTTTTATAATATGTTTGAAAAATGATAACGGCTATGGATCATCCCAAAAACTATGTATTGATGTTTTAAAATTCATAATAAATATATTTTACAAAAACAATTGTTCCTAATTATTTAATCATATATAGTATTACCCACATTAAGAACATAATTTTCAGGGATGTAATGGAAAAAAGAGAATATATGTGCAAGAAACATAAAAAATACCCCCCACATTGAATGGGAATTCTTAAATTCTAGAGATTGAATTAAAATATATTGTATAAAAAACTGATCATTTAAAGGGTTTTATTTTTACTCATTCCATAAGACTCTTTGTGTTCGTATATGAATTTCCCTAAAAGTCCCACATGAATGACTCCTTATGAGATTTTCAATGAAAATTATTTTCTTTTCCAAACAGATCTACACCATATGTCTTGTTGGTTTGTTATGTCATTAGACTTTAACTTCTTATTTTCTTATTTGATAAGGTAGATGAAGTCGAGTGAGTTCGATGATATAAATTGGAAATCCTTAATATTTTTTTTATATGAAATGAAAAAGTTATTTCCATAACTAAATGTAAGGTACCATGTTTTTTAATCGAGTTTAAATTGCAAAGTTTTTCAATAAAATTTCTGTTTATTGACAGTTCAATTTTTAAACCGAGCCCTGAGAAATTATTCTGAGTGATGTAATATATAAAGGTGTTATTTTTTACATTCATAATTACCTGATAATTTTCACAGGTGTCCGGATAAGTCTCATGAGCACCAGATCTAAATTGATCAACTTTAATGGGTCTGCATGGGCTATGCACAGTTGCGGTCCAATCGGTGTGGTTTACCTTGTTTAATAAATTATTCATTTTTAAATAAATAAGATTATATGAGAGATTTTGATTAATTAAAATAAATTTTTAATAGAAATAATAATTAAGTTATTATTATTATTACTGTGGTTGTTTAATTAAATGAATGTTAAAAAAATAATTAAATGAAGATTGAAAAATTCAATAAGTGTTTTTGGGGTTCATGAGAAACATCTTATTTAATGTCAAGTTTCAGTGTTAATGAAGAAACATTTTTGTTATTAAATAGAGGTTATGAGTTGGATTTTTTATCAATAATATCGTATTAATTATATTGAAACTAAATATTGGTTTTATAAAAATTATTTTTATCATAATTGAATTTTTGGGTATTATTTTAGGTTTTTGGTTAAACAAGATAAAATGTGGAAATATCTTATTCTTCATACCATTTGTAGTGCAATGCACTAGAGGTGCACAACTCTCCCCTCTTCTGCCTGAAACCATCACTCTAGCATCTCTACCTTGGCCAGACTGCCTGTCACTCCCTAAATGACCAGACCCTCCTCCTAGAGGCACGATCTTCTTCCTCAGCCACACATCCTACAATAGTGTGACATCCCTGAGCGACTTACTCTATTACATGCGACCCATCGGATGACTTGTAGCAGTGTGTGCAGGACCTCCTCCATGTGGATCCTCCCCTATGGACATATTTTCCTCATCTGAACCACCTCTTCCCTATGGAGAAACATCTAATAGCACACAAACCCCTAGGTGGATTCCATATAGTAGGCGCGACAGCACTCCGAGCAGAACTTTGGTGTTCCCCCCATATCTTCTTCGTCTATGAATGTTTTCAACCCAATTACATTTTGGGTTTTTTATGATTCAATGTGGCATAAACTTCTCTCATTCTCTCCTTCATCTCATTGGAGTTTCATATTGTTTTTTCACCTGATTTCATTTTGGATGAATTTAGTGTCTTGTGATAATACCATGTTTTGATGTTCATCCTTTATTAATGTGTGAAAATGGTGTTTGGTGTCCTTTAGTCCATAAACCAACATCAACCACCAAGGCCGAAGTGGATGAACTCATGTTATCTCAATGCCATTGGTTTGGGTAAGGTTTTTACTTCATTATTTGTTTTTCCACCTACTAATAGGGAATATAATATTTTATCTAAGTCTACGGTATCTATTGGTTTTTGCATAGACCGTGTCACATTGGTTTTGATGTTCCGATGTTGTTTTGGCGATTGGTTTATTTTTTTACATGGCACACGCGCATGTATATCTATATTTAGATATGTCTATGTGTGTGGGTAAACATATAATCATATATATAAAGGTTGTGTGTGTGGAACCACGTTCCATTTGCAACAATTTTTAACCAATTACATTAATGTGATGCATAATGAACATTTTTTCACCCTAAGGTAGGGTCCCAAATATCTTTGAATTAATATATGAATTATTTTATTCTTTAAATAATTTAGGAATATGAGTTTTTTATGGATTATGGAACTCTAGAATTTTCTACAAATGATTATTAAAGATTAACTATTGGTTTTCGGCAGTTTTAGATCATGAATTCTTAAGGTTGGTCCTTTGTACGTATCCCTATTAATGCCAATACATGATATATTTATGGAAGAAATTTGATGTTATTGAATGATTAATTCATGTGTGATAAATGAGGAATCATCCATGAGTTGTTGTTAAGCCTGTATTTCTACCTATTGAAAATATGATCATCTTCAACCATAAATATGAAATGGTCAAATAGGAAGGACACATGGGCCTTCATTGTAAATGATACATAATATCTGTCGGACTAGGACACCCATAGGTGTTCCTTCTTAACCCATGTCATGTAATGTAAATTATGTAAACAATAATATATCATTTATAGAATTAAATATTTGAATCAAGCATGATGGTTAATAGGGTAATTATATGAAGTTTTAATTATCAAGTCATGAGTATAAAAAAAATAGTGTCATCAACTATATATTGAGAATATTGAATATTTTGACATGTTTCGAATATAAATTAGAAACATGTAATAACTAATTGATGGATTAATTGTTACATTTTAAATGGTAAATAGTTAGTAAATTGATGAACTAGATAAATAGATATTATTTAATTGGTTAATTGTTGAATTAATTAATTTTCATGTATTAATTAAATATCATGAATTGATTTTCTGTTACAAATTTTGGAAAATAAAACCTTATGATGTGTGTTTTTTATCCATATCTTATGTGGTATTGGATTGATTTGATTAAAAATATGATATGTTGTGTGATATATTTTCAAAATATCTATTCCATGTTCAACATGTTTGACTAGAGATTATTGTGATGTTCATGTAAATTGTTAAAGTCCTAGGAAAATCACTACTTGAGTAGAAAAGTTTAGACTTGTTAATGATTTGGGATAATTATATGTTGAGTAACTTAATTATTAGACTTGATTGTGTCTAATAATAAATAATTTTTAATTAATAATTAACTACTGAGATGTTTAATGGTAAATTAATTTTTGAATTATTCAGCAAGATGTTTATGTTGTTAATTAGTTATTGAATTAATTAACTGATTTGATTAATGATTTTATGAGTTAATTAATTGATGGTTTTGGGGATTTAGACATGGTGTTCTATAGAAGTGATATATATATATATATATATATGATTAATTGATAAATGTGTTGGGAGATCCGGACTAATGCACCAAATACTAAAGGGGTGGTAGACATTGTGTTCTACACCTATATTTCAAGTCAATATTATTTTACGGGATAAGGACTATTGCTCCAAATAGCCACGGGTTTTGATACAAGGATTTCAGCTCCAAATACCCACAAGGGGGATAGATATGACGTTCTACCCTATAAATCAACATTATACTGTGAGTCCAATTGGTTCTACATTAAATGAGTAAAATGTGTAATGAATGTCATTTTGACATAATGATTTTTGAATTGAATATGAGAAATGGATCAAACTTGTTAATGTGTTTAGTGAATCATTGTTTGGGGACAGACCCAGAAGAGAATCACTATTTATACTTGATGGGCTCAGGCAATGTATTTTAAAGATTAAATAAAATGTCTTATGATGCGTTATCCAAGCCAAAGCAGAAGAATGGATTCAAAATTTAAATTGATTTCCTAGATAGTCTTCAGAGACATATGAGTTTAGTGACCTATGTGTGGTATGTCGGCCATAGACCAGATCTAGTGAAATATATAATTTATCAATGTTTTAAGAAATTATAAATGAAATTAAATGTGTGATGATTGTTTGGTATACATGAAAAATGTTTAATAAAGGGTCAGATTCCAGTTGAGATCTGAAGTAGGTACTTGGGTATATAGTTACATTGTAAAAATTAATTTAATTATTCATGATTTTACAATTTAAATTATTTATTAAATGTATGGATTTGGGTTAGGCACTAGTGGTCCCATCCTATTTAGATTTATATCTCACACCCTACTCGGAACACCATTACGCTGGTGAACTCGAGTAGATTCTATTTGGTTACTACAATTTTCTTTTAGTAAATACATAGGACACTGGAGTAGAATACCAAGAGGGAGATCAGGATCCTCGAGTTGAAGGCCAGTTGGGATTGGTTGTCATTTATTTTTATTAAACATGATGTCTAAATCATATTGTGTTGTTTCTTTATTTCAATTATCTATCAATAACATTTTATGTATTCATCTATTTTATAATTGGTGTTGTACACTTTTATGAAATGATTAGTATTTCTCTTCTTCTATTTTGTAAATTATGTACTACTCCATCCACTACTGTTTGTTAATTACTCTGATATATCATTGTGAAACTCTGATTAGATGGTATAGTGTAACACCCCAGATAAATAAAGAATATGAAATCTTTATATTTATCCATATTTGTGAATAAAATATTAATATTACTTTAAAGTGGATGCTATGCTCGATGGCGTACCCAATATGCAACAACGAGTTTCTTGAGAATCTTACATTGCACTCTAATAATAAAATAATATTATTTTAAATGGTAGTTAACGCCTAGACATTGTTATGGCGGGAATGAACAGAACTAACTACAAAATTATTATATATGTTTGTCAAATATTTTTATTCTTTACAATAATTGTTAGAGGATTAAAAATTCAAATGAATCCTGTTTTTAAGCGTAAATATTCAAATATTCTTTAAAAGGTCGATTAACCGCTTTTTGATGGAGAAACCCTTTTAAATCCACATTTGACAATTTTATGAGCTCTATTTTTCAAAATAAACATATTATTTATGATTGGGACATTGAAATTTACCTTGGGT
Organism: Viscum album; assembly: GCA_963277665.1. Lineage (NCBI taxonomy): Eukaryota > Viridiplantae > Streptophyta > Magnoliopsida > Santalales > Viscaceae > Viscum > Viscum album. The sequence continues at coordinate 626,660,977 of OY728133.1, forward strand.
TAATTTTTGGTATTATTCTGACAATGTTCATTTTTCAATGAATAGTGAAAAATACTGCATTTCACATCAAAACTGCTTTTTCATATAATTTAATTATATGGTTATATTAACTTTTTAATTTTTTTAAAGTGTAATTAGAATATATTTTTACCATGTAATTCAATTATGGTCATTGGGATATATTTGACTTTGGAATTAGGCATAAACAAGTGCCAAAACTTTTATAAATATTGTTTCTTAAAAACCCGCTATTTGTTTTGACAACATGAAGTTTTTTTAAATTAATTATTGAAATTTATGTGTTTGGAATTTGTTAAAATTAATAATATATTTGGAATTAGATGGTCCAAATTATGTAATTAAGACTCTTTTTTATTTTGGAAATTATGAATCGTAACGACGGTAATTATCTTTAATTATCTTGATTAAGGAGTAATCGGGTAGTTAAAGATAATAAGATAATATAATAATAATAATAAATTACCACAAAATGTGTCCTAAGGATACTGGATGTCTCATTGCCGACCATGGGATTCTTTTTGCCAAACTTGGGGGCCCCATGGAATCATTTTTGTGAAAAAGTGACATTTTATCTTTTTATTTTTAAAGAATGTTAAATGTAACAAAGAATGTATCACCTAAGTAAAATATTTTTAATTTTTTCTACATAAATGATATTTTGTAATATAAATATTAATTCCAAATATAAATATATTTCCTACATCATAGTATTTTTTTTATAATTTTTAGACATTAAATAAATTAAATTATTTATGACATAATGATGATGCAGCGATGACCTCATTATTTAATGATTTAAATAAAATGGAAAGATAATGTAAAATCTAAGACCTACACATGTCCAAAACCTATTGGATGGGTGGATTTAGAACCCTTATCACCTTATACTTGAAACACATCAATTTGGGACCATTAAAATCTGAAACACATTTGAGAATAAAGCTTCATTTTATACCTTTCCAAGAGTGCACCTCCTCTCCTCTTATAAAAGGCCCCCACCTCTACCTCTTTACCCACACTTCCAAAGCCTTTGACTCGGCCAACGCCTGAAAATTTTGACTCTCCACATCCCTCTATAACTCCTTGATGCCTCACTTTGTGCAGAATCTTTTCCAAGGAATCCTTTGAGCTCAAATCAAAGGATGTTACCCGATTTTAAGGTAATGTCTTCGCTTGAGTCCTTTTGTTTTATTTTGCTTCTTCAACCACCTAAACTCTTTTTATTAAATTATTTTGTAACAAATACAGTATATTCCATATACTAGGATGTTTTTATAACACGGATTCTAGCTACACATACACACACATACATCTAATGGTTAAAGAACATACTGTTTCCATGGATGGCGAATTTCTGCCTCCCGAAACGATGATTGTTCAACATTATTATAACACCTTCAAAGGTGGCCATTAAGATGACACTATATTTATATATGATATCTAATATGTTTATGTTTTTCTTAATATTCTTTATTTTTCATTTATGGCATACCTTTATGGTTTCCATTATGGGTAAACGCGATATCTTCATTTAAGGAAGTGTGGACTACCGCCCCCTCAAAGTGATTTGATTCGTTAATACCATATGTGGTACATATAAATGATATATTTAATGATATTATATATGATACCATACTGGAATTAAAATAATATTATGTATCATTATGTTTTAATTCCATTAAATATGAAATAGAAATGGATGTAGCGCTCATGCGTACGTACGGTTTACCGTCTCCATTAACGGTGCATTTCATTTCATAAATCTAAATGTTATGTAATATTAAAAATGCATGAATATACTGGATATATATGATATATATGATATCTACATCATGAATAAAATTCTGGATATAATGAACCATTGACCACACGAACAACATGTAATTGTAAGAAGTCCACTTTCGACTTAAGAACCAAATATCGACAAAACAAACATTATTAACTTAAATGATTACATAATGTTTATGATAAGGTAATAAGTGATATAAAAGGAATAATTAACATGAAAAGGGTTCTTAAGGAAGTATAAATTAACTCATATTTATTATTCAGGAGATTAATGAATGATCGAGTCAAGTCGGACACGAGGTAAGGGATCTTACTCCTCTCTTTCTTTTTAAGTACACTCTTTTATGTCATTCCTTCTAAATATCATATTCCATGTTATTGGGATGTTCTTTTATATTACTCATACTGTAATTTTTATGTTCATATTATGAGAGACCCTATTGTCTCTCATCAATCAATTTTGGAAGTTTTGAGTGGTACCGTTAGGCTGCCGAATTTTCGTAAGAGATCTAACCTCTCTCTTTCTTTTTAAGTACTCTCCTTTATGTCACTTCTTTTAATCTCCTCTTTGATATGTTGGGGATGTTATTTTGTATTCCTATTTCTTTAAACATTATTTTAATATGATGAGAGACCCTATTTGATCTCATCAATCCATTTTTGTAAGTTTTATGTGGCGCCGTTAGGCTGCCGAGTTTTCGTAAGGAATTTTTCATCTCACTTTTATTCCTGTGAAATTTATGCTACATTTTCCACAATTTCCTTTGAGTGGTATATGTACTGCCCATTATTTTACCCATTGTGGAATATAATTTCATTTATCAGTATTTACATCAATGTTGTATTGTCCTTCTTTCACGGGGTGCATGTCCCGAAAGATACCCATGTCGGTAAGAGAACCTTTCACCCTCCTCTTTTTGTAAAAGGCTTCTTTTGTTATGTATTTTAATTCACATAATATTATATTGGGATACGTTCTTCTGTATCCTTATTGATTTAAATTTTATGTCCAAGTGATGAGATACCCTTTTTATCTCCCATCAACTCATTTTCTGAATTTTGTAGTGACGCCGTTAGGCCGTCCAATTTTTGCAAGGGAACTTCTTATCCCAATTTTAATTCTTTGAGATAAGATTGTACTCCTTGAATATGTCGTTATATGAATATGTGTGAATAACATATTATTGTTTTTCCCTTAATATCCACTTATATTTTGTGTATTCGTTTGTCACACATAATTATGTAAATGATTTATCCTTAATCCAAGGATACCATCTTTTAAGGGAATTCGTCTCAATCTCTTTTCATTGAGGAGTATTTTGTTTTATACACAACTTTCTTTTATACGGTGTATAATCCCCTTATACATTTACTTTTATACAAAAGGAATCTTTTTCTACGAATCGTTTTACTAAACGACAAAAAGGAATGTTTCTTTTAACGTACGCGGTGACAACGACCTTTTCCGCCGCCGCGAGTATTGTTTGATCTTTGGCTTACTCAACAAGTCGTATTGTTTTTAAAATAAAATAAATGCCATGTACTCTTTTATGTATTTTGGTATTGAAAATGGTTTTGATAAAGGATTCTATTATGTCAATATATTTAAATGATATATTGCGATTGAAATGTGGAAATGTTATCATTCCTTTATATTGGTTTTATGTGTTATAATTTTATAATGGTACTTGGAAATTTGACGGGTGGTTACGTGATAAACCATATGACGGGTGGTTCCATGAATACCAGGACGGGTGGTTACGTTATAACCTCCAATGAATTGTGTATGGAAATCGGCCGTATAGCCATACCATTAAGCATGTATGGTAGTTGTCGGAATGGCTATTCCATTAGGTGATATGTGTGGAAATCAACATTATGGTAATTCCACTTAAGTATGTTTATATCCCAAGTTTCCTTTATATGTTATGTGATCTTTATATGGGTTTTATGGTAATATTTTGGTTACCGAAGGGTATGTAATGAACTTTTATTCAGTGAAGAGTTTTTACTACTTCTAAAAGTTGAAAAGTATTAGCTTGATAAAGTAGAAATTTATTACTTGTTGTTTTGAAAAACAAACAGTTTTCATTCTTTGTGTATCCCTTACTGAGACTTTTTTGCTCATCCCATGTTTTTGAAATGTTTTTCACAGGACTTAACGTGTAATAGTGTCAAGGATGGGATCAGGAGAAAGTCATGCTACCTAAAACATGGAACTAGACATGTTTCTTTTTCTGAGTTTTTATTTTATGGAAACTTATTAGAAGTTTCTACTTTGTAATCTTTTGAGATGTAATAGTTATTTCATAATTCTGCAAAACTCTAAACCTGAAAATATCCGCTATGTAAATTATTCATTTACTTAAATATTAATTAAGGTTTAAGGCTGGGTTCTTATAGTTGGTATCAAAGGTCGGTTTAGATAACTTTAGAGGTTAGGGTATTCTTTAAGAATAAGTGACTTTACCATAATGGTTAGGATTTCAGAAAGAGTCCTAGTTTTAGATAAAGTGAATGAGTAAGTATATCTTAGTGTTTATCTTCCTCATTAGTACATGATGGTTTTGTTGATATAATCACACTGACCTTTTTGGTTTTAGTAAATGGCTGGATCCAGCAGGCACCAGAGTAATAGTGGATGTGAAGGAAACTGTGACAGTTTTTTGAGCAAGCAACTAAATGATATGGGAGCTGCAATGAGAACTCTTGTGATTATCCTCAAACAACTATCTGGAGTCATGATTGACCACCTAAACCTTAGTGATTTCTCTAAGGCATCATATATGAGAGAAACAAATCCCTACGGAACTACAGGTAATAATCATAAAGGTAAGTGTGTTCAAAAACCTATGTGTCAAAAACGTGGAATGAAACACCTAGGAAAATGTTTCAAAGGGACGGAAATATGCTATAGATGTGGAAATGAAGGTCATAAAGCAAGAACCTTCCATGGAAAAAGGAACCATCATGTTGACTCGAGGAAAGGGAAAGAAGTTCTTTCTGAGGGATCAATTGAATGTTTTAAATGTGTTTTGCATGTTCATTATGCAAACACATGTCCTACGAAGATGTTTCATGAATGGGATCACCATGATCGTACAAATGTTCGTTTCCCAGTACCTAATTCCATTCTGATTGAGGATGAAGAAACTGAAAATGACCAATCAAAGGTATAGATTATTTCATAACTATTGTTTTACTATTTTGTAATATTAGGATATGATTCATGATTTTGTTTGTAGGAAAGAAGTATTTCAGAATACGTTGGAAAAGAATGGTTAATAAATCATAAGAATGTTGAATGAGTTAGATGAAAACATATAATGGCTTCAAGAGTTACGGTGAAATTCTTAAGAGTATTATGTCTCTTTTGATGATGGGGTTACATTAGAAGACTTTTTATAGTATGTGTAACCCTGATGTTTAATATATGAAAATTTTATTCAAGGAATATTTATCTATTCTTTTGTGGACATAGTTATAATGAACCATTTGTGTTTATATGATCCTTACTTTTGAGGTAATTATGGGTTACTATATGATAGAAGTGAAAGGCATGAGATAAAATTGAGGTTAAATTATGTTATGGTTATTTTTGATGATTTTATCTCTTTTGGGGAATGATTTTAGAATTATATAGTTTTGGAAAAAGGACAACACGTAGACCGTGTGACAACCCGTCGCGTCAGACAAATCTGCAGGAATCGAACCCACAACCAAAGTGCAACTGGTATTTATTGCCTACCACTGGACTACGTTAAGTCCCTGGTTAGTTTGACTGATTCTTTTTAGTTAAATGATTTTATGAATTAAGATTAAGTTGATTTTGGTTTATCTATGGATATTTATTAACCTATCATGGAGGATATGTGATTAGGTTAATTACTTTTCAATATGAGACATTAAGAGCAACTAATGTTGTATGGAGATAAATGTTACGATTTAACTTGGAAGACTATGTGACTAAATCCTTAAAAAATTTGGGTTTCAATCTTATTTTGGTTTACTTTGAATAATTTTATGGACAAATTGATTATCGAATGGTCCTCCTTGAACATTGGGTTTTGTTGGACAAATTTTGGAGATTAAGCATAGATTTTCTTTTTATAAAGGGTTATCCTTTTCTGGAATATCTGATCTTGTAATAACCTTTTTGGTTTTGGTTCTGGTTAAATTCTAAAGACATGGGAAGTATATAGTTCTCTTTGTGGATTAGGTGATTCTCTAGAATTTGATTACATTACTCTTAATGTGAACAAGTCTTCTTAAATACTCGTCTATTGGAGAAAATATGAGTTTGTGTAAGGAATCTAATATAAGTTGAAAGTAAACATGATAAGTGATTATGTTTCATATGAATAAATTCCTCAAAAAAAGTAACTTAAAACAAAAATTTTGTCTATTAACTTTTCCTACTGGGGAATCGAATACTGTTTAACCCATCACCAGTTTGTGATTTTCTTTTGGTTAACTTTCTCCTAAACATGTTTTCTATCACTCTCCATCAGAACATGACCCTTTGTTTTTTTCCTCCTTGTCCATATTTTCATACTTGGAATCCTAGTATGGGTTAACTCGGGTGACCTTTGTACTTATCTTTCTTTATTTTAAAGTGATTGTTTTACCGACTCTTGTTCTGATGTGGGACTTTCAAGGATGTTTCCAAGCCCAATTTTAAAATTGCGAGGACGCAATTCCCAAAAGGGGGGAAGGATGTAACACCCCAGAGAAATAAAGAATATGAAATCTTTATATTTATCCATATTTGTGAATAAAATATTAATATTACTTTAAAGGGGATGCTCTGCTCGATGGCATACCCAATACCCAACAATGAGTTTCTTGGGAATCTTACGTTGCACTCTAAAAATAAAATAATATTATTTTAAATGGTAGTTAACGCCTAGCTGTTGTAATGGCGGGAATGAACAGAACTAACTACAAAATGATTATATATGTTTTTCAAATATATTTACTCTTTACAATAAATGTTAGAGGATTAAAAATGCAAATGAATCCAGTTTTTAATCGTAAATATTCTAATATTCTTTTAAAGGTCGCTTAATCGCCTTTTGATGGAGAACCCATTTTAAATTCACTTTTGACAATTTTATAAGCTCTATTTTTAAAATAAAAATATTATTTTTGATTGGGACATTGAAATTTACCTTGGGTTAATTTTTGGTATTTTTCTGACAATGTTCATTTTTTAATGAATAGTGAAAAATACTACATTTTACATCAAAACTGCTTTTTCATATAATTTAATTATATGGTTATATTATCTTTTTAATTTTTTTAAAAGTGTAATTAGAATATATTTTTACCATGTAATTAAATTATGGTTATTGGGATAAAATTCACTTTGGAATTAGGCATAAACAAGTGCCAAACCTTTCATAAATATTGTTTCTTAAAAACCCGCTATTTGTTTTGACAATAGGGAGTTTTTTTAAATTAATTATTGCAATTTTTTTGTTTGAAATTTGGTAAAATTAATTACATATTTGGAATCATAAGGTCCAAATTATGTAATTAAGAATATTTTGTTTTTGGACATTATGAACAGTAACGACGGTAATTATCTTTAATTATCGTGATTAATGAGTAATCAGGTAGTTAAAGATAATAAGATAATATCATAATAATACAAAATGACCACAAAATGTGTCCTAAGGATACTGGTTGTCTCATGGGCTACCATGGGATTCCTTGTTCAAAACATGGCGGCCCCATAGAATCACTTTTGTGAGAAAGTGACTTTTTATCTTGTTATTTTTAAAGAATGTTAAATGTAACAAAGAATGTATCACCTAGTAAAATATTTTTTATATTTTCTACATAAATGATCTTTTGGAATATAAATATTCATTGGAAATCTAAAAATATTTCCTACATAATATTATTTTTTTAGAATTTTTATACATTAAATAAATTAAATTATTTATGACAGAATGATGATGCAGTGATGACCTCATTATTTAACGATTTAAATAATGTGGAAAGATAATGTAAACTCTAAGACCTACACATGTCCAAAACCTATTGGATGGGTGTATTTCGAACCCTTATAACCTTATCCTCATAAAAAATCAATGTGGGACCATTAAAATCCGAAACGCATTTGAAAATAATGTTACATTTTATACCTTTCCAAGAGTGCCCCTCCTCTCCTCTTATAACAGGTCCCCACCGATACCTCCTTACCCACACATCCAATGCCTTCGGCTCGGCCAATCCCTGACAATTTTGTCTCTCCACATCCCTCTCTAACTCCTTGAAGCCTCACTTTGGGAAGAATCCTTTCCAAGGAAGCCTTTGAGCTCAAATCAAAGGAAGTTACCCAATTTTAAGGTAATGACTTCGCTTGAATCCTTTTGTTTTATTTTGCTTCTCCAACCCCCTAAACTCTTTTTATTCATATATTTTGTAACACATACAGTATTTTCAATATACTAGGATGTTATTATAAGAAGGATTCGAGCTACACTAACACACACCTACATCTAATGGTTAAAGAACATACTATTTCCGTGGATGGCGAATTTCTGCCTCCCAAAACGATGATTGTTCAACATTCTTCTAACACCTTCATAGTTGGCCATTAAGATGACACTATATTTATATATGATATATAATATGTTTATGTTTTACTTAATCTTCTATATTTTTCATTTATGGAATACCTTTATGGTTTACATTATGGGTAAACGCAATATCTTCATTTAAGGAAGTGCGGACTACCGCCCCCTCAATTTGATTTGATTCGTTAATACCATATGTGGTACGTATAAAGTATATATTTAATGATATTATATATGATACCATACTGTAATTAAAATACCATTCTGTATCATTATGTTTTAATTCCATTAAATATGAAATAGAAATGGAAGTAGCGTTCATGCGTACGTACGGCTTACCGTCTCCATGAATGGTGCATTTCATTTCTTAACTCTAAATGTTATGTAATATTATAAATGCATGAATATACTTGATATATATGATATATATGATATCCACATCATGAATACAATTCTGGATATAATGACCCTTTGACCACATGAACAACATGTAATTGTAAGAAGTCCACTTTCGACTTAAGAACCAAATATTGACAAAACAAACATTATTAACTTAAATGATTACATAATGATTAAGACATGGTAATAAGTGATATAAAAGGAATAATGAACTTGAAAAAGGTTCTTAAGTAAGTAGAAATTAACTCAAGTTTATTATTCAGGAGATTAAAGAACGATCGAGTCAAGTCGGACCCGAGGTAAGGGATCTTACTCCTCTCTTTCTTTTTAAGTACACTCTTTTATATCATCCCTTCTAAAGCTCATATTCCTTGTTATTGGGATGTTATTTTATATTACTCTTACTGTAATTTTTATGTTCATATGATGAGAGACCCTATTCTCTCTCATCAATCCATTTTGGAAGTTTTGAGTGGCGCCGCTAGGCTGCCGAATTTTCATAAAAGATCTAACCTCTCTCTTTCTTTTTAAGTACTCTCCTTTATGTCACTTATTTTAATCTCCTCATTGTTACGTTGGAGGATGTTCTTTTGTATTCCTCTTTCTATATACATTCTGTTAATATGATGAGAGACCCTATTTGATCTCATCAATCCATTTTTTTAAGTTTTATGTGGCGCCGTTAGGCTGCCGAGTTTTCGTAAGGGATTTTTCATCTCACTTTTATACCCATGAGATTTATGCTACATTTTCCACAATTTCATTTGAGTGTTATATGTACTGCCCATTATTTTACTCATTTTGTAATATAATTTCATTTATGAGTATTTACATCAATTTTGTATTGTCCTTCTTTCATGGGGGGCATGTCTCGAAAGATACCCATGTCGGTAAGGGAACCTTTCACCCTCCTATTTTTGTAAAAGACTTCTTTTGTTATGTATTTTAATTCACATAATATTATGTTAGGATATGGTCTTCTATATCCTTATTGATTTAAATTTTATGTCCAAGTGATGAGATACCCTTTTTATCTCTCATCAACTCATTTTCTGAATTTTTTAGTGACGCCGTTAGGCCGTCCAATTTTTGCAAGGGAACTTCTTAACACAATTTTGATTCTTTGGGATAAGATTGTACTCCTTGAATATGTCATTCTATGAATATGTGTGAATAACATATGATTGTTTTACCCTTAATATCCACTTATATTTGGTGTATTTGTTTATCACACATAATTATGTAATTGATTTATCCTTAATACAAGGATATCGTCTTTGTAAGGGAATTCGTCTCAATCTCCTTTCATTGAGGAATATTTTGTTTTATACACAACTTTCTTTTATACGGTGTATAAACCCCTTGGAATTTTACTTTTATACAAAAGGAATATTTTTCTATGAAGCGTTTTATTAAACGAAAAAATGTAATGTTTCTTTTAATGTACGCGGTGACAACGACCTTTTCCGCCATCACGAGTATTGTTTGATCTTTGGCTTCCTCAACATGCCATAATGTTTTTAAAATAAAATAAATGCCATGTACTCTTTTATGTATTTTGGTAATGAAAATGTTTTTGATAAATGATTTTACTATGTCAATATATTTAAATGATATATTGCGATTGAAATGTGGAAATGTTATCATTCCTTTATATTGGTTTTATGTGTTATAATTTTATAATTGTACTTGGACATATGATGGGTGGTTATGTGATAAACCATATGATGGGTGGTGCCTTGAATACCAGGACGGGTGGTTATGTTATAAGCTCCAATTCATTGGGTATGGAAGTCGGCCGTATGGATATTCCATTAAGTATGTATGGAAGTTGGCTGAATGGCTATTCCATTAGGTGATATGTGTGGAAGTCGACATTGTGGTTATTCCACTTAAGTATGTTTATGTCCCAAGATACCTTTATATGTTATGTGATCTTTATATGGGTTTTATGGTAATATTTTGGTTACACAAGGGTAAGTAATGAACTTTTATTTGGTGAAGAGTTTTTACTACTTCGAAAAGGTGAAAAGTATTACTTTGATAATGTATACATGGTTTACTTTATGTTTTAAAAAACTAACAGTTTTCATTCATTGTGTATCCCTTATTGAGCTTTTTATAGTCATCCCATGTTTTTAAAAGGGTTTTCACAGGACATAACTTGGAATAGTGTCAAGGATGGGATCAGGGGAAAGTCACGCTACCTAAAACATGGAACTAGACATGTTTCTTTTTATGAGTTTTTATTTTATGGAAACTTAGTAGAATTTTCTACTTTGTAATCTTTTGAGATTTAATAGTTATTTCCTAATTCTATAAAACTCTAAACCTGAAAAGATCCTAAATGTGAATTATTCATTTAATTCAATATTAAGTAAGGTTTAGGGCTAGGGTATTATATATAGTCTCCCCACTAACTATCCTTAGACCCTTGATGATAGATGTCAGTCTTTGGTGTATGAGAAGACACACATGAGGTCATGTGGCCAGTGGTCCAGGCACCAGTTTTGGGGTGAGTTGGATCAGAATGTTACACTCAAACATTCAAAATATTAATTTTATGTGTTTTTAAATAATTCTTCTACATCGATAGTAACACAACAAGTTTTTACAAAAAAAATAAAATTATTATGACTAATTTTTTTTCATCCATTGAACCTTATGATTTTAAAATAACTTTATGTTTTTATAGAACATACAATAAACAACAGTTTTCTTTCAGAAATAATAATATATATTTTATTAGATATTAATGTTATAACATATTTTTTAAATTGGAATTATGAAAATTTTTATCTTAAATAATAAATATATATATTTATATATTACAAAATAAATAAAAATTAATAGATTAAATATTTTAAAATAAGAAATCAATTTTATGTTATTTTGATTTCAACTATTGAAACATGTTATATTTCAAAAAAAAGTAATAACATTTTGAGGGAAATTATTATAAATAATTTAAGAAATGTAAAAAAATTATTTTATAATAATAATACAGTTTTATAAATTTTCATCTCATGTTTTTCATAGGTTGATATTTTTTAATTTTTTAAGAAGATTGATTTTCTATGGAATAGTAAAAAATTATAATTTTTATTAAATTTTTTATTTTTTATAAAAATATTACATAGTATCATTTTGACAAAAAATATATTCAAATAAATTTTAGCTTTTTAAAATCACTAATAATTCAATTTTTTTACTTTGGATTAAAATTTTTATTATCTAATTTAATAAAAATTTATTTTTACATAGAAAGTGTTTTTCTAAAAAATAAATTCTCTATGGGGTTTCAATTATAATATTAAATTAAACATGTCCACTATTGTGATCCATATTTGTGTAAATGTATTAAAAATATTTAATTATAAGATAAAAATATTGTAATTTTCTCTCTTATTTTTTTTAAATAATAATAGTGTCATTGGTAAATTTTCTTACCATGGTAATGGTTGAATCTGGCCATTTACGCTACTAATAAAATGATAAAGATTAAGAAACTACCCTTACAGTTGAAATATTTTTATTAGTTGATTAGATATGACCATATTAATCCATGAATCATTTATATAGAATATTATAGCCATTTTAATTATATAATGACCATTATAATATATTATTTCATTAAATGTAAAAAATATAAAACTTCTCTTTTGAATAACAATATTTTTTAATATGTTGTTATCAAGAGGACATTTAAACAATAAATAGTATTTTTAATTATAAATGACTTATCTTCTTCAGGGTAATATATTTTTAATTTATGGAAATGAAATAAGTATTGTAAATTCTCCCCCAATGATGAAGTGATAATTATTAAATAAATATGAAAATAAAAAAATGGCATATTAATTATACATGTATAATTATTATACATAAATAATCTAACGAATGAATTATTTATAAGAAAAATAAATGTTATGGATAAAATAAAGTATATTTTTCTAATTATAAGGGGTTTTTTTATGATTTTAAAGATAATGTATTGAATATATTTTAAAAAGTAAAATATTGATATTTTCTAATAAATAATATTTTATTAAATAACAAAAAATTACTACAAACATATATTAATAAAATATATTATTTTATAGATTATGATATAAATCATTGTCTATTTTTTGGAATTCATTCCATTTATAGTTCTTTTATTGACCATCAAATAGGAAAACCCTTTATTGACACATTATATTTAAAAGGGGTTACCCATGGGTTAAAACTAGATGATAATGATAAATACACTTTTAAACATGTTTAATTATTATTGGAATTATTTCATCCCATTATCATACTACATTATAAATAAATTTTCTAATTCATTTTGATATAAATTTAAATGTAAATTATTTTATTATTTTAATAGATTCCCAATGTACCCCACATATGAATTATATAAGGTAAAATCCTCCCTTAATTCATTATAATGCATAAGGAAATATATCTCGAACAATCCCTACTCATTATTCTCATAAATATATTTATTCAACTTCTTGTGGTTTTTTATCTTTTATAGTAACGACCACATACCCTTAAAAAGATCTAAGCTGAGTACATCGAAGAATATGTTATCAACAATTAAAAATCATTTAAGTTTATTTATTATTATACATCTAAATCATGTGTTGTAACCAATTTAAAATTATAAATACTCTAGAATATAAGTACTATGATATTATTTTTAATATTTTAAAGCCACATTACATCTCTTTTCTATCCAATGAAAATTGTTAACTCAACTCCTGCATTCAGATGACTTAACATTACCATATAGTGGTGTGAATTGTTTTTCTTACCACATTACATGTATGGTTATAAATATAAAAATAATTAGTATGTAAGAAATTTATGACATAAATATGGTTCATGAAATTTTAATTATATTTAATTTTTTTTTTCATTCCAACCATTTAAATAAGAAAATAGCATTCATGCAAACATATGACCTACTATATTCATAAATGTTGTGATTCATTATTCAATCTCTATGTGATTGGATGAATTTAAATATCCATAAGTTTACTATATAATATATATTTATAATAAATATTAATTTTATGATGATTTAATCATGATTGAATAATAAGTAACATAACTACAAAATCAAAACGTACCTGAGAAATAAAATAGTTAACACTGAAATCATTAATTTTAACACTAAATTAATTTTAAATAGGTGACAAAATATTAAAATTAAATAATATTTTATGAGATATATATGATTATGGATTGATATATTTTTATTATAAGTCTAGTTTTTTAAACACATAGTTCAAATTGGACATTGGAAATAAAACCACAGGTACGGGTTTGTCATTCAAAATTAACTTTTGTGAGGTATATGTCATATTTATAACTAATTAATCATGTGTGTAATATATACATCTACTTTGAAATAATATATCGGTAATAAATTTTTCTTCAGGGTATTTATAATTTCATTTTATCTTATTTCTTCTATATAGATCATGACTCAAAAGATACCCCAGTGGAAAGGATTTATCTCACGATCTCATCATTGTTTTAGATTTTTTATTTTTATGTTTGAAATAAATAATATATCTATTTAATGTTTATTATTTATAAGTATGTATTAAATCATTTATTATTATTTAATTATTTTTTAAATTCATTTTTACCATATTTAAAATTTTAAAAAACATTTTAAAATAAATCATCCTATCATTTTTAGAACATGGTTCTTTTATAAATTTTATTTAAATGTTGGTATGGAATATTTTTTAACATACATGGAATGAAATTAATTTCAAAATATTATAATGAGTTAGGGATTTATAGACTACATTTAATATTTTCAAGGTTGCTTTTAGTGAAAATTATTTTATTATTTGATGATAATATTTTAGATTTCAATGAAATTCCTATGTAAAATTTTTATTTTCCTTAAAAATAGTCTAGTAATATATTTACTTTACAATCTTCTATGTAAACATATTTGGTGGAATCAAATGATTGGGATGTACTATATTAATACCATTAATCATATTTCATTTTAAGGTTTATAATCATTTTCACTGGGGAATGTATTTATATTATGTATGATTAGTTATTTCAATACATATATTTATAGATTTTGATATGGAATAATAAATATGTTATATTATTTTTCCTTATAAATAATTCATTGGAAAGTAATTAATGGTAATTGATTATTATTTACCCAATATTAATCAGTATATATTATGATAAAAATTAGATTGGGTACTTTCACAATCCCTTACCTATATACTAAAATGCAAAGGCACAAGTCCCTGATAGCATTTTATGATCTCTCGACCAAGGCCTTTGTGGTATGTTTCAGAATTTTGAAATAATTTATTCCATAATTTTAAAATTAGTTATTGATGTACCTATGATAATTTTATTAAATATATTACTTATTCATAAAATTCAATCAACTTTTAGTATTTATTTATAATTTTGTTTTCCATTGTAATATAAAATTCTAGTAATTTTCCTGTTCACCATGCCTTATAATCTATTTGTACCATTTGGATGTTATTAATTCTATCTATTTATAATTTAATAATATTAATACTGAATTTAGCACAGTAGAGTTTTGGTTATTATACTTGTTATAATAGGAATCATAGAAGGATCCTTGGCTTCTTTACATAGGAAAAAATATAGTAGGGAAAAACAATTTAATTTATTTTTGAAATATTCCCAAAGAAACCAAACATATAATTCGTATATTAGTTTCCGATTTTAATTAATTTTTCACAACATTTGATATTACCCAATATTTTTCTTGATATTATGATCTATTGAAATTTATTATATTATATATAAATGGGTAATTGTTTATGTAATGAAATCATTATAAATGAAAAACCCATGTCGGGATTTACATCTATGGTTTGATAATGCACTAAGGGAAACATATATGGATGAAAAATTATAACTATTTTATGATTATTAACTCATTTTATGTAAAATATCCTTATCTATATGGATAAGAATTATAATTCGGAATGTGATGTAATATTGTAAGTCCACTTCATTTTTCATCAGTATCTAATATTAAATGAAACTATGAATCCATTTGTAGATAACAAATGGATATGTTTCCATCAAAAGATATTTTTTGCATTGGGATATAATGAAAGGGAATAGGATTCCATATACAATTATCTTATACTATGGGATGAAAATAAATATTATCCATTTTTTTAAAACATCATGTATGAGGATGAAAAAAATTACCTGGAATGAAATTCTTTTTTGGATTTTTTTATTTGAATCATATTTCCCTTTAGAACAATGAACAGATATAGAGATAAAATTAATGACTCTAAGACAAAATTATGAGTAAAATTATTCTCAAAATTAATCTAACGGTAAATGGTCATATATACATACTATGGACTACTAATGTAATATGAAGGGTATGGTTTTACATTTAATTATTGTCATTGAATCAATCATTTAAATGGATGTTCCCTCCCAACAATTCTCCTACTATGAAGACATTGTATCATGTTTTATCAAGAAAGTGAAATAATTCCCTTGGTTATATGGTCTCAATATAATGAAAAAGAATTATCCATGAATAAAATTTCAAAAATGGAATTATGGAAAGAAGGATTTTTCCATAAGTGACAATTTTGGGAATAAACACCCTTTTGTTTTCTTAAAAGTAATTGGAGTATACTATAAAATTTGATAGAAAGGAATATAGGGATATGAATGGGTGATGATGAATGAAGCATATTATGTTTAATTATTCCCTTTCAATAATATGGGGAATTCACAAGTAAATTATTCAATATTAATGTAACATTTCATAGAACATGACAAGGGTTCATGGTCAAGAATACTGTATTAATATAGTTGAAGAAGATTAATTATGTTTCTATGTAATTTTAATCCTGGAATATGTTATGGAAATCTTTTATCAAATATTGTTTTCATAATATTTTATAAATTTATTAGTATTGAATAGTTTTAGTTTTAATTAATTAAACTAAATAATATGATTAATGATGGTGATAAAAGGAAAAATTGATTACTCGTAACGTCATGATTTTGGGAAAAGGATGAACATGTTATCACTTAATTTGATTTTTTTTGTTTTGGAAGTAAACCAGTAAGTATTTTTGACCTTGATAGTGTTTTATGATTTGAAAATAATTAAATTCATTATGGAGTTTACTAAATTATTTTATTTTTGATAATATGATATTTTTTATGGAATAAGGAATGGGGAAATTCATAGAAATATGTATTTGTGCATTAAGGTTTTATGAGTACTCATTTTATTACCCTGATTTATAAAAATATGTTATTGTGGTATTTATATGTGACATTAATATATAATTTAAGGTGGTGTGATGATAAGTTGTTTTTTTAATGTTATTGATATTATTACTATATAACTGAAATATATAAAATTTAATAAAATATTTCTGGGGATAACTATTGTTAATGATAAACAAAATTAATTTATTTTGTCTCTTGATATGAATTCTTGAGGTTAATTTATGATTTATGTTATTAGATAACCCATGATATACATTTTCTTTTAGGTAAATTTTCCAAGGCTGAAGGAATGGCTTCGAGATATTTTGATTTATTATGATATTGTTGTAGTGTTTTGGGAATAAAAAATATTCATCTAAAATTTCCAATTTATGGTGTTATAGATAATGTTGAAACTCATTAAAGAAAACCCAATGGATTATTTTTTTATAATGACAGGTAAATTAATCTAATAAGTTTATTTTCTCAAGTACCTTAATAAGATTGTAAAGGAATCCATTAACATTACGGATTTTAACATGATATAAAAACATTATCTATTTTATTTAATTAATTATAAATCAATTTTATTTTAACAATCCACTAATTAATTTTTTGTGCATAACTTCCCAATTAACTTGTTTTCACTCAGTTTCTATTGACACATGGTTGTAATTTCATTCGTCTATTTCTATATTTTCAATTCCTACACTATTTAATCCAATTTAGAAAGATATTTTCTTGTCATTCTCAAGTAAATTTCCTTCCTTTTCAGTGTATTATTTTAAATCTCTTTTTAAAATTTCATTTATATAAGAATGTATTTTCAAAATTCATTCTATTAATAATAAAAAGAATATTTTTAGGGTGAAAATTATTGATGTGGGGGGGGGGGGATTTAACAACCCAATATTTTATGATATATTTATTTTTAGATAAATATAATAACATTTATTATTTCTGTTTCACAAACCCCCATGATTTTAAAATAATATTATTTTTTATATAGTATTCAACACAAAACACAAAGCCATGGAAAACCACACAATATTTTTATTTAAATACAACTATTATAAAATTAAATTTTTTAGAGGGTTTTAATTGTATTAAAATAATTATGATATATATATATATAATTTACATACTCAATATAAACACATTGATT
Organism: Viscum album; assembly: GCA_963277665.1. NCBI lineage: Eukaryota > Viridiplantae > Streptophyta > Magnoliopsida > Santalales > Viscaceae > Viscum > Viscum album. Next base: position 626,679,205 of record OY728133.1, read on the forward strand.
AATTCTTATGAAATAATCATTCAAATTTTAGTAAATTAATTTATGATTCAGAAATATAATATATTTAAAAAAAAATTAATGTTATTGTGGGAATATATTATCATTAATATCCAAAATATATTTAAATTTTATTTTATAAAAATAAATCCATTTATAAATCATAATATAAATATTAAATAGTGGTGAATTCCTTGTATTTTTCTAAAAAATATGATTTTCTAGTAAATAGTGAAAACACATTTTTTTAATTCATTATTATTGTTTCATGAACTAAAATGTACGATTTTATTTTAAAATAGTTTCAATATGAAATTGTCACATTAATAAAAATTTTAATCCTTTTATTTTAACAATAATAATGTTAATGATTAAATTTATTAAAAAATAGTTTTATTTACAATGAGGTGATTTTTCTCCAGGAATGATTTTAATTTCATTTTTAGTTTTAATTTATAATTAAATTATTCACCAATATATTATGATTTTTGAAACATGGATTCAAAATTTGGAATTATTTGTACACAAATAAGTAAATTAATCACTTTTATCATTATTAATAGTAATATTGATAACTTTTTTACCATGTTAAAGTTTAAATCATGTAACAAGAATTAAATGTAAAATTATAGCCTATAAAATGATCCCGATAACTTGAATGATTTTTATTTTTTGAGTAAATATTTTTTCACATTCATCTAGGATTCTATTATGTGTCATTTGAGGTCCTTTGGAATGAGATTTAGACCATTATAATATTTTATTGTATGAAATATCACACATGTCACAATCATGATTTTAAAAGTAAAGTATTTTTTAAATATTGATATATTGAGGATATTTTTGGATATAAATATTTTTTTAAAATCTAAAATATTTTTATTCTTTCATATAATTTATTTTTAACTTTATTTGAGAAAATAATTACTAAAAATTGTTACACTTAATTTCTGATTTAATTATTCAGTTAATCAAAAAATTAAATAAATGTAATATAAATTATTTGAACTGATATACTATGAGATAAATAATTTGACCAAAAAAATTTTTTATGATCAAAATTACATTTTATTTATGTACTAATATAACTTCTTTCGATTAATATCTATTTTCTTGATATAATTAAATTCGTAGAAATGAATAATTTTAAAAATTTTCATTAATGATATTTTATAAAAAATAATATTTTATGAAAATCATTAAGAATAAGACAAATCTTCTATTTTACTGATTTTTTATGATTTGATTTATAATATAAACTATTTATATTAATTGAATGTTTTTACATTTTTAGTAATTATATTGACCCTTAGAGAGTAAAGAACATGGTGATATGGTATGTTTAAAACACTTCAATATGATAGTTAGGCCAAATGATAGAGATAGAACAATTGTTACAACAATCTTGTTTTTAATTCATTATAGAATAAATACCCTAATAAATATATATTCTAAATAAATTAGTTATGATCCATTTTAAAAAATTATTTATGTTAATTTATTATTTAAATACTCAAAAAGTAACCCACAACATGATTATAAAAGGTGGCATCCTCCCCTTACGTCATTACCCCACATAAAGCTATAACTCATGATAAAAAATATTCATTCCTATTCAAAAAAATCTAATACAATTTCTCAAGTTTCATCCCATTCATAAAGATAAACTGTTAGTCACTTAAGAAGTTATATAAAAGTAGTCCACTAAAGAAAAGGAAATCATATTTATAGACTCATTCATGTTTATTTATTCTTCTACATCCACATCATGTGTAATACACATTTTCCAATAATAAAAACTGTATAAAAATTATATTAATTTGTTATTATCAATATTCTAGAGAAAAATTTGTTCTATATTATTTCCTATTAAAAAAGTAATCATTAGTTGTTTGTCCATACAATTTAGCACCTTCACATAGTAGTGTAATTCATTTTTCATTACCGTTATTCATAGATGGTAATAAATATTGAACTAATTTGTATATATTGTTTTTATTAAATTAATTTTATATTAAAATAATTATATAATATTCATATTTATTTATTTCTAATTGTCTAAACGATAATACGTCATTCAAGAGTATGTGTGACCTACCATTTGAATGAATTCTGTAACTAATTCTTATTTATAAAAATTATAGAATGATTATAAATTTATAAATATTTAATATAAATAATATTTATACCATAAATAATGTTATAGTGATTTCGGATCCCAGATAAAAACATAATTTATATTACCACATAATCCAAACATAGATGAAAAATAAAGTTTTTGTAACTCAAAATATAGATTTTATCCATGAATTGAAAATAAATTAGTGAAAATATATTATAATTAAATCATATATGATATGATTTAAATTATTATGGTTATTTAATATATATATATATATAATATCATATATTTATTATAGTGGATATTGACTCATTTATAATGAAATTGAATATGTGGTAAGGTTTCAACCTCTATCTTTTACGTCTATGAGAATTATTCCGTTTTCAACACATATTTCATTATTTTGGTTTATATAATTCCCCATTGATATATAATATAACGATTATATTGGAAATCATGATATGTAATATTTAATTTTATGTTAATTCTATCATGAGGCTTATGATACAAATGATATACTTATTGTTGGGGATTATTTCATAATCTCACCATTATTCTATATCATTTAATTTTTAGTCTTATCTGAAAAATATCATTCAATCAAGTCTACTTTTTCAAAAAAAATTGTTTTTTTACTATAATGAGTTGGTTATTTAATAAAATATTTTTTTTACTTTTTAAAACATTTATTAAGAGTTATATTCGTATTATTTTTAGAAAAATGTACATTTTGACTCTTCTTACAATTATGTGAATGGAATGATTCATTTTAAATATATAAAATAATATAAATTTACTACATTCAACAATAATGAATTATTTGGTTCTTTATTTATATGATTAAAAAGATATTTTTAAATAAATTTTTTTACATTATTATGTGAACATTTTTTAGATTTAATAAATTAGTTATATTATAAGAATGTTTTATATACTATAAAATTTACACTAACATCTTAAAAGCTATATGCATATCATTCAACATACATTGATGAATATAATGATGAATATGTATTCTAAATAAACAATTAATCAAGTATATTTGGATAGATTGTGGTCATTTTAACTTAGGAATGTATTAATAATCATTATGTGTAGTTCATCCAATATATAATGATATCGATTTTGTTCAGGAATTTTAATTATGTCAAATTATTCATTCATGTGAGGAATGTATTGATGTTTTTATGTGATATGTATGGACTTTTATATACCCAATATGATTTGGTAAGTCTCATGAGACAAACATACATGGGTTTTTTCTAATTCCTTACCATTTATTAATATGTCTTGTAGTTAGGCCATGGCATTATATTTGGAAGTCTTGGACATGGCCTTTATAATATGTTTTAGATATCCAATACATTGAATTCCTTCATTATTGTATTAGTTTGAAAATCAATGTGTTTTATTCTACCCCATGTGATTGTTTCTGTTCCATTATTTGGTCATCATTTATTCCAAACATATTATTCATCAAGTTCATGTCATTAATTGAATGGAGCTTGTTTTTTTTACCAGTGTATATTGAATATAATTTGTATATTTAGGATTGATTAAATTATTCATATACCCTTACTGAACAATAGATATAACCAATTTTTATGAATCCTTTCCCCAAGAGTCCATGAAGACTATTATGATTGATATGAATGGATATTCTAATGGAAACAATGTTGTAATCAATGAAAATATAATATTTTATTTATTATTATTTTATTTAATGTGAAATGAATATATAGATCATTTTTACCAAGGCTATTGATATATTTATACATTTATGAAGATATTATTTATACATATTTATAATTTAATATTGTAACCGCATTCTTTGTGATACTTTAGTTTGATTTTTTACATGTATAAAAACAATTACAAGGGAAAATCATAAAAAATAATTGTGAATTTTCTAAAACTGATATTCTAGATAACTGATCCTCTGGATATAGTTTTTAGATTAGAATAGTACATTATCTATTAATGGTAAATGGTTAAGAAATAAATTTATGTAAATCTCCTCGTTTTTTATTCTATCTCTATTCTATATTTTTATTAAGTTTAACTTGGGGCTTATATATTAGTCATTCATCTGAGTCAACCAAGGTAATATATTATATGTTTTATTCTATTTTTTAATTATACATTATAATTGTTCTTTTTTTATATTACATCAATTCCATATCAAAATTTATTTTATTTATCCTTACCTAAAAGGATAATGGTGTTGATCATTTCAACGAAGTGTAAAAATAATTTCTTTTAAAATATGAATCAATATGTGCAATGGACAAAAAGAATCAAAATTCCCAAAAACTCAACTTATGGGTTTTATCAATTGTAATTTTAATCTACTGGAATGTTATATTAATTTTTTCATCTTATAGAATTAAAAATGTTAATAACTATGGGTATTTAACTTGAATAAACCATGGTTTCCTCAAATATTTAATATAATAAAATATTATATTGTTGGATAATTTTTTTAAATACTCAACATTTATCTACCAAAATAATTTCATTTTTCAATATTAAAGGTTTCATAAATTTTACTGATTCAATGAATAAGAATTAATTTTTTTTTCAAAAAAATATCTAGTTTAGGAAACTAAATATATGGGAAAATAGTGTTGGGTTAAAATTATTTGAAATGTTTATGGATTCATAGTTTCATGAATAATTTATAATACATTTTATCATTATTTTATACATTTTACAATTTTCACTAGTCTAATCAAGAATCTTCATGTTGACTTCTATTCCAATTTAATTCATTTCATAATCAAAATGTTTCATCATGCGGCTTTCAAAATTTTCTACACTCACTATATTGATTACGTGGTTGTTGGATGAAAATTATATTTTTTCAATATATGTAAATTTTATTGTTTAATTTGTTTGGATATATTTTCATTATGATAAATCACAAATCATTGATCATTACTTTATATTTCAATGTTAAAAATACTTTTTAGACGAATAATGTTAAATTTTCCCCACATTGATATTATATATTGTGAACAATGTTGTGTATTATATGTAGGGGAGGTATATCATTGTGTACAAAAATAAACATAATTAGTTAAAAATTATAAAAACATCATTTTTTTAAAATTAATTTATTTCAATAACAAATATTTATTATTACTGGTTATAAATGTTTCATTAACATGAAATCTTTATTTAATCACTTAATGATTAAAAATTTATATATCCAATAGGTGGAATATATTTACATAAATTTTATTACTTGAAAAAAAAAATTTAAAAAAATTAATTATACAGTTTATACAGAAATTGTTTTTTATAATACTAAATATGATTAATATGAAATTATTATTATTTAATTAGTCATTGAGATAAACTCTTAACCCTAAAAAATATGTATTTTTGTTTATTTTAAAATAATAATGTGAGTTAATTGTGTTTGGTATTTTAATTATTTATTTATACTCATATAATCTTGTGACAAAGTTTCCTGAACACTAAAATATATGAGTATTTTTTCTTTAAATGTTATATTTAAAAGAAAAAATAAATTCAAATTTATTATTGTTTATTTAGTTTCAATGTTTACAAAATCAAATACTTTTTTAAACCTGTAACAATATTTTGAAAAAAAACACATTATTCTTATAATAAAAATTATTAAAATTAAATTGACATTCCCATGGAGGAAATATAAATAAAAAAATTAGGAAGGTAATACAAATACATAAGTATTATGGTTAATTTACTTCTATACTTATTGATTAAATGATATCTTAATCATAATAAATGATCAAAGTGTGGGAGAATTTCATTTGGCCACATTGGAAATATTTTCATTCCAAATCATGTTTATGAAATATTTTTTTAATAGTAATATTTTTTTAACAGATAATATTTATAATATGTCTCATTTTTTGTCAAAAATAGGGTTCCTTGTATAATTTTTTGAAAGTACTTTTTTTGGGATTTATTGATGAAATATTTATTCGGAAATTTTCTCATTTCATTTATGTTAAAATTTATAGTTACATTTTATATTATATCTAATTATATGATACATAATATCACAATGATATTCTTTAGTTGTAAAAATTATTTTTTTATTATTCCATGATTTATATATATTTTTTGTAGAATAAAATATTCTATGGTATTCGAAAATTTCTAGAAAAAAATGTTATAACCCGCCCTCTGGGGCCTGGGCCATGACTGTCCCAAGCCTTCCTTCCATATGACAGGGGCTGGAGACATGAACCAAAAAGGTGAAACACGAAAAGGGAAGGCATTTCCTTTAAACTAGTAGACACATAGATAGCACATACTACCCAAAATCATAACATAATAGAAAAGGAGTAGTACAACCACCACAAAAACCCACCACTGATAATAAAAGTAAGTAATCAAAGTATATGGTGCTTTTATACTAGACCAAATTAAAGAGTATTATATGGAAAAGGGAAAAAAATCTCTAAAGAACGTTAACCATGGATCCTACCTAATGGGTAGTTATATCTTGTCACTATGGCTAACTATGTCAATCAATAACCTCTTAGTACCTTATAACCTTATCTCGTCAACGTCTCAGTCAAGTTTCTGTTCATCTGCACAATATAGAATTATTTTTGGGTGAAACCCATGTAGGGTTGAGTATAAAAATACTCAGTAGGGACCCCAAGACCCCTAAAGTTCACATGGATTTCCTCTAGGAAAAACCACAAAGCATGACAAGAATCAGAGGAAAAAAAGTAAAAGACTCATCTTACATTAGTTATACAACTTAAATAACATGAATAATGAGTACTAGTCTTAAGATCGATCATTTTATTATGTTTGGTAGCTCAGGTACTAGTCCAAGAATGGTGGATTTGTAGTCGTTCTACAAAGGGTTGCTCCAACGCTGATCCACGATAGGTCGCTCAATGACCGGTCCACATCAGGATACGCTACTACTGATCTATAAATGGACTCACTACTGTAAATCCATAGAGGGTCTCACTACTATCGATACATAGAGGGTCTCTTTCATGTTCATCCATGGAGGGTTTCACTATTCCTGGTCCATATAGGGTCACACTGATGTCGATCAACACAACGTCTCCCTCATGCCAGTCAAGGGATGGTCTCTCTTCATTTATCATCAAGCCATTGGATTACCGCACATAGTGAGATTGAGTTTTGTAGGTTCCTATCCTCAAGATATCGCGTCAATATGATGCTCGGTCTGTAAAATATGAAGAAAAAGATAAATATGGCCAAGTTAAATTCGAGTGAAATCAAACCAGATCATACTACAAAATATTCCAAAAACCAATTGGAGAATCTCAAAAGAACCGTATCATCGTAGGGTTCCTCATTCCATAGACGGCACATCATCTAGACGTCTAGTTTTCCAGTTACGTTAGGTTTAGTGAAACAGGACCAGTCAGGTCTGGGTCCCGTAGAGGTCCAGCCCGACCGGCCCTTTAGGACCATGGGGCTGGCTCAAACAGTCTGTGGGTACGGCCCTAATGGAAGACCTGGCTAGGCAAGCAGGTCCGGCCCAATTGGAGTATTCATCCCCCTTGGAAAACCCATACCATGTGGGGCGGGCTGGTCGAGCTGAACTGGATGATGGGCATCGGGTTCCTCCCCGCAGACAACGCCCGTGGGTCACAACCTTGTATTCTAAAATGGTAGGAATGATCTGGTCATGCACATCTATCTGAATGGATAGAGCGGGCCTCTCTTCTTCCATGAAATGTGACGACGCCGCACCATCCACCTGCGGTGGTGCCTACATGCACCACTTCTCCACACGACCATCACAGGCCAACCACCATTGTTGGTCATCGTCACCTCTGGTAGTGGGAGTCACCTTCCACAGGTAACTAAAGAAACATTAGTGGTTCGTTTTCCTTCCCTTATGTGCCGACGGGCCTCCCAACTCACCGCCTTTATGAAAAAGCCTACTCAATCACCCTGTTTCCACGTTTCATGGTTTCCAACGAAGAACCCACAAAACACAACAATGGTGGAGGGTCTGGGCCTTGTTCAGATTGACTCGCACCCTCCACGTTATAGTTTTATCATATGGGTGAAAAAATAATCATTATAAGATTATGATAAACCCCATAGTGTAACTCTGTAACAACCTCCCGCAATTAATAATTTATCACGCATCATCCCATTATTCAATTAATCTGTGTTCATCGTATAATTAAAGAACATTAAAATAGGGATATAAAAACCATAATTCCCCTACCTAGATTTGGTGAAAACTATTGGGGAAAAATGATTTAATCATTTTTCGATGTTTTTTTCATTTTTCGGTTCGATTTCTTTAATGGTCACTGATAGAGCATCGTTCTTCATTAAGTGATGAAGTTGTCGGCATTTCGCCAGATCAACACCCCATGGTGTGTGAATTTTCATTCCAACTATTTTATTAATAATATAATTAATCCCCATGTTGTGTTCATTATTATAGTACATTAATGAATCATTATAAATGAACCTACTAAACACAGGGTTGTTGAAAATACACAAACAACGTAACAGGTCATTTATTGACTCTCATTTAATGATCGTCCTTAAACTACAGATTCTCTAACCATCCCTCAATGGATGAAGTGAGAAATAAAATTTCACAAATAACTATTTTATTTCTATTACAAAAAGCCTAATATATAAATATTTCATCCGACCCTTTCGAGTCTAAGTTAAGCTTTTCATAAGATAATACTAGTGTTGTGAATTCAACAGTTCTCTCATATTTTCATTCCAACCACTAGTTCAAATTATTGAAAAATCATGTTCACACGTTTACCAAATATACATTACTAAAAGTTTAAAAAATAAATAACATTCACCCTCAGCACATGCTGGTTATGGTTAGGCACCACCTAAGGGAAAAACTCCCCCATGAAAACAACTATACTCTCATATTTTAAATCCATGTTAACATTTATAAGTTATAAGGATTTAATAATAAAATAATTGTAACTAAATAATTTTATATATGGACAAAAACTAACATGCACTTTTGGATCACACTGGTTAATGTTAAGACCTTCCTATAGAAATAATACCCTCATGAGATCAATAGTGGTCTCATATTTGTAATGTACGTCCCCATTCATGAGTTATAACCATTTAAAAAATTAAATAATTTTAATTAATAATTTTATTTTATTTTTTGTTATGCTATTTTTTTAGCAGCAGAGGCCAGCACCGACAAAACATAAGACGTTCCTAGGGTAAACCTACTATCCCAAATGCAACAGTTCTCTTGTATTTCTCATCTAGTCACATATTTATGAGTTGTTCAACTTTTCTATAAAAACCACTCAGAGATGTTATTTTAGCCTTATCATTTCTTGATGGGTCATTCCAGGAACTCAAGGCCATATAATTGCACATCGTCTCATCTCCTAGTCACGAAATAATTACATATAAACAAATATTTATTCAAATGTTATGGGTCATTACATTCCCCACCATATGTATTTACAACCCCATAATCTAAAACAAAGGCTAATCAAACCAGTGGGTGTACTTAGTGGGAATCTGGGCCTCCTGCTCTGATGTTCTCTCCAGATATTCTAATGCTTCCACCGAATGTGAATTTGTGGAATCAAACTTCCACAAAAGACATAATCCGATTGATCCTCTTTATCCAAAAATAACTCCTAAAATATCACCCCATCAACAATCTATACCTAATCCCAATTGATGAAATGTGATGGATCATGCATGTACCTCCTCATCTTTGAAATATGAAAAAAATTATACACCTAGTGAATCTATGGGAGACGGTCTATGTGGTTCTCCACCTAACCATCACTGTTTAGGATCTAAAAAGGTCATTTAAAACACAAATATAGCTTTCCACCACATGAAAATATCCTCAATCCCATCAGGGAGAGACTAGAATGAATAACATGGTCTCCCTACCCAAACTAAAATGGTGTCCATCTCCTGTCCACATAATAAATCTATATGCTATGTGTTGTACTAATTTACTCCATGATGCTTTGTACCATCTATGTGGTATCCAATACTAACTCTGGACCCATAGGGATGAATCCCTAAGAATTGTCTAGAATTGAGGTGATCTACATGGTCACTCGTAACAGGCCTCAAATGGTGTCATGCCAATGGTGGAGTGATAGATAATGTAGTACAAAAACTCCACTGACGGTAAGTAGTCATCCCAAATGTGACTAAAATATAGGACACAATTATAAAGCATGTCCTCTAAGTTCTTTGTAATGTTCTTCGTCTAACCATCTGTCTGGGATTAAATGTTGTGCTCAAACATGCTGGAACTCGATGCTCATATTTCACTTGCTAACAAGTGAGGAATTGTTTAACAAACTCAGCCATCACATTCCTCCACACTGGCCACCAGTATTTACATCGTAGGTCCTGGTACATCTTTTACACACCTGGATGTACCACTAATGTGAATGTATGGATCCCATTCAACACCTCCTCCCACAACGTGACCAGTTCAATGTTCTGTCCTATAAAAATGCTATTGTGAACCACACATACAAAAAATCTCTTAGAACAAAGTCATAAGGATATCTGAGCACACGGAGACATGCAATCAACAAACAAAAGTTGTGCATCCCTAACTTGTTGTAAGAGTGGGGGAGTGACAGTCATAAACTAGAGGTAAGGTGCTCCATCACTATCAATGAAAGATATTGGTATGATGGCTAGTTTCCCCGTAACCTATCTTCGTAACTGTAAACAAGAACTCATGCAGAGTGTGTCTACAACCATGTTCCCCTTAACAGAAGTATAGTGTATCTCAAATAAATAGTCCTAAAGGAACTGCAGCCATCACCACTATCTCAACTACTATAATTCCTACTTGCGCCATCCCATCCCTGCTAAAGTATAACCCTTTTAACTGATGGATGTGACCATCAACCCTTTGGTAGTGGGTATTCATTCTCCATGGCCACCTAGTTAATGTTCCAGTTTTTGGGACAAAGTTGGATGTATAAAGAAGTAAGAAATGTTTCTTATTATAGAGTCTTGTCTTTTGTTCTCAAAGAGGCTACATAAATTCACTTTGTAAAGGACTTGTAATCTATGACGCTAATTTTCGGATTTGTATTTTACAAATATCATATGTTTGGGGAACATGTGATGCAAGCCTTGTGAAGGATAGGGGGAGTAAAGAAGTTTTTTTGGCAAAGGAAAGAAAGTGTTGTGAAAGTAATGAGTGGAATGCAAGTATTGGTGTGAAGGTATTGGCACACAAGTTTTGGTGCGCAAGTCATATTTCAGGATCATCACATTAAAATTTTACAAAGAAAATAAAATGGCGTGCAAGTTAATTATTGGCACGCAAGTCACAAAGTGGCGTGCATGTATAAGTTGCACGCAAGTGTGGAACGCAAGTATAAGTGGCATGCAAGTGTATGTTTCAGGAAAGTCAGATTCCAAAATCATCATATCAAAAATTACAAAGTAAAGAAATGTCTCACTAGTGATGGAAGGGCGTGAAAGTGATATAGAGGTGAGAAAGTTATGGAGTGGTGGGAAAGTGTTGGCATGCAAGTATATGTGACACGCAAGTCACCAAAATTCGTATAAATAGATGACTTTCCTCCTCATTTTTCATGAGTTCAACACTTAAGAGAAAAATTGAACTCTGTCTGCGCAAGTAGTAGAGGGTTCTATGATCGTGCATGTAGCAGAGGACGGTGTGCAAGCTGAAGTGTCCCACAAGATGAGGGATATTTATAAGCCGTGCAGGTTTCTCCATGCTAGTTTTGTCACGCAAGTTTTGGCGTGCAAGTTTCCATAGGCGTGCAATCTTGGAGGTTCTTTCATGGAATTTCATGTGTATAATCCAATGTTGGCGCGCAAGTTGTGATATATGCTCAATGCTGACACTCAAGTATTGAGTAGGCGCACAAGCAGGTGGCGTGCAAGCAGGAAGGCATGTAAGAAGGAAGTGGCGTGCAAGTTGTTTGCACTTGGAGGTTCCTAACAGCTTATGGGTATGAAAGTGAAGACTTTTATTGAAAGAATTGATTTGAGAGAGCTCATTAAGAAGCACAGAATCATTACATTACCCTATTTGTTCTAATAGGTAGCACAAACACTATTGGATTGTTTTCAAAGTGCTACATGAGTGTAAGGGTATATCCTACTTGTTAAATTCCACATCAAAGGATTATTTTCTAGTGGATTGTGTGGAACTGGATTGTTTCCATACCATACCAAGGACGTAGCTACTCTTTCTGAGTATTGAACCTTATAAATCATGTGTTTATGTGTTTTTTTGTGTTCACCATGGAAGAAACTCTTTAACAGGAGGCAAAGGATGTTTCAAAAAACAGGAAACATAAAAAGAAAAAGATATCACTGATTCAACCACAACCCATCTCAGTGATACTTTGATCCTGATTGGGAAATTCAATTGGTATCATCAGTAGGTTCCCTTTTTTTATTATTTACTGAAGTGGTTAAATAGTTGTTTTGATGGACAATCTAAATTGCGGGAATAGTAAGCATATTTTGATTTTTGATGGAAGGAACTATCACATCTGGAAGGACAGATTGATGCCTTATCATATGTCTGTGGGATATAATTTTCTTGAAACTACAATTGATGGATTTCCTATTATTGATGACAATGTTCCACTTACTCTTGTCGATAAGAAGAACCTTGAGAATGATGGTAGAGATAAAAATGAATTACTCACATCTATTTCTGAGAGTGAATTTTTAAGAGTGAAAGGTGTTGCTACAACTAAATTTCTGGAGACTGAAGTATGAAGACTTGAAAATGGGAAAATATGAATCTGTTGGGGATTTCATTACCAGGATAACTGATATTGTCAGTACAATCAGATATCTTGGTAAAAAGATGGAGGATTCTATAGTTGTTGAAACGATCTTGAGAATTCTTCCTGACAAGTATGATGCTAAAGTGTCTTCATTAGAATATAGATACCCTGAAACATTATCTTTGGATTATTTTTATATCACTCTCATTACTTATGATATGAGAAGGGAGAAGACTATGAAGGGAAAAACAAAAGCTGATAGAGAAGTTTCATTAAAGGATACAAAGAGAAATAAGTCAATGAAGTCTCTTATTGAAGATGATTCTAGTGAATCCAATTATGAAGATGTGGTATGTAAAAATTTTGATGAAATTTTATCCCTGTTTTCTTAGATTGTGAATAGAGGTACAAGGAAATGCAATTGCAATCTTCCCTTGAAATGTTTTGAGTGTGGATCAATTGGTCACTTTGCAGCTAACTATCCTCCAATGAATAAATAAGAAGATAGTGATGATGATAATAGAATTTCAAGAAGGTTATGGAAGAAACAATATGACAAAGATAAATTTTTTTCAAAGGGGAAGGATAAAAAGTTCTTCAAATCAAAAAAAAATAATCTTTTTATCTAAATATGAAGAAGAAAATGAAGATGAATTCAAGAAATTATTTGCTAAAAAAACTAGAGAGTATAAATTTATTGATTTAGTTAATAATGAAGAGTATGAAATCAATAGTTCATAAGAATAAGAAAATTGAATTGAATATCATCTTAAAGAAGTGTTGAAAGAATGCTTGAGGAAGATTAGAAGGCTTATGATGGAAAACAATAAGATGATAAATGAAAATTCCTCATTAAAAAATCAAGAAGGTTTTACTGATGAGAAAATAAAGATGTAAAAGGAGAATGATGATCTGAAAAATTATCTTGAGAATACAAATAATCTTAATGATCATCATGAAGTAAAACTGAAGGCAAAAGAAGAACATTTGGATCTTTTCCAACAGAAACATTATAACGCTAAAGAATTGAATACCAGCTTCAAAATTTCTATCTCAAAATTTGGTGAATGTTCCAGTAAGAATGAACAAAAACATGGATCCAAAAAACTTACCTTCAAATGTTGAAATGAAATACAGAACTGGTTCTAATCAGAACAAGTCTAGAAAGACCATGTATGTGGTAAACGTAAACAATGATAAAAAATCAAAAGTGCGTAAAAATAATGAGTCAAGAAAGACTTCTAATACATCTTATGTTGTTAAATATGAAATGATTAAGGTAGTTACAAATAAAAACATGATGTTTTATGGTCATCGTAGATCTATTAAGAAGGTTTTTGAGAAACATGTTCACAAATCTGGTTAGTATATAAGTTTCATAGGCAAATATTCTTTCTTTGGATATTGCTGGTATTGTGGTGGAATCGGACACATAAACAATATGTGTTTGTTCATCCAACAACATTACAACTATTCTACAAGTTTTTAAAGACATGTATTGAGGGGGGTCACTACTTTAAAAATATAAAGTCTTCAAATAAATTTTATAAAGTATCTGAGAATACTGGTGTGAAAGTTGAGAATATGTTCCAACCACTGGAAACTATTTTTGAATGATGTGTTTGACCTGGACATCATGCCAAGGGTTTCCTCAATGTGTTAGTAGAGCAAAAAGTATTCTCAATAATTCTCAAAATCTAGAGTTCTTAAAAGCTAAAAGGGATAGGTCTTAGAAGTCCTAAAGGAAAGATTTCTTGGTTTTCTGGCCAAAACACATTGACCTGGCTAGGAAATTGGAATAAGTACAACATGAAGTGAAGGAAAAGGAAGGAAAAAAAGATCTTGTTGTCAAAACTACTTTGAAAACCACAAAAGGGGAACATCCATGGATTCTTGATAGTATATTTTCCTCTCATATGGCAGGAGACTTAAAGCTGATGATGAATGTGAAAGACTTCATAGAAGGAATAGTGACATTTGGAAATGATGAATCTCTAAGAATCAAACGTGTTGGATCAGCCATCATTGGAAATGAAAATATGAAATCCAAGAAAACACTATATGTTGATGGGCTGAAACATAACCTTCTTACTGTGTGACAACTCTTTGATGAGGGAAACAAATTTATCTTCAGAAAATATGGATTTTTTGTGAAAAGTTAAAATGATTGAAATATAGTTACAAGGGGCCAACATACAAAAGGGAATTTGTTCCATGTTTTTGAAGTGTAGAACTCTTGTTACATGGTTGTAGTGGATGAAAATAACTTATGGAATAAAAGGATGGAACATATGTGTCAGAGAAATATGTGCAAGTTATCAATGCAAGACACTGTCCGAGATATGCCTGATTTATCAAGAAGAAGAAATTGGTGCTGCACTATTTGTGAAAAAGGGAAGATTACAAACGCTTTTCATAAGATAGTTGAAATTCATTCAAAAAACACTTGGAACTTATACATTCTTATATATTTGGACCAATGAGTAGGAAATCAAAAAATAGATATAATTACTTTATTACATTTATTGATGAATTTAATTATATTACTTGTGTTATGTACATGATACTTAAGTCAGATGCTCTAAGATGTTTATGTTTTTTAGGAGGAAAGGAAAAAAAGGAATGTGAGTATTTAGTGAAACAATTGAGAACTGATAGTGGTGGTGAGTATAAGAATGATGAGTTTGAATGTTATCTTGAGAAGCATGTAGTTCGCCATGAGTTCAGTTCACCAAACACACCTCAACAAAATGGGGTCACTGAAAGAAAGAATCACTGTTTATTAGAAATAGGAAGAAATAAGTTATTTGAGCATAGTCTTTCTCATTATTATTGGAGGCATGCCATGAAAACTACAATGTATATTTAGAACTGATGTTTCTTTAGACCAAACTCATATATGACTTCTTATGAAATGTTCTATGGAAAAACTACAAGTATGAAACACTTAAGAGTTTTTGGGAGTCAATGAATTATAAAGAAGAAAGGTTGAAACCTTGGAAATTTCGAGCAATGAAGAGATGATCTAATTTTTCTCGGATATGCTCCAGAAGAAAGAGGATATAGATGTCTTAATAAAGAAACAAGAAGAATTGTTGATTCTTCAGATGTAAAAGTTTTTGAAAATGATTAGAAATAAATGCAATCATATGTTGATGTGGAAGTTGGCCAGGATAGAGAAGATTTTTTTGACAATTCTGATAATGCTGTAGAATCTATTAATCCTACTCAAGAAGACTAATTTGACTTAGAAATATCAAGTTATGGAGATGGAGTTAAAACAACTCATCCTAGGTTGAGGAAGAGAGTGGAGTCTCAGAAAATTATTGGAGAAAAAAATTAGAGGGTTCAAACAAGAAGAACAACGAACTCTATATCACATACATATCATTATTTGGATATTGAAATGAATAACGTAAATGAACCATTAGTGCATCCAGAATGGGTTCATGCAATGATATAAGATCTTGATCAGATAGAGAATAATGATACTTTGGAACTTGTACCCAAGCCGGAAAATAAAAACATCATTGGTAAAAAGTGGGTTTTTCAGAACAAGCTAAATAAAGAAGGTAAAGTAATAAGAGGAAAAGATAGATTGGTTTGTAAAGGGTATTCACAAATTAAAGGCATTGATTTGGATGAAAACATTTCTCTAGTGGAAATATTAGAAACAATCAGAATCTTTCATTCTATTTCTGCACAATGACGTTACAAAATCGTTCAAATGGATATCAAATCTGCATTTTTTGAATGGCAACCTTGATGAGGAAGACTACAGTGATCAGCCTTTTAGATTTGTTATTGGAAAGGATGAAAGTTATGTGTGCAGGTTGAAGAAGGATTTGTATGGGATAAAACCGGCTCTGAGAGAATGGTATTATAAATTAGAACCTTTCTTAAAGAAGATGAACTTTATGAAAGGGAGAGTTGACAATAATATATACATCAAGGAATGTCAGGAGTTTTCACTGATAATTATTGTTTATATTGATGATGTTATATTTGTTGGAAATGATGAAAGATCATGTGATAAATTTTCTTATGAGATCAAGAAGTTATTTGAGATGTCTATGCTGGGATAAATGAAATACATTCTTGGGCTACAAATTTCGCAGAAGAAGAATCATGTTTTTATGTCTTAAGAAAAGTATACCAAGGAACATCTGAATAAGTATGGAATGTGAATTTCAAAACCAATTTCCACACCTATTTCGGTGGTAACCAAGTTATCTAAAGATATAGAAGGCAAGGATGTTAATCCGAAAGAGTTTCAAAAGATGATTATAAGTCTATTGTATTTGACAGCCTCAAGACCTGACATCATCTATACTATCACTTAATGTGCAAGATTTCAGAGTGATCCTAAAGAATCACATTTGATTGATGGAAAAATAATTCTTAGATACATGAAAGGAACAAAAAAAATTTGGAATCAGGTATGATGGATCAGAAAATAATGATCTATTCAGATATTCTGATGCAGATTGGGCAGGAAATGTTGATGATCGAAGATCCACATCTGGTGGAGTTTTCTTTCTAGGTAAAAGTTGTGTTAGTTGGAATACCAAGAAACAAAATTCAGTAACTCTAAGCATAGCTGAAGCTGAGTATGTTGTTGCTACTCACGTTTCAACTCAACTAATGTTGATGAAGACTCAGCTGGAAGATCCACTTTTTTATGTAAAGCTACCATTTCTCTTGGGTTCTGATAATCAAAGTGAAATCGGTCTTACAAGAAATCCAGTTCAACATTCTCATTCAAAACACATTGATAAAATGTACCACTTCATCAAAGAGAAGTTGGAGAAGATTTAATTGAGGCTAGAGTATGTTCCTACATCTGAACAAGTTGCTGATATATTCACAAAACTGTTATCAAAGGAACCATTTGCAATATTGAGGTTGAACATGGGTGTCCAACTTCCTTCTCATCAAGGTTACGGTACGTGTTTCTGTCCCCACTCTCATATTTCCATTGAATAGTGTTGTCAAGGGGGATAATTGTTTCATAAATCTATCCTTACAGATGCATGCATAAAGGGGGAGTTGTGGGTAAGTTATGAATCAATCATGTATGTGTGTGAACTAGTCTAACTTTTTTTGGAGTGGTTGTAGGAAACAATTTTTTTTGGAATTTTGAAGAATTGATTAATGCTAAATTAAAATATTGAAAGATCTTCTGAATATAAATGAGGAGATACGATCATTCGATTTTATAGTCACTACTTTTGGATATCATGGTTTTGGCTGTTAATAATTCTTCTTTCCTACAATGAGTTAGCTCACGTAGGCTTACAATTGTTGATAAGTAATCCATTAGTTAAGGTTAAAAAGTTCAGTGATTTATGAATCTTGGTTGAGAAGAAAATTCAACGGGGGAGATAGTTGGGACCAAGCTAGATGGATAAGGAAGTGAGAAATGTTTCCTGTTATAGAGTGTTTTCATTTTTTGTTAAAGAAGCTAAATCAATTAACATTGTAAAGGACTTGTAAACTATGACAATGCTTTGCTGATTTGTATTTCACAAATATCATAAGTTTTGAGAACTTGTTATCTAAACCTTATGAAGGATAGGGGGAGTAAAGAAGTGTTTTTGGAAAAGGAAAGACAGTAGCGTGCAAGTCAAGAGTGGCGCGCAAGTATTGACATGTAAGTATTGGCATGCATGTGTTGGCAGGCAAGTCATATTTCAGGATCATCACATAAAAAATTGACAAAGGAAATAAAATGGAATGCAAGTTAAAGATTGGCATGAAAGTCAAAAAGCGGCGTGCAAGTGTAGCACACAAGCATATGCAGGGCACAAGTGTATGTTGCACACAAGTCAGATTCAAACATCATCATATCAAAAATGAAATAGGAACGAAATTGTAACACTAGTGATGGAAGGGCACGCATGTGATGGAGAGGCGCGCAAGTGATGGAGCGGCGTGCAAGTATTGGCGCAGAAGTATATGTGACGTGCAAGTCACCAAAATGCCTATAAATATACAACTTGCATTCTCATTTTTCATGAGTTCATCATTTAAGAGAAAATTCGAGCTCTGACCGTGCAACTAGTAGAGGGTGCACTGATCATGCAAGTAGCAGTGGATGGCGGACAAGCTGAATTGGAATGCAAGCTAAGCGTTATTTATAAGCCACGTAGGTTTGGTCGTGCACGTTTTACCACACAAGATTTGTCATCCATGTTTTGGCGTGCATGTTTTGGAAAACATGTTTCCATTGGCACCCAAGCTGGGACGTGCTTCCATGAAGTGACCTGTGTATAAGCCAAAGGTGGCGCACAAGTTTTGAGTTGTCCTCAAAGGTGGTGCACAAGTATTGAGTAATCACGCAAGAAGGTGGAACACAAGCAGGAAGGTGTGAAAGTAGGAAGTGGTGCGCAAGTGTTTTGCACCAGGAGGTTCCAACCAGCTTATGGGTAGGAAACTGAAGACTTTTTTTGAAATAGTTTATTTTTGAAGGCTCATTAAGAAGCACAGAAAAATTTTATTACCCTATTTGTGATAAGAGGGAGCACAAACGCTATTGGATTGTTTTCAAAGTTATACATGAGTGTAATGATATATCCCAATCATTGTATTCCACATCAAAGGATTCGTTTCTAGTGGATTGTGTGGTACTGGATTGTGTATGTACCATAACAGAGATGTAGCTACTCTTTTTGAGTAGTGATCCTTGAAATTCATGTGTTCTAGTGGTTTTAAGTGTTCAGAAGGGAAGAAACTCTTGAACATGAGGTGAAGGTTGTTTCAAAAAATAGGAAACATAAAAAGAAAAAGATATCACTGATTCACCCCCTCCCCCTCTCAGTGATTCTTAGATCCTAACTGGGAGCTTCACCGATAATCCACACATAACCTCAAACACAGGTATTTACAACTCCTTTCATAAGAAAGTCCCCTAACTATACTCTAAAATCCCAAAGATCCACAGGGTCCATCTAAAATGTATTTTTATTTTAAGGTGTTGTCTATTTGTACAAGAAAATGAAAAATTCCCTCTCCATGTGGGGAGGCAATCCTTGAAACATGTTTTGATAGGATGTTCCCTAACTCTACCACTACTGTTGGGAACTGAAAACTCAAAACACCTAATCCCATCAGGGTAAGTCTGGTTGAGTCAAGAGTGATTGGTTGAACCCTCTTATACATGAATATATCCCATGCTTCTAGGGTTTCCTTTTTCACTGACCAAGGAATACCCCATTAAAACACTGTAGATATATCACATCTTTTTTTCTAAAATAGTCAATCTAAACATGTATTATGGATGACCATTCCATACCCAAACTAATATCCTAAGGCCTCATTGCTTCCACCAAGAGGTTCCAAATGAAAGTACCTCCTCAATTGTTAGATCACACCGTCGGTACATGTTTGCTTATCGTGTTTCCTCCCATAGATGTCTCCATATGTAAGGGTCAACTCAACTATTTAACTAGAAACTCCAAGTCTTGAACAAGATTTGTGACAACAAGGAATGATTAGGACATATTTCTATTACTATGATAGTTAGTATTAGAGACAGACCATACCTATAGTCAATCCTAGAGACCATTGTTCACACTACGTGACCACATTCAGTTACTCTCATCCCCTATGCTCTTTCTCCCTATACTATGTGGGGAACACAATGGGTTAGTTGTTTTAACATGTTGAAATGTAAAAATCCTACATCTAATCTCCTATCTCCCCTTCCATACCTAATTCCCTTATGATTCATCTATACCTATCACTTATTCTTCTTGAATCATTTTACAAGTCCATATCCTTAAGGAAAACATTGTTTTCAAACATTCCCACAATTGAAATTCACGGGCTACATCTACTCAGACAAAGAACATTAAACCTACAAGGTTCTCTCTAGCACTCTTAAATAAGTAGGAATGCATAGACTAATATTTCTAGCAAACATTTCCTTAAACACATCTCCCTCGGAGGTCTAATACCTAAATCACTAGTCATATTTTATTCATCATGTACCTAGAATGGTCGGTATGCCTCAAAAAATGCTCATCTACTGACATGTCATCCTGACGAAGTTGTAAATGCTTTTAGGAACACATACCTATTCACTTTTATGGAATGTGACCCCTTATTTGAGGAAGGTTCTCAGACTATGTCCATGGAAAATCACCTCATCATAAGATTAGGGTAATCCCAACCATGTCATTGCCATGATGAGCCATATAAAAGGCTCACTGTTATGACTTCTATCTAATCCAATGGTGACCTAGATATTTGTAAATAAATCACCACCTCACTCTATTCCTTAGATGCCTAGGAGTCAGGATCGCCTCAGAAACAGATTGGTATATGTCATTGAAAATTTTTCAAGGCACTAAGCCTACTTGGGTACCCTATCGGTAGGGCCAGTAGTAACTGCTGACCAATGAGAAGTGGTATAAATAGTACACCACCTGAAGATACCATCTCGGTAAACGGTTTTTGTACCAAATAATCCTCACTCTATGAACCGTCCTCATGATCACGCACTGGAATTTTGGATGGCTATCTATATGGAGGAATCTTGAAATATAATCAATATGGACCATGGTTAAAAGTTCTTGCCTTGTTTGTTGACTCAAAATAGAACAAGTATAAAACATTTTTAAAACACATGCAACTTGTGTCATAGTGTACCGAGATGTAAAATAGAATTCATAGTCCTCATGTATGGATACGTATGTTGTGAAAATAACAATAGACTCCCTCGACTAAAATCGAAATTCATGACACATAACACTATTACACCCATTGAAATTACAGAATCTTAATTCTTTTGGTATAATTGACTGTACTTTAATTCCAAATTGTCATGACCTCTGCCCCGGGGCCCATGTCATGACTACCCCAAACCCTCCTTCCATAGACTAGGGGATGGTGACTAATACTAAAAATATGAAACCTAAAAATGGATGGAATTTACATTAAACATGTACACACAAAGATAGGGTTCACTACACACAAGAAAAAAAGAGTAGTAAAACCACCACTAAAAACCACCATTGAGAGAAAACGTAAGTACTGAATGTAAAATGGGACAATATACAATCCCAATAGAAAGGCTAATACTAAAAAATTAAAAACAAGAACCAGAGAAATGTTTTCATGGATCCAACCTGTAGGGTTGGTACAACTCATCAATATGTATCACTACGTCAACTGGTCACCATCGTTTACCATCAGGACTAGGATCTCCAATGTCTCAATTAATCTGTATGAAACCTGCACAAGAAGAAAAAATGTGTGGTAAAAGCTCGTGCAGTGGTGAGAATTACAATACTTAGTAAGGACCCCATGACCCCCAAAGTTCTATCATAATTACACAATGGAAAACCACAAGGCATGGCCTCAATCACAGAACACGTTGTTAATGACTCATATCACACTTGGTTTAAAAATTAGATAATAATATTAAATAATATTAGTCTTATAAATGATAATTTTATTCTGTTTTATTGCTCAGATAGTAATTTGAGAACAGTTAATCTTCTATTGATGCACAATGGGTCTCTCTGTTGTAGATCCTCGAGGGGTCTCTCTAAATTCGGTCTACATTGAGTTTTTCTACGACTGATTCACAAAGGTTGGAACTACTATTAATCCAAAAAGAGTTTCAGTGCTACTAATCCATAGGGGGTCACTCTCATGTCCATCCATGAGGGTTTCACTATTACGGATCTTCGGAGGGTCTCTCTTCAATTAAAATCGAACCATTGTATTTCCGCATATAGTGCTCTTGTGTTCCGTATGATATAATACTAAAGAAAATGGTCTTAACTCAACCACCAAGAAGTCCCAAAAAAATTAAAATGAAGGACCAAATTTTATTAAGGGTTCCAATGCGACAGACGGTGCGTCAATAATACACATTGTCTATATGATATTAATAAAAAGGTAAAAAGGGCCTGGTTGGATTCAGATCTGATCCAACCCATATGTACTCCAACTTTTCCAAAACCCTTGTCGAGTAGGTAAAATTGCCCGACTCATTCTAAGTGTTCTAATGGCATAGAAAATGCGTCAGTTTGATTCCCCATTTGTTAGTAACACTAGATTTTGTGAAATAGGACCACTCAGGTCCATCTCTGGAAGATGTTCTACATGGTCACCCATTAGGTCCATTAGTCCAGCCCTGCTGGAGGGTCTGGTCCGGATGGTAGGACCGCCGGAAGGGTGGGTCTAGCTCGGCTAGTAGACCCAGCCCAACAAGTGATTCTGGCCCGACTGGCGGATTCAACCTGCTTGGGGAACCCGACCTGCACGGTGCGGGCCGGTCGAGCCATACTGGATTATGGGTTTCAGGATTCTCCCAGCTGGTGGATCATGTGGGGTATCGGCCTATCTTCGAAAATGGTTCTCATAAGTCGTCCACACACATATAGATGACTCGCCATAGAAAGCTGCTTCCCTACCATGTGGAAGAGTGGGCCTATGCCTTCCACCTAATGTAGCTCCTTCCGCCGTTGCCCCTACAGGCATCATTTCTTCATACAGTCAGCATGGGCTGGCCGTCGCTGCTTGTCATCATTGACACGACATTATAGAGTCTCCATCAAAGAATGCACAAAACTCAAGAGGAGAGGAAGTTATAGGCATTGTTTTGATTGGCCCACGCCATCCACGTTAGCATTTTATCATAGGGGTGGGATAATAATCATTATAAGATTAAGAAAAACCCCACGGTTTTAACACGAAAAACCTCCCCCAATTAAGAATAAATTGTAGATCAACCCATTGGTCGATTGATAGATTTTATTCAAATTATTCATGAAAGGGAAAATATGTGTATAAAACACATAAATCACCTGCCTGGATTTGGTGGAAACTTCTTCAGAGAAAGGAAGGAATCCTTGTTCAATGTCGTTCATCATTATTCTGTTCGAGTTCTCCAACAGTCACTGATCAATCACAATTCTTTATTACAAGATATTATTATCAGTGTTTCATCAGAGATTTATCATGTGGTTTCTGAATTTTCTTTCCAATAGTTTGATTAATAAATAAATTAATCCCCCCGTTGTGTTCATTATTATGGTTCATTAATGAATCTTATTTAATGAACCAATTTAACACACTAGAATTAAATTTACACAAACAAAGTTACATGTTATTTATTGACTCTCATTTAATGACGTACATTACACTGTAGTTTTTCCAACCGTCTCTCATTGGATTATGTGAGAAATTAATAAACATAAATTTTTATTTTATTATATTTTGAAATGTAAAGAATTTATCATTTCTCTCTAAACCTTCCTGGTCAAAGTTATGATTCACATTTTTCATTCCCAGAGCTTCAAATTCAATGTTATAATTAGATTTTAAATACATGAACTATATAAAAATATTAAAAAATTCAATCACACATTTACTGACAGTACCATAAAAATGTTCAAAAAATAATTAACATTCACCATTGACCTGCACCAGTCAAGTTTAGGCTCCACCTAATGGGAAAAATCCCCCATGAACTCAATGGTACTCTCTCATTTTAAATCATGGTTACCATTTGGATGTTATATGAATTTAACAATTAAATAATTATATTTAATTATTTTATTTATTGAAAAAACTAACATCAATTATTGTCCTGCACCAGCCAATGCTAGGATCTTCTTAGGAAATCATTTCCTCATGAACTCAGTGTTGGTCTCATATTTTTAATTAGTGTCACCATTCGTGAGATATTATAATTTGAAATATAAAAAAATATTTAATTATTTTATTAATGGTTATTCCATTTTTAGGTTTTCTCACTGGAGGCATGTGCTGACTAAACGTAAGTCTCACCTTGGGTAAACCCTTCATCTTGAACAAAACTACGCCCTCAAATTTTTGATATGGGAACCTGTTTAAGAGTTATTACACATTTTCTAGGAATGCAATGACTCACAGTATTCAAATAGTAACTTTTTTCGATAGGTCATTCCTGTCACTCCAGGCCTCAGAATCGCAGGTCGTCTCAGCACCTGGCCTAAAATATTTCCATTATAAAAAAATTATATTGAAATACATAGTCATTACAAAAATGAATGGTACAAACATAATATATCATTAAATATTTAGGTATTAATTAATAAACATCTTTTATTAATTTTAATATCATATCTATTTTTTTAATTTTTTTTATTACCATTGGAATTATCTATATTAATATGAAACTTTTATATTACAATGAGGGTTTTTTAATTTCAATTTTTTATTTGTTATGAGTAAATAGAATGATGTTTGTCTAAATTTTAATACATTTTATATCATCATCAATCATTATAAAGAAAAACATTTATGTCTTTTCTAGGGTTTGTACGACTTCCAAAAACATGATTTTTCATTACACATTTTCTAAATCATAGAACCCACTCATTAGCATTAAATACTAAAAAAATTATATATATTTTTTAAAAATATAAAAAAATACACAATAAATTATATAATTAAGGGACTCTAATTTTCTAGGTATTATAGTATTAGACTAAAAATACATTAAATAATATTTTTATAAAATAATTACAAAATAACTAATTGGATCTATCTATATTACCACATTAATTTTGTTTTTATCATCTAAGTAATCCAATGAAAACTATTTTAAAGAAATATGATGAGAAAAAAATTGAATTAAGTGATATAAAATGAAGGAAAAAAACACCAGTATATATTTACTTATAAGCATATCAAATAATTTACATAATTTATTATTTCTCTCCAAGTAATTATCATATATTAACTTTGTGAAAACCTGAGATTTCCATAAAGAAAAGAAAAACATCAATAAATATGTTATGTTACTTATGGAATTACATAAATAATATTATAACCACCATGGATACTATATTATTTGTAACCCTAATGACTACCTTACAATGTAACCCTCACGACTACCTTACTATGTAACCCTCGTAACAACCTTATATTGTAACCAGCATAGTTGCACATGGAGTAATTGTACGACATACGTCCAACAAAAATGTACACATTAAAATAAAAGAGAGATATTTTTCACACACATCATCAAAAAAATTCCCAATAACCATAAAATAATCATAAAATAATAATAATTATAGAAAAAAATTCCTTTTAAATTTTATAAAAATTGGAATTTTAAAAGTGGGTTTCAAAATAATGTCTGTTACAAATACCATATAATTAATTAATGATTAATAGAATGAAATAAATAAATATATACACAATAAATTCATATAATAAACCATCACATAAAAGGAATTAATCAAAAAAATAATCCTAGAACTACATAATTAGTGAATTAGAAGGTCAACCTGAAGAATAAAAAATTTGGTTAAAAATTCCCTTACCTCAGGTTCCTCTTACATAAAATGTGATATAACCTCTTTTATAATGGTTAAAATAATTTTATTATACACTAAAATAAACATATTAGTTTTTTTAAAATCTTATATGATCATTTTATAACATCATTCCACCCATTTATTAAAAATATTATGTAATTTCCATTATTTCAGGTGCGTCCATTACAAGGCTTCCATGGTTGATTCATAAAGTATTTTAATTTCGAGTGGAATAGAAACACCCAAAGTAGAATGAATTGTTATTAATATGATTACCAAATATTTAATGATACCATGTAATAATTTTTTATTATTTGACGATGAATGAATAGATAGACCAACAATGATATTCATTTAGATCACTATTGCGGTTCTTCAAAAATCACTTACTTGCTTCATTATCATATTTAATTTGATGTGTATATTCCTATTATTGAAAATAAGATATGATATATCCTAAAAATTAATTTTTTTACCAAAATTACCTTTTTTATGACTATCCATGATGGAGGTAATGGAAATTGAAAACACATTGTCCACGATGTCAGTAAATTGACACATCATGGATGGTGCATCTATTATTAGAAAAAATGAGAGAGGAGAGGATGTATGATGATGAATTTTCCCTAAACGTTATAACATTACACTATATACAGTACAAATTATTTTTCATTCCACATGTATAAGGGGTGGTTACGAGTTTATAAGAAAAAAAAGAATTGATATAAAAATAGATTAAATTGAAATAGGATTTCTTACCTATTGAATTATCCTCCTTGAGAAAACATTGAAGGACTTTGGTTTTGGCCTTTTACAGAGTATATAAGGTCATAGTCATAGATAAGATGATTGGGATGTATATTGGGTAGAAATTGGTCACGTATCAAATCTTGATATGTGTGAGGAGAAGATTGTGTGAATCGTGGTATTTATATTGGAAGAGAGAATTTTTAATTATTTTTTTCATAAGTTTTTTTTTCAAAGACTAGTAATTACTTGAGAATTATCAATAAATATTTGAAAATAATCAAGGTAAGTTTGGTATTATGGTTGTTTTATCATTTAAAATGTGTGTAAATATTGTATTTATCATATAATGTATATATACCTTAAATTACTATATTTACTATTCATCAAATATTAATGTATGTCATAAAAATTTAAAATAAAAGAGAGATATTTTTCACACACATCATCAAAAAAATTCCTAATAACCATAAAATAATCATAAAAGAATAATAATTATAGAAGAAAATTACTTTTTAATTTTATAAAAATTGGAATTTTAAAAGTGGGTTTCAAAATAATGTCTGTTACAAATACCCTATAATTTAATTAAAGATTAATATAATTAAATAAATAATTATATACACAATCAATTCACATAATAAACCATCACAAAAAAGGAATTAATAAATAAAATAATCATAGAACTAGATAATTAGTGAAGTAGAAGGTCAACCTGAAGAATGAAAATTTGGTTAAAAATTACGTTATCTCGGGTTCCTCCTATATAAAATGTGATATAACCACTTTTATAATGGTTAAAATATTTTTATTATACGCTAAAATAAACATATTAGATTTTTTAAAATATTATATGATAATTTTATAACATCATTCCACCGATTTATTAAAAATATTATGTAATTTCCATTATTTCGGGTGCGTCCATTACAAGGCTTCCATGGTTGATTCGTAAAGGATTTTAATTTCGAGTGGAAGAGAAACACCCGAAGTAGAATGGAAATTTATTAATATGATAACCAAATATTTAATGATACCATGTAATAATTTTTTATGATTTGACGATGAATGAATAGATAGACCAACAATGATATTCATTTAGATCACTAATGCGGTTCTTCAAAAATCACTTACCTGCTTCATTATAATATTTAATTTGATGTATATATTCCTATTATTGAAAATAAAATATGATATATCATAAAAATTAAATTTTTTTTCAAAATTACCTTTTTTATGACTATCCATGATGGAGGTAATGAAAATTAAAAACACATTGTCCACGATGTCAGTAAATTGACACATCATGGATGGTGCATCTATTATTAGAATAAATGAGAGAGGAGAGGATGTATGATGATGATTTTTCCCTAAACGTGATAACATTACACTATATATAGTAAAAATTATTTTTCATTCCACATGTATAATGGGTGGTTATGAGTTTATAAGAAAACAAAAAGAATTGATATAAAAATAGATTAAATTGAAATAGGATTTCTTACCTATTGAATTATCCTCCTTGAGAAAACATTAAAGGACTTTGGTTTTGGCCTTTTACAGAGTATAGAAGGTCATAATCATAGATAAGAGTATTGGGATGTATATTGGGTAGAAATTAGTCATGTATCAAATCTTGATATGTGTGAGGAGAAGATTGTGTGAATCGTGGTATTTATATTGGATGAGAGGAATTTTTATTATTTTTTTCATAAGTTTTTTTTTCAAAGACTAGTAATTAATTGATAATTATCAATAAATATTTGAAAATAATAAAGGGAAGTTTGATATTATGGTTCTTTTATCATTTACAATGTGTGTAAATATTGTATTTATCATATAATGTATATATACCTTAAATTACTATATTTACTATTCAACAAATATTCATGTATGTCATAAAAATTTAAAAAATGATATCTATATATTTTATAACCTTTAGAAATAATAAAGTAAATAAATTTTATGGAAATAATTTTATAAATTTGTTTAATTTATTTTAATTAAAATAATTATTTTATTGGAAAAAATATATTTTAAAATTAAAAATAACATTACAACACTTCATAATATTGCATAAGGTCTCATAAAATAATATTAAATTCATAAAACATCCAAATATTAATTTATGAATAAATTTTATGAAAATATATTTTATTTTATAATATTAAATTGATTATAAAATATATATTCAATATTAATGAATTATAAAACTACAAACTATTAATTACTAATTTTTGCAATATTTATTTACTTATACAATGAAATAATTATAGAATATTGTCACTTAAAAGTTGGATAAATTTTATTTATACTTTAATTTTAATATTACTATTAATATTGACGGTTTCTTATACAAAAGGTACTTTTTTACTATACATAAGGGTAGCCTTTATATTCCAAATGGAAAAGTTTTTATTCCCTGAAAATTATATTAAAATTATTATACTCTAAATATCTTTCTAATCACAACTGTTAATGTACTTTTTTTGTAATTCAATTCAAAAAATTCAAAAATTAATGTTTAACGTCTAGGATATAAAGGACACATATTAGTATTTAGATGTTTATTTAAGCATGATTTGGCATAGAGTTTTCTCTTTTAAATATCATGATGTTACATAAACCCCCCATAAATGAATAGATCCCTCAAAATTTGTTCATTGTATGTACAATTTTGAATTTACATGTTAATAATTAACTAAAAAAATATTTTCTTACCTGTACATATTTAACTAGATGCTCAAAAGTAAATATGATTGCATAAATTTTTCTATAAGAATGTCAAAATCTAATATCCAAAGATGTTGATACTATTCATATGATAAAAATGTAATGACCTAAACCGACAGTTACAGATTCTACACTAAAACATGGTGTGTATTTTTTAGAGATAACAGAACAATAGATAATATATAATAAAATTGGGTATATTTTAAATTCTATGTTTTAGATAATTAATAAAACCATACATTAAAAGAGTGTTTACGAAAAATAATTACAAAATAACAATTTGGATTCATCAGAATTAGAACCATAATAGTCCTTTGAACTTATATGGAATCTTATGGGGACATTTTGAAATCATGGGATGATCACAAAAAATATATTATGTGATATAAGAATTATGGGAAAACCCATTATTCCATAAATAAATATATGTATATGAATGCATTTCCATGGAAAAATATTTCTCACCATATAGGATTCAAATAGTTACTTTGTGAAAACCTAAGAATTCTATAAAACTTTTAAAAACATACATCAAAAAAATTGTTAACATAGTGAATTCATATCATAATATTTTAACACTCTTGACTAAAATATGATTTATAACCCTCACATCTACCTTAAAATGTAACCCTCACAAATACATTACAATTTATCCCTCATGGAAACATTATGGTGTAACCATTGTAGTTACACATTGAGTAACTATATTAATGGACTCAAACATAAACATACCCATGTAATTAAAGGAGATATTGGTCTAAAAATTCATCATAAACAATTCCCAATATCCATAATATAATTGTAAATGAATAATACAAACATAAAAACATCGATTTTGAATTATATAAAAAAAGTAAATATTAAAAAATGATTTTAAAAGATAATACACGTACAAATATGATATAGATTATGTGATAATTAATAGAATAAAATGAATATGTGAATACACAATAAACACACGCAATAAATTTATGTTCCTGACCCATGTTTCATAGAGCTAGATCACTGTTTGATTACAATGGAAGTATTACAAGAAATTTGTTTCCCGAATAAATGAAAACATTATTTGTTTTGGAAAAATAGAAACATACAATGGTTCAACAATATAACATCAAAGGGATGAAATATTAAAATTAAATTTATAACATCCACACTACAAGATAATCTATATATTCCATTCATAATATAACTCATCATGTATTGGGGAAATGAAACATAATAAAGGGGTGAGATCAAATTCATAATTAGGGAAAATAATATAGTGGAAGATATCATACACATAAACATTAGGCATGTTGAATAACTAAAAACACATGACATTAAAAATGAAAATGACACATAATAGAAAGAATAAGATTTAGATAATTTATTCCATAATAAAGAATAATCTTGGGTATTATACAAGTTGAATAACCTCATGAACGTTGATTTAATGGTTTCATAATGTGGGAATGCATAATTTAAGACTTCCTAACCATATCGTCAAGACCTCATACGGGGACCATAAATAAACATTTTGTCAAGGCCTTGTGTCAAGGCCATAGTTTGTCTTATAATACATACCAATATAGCCATGGGCTATATCAGGCCCACTCATCACTTATTATGTCCAATTCATTGCTTATATGAATGGGTATAAAAATAAACAATATATATATTCATATTGAAACTAACATATGAAATGTAAATATCTTCACCTAAACATCAAGAATAAACAGTAACAATTCAGATTATATTTGTGGATGGCTCAATATAGTATATCCATAGTCAAACTAATCATAAACCATTCAATAAAATAAGTTATATGATATCATACAAAGGAATCAACAAGGGAGTTGAAATAATTTAAGATACTCTTATAAAACATCGATTAAATCTTTCGATATGTATTCTTTTACTATGAAAATATATGTTATTTTTGAATATACATTTAATAAAACAAAAAATTTAGTAAGAATGAATTTTCATAATAGTTTCTTTAGAAATTTAATGGTTGAAACTAAAAGATTATAGTGTTACCTTTACAATAGATAAAAATTTGAAAATGCTCTTGAATCAAGCTTGTATTTCGGGAATTTTTTTGAATGATTTTTTTAAAACATATAATTCCCCATAGATGAAGGTATGATTAATCTAGATACACATATATATTTCTTTACACAAAATTAATTTATATTTGATATAAATAAATAGTTATTTAATTGAGGTAAGTAGAGAATTTGTGTAACCCTAATGAAATTGGTGGTTCGGTTAGGAGACTTGGACCTTAGGTCTGATGTTGTTATTCACATGATCTTAGTGTCCTGGATAACCAAATTAAATTCATTAATTAATATTTATGTAAAATATTATTTATTATTTTCTTTATTACTACCTTACTAAGTTCAGTCATGGCCTTCTTCATGGGTTTAAGAGGTACAACTTTATTGATTGGGAGCAATTTCTTCCTTGGTATTCATGACTGGTTTACTTGTATAAATATAAGGGTAAAAATATTACATGGGAATGGTTTTATAGAATAGAAATTTTCTTTTCTTTTACATCCCCTATAAGATTTCATGGTTATAAAATTAATTCATTTTTTTATAGTGAAGATGAATCTTTACATAAAATATTAATGATAATGCTTTGGAGTTAATTCGCAGGTTTTGATCACAACATACTCATTTTGAAATATAAATAAATAACATGTGTATTAAAAGAATACATAACCTTAAATATGTTATAATACTTATATTTTAGTCTTTTCCAACCATCAAAATGGTTTCATGACCAAAATTGAATATTATAATAGAAATTGAAAACATTTCATCCATAAATGTGATAAATTAACACATCCCTGATGGTGTATTATTTTCTAGTATAAAATACGAGGAAAGGAGATATGATGATGAATTATTACATTATCCTAAAATAATTATTCTGCATGATAGGTAATAGAGTTATCATAATATTTGGATTCAATGAGGCGAGGAAAGTCAAATAAAAGACATGAATATCAAATAAAAGAAATGTTGATAAATCCCTTATAAGAAATTTGCAGCAAAATGATGTCACATAAAAATTCAGAAAATATTACTATGAGAGAAAGGGTTATCTCATAATTCATATATGATATGGATAAATTGGGAGATGAAATTAATATCTCAACATAATCTTTTTGAAATAAAATGAAAATAACATAAAAAGAGTTCTTGAAAAGGATATGGGAGGTAGATTCCCTTACCTTGTAGAGTATCACCTAAAACATGATTTTTGGGACCGTGGGGGCTTTAGAACACCATATGAGGACTCCTAGGGAGGTAAAACTACTATATATTCTTGGATGATAAATTTGGAATTAATGAATACAAATGAATGAGTGGGTAATTATAGTTAAACAGTGATAGATTTTTATTATATTAAATGGAGATGTCATTTGTGATTTTTACAAAAACAAGGGCTTAGGAATCGTATTTTGACATTGTATTGGCCACATAGGACACCTCATATCATATAATAATGACTAAAATTTGAACAGAATTTTCTATTTATTATAAAAGAATTATGATATTATTAATAATTCCGAAAACTCAAAACAATATTTTTACATTTTATGAAATTACTAATGTTTTTTTGAAAATTAACATAAATTCATCATAACCTAATATTGAAAACATGAATTTAAATTGAACTACATTTTTTAAAAATAATTTTCTAAATATGAATAAATAGTTTTTAAATAAACCAATATTTTATTTAAAAAATGTAAATTTTAAAACTATAATTTGTTTTATATCACATTGAAAAATTATTAAAGATCCAATTATCTTATAATCATACAAAATTAAAACAATAATATGATTAATTATTCATAAGTATCATATTATTATTCATATTAATATTCATAAGGTTAATTTACATTTCTCATTAAACTCAGTTTGTCTTATCAAACTCTAAATAATTTACCAAACGAAACTGTGCATGTCAATATTTAAAAATTCAAACCACAGAAGTGGAGAAATTATGTTTACTAGTTAGGATAAAAAAAGTTACTTTTTTTGGATACTCATTGTTTCATGCATTCAATATTATATTTATTTATAACCCATTAGGTCGTTACATTCTCTCTTCCTTAAAATAATATCATCCTTGAAATTACAAGAATGTTACCTCACAAACAAATTTGGGTAGTTCATTATCATAATATCATCATGAACCCTTGTTTCCACTTCAATTTTACAAATTTTCTAGAGTATCATTACCAAATGAGTCATCCAATTCTTCATCACCTAATCATTAGTGTCTAGAATCTAGATAGGATATTCATAGTATGATAAGTCGGGATCCAATTATATACCATTAGAAGTGAGGGCATACATTGGTTATGGAATTTACTTTCTCAACAATGGGACATGTAACACATTGTGTACCATATATATTCTATGTTTCATTTATAAATGGTATGCCACAACTCCAATTCTCTCTAAAATTTTAGAAGGTCCTATGTACATAAGACTCTATTTTTCTTTCTTCCCAAATCATATAACTCCCTTCCAGTGAGTTACTTTTTATAAAACATGATCTCCCACTTTAAATTCCTAATCCATCCCCTAATTAGGAGAATAATTAGTTTTCCATCATTGAGAATATTTTATATGGGTTTGTATATTCTATACCTTTGGATTTTCCAACCAAAATATCTATACCCAAAATCTTTCTTTCTCTGAGTTCATCCCAAACATGTCGGTGTACGACAACTCTTTCCGTACAATGCATCATATGGTTCCATTTAAATTCTTGAATGGAAAATATTTTTTAGAAAAAATCCACCAAAATGAAAATACTAAACCAACGTACCATGAAAATATATTTATAATTATATCAACATGTCTTCTAATGATTGGTTAATCCTTTCTAAATTCCAACCAGTTTGAGGATGATATGAAGTACTCAAACAAAGCATAGTATCCAAATATTATTGAATGATTTTTCATAATTTAGATGAAAATTGTTGATTTTGATTACATTCTATTGAATGTGGTGCTCCATGAAGGCTAAAAAATTCATTTATATAGAGTCTTTCAAGGTGCTCTAATGGAAAATCCTCAGTTATAGCGAACCAATGTGAATATTTTGAGAGTGAATCTACAATTACCAACATTTAATCATTATTTCGTAGAGATTTGGTTAATCTAGTGACAAAATAAATGGCTATGTCTTCCCATCTCCATATAAGAATAGGTAGACGGTTCGTGACTCCTATAAGATGTTGTCTTTCTCCATTCATTTTTTGATAGACTAAGCATCTTGATACATAATCTGAAATTTCCTACTTCATGTTGTCCCACCAGAAATATCCCATGTAATCTCTATACATTTGAATAGTTCCATGGTGTATAGTGATATTATAGTTATGTTCATAATCCAATAACACCCTTTTCATCTTAGGTATATACGGAACACATAGCCTCTTCCCATATTTGATAATTCCATCTTCACATATGACGTCAGCCAACATCCTATATTTTAAAGCATAAATTTTTTTAGGAGGTTTTAATCATCATGGTGAGATATTTACTACTTTATAAAAAATATACTTGGGAAAAAATTGAAAATGTAATAATTTTTCACATTATTTAATAATTCCAATGTCCATCATTATTATATCCATGAATATAGGAAACATTTCAATCATAATTTTGTTTTAATCTCCATAATAATTCCTTCTCAATGCATCAACTACCTTGTTTTCCATTCATCAGTGGGAGTTAATGGAAGAATCATTATCCTTGAGTATTTTGAGCCATCCCATTTTCCATATGTTGAGTTCTGTCTATGAGATGATATACTTAAAACTCCTGTGATCTATATTTAACTCGCATCTTTAACCATAGAGGTAGTGTCACCATATTTTTAGATAAACTATCATTGAACCTAACTCCAAATCATGAGTATGATATTTTTATTCATGAGTTTTTAACTAGAATGATGCATTGGAAATAACTATATCATTCTGCATAAGGACTCAACCATGGCCTTTCATTGATGAATCATTATAGAAAAAAAATATCATTCCCCTATGGTAGGGTTAGGATCATAGAATTCACTAATCTATTTTTCAGTTCTCCAAAACATTCCTCAAATTATTTTTTCCATACAAACATAACCTATTTACATGTAAGACTGTCCATTGGATGGGATTAATGGGTGAAATTATCAATGAAACATTGATAATAACATGTTGAACAAATAAAACTAAATACCTCAGTTATGTTTGTTAGAGTATTAAATTCTTGAATAGCCTTTGTCATCATATGATCAACAGATATTCCATCCATAGAGACAATGTGGCCATTAAAGGAAATTTGTTGCAGCCAAAATTCAATCATTTTATACTTCCTATATAATTCATCATTTCTATGAGTCTTTAGAATAGTGTATATGTTATTTTCACGATCTTCAATGCTTTTGGAGTATACCAAGATTTCATCAATAAATTCAACAACAATTGCATCAAGATATTCCATGAAAACCCTATTCATTAGATCCATTATGAATAAGGGTTCATTAGTTAGTCCAAAAGGAACTGCTTTAAACTCGTAATGCTGATTAATGGTTTAAAATAGTTTCTTATGAATATATACCTTCCTCACATTCAACTGATGAAATTATGATCGAACATAAAATTTCAAAATATATTGGGTTCCAATAATTTTATATAAAAAATAATCACTGCAGTTTTGGGGATATATTTTCATTTTTTTATTTCATTGTTCTCCCTATATTCAATTCATAACATCATTGATCCATCAATCCTATTAATGGAAAACAAGGGCTCTTCATGGTGAGACATTAGGGAGAACAAATCCATTTTCACTAAATTCCTCTAGTTGTTTCATAAATTATACTAATTACATAGTTAACATTATAAAAAGATTATTTCATATAGTCCATGAGCCATAAATTAAATCAATAGATAACTCAACTTCTTGTTCAAGAGGATCTCCAGTAAACGCTCTAGAAACACAACAAGATATTCCTTCACAATATGTACATCCTATATTTTTGGATTTCATTCCCCACCCATTGTGTACTCTTACTCCTGAATAATAGACTTTATTAGAGATAGTAGGGGTGGATCATGGTAAGAATATGATGGAAATATTTCTACTCTAATGATAAAGGATTTAATAATGTTATAAAAAATTATAACATTCCACTTATTATAATATAACATCACATAATCTCATGAAACAGAACTCAAAACTAGGATTATATTAATGTTAATCTTATGAATGTTGATAAGGTTAACAGCTATATTGAATTTATGTTTCATAAATAGGACTAATCGACACATATTTATCGCAATAATAATTCTACTAGAAATTTTGACTAATAAAACATTTATTATATCATATATTCATTTCTAATTTCCATGGAAAACAGGGAATACTTAAAAGAAAGTGATGCATCAAAATAAAATAAATTATTTGATTATTTAGTGGAAATGAGTAAAGTACATTCCACCAGATCATTATGATCTTAAATATCAGCAGTTGTGATCACATAATCTTGTCTTTAATTCTTTGGCCTTTTCTGAGGCATGTTTCCTTGACACATTAGACAATCATTATCATATTTCTTTATATCCCCGTAATTACACAATTGATTATTATTATATTCCTTTTTCCCATTATGATTATGGGATAAGTAACCCTTTTATACAAATTTTTAACATACACCCATACCCTTCTACTATTACCTAGGTTTCTATTCCCACAATTATCATTGTTTTGAGGGTCAAATCATCTCTTCATCATTATTTACTTATTACATTTTCCACAGTTTCCATAATCCCACTTCTTCTCCTGTTTCCCATTAAAATCATATGACTTAGAGAACCTCCTTTTTATCTTGATATCACTTGATACTGTATCATGATATTATGAAAAAAATTGGGAAACTCTAGCCCTTTTGAGGAATGGTTTTAAACTATGAAAAATGATCAATATTTCACATTGAATTACATATGTAGTCAGCAAATTTTTTCTTAACCTTGTGAAAATAGCATTATACTTTGCAACATTCTCATCTTCTTTCTTCCAATTATTCAGAAACATCATTTCCATATATTCTCATTATTCAAGAGGGATGTATTTTTATATTATTATTTCCATAAAATCCCATCATTCCATTTATTATATTTCATCCTCCTCTCATGTGTTAGGAATTAATAACCAAAAATAATCCACAGATCTTGATACAAGATAATCATCAATGACAACCTTCTCTCATTAATTATATCCTAAGGAGTGAAATATTATCTTTAATGAACATATCCACTTCTCTATTAAGAATAGTTTTGTAGACCCATTAAATTATGGAACGTTTTGTCACATAAAGAGGCCTAGCATTGATCCTCCACATTATGGGTCCGGATGCTCCATATAGGAAGGGTATTGCTCAAAACATTTCTCATATATACAAATATATTAATAAGTATTTGATAAAAAGTTTCAAAACCATATCCAATATCAGTATCTTACATTGGATGGAAATCCCCACATAAGACACCAATGATCATGCAGATTACATTCCTTCTACTAAGTATCATTTCTATATAGTGGCATACATTAGAGTATGTTATGAATCCAAATGTATAATCTCAATGTAGAAAATTTCACAGCACAAATAAAATCTAAATAACAAACATAGTTTATTTGAGGAAAAATTTGGATTTAAATACATTGTAATGGCTTGTAAGAAAAATAGTAACTATTCTAAGAATATTCCCTGGTGGTATAAATTGAAGTGCATTGTAGGGAATGTTGTTGTGTACCAGGATACCCTTGGTCAAGCCAAGAACTCCATATCAGAGTTGTTACTCATAGGTACATCTGTGATAGAACCACGTCCAGTTGTAGTATCTAGATATGGATTTATTTTCTAGAATGGTCCACATAATATATTCTTAAAAAATCTATGATGTTATTTTATATTTATCCTAAATGACTATCTAATGGTTTTTTTGCAAAATCAAAATTTTCTAAATCATGTTGCCATGTTTTATAATAAACTTCTATGATAGCAACTGTAAGGACCTGATCACAGTTTTCCAGATTCAGTGCCTTATTTAATTAAATGTTCATGGTTATAAGAAAGTCATATCCTAAATGAACGAATGGTTTAGTAGTTTTGGAAATCATAACATATATATAAGTTCAATATTACAACTTGAATGGAATAACAATATCGAATTCCTTTGATACCATCCACAACTCATATATTATATGGTTCTGTCATTCATAATATAAATCATTATGTCTTGTTATAATGATACATACGACAGGTATGATCAGAAATGCTCAGTAAGGGTAAATAATATAGTGGAATGTATCATAAACATAAACATTAGGCATGGTGAAAAAATAAAACAACATACCTTTAAAAATAAACATGAACACGTTATGGAAGGAATACAAGATAAATAAATAATCCCATAATAAATCATAATCATGGGTATTATACTAGTAATCTAACCTCATTACCTTTCAATTACGTGTTTCATAATGAGGGAATGTATAATGTGGGACATCATAACCATATCGTCAAGGATTCATTTCATGACCATAAATAATCATTTTGTCAAGACCATGGGAAAAGATTGTAGTTTTTCTACTAATACATACCGATGAATAAAGTGGCTAGAGAGGGCCCCACATATCACTTATTATGTGAAATTCATTCCTCATATGAAAAAATAAAAACATAAACAAAATAGACACACATATTAAAACTAACAAATAAAATGTAAATAACCTTCCCCTTATATTAATCATAATCACTAATCATTCAGTGTAAATAGGTGAGTAGATTTATGATCTTACATCCTCTGTCAGGAAAATCATATAACATGAAATTAAATATAGTAGATGATATTATAAATAAGTATCAACAAGACTATTTAAATATATGAAAATGCACTTATAAAATCATCATGTAATTCTTAAGATAAATACACTTTTACTTTGAAAGGAATAATTATTTTGGAAATGTATTTGAATGAAACTAGAAGATAAGTAATATATTATTATCATAAAAATGATTTATTTTAGAAATATAATGGTTTATTCGAAAATATTGTATTGTACAAATGAAAATATATAAGACATTTTGAAATTCCATTGACATAAGATCCAATTTTGTGTAGAATATTTGAAAGATCCTTTTAAAACATATAACTACACATAAATAAATGTAGTATTCTGGTTGGTACACATATATAGTAAATTAACACATAATGTTTGATGAGTACATTTGAATAAATAAAAATTTAATTTCTGTATGAATAGAATATGTGTAATCTGAAAGAAAATAGTGGTTCGGGAGGAAAAACCTTACCTTAAGTGTGAGATAGTTCTTCACATGATCACAGTGCCCTGAAAAAAAATTAAATACATTAATTAATATTCATAAGAACCTATTATTTATGTAATTTATTTATTATATCCATATTATGTTCATTCATGTCCTTGATGATGGGTTTCAGAGGATCAATAGGATTGTTTGGGTGTGTTTTCTTCCTCAGTATTCATGACCAGTTTACATATATACATATAAGAAGAAAGATTTAAGAAGATAGTGGTTGCCCAAAATAGTAGATTAAG
This sequence comes from Viscum album, assembly GCA_963277665.1. Lineage (NCBI taxonomy): Eukaryota > Viridiplantae > Streptophyta > Magnoliopsida > Santalales > Viscaceae > Viscum > Viscum album. The sequence goes on from OY728133.1 coordinate 626,719,556, forward strand.
TTTTATTTATTAACATAAATAATATTATAGTGTATAAAATACATTTATCCATTGTGAGTGATGATGAATCATTATATAAAAATATAATGATAATTGTTTGTGTTAATTGGTAGTTTTTTTTCACAACAGAGTCATTTTGTTTTATAAATTAATATCATGAGTAAAAAAATATTCCATAACCTTAAATAAGATCACATAAATATATTAATGTTTAGTTATACCATTAAATTAGATTCATGACCATAATTTATGACTGAAATAAAAATTGAAAAGATATCATCCTTGATTGTGATAAATTAACAGAAATCAAATTTAGTTTTTTCTATTATAAAAGATCGGGAAACGATAGATGGTGAAGAATTATTTCATTGTCATAAAACAATATATTACATATAAGGTAGTGTAGTTATCATAACATTGGGATAACATTATCTGAGGAAAGAGAAATAAAATAAAAGAACTCGAAATAAAAGAAATTATGAGAAATCCATTAAAATAATTTCGGTAGCCTAATGACGTCACATAAACTTTCATAAAATATATTGATGAGATAAAATTGTTTATCTCATTATTAATACATAATATGGTTAGAAGTGGAATATGTAATGACATATCTCAACATAATACAATTGATATTAAAAATGAATAACATAAAAAGAGTTATTGAAAAAGGGAAGCATGGTAGATTCCATTTCCTTTTAGAGTAACTAAAAAATCCTAATGGTTGGGAACTTAAGGGCTTGAGGAGAATATGTGAGGACTACTTGGGAGGTAAAATTAATAGATATTTGAGGGTTATTAATTATTAATGATATAAAATGTTGGAGTGAGTGGGAATTTGTTATAAAATAATGAGAGTTTTTAATTAATTTCAAACCATATCTCATTAGTGTTATTTAAAAAACCCTAGGATTGTCCATGTTATTGGGAATGTGGGACACATAATATCAAATTTAAATGTACAAAATTATACAAAAAATTGTTGTTCATTATTATGTAATTTTGATGTTAACAATCATTCTTAAAAATTGTATTTTTACTTATAATGAATTAATTAATGTAATTTATAAACTTATCATAAATTTAGTAAAACCAAATTTTATCTTTCGATATTATTAAAATAAATAAGTTTTTAAAAATAGTTTTCTAAATATGATTAATGTGATTTTTAAATTAAGTCATACATTATTCTGAAAATATGATTTTTTAAAACTATAATTCGTTTTATATCACATTGAAAAATTAATCAATATCTTTTTATATTATAACCATAAGACATTAAAATAATAATTTGATTTACCATTATTAATTTTCATATTAAAATTCATAAGTGTATGTTACTATTCACGAAAAACAATGTTTTTCTTACTAGACTATAATATTGTACTAAAAAGATTTTTGTGTGTTAGTTTTTTGTAATTCAAATCATAGAGGTGGAATATTATGTTTAACGGCTATGTCATGACAATGTTGTGTTTCATGGAAACTCAGTGTTTCATGAATGCAATATCAAATTTATTTATAAACCCTTAGGGTTTTACAATAAACCATAATATAAAGAAAATTAATTACAAAAATAATCATAGTACATCATAATTAATGAAGTAGAAAGTTAACCCAAAGAAAAGAAATTGGGAAAAGAATTCCCTTACCTTGGTTTTGTCTAACCTCTAATATTTTTAGACCTCCTTTATAATTGTTACAAAATTTTTATTAATATTTTATAGAACCATATTAATTTTTAAAATACCATATATAATCAATTTTTAACATCATTACACCCATTTATTAATAATATTTTGTCATTTGTACTATTTTGGGTGCATTCTTTACATGGGTCTTATGGTCGGTCAATAAAGGATATTCTTGTTGAAAGGAAGAAAAAATAAAAAATTAGAATAAAATTTTATTAATAAATTTCCATAATATTAAATGATACCACATATCATTTTTTCTTTTATGATGACGAATGACTTGATAAAACATTGATGATATTCATTTAGATTCTTTTTCTCGTGCTTTGATAATTACAAACTAGTTTCGTTATAGTATTTAATATTATGTATATATTTAATTAAAGGAAATAATAGTGTTTATATAATGAAAACATTAATATATTTCATCCATTATAATTTTTTTATGATCATCCATTAATGGGAAAATGTAAATTTAAAATACTTTGTACATGATGTCTTTAAATTGACACATAATGGATGATGTTTTTTATTTGATTTAAAAAAAAGGATAGGAGAACAAGTATGGGGAATAATTTTTTCCAAAACATTACAAGATTAATGTATTTTTTAGTACTAGAGTTATAATATCTATTGGATAAGGGGTGCTAATGTGTGAATAAAAAAATAATTGGATTGAAAATACAAGAAAATTAAATAGTATTTTTACCTCTTGAATTATTCTCCATGAGAAACTCTTTAAGGCTTATGGTTTTGGCTATATGGTTAGACCGGTAGGTATTTGATGTTGGGAAGTGTCTTAAAATTTGTATTGGGATAAAATTTGGACAACAGTAAAAAAAATTTAGGTTTGACGAGGATAGGGGCTTAGGGTGGTATTTTTAGTGGAGGGGGGTTCGTTTTTTTGATCATTTTTACATAGTTTTTAATTTTGGATGAAGATTATGAATATTTTAAGTATTGTGGATAAATATATTAAACAATTATGGTATGTTAGAGATTAGGGAAAATAAATAATTCTTGATGTTAGGAAAGTGTATCTATCTTATAATGTATATGTACCATAAATGACTTTATTCAACTATTCACCAAAAAATCATGTATTTAAGAAAAATCTAAAAAATTAACCCTAACCATTTTTCTATTTCTGGAACACGAAAATGAAATAAATATTATTAAAATATTTTTCTAAATAGGAGTGACTTAATTTTAATCCAAATTCATCATTTACATAGAATATTACAATATTGAAATTATAAATAATTTTATAGTGCCTCTTAAAATTACAAAAGACCTCATAAAATTATATTAAAATCATGAAACATCAAAAAATTAATTTATAAATACATTTTATGAAAATAAAAATAAAAATAAATTATTAATTTAATAATATAATTGAAAATAAATATTTATGAATTATAAATAACAAACACTTAATTAATAATATTAAAAATAGAAATATACTTATACTATGATATAATTAACAAATATTTTTAATTATAAGATTTTTAATTTTATATATACTTTCATTAGAGATGCTGCTATTAATTTGGTCAGTTTACATTTTATATGGGTCATGTTACTATTCACAAGGGTGTCATTACTATTCAAAAAGGTTAAGTTACTATTCACTAAATAGTAAGTTGATATTATCAGACTCAAAATATTCTTCTGATCACAACTGTGTATATCCATTTTTCGAAATTCAATTAAAATAATTGTAAATATTATGATTAATGAACATGTTTTAATGGACACATAATATTGTTTAGTCTTCCAATTAAGCATGATGTGGATATTTGTTTCTTTTAAAATATATTTTGGTTACACTTCTACTTCATTGAATCAAAATCGCATTTGAAAGAGAATGAGAAATCAATGTTAGAGAAATAAAATCAATTCCTGTGTACTTTCTATAGCTTAACATAATTTCATAATAATTTGAAAGACCCATTCATATTCATATGATGATAGGATTTTAATGAATCCATCATACATAAAGTTTGGTACTACATATGAAATGTGATGAAATTATTTTAAAGTATAAAAACAGAAAAAATCAATGAATATGATTGATTAATAATTTATGATTTTGTTAATTCAAAGAGAAACCGGTATCTGGTAGATGAAATTAGATTATTAAAAATTCATTAAATTAACCAAAACATGAAAATATATTTTTTTGGTAATTCCATGTAGTTAACGATGCAACAAAAAACAATGGATTAACAGATATTGAATCTAATGTTACACAACGATTAACATTCATAACGTGTGAAATGATAGATTCCACCCCTATTTTGGATAACTAATGGCCATTACAGATTTCAGAGGTTGATATTTTGGATCGAGCTAATAATGATTTAAATGATACTAAGTGCTGTTATTTGTGTTGTTGATGAAACGATTTGATGTAAGTTACATGGCTCAAAAATTTTACCCAATGCATTGGAATTGAGAACGATGATGGGATCACTCTAGGTGGTTGAAAAATTACATCAAATTTTTTTGAATGATTGAATAATGTAATGGATTAATGAACTACCTGGAAATAAATGTATTTGGATTTGAATTAGTGAAACTATTTACTAATATCAAGAAAATAGTTATTTTATTTGATATGTGTTCTTTTTTTACTTGATAAAGGATGTTTTTGTGTCATGTTATATGTCTTATAGGAAGATCATACTTATCCATTTTTCCTAGAGAGGTAAAATTGATAGATATGGATGGAAATTATTCTCATATAAATAAAAAATTTGGGTAATCGTAATTATTTTATTTAATTATGATGGTAGTATATGATTTGATTACAAAAATATTATGATGCATAATTAGATCATAAAGTTTTAATGATTCAAATTAGAATTCAATAAAAATCAGAATTAATTTGTTACTAACATTATTGTATGTCATCTAGTAATGTTATATATTTATAGGCAATAAAAACTAAAATCTCATCTCTAAGGATCATGGAGAAAGAATATAAGAATCATATGAGTCAATAACTGAAATTGGATAAATATAAATAGTTTCGGATATCAAATCAACTAATAGTGGATGTGACTAAGAATAGTGACAAGATCATACCTAAATATTTGTGATAAAACTTATTTGTGTTAAATGTGTTCCACAATGATGAGTCTTGAATCATTACTCCATTTATGAATATAGGTTATAAAAACAATCAAGATAAGATCTATCATTTAATTATTCATTTATTCTACTTCATGAATTGAAGTAAAAGGTAAGAAACAAGAGACATGAAACATTTTATAAAGAACATTTATTTCACATGGATTCTTTATCAATAGAGAATAATCTAACAAATCTCATTCAAATATTTTTATATTTCTATAAATTTCATGTACAAGTTTGATTCGAACAATGTTCTAGTATATATTTTTAATATGATTTATTTTTATTTTGTTTTTCATTATTTAACCTCATTATTTATTATTTTCTATTAATTTGTTTTTTCCAATATTGAACTATGAAAGTAATAATAATTAAAAATCCATGTTTATATCTATTTAGTTTGATGATTTTAGAGTTATAAAAATGAATGAACTCACCCATCCAAATTTCATTCCCATTGAAATTTGGTTTTGGTGATATCAATAAAATGAGTGTAATAAAAAAATATTTCTTTGTAGAATAATAAAAGATAAATTAATCAACTTGAATTTAATATTTCACCTTTTTTATTCACATGGTTTGATCTATATCCTTATTTTTATATTTCAAAAATTCATTTACACTTTCAGATCACATTCATCACTTCTTTATCATCACTATTTCATTTCACAACACCCACTATCATTGTGTTTTTCTATTATCCTAATTTTCATTTGTTTTATTCAGGTTTTCATTACTATGTGTTTGAACATAGTAATTAATGTACTATTATATAATTTAATTAATTAAATACTTAATATTTAAATATTAATTATACTCATTCTATAAGATCCATATAGTTAAAGAGATGTAGAAATTGGGAAAAATATAGATGAAAATTTGTTAATAGTTTAAGTAACATCAACTTAATGATATTATGAAATACCCTAGTCACATTAAATTAGATGATATTCACTTTTGAATGGTTTGTCTAATATATTAATAATCCCAAAAGAACACAATTGTGAAGAGTTACCTTTAAAGGTGATAACAATATTAAAATAATGAACATGTTAATTCTTTCACAGATAGTTTGATGTCAAAATATAAGGTCGAACTATTTTTTGATGCATATAAAAACAACATAATGAGTTTAAATAAACTATGTTACAATGGAATCAACATTAACTTCGTGATAAATCAGGTATTGATTTGAGAATATACATAATACTTTCTATGGAGTAAGAGATAATGTAAATTGGACTCAAATTAGAGATTGATGTAAATATTGTTAACTATGAGGGAAATATAAAAACATGTTATACCATCAAATAAATTGATAACATTTCCATAAAACATAGGGAAAAAATATAAAAGTCATAATATAAGAGTGATATACCTCTATTGATGGGATAAAACCTTTTTGAGAAACTTTTCAAAAATAAAAAATCTATCACACGTACAACCCAAGTAAATTATGGAGTTGGTTCCCGAATTATTGATTATACTTGAAAAATTATATTTCAATTCATTTATTTTCATCATTACTACATATCATTTGTTGTTATTTTTTCACATGATTATATCACACCCATAACATTTTACAGGGGTTAGTTTAAGGATAAATTGTTTTTAAAATAGAATCCACTGATTAAACATAACGTTCTTACTGGTTTACTATTCATGGGTTTCACATAATTATTTATCTTATGATAGAGGATGTTTTAGGTAAATACCTCTAATTCATTATAAATATTGTGAAAAATTCATAATGATCAATCCATTCATGGTAAATCACAATAGTTATTTTTGTGAAATATATGCCATTATAGCCCATATAGTTAATTAATTTCACATGAAACAATTGATTAAAAGTTTTTTGAATCATGGATCCACATTATATCACTCAATACTCATTTAAAAATAATTATACACACCCCCGATGTAGTAAAATTTAACACATAATACCTTTAAATCAATCAAGTGATATTACCCGTCCAATCCCATTTCTCCAATTTATGGCATATAAAAAACAAGTGTGTAATACACACTCTATCCTATGATTTTATTTATTAAAAATCACATGAATCCTTACCATATTATGTTAATCTAAATGTAATGATATTAACACAAGAATATAATAATGTTTAACTCTTTATATATGTGTTCTAGTTCATGTGTTGAATGGATATGTAGGATACCCACCTATTTTTCAATGACAGTTCTCAAACAACATTATCATCAATATCCTTTATCAGGGATGAATAATCTCAATCCCAATCAAGTTATTTGGTAATAATGATCCTCCAATAGTTCCAAACTCTAATTCTTCATCTAATAGTGTTTTTGTACTAGACTACAAATAGTGAGTTTCCCCACTAGAATCAAAACTATTCACTCCCTTACATGAAATACATATGTTGATTTATCCACAATGGATGTTAAATCCTAAGAATCCCAAATTTACATTAAACAATGACTTACCATTTTTCATATGGATAAAATCATCAATATATATTGTATGAAGATCATGGGGGCCCTTTATTTCCTTTCCTAATGAATATAATTTTTCTCTATGTCTTGATCATTTGACCAACATGTTACTGAAGAAACATGAACCAATATTTACACATGTGATGAGTACAGGAAGCCTTAGGCGAGTATCCTATGATATTTTAGGTGATGAATATTTGATGTACTATGAAAGGAGAATAAGTTTCCCCATATGATGGTCATAGGGATACTTATGTGAATATCATTGCTTTATTTTTATATGGGAAAAAATTTCTTATGTGATTAGAACAATATTCCACATGAGAAGATCATTGAATTCCTTTGGTGATGATCCTATGATTCAATCATGATTTATCTTGAGAAAAATTGAACAGGCATCCTTCATTGATATAAAATATGGAATTACCATTTTCCATTATGTGGATGTCAAAAGATAACCTCGTGAACTATAGTGAGGAAGATTAATGAATTAATATTTTGATTTTTTTTACAAAAGAGACAATCTAAAAAAATTCTATTATAACTATCAATGTATTATTTTATTCAATTAACCATTTTCAAAAATGTATATGGTTTTAAAATGATATTTAGTTTCATGTATAAAATTAATAAGGCAGTCCCAAAAACGGTATATAAATCCTTATATGAATGTTATATAATCCTAGCCTACTATTATGAGTATGTTTCTTTCATCATTCAATCAATTGTGATAAGGTACACACATATAGAAATATAAATATAAGACCTTGATTTAAATAATCTAAACATTGTTTAAAAACATGAAAATAAAAGATAATTTATGGTTTTATTATTTATTATGAAAGTATTTAATATTATACATAGAAATTTTCAATAGATGATAGAAGGAATATTATAATTATTACACATATATTATAAAAAATAGATATATTTAATTATTTTCAAGAATATGGGAATGATTCTGTGATTGAGCTTGAACATACAAAACTGATGTTCAGAGCTTCTCTTGACATCACCTCTATTGGAATTACACTTTTTCACATTAAAGAAAAGACAATTTTTTAATGAAATGACATGTGTTATGGGAAATATTTTTGATAATTATAGAGATGTATGGTTTTCCCATTTTACGGGGAAGGAATTATCTAATTAATTCAACCCATTAATATATTTTGTATCGTCTGTGATAGTTGTGAACCCATGTACACATGAGGGTATTCCATAGATAAAATAATTTTCTCTAATACCATACTATGGGGTTTTACCCATGGTAGTTATCTATGAAAGAGTGTTATCAGGGAATTAATAATGATTTATTATGGATATTTGATTTAGTTACTTGTCTGTATTTGATTTGGATTTAAGGGAAATAATTTTATTTAAAGTTAATGTGAGAGGTAAGATGTGGGACATTATATGAAAAAATATATTATATTACCCAATGATCCAACATAATGTCATTAATCGTAAATAATAACCTGGGTGATATAATAGTTATTTGATTGTAGAGACCTAATAAAGGTACATGGATCTGGTTGTATTCCCATAGAATTTATTTATGATGTTCATAGGAATAATTATATGAATCTAAATAATTGATCTGAAATTAATTATATACTACCATGTTTATTAATTCGATATTATTCTTAAATAGATGGATCTTTTTGTTCTTCCTCATATTGGATTAATTGAAGCGGTGCATCAGAATATTATAGTAGCCTCAAGGAATTTGAACAAAACTAATGTTGAAAATCATAGGAGGATGGATATATGTGAGTTTAAATTCCTCATTTAAGAGAAGTATGTGAGGAATTTGTCTAATGAATAATTTTATCTCTATATATATAATCTAGACCTCACATTTATTATAATATGTGTTAGGACATAACATGAGATCACATTAGTAAATTTTCAAATGAGATGGGTTGTGTGCCAGTGTTTGATCATGTTTCTCGGAGTGTATAAGAATGTATCGAGTTCATGGGAGGATTTTTATTTTTATTTTTGTGAATATTTCCAGTAGTTGATGATAATTGTTGTTAAGGGAATGGAGATACTTTTCCTTCAGTAATAGATCATTTTCATGCTTGGTCATTGGATTTCATTTATGGTTTTATTTATTTCTCTAATATTAAATAGCATTAATGTTCCATAGTGTGTTACTTTTTTGAGTATTTCAATTTACTTATTTTGTATAATGTTACCCTATTTATATATATTATATATTAAATGGTAATGTGGAAGGAAGAGGTGAAATAAAGTATTAATACACGATCAGGGTCACATTAAAAATGGATTATTTAATGATTTATGGAGAGGAGAGAAATTAATATATGATTAAAGATGTTTGGTTAGTATATTTTATGGCCAAAAGGGTGTTGATGTCAACTATTATATAAAAATATTTCTATGGATAAAACTTCTTGTGATCCTACTATGTGCTTCCAGATTTTTTTTATAACTTGATGTAGTCATGGTGACTATCTGATCTGGTAGTTGGAAATTCTCAACTCCCAATGTGGTATATGTGGTCAGTTCAAATATTATACTATGTGGTAATTTTCTTTATTTTCCGTTTTCATTTTCATGATTGTTTGTTTTTTTAGTTGATCAGAGAGGGATATGAAATATGTTTTCCCAATGAATACCCATCCCATAGAGACGTAAGCATGAGAATAGTCTTAGAGGTGTTCTCCAATATTGAAAATGGTGCAACGGGGTTGGATGTCTTCAATTATATAACATAGAGAGTCCAATTATAGGATGGCTATAGATCATTTTATGTAAAATATGTTTTCAATTAACCCTATATTTTTACCAATTAGATTGTAAATGACATCTCAATTTTATTTCAACTGCTTCATATTTTTCCTTGAGATTCATGAAGGACACCCTTATAGTCTCCCTGTAAAAAATAGATTTTTTGGGGGGGGTAGTATAGTTTTCATGATTCATTTTTTGGGTTAGAGGTGGTGATGGAGAATCAATATTCATTTTATGGTATTTCACCATGGTGAAAATATAGCAATACATTGTCATCTTTGTAATGTATTAGTTTTATGCTACAGGTGGATTCGTTGATTTCTTCTTGATGTGGAATTAATTTCATGATATAAATTACCATTGTTTATTTTTCATTGGTGAGTATGATAAATATATGGTTTATAAGAAAAAAAATATTTTATATCAAATAAATACGGTTTCAAAATATTGATATGTACTCCTGCTATAATGTGATCAGGGAGAAAATAAAGGGCATCCAAATGGCAATGTTCAAGAATCATTATGGATATTATTTATTATGATTTGTGATATTTTCTAATATTTGTTCTAATATTAGTTTCATAGAATTTAAAATATTTTTTTTTAATTTCGTTTATTATTTTATGCAAGTGTTGATCATTTCCATTGTCACATATTTTTTGTTATCTTGTGATCACGCTAAGTATTATAGGGATATTTTAAAATTAAATAATATTATTAAATGTATATAATGTTTTACATATTCATTTTTGTCTTTTCCTATCCCCCAAGACACAGACTGGTCCCACCCAAGCCCACCTTCGACTGGCTGGGGGCTTGCATCTACCACCAAGTAGGAAGATCCCACGAATGAGACATTTTTTTATGAACCTTCACACATGAACCCAATTGAAATCTACATGTCTATAGATTAAAATCAAAAACTAAAGAAAATGCACAAAAAAAATACAACATGGAAATAGAGTATGATATAATGTAAAGAAGTAAATTACATTCAGGACATAGTACATGCCAAAAATAACAAGGACAACTGAAACGCCTGACCTACAAACAAGGGTAATGAAGCTGTTGTAGGAATCTTTCAAAACGCATGGTCTTGTCAGATCTCACAAGGATCTTACTTGTCCGTTTCGATGTACTACGTTTTCAATGAATCCTCCAAAGCGTCGTTAATATTCACAATAAAAACACATACAGGAATGGCCCGTGCATGGATGAGTAAAATAATACTCCATAGGTGACCTTGAAACAAAAAATAAAATGACTATAATAGAAAATACCACCAAAAAGGTACATTCATCTCAACATAGGTATATGTCAACGACACATTAAAGGTGAACATCCAGTTATACCCATAATAAATTCCTAAACTAAACATCTCAAACGATTCTAGCCATATGGTTCCATGTGTAGCACGCTCAATTTTGGGAGATCCCACTCCTCGCGTTATCTAATAGTATACAGGTAGATCTAGTCTACCAAAAGTATCCGAGAGAACATTTGATCTTGATACATCATGAATTTTTCCTACTTTGTCAAGTCTTACCAAGACAAGAAGTCTCGATATCACAACCAATCTTTTATCATAGGATTCTAATCAAGGCATGCTTTTCCCATTATGACAAGCTCCCTAATCCATCAAGTCATCAGAGACCTAATCAATGGGGTCCCACTTCATTGGGACCCAACCAAAGAGAATGTAGAGACCCGATGCCTGACGTACATTGACATTACATTACATTTGAGGAATACTTAGTACATAACAAAAACACACACACAAGGATCGTAATAGTTTAGTTTCTTTGGAAACTTGGAATATAATCTTCTAATCCTGGTGAAAGATCATCAACATCTCCCATAAAGATCTTCCCTTTTTTTATACCTGAAAACATTCTTTATATCCTGGGGAAAAGTAAACATAAAAGGGTGAGCTCAAATGCTCAGTAAGGGTAAACAAAAGAAATATAAATCACATCATATACATAAGCACATAACTATTGTAAATCTTAACCTGTAAAAGAGATCATAATTTCATAATCTGAGATAACTCATGGAAGTGAAATGTAATTAGAATAATCATAACATAAAACATTAAACTTTGTGGCATGTACACATAATCATGGAGAATCATTTCTTGTTAGTCAAGATCATTGCCAAGACTATCTTAGTGGACAATGTCCCTTTCTTAACCGAGTCACCCTCGTTTTAGTCCTGTTTCACTGAACCTGTATAACCTACCATTCCAGCCATGCCTATATCATGAGATATAAAATCTTTACCCAATTAATTGGAGGGAGATATAGGTCCCACCCATCTCATAATGATACTATTCCTATGTGTGCCACAAATTCATAAATCATACATCAATGCATAACCCATGTAATAAAAATGGGATACTTAAACAACATGACATCATAAGACAATTCATATAAGATAAAGGAATTCCTAAAAATATTTCCATCACAACATAATCAAATCAATGTAATAATAGGGATAAAAATATAACCATTATTATCTTAGATGGAAAATAATTTTGATAAAACACTTGAACTTCATTATTGAGGAAAATATCTGTTCTACTTCAAAAACACTTTTCCTTTTTTAACATGTCATACAATTTTAAACTAAAAGAAGTTGTTTAAAAATAAACTTGAAAACTTGTAAAGTAATATTCTTGTAAATAAGGTTTTAAAAATCCATTCATGTCTTATATGTTAAAAAAAAAATATTCTTCTTGTACTTTTGTCGGAAAAGTAAAAAATGTACCTCGTACGAAAAATGACAAAAGATTCATTTCATATATTTTACTAAAAACTCACCGAAGGGTAAAATAGGATTTAAACAATTGTAGGTGGATGGAAATAATATTAAATATTGAGTAAACATGGGTGTGGATGATAAAATACACCCCAGTAAATACCAAAGTATAAACAATCTCGGATAAAATGAGATTGTGATATATTCCCTTACCTTAGGTCTGATTTCTTCGTAGGTGTCTGAACCTCCTGTATAATGATTTAAATAATGTCATTAACTTATTACAGAATCATATTCATTGTTATTATATCATATATAGTTCACTTATTACTTTATATTACCCGTTCCTTTGTAAGTTCATGTTAAAGTAGCGTTTTGTGTAAAATCGTCCCATTTGTCGTTCGTGTTTTAACTTTTAATTATTCATATGATTACATAGATCATTATTACTTAATTATGGAATATAAAACATGATTTATATATAATATATATTCAGAATATACATATATATAATGGATCGATAAATGGAATGAAATACACCGTTCATGGAGACGGTAGGTTGTACGTACGCATGAACACTGTTTTCTTTTCGTTATTGAATTGAGTGGAATTAAGTAGATGACACACATATATATACACATAAATCCAGTAGCTTTATAATTTCATATATTTCATTATTATTTCTTATATATACTTTATAATCATTCTTAAATGGTTAACATGGAGAATGAATCTCATCGCGTCGTGGAGACGGTAGTCCGTACGTACGCACGAGCGATGATATCATTTCCATAATAATTGAATAGAATTGGAGTGGATGATACAATAAATCATAATCAATATGATGTTCTAATAACTATGTATAGTTATTCTTTACACCATAATACCCATCCATGTAAGGTGTTGGTGGAAAAACAGATTACACCACGGCGTGGAGATGGTATTCTGTACATACGCACGCGCGGTGATTTCGTTTTCCATAGGATGGATAGATGGTGAATTAGGATTGTTTCATAATTATAATAACATATCATTATATGAGTGATACTTATGTTATTACTTCATAATGAAACAACCTAAGAAGAATAAGTGGAAGAAGAAATAATGGTGAAAGAATTGGTAACGGAAATTACCTCTTCTTTGAAGCGCCTCTTTGAGACCTCCTCTTAGGGAACTAAAATTGGACTTTGAGGAAGACCAGAACCTCTAGGATGTTTCTATGGAAGTGGAGAAGAGATTTTGTCAGGGTTTTGCCAAGCTTGAAGGCCCAATGTTGTGTGAGGAAGGGAGGGAGGAGGTGTCCTTTTATAAGGGAGGAGAGGGGCACCTTTGGAATAACAAAAAATATTATTTTATTATAAAGTCAAGTTCGGATTTAAATAGATCCAAATTGATTTATTTCGAGGCTAAGGTGTGGATGGGTCTAAATCCTCTCATCCAATAGGATTTAGACAAGTTTATGTTATTATTGTACCCTTATCAATTAGAGTTAACTCTAAGTTAAATAATTTAACTTTTATCGTGTCATTTTGTTTTCTTACACTATATGGTTAATAAAATTACTATATCAAGCCAAAAGAACCCCAAGTTGTTTATTATTAATATATATAATCTTATATAAGTCATTTGGCCGAACCTTAGATTTTTAGGAATAAAATAACAATTAATAATATAATATTTGTTTTAAAAACTATTTTATGTCAATTTTGACACAATTTGGTATATGATTTTTATGAAATTCATAACAGAATGATAAGTTCGAAGAAAGTTACTTAAATCAACAATAACATGTCATATTAACCTATAAAATTAGTTTATGTCATAAAAAGTCTCAAATTACATTTATTTGGGCATTTATAACATCAATTATGTCAATATTTCATTAATAAGACAATTCCTGCATCATCTATGTGTCATAATAAATGATAATTATTTAATCCCTAAAAATACTAAATAAATTCCTATGATGTAGATAATTGTATTAGCTTTCTGGATACTATTCATGTTCGAAGTTTCATGAAGTTTATCACTAGATTAAAATTATTATACTTATAAGATTTAAGAAAGTGACATGTTGTCACATTCTTTGGTTTTAATAATAATTAAATTAATTTCATTGAGAAAATTTAATTAAATGAATCTAATCCGCCCCTTAGGTGATATGGGTCTACTTTTAGTCATCCAATAGGATTTTTACATTTTTTAGGTTAATTTTAAAATATTATATTTACCATTAATTACTCGATTTAACTTTAACTATGGTAAATAAAATTTACCGTAGTTACTATTCATAATTCCCAAAAATAAAAAGTAGCCTATTAACATAATTTAGACCCACTGATTCCAAATATGGAATCCATTTTTTAAAATTCAATACACATAAGTTTCAGACATTAAATTAAAATTAATCCCGTTGTCGAATAAAAATGGGTTTTTGTTTAAAACATTGCAAACGATTGAATTGATTTAACCTACGAAATCAAGGTAAAATCAATGCTAATGACATAAATTATATTAACTGGTAAAAATATATTCTATTTATAAATTAAAACCATTCAATATTATAATTTAACCACATAATATATTACGATAAAAAAGTTGATTTTAATTAAAATATAACGTGTTTTTACTATTCATTAAAATGTGAAAGTTACCAGAATAATATGAAAAATTTATCCAAAGTGAATTTTTATTTCTTGATTCCAAAGAAGAATTTTATTATGTCAAATTGAACTTATAAACATTTCAAAAACTATATTTAATGTGGGTGCGCCATCAAAAGGCGGCAAAACTGCATTTTTTGAAAAATACTTATTTTACCCAAAAAATTTATTTTGTTCTTATAAAATATTCTAGAAATGTGTAAGATGAATAATAATGATATAAAATTCAAAATTTAGTTAATACTATTCATAAAAAATAGTTCATGACAATATTATGATAATATAACATTATTTATTAAAACCCGGTATTGCGTACAACACACGCTATCAAGGAAGGTCGCGATTGCGTGTAATGCAAGCCAAGTCAGGGTTGCGTGTTGTGAAAGAATCCTTCGTTGTTTTTTATAACAGAATCCAACCATATTTCATTTATACATTGAATATATATATATATATACTCAATGTTTCGTAGAATAACTATTATCAAAATTGTGTATAACACGATCCAAGAATAGTGTTGCGTATACTGCAAGATAATACGGTGTTGCGTATAGCGCAAGGTAATCTTGGTGTAGAATACAACACAAGAAATTAATGAAATTAAAAGAATATTTTTCATAAAATCTAGGGGTGTTACATTCTACCCCCCTTAAAATGAATTTCTCCCTCAAAATTCGTCGGGGTTACAAATGGTTTACTATTCGAAAGTTTCTTTAATAGAAACCCACATCGTAAAAAGGAATACCAAAACCAATCTTTAAAAACAAAAGTATGAAACGTAACGGTTACCCAAATAAACTAATCACTGGGTTTCCACATAGGTGAAAATATGTATATGGAATAGAAATCTAACCATCATGTTCTGATGGAGAGTGGTAGAGAACACGGATATAAAAAATCCATCATTCACAAAGCTATTGATTTGTGATGATCTAAGGTACCATATGATAAATCAGATATAAGGGAACTAGGACAACATTTTTGGTTTTCAAGATCATTTCCCTAAAGTTGATTAATTAAAAGAAATACTTGCATGATTTTGGTACAATTTCACTATTGTTCGTGAATTGAACAATTTCCACTTCATCCCTTAAAGAAATGAAGTTGAATTTGATATTCGTGATGTGTTAGCAGATCATGTGATAGAATGATGGGTCATTCCATCTCTTTCAAACAAAAGGTTATCAAAAGTTATAAGTCCATCTTATGGTTGGATTAATCATATATGGTTTCAAAAAAATAACTAATACTTTATATATCATACTATTTAATAAAATAAAGCTAGTTTCTACTAAACAGGGACTTCCTGTAGGACAGTGGTAGGCAATAATGGCCAGTCGCACATTGGTTGTGGGTTCGATTCCCACGGCCTTGTCTGACGCGATGGGTTGTCACTCGTCATGCAGGTTGTCCTTTTTCTAAAACTACATAAATAATATAAAAAGTTCTATCCTTAAACAATACTAACTTATGTCCAACATAATCCATTCCAATATTTAGGCTTATCCATAATACTGCAGTCCATTGTCATATTATAGTGAAAACGATTACCAGAGATTTCATATAAGAAGCATGTTAATACCATTGTTGATCCCCATATATCATAAAATATGTCTTGTTGGCCACATTACAAACGTTCAAAGGCCTTAATCATGTATTCTCTTGAAAAATGAATACCCATTGAACCTTAGTGAAAACATGAATGCAGTTAAAAGTTAACACTTTCCACATACCAAAATCCTCAAAATTTTATATACTCAAACCATGATATCACTTAGTCCTTATATCAATCACGAGCTCATGAATACTATCAAACATATTAGATTCTCTTTATCCTTTCATTATGTTCATATCATCTTCTTTCCAAAAATATTTCAATAACTTTTCATGGTTATCGATGTCATATTCTTATAGAAAACCACAATGGACCAATACATAGATATTCCAATATACCAAAAAATTACCTCAATAACATTATTCTTGAATACCAATACATAAACACTTTAAACCATCATCATCAATGATTGTCCTGGAATAAGTCCTTCCTTAATTAGAAGTAACTTTTTAGGTCAGGGCATTGAGTTGGGTAATGCCCATGTTCTCCACAAATAATACATTAAACTCCATAACATTCTGTCACTCTATGACCCTTTTCTCCACACAGATAACATTTGTCCCTCCATTTTAGGTATTCCTCAAGGTTCTTCTTCCCTTCTTTAGAAATCTCAATCTTTATTTCTTTATGATCATCAACATGCGAACATGCATAAAAGTCTATCTTCCTCTTATTTGATGAATTAGGCATACCACTAAATTTCACCTTGTTAATCATATATCGCGATGACTGATTTGGAATAATCACAATATCATTCTCTCTAGGCATTACGAAATTTTGTTCCTCATAGTCACCAATTTTTACATTATATTCAATGCTAACTGAATTCTTTCAGGTTCCCTCCATTGACTAAAACACAAAAAGAATTCTGTGAGAGGAAAAACTCATACATGGAAAATAACATAATCAAGGGGGAGTATCCTCAATATCTAACATCTTAGGTTAAATTCTATGATCATTACCGTAGTTCTAGGACGGTATCCTATACGTATACTTATCCTTAGGGACATCCCTAGTCATACCTTATAAATATCTCTAGGGATCTCACTAACGTTCTCACATCCTAGTTTCCAATGGTTGATTAAACCTTTCCTCTGATGCCAACTGTAGAGACCTGATGCCTAACGTACATTGACATTACATTACATTTGTGGAATACTTAGTACATAACAAAAACACACACACAAGGATCGTAATAGTTTAGTGTCTTTGGAAACTCGGAATATAATCTTCTAATCCTAGTGAAAGATCTTCAACATCTCCCATAATGATCTTCCCTTTTTTTATACCTAAAACATTTCTTTATATCATGGGGAAAATTAAACATAAAAGGGTGAGCTCAAATTCTCAGTAAGGGTAAACAAAATAAATATCAATCACATCATATACATAAGCATATAACTATTGGAAATCTTAACCTGTAAAAGAGATCATAATTTCATAATCTGGGATAACTCATGGCAGTGAAATGTAATCACAATAATCATAACATAAAACATTAAACTTTGTGGCATGCACACATAATCGTCGATAATCGTTTCTTGTTAGTCAGGACTCATTGCAATGAATATCTTAGTGGACAAAGTCCCTTTCTGAACCGAGTCACCCTCGTTTCAGTCCTATTTCGCTGAACCGGTATAACCTACCATTCCAGCCATGTCTATCTCATGAGATATAAAATCTTTACCCAATTCATTGGAGGGAGATATAGGTCCCACCCATCTCATAATGATACCATTCTTATGTCTTGCACAAATTCATAAATCATACATCATTGCATAACCCATGTAATAAAAATGGGATTCTTAAACAACATGACATCATAAGACAATTCATATAAGATAAAGGAATTCATAAAAATATTTCCATCACAACATAATCAAATCAATGTAATAATAGGGATAAAAACAGAACCATTATTATCTTATATGGAAAATAATTTTGATAAAACACTTGAACATCATTCTTGAGGAAAATATCCTTTCTACTTCAAAAACTCATTTCCTTTTTTAACATGTCATAAAAATTTTAACTAAAAGAAGTTGTTTAAAAATAAACTTGAAAACTTGTAAAGGAATATTCTTGGAAATAATGTTTTAAAAATCCATTCATTTCGTATAATTTAAAAAATATATTCTTCTTGTACTTTTTTCGGAAAAGTCAAAAAAGTACCTCGTACGAAAAACAACAAAAGATTCCTTTCATATCTATTAATAAAAACTCACCGAAAGGTAAAATATGATTTAAACAATTGTAGGTGGATTGAAATAATATTACATATTGAGGAAACATGGATGTGGATGATAAAATACACCCCAGTAAATACCAAAGTATAAACAATCTCGGATAAAATGAGATTGTGATATATTCCCTTACCTTAGGTCCGATTTGCTTCGTAGGTGTCCGAACCTCCTGTATAATGATTTAAATAATGTCATTGACTTATTAAAGAATCATATTCATTGTTATTATATCATATATAGTTCACTTATGACTTTATATTACCCGTTCTTTTGTAAGTTCATGTTAAAGTAGCGTTTTGGGTAAAATCGTCTCATTTGTCGTTCGTGTTTTAACTTGTAATTATTAATATGATTACATAGATCATTATTACTTAATTATGGAATATAAAACATGATTTA
Organism: Viscum album; assembly: GCA_963277665.1. NCBI lineage: Eukaryota > Viridiplantae > Streptophyta > Magnoliopsida > Santalales > Viscaceae > Viscum > Viscum album. Next base: position 626,739,300 of record OY728133.1, read on the forward strand.
TATATAATTTATATTCAGAATATACATATATATAATGGATCGATAAATGAAATGAAATACACCATTCATGGAGACGGTAGGCCGTACGTATGCATGAACGCTGTTTTCTTTTCGTTATTGAATTGAGTGGAATTAAGTAGATGACATACATATATATACACATAAATCCAGTAGCTTTATAATGTCATATATTTCATTATTATTTCTTATATATACTTTATAATCATTCTTAAATGGTTAACATGGAGAATGAATCTCATCGCGTCGTGGAGACGGTAGTCCGTACGTATGCACGAGCGATGATATCATTTCCATAATTATTGAATTGAATTGGAGTGGATGATACAATATATCAGAATCAATATGATGTTCTAATAACTATGTATAGTTATTCTTTACACCATAATACACATCCATGTAAGGTGTTGGTGGAAAAACAGATTACACCACGGCGTGGAGACGGTATTCCGTACATACGCACGCGCAGTGATTTCTTTTTCCGTAGGATGGATAGATGGTGAATTAGGATTGTTTCATACTTATAATAACATATCAGTATATGAGTGATACTTATTTTATTACTTCATAATGAGACAACCTAAGAAGAAGAAGTGGAAGATGAAATAAAGGTGAAAGAATTGGTAACGGAAATTACCTCTTCTTTGAAGCGCCTCTTTGAGACCTCCTCTTAGGGCACTAAAATTGGTATTTGAGGAAGACCAGAACCTCTAGGATGTTTCTAGGGAAGTGGAGAAGATATTTTGGTAGGGTTTGGCCGAGATTGAAGGCTCAATGTTGTGTGAGGAAGAGAGGGAGGAGGTGTCCTTTTATAAGGGAGGAGAGGGGAACCTTTGGAATAACTAAAAATATTATTTTAGTATAAAGTCAAGTTCGGTTTTAAATAGATACAAATTGATTTATTTCTAGGATAAGGTGGGGATGGGTCGAAATACTCTCATCCAATAGGATTTAGACAAGTTTAGGTTATTATTTTACACTTATCAATTAGATTTAACTCTAAGTTAAATAATTTAACTTTTACAGTGTCATTTTGTTTTCTTAGACCATATGGTTAATAATCTTACTATATCAAGCCAAAAGAACCCCATGTTGTTTATTATTAATATATATAATCTTATCTAAGTCATTTGGCCGAACCTTAGATTTTTAGGAATAAAATAACAATTAATAATATAATATTTTTTTTAAAAACTATTTTATGTCAATTTTTACACAATTTGGTATATGATTTTTATGAAATTAATAAAAGAATGATAAGTTCGAAAAAAGTTACTTAAATTAACAATATCATGTCATATTAACCTATAAAATTTGTGTAAGTCATAAAAAGACTCAAATTGCATTTATTTGGGCATTTATAACATCAATTATGTCAATATTTCATTAATAAGACAATTGCTGCATCATCTACGTGTCATAATAAATGATAATTATTTAATCCCTATAAATTCTAAATAAATTCCTATGATGTAGATAATTTTATTATCTTTCTGGAGACTATTCATGTTCTAAGTTTCATGAAGTTTATCACTAGATTAAAATTATTATACTTATAAGATTTAAGAAAGTGAAATGTTGTCACATTCTTTGGTTTTAATAATAATTAAATTATTTTCATTGACAAAATTTAATTAAATGAATCTAATCCGACCCTTAGGTGATATGGGTCTACTTTTAGTCATCCAATAGGATTTTTACATTTTTTAGGTTAATTTTAAAATATTATATTTACCATTAATTACCCGATTTACCTTTAACTATGGTAAATAAAATTTACCGTAGTTACTATTCATAATTCCAAAAAATAAAAAGTATCCTATTAACATAATTTGGACCCACTGATTCCAAATATGGAATCCATTTTTTAAAATTCAATACATAGAAGTTGCAGAAATTAAATTAAAATTAATCCCATTGTCGAATAAAAATGGGTTTTTGTTTAAAACATTGCAAACGATTGAATTGATTTAACCTACGAAATCAAGGTAAAATCAATGCTAATGACATACATTATATTAACTGGTAAAAATATATTCTATTTATAAATTAAAACCATTCAATATTATAATTTAACCACATAAGATATTACGATAAAAAAGTTGTTTTTAATTAAAATATAGCGTGTTTTTACTATTCATTAAAATGTTAAAGTTACCAGAATAATATGAAAAATTTATCCAAAGTAAATTTTTATTTCTTGAATCCAAAAAAGAATTTTATTTTGTCAAATTGAACTTATAAACAGGTCAAAAACTATATTTAAAGTGGGTGCGCCATCAAAAGGCGGCAAAACTGCATTTTTTGAAAAATACTTATTTTACACGAAAATTTTATTTTGTTCTTATACCATGTTATAGAAATGTGTAAGATGAATAATAATGTTATAAAATTCAAAATTTAGTTAATACTATTCAAAACGGCTAGTTCATGAAAATATTATAATAATATAACATTGTTTATTAAAACCCGGTATTGCGTACAACACACGCTATCGAGGAAGGTCGCGATTGCGTGTAATGCAAGCCAAGTCAGGGTTGCGCGTTGTGAAAGAATCCTTCATTGTTTCGTATAACAGAATCCAACCATATTTCATTTATACATTGAATATATATATATATATATACTCAATGTTGCGTAGAATAACTATTATCAAAATTGTGTGTAACATGATCCAAGAATAGTGTTGCGTATACTGCAAGCTAATACGGTGTTGCGTATAGCGCAAGATAATCTTGGTGTAGAATACAACACAAGACATTAATGAAATTAAAAGAATATTTTTCTTAAAATCTAGGGGTGTTACAGAGAACACACTAACAAATACATGAATTGAACTTCTTTTTCATAACTATTAGGATATTGTACTGGTGAGGGACTCATCCCCAATGAGTCACTAAGGTCTTCTTATCAACTGGATCATTTAGTTCAACTCATATAATACTCATCTGTTGGGCCATAGAGATCCTCTTGTCTACGGATTGTCTTCTGGGCCACATAGGTCTACATGGATAATTTTCTAATAGGCAACACGAGTCCTTACAACTACTCATCTACTCGGCCAAACCGGTCCATATGACTACTCTTCTTACCAACTACACTGGTTTTCATGAATACTCATGTGCTAGGCCACACAGGTTAGCACAACCACTAATTTTTCAAGCCTCATAGGTATGCATGGCTACTCGACTTCTAGGTCAAACAATTCAACACAACTACTTATCATCTAGGCTACACATGTTCTCTTGACACTTTCTTCTCATCACAGCCATCTATAAGATTTCGGCATGTTTCACGCTTGATTCAATGAAAATATACTAACCAAACCATTGGTAAAAAATCAACCTCAATAGAAACTCCCATGGAATTTGTCAAATGGACCATTTCATCTCGAGGGCCCCTATCACGACCCCTCCTCGGGGCATGTACCATGACTACCCCAATCCCTCCTTCCATAGGCCAGGGGCTGGTGACTGGCACCAAAAATGTGTAACCCTAATAAGGGATGGTATTTCCCTTAAACATGTAACACACCCAGTCTGAAAGACAAGAAGGAGTAATAACAAATACTAGTATATGAAGAGTTCTAGAAGTAAAAGGGCCAGTATACAAACCCAACTGAAGTACAAGTACATGTATAAAAGGAATACAACTCCTAGATCGTCCACTAGGAAATCCTACATGATGGGTAGGTACATATCTCGAAAAACTTATCCCTGAGATATGTCTCATCTAGTCCAACTCCGAGCAGCCTCCCGTCCGTCTCCATTAGCCTTGATCACTGCTGACCGTCGTCTGCACAAAACACAATAAGCTGCGGGTGAACCCCGTGAAGGGTTGGGTATAACGATACTCAGTAGAGATATCGATACCCGCAATGGTCTCCCAGAATACACCAAGTATAAACAAAAATTGAAAGATACAAATACAGTGAATCAACCATCCCTACTTAGGTATATGCCCATACATATACCTAAGTTACCAATTAAAACCGACTCCAACTCCTGAGCTCAAGCACATTTCATTACACAAAGGAATAAGGTCAATCATCTTGATGATAACATCACATAGTCAAGACTCAACTCACACAGGTATAAAACTCATTTATAGGGGTAGAGATGATTTGATGTAGCCACTAAATCACCTCCTGTGTCGATCCCTCGTAGGATCCTGAAACAGTAATCACCGCTTTCAAACCCACGTATGATCCTGTAACAGTAGTCGTAGTTGTCGAACCCATGTTGGATCCCGGAATAAAAATAATCATTATCGAACCCACATAGGATCCTGGAACAATAATCTTTGTTGTCGCACCCATTGAGGATCCTAGTATAGTAGTTGGTCCATGTAGGATCTTATCATCTCAATCGCAGCCAGCCATAGGGTTACTGCACACATCACGCTCAATTCCAGGAGGGTCCGCTCCTTAAGCACTATGTTGATACATCAACTACCACGATGTCTTGAGCTGATTTATCCCATAGTTCGACCACATTTTAAGGAACCAAATGTGATAGACGGCACGTCAATAGGATTCCTAGTCTATGAGTTATTGGTGTTTCTGCAAAATGGTCCCGGTTGGATTTATGTTCAATCCAACCCATCTATACCCTAACTGCGTCCAAACCTCGAGTGGGGTTTTCCAGAATTACCATCTCATTCCAAGAGTTTTGTTACCATAGATGGGTTGTCAATCAGACTCCCATAGCCCATGATATGGGAAAAAATGTGAAATGGGTCAGAATTGTATCTGGGTCCAGTCCTGCACCACCGGACCCACACGACCTGGTCTGCGGGTCCATCCCAGCCCACCGGGACCAGCCCGGCCTGGCGGCAGGAGCCCGGCTTGGCCCGCGCTAGTGGCATGGATCGAGGGGGTGCGGTGGTCCAGCCCGAGGTAAGCCCATAGGGGGGGAGGTGCTGAGGCCCTGCCCAGCCGGCCCGCTTGGCCATCGAGGGTGCCAGCTAGGGGAGGCACCCTGTGGGGCCCAGAAATGGCTGGTGCATGGCATTGTACCGGTAATCATGGGACCCTTTGTTTCCCACATGTAGTGCTACCACCGGTGGCCATCTTAGCCGGCATCCCTCCTCCATCCTCCATGGCCTATGGGCATGGTTATTCTTCGACGTAGGGCAATAGCGCCACTCCCAGCATATTCGACGGACGCGACCTACGTGGATGCGACACGTTCCTCCATCATGGTGCGACGACACCATGCCCCTATGGCACCACCACAGACTAGTTGTCCATGGCCCAGTTCTCCGTGAGGCGTGTTGGCGCCACGCCCCTCCAGTGGCCCGACGGCCCTTGTTCCGCCGTCATCTTCTGTGGCCAGCTCATAGCTGGTCACGGCATGTACCGCTGCGGCCCGTTCTTCTGGCGGCGCCATTGCTTCGTCCCCGCCATCAATAAATGAGAAAAAACAAAGGGTTTTCGGGCTATGTTTTTTTCCCCGCACCCTCCACGTTAGGGTGAACGAAAATATCTATTATCGAAGCTCATTAACGAAGAAGAACGAAGATTGAAATCAATCAAAACGACCCCTACCTCATTTTTCGATTGTTGACGGTGAGAGGAGAGTTTGGAGAAGACGAAGTTGAAGACTACGTCTTCGGTGTTCTTTGTGGGAGTTGGTTTCATTCCTCGACTGAAGGTTCTTCATTGGAGGACATAACGTCAAGGAAGAGGAATTCCTCGATAGAGATCCGTATTCCAACAAATATCCATCCTCAGAGAGAAAATCAATCCCTATGCAGGAGTAAGAGCCCACATTAAAATGAGTTAATCAGCCAAATAATGTTGGGTCATTAATTGGGATTTCCAATAGTTACACATCAATTGTCACGACCCGACCTCGGGGCCCGTGCCGTGACTACCCCAAGCCCGCCTTCCATAGGCCAGGGGCTAGCGACTAGCACCAAGGCGTAAAATCCCGGTAAACAGGGAAGGCATTGCCTTTATAAGTAACAACCACCACAGAGTCAGCAAGCGGAAAGTAACTACCAAGTGCAGAAAAGTAAAGGGGGGCCGGAATACAAGCCCAACTGAAAGTACAACTGAAAAGGTAAAGAACAGCAACTGAAGAAAAGACAGCGGCCTCGTGTCGTCCACTGGCAATCCCACCTGAAGGGTGGGTACAGATAGCCTCCAGGCTCCTCGGGTCCCACGTCCGCTCCGAGCACGTCCCGCCCAGTGGTCCACCTCCAGGTACCGTCCTGCTCCACGCCCCAACCGTGATCAGCGCTGTCCGTCGTCTGCATCCAACACAACAAGGTGCGGGCATAGCCCGTGCAGGGGTGAGTATAAGCTACACAGTAAGGACCCCGAGACCCCGAAGGTCTCCCGAAATCCACAAAGGATATAGCACAAAAGGAAGGTGCAATCATGAAGTAACATCTGACTCGACTTAGGTATATGCCCATACATATACCTAAGTCCCCAATTCTAGCTCTGCTCACGAGCTCAAGAACAACTCAATCCACACAGGAAAGCAAGACTCAAATCCACAAAGGAGAGTAAACAGTAAATCCACATAGGATAGTTCAACACATTCCACAAAGGAGAGTAACATAAGATTCAGCTCAACCAGGTATACTTTTCAGATGACGTCAAAGATGATCACTGATCCATCTAAGTCGTCAGACCCACGAAAGATCGATAGGTACTAACCCCCGCAAAAGACCCACACAGGATCGGGCTCACACAGAACCTGTAGGCAGTGGCTCACACAGAACCGGTAGTAAGGACCCACACAGGATCGGGCCCACACAGGACCTATAGCACTGATCCACGTAGGATCGCTGAGTGCAGTAGTCGACGCAGTCCACTGAGGATCTCCGCACAGTCGTCGCCGCAGTCCACGAAGGATCTCTGCTCTGTCGTCGTCGCAGTCCACGGAGGATCTCTGCTCTGTCGTCGAAGTCACATCCAGCACTAGGGTTCCCGCACACAGCGAGCTCGTTTAGGAGGGTCTGCTCCACGAGCCGAGAGGCTGATACATCAACTGACACGTAGTCCGAAGTTGATGTATCCAAAAGTTCCGTATCGACAACAGGATCTCAACACAACAGACGGCGCGTCAATCGGACGCCCAGTCTGAGAGTTATTGGCATTTTCGTCCCAGGGGCCCGGTTAGTTTTTAGGGAAAAACCAAACCGACCGTATTCCGCCTGTGTCCGATCCTCGGGCGGAGTATGCAAAAAGTTCCGTCTCACTTAGAGGAAACTACCACAGCTGACGGTACGTCGATCGGACGTCCGTAGCTCAAGTTATGAGCGTTTCCGCTCCGAGGGCCCGGTTGGTTTCGTGTACGAACCAACCCGGCCGAACCCAAAGTCTTCCGAAACCTTGAGTGTAATATACCGAAACGACCATATCGATCCAAGGATCGCGTAGCCGCTGACGGTTCGTTAATCGGAGGTCCCAGGCCCAAGATACGGGCAAAAGACCGAAGAGGGCCCGAAAACGGGGGTTCTGGGCCCGGGGCGACCCGGCCCGAACCACCCCTGGGTCGGCCGAACCGGGTCGACCCGACCCGGCCTGACCCGGCTAGGCCGGGTCCGGTCCGGCCTGGGCGTGGCCCGGCCGACCGGACCGGCAGGCTCGGCTTCGGCCGAGCGGCCGAAGAAAACCGCCGCGGGTTTTACCCGCGGCTTGGAGGAACGCGGGCCGCGTGCTGGGGGGCCGGACCCCGGACGCGGTCCGGCGGTTCGCCGCCGCCGCGGCCGAGCCGCGGCGGATTCCTCCGGCGGCCCGCGCCGCCGCCGCCTTCCGCGGGCCGCCGGAGTTGCTCTGGTGGCCCGTTTTGCCTCCCGTCTGCGCCATAGCTCCTCCCGGGGGCCGATCTTCACTGCGGGATCAACGGATCGCCCCTGCCGCATGGTTCGTCGTCGTCCGCCAAATCCGCACAACAAAAAGATCGGCAGAGGGTGACCGGGTCTTGTTCGTTAGATCCGCACCCTCGGCGTTAGTCATAAAAATCATCGGGAGGGATTAAGGCAGCCACAATTTTATCCAAAAATAAAATTGTTCAAGTTTGGTTCTCTAATTAAAAAGAATTAGATCACGGGAACGAATCACCAAGAAAAAATAAAATCCCTACCTCGATGTCGCCGTCGGACGTGAGGTCGTCGCGGAATCACTCGTCGCGGAAGGAGGGGATCGTCGCGTCGTCGCGGAAGAGACGTTCGTCGCACCGCGGGAAAAACGTCGCGCCGAAGATCTCCGGATCTAGAACAAACGGATTTAATTAATTAAATCTGTTGTCATTGAAATTAAAAAGGGAGAATTAAACGATCCGTTTCTCACCATAGTTGCCGAACGAGGATCAGCCGCGGAAGAAGAGGCGTCGCCGAAGAACGTCGCGGGTAGAGCTCGTCGACGTCGCAGATCACGGTGTGCGTCGTCGAATTCCGGTCGCCGGCGTTCTTCGCGTTCTTCGCGTTCTTCGCGAGGAGAGTGGAGGTCAGAGAATTCGCACAACGATAGCAATCCTCCAAAATAGACAAGTTTGTCTATTTTATTAATTTTCCAACGAACGCAAACGCGTAAGTAACGACCCATTAAATTCGTTGAATTAATTCAACGAATGAAACAGCCCATTTAATTCACGAAATAAACTGCCCAATTAAATGGTCTGTTAAGAATTAAGGAAAACGCGTCGGTTGACTTTTCAGTTACTTTGACGGGTTTTCGCGGGTGCGTTACTTAGCGGATGAAACGGCGGGGCTCGTGCGGGCCCCACCACACAAATATCCTACCAAGGGGTAGGGTATTTCCGGATAGCACCCTATCCGCTTTAACTCAGTTCAAGTGGCTTCCAAGTGACTTCCAAGCGGCTTAAGCGAAATAAAATAATGTTGTCGCACAACCTTTATTTTATTTCTGACTTAAAGCCCAAATTTTTTAAAACCACGGTTGAGCAAACACAACTCCGGAAGAGGCGTTTCTAAGCAAATACCGGCGCTGCGATTTCATCGGTGCCCTCAGAATTCGATTCCGGGCACCGGTTCAAAAGATAGAAAAACCCGCTCGTCCGTTCACTGAACGTACCCGAGCCAAACTTCGGAAATTGATTCCGGGCACACCGGGCCTCGGAATCAGGTGCCGTCTGAAGCTGCGCTCTTGTAAAATTCCAAAGAAAATTAAGAAAAACATTTCCTTGAAATTTGCGGGTCTTTACATTACTCCCACCTCAGGGCTTTACGTCCCCATAAAGATACATCAAAAACTAGGGGAACAAATGGGGGTACTGAGCACGCATCTGAGCCTCCCGCTCCCAAGTGCTCTCCTGGAGGTTCCCGTGCTTCCATCTGACGCGCACAAGAGGAATCGACCGCCCAAGTAGGACCCGCTCCTGTCGATCCTCGATCTCCACTGGGACCTCCGCAAAAGTCGCCCCATCGTCCACGTCCAGCTCCCCAAAGTCGATGATGTGCGTCGGGTCGTGCACGTATCTCCTCAGCTGAGACACGTGGAAGACGTCGTGCACCCGATGCAACTGAGGTGGTAGAGCCAGGCGATAAGCCACCTCTCCTATCCTGCTGAGGACCTGGAAAGGCCCGATGAAGCGTGGAGACAACTTGCCGCCTCGACCAAATCTCTGTAAACCACGTCGAGGTGAGACACGCAAAAAGATGTGGTCGCCATCCTCGAACTCTAGTAGCCTCCGCCTCCTGTCAGCATATGACTTCTGTCGGCTCTGAGCTGTCCTCATCCTCTCCTGGATGATCTGGACCTTCTCTGTCGTGGCTCGGACCATCTCTGGTCCCACGAGTGCTGACTCCCCAGGGTCTGTCCAGCACAACGGTGATCTGCAGGGTCTGCCGTACAACGCCTCGTATGGTGTCATCCCGATGGTGGAGTGGTAGCTGTTGTTGTACGCGAACTCCACCAAGGGTAGGTGGTCCTCCCAGCTGCGACCAAAGTCGAGAACACATGCACGGAGGATTTCCTCGAGTGTCTGTATGGTCCTCTCAGTCTGACCATCCGTCTGAGGGTGGAAGGCTGTGCTCAGATGGAGCCGCGTCCCAAACGCCTCCTGCAACCCCTTCCAAAGCCGGGAAGTGAAATTAGAATCTCGATCGGAGACGATAGACGATGGCACACCGTGAAGCCGTACGATCTCCTGGACGTAAAGACGTCCCAAGCTCTCCACTGAGCCCTGCTCTCTGATGGGTAAGAAGTGTGCCGACTTGGTGAGTCGGTCGACAATCACCCAAATAGAGTCATGACCTCTGGAAGTGCGTGGAAGTCCAGTCACGAAGTCCATAGATATCCCGTCCCACTTACACTCCGGGACCTCCAAGGGCAGTACCAAGTCTGCTGGTACTTGATGCTCTGCCTTCACCTGCTGGCAGGTGAGACATCGTGAAACGAACTCTGCCACAGCTTTCTTCATGCTCGGCCACCAGTGCTGTCGTCTGAGATCCTGGTACATCTTCGTCGCTCCGAGATGTACCGCCAAGGGAGAAGTGTGAAACTCTCTCAGCACCTCCTCTCGTAAAGCGACTGGTACGAAGGTACGTCCTCTGAAAAGGATTTCATGCTCTGCTCCAAGGGAGAAACCATCAGGCGCCTGACCTGAGGATATCAGTGCAGGCCGGGTCTCACAGTCAGCGTCCCCACGCTGAGCCTCTCTGACCCGCTGTAGAAGTGGAGGAGAGACTGTGAGAGACTGAAGAAAGGTTTCTCCGTATCTATCCACGAAGGATATCTGTAAGGAGGCTAGCTGCTCCGTCGCCTCCTCAAGTAGCTGAATGCCCGTCCTCCTGCTGAGGGAATCGGCTACCACGTTCCCCTTCCCAGGAGTATAGACTATCTCAAAGTCATAGTCCTGGAGGAACTCAAGCCATCTCCGCTGTCTCAGGTTCAGGTCCTTCTGAGAGAAGATATACCTGAGACTCTGGTGGTCAGAAAAGACTGTGAAGCGCTCGCCCATCAAATAGTGCCGCCAAGTCTTCAGACCGAAGACCACTGCTGCTAACTCCAGGTCATGAGTGGCGTAGTTCGGCTCATGTGGCCTCAACTGACGTGATCCGTAGGAGATCACGGCCCGCTCCTGCATCAGGACGCACCTGAGTCCATTCCCTGATGCATCGCAGTAAACTACATATCCAACTCCCTCCTCAGGAAACCTCAAGATAGGTGTGCTGGTCAATCTCAGTCTCAGCTCCTAGAAGCTCTGCTGACATCTGTCTGACCACACAAAGGGTTTCCCCTTCTTCGTCAAGGCTGAGAGTGGTGCCGCAACTCTGGAGAAGTCTAGCAAAAATCTCCGATAGTATTCGGCTAGTCCCAAGAAGCTCCGCACCTCCGTCACGCTCCTGGGTGGCTCCCAAGCTAGCACTGCCTCGATCATCGCGGGATCCACTGCAACTCCCGCCTCAGAGATGACGTGCCCCAAGAAGTGGACCTCACGTAACCAGAACTGGCACTTTGAGAGCTTGACATAAAGCTGGTGCTCTCGGAGTGTGTCTAGCACAACTCGCAGGTGGTAGGCATGCTCCTCCTCAGTCGTCGAGTATACCAAAATGTCGTCAATGAAGACCACGACAAATCGGTCGAGGTATGGATGGAAGATCCTGTTCATGAGGCTCATGAATACTACTGGAGCATTGGTTACGCCGAGCGGCATAACCAAGAACTCATAATGGCCACACCGACACCTGAAGGCCGTCTTCTGCACGTCCTCGTCTCGAACTCTGAGCTGATGATAGCCTGACCGGAGGTCTATCTTCGAGAACCACCGCGCTCCCTTGAGCTGATCGAAGAGGTCATCAATCCGTGGCAGCGGATACTTGTTCCTCACTGTCACCTGGTTCAGGCGACGATAGTCGACACACAGTCGCAAGCTCCCGTCCGCCTTCTTGGCGAACAATATCAGGGAAGCCCAGGGTGAAACACTGGGTCGGATAAACCCCTTGCTCTGCAAGTCCTCCAACTGTACCCGCAGCTCTCGAAGCTCGGAGGGGGCCATCCGATATGATGGAGTAGATATCGGGGCTGTCCCGGGGCACAAGTCGATGTAAAATTCTACCTCTCTATGAGTAGGTAGCCCTAGAACGTCGTCGGGAAAGACGTCCACGTACTGTTCCACCACTGCAGGAAAATATGGACTCTGCACATCCACTTCTCCTAGGATGAGGCTAGCCAACTGGTGAGAGATGGGATGCACTCTCCTCCGCGGAAGTCTATCCTGTGCTGCAAAGGTTCCCTTCTCGCCGGTGAAGGTAAACCTGCTCCCGTCGGTGCGAACACATCGCACCTTGTGCCTAAAACAGTCGATCTGGGCATGAACTGTGGATAGCCAATCCATGCCCAAGATGACGTCATAAGGCCTCGACGCCGCTACAAGGAGATCCCAGCCGAAGCTCTCGCCTCCTAGAGTATGCTCACACTGCCGGCACCAGTGCGTAATCGTCGAGTCTGCTCCCGTAGGAGTCTCTAGCCGTAAGGATCGAGCCAACGGCTCAGTCGGAATCTCCGAGCTCCGAACAAGGGCAGAGGCTATGAAAGAGTGACTCGCTCCTGTGTCTATAAGTACTACAGCAAGGGTGGAATAGACACAGATCGTACCTCGAATCATCTCTGGCATGTCTGGGTCGTAGGCCTCCACTGCCTGGAGCTGGGCCTGTCCCTGCCCACCAGCTCCCTGTGGTCGAGGTGGCCCTCTTGGTGGTGGTGGGGGTAGAGCCTGGAAGCGTCGCCCACCACCCGCTGCTCGGCCAGCTCCTCTGCCTCGTCCGCCTCCTCCCTGCGGACCGCCACGGTCGACCCTCTGCCTCTGCCTGGGTGGCCCCTCCACTGTCTGCTGCTCCACTGATCGGCGAGTCGGGGAGTCACGAGCCATGTGACCCTGCCCGCCGCAGGAGTAGCACAGCCTGCCTCTCGGAAGGCTGGCACTCCGCTGTGTGCCCCGCACTGCTGAGCCGGTGTCCTGAGGCCGTCTGCGTGGGGGTCTGGTCTGCCTGGACCCGAGAGTCATCCGTCGGCTACCTGCTGCCGAAGACTCATCTACCTGCCGCCCTGCGCTAGGTCTCGCCGCTGAAGAAGGCTCTGCCAGGAAGCTCTCGATCAGGAGGGCTCGCTCCAGTACTCCCGCCTGGGTCGGAATGCTGAGGGAGATCAGCGACGCCCGAATCTCCTGCCGCAAGCCCTGCTCGAAGGTCCGGGCCCGGAAGAAGGGGTCCCGTACCATATCGGTCGAGTAGCGAGATAGGTCAGTGAACCTCGCCGCGTATTGAGCGACCGTCATGCTGCCCTGGCGCAGCTGGAGAAGCTCTTGGATGCGCACCGCTCGGAGGGTGGCCGAGACGAACTCAGAGCGGAAGAGGCTCTCGAAGTCCGTCCAGAGCAAGGATGCCTCATCGTGAACCTGGAGCATCAAGATCCACCATCGTCCTGCCGCCGCCTGCAGGAGGCTTGTCGCGAGAATCACCATGAGATTCGCTGGTGTCCTCACTAGCCTAAAGATCCGTACCACCGCCTCTAGCCAGTCCTCGGCGGCCTGGGGGTCCGCCTCGCCGCGAAACCTGGGCGGTCGCTGGCTCTGAAACTCATGCAGTGCCCTGAGGCGATGTGCATCGTCAGCGTTTGGTACTGGTAGCATCGGTGGCTCGGCAGGTAAAGCTACCGCCGGTGCCACTGCTGGAAAAGGGCCCTGCACCGAGGCCTCGTCACTCGGTGGGCTGCCGTCGCGCCCTACACTCGGAACCCTAGCTGGCTGTCGTCGCGGGGCCATCCTGAAAAGGAGAACAAGAGAACCACAGTCAGAACAGTATACCTGGTGAGCTGGCACAAGTAATCACAAGGAAAACTTGAGACTTTCATGAAGCAGATCAGTATACCCGGTGAGCTGACACAAGTAATCACAAAGAAAACTTGAAACACACACGCAATCAATGTTTTCATGCATTAAGTCGGAAATCAGGAGTCAGGGTCCTGGTGTACGGATACGTCGGCCGCCGCACCAACACTGGGCTCCCTGAACTGATAACCACACTCAATACACTAAACACTATTGCTTCATATAGAAAGAAAAGACGATCAGAGTCTGCGGTAGAACCGACCACCTCTGATACCAATTGTCACGACCCGACCTCGGGGCCCGTGCCGTGACTACCCCAAGCCCGCCTTCTATAGACCAGGGGCTGGTGACTAGCACCAAGACGTAAAATCCCGGTAAACAGGGATGGCATTGCCTTTATAAGTAACAACCACCACAGAGTCAGTAAGCGGAAAGTAACTACCAAGTGCAGAAAAGTAAAGGGGGGCCAGAATACAAGCCCAACTGAAAGTACAACTGAAAAGGTAAAGAACAGCAACTGAAGAAAAGACGGCAGCCTCGTGTCGTCCACTGGCAATCCCACCTGAAGGGTGGGTACAGATAGCCTCCAGGCTCCTCGGGTCCCACGTCCGCTTCGAGCACGTCCCGCCCAATGGTCCACCTCCAGGTACCGTCCTTCTCCACGCCCCAACCGTGATCAGCGCTGTCCGTCGTCTGCATCCAACACAACAAGGTGCGGGCATAGCCCATGCAGGGATGAGTATATGCTACTCAGTAAGGACCCCGAGACCCCCGAAGGTCTCCCGAAATCCACAAAGGATATAGCACAAAAGGAAGGTGCAATCCTGAAGTAACATCTGACTCGACTTAGGTATATGCCCATACATATACCTAAGTCCCCAATTCTAGCTCTGCTCACGAGCTCAAGAACAACTCAATCCACACAGGAAAGAAAGACTCAAATCCACAAAGGAGAGTAAACAATAAATCCACATAGGATAGTTCAACACATTCCACAAAGGAGAGTAACATAAGATTCAGCTCAACCAGGTATACTTTTTCAGATGACGTCAAAGATGATCACTGATCCATCTATGTCGTCGGACCCACGAAGGATCGATATGTACTAACCCCCGCAAAAGACCCACACAGGATCGGGCTCACATAGAACCTGTAGGCAGTGGCTCACACAGAACCGGTAGTAAGGACCCACACAGGATCGGGTCCACACAGGACCTGTAGCACTGATCCACGTAGGATCGCTGAGTGCAGTAGTCGATGCAGTCCACTGAGGATCTCCGCACAGTCGTCGCCGCAGTCCACGAAGGATCTCTGCTCTGTCGTCGTCGCAGTCCACGGAGGATCTCTGCTCTGTCGTCGAAGTCACAGCCAGCACTAGGGTTCCCGCACACAGCGAGCTCATTTAGGAGGGTCTGCTCCACGAGCCGAGAGGCTGATACATCAACTGACACGTAGTCCGAAGTTGATGTATCCAAAAGTTATGTATCGACAACAGGATCTCAACGCAACAGATGGCGCGTCAATCGGACGCCCGGTCTGAGAGTTATTGGCATTTTCGTCCGAGGGGCCCGGTTAGTTTTTAGGGCAAAACCAACCCGACTGTATTCCGCCTGTGTCCGATCCTCGGGCGGAGTATGCCAAAAGTTCCGTATCACTTAGAGGAAACTACCACAGCTGACGGTACGTCGATCGGACGTCCGTAGCTCAAGTTATGAGCGTTTCCGCTCCAAGGGCCCGGTTGGTTTCGTGTACGAACCAACCCGGCCGAACCCAAAGTCTTCCGAAACCTTGAGTGTAATATAACGAAATGACCGTATCGATCCAAGGATCGCGTAGCCGCTGACAGTTCGTCAATCGGAGGTCCCAGGCCCAAGATACAGGCAAAAGACCGAAGAGGGCCCGAAAACGGGGGTTCTGGGCCCGGGGCGACCCGGCCCGAACCACCCCTGGGCGACCCGGCCCGAACCACCCCTGGGTCGGCCGAACCGGGTCGACCCGACCCGGCCTGACCCGGCTAGGTCGGGTCCGGTCCAGCCTGGGCGCGGCCCGGCCGACCGGACCAGACGGCTCGGCTTCGGCCGAGCGGCCGAAGCAAACCGCCGCAGCCGGGCCGCGGCGGATTCCTCCGGCGGCGCGCCGGGCGCCGCCGCCGCCGCCTTCCGTGGGCCGCCGGAGTTGCTCCGGTGGCCCGTTTTGCCTCCCGTCTGCGCCATAGCTCCTCCCGGGGGCCGATCTTCACTTCGGGATCAACGGATCGCCCCTGCCGCACGGTTCGTCGTCGTCCGCCAAATCCGTACAACAAAAAGATCGGCGGAGGGTGGCCGGGTCATGTTCGTTAGATCCGCACCCTCCGCGTTAGTCATAAAAATCATCGGGATAAATTAAGGCAGCCACAATTTTATCCAAAAATAAAATTGTTCAAGTTTGGTTCTTTAATTAAAAAGAATTAGATCATGGGAACGAATCACCAAGAAAAAATAAAATCCCTACCTCGATGTCGCCGTCGGACGTGAGGTCGTCGCGGAATCGCTCGTCGCGGAAGGAGGGGATCGTTGCGTCGTCGCGGAAGAGACGTTCGTCGCACCGCGGGAAAAACATCGCGCTGACGATCTCCGGATCTAGAACAAACGGATTTAATTAATTAAATCCGTTGTCATTGAAATTAAAAAGGGAGAATTAAACGATCCGTTTCTCACCTTAGTTGCCGAACGAGGATCGGCCGCGGAAGAAGAGGCGTCGCCGAAGAACGTCGCGGGTAGAGCTCGTCGACGTCGCAGATCACGGTGTGCGTCGTCGAATTCCGGTCGCCGGCGTTCTTCGCGTTCTTCGCGTTTTTCGCGAGGAGAGTGGAGGCTCAGAGAATTCGCACAACGATAGCAATCCTCCAAAATAGACAAGTTTGTCTATTTTATTAATTTGCCAACGAACGCAAACGCGTAAGTAACGACCCATTAAATTCGTTGAATTAATTCAACGAATGAAACAGCCCATTTAATTCACGAAATAAACCACCCAATTAAATTGTCTGTTAAGAATTAAGGAAAACGCGTCGGTTGACTTTTCAGTTACTTTGACGCGTTTCGCGGGTGCGTTACTTAGCGGAAGAAACGGCGGGGCTCGTGCGGGCCCCACCGCACAAATATCCTACCAAGGGGTAGGGTATTTCCGGATAGCACCCTATCCGCTTTAACTCAATTCAAGTGGCTTCCATGTGACTTCCAAGCGGCTTAAGCGAAATAAAATAAAGTTGTCGCACAACCTTTATTTTATTTCCGACTTAAAGCCCAAAATTTTTAAAACCACGGTTGAGCAAACGCAACTCCGGAAGAGGCGTTTCTATGCAAATACCGGCGCTGCGATTTCATCGGTGCCCTCAGAATTCGATTCCGGGCACCGGTTCAAAAGATAGAAAAACCCACTCGTCCGTTCACTGAACGTACCCGAGCCAAACTTCGGAAATTGATTCCGGGCACACCGGGCCTCGGAATCAGGTGCCGTCTGAAGCTGCGCTCTTGTAAAATTTCAAAGAAAATTAAGAAAAAAATTTCCTTGAAATTTGCGGGTCTTTACATCAATAAATGAGGTGTTTCAAAAAAATTTGGCACAACCCACCAGGAGATTTGAAATAAAATAAAACTTATTTAATTTAATTTCATCACCATTCTCCCTAGAAAAAATGGGAATTCAACTTATATTCTCGGGAGAATGCAGGTGTAGTGAAGGTCTCACTAACCAATCACTGATGCTATGAGTTCAACACTGCCATCAAGTTCAATTCTGAGCACCACTTCAAAAGATACCAAAACATGCTCAAAAGCTCACTAAACGCACATAGAAACTTTATAAAAACATTTATGGAACTCCGGGCCTCGAAATCACATGACCTCAGAAACTGTAGACTCATAACAATTCCATATAATTCAAAAAAAAATACATGGGATTTATCTGGGCTTTACATTCTACCCACCTCAAGGCTTTTCTCCCCCGAAAGCCAAAACTCAAAAAAAAACAGGGAAACAAGTGGGGCTACTGAGAAAAAATCTAAGCCTCACACTCCCTTGTGCTCTCCTAGAGGTTCTCGTGCTGCCATCAGAGTCTCACAAGAGGTATCAACCACCCATTATGGACTCTCCCATATCGATCCTCAATCTCTACCAAAACCTATGAGATAGTCTCCCCATCTTCAATGTCGAGCTCACCCCAGTCTATGATGTGAGTTGGGTCATGAACGTATCTCCTCAACTGTGAAACATGGAAAATTTCGTGTATAGGGTGTGATTGAGGTGGAAGAGCCAGATAGTAAGCCACATCGCCTACTATGCTGAGGACCTGGAAGGGTCCGATGAACTTCAGAGATAAGTTTCATCCATGCCCAAATCTCCATAAACCTCATTAAGGTGATACCCGTAGAAAGATGTTCTCACCATCCTCAAACTCCATAGGTATCCGTCTCATATCATTATGGGAATTTCTCCTGCATTATGTAGTCTTCATCTGCTCTTGGATTACATGTACCTTCTCTATTGTTGCCTACACTATCTCTGGTCCCATGAGTGCTGACTCTCCTGGTTCAGTCAAGCACAAAGGCAATCTGCAAGGTCAGTCGTACAGTGCCTAGGAAGGTGTCATCCCAATGGTGGAGTGGTAGATTTTGTTTTACGCAAACTCTACCACGGTTAAGTGATCCTCCCAACTACGACCGAAGTCAAGGACGCATGCACGAATCAATTCCTCAAGAGTCTAAGTGGTCATCTATGTCTGGCCATCCGTTTGAGGATGGAAGGCAGTGCTCAAGCGGTGCAGCGTCCCAATATCCTCCAGCAACCCCTTCCATAGCTGGGAAGTGAAACGAGCATCTCGATCGAAGACGATCGTCGATGGAACTCTGTGAATTCGTACGATATCTTGTACTTAAAGGCATCCTATTCTCTCTACTGAACCATGCTCTCTAATCAGTAGGATGTGGTCCGACTTGGTGAGTCGGTCAATAATCACCCAGATAGAGTCATGAACTCTAGATGTAAGTGGAAGTCCTATCACGAAATCCATATATATCCCATCCCACTTCCACTTTGGAACCTCTAAGGGATGAACTAAATCTGCGGGAACATGGTGCTCTGTCTTCACTTGCTGACATGTAAGGCATAATCATACAAACTCTGCTACTTCCTTCTTCATACCTGGACAACAGTGTTGTCGTCGGAGTTCCTCGTACATCTTTTCCAAACCTAGATGTACTGCTAGAGGAAACATGTGAAACTCCCTCAACACTTCTTCTTGATGCGACACTATTACCATGGTATGTCCCATGAAGAGAATGACATGCTCCTTACCTACAAAAAAATCCTTCAGCTGCCTGCCCAATGGATATCTGTGCATGTCAAGCCTCGCAGTCAACATCCCCACACTGCACATCCTTGACTATCTGATGAAGTGAAGGTGTGATTGTAAGATACTATAGAAAGGATGCTCCATCTCGATCCACAATGTATATATACTACGCAGCTAGCCACTCTATCACCTCTCATGTTAGGTGAATTCCTGATCTCTTGTGGAGATAATCTTCTAAAATATTCCCTTTCCCAGGAGTATAGACTATCTCAAAGTAATATTCTAGGAGGAACTCAATCCAACGCCTCTATATCAGGTTCACGTCCTTCTATGAGAAGATGTACCTGAGACTCTAGGGGTCATATTAGACTATAAAACGGTCACCCAATAGACAGTGTCGCCACAATTAAAGGCGAAGACCGCTGCTGGTAACTCCAGGTCATGAGTGGTGTAGTTTTTCTCATGTTGTCTTAGCTGATGAGAACCATAAGCTATAAATTATCACTCCTATATCAGGATTCATCCAAGACGAGTTCTTGATGCATCAAAATAGACTACGTACCCAACGCACTCATCTGGTAGCATCATGATGGGCGCACCAGTCAGCCTTTGGCTCACCTCGTAGAAACATCGGTGGCATCTCTCTGACCACATGAAGTGTTTTCCCTTCTTTGTAAATGCTGAAAGTAGTGCTGTAACACTAGAGAAGTTTGGAACAAATATCTGATAGTACCCAACCAGACCCAGAAAACTCCGTACCTCCATCACACTCTAGGGTGGATCCTATTAAAGTACTTCTTCGATCTTCACTAGATCCATTGCAACTCCAGCCTCTGAGATGACATGTCCGAGAATGTGTATCTCTTGGATCTAGAACTGTCACTTCGAGAGCTTACCATAAATCTGGTGCTCTCGGAGTATGTCCAATACTACATGTAAATGGTAGGCATGATCCTCCTAGGTAGCTGAGTAGATCAGAATTTCATCGCTGAAGACTACCAAAAATAGATAAAGGTATGACTGGAAGATCCTTTTCATGAGTCCCATGAACACATCTAGTGTGTTGGATATGCTGAATGGCATATCCAAGAACACGTAGTGACCATACCGGCATCCGAAGGTTGTTTTTAGCACATCCTCATCCCATACTCTGAGTTGCTGATAGCCTAATCGAAGATCTATCTTCTAGAACCAACACAATCCCATCAGGTGATCAAAGAGGTCGTTAATCATCATGAGTTGGTACGTGTTCTTCATGATCACCTAGTTCAAGAGTTGATAATCAACACACAGTTGCAAGCTCCTATCTGCCTTCTTGGCGAACAAAATCGGGGATGCCGAGGGTGAAACACTGGGTCGGATGCATCCCTTATCCTGCAAGTACTCCGGTTGTACGTGCAACTCATGAAGCTCTACGGGTGCCATTAAATATGCTTGTGTGGATATCAGTGTCTTCCCGGGGTACAAGCCTATGTAAAAGTCTACCTCTCTACATGGAGGTAGTCCTGGAATGCCATAAAGGACGAAATACAAATACTGATCCACCATAATAGGAAAACACGGACTCCACACATCAACCGGTCTGAGAATGAGGCTAGCCAACTGTTGTGTGATCGGCTATACCCTCCTCTGGGTAATTCCATCATGCACTGCAAAGGCTCCCTTCTCTCTGGTGACGGTAAATCTCATCCCATCCTCATGAACACACCACACTTTCTACCTAATGCAGTCAATATGAGAATGAACTATGGATAACTAGTCCATACCCAAATTGACATCATAATCCCTCAAAGCCGCTACTAGAAGATCCCATCTGATGCTCTTGCCACCTAGAGTGAGCTCACATTACAGAAACCAATGTTTAATCGTCGAATCATCTCCTATAAGAGTCTCTAGCCATATGGATTGACCCAACAGCTACACCGTAATCTCTGAGCTCCGCACGAGGGCAGTGGCAATAAATGAATAACTCGCACTTGTGATTATAATTATTGCAGCAAGGGTGGAGTAGACACAGATAGTACCTCGAATCATCATAGGTGGGCCGTGGTCATAGGACTCGACTACCTAATGATGAGCCCACCCCTGTCCGCCAGCTCCCTGTGGTCGGGGTGGACCTCCTAGTGGTGGTGGTGGTAGGACCTTGAAACCTCGTCCACCACCTGCTGCTCGGCCTGCTCCTCTGCCATGTCTGCCTACTCTTGGTGGACCACCACAGTCAAACCTCTAACTCTACCGGAGAGGTCCCTCTACTGTCTGCTTCTCATCTTCATGGCGGGTCGGGCAGTTATGAACTATGTGACCCTGCCCGATTTATGCATAGCACTTCCTGCTCCTCGTATGGAAATCTCTTTCTCGTGTGCCCTGATAAACCGAACCTATATCCTAGGGTCTCCCACCTGATGGCCTAGTCCGCATGGACCTTTGCAACATCTGTCTACTGCCGGCTGCAGAAGACTATTCTATATGTCGCCCAGTGGTGGGTCTCACTAAAGGTGACTGCTCAGCAAGAAAACTCTGCACAAGAAGGGATCTCTCTAGCACCCCTGCCTACGTCAGGATAATGAGGGAGATCATCGAAGCCCTGATATCATGCCTGAGTCAATAATCTAAAGTATGGGCCCTAAATAATGGTTCTTGCACCATATCTTTGGAGTATTGTGAGAGGTTGGTGAACCTCGTTGAGTACTGTTCCACTGTCATGCTGCCCAACTGCAGATGAAGCAGCTCTTGAATCCACATCGTACGAAGGGTGGCTCGAACATACTCTGACCGGTAGAGGCTCTCGAAGTCTTCCCAGAGAATTGATGCCTCATAAATCAACTAAAGCATCAGGATCCACCATCTTCCAGTTACTTCCTTCAGGTGACTCGCGACAAGGATCACCATAAGGTCAGCTCTTGTCCATACCAATTTGAAAACTCTCACAACAGCTTCCATAAAATCCTCAACAACCTATGGGTCTGTCTCTCCCATGAACCTGGGTGGCCTCTGAAGATGGAACTCATGAAACGCACTCATAAAATGTGCACTCTATTCATTTAGAGTTGGTTTTATCAGTGGCCCAGCGGGTAGTGTTACTGCTGGTGCCTCTGCTGTTATGGGGCCCTACATCGAGGCCTCGTCGCTCGGTGTGATACCATCTCGTACACTTCTTGGAACCCTGGCTGGCTACCTACATGGGGCTATCTTGAAAAAAAAATAGGTGCACCATGGTCAACAATATACCTAGTGATCTGACACAATGTAATCACAAAGAACACTTTTCAAAGGAAACACACACGCAATCATTGTTTTAGTGCACTGATTTGGAAATCAGAAGTCAGAGTCCTAGTGTATAGATACGTTGGTCGTCGCACCAACACCGTTTTCCATAAACTGATAACCAAAACCAAAACAATTAAAACTATTTCAATTAAAAGAATCAGAGTCAATGTTCTACGGTAGAACTGACTCCTCTGATACTAATTTGTCACGAACCATCCTCGGGGCTCGTGTCCTGACTACCCCAAGCCCGCCTTCCATAGGATAGGGGTTGGCGACTTGCACAAAAAAATTGAACCCCTAAAAAGGGAATCCATTTCCCTTAAACCTTTAACACGCATAGTCTGAAACACAAACATCAGTAGCAATAAATACTTGATGGGAAGAGTGTTGGAAGTAAATGGGCCAGTATACAAACCCAACTGAAGTACATGTACAAGTAAAAAGTGAAAACATCTCCTGGATTGTCCACAATGGGATCCTACCTAAAGGGTAGGTATAGATCTAAAAAAACTAATCCCTAAGATACATCTCATCTAGTCCACTTCCGAGAATCCTCCCATCCATCTCCCTCATCCTCGATTACTGCTGACCATCATCTGCACAAAACACAACAAGGTATGGGCGAAGTGCGTGTAGTGGTGAGTATAACGATACTCAGTAGAGACCTCGAGACCCCCATAGTTCTCCCAAAATCCACCAAGGATAAACCACAATAGAAAGATATAAAAATAGTGAATCAACCATCCCTACTTAGGTATATGCACATATATATACCTAAGTTACCAATTACAACCGTCTCCAACTCTTGAGCTCAAGAACATTCCATTCCACAAACGAAGAACGACAATCGTCTTGATGATAACATCACATAGTCAAGAGTAATCTCATACAGGTATACAACTCATGTAGATGGGTCGAGATGATTAGACGTAGCCACTGAATCACCTCCTCTGTCGAACCTTCGTAGGATCCTGGAATAGTAATAACCGTTGTTGAACCTACATATGATCCAGGAACAGTAGTCGTC
Organism: Viscum album; assembly: GCA_963277665.1. Classification (NCBI taxonomy): domain Eukaryota; kingdom Viridiplantae; phylum Streptophyta; class Magnoliopsida; order Santalales; family Viscaceae; genus Viscum; species Viscum album. Next base: position 626,762,751 of record OY728133.1, read on the forward strand.
GCTGTCAAACCCACATAGGATCCAAGAAAAATAATCATCCACTACTGGAAAATAGGTCTATACACATGGTTTTGCAAAAAACTGTGGGTATAGAGTACCCCTATACACACGGTTGTTCCAAAACCCATGGGTATTGTTTTCATTTAAGATATGTACCCATGGTTTTCGAGAAAACCATGGGTATATGGTATTTTCCGAAGAACTATACCGACGGTTCTTGGAAACCGTAGGTATTTGGGTTTTTTCGAAGACCTATACCCACGGTTCTCCAGAACCGTGGGTATAGAATTTCCACGTTATGGCGGGGGAAAACCATTAGGCGGGACACCAAAAAAATTTGGCGGGAATATATTTTTCATGGATTATATTAATATATATACACAGATTAATGTCTATAAATATATTAAAAAATATAGCTCGGTTGGTTCCTCAGTGAACAGCGATGGTGAGTTGCACTGTGAGACCCCAGTTTGAATCCTCATGCCCAAGAATTTTGATTTTAAATACCGCTTATATTAACATATATACACAGATATATGTCTTTATAACAAATTAAAATAACAGATCGGTTGGTCCGTCCTGGGGTGCGGGCGCGAAGCGCAGCCAGCAGTGCGAGTTCAAAACCCAGTGGATGTGTTTTTTGGAATATGTGACTTTGATTATATTAATATATATAAGCAGATATATCTATATATAATAAATAGAAATTGCATCTCGGTTGGTGTGATGGGGTTGCATGGGTGCGAGGCACAGCGGGAAGTGCGGTTTCAAAACCTAATGGGTGTGTATTTTTTGATTTTCAATACCCCACGGTTTGAAAATTGTGGGGATTGTTGTGTGCCACGTTGGAACACGCAATGTGCCACATTTTGACTCACCTATACCCATGGTTCTCCAAAACCGTGGGTATAGGCTAACTCCCCTATACTAACGCCTCTCCAACCCACGGTTCCCAAAACCGTGGGTATAGGCTATACCCAAGGTTTTGGGGGCTATACCCATAGTTTTGAACCGTGGGTATAGGTCATTTTTTTAGTAGTGATCATTGTCGAACACACATATGATCCGGGAACATTAATCATCGTTGGAAAACCCATAGAGGATCATGGTACAGTAGTATGTCCACGTTGGATCTTATCATCTTAGTAGCAGCCAGCCATAGGGTTCATGCACACATCACGCTCAATTTAGGGAGGGTCCGCTCCTCAAGCCAAGTGTCGATACATCAACTACCATGAAGACTCATGTTTATGTTTCATGTAGTTCCGTCTCATCATAAAAAACCCAACACGACAGACGATGCGACAATAGGATGCTAGGTCTGTGAGTTATTGGCATTTCCCCTCCGAGGGCCTGGTTGGATTTAGGTTCAATCCAACCCAGCCATACTTCAATTGTGTCTAAGCCATGAGTGTGGTATTCCAAAAAAACCATCTTTTTACATGATTTCCTTCACCACAGATAGTTATTCAATCAGGAACCCATAGCCCATGATATGGGAAAAAGGTGAAATGGGTTAGAACTGGGTCTAGGTCTGGACCGGGGCCTGACCCGGGCCGCCGGGACCGGCCCGACCCAACGGCGGGTGGCCAGACCGTTGGCGATGGTCCTTCCCAGCCTGGCCTTCGGGTGGAGCAGTCCACGTGGGCCACACTGGTGGCTCGACATGAGGGGTCCCGGGGGGCCCAACCCGAGGCCCAACCCGAGGGGGGGGGGGAGGCTCTGCTCGGCTGGCCCGCTTGGCCAGCGAGGGTATCAACTAAGGGTGGAGCCCTATGGGGCCCACCCTGCAAATCAAGGGGGTTACACCTCCAAACCCGTCTTCAGAAACAACCGACACGTGGAACATGCCCAGTAACCGTGGGACCTTTTGGGTCCCGCCTGTAGCACTCCCACTGGCGGCCGGCTCAGCCGGCCGCCCTCCTTCGTCCGCAGCGGCTTATGGCTGCAGTTCTTCTCTGGGCGGCACGATGGCGCCACACCCAGCCTGTCTGGCCGCTGCGGCCTATGTGGTCGTGGCTCTTTCCTCCGATGCAGTGCGACAACACCACGTCCCTCTGACATCGCCATGGACAGGTTCTTCGGTGTCCTGACGACCCTTGCACCACCGAATACTTCCGTGGTTGGAGCGTTTTCGGTCACTGCGTGTAATGATGCAGCCTTTCGACCATGGCCCGTTCCTCCGGCGGTACCCATTGCGCTTCCACCGCAATTAATTAATGAGAAGCAACAGAGGGTTTTCATTATGTGTTTGTTCGGCCTGCGCCCTCCGTGCTAGGGTGATACCAAATGACTATTATCAAAGCTCAATAACAATGAAGAACTAATATCGAAATCAATAAAAATTACCCCTACCTCTTTTGTCAATGGTTGATGGTGAGAAGAGAGTTCATAGAAGAGGAAGTCGAAGATGACGTCATCGGTGTTCTTTATGGGCGATGATTTCATTCCTCGACTGAAGGTTCTCTATTGGAGGATAGAACGTTGAGGAAGAAGAGTTCCTCGTTGGAGATCCGTAATATACCAAATCTCCAACCTCAAAGAGAAAAAAATCCCCATGCATGAGGAAAATACCACTTTAAAATGAGTTAATCAACCAATTAATGATTTCCCATTAATTGGGTGTTCCAATAGTTACTCCCCATTAAATGAGGTGTTTCAAAAAAAATTGGGTGTTCCCTACCAGGAGAATTGAAATAAAATACAACTTATTTAATTTTATTTCCTCTCCATTCTCCTACGAAATCATGGGAATTACACTTCCATTCTCGGTAGAACGCAACTTGAGTGATGTTCTCACTAAGCAATCATTGATGTTGTGAGTTCAACGATGCCCTCAGATTTCAATTTCGAGCACCTCTTCAAAAGTTACCAAAGCCCGATCAAAAGCTCACTAAACGCACTTATGAAACTTCAAAAAATCTATTTCGGCACTCCGGGCCTCAGAATCACATGCCGTAAGAAACTATGGACTCAAAAAAATCTATATAATTCAAAAAAAATTACATGGTATATTTTGGGACTTTACAGCCCCAATGGCATAAATGGCTTGTTGATTGGATGTACACTGAGCAAGTTATGACTGTTTTACTAAAAAGTTAAGGTTGGGTCATGTATATGACCATCCTAGTTGGACTGACATGACTCGAGGTCTACACACCGACCCGGTCTGCTGGGCCTGGCCTATACTGTCTTTCTCCAACCAGCTGGGCCAGCCGGACCCCCTCTTCTCCCACCCGACCCAATGTTATTGGTGCAACACCCCACATTCGGATGTGGAGACAATATCTATGCCCAGTGACAGTACATACGACAGGTTCTCCAAGTGACCACCTATGGGTCGATTCAAGGCCCACATCCTGTAGTTCTATTGGACCGCGGTGCCTTTGGCTTGAATGGAAGGACTTTGTTCAGTATCCACCAAGTATGACGACCTTGCTTTTTATTACAAAATTAACCATAATCTATTACATAAACATCACATGATACAACATAGAAGATAGAGAGGTCTAGTGTATTTGGGGCATAGGATCATTACATAACAACTAAAAACAAGAAATTCAACATCTTTATTGAAATCTTCCTTTACAAGAACACTACATTCCCTCGTACATAGCGTTTCATGGGATAACCTGAGGACATGCATAATAAAATGATGAGTTATAAATTCTCGCAAGGGAATAAGCATGGAATAACATGAGGATTAAAATACCTTTTAGACAATATGAATATCAATAGGACACAAGAGAAGTATAAACATAAAGGCATGATAATGCATGATAAACATAACATGGAAATGTGGCAACAACACCTAGCATGGAATTAGCATGAGCCAAGGCTCATTTCACACGGATCCTGAGTAAACCCTCACTACACATGAAGAATTATTAAAGCCTTATTGAACATGAAATAGTATGATTAAACACCCATGTCACATTACTTATCATGATACTATACTTTACCCAATGCATTGGAGCGCTATCATGGCACACCCTTCTTAAATATTTCATTTCATGCATAAGTGTGCCACATGGATAATAAAACACTGAATCATTCAACATAATGTTTTAGTCCACGATAAACGAGTGTGGAATAAATACATGAAACTCTTTAAATTATATTTAAATGTTCATAAATATGAATACCCTTGATATATAAATGGGCATGATATTCACTACACAATGACCTTTTCTTGAAAAGCATGGTGCAATTTCTTCCACATAACAACGTGACATAAGAACTCATAAAAATGGTTTATGAGAGAGAAAGGGGTTTATCATCATATTTAAATGACAGAGATAGTGAAGGGGGAATATATATAAACTTCATAAAAAAATAATGAAATTTAGATTCATGTCATAAAAGAATTTCTCGAATGTAAATGATGTGAGAGAAATTCCTTTCAGGATTTTGGCATTGTAACGGGTGTACTAGGGAGGCATTTAATGAGAGATAAATGGGTATACCATCATTCAAACATAAATTTGGATGTACGGGGGAGGTGAAAAATAATACCCCAACATTTATAGTTGAAATTAAAAGGTAATAATAATTTAAGGAATATTAGACAAAAATGATAAAGGAAGAAAACCCCTTACATGGAAGTGTTCATCTAAAGGCTTGATAGTGGCTTCTTGGGAGCTTGGGGAACTTTGGGAGGATTATAGAAAGAGTATTTAAGTGGTAGGACATAGTAAAAAGGCTTTGAGTGAATAGTAAGTGCGAGATTGGGTTGGTTTATATAGGGACGGTGAGGGAATTATTTATTATTTTAGTTTGGGACACCTCACAGTAAACAAATCTAAACCACTAAACAACCCATGGTTTTTGCCCATGGTTTTTGTCCAATGGAAGTGTAAAACAATATTTTATATGTCAAATGTCCGAAAATCTTAAAATAATAGGGATGCTTATGTGGAGGTGAGTCACACTCCCAAGGAAAAAAATTTAAAATGACAAAATGATTAATATGTCTTGAAGGGTCCACTAAAACTTTGTAAGATAAATAAAACAAACCAAAAATCACCTTATTTTAATGGTAAAACTTATATAGGACGAGCATAAAGTTTCTAGTATTTTATTACATCTTTATTGGGAGATTATGATGTCATAAAACACATTATATATTTAAATTGTATTTTACTTTTACCCAAAAATTTGATTGTCTTAAGAAATTATGAAAAATTTACCGTTGGATAATATCGAAATCCTTCCCTCATCATCAACGTCAAAAGATGAATGAGTTAATGGATTAAATCTATGTGATTAATATTTCCCATATTTTTCCCTTATAAACAAATAACATTGATCAACTCCCTCTAACTAGTTGATCCACGAATGATTTCTTTTGCAGGGTTAGGAATAGTGATCGACAGAGGGTGTTGGGTTTGATATTTTAATTATCCTACATACACATTATTGATTCAAAATTTGTGAACTGCATGCTAACACTCTAATGGGGAGATTTCAGGCCAAACAAACATTAACAAAACAATCTGCATTTTCTAGTCATTATTTGTTGTTTTCTTCGCAACGATGTCGACAGCGCGATCGCACCACCTGACGGAAGAGAACTTTGGCTTGTTGTCGTAGAAGTGAAGGATGGATGGCTAGACAAACCAGCCACCAGTGAAGGCATGGCGTGCACCCACACCGCATGACTGGCCCAAGCCGACGACTACCCATGGACCTGACATGTGGCCCCGCCACCCCACTGCCCCGCGGCCCCGTCACACTGCCCTGCAGCCTATACACTCTCACAGCCCCATGGCCTCCATGCCGCCCTGTTCCTTCCTGCATAGACTAGACCATATAGCTGACCAGACATTCTAGCACGGGCTGATCCGGAATGAGTGAGCTGGGCCGCACCACGGGTTGGGACGGACCCAGCGGGCCAGGCCAGATCGAGACGGGTCGGTCTGATCGGGTCGGACCTGACCTGGACCCACTACAACCCATTTATGCTCTTTTGGAAATAAATTTGGAACCATAAATCCATTTTATGAAACTTTAGTGACTCTAGAAACCTTGGAGTGAGAAGGTCCCTTTGCGTATACCCCACAGGAGATTTGGGGAAAGTTGGAGTATGGTCGGGTTAGATCAAGCATGAATTCAAACAGGCCATTGGGACAAAAAAGAAAATAAATTACTGACCGAGAATCTGATTGATGTGTCATCTATTGAATTTATACCCCTATGACGTGGATGTACTTTTAGACACTTTTTATTGGGACTTCATGGTAGTTGGAATATCGAACAGTGGCTTGTGGAGCGGACCTTTTGCGAGACGAGCAAGCCTAGTGCGGGAACGCAGTAGCAGGCTGTGACGTGAAGAATGATTAGTGATCATGTGTGGTTAATCACGGAGTAATCTAGTGTGGGTCATCACCTAGCGATCCTTTGTGGGTTAGCACCGAGCGATCATGTGTGGGTCAGCACCGAGCGATCCTCTATGGGTCAGCACTGAGCGATCCTATGTAGAGAGCACCTAGCGATCTTTTGTGGGTCAGCACTGAGCTATCCTGTGTGGGTCTACAACAGAGCTTCTTAATATATTAATATGATTAGTAGTTATATATAAACATCTCTACTACTATAATTAAGTTATACCTGCAGTGAGATGAGTTCGTACTTGTGTGGTACATTCCTTTGTTGTAATACCTAAGTGGTATTCTTCTATATTGTGTGCCTTGATGGTACTATCCATTATGGTAATTCCTTGTTGGTATTCATCTGTGTGGCATACCAGTGTGGTACTTACCTATGTGGTATTCCATTCTTTGTTTAACAGTTTAGCCATGGGCTTTTGAGTTGGACTCTGTGGTTTTTTTCATGATTGAGATGGGTTTACTTGATAATTTAGGTATATGCATGGGCATATACCTATGTAGTGTTGAAAATTGACTTCATGCTTTGTGTTTATCCATTGTGGATTTTGTGAGACCTTGAGGTTCTTAGGGACCCTATGGAGTATCGTTATACTCACCCCTTTATGGGTTATGCCCACACTTGTTGTGTTTGGTGTAGATTGAGGACAGCGCTGATCGAGGGTGAGGGTGTGAGGACTAGACGGGGATTAGAGGTGGACCATACATCCTATCAGTACGCGGAGTAGATAGGCGGTCACAGAGTAATAAATATGTTACATGTACCTACCCTTTAGTTAGGAACCTCATAGGATGATCCAGTAGTAGCTTTCCTTCTACTTTATTGTATTTTTTTCAATTGAACTTGTAGCTTTGTTGTTGGGATTTTATTCTGACACCTTTTTACTTTCATAACTCCTTTGTCTATAAAGTTGACTTGTGTTTGTATCTTGTTGTGTGCTTGGTTGTATGTGATTAAAGTTTATAAAGGAATTTCCTTCTCGGTTTTAGGGAATACGCCTTTCGGTACAAGTCGCCATCCCCTGGCCTATGGAAGGGGGGCTAGGGGTAGTAACGGCACAGGCCCCAGGGGATCGATCATGAAAAATTGGTATTAGAGGAGCTGGTTCTACTGTTGAACATAGGAATCCTATATTTATTTTTAACAGAAATAATGTTATGTTTAGTGAGTGTGGTTATCAGTTTAGGGAGTCCAGTGCTGGTGTGGGTGCCAACATATCCGTACACCATAACCATGACATCTGATTTTCGGCTCAATGCACGAATTCACTGATTGTGTGTATGTTTTTAAGAGTCTTCTTGTGAACTCTTTGATTCAGCTCACTAGGTATATCTTATTTACTGTGGCACATATTTTACTCTTCAGGATGCCTTTATACAGACCGTGAGCTAGGGTTTCGAGAGTTTTATGCACTAATAGCCCACCGAGCAATGCGGCCTCGGTATAGGGCCCTCTTCTAGTAGAGGCACCAGTGGAGGCATAGTGGTTCCATTACCATTGGGACACCGATTTCACCATGCCTAACAGAAGAGGATGTCTACCACTTGAGCGTGTTGCACGATTTCCGGTGCCAGAGGCCACCCAGGATTATGGGAGAGATGGACCCACAAGTAGCTAGGGATCGGATGGAGGTCGTGGTCAGAGTTTTTTGACTGGTAGGGACACCAGCTGAACTCATGGTGATCATTATATCCATAATTCTATTGGAAGTTAACATTTAGATAGTGGAGAACGATTCTCCAGGTTCAAAATGAGGTGACGCTTCTCTGGGCAGTCTTCGAGAGCCTGTTTCGGGTAGAGTTTGTTCCAGCGACTCTTCACCCAGTGCACATAGAGTAGGTTCTTCATCTGTAGTAGTGTAGCATGAATATGGCTTAGTACTCAGCTAGGTACACTGACCGCTCTTATTACTCCACTAATATGATGAAATACCCTTTCTTCAGGGCGCGTACCTAAGAGGATGGGATCAGGTGAGAGATTAGGGATTCGATGATCTATCTTTGCATCTCAACGTAGAAGGGGGTGTTAGAGAAATCCCTCTTACTGGAGAGTTATCCTGCTATGCAGTCACCAGCAGCGATACCCACCACTAGATGTCACGTAGCATAGTCTTTTAGAGCTGTTAGTAGACAAATGTCGTATGGGTCAAAGAGGATCAGACCTACAGGTAGATGACCGCAGGATTCAAGGTTTCTTGAGCGGTGAACCCAAGGCAGTTCCAGTCATGCCAAGAGCAGGAAATGTTACACATGCGGCGGGAATAGTCACATGGAACACGACTATCTGACCTGTTATAAGGATGATCAGAAGACATTCAAGGGACCGCCTAGGTAGAGACATAGGTTTGATAGAGGAGGTCCGCAGGGGGAATTCGGACATGGAAGATGAGTTTTCCATGCTGCTAGTAGTTTTTGACAATTCAAGATGTTACTGCAACCACCACCAGGTGGTCCACCCCGACCATAGGGAGAAGGAAGTCCTGGGAAAACATAACTCCAGGATACTGAGGCCTACGATTAAGGCATTCCTTAAATGATATGAGGTATGATCTGTTTCTACTGTACCTTACTTTTAGTACTTATAGACATAGGTTCTAGTCATTATTTTATGGCCACATCCCTCATTCAGAGATTGGTGATTTTGATGGAGTCATTTCCTCTATCCTTATGGCTAGCGACTCCTATGGGAGTGGATTCCACTATTACACACTAATGCCAACTGTGTGAGCTTACTCTAGGAGGAGAGAGTTTCGGGTGGGATCTCCTAGAAATGTAATCAAAGACATATGATGTCATATTAGGCATGGAATTTTTATCTACATTCCATGATCAGATTAACTATATTTGGCACAAAGTGTGGTGTGTCCTTACGAATGAGTCCATATTTACCTTCACTGACGAGAAAGGAGACTTTGCAACACATAATGGACTTACCTAGAGGTGGGTAAATACAATCACTCATCTGTTGGATAGGATTACCCTCAAAGGTGTTGATGTGGTGAGTCCGATTTATCCTGTAATGGTGGGGCCTTATGAGGATGTCTTCTATGATAATGTTTCAGGACTACCTCCACCAAGGGAGGTGGGATTTTACATAGAATTGTACCATGGGATGACACTAATATCTACACCGGTGTATGAAATGGCTCCCACAGATCTTCGTGAGCTACGAGTATAGCTGGAGGACTTACAGTGGAAAGGGTTCATCCGGGATAGTGTTTCCCCTTGGGCAGCCCCGATTTTGTTCCCCAAAAATGCGGATGGGAGATTGAGACATTGTGTCCACTATCAGAACCTGAATTAGGTTACTGTGAAGAACATGTACCCACATCTGAGTATTGATGACCTTTTTGATCAGCTGAAGGGAGCATGGAGGTTCTTGAAGACAGACCTCAGATCAGGCTATCACTATCTTAGAGTAAGAGACGAGGATGTGCAGAAGATAACTTTCAAATGTCGTTATGACCATTAAAAGTTTTTGGTCATGCCATTCAGCATGACCATTTCTCTAGCAGTGTTCATGGGACTCATGAACATGATCATTCATCCATACTTTGATCTATTTATAGTAGTATTCATCGACAACATTCTGATCTTCTTATCTAATAATGAGGAACATGACTACCATTTTCATGTAGTACTGGACACACTCCAAGAGTACCATCTTTAAGGTAATATCTCGAAGTACCAGTTCTAGATCCAAGAGGTTCATTTTCTGGGAAATGTCATACCAGAGGCTGGAGTTGCAGTGGATCCATCGATGATTGAGGCAGTACATTCTTGGGAGCCACCCAGGAGTGTAACAGAAGATCAAAGATTCCTAGGTTTGGATGGATACTACCAGAGGTTCGTTCCAGATTTCCCCAGAGTTGCAGCACCACTTCCAGTGTTGATAAAGAAGTGGAAACCATTCATGACTTCAGAGAGATGCCAGCAGAGTTCTCAGGAGTTGAGGCAGAAGATGACTACTTCCCCCATCTTGTGGATTTCGAAGGAGGGTGTAGGGTACATAGTCTACTACAACACATCGGGGACCGGGATCGAATGTGTCCAGATTAAAGAACAAGCGGTGATCTCATACGGTTCTCGACAACTGAGACAGCTTGAGCATAACTACTATTCCCATGAATTATATATAGAAGTAGTGGTCTCTTCCTTGAAGATGTGGTGACACTATATGATGGAAAAAAACATTACAGACTACTCGAATCACCAGAGTCTCAAGTATATCTTCACTTAGAATGACTAGAAACTAAGACAAAAATGTCAGATTGAGTTCCTCTAGGACTATAACTTCGAGATAGTCTATACTCCTGGGAAGGGGAACATTGTAGCAGATTCACATATCAGGCGGTCTGGTATACTGCTTCCCAGAGAGGTGACATGGAAGTTGGCCACTTTGTAGATATCCTTTGTGGATCTAGATAAAGTATTTTTTCTTCAGTATCATACTGTCAGTCACCCAGTTCTTCTGCGAGTCAGGGAGGAACAGTGTGGGGACACTGACTACGAGGCTCGATGTGGTCAGATATTCACACGACATGCACCTGATGGATTTTTTGAAGGTGGGGAGCATATCATCCTCTTTTGAGGACATACCATAGTACCAGTGTCTGTTCTGGAGGAAGTGTTGAGGGATTTACACAATTCCCCTATAGTAGTACACACATGAGTGGTGAATTTGTAACAAGAACTCCACTAACAGCACTAGTGGGTGGGGATGAAGAAAGAAATAGCAGAGTCTGTCTCTTGATACCTCACTTTTCAGCAAGTGAAGGTGGAGAATCAGGTACTCTCATGCTTGACTCAGCCTTTAGAGGTCCCAGAGTGGATGTGGGATAGTATATCCATGTACTTCATGACAGGACTTCCATGTACATCCAAAGGTCTTGACTCGATTTGGGTGATCATCGATTGACTCACCATGTCAGCCCACTTCAATCCGATAATAAATAAGTGTTCAGTAGAGATATTTGGACCCCTTTATGAGCAGAATATTTTGCAGTTACAAAAAGTAACATTGATGATTTTATTTGATCGTGATGCACCTTTTACTTCTCGTCTATGGAAGGGGTTGTAGGAGGATTTCAGGACACAGTTTCGTTTGAGTGCCACCTTCCATCTGCAGACAAGAGGCTAGACTAAGCAAACCATTTAGACTCTCAAGGAAATGTCGAGTGCTTGTGTCCTAGAATTTGGTTGTAGTTGAGAGGTCCACTTGACTTTTATTGAGTTTTCTTAAAACAACGGCTATCACTCCAGCATTAGGATGAATCCTTTTGAGGCGTGGTATGGGCGACCTTGCAGATCACCATTGTGCTGCACTCACCTAGGGGAGTCAGCACTCATGGGACAAGAGATGGTTTAGGCTACCATATAGAAGGTATAGATCATACAAGATCGGATGAAGACTACACAGAGTAGGCATAATTCATATGCCAATAAGATATGGAGACCTCTAGAGTTTGAGGATGGAAACCACGTCTTTCTATGTGTCTCACCTCGAAGTGTTTTGCGGAGATTTGGTCGAGGTGGTATGTTATCTCTAAGGTTCATTAGACCCTTACACAACCTTAGTATTGTTGTCAAGGTGGATTACCTATTAGATCTTCCACCTTAGTTACATCAGGTGCACTATATCTTACACATATCCCAGCTGAGAAGATACGTGCATGACCCTTCTCACGTCATCAACCATGACCAACTAGACATAAAAGATGGGGGTGACATTTTTAGAGGTTCCAGTTGAGATTGAGGATTGACAGGAGAGACTCCTTCTTGGGTGGTTGATACCTCTGGTGAACCTTTGTTGGTAGCACATGAATTTCCCAGATTGCACATGATAGAGGGAGGCTATGATTTGTGCTTAGTAGCACCACTTGTTTCCATAGTTTTGTGATGTTGCATTTGGGGATGCAAAGCCCTAAGGTAGAGAGAATGTAAAGACATGAAATTAAGTGTATTATTTATTTAAATATATGGGAATTTTACAATTCCATAAAAATTTATAGTCTGTGATTCTGAGTCCTCCTGTGCCCAGAATGAATTTCTGAAAAAAATTTCAAGTGCATTTAGTAAACGTGTGAGTGGGATTTTATTAGTTTTTAAACAGTGCTCAGAATTGAAATATGAGGACACCATTAAACTCACTGCACTCGTTGTCTCTTAAGGATAAATTCACCTAAACGACAGTAGGTCGAGGGTGAAAGACAGAATTTGGGTTTTTATGGAAAATTAAATAACAAAAATCTTTTTTGGTTGAAACCTCCCATGTAGATGGTTTAATGGTGGGGTCCACCGGAACTGAAACCTCTCATGTAGTTGTTAATGTGTTGGGGACCACCCAAACCCCTCTTAAATGTTGGGAAGAATCTTGTAATCCTCTAAATTAATTGTTCTCACTTAAATTAGTTGGATTTATATTCTTAAATATTAAGTAACATCGTTGTTGAAATTTAGGAAGGTTCCTAATAAATGAACTGTAGAAATTTCAATGATCGTTTCTTACCTTCGCCCTCTACTATTTAAATTGATCCTCGGAGGTGGATTTAGGATGGATTCACTAAGAAACGAAGCGCTGGTAATGTGATATGATGCATGACTCATGGAAAATTATTCTCCTCCAACGAAGAATGCCGACGCACGACATTGAATTATTCATCGGGACATCCTCCAATATGCAAAGACTTCAATAGACAACCATCATTCCCTCCTTATAGATGTCAAAAAATGAATTAGGTAGGTGTTCAATTCTATGTGTTTAATATTTACCATGTTCATCCATTATGAACAATGAATGGGGATCAATGCCCTCTAACAAGATGATTCGTGGATGTTTTCTTTTGTGGGTTGGGAATAGTGATTGATAGAGGTTGTTGGGTTTGATGTTTTAATTATCTTCCTTACACGTTCTTGATTTAAAATTTCTGAACCACTTTCTACCTCTCTAATATAGAGATTTCGGACCAAACAAACATGGTCTGACCTCTCCACATTTTCTGGTGATTATTTTTTGCGTTATTTGTGACGAAGGAGATGATGTGATCATGCCACCCGACAGAAGTGAACTGTGGCTTGTTGAGGCAGCGGTGAAGGACGGACAGCTGGCCAAACCGGCCATCGGAAAAGACGTGGTGCGCAACCGCACTGCTCGGTCAGCATTGTTGGACTATCACCCCGTGCCCTCTACCGCCCTACCACAACGCCCCGGCCTTGATGCGCTTCCTCGTAGGCCCGCCATCCCCTGGCCCTACCGCACAGCCTCGCCCTGCGGCCGCACCATGTCACTCGTGGACCAGACCCACCACCCCACGACCTCACATTGTCAGTGGTGGCGCCGCGTCGTCCCACACCACCATGGTTGGGCCGCCAAGCCCGATTTGGACCACCGAGTTCATGTCGGTCGGCCGACGCAGGCCGAGTCGTACTCTGTGGGACATGCCGCACCACGGGCCAGGTCTGGCCCTATAGGTTAGTCTGTTTTAACCAAATCTAGGTTGCCCAAGGCTGGGGTGGGACTGGTTGGTCTGACCAGGTTGAACAAGACCCTAACCCTCTATGACCCATTTATTCACTTTTGGCCATAACATTGGCAAAAAAGGACCATTTTACGAACCGTTAGCATCTGTAGAAACCATAGATAAAGACGTTCCCTTTTATTATACCCCATAGAAGATTTGGGTAATGTTGGATTATGGTCAGGTTGGATTGAGCACGAATCGAAAAGGGCCCTCAGGACAAGAATGCTCTTAACTTGCAGACCGTGCATCTGATTGACACATCATCTATAGTGTTGAGACCCATATTATGTTGTGGTTCTATGAGATACATCTTCGTGGGAATTCATGATAGTTGTATTATCAACCACTGTCTAGAGGATCAGCCCCTCCCAGAGATGAGCAAGCCTAGTGTGGGATCCCAGTAGCTGGCTATGACGTGATGAATGAATAGTGATCTTGCGTGCGTCTGCATGAAGGGATCATTTGTTGGTCCACACCTAGCAATACTGTGTGGATTAGAACTGAGGTATCCTATGGGGGTTATCACTGAGAGATCCTGTGTGGGTCAACAGCAAGTGATCATGTGTGTCTCAGCACCTAGAGATCCTATGTGGGTCAGCACCGAGTGATCCTTTGTGGGTCAGCAGCAGAGCCTCTTAATAGAGTAATATGATTAGTAGTTAAATCTAATCATCTCTACTACTATACATATGTTATACCAGGTGTGAGTTGAGTTCGTACCTGTGTGGAACTTTCCTTTGTGATATTACCTTAGTGGTATTTTTGGTGTGGAATATATGTGTGGTACTTACCTATGTGGTATTCCTTCATTGAGGAACATTTGAGCTTTGGGCTTTTGAGTTGGACTCGGTGTTTTCGTCATGATTGATATTGGATTACATGATAACATATATATGTATGAAAATATACTTAAGTAGGTTTGAAAATTGACTTCATGCTTTGTGGTTTGTCCATTGTATACTTTGTGAGACCTTGAGGGTCTTGGGGTCCCTATGAAGTATCGTTATACTCAACCCTAAACGAGTTATCCCACACCTTGTTGTGTTTGGTGATGACGATGGTCAACTATGATCAAGGCTAAGGGTGCCAGGACTAGAAGGTGCCCGGAGGTGGACCCTATGGCATGTTAGAACACAGAGGATACAGGAAGACGTGGTGTGCTGAGGTGGCAATCTATACCTACCCTTATGGTAGGAACCTCAGAGGACGATACAGTATATTGTTTCCTTTTTCTTCAGTTGTATTTTTTATTAGTTGTACTTGTACCTTTTCCATTGGGCTTGTATTCTATCCCCTTTTTACTTTCCCCACTCTTTTTTCTATACAGTTTACTTGTGTTCATATTTTTTTTTGTGCTTGGGTGTGTGTGTTTATAGGTTATAAAGGCAATTCCTTTCTAGTTTTAGGGAATACACATTTCAGTGCAAGTCTCCATCCCCTAACCTATGGATGGAGGGATAGGGGTAGTCACGACACAAGCCCCGGGGGATGGGTCCTGAAAAAATCATTAATTTTTGAGTTTAATTAATACCTTCTGGAAAGAGAATAAAAATTTATTGTATGATGGAGTGTTATGTTGTGATAATCAGAGTGAAATTCTTGAATAATGGAAGAAATTATTTCTAATTATACAGAATCAAATAGATTAAAAAATCTATATTACATTCAATTTAAAATATTCAAATTATATAGATCTAAAATAAAACTAGGAATAAACAGATGATGATGCGTTCCGAATAATTTTAGTCCTCAGAATCCTAAGGATTCACTATGGGTTGATGGGGATCAACTGAATAGATAATGTTTCATAACATTGAAAAGCAATGAAAAAAGGATTGGATTCATGACATGTAGTCTCTATATTATACTGATATCACTTGAAAAATTCATAACGTTTGAGTTTTTTTGGATTTTGTATCCTCTTTAGGATACAAGAATTAACTTACTAGAAGTAGGTAATTTTTAATATCGTCATTGAATATTAATGGTATTAACAAAATCATCATTAACACATAGTATTTTATTTAAAAGAAGGTAGAGAATATCCTAAGATCATTACATGTTGATCATTTCTTATCTAATGGGTTTTCTGAATGTTTACCATATGTAGTGGTTGAGTTAGTTCACACAAAAAAAGAATGGATAAGACAATAAATAAATGATAATAAATGTACCAATGGAGTGATAAATATTAAGCCATAATTTTACATATTTAATGAAGAGGTGGGATTGGATTATTATTTGTTAGAGTGCCATTAAAGAATGTGTGAATTTAGAAATATAGATAGTGGTTGAGATCTATTTTATTTATAGTGATATTAATATTTTTAGTGTTCTCTAGTGGATGTAGGATTAATATATAAACTAAATTATCTTATAAATAAATTTTAATTTTCAAATTAATTTCTATTTAATTAATTTTTTTTGTGAGATTTATTATCGAGTGTGTGAGAATATTGATTTAGTGTAGTGTGTTGGGTATTTAGTTTTATGTTATTCTTAAAATCTTTGGTCAAGGGATTTTTTGGAACACAAGATAATAAACTATAGAATATTTCGTGAATTTTATAATATAGTCGATTGAGTTTGTATGTTATTGTGTATGTATAGTTTTCTCCCCATAAAATTGTATCTGTTTGTGATATGATATGTGGTGTGTGGGGGAATTATTACACATGATATATGGCAATAATTAAATCTTTCATTAGTGTTTGAGATAAAAAATCTTGTGTTAATATGGATGTGTGGTTACTTTTAGATATATTCTTCTAGAAATTGTTTTTTATATTTTTATGATGTTTTGATTGATAATTGGTGATGTTGGGTCATAGATGATAGTATATATGGGTATGTGGGTTCTTCCATTTCATTAAAAATATAATATTCTTAATTTTAATCATTTTTAAGATGGATGTAAATGATGATTCATCTAATTATATAAATTTTCACTATTTTAAATATAAATAAAACATTCTAGTTTTTGGGGTGGATTCTTGTTTTAGATCAACTGTAATATTTTTTGTCGTAGGAGTTTCTCACTGGTAATTTATTTTTTGTAATTTATTTACTATGAAATTAAATGAATTATGGGATGATATTTTTTATTTCAGATTTTAGACAATATTGGAGGGTTTTTTAACATACTCATGGGATTATACAGTTAATAATTTCTATTTTTATGTATTATTTCCATTTTGACAGTCACTAACTTTTTAGCTCTTGGAGGGAGGCTTAGGTAATCACAATCATCTTTTTAGACATACTTAGATGGTTTCTCAATGCGGTTACACTATGACAACCTATGTGGTCAATATCAATCCCCCTATGGGGTGTAATATTTCAATTCATACCATTAAAATTAAGAATACGATATGGGTAAGGATTCATACAATAAAATTAATTCACTAATTTACAGAAATCTAGATATAAATAAAATAAAAACCCATGTAAAATAATTTTACCAATAATGCCAACTTTCTACAAATAATAATCAATTATAAAATGAGTTTAATTAAAAAAAATTATGCAGTACTATTTATTAACATAAAATGAAATATATATATATATATATATAATATTATTCAATTTTCATTAAACCTTTTTCGTTCACTATAATCAATCAATTTAAGCTAAAGAAAAATCAATTATCAATGTATAAATTGATAGATGAAAAATTATTTATTAAATTTGATAGAGATGATTAGAGATATATGTTATTTATCCGTTGATAATTATAATATACCAGATAATTATAACCACATATCCACCTAAAAATTACTAAAATGTCCCTACTAAAAATTGATTATGGACAAATCCAGAAATATTGTTTCCATTAATCAAACATACAGTGTTCAACAATTTTTTTGGAATAACATTTAAATCATATTCCTTAAATTAATAAAATAAATTATTTTACCAAACCCATAGAAGTAATAATAGGTCCACATTATTATTAAAATTGTCAAAATAGACTAAAATTTCTCATTATAGACTTTTAGACTAATGTGAACCCACTATATTTTCTGTTCATTCCTATTGAAAATAGTCTATTACACTTTTAAGTAAAAAATTTCTCCCCTCATACTTTCAAAATACACAATCTAGATGAAAATAAGTTATTAAAATAGAAAAAATATAGAAAATAAAACAAAATAGATCACATAAATTTTTGTGACCATATTCCACAAAATTTATTATAACAATGAAGTATCCCTATAAACCTCTATGAAATAAATCATCAACTATTTAAAAATTAAACATTACTATACAATATATAATTTTAGACATTATATGATACCATAACTTGAGGAATTATTCTTTAATATTTCATTCTATTATATCCACACTCCGTTATAATTTATATAATAAAAATTCCAAGAATAAATAATTTGCCTCTAGATTCAGATGAATATAGATAATAATATGATACTGATAATATTTATTCTTGTGATGAAATGATACATGAAACATATTATATATTAATGTATACTGATCAGGTAAGGATAAAAATATTCCACTAAACATGTGTATTGTGTAATCTAAATGTTACTAATAAAATTGTTTTTTAGTTCACATTGTTTAGTAATTTATTTTCATCTAAGGAGACACTCAATGAAATATCCAATCAACCAGGGTAAATTCTAATATTACATTTATCAAGACCTCAATAGAACATTTAATTTTTTTGAGATAAGTCTATAATAGGAAAAATCAAGTGATCCCACATAGTTTCCTCATGTATACGAACTAATGTATGAAGTATAAATTTCCCCACACTGATTAAATACTAAGGTGACCAACATGGTCCGAAATACAAATATTGGAATGAATTCATCCATAATAATTCCGATAATATATAATTTTATGAATTATATCCTAAATCCTAATTATTGTTCTAAATAATATTAAAATCTTCAATAAAATCCAATGAAATATACATAGATATCATGAATGTATGCCCTAAAAAATTTATATTTGTTTATATTGAATAATACATAACATTACCTCAACATATAGTTTCTTTCGACTACACTTATGAAATCATGATGAAAATATCGACCATGTTTTATACACAATAAACAAAAATTCCTCTATAAATTTAATATATATTAAAAAAAGAACTTCCTTGAATGTGACAAATAAATATGTCAAAACAATTGTTAAGAAATTTTATACTTTTGATTGTTGATACTCTTTTTTTATGACCTCCTTTTCATATGAAAATCTCAAAATAATAAAATCATGTTATCCAAATATAATCACAATATATATTAATAATGGCATATAATGTTGTCGTAATATTAAATTGATTAAATCATGCTCTGTATATTGCATCTATTATTTAATGACACTTTAAAAAAGAACAATATTTTAATTATTCATATTTGGAGATATAAATATTAATATAATATCTTTATAATAGCCTCATTGTTAAATATAATATTTTATTTAAAAAATACAATATCTTTGATATATTTCTCCAAATGGAATTGAAAATCACAACAAAATGATGATATATCTTGTTAACTATATAAATATTTGGAAATTACATTAAATCCTAAACATTAAATTAGTGGGAATGGAGAGAAGAAACAATTTAATATATTTTTTATACAAAAACACCTAATACATTTTATATAGATGATATTCTATTTTTATAGATAATTAAATTGAATAAGCACTTTTATTTTAAAAAATATACGTTTCTAAAAATAATAGTTTTTTTCAAAAAACAACATATATTATGATTAGATAAATATTAAATATATTGATAACATGAATAATTTATTATGAATAATTTATTTAGAAAATGATATGAAATTGAAATATGGAATAACTACCAATTAAACATTTATTTTGTAATATTTATCTTTTTTCATTTTAATATCATATTTTATGTTAATAAAAAAATAATTCATTTTTAAATATTAAATTATAATGAGATTATTTTTTTAATATTAATAATATTATTATAGTAATATGTAATTGTGTATTTTTCTAAAAAAAAATTATTTTAGATGGAATGTGGAAAATATTGTTTCAACACATAACATGGATTTTATGAAATTGTTACTATATTACTATGAATTATAAATTCCCAAAGCATTTATATTTAAATAAATATGTATTATATGTATATATATATATATTATATTACAAATTTAAAAAATTTACATTTCATTTATAACCTATACACGATCATTCATAACATATGTTATAATTTTTTAAATTTTTATAATATATTAGAATTTTTGGTTTTATATTTATAGTTTATGAGGTTAAATAATAAAAAAAATGAAATTTATTTCTTCAATTGGATCCATATTATAAAATAAATACCACATTATATTTAGTAATTGATTTATGTCACTATAAACAATAACTATCTACCAAAATAAATCAAATAATGGTAAATGTAATATTTTAGGGGTTGAGGGGATTTGACATGATAATAAAATTTATGTAATTGATTTAATGAGGGGTTTTTACCAAAATTATATTTTTACCAATACATTATTTTATAATATAGCTAAATATTTAAATGATTAACATGATCTAAATTTATTTTACGTTGAAATATTCAAAATAATTCATTTCTCATTACATAAAAATGGTTTTTCATTACCAATAATAGAACTACAAAAACTAACTTTTCCTAATAAAAATACTTGCTTATTCCATAACATATAATATTTTATTAATTTATTTATTTTGTTTTAATGATATATTATCATATTCCATTAATTCATATTGGATATTCAAAGAAGATTAAAATATGCACCATATGAGTAACTATCCTTACTTCACTTCTTTATTTTATATCATTATTTTACAATTATTTTTTCAAATCCATATTTAAAAGAATATGGTTTTTCTATTATCATACTATTTTTATCAAATGTTAATTATCAATAATAATATTTTCTATTTTCTTTTAAAAATAAATATTATTTCAATCATGGGTATTACATACTACTGTATCCATGATATTGAATTTTTTGATTTCCCTAACAACCCTTCAAGGAAGGAATAATTGTAGAATTAATTTTAAATTTATGAAATAATTTCTTATTTATTATTCTAATATAATAATGCAAATTTATTCTTTCTATTATTCAATTTAAAATTAAATCATTATGAAATAGAACATGAGTGGGCACCCCTCCATGAAATGATTTATTTTTATTTTTCCTTTCTCCACCACCATATATGTATGGTAATGTGGATTATATTTTATGGTAAATATTATAATTCTGTTATAATTATGGTTATATTATGGAATATTATAATACCAATAAATTATATGAATAGTATATTATTATTGTTAATTAAAACATTAAATATTACCAAACTAAGAGGAATATGTTATCTTCATTTTATGTGATGAATTTTCATTGATTAAAATATATTTATAGTTACATAAAATTATTATATATCACATTAATAACAATCAAATATTAACATTATTCTTTTTTTACATTTACATTACAACTAGATATATTAGAAAACATCATTAATCACAATTGCTTCATCATTGGGTAGTTAACCACTAACTTGAAAAATATTATTTCAAAATAATCATAAATTGGTTATTGTAATGTTGTAATAATTTTTAATTCATAAATAAAAAAACACCTATTATTGTTTTGAATTACTGAAACATGATCAAAATTTATATTATATCCATCTTTTGTAAACAAAACTAATTTAGAATGGAATTACACTATAATGACCTTACAATTCTCATTGGCTTGAGAGCTCAATGAATCATTACTAGGCCTTAAGAAACATCCCCAAGGTGCCAAAGGCTGGCAATAAATGCCGAAGGGATTCAAAATATGTGGGGGACGATTTACCCTTTAACTGAAAACAATCAACAAACACAACAACTAGATAAAACTCTCCATGCAACAACTATATGATGCATGATTTAAAACAAAAAAAATCAACCATTAATTTTATCAAAAACCAAACAAAAGTACCATAGTGAAAACCAATGATAAATATCAGAGTAAACGACGGAAAGGCAACTTAAAGACTACAAGACAAAAACCCAAATCCATGCTCCACAAGGTCCAAGCTCTAACATCACGAACCAGTCCATGTATCATGAAGCAGTTCTCTAAACATGTGAAACTTTACCTTTGCCAATGTCCCAGTATATGACATCTGCAAAAGCACCAATGTGCCAAAGAAGGGGGTGAGTAATGTAACTCAGTAGGTTTTCCCCGATGACTTTCCAACCCATGCCTCTAGGATAAAAAATGTTAGCACATTTATATAAAACAATTTATATAAAAAAATTCCCAAAACAGTTCATAATATAACAAGTTGCACGTCCAAGTCATTTTTCCAACAAAACATCTTTCTCTAGAATACCAAAAAACAAGGTTTCTAAAAAAATCACATTTCCACTTTAGCACATTGATTCCCATCCAAAAATCCTCATAACCAACCATGAATGCAATCTAGACCTCCCTATTCACACGAGTGGTGAGTTATCCTTCCACTAAGTCGTCACATAGTGAACTACCTTGACAGGGGTACTTCACGACCTTATCCATCCCAGCCTATTGATGGGGGGACTTATCGCCCTTATCCATCCCAACCATTGGGTGGGGGTACTTCTCAACTTATCCATCCAAATGCATATGAATACACACCACAACCCATGAAATCCATGCCCAAAAACAACTGTGTTCAAAACCATTCAATAAAGCATCACCCTTTTATTGAAAACGCCTTCTTCTCGCAAAACATTTTTCACATCCAGCAAATCCATATTTTAAAAATCGCCATTTTAAAATCAAGAAACCAAAATGATTTGCATAACCATTTTCTAAATTTTCACAATTTCATCAAATCCCATAAATCATCACTAAAGAATAATTAAAAGATGTTTTTCACTACAATTTCACAATCTAAACCAAGAAAATAAATCAATTTGAACTAATCCTTTATGTTCTAAGAAAGAGGAATCAAGAGTGAATCCACATACCTCAACAAATTGGGAGAAACCAAGCCTTGAACGGAGAATGATCAATAACTCCAAGTCAAAACTCCAAAAACTCTCCTTATATCTCTTCTCCTAACACAACCAAAAACAATTTTTTTCATATTTGGCATCCACACCATTAGATCTACCCATAACGGGCATAGATCTAATTAAAAAAGATAAGGTGAGAAGTAGATCTAAGTAGATCTAAGAAACTAATCAAGAACGATCACATACCTTAAGAATCTGGCTACGATTCGCCAAGAGAAGCCTTCGGATCGCCTCCGGAATACTTGGGAGAAGTATTCCAACCTTCAAGGGAGAGTAATCCCAAGTTAGGGTCTCTTAGGAGGTTTTAAAAAATCAATTAGAGGAAGAAAGAGTTAGATCCACAATTTTAGGATGTAACATTAAGTGACCACATAGTTAGTCCTCACGGTTTGTCAAACTATGCGCTAACCATGATTTAGATTATTCCTTGGGCATCCTTCACGCATGACCTCATCGCATGGTTTCCCTTGACGGTGTTCCGACCGTGCGTAATCCACTGCCTCTTCAGTCAAACACGCACTGTTTGGCCACACGGTATAACAATCTGTGCGCCGACCATGCGCCTTCCCCTTCACTTCAAACATCACTCCAGGATCTCTCGATTCTCTCATACATCACCCATAACATTAAAACAATGAAAAGCATCAAGAAAGGGTTACATACTAGAAACCAGGGGTACTACATTCTCCCCACCATTGGCCTTTCCATAACTGGAAAGTAGAAAACCATCGCTTGCCTGAAGGAGTTCCGACCATTGCTCTGGTATTTCTTTCTCGCCTTCCCAAGTCTTTTCCGGAATCTAACCATGTTTCCCTAAAACCCACACTAGACCGATTATTTTTCCCCAAAAGACTTTCTCTTGCCTATCCACTATCCGTACCAGGATATGTATCAACTAAGAATCCATCTCTAGGTCAACGTGATCCCATCTGATCACATGGTTAGGATCGGGTTGATTCTTCTTTAACTGAGATACATGGAACACATTATGCACTGCACTAAACCGTGGTGGTAATGCCAACCAATACGCTACCTTAGAAACTCGTTCCAGTATCTCAAAGGGGCCTATATATGGAGGAGATAGTTATCCCTGCTTCCCAAAATGATGTTGTCCAAGCCTTGGAGTGATTATCAAAAAGACATGATCACTCACCGTAAACAACAAAGGTCTTCGGCGATGATCCACATAATATTTCTGATGACTCTGAGCTATCTCCATCCTCTTTCTAATCAATTGTATATTCTCTTTTTTTTCTTGGACAAGGCTCTTCCCAACTAGTGAAGTCTCACCTATTTCCACCCAACAAAGTGGAGAACAGCAAGGACCTCCATACAATGATTCAAAAAGATCCATGCATATCGAGGCCTGATAACTATTATTGTATGAGAGATACACTAAGGGTATGTGATCATCCCATGAGCCACCAAAATCCATTACAAAAGCCCAGAACATGTCTTCCAATTTCTCTATTGTTCTCTTGGATTTCCCTTCTGTCTAAGTATGATACACCGTTATCATAGTCATCTGAGTCACATGGGCTTGTTGTAAGGATTTCCATAAATGAGAGGTGAACCTCGGATCTCTATCTGAGATGATAGACACTGGTACACCATATCTCTTTACCACTTCCCAGATATAGATTTTTGAAATATCTTACACTGTGTGAGTTTCATGAATCGGGATGAAATGGGCCGACTTGGTTAGATAATCCACTATCCCCCAAATGGCATCCTGTTTCTGGACCATTCTTGGAAGACCTGTAACCAAATCCACTGCTATCTGATCCCATTTCCACACTAGGATAGTTAAATATTCTCTCATACCAGCTATTCTATGATGTCCTTCTTTAACTTCCTGAAAAGTTAAACAACTTGAAACAAATTCAGCTACCTTCCGCTTCATGTTGCTCCACAAAAACTATGCCTTCAACGCCATATACATATTTTGTGTACCTGGATGTACAACCCATCTTGAATGGTGTTAAGCATGAAGGATTTGTTCCTGACTAGATAAAGGTACAACTATCCTATCTCGAAACTGCAACACTGAAATCCCATCAAGCTTCCATCCCTCAATGGTCTCCCCACCATTTAGTTTTGAACTCATTGCAAGACAGTCTAGGTCGGATGCATGTGCATCCTTTACTATCTCCACCAAATCAAGAACAAGCACAACTGGAAGGAAAACTGCAACACCAGTCCAGTCTTCAAATTCCATATGCATGTCGGCTAGGACTGACACCAACTGCCACTAATCTGAAGCTTCCATGGCCAACTAAGAATAAAAATTCCTACTTAATGCGTCGGCCACTGAATTTTCCTTACCCAGAGTATACATTAAGTCAAAGTCGAACATTTGAAGATACTTCATCCATCTCCTCTTCCTGTGATTCAAATCATGCTTTGAGAAAATGTGTTTCAAGCTTTTTTGATCCGTGAACATAGTAAATTTCTCACCAAAGAGATAATTTTTTCATGTTTGCAAAGAATGGACGACTGCAGCTAACTCCAAATCATGTGTTGGGTAATTTTTCTCATGCACTCTCAACTGCCTTGAGCCATAAGAAACCACATGGTTTCCTTGCATGAGAACACAAACAAAACCTATTCTTGAATAATCACAATACACCACATACCCCTATCCTGATTCCGGAAAAATCAAGATGGGTGCTGATATAAGGAGAACTTTCAACTCATGAAAAGTTATATGACATTATTCAGTCCATTGAAAATCATTGTTATTCTTTGTAAATGATGTCATAGGTGAATCTAGTCGTGAGAAGTCACGGAAAAAGTGTCGGTAATATCCATCTAGACCAAGAAAACTTCGTATTTCCAAAACATTATTCAGTGGTTGCCAAGAAAGAACAGCTTCTATATTTTCTAGATCCACTAAGACACCCTTCTCAGAAACAACATGGCCTAGAAAACGTACCTGTTGTATCCAAAAATCGCACTTTGATAATTTGACATACAACTGGTGGTGTCTTAAGATTTGAAACACTATCATCATGTGTTTCTCATGCTCAACCCTTGTTTTTGAAAACACCAATATATCATCTACAAACACCACAACAAAAGAATCCGGATATCGCTGAAATATTTGATTCATCAATGTTATAAAGACTGTTGGTGCATTCGTAAGACCAAAAGGCATGAATACATATTCGTAGTGGCCATATCTGCTTCTAAAGGCTGTCTTTGGAATATCCTCTTTCTGAACACACAACTGATGATATCCGGACCGCAAGTCAATTTTAGAGAACCATTGAGCTCCCCAAAATTGATTAAATAGGTCATAAATATGTGGAAGTGGATATCTATTCATTATCATAACTTGGTTAAGATCAAAATAATCCACACATAGCCTCAAAGTTATATCTACTTTCTTTACAAAAAAAACTAGTGATGCCCACAGAGACACTCTTGGCCGAATGAAACCCTTGATTTCCAGCTCCTCTAATTGACCTTTCAATTCCCGTAACTCTATTGGTTCCATCCTATATGATGTATGTGAGATAGGACTATCCCCTGGAAGGAGATAAATCATAAAATCCACTTCTCTTATAGGTGGTAACCCTGAGAATTTTTTAGGAAAAAAATCAGGAAATTGATCCACCATAGCTGGAAAAATATTTTCCACGATCTCTTCCAATGATGCCAAAGTCGACACAGTTAATTGGTAAGAAATCATTCCCGTCATTGGTTCCAAAAATCTCTTTTCACCTTTCTTTACTATCTTTTCTCATCTAAAGAGATGGTCAATGCTGTCCACAGTTGTGAAACTAACCGTTCTACTATAACAGTCGATGTGAGCCTCAAACCTTTCCAACCAATCAATACACATGATTTCATCATAGAAATACATATCAAACATGGAGAAGTCCCATTCCATCTCAGATCCATCAATAGTTATAGCACATGCTTCACACACTAAGGCTTGACATTCTCTTTCAGCGAGAGGAGTTTGCAGTTTCAACACAGAAGGCAACATTTCCAGTTTTAAACATAGCAAGTCAAGATCACAAGAAGAAATGAAGGTGTATAGTGCACCAGTATCAAACAACGCATGCATGAGGGTACAATTCAAAAAAAATCATACCTATCACTGTATAAGGTCTAACCTGATCATCGACCATCATATGCCCAGTTCCATACAATTACTTTGTCGCTGTATTACTCTCCTTGTTGGCTTGCTGAGATTGCCTTGGTTGAGGGGTCATGGTATTCCTGGAATCACCATAACAAGCTCTGTTCTATTGGTGAGACTGATTTTGCTGTCCTCACCCTGTCAAAGCATAAGATTCTTGCGACACTTTATAAGTGTCACGAACACCTAACAGTGGAGCACAACGACAATATCACTGATGATGTACCATCTTGTTGCAATTGTGGCATGCTCTCCATGGTTCTGTACATTATCATTTCATGTGATTAGTCGAACCACATTGAAAGAAACCTACTTTGCTCTGGGGTCATAGAGGATGATTCACCGATCTAGCCGTCTGATTCTGATTTAAACTCCCACCATGGAAGTAGGTGTCCCTCTTCTTCTTGTTCCCAGCATTAGAGTTCCCACCCGTTCCTGTGGGTATCATCATACTTCCTCCTCCCATAACCCCTGAGATGTCACATTCTGCAATTGTTTCTCTGTTCACCATATCTGTATAATCCATAATACAGAGCACAGCTATCATCATGTGAATCTCCTATCGCAACCCTGATTCAAAGATGCATGCCTTCAGCGACTCACTTGCAGCAACTTCAGGTGAAAAGTGCACTAAATTCATGAATTTAGCAACATATTCCATGACAGAGAGATTCTCCTTCTTCAGGCTGAGAAAGTCCGTTGTTCTCTGGATCTTGAATGTTTTAGGATAGAATTATTTTTTTAAAAACTCCTCAAATTCATCCCAACTCAGGCCTCGATCTACCTTGGACTGCACCACTAGCTCCCACCACTGTCGGGGAAGATCCTCCAGCATGTACGTCACCAACATGACTTTCAGTTCTGCTGGTGTGCTGATGAAATCAAAGATACGATTCATCCTACTTAGACACACCTCTGCCCTTTCTGGTTCAGAATCACCCCAAAAGATGGGTGGATTCTACTTCTGGAACTAGACAGAATGGTCTACAAGCCTTGGCTCATCCCTCCGAATCCCTGTGTCCACAGCCTGGAACGCTTGAATGATACTCTGAACCAACACTTGGTCCACACGTGGTTCAGGTGCAACCACATTCTCTGCAGCTTTTTCGGGTTGGTTTCTACGACGCCTAAAGGGTGCCATTTTCTATACAAACAACGCACATCTTTAGTCTCACTTCCTAGTAACAGAAGTCATAGAATTTCTATTTCTATCACTTCAACTATCACATCATTGTTTCCCATCCATTATGTTTTTCCACATGTTCAACCATTTTTTAAAACACCCCACATACTTTTTGAAAATACACCCGTTTTCTTAATATAATAAATATCCACTTTTCAAAATCATTCATTTGAAAATTGATTTCTGCATTTTTCAAAAAACATCACCTTTCCCAAAATCATAAATCATTCTTCACAATGAGATATTCCATCATAGTGGGAAGTCATTCCTCTAATGCATGCCATGCTCATCTCATAGGCTAAACCCATGACAATGAGATTTGCAACATTCTAGAAGTGTATCCATAACAATTATGTACCCAACACCCTGGTAACATGAATTTCAGCATAAACGGGTTAGCTACGTCCTTTTATGCTATACAGTTCAAGTTCCAACCATCCTACTTCTGTCTAAGATGATCACTTAAGGAATAGACAAGAAGGAATCTCAACTCCAGGAAAAGGAACATTGATGACCACTTGTTAGGAAAGGAACGAACAGACTGATACCATTTATAATTACTCGCCAATTCTCATTGGCTTGAGAACTCAACAAGTCATTTCAAGGACTTAAGTGACATATGCATGGTGCCAAATTCTGGCATTAAATGCCAAAGGGTTTCAAAATACGTGGGGGAAAATTTACCCTTTAACTGAAAACAACCAACAAACACAGAAACTAGATAAACATCTCCAACCAACCACTATATGATGCATGATTTAAAAAAAACAACTCAACCATTAATTTTATCAAAAACCTAAAAAAAGTACCACATTGAAAACCAACACTAAACATTAGAGTAAACAGCGGAAATAAAACTCAAAGATTGCAAGACAACAACCCAAATCCATGCTCCAGATGCTCCAAGCTCCAACATCACGAACCAGTCTAAGTATCACGAATCAGTGCTCTAAACATGTGACACTATACCTTTTCTAACATCCCAGTATATGACATCTTCAAAAGAACCAAAGTCCCAAATAAGGGTGTGAGTGCTGAAACTCAATAGGTTTTCCCTGATGAATTCCCAACCTGTGCCTCTAGGATAAAACATGTTGGCACATTTATATAAAACAATTCCCAAAGAAGTTCACAATATAACAAGTTCCACGTCCAAGCCATTTTTCCAACAAAACATCTTTCTCAAGAAAAGCAACAAACTAGGTTTCCATACAAAATCACATTTACATTTTGGCACATTCATTCCCTTCAACAAATCCACACAACCAACCATGCATACAATATAGACCTCCCTCTACTCGCGAGTGGTGAGTTATCCTTCCACTATGTCGTCACTAAGTGAACTACCTTGATAGGGGTAATTCATGAACTTATTCGTCCAAACCTATTGATGGGGGGACTTCTCACCCTTATCCATACCAACATTTTTATTGGGGTACTTCTTTCCCGTATCCAACCCAATGAATATGAACACACACTACAACCCATGCAATCCATGCCGAGAACCATGTGTGTTCAAACCCTTTCAATAAAGCATCACCCTTTTATTGAAAACCCCTTCTTCCAGCAAACCATTTTCCAAATATAGAAAATCCATATTTTAAAAATCAAAATTTTAAAATCAAGTTACCAAAACGCTTTTCACAACCATTTTTTTAATTTCCACAATTTCATAAAAACCCATAAATCATCACTAAAGGTTATTTATAACATGTTTTGAACAACAATTTCACAATTAAACCCAAGAGAATAAATCAATTTGAACTAAGACTTCAAATTATAAGAAATAGGAATTGAGAGTGAAGCCACCTACCTCAACATGTTTGGAAAAACCAAGACACGGATGGAGAACACTCAAGAACTCTAGGTAAAAACTCCAAAAACTCTCCTTAGATCTCTTCTCCTAACACAACCAAAACCAAATTTTTTAATATTTGGCATCCAAACCCTTAGATCTACCCATAATGGGCGTATATCTAACAAAACAAGAGAATATGAGAAGTAGATCAAATTAGATCTATGAAACCGATCAAGAATGATCACATAACTTAAGAATCCAGCTTTGATTAGCAAAGAGAAGCCTTTGGATCGCCTTCAGAACACTTGGGAGAAGTATTCCAACCATCAAGGGAGTGTAAATCCGAGTTTGGGTCTCCTAGGAGGTTTAAACAATGCAATTAGAGGCATAACTAGTTAGATGCACAATTTTAGGATTTAACATTAAGTGATCGCACAGGTAGTCCGCACATTTTGACAAATTGTGCGCTAACTGTGCGTTAGCTTCTGCCCCAGCCATCCTTCACGCGTGGCCTCATCGCACGGTTTCCCTTGACCCTGTTCCATCCATGTGGAAGCCACTACCTCCTCAGTCAGTCACACACGGTTTTCCCCCACGATTTGACAAACTGTGCGCCGACCGTGTGCCTTCCCCTTTGCTTCAAACTTCACTGTAGGATCTCCCGATTCTCCCATACGTCACCCATAACTTTAAAACCATGAAAAGCATCAAGAAAAGGTTATATACAAGAAACTAGGGGTACTACATATTCAATTAATAAATATATAATATCATGACTATTTTACCTCTATTTTTTTGGAATTATATATATTTTATTTCAATTAAATAGCAATAGTGTTTTAATAAAAAAATTGAAATGTGAAAATCCTTACATAATCCAATTCATAAAAATTACTAATAATTATCATATATATATATATATATATAATGAGTCGTATAAATTGTTATTGGTACGAATGTGGTTATTTCGCATGTATTTAATGAACATAATTTATTTAATCAGAAACACTAGTTTATGTGCAATGTGAATTACAATCAAGGTAAGGGTTTTCTTCTAAAATTAATCTCCTTGGAAAATATTTGGTATTATGTACAAAATTTAATTTATTTTTTATATACTATATATTAGAATCATTATATATTGAATTGTAAATTATTTTTGTTAATTTAAAATAAATTACCTTCCCTCTTAATCATTGATTGTTGATTATAATTTTTCTCATGCAGTAACAGTTTCCTTAGTCCCAATTATGATTATTTGAGAAATGTTACAAGTTATGAACCATGATTAATTCTTATGGTGTTATAAAGGTTTATTATCAAAATAATGTTCTATACATTTTTTACATTTAATTAAATAAATATCATAATCAAAATAATGTTATTTTACTCATATATCTTTTGACTCAAGATTCCCATGTTATATGTGTTTTTTGTAACATATCAAAAATTAATTTAATAATGATGATTATATTCAAATGATTTCATATATGACATTAAATATCCCACATAGCACTCCTTTGATGTAAATATTTGAAAATTACACTCCAGGACCACCTCTAATTGTATAGGGGTTCGAAACTAGGATAGAGTTTGCATGTCACAAACATAAAATGCCTTAAACTAATGTACCAACACACGTGCATAAATCTACACCCACCAACATAATTAATAATGATAAAAAATGGGTACTAAAAATTCATATATAAAACATATCCTACAATATGGTAAAATAAGAAGTACTCTGAAGAAAAAATTGGCAAATACAATCCCACCAAAACTGGAAAAGAACCCATCCTTCTAAAAAATGGGAGAGAACTCATAAAATAAACCCCCAATACCATCTTAGAATTGTATAACATAACTATGATCCACAAAATCAATTTCCATCTAGTAACACGATGATAATCCTATGATCTTTATAATACATTTCATGAGTCTGTAGATCCAATTCATGTGTGATTCTACAAATAATGAATATGAGTCCATAGAATCATGAAACATAATTCATCATGAGAGGTTATAGCTCATCATAAAAAAGATATTCTAGATATAAATATGAGACATAATAAAACTCAATAATAAATGTTTATATGGTCTAATTTATATAAATATTTTCAAATTAGGTAATTATTTTACAATAATATTATTATCCTGCAAGATGTTTCCAAGTAACACTCATCCTATATAGTTCACACCATTAAAATTTCTATATAGATGGATCTAATCTAAGAGAACATACATATTTGGTCATTCGATAAATAGTTTTTTTAAATACATACATATTTTTTCAAATATGAACACTTAATAAGATTACACTGCATTAGATAACATGAAATTACTATACAAATATAGGGGATCACACTTAAGACCATTGGTAATAATAGATACAATCTAAAATTACCTTCTAATACGTGATTAAACACCTAATTATTCTAGTAATGATAAATCATAAAACTACACCATAAGATGAAAATATAATAGAGCACCATGTCCTAGTGGTTATAGAGATATTCCTAAAATTCTATCTAGGATGATTCTCATAGAAGTTATCCCTTCATATTCTCATGAAATGTTTCCCCAATGATTCCATTTGTATATGGACAATTGTAATGCATTCGAAAACCGTGATATTTTATGAAATAATTTTTTAAATACTAAATTTAAATATATGGATCTTTTTAATTTCAGGAAACATTGTTTTTATCTTGCATTAGGAGTTACACCGTTTTTAACTTTTCTTACACACAATAATGATTTTTTTAAAAATGTGACATAATATTAAATTATTATTATATTATTTGATAGTTACCCCCTAAATATTGGAATGTTTTGTATCAATATAATTAATTAAATTATAAATATATATGGTTTAAAAAAAATTATTTAAGGAAATCATTATTGATGAATAAATTTGAAGACAAAATTAAAACCATTAACTAAAAAAGGAAAAGTATTTATAAAAAATAATTTTTATACTCACTTACACGTTAAAAAGAATATAGTAACCAAATAAGCAATTGAAACTAATTTTAAGGATATATTTTTTTTATTTTCAATTATATTTTTGAAATTCAAATTATGTTTTTTCTAGAAAATATAATAGAATAAATCCATTTTTACATTAAAATCTATATTTTTCTAGAAATATGTTCAATAACATTTTTAAAATTATTTTATAATCAACATTTGTTACATGTACAAGTATTTACCCAATAAATTTTACTTTTTAAATAATTATTTATAAATTATATTGGTGTGATTTTTTGATAATTTTTTAAAAGTATTAATTTTTCAATTAAATATGTAAAATAATAGTTTTTATATAGAATTTTTATTTCATTTATATTAGCTAGAAAATTAATAATTTTTAAGATGTTTTTATCATTAAATTTTGATTAAATAGGTATAAGTATATGTCAAAATTATTTCATGGGAATCAATTTCAGGATAAATATTGATTTAATATCTTTTAATATTTTTGAATTTTTTGTTGGAAAAACTTCTTTTTGATCGCATATATGAGATTAATTATAAATTAAAACATAAATATTTTTTAAATTGAATTTTTTTAAAAATTATCCAATTTTTATAATAAGAAAAATATATATTTTATGATAATTTAATGATAACTATTCAACCTTGTGATTATTTATTGTAGAAAATTTATTTATTGTCATTAAGGTGAATATGGGTTTACCTGGGGGTTAAACTAAAAAGATAATGATTAAAATAGACTAAAACTAGTACAAAATATATAAAAAAAAAGAAAATATTTAGCCATTATATCTGATGATATTCATACTTTCCAACTTTTGAACTAATTTTCTTGAGTAAAATGTGGTTATACATTTTTCTTTCCAAAAATTATATGTA
This sequence comes from Viscum album, assembly GCA_963277665.1. Taxonomy (NCBI): domain Eukaryota; kingdom Viridiplantae; phylum Streptophyta; class Magnoliopsida; order Santalales; family Viscaceae; genus Viscum; species Viscum album. The sequence goes on from OY728133.1 coordinate 626,796,710, forward strand.
TGAAGGTCCCCTCACTTGAAAACTGCCAACAACTACTATCTCATATCTCACTTCAAAAAATATTATTTTCTGAATAAAAATTAAAAAAATAATGTCTTAAAATTAAAATATTATATCATATAAGAGACATTTTTATTATCAATCCATTCTTAATGTTAATTTGGGATAATCCAAAGATGGTTACCTGAAAAAAGAGGTAACATTCATTAATAATCATTTTTGTTTCATTTTTTACTCCACCTACTTCATATCTTATTTAAATATGATAATATATTAAAATCAAAATATTATATATATTAGGATATGGTAATTACATAAATCATTCTCATCTTCCATCAAATAAGAATAAATAATATCACTCTTTTGTATGATAGACTACCACCCTAAAAAGTGATTTGAAACGAATTAAATGAACATCATTTATGGTTCTGTATTTTGATAGATATAATGTATATATATATGAGTTACTTTTAACATAAATATTATTTTCTAATTACTATATCACATATAATTTCATGTCTTTAATTCTGTGGGGAATACGAGATTGTTGTCATGTGTATGTCAAGCAACTGCCTCACTAGGAGATGTGATTATTTTTTTACTAATGATTATTATAAATGGTAATTGGGATTAATTTTATAAATATAAATGATATTTGAAAATTAAAATTTATTCTATAATGTTAATATATCACATTTTTTATATGTTTTAACCATTATCAATGTATGATAATTGAAAATACAAAATCAAAACATACCTAAATTGTTTTTCTATCGAACAACGAATTATTATGGGATTTTAGTAAATGGTTATATATATATATATATCATATAACATATGATATTTTTGTGAAATATGAGCACTTAAACTCTTCTATAATATAAAGGAAAGGTTACACAATTCGAAATGATAGAATATTACATTTATCTTATAGTAAGAGAGAAGATGTGTCTTAAGGTAAGCTAGTTGTGTGATGAAAGTCATCCGCATAAACACCCTTATTAGTTAAACCATCAGCGATATTGTTCACTTCCCTGTAAGAGTGAGTTATAAAATAGTTCATCAATGACAGCATGTTAAGGCAGTTAAACAATTTAGTGTCCAGCTTCCATAAAAGATGTCGTTTCCCCACTCTAACCACTTGAAAAAGAGTTTTGGTGTCCCATTAGAACCATATATTGTTCCATTTCCTTTTGCAGACAGTATCTAAAACTATTATTAGTCCCATCTTCTCGGATTCAAGCATTGTAGACATACCACAAGGCCTATAAATGCATTCAACAACATTCTGATTCTCATATCTAAAGACCGTTCTATATCTTGAGGGGCCTGTATTTCCCTTGGAAGCTCCATTTGTGGTACATTTAATCCATCCTGGAAAAGGTGAAACCCAAAAAACATCCATAGTCTGACAAGACATAAGATAGTTACCATTAATTTTTAGCCTCCATAAAATCTACTAGTCACCAACAGAGTTGTTGCATTGTTCATTATGCAGTTTATTCACTACCCGCACTGCATCAATGATGTAGTCCAGTTCGCAACCTACTTAGAATCCAGTTCTGGAGTGAACCAGTGCATTTCTGCTACTCCAAATATAATGTAGAATTTCAGCGCATGAAACATGGAAGAGAAATTTTATCTGCTTAAAAAATTCAGGTTTACCAGCACTTTAATATAGTCGTGAATAGTACCATTTCAAGGTAAAGGGATTCCAATTTTTTTTTCACTAATACCCATAGAGAGGAGGCTGAATTACAACTATGAAAAAGATGGTCAACATCCTCCCTGTGTTGCATGAAAAGGATACTACTAGAGCATAGTGAAATACAAACTCATTGAATGTTGGTTTCAAAAGGTATTTAATTAAAGAGAATTCTATAGATAAGAGTAAAACGATAAGGTTTCAACCATTTTTTATTCAGTCTACTAATCCAATGTTCTTATCCCTTGATTTAGTGATGATAGAAGGCTTTAGAGTCAATATTGAAAATGTCATCTGGAATTATATCGATATTTCCCAGTTTCTCTCTAATAGAAATATTGTGATCCAGCCCATTTTCATCCAAATTGACTTGTGATATGAGAGATTCCCTAGTCCAATTATCATACCAAGACCATAGGGACGGGATTCTACTCACCAACCATTTAGAGTGATTCAGGATTTTCTGGAAGACAACCTTAATCCCTGACCAAATAGAGGACTCCATATAGCCTATTTTCCCACGAATATATCTGGAACGAAAATGATTCTGAAGGAATTTCAAATCCGGAAATTTTTAATTGACCATTTTCTATATGAACTTTACTTACAGAGACTAGTTGAAGGGCTCTATATTTTTGATTCCTTGTCCTCCAAAAGAATAATGTAGGCAACAAATTTTCCACTAAGTAGTGATGATTCTTCATTCCATGATATTTCCATTCCATACAATGTTTCCCATCATTGTATTGAGCTTCATAATGATTGATCGAGGACAAATATAAACCATGATTGAGTAAAACAGCTTTGAAACATCAACATGCTTTTTAAGGTAGATTCATCCCTCCATTAAGAGGGATTTCCATATCCAAGCAGCTAGAGTTATCTTTACTTTATATATGATGTTTGAAAAATAAGACTCCCAGGGCTTTATCCAAAACATTGGTTCACCCAGGTATGTGAAAAGAAGGTCTCCCTCTTTTATTCCCAAATCAGATTCAAGGTGTGCTTTTTTTAATGCTGAGAAACTGTTGTTAAAATATATACATGACTTTTTCCAGCTAATAACCTGACCAGAGACACCTTCATACTGTTGTAAAACGTTTTTTATGTTGTTTATACGTTTTTCCCCCTGAGTAAAAATAATAATGTAATCAACAAGAAATAGGTGGGACGGAGCAGAGATACCTCGTCCTGCTATAATAGTTGGTAGTTCGTCATTGTTCACCATTTCAAGGAGGATCTGACAAAAATAATCCTCAACTAATGCAAATAAAATGTCATAGAGGGGGGCCCTTTTCTCACTCCCCTAGAGAAAGTCAAAAAACCATCTGGGGATCCATTAATAAAAATGGATATCGAGGATGAGTTGAAAATAACCATGATCCCATGTATGAATTTTCCACTAAATCCAAAAAAATGCATCACTTTGCTAATGAATCCCCAATCCATGGTGTAAAAGGATTTGGTATGGTTCAATTTTAGAGCGTTATTCCTTACACTATCTTTATTTCTAAGAAATTTGACACATTTCGAGCCATTAAGTAAACATTCATGTATATTACTTCTATTCACAAAGCCAAATTGGTTCTAAGAGATTAATGTCTCAATGATACGATCAAGCCAGATTGATAAAATTTTCGATACAACTTTATATATAGTATTGATAGGGGAAACCGACATGAATTGACTGATTTCACAAGCATTCTTAACCTTTAGTATAAGAGTTATAAATTGAGAATTAAATACCAGGGGTAAGGTTACATCATTGGAGAAGTGATTGACAAGATGAATTACATCATTTTGAATGACATCCAAATAGGTTTGAAAGATGTCATTAGTAAAACTGTCTGGCCCTGGGGAACATTCCTTTCTTAGACAAAAAACATCTTCCTTGATTTTTAAGTCCAGCATCCTTTAAATGAGGAGTTTATTATCCTCAGTCGTAACCAGTTTAGGAATTACGTTCACCCCCATCATTTCAATTTTCAGAGGGCCATTAAATTGGTTTTTATAGAAAGAAAAAATGTGGTCCGAGAGCTGATGTCATTCTTCCAAGAAAAAATCCCTTTCCTTGAGGAGAGAAAGATGTTTTCTAGCGCTTCGAACCCTCTGTAGAGTATGAAAAAATTTGGTCTTCCTTTCCCAATCTGATAGCCATATTGATTTAAAGATGTCTTTTTTAATTCTATCACTTATCTTTATCAAACTACTGAGCCTAGAATAAATCTCCCACTCTTTCTTCATATCATCCTTGAAAGTGATCTTTCTTGTAATTTTCTATTTTTCATGTAAAAGAAATTCAATTCCATCAAATTTATCATCCAATGCACTGAATTTTGTTTTTATCCATTTTTTCATCTTCATTTTAACCAATTTGAGCATCAAAAGTCAAATAAGGGCCTTTGACCATGAACCATCTAATTCCATCAATCTTGAATAAAATGACTGCACTCCGGGAGAGAACTCCAGGCACTGTTAAATCAAAAAGGGATTGGGCTCGATATATCTTGATTAATGAGACTTATCATAATAGGATGATGGTCATAGTTGTGTTTGTCCAGGGTGAAACAAGAAATTGACTTCCAAAATGAAAGTGATTCATTATTAGCAAAACCCCTATCAATTATTCTTGTTCTTATTCAAGTGAAATGCATTTTATACCAAGTGAATGTGGCTCCCAAAAGGTTAATTTATATTAAGCAGGATCCCTCAATTCACTCCCTAAATTCAGCCGAGGATGCAATGTCTGACATTGGTCCAATTTTATCTTCGGCATTCAATATAGAGTAGAAATCCCCAGCAATGATCCATGGGTCTGAAATACAATTTTCAAGGTCTTGTATTTGCCTCAACAATGTTCTCCTGTCAATATATTTGTTGTGAACATAATAAATCAAGCAGTGAAATTTCCTCCCAGACTCTGAACAATTGCATGTAACAATATTATCATTTTCTCTAACCACAGTTGGGAAAACAAATGATTTATGCACAAAGCACCAAATCCTGTCAGCTGAAACCCCAGAATTTATGCATCTAAGAATAGAGAAACAAACTTTGAGAAAGGTGTTCTCAAATGTGTACTAAAGAATTTCTGAATTTTTTAGGGGATTTATATATTAGTTATTACATATGTGAGTCACATTCCATATTCACCACCTGTTTCATTTATGTCGATTATATACATCCCATGAATTTAATTTATTTTGATTATACATAATATTGTTGGGGTATTAAATTATAATTTCATGATCTCACTTTCATGGGTTTTATAGTTTAAAAGAGACCAAATCATTTTATATTTTTCTCAAAATGTACCCTCATTGAGGAAAATGTTATATTACGAACATATTATATATTATGAGGTGTATATAATTCCATATAGAAATATTATATAATTAAAAAATTAATTTTCTTATATGTAATGTTTCATTTAATTTTAATATTAATGGGTTCTTAAAATACTAATGTTACTAATTTGGTGATGGTTTCATATCACTATCGCATTTTATAACATTATTTATTATAATTATTAAATAACTGATGAAATATTTTGATCAATTTTTAAAGAAATTAATTTATTTTATTCCCCCATAGTTATTTTATAGAGTATATTTTCTAGCTTCAAATTATTATCCTTACATAGTCAATATATATAAATGTATCCATTATTTATAACTTTGGAAAAATATAAATTTATTCAATATCCATGTTTCCAAAAAATGATTCCAAAAACCATTTACTATTTCTATTTTGTTTTTAAAATAAAATTTTAAACATTCTACATTTATAACGAATTATCTTAAACGAATTTTCATGTTGTTCTCAAAACATTCAATTCTGGATTTTACCAAATATATGGGAAGAGTACTTGTGTTATGTTAAATTACATGAATGTAATTTTACACAAACATTAATGAATCATTGATTTAAATAATTCATTATTGGTTTAAATTCTATTATCAATGAAATATATTTTTAAGAAATTTTATTTTTTAATTATTTTCTATGTGAAATGAATATTTTCCTCAGGAAATTATTAGAAATAGTTTTTAAGAATCCCTTATTAGTTATAATGTTTTTTTAATGAAAATAATTTTGAAATTAAATTATGTTTTTAAATGTTTATTTCAAATAGGAAGGGGTATTTTTTTCTTTAAACATTCGAAGTGATCATTTATAATTAATTTACATCTATGATTACAATGGTTGAATATTATTATGCTTTATTTGGGATATTACTGAATGTTACCATCCTTGTTCTTTCTATTCTTTGATAGGGATTATGTGGAATAAATTTATATGAAAAAATATTCTATTTATGGGTTATTATATCATCAATTGATGAAATATTTAAGAATCAAATTTTCATTATCTTATTTATAAGGAAATGATATTATGAATTTATTTTTATATTATGGAAGAAACATGTATTGTTTTTATTTTGAGATGGGTCACACCAATAACATCCACCAAACCATTAGGTAATAATTTATATATCATACGATTAAAATTGGAAACAATTATAGTATTGATCCATAATGGAATATAGTTGAGTATAGATAAAATATGGTAAACAATTAATCCCTGATCCACAATGGTAAATTGGTTATATATCTAGATCTACTATGATGATTGACTTGGATGTTAATATGAACAGATGCATATGTTTTCTAAATTTTTTAGGATTCCAAACATTTATTAAATGATATTATGATTCATGAGATATTTTTTATGATTTCTCTCTATTATAAATCATTTTTTTTATAAAATTTGATCTTTTTTGTGATTACTAAGGTTTAATATATATCAAGGGTTGTTAGTGAAGAGAAAATGTTATATTCATGATCATATAATATTTGTCATATATAATTCATTCATATGATCATATATTTATACTTCCTATGTTTACACTTCTGGCCATCTAAGTGAAACCTTTCTTATATTTCCCTCCTAATTTAATAAGGATGGTTTATTTTGGGTATTATTTGGTGGACTTCTTTTTGATAATATCTTAGTGGGGGATTTTTATGATCATTCTTGGTATAAGAGGATTATGATTTTAGTCTATCAAGACCCTAAAATATTATAGTCCTTGGTTGGGTGTTAATGAAATATATTGATTAATCACCTAAAATTTTCAATATTTATATTGAAATTACCTAGGTCACTTAATTTGGTATTAATTGAATGATTTTTTAATAACTATAGATTAGAATTAAAAAGAATAATTGAATTCTGTATGGAAAAGTATTCACAGAAGAAAACATTATAATATTTTTTTAACAAAACCATTATGTGGTTTTACTAGGAATAAATCCATGTTTGGTTTCTATTAGTTTACATGGTACTAGGAAAAAGATACCTATGGGTAGTAAATTCCCAAAAAAAAGTTTATTAGGTTTGAATCTAGAGTTACATGGTACATGAAAATGATACTTAATTTTCTAGTGGTTTTACACTCTTAGGGGGGGTATTCATTAGATAATCTAAATTTATTTAAGTATGATTATAGAGGTTTTAAAAAGTTTATGATAATGGATTACATATAATAACGAAAATATTAAAAATATTTCAAATGAGGTATCATGATTCAGGAATAATATAAATGATTTTTCAATATTATGATGTTTTTACAATGATTAGTGTTTCTTACATTGTTCATTTTAGTTCTTTTCAATGAAAAGAACTATAATTAATCATGATGATTTTCAGTTTTTTTGTAAAATGAAATGATTTTCCTCATGAGTAATGAATTCTTAAGGGGACTGGAAAAAAGAAAACTTTTTGAAATGATCCAACACCTTTCTTAAACATGGAATCATATTTACCACCAAATGATCATAAGTGTGAAGAACAATCTCTAGTGTCCTTCAAGAAGAAGTTTTGACCTTAGTATAGTAGTTCCATAGAACATATAATTGATAATAAATGGATCAGTATGGTTAAAAATATATATTCCATCATTCAGTTTTGGTAGCACGAAAAAATAACTTTTGATGTTGATCATTTGGGTAGAAATATTGATCATTTGTGGAATTTTATTAGAAACATGTTGGGGAAAAAGTAACTAACTTTGTGAAATTGGGATGAGTTAATGGGGATATTTATATGTATGTAAGTCACGTGTATTAAAAAAATAGGTATGTAAATGAAATTTCATGATGTTAATAAAATGGATGATGAATATTTTTTTTTCTATAAGGATAATTTTACAATTCATTTGAGGTAAAAATCATACATAATTATTTCTCCCAAATTAAAAATTGATGAATTTATTAGTGTCAAAAAATGATGAATCTGAAATGAATAATCCATATTAGCCATTAGTAGATATAATGTAATTTTTTTATTTGAACTCAATATAGAATTGTAAATTATAAATTCCCATTAATCTAATGGTTCCGATTAGAAATAGAATATCGAGTCTCATGAAAACCAAAATAAGTAACATGTTGGAAAAAAAGTGAATAGATCAATGTGCTAGAAATAATGGAATAATAAGAAAGGGAATTTTTTTAAATATAATTAGGTGGTGTATTAAATATTTAAGTTCAGTTATAAATGTAAAATTAACTTAATAGTTTTTTATACTATCACATGATTATGAATATTAGTTTTATCAAAAGTAAAATATCATTGATAACCCATTTTATGGTTTTATTAGAGGGAATTTAATCACAATTAATGATATTTTTGAGATTTTTATTGAAATAAAATCATTTGTTTTTGTATATGTTTTATTGAAATTATTATTTCGGAGGGAATTCCTTTAAACAGTACATACATATGTTTAAGGGTACTGAAATCATTTAGGTACTATCTTATATTTGATGGTGGGATAATTTTGTTATGTATTTATTTAGATTATGATTTCAAAACACTATATTCCTATCATGGATGATCATTGTCAAGATATTTTTTTATTTATATTTATTAACTTGTAATGTCTCATAGAGTACAAAATTCAATAATATATTATCAAGATATGATGTTTTTCATGATTTTTTAGAGTTTTCTTCTAAATTATCATGATAAGGATTATGTTTCAGCATTTCATGTCATCCCCAGGAAGATGGTTAGGTTGAGATAACAATTTCAACAATAGGGAAATAATACGATATAATTATATGGAATTCATATATATATATATATGTATTCAACACCTTAATACAAATTAGTTTCATAATTGTCAGTTATTTTATTCATGTATTCAAATAGATCTTTAAGAATTCAATTATATAAATAAGTCAAAAACCCAAATATACTTGAATGATGTTGTATAAAGTATGATATTTAGACATGTGATAGATGATGAAATGGAAGAGAATGTTAGATAATTTATGTAACATGTATGGGAAAAGGAATTTAGATATTTTAAGCTAATAATTGTCTATATCTTCTAGATTATAAAGATGGTTTGAAGGAATTTCATGGAATTTAATTATGGAAGAAATAATTGAAAACTAATCCCTTAATATTTTTTTCATTGATATTAATAATAATATCGGGACACTAGCTTATCATTTTTCACTACCACCAAACCTCTCTCATGTTCAATATGTGTTCCATGCATCTCTATTGGGGTAGGAAAAACATGATGCATCACATGTGATGAACTACAATTTTTTATAACGAGATCAATATATTTATTGAGGAACACAAATCAGATACATTTGATCATAAGTAGATTCTTCTATGAAACAATATTAGTCACATTTTCAGTATTTTTTTTTGAAAAACACTAACCTGAATAAGATATATGAGTTACTAAGTGTTCAATGTGTAGGAATCATCATTATTTGTTAGTACCAAATTAATATATTTCAATGAATAAACTCATGTTAAGTGATTTATAATGTCACAAAATTATATTTTTTAATTTACCTAAAAATATACATATATTTTTATATATTATTCATTATACTATGAAATTGTTCACACATTCACTACACAAAACACATAGTTTTGCTTTTTTTTGAAATAACGAGTTTTAATTGAATTCATCCTAATATTAAAATATTATTATCTTATTTGATAGATATCACATATCTATTGGACGAAATGAGATCCTTATGAAACTCCAAAGGCCACCAAAATTGGTCCACAATTTAGCCATTACATTTTTTGGAAGTACTCATGCACCACCGGATGAACTAAACCATATATAACTAATTATAGTACTAAGAATATTCACAAAATATTTTTTCTATAACTCGCTCTGACTAGTATATAATCTACTGATAAGGTCTCTCATATATATCATTAAAATGATATTCAGATAAGGTTGATATTTAATTGATGTGATAAAAATTTCCAAGAATTTAATAAGATCCTCCCAGTGACAAACAAGAACCATAAACAATATAGGAATCACCTTCTACACAACATAAGAGGTATTCTTTTACATATTCATAATTCGAGGGTAGTCAAAATGTATTAAAAATAAAACTAAGTAAAATATACTCTTGGTTAATCTCTATAATCCTAACATGATGTATGAATCATATCTTGAAATGATGACTATGTTAATTCCCTGAAGCCACACTATCACCTCCATGCACATACGCCCCGCAGACTCTATAATTATTCACTCTCGATTGATATTTAAGAGGGCCAACATGGGGAGTACCTCTATTATAACATTAATAGTTACTTGATATCTCAAAAATAATTTAAAACAATATCATGAGAACAAAAATGATTCAATCCCATTTACATATCCACCCCATATCATTATTCTACACCAGTATCTGGGAGAGTCATCGTGCTTCAATAAAAAACTATAAATTGATAATCCATTTCCCCCAACCAAACACCAAGTGATCATGGTATATCCTATAATGACATGTATTTATTCCTTCAAGAATTCATGAATTCTCCTTATAACCCTAAATGAAAATATTATTGGTTTCATCATCCATTCCCAAACAACGATCATGTTCCCCTAACATTCATATAATTCATTACGAATGTGTGTTGTAGATATCATGTTAGGAAAGATATACCAATCAAAATACATAGGTTTTGTGTCCCTAAAACATTTGTGATATGGAGAGTTAATTAACATTAACATGATGTATGATACCCACTCCACATCCTCAAGAGTCAAAAAAAAGTTGAGAACAGTTCCACCATTTTCATAAAAAACAAAACACTCATTTGGATTATTAAACCCCCCCCCCCTCTACGATCTCAGGTGTCTCCTTGTCATATATTGAATCATCCTCACTAGGCTCGCTAACACTCTGATATATGATAACATATATCCAAGGAAGGTGGATCCTATAATCAGTAACTGAATATTTGATATCATCTTATAAGGGTCATACCCTTGGATCAGGTCTAGAATAGTCCTCGTGATTCCCGTAAACTCTACCTCCCAAATTGAAGAATTGATGTGGTGAACAAGGAAGATACAGTGTAATAAATCCAATAAGGGTTAAAGACCTGGTTTATAATTCCACGAAACACATTTTCATTCTCAAATAATTTTGAAGGTATAACCACAAACTTAAATAAATCATAGAGAATATAGAAAACAATTTTGGAATATCCACTTTAAGAACCCAAGTATAATGATAACATTAAATATGTCCAAAATCCAAGAACTGCATCACCTTAAACCACTTGTCCAAAAACAAGTTGAATCTTGGTGGGTGTATGATACATCCAAAAAAGTAAAAATTATTTGTTTAGGTCAATTTATTCATTTCATCAATCTCTCACCCACCTGTTAAGTGTACGCCATATTGGTTCCTAGGTTAACATATTGTCTCTTTAAAATAATCTTCTCTATAGTTTCCCCAACCACACATATTTCTGACATATCTAATTCAAGTGATAAAATATAGATGGAAAAATAAAAGGCCTTCCATGGGTGCAGGTCTATGATAATGAAGAACATTGAAATGGATGTAACAATGAAATATCATCTGTAAATAAGTCCTCATGCATCTCCAACAACATGGGAACTAAAATATGATAGTTAGAGATAATCTAATCATTATAATATCCAATTTGAATGAAATTATTTATATCCACTTATGTTTGAATCTATCATTATCTTCTTGGATAACTTCTTTGTAATGATGTAAAATTACATATTATTAAATGAGGTACACTAATACCCACTTATGAAATACTCAACTGAGTATGACTAGTTAATAAAGAATCTATATAGAGTAAAACATTAGAGGATGTTACTATTACTATGTAAATATTCCACATATGGATCTCTATTCTCCAACTATATTTTCACAATGTCCACTTGTCTTTATGATAACTAATCCCCTCTGTAGATTTCTTTGAGTTAAGGTGAAAAGATAAAAATTTCACTTCTAACATTATTATGTCTCTAACATGTTATATATTTTAGGAAAATGTGGCTTCCCACCATTTAGTGAGACTAATTATTGAGATGGGAATACAAGTTTCATTCTATAAACTGCACACGATGACTTTGGGTAACAAAATCATACCATAATTGTCTATCCTCTATCATTCCCATATGTTCCCTATCACTATGTATTGTTTTAAAACCATAGAACATAAAAATGATCTCAATCATGAATTTAAAAGGAAATAATCTTTAACACAATGTATATAATGACCCATTATTAACAAATAGATACATTATATAACATTGGAAGAATAATTAAAACATTAAACAAAGAAATTAAAAAGGAACTTATTAATTTAGTTCCTTTGTAATCATGGAAACATAAACATTGGTTCATAAGTGAGATACATTAGATCTCACTAGTTCATTAATGAATGAGATCCTTCTAAGACACACCATACATAATTCATTTGTTTCAAACCTAGGGATAGAAAAAATGGTGAGCATACATGCTCAATAAGGGTAATAGAGGGAAGAATTTAAGTATTAAAACAAGTATAGGGATTTTATAACATGATAAAAACATTAAAATATCATTCCATGCATATCTAAGATCCCTAATATGAATCACATAAAAGAGATTTATAGTTTATAAAACATGAATCCTAAAAAAATTATGATCAAAATCTATGGATGAATAACTGAGGAACAATACATAGTATTTGTAGAATACATATAAGAGTATAAGAACTTATGTCATGGCTCCATACAATGATGATAATAACATGTTAGTCTTGGGATAAAACCATGTACCTTCTTCTTTTTGTGAATGATCTTCAAACTGAGGAACAATTTTCTTTTATGGTTGGAAAACAACCCCTACAACTTCTTATTTTTGGGATTCATATACAACCTATTAAACCCCTTACTTTTAGGCTTAGTATATAACCCATGTGGCTTCTTGATTTCAGAAATCAGATACAATACATGTACAATCTTACTTTTTCTACTACGATACAACTCATATACCTATTTTTTCCAGTCATAGTCTCCAAATCATGTACCCTTTGAGCATATATCAATATTTTCATTATCCAATATAGTGGAGGGAGTTATAAGACATTCCCTTCAGAAAATTAAATCATACATTCATGTTCCACAAGATATCAAAACATTCATCAAATCATGAGATATTAAAAGTTATGTGTTTATAAATATCAAATCATAATCCATGAAATAGAATGGTTATATTTAAAATTTCATCATATTATAACCTAAAAAAATATATTGGTTTTCTAATCCTTTCATTATTTAATAATCCATGAAAAGAAGAAAGGTTAAAAGGAATATGAGTCATATAATTATAATGGGTGTCATAAGTATCATTCATTGACAAAAAACCCATTCATGAAAGAATATTAATAAAAAAATAGGATCGTTTCAAAGAAGGTATTGAGTAATATCAAGGGATTACATCTTTGATAGAGAAACAATTGTTAAGATATTTGGTAAATTTTTAATATGGAAAATATGATTACCTATTTAGAAAAATATTTAAAAGCATAAATCCTTTTGAAAAACATTTTATTGAAAATAAAAATGAAATTATAAAAATAATCCCTGAAAACATTTTGTAAAAAAATTTCCTTGAAAATTAAAAAGCATTATGAAATCATTACAAAAACCATTTTAATAGAAAACGTTTAAAATAAATTGAAAAATGCTTCCAAACCATTTTCTATGAAAAATTTTATACGTGTCTAAAAATATTATGAAAAAAATATTGTTGGATAACAAATAAAATATACCTGAAGTTTTATGGAAATCAATTTTCCTTGAAAACATGTAATAGGTTCCTAAAAAAATTTTAAAACAAATTTCTTTTAAAAATACATTTAAAACTAAAAAATTAATATTGATATATTTTTTAAATTAATTTCATTGAAAATTATCTTTATAAACATATAATTGAAAATTACCCAATAAAAATGAAAATTATATCTCACAATAAAGGATGATAGATAAATATGTACTTTCCCTATTATGTAAAAATAACACTCATTTATCATGGTAAATATAATAGGAAAATGTATTGTTTGGGATGTGATAAGAATTTAACAGTGAAAACAATGGTAAACTACCAAAAGTGTAGAAATGTATATTAATGATTATCGGATAATACTATTATATTCATGGAAACCCTTTTTAGAAAACATTTTTTTGATGTAATACAAATTTCAAACATAATTGAGGGTAAAGTCAAGATTTATAAAAAAATCATAATTATATTATGTTCCAAAAAGTGTAATAGTTGTACCTAAACAATAATATATAATGAATATCTAAGGGAGTATAAAATTTATGAATTTTTTCGAGATAGAATGAAATAATATTTAATCAAATTAATCATAAACATATACAATCTTAAAAATTTATGAGATTGTTTCAATAAACCCTTACCTCTTATTAATATTCAACCATGCACTACATTTTAGAAAATTAAGTTACATAAAGCTTATAAATCTTTAAAGTAAATTATATTAATCATATAAAATTTTAATTGCTGTATATATATATATATATAATGTGATAATATAGGTTCATACCATGGAAAGTGTCTCAATGTAGGAAAATTGAGACAAAATTACTTCTATAATTAGGTACTTTTGACATATAAACTAATTGAAATAAATATAATCACCATAATATGTAAATTAAAATAAATTTACATATAAGAATCATAGAATTCATCCATTTTCATATATCAAATCATAAAAAAGGAATGGGTGGTGAATGAAACATGCATCCCACATAAATAAATACAAATATGGAATTCTATTACCATTTTTCAAGAATCTCATCTTACTATTAAGAATGCCTTATATAATAAATATTATTTTATTATATAAATTTAACAGATACATATTTTTATATATAATAGCATATATTTTGTGATTATGGTTTCATATTACCCTCTTTTTAATTGTTTTATGTTAAGATTATTCTTTGGGTTACATTTTATTTGGTTTTACATGTTTGTAAATTTTTTATGTTATTGGTCGTTATGCATATATTATTATTTACATGTCATAACCCATAATATAAATATTATTAATATTTAGTAAATGTGTATTATAATAATCAATATAATATTAAAGTATGAAATGAAATACACCAATCATAGAGATGATATGTCATACATATGCAACAACACTGCTTTTGTTTTATTTTCATATTGAAAGAAATAAATTACATGAATATATATATGTATATAATGTCATTTTACTATAATTAGTATGAAATATATATCATATACATTAACTAAAAATATCCTTAAAACATTCTATGTTGTGTGTGAATGAATCAAATTATATTGAGCTGGCGGTGGTCCACAATTCCTAAAATGAAATTACCATATTAAAATACAATGAAATAATTATGGTATTTTCTAAATAAAAAATTAATAACCATAAAGAAAATTTTAAAAATATATATATCATATATAAATATATTTTCCATCATAATGTACTACATGAGAGATTGTAATTTAAGAATGAACAATCATCATTTCGCGAGGCGGTAGTTCTTCACACAGATAAATAGTTTGTTCGTTACAAATTAGATGTATGTTTGAGTATGTAAGGGTAGAAAAAAACAACACAAATAAATTAAATTATACTGATATTACTGGTTTTCATATTTAATCAAGGAATATGATGAATTTAGGGATTTGAGAATCGAAATAAATGAAAGGAGTTTGACAGAAGGTGTTACCTCTTAATCGTGTAACTCATTTTTGTTTTCACTAAAGGGATTTCATGGATTAATTTCTTCCTGAAGGATTTATTCAATGAATATGTTAATGATGTTGGAATGTGTATTTTTTACATATTTTATGATCATTTTTTAGGGGTGATAGGAAGAAGAGGATGTGGTGGCCTTTAAGGGGATGGAAAATGGATCCCATATTATTTTTGAAAACAAGTTAGGTGTACCCATGTTGTTAACAATGAAAACTAATAAAAAACCAACAAAAATGGATAATTTAAGGTTAATTTATCAATCATGTACATCCATGGTGTTTTGGAAAAAATTATATGTTATTTTTTCCATTATATTTAATGTTTATTCCCTTATTAAGATTAATTTTACCTTAACTGCTATAATTTTCTTGAATTATACTCACTAATATATCTTCTCATAATTTTACATTAATTTATTAGAAATTGTAGAGAAAGATGATTCCAAATATAAAATAAATTTTTCAAAATTACTAACAAATAAGTGGGAACAATTAATTTAAAATCAATATATATGAAGAGATGACCCTGCATGTTTTTAATGTAAAAACATACAAATGATTGATATGTTTTATTTTCAATTTCCAAGAAAAATTGATTCCAATGACCTCAATTTGATCGAATTATTTAAATTTTATCTAATTTAACATTAATTCATTTTTATAATGAAATATATCCATGTGAATAAATTAGTTGAAAATTTAATTTTGAACTAACATTCCAATTTTTTTAAAAAGTCAATAATTAAATGAATACTTACAAAAAATACTAATCTTTTACCATAACCTAAATTTTATGTTTCTCTATCCAATTTAAATTTCATTTTTACATAATAAATCCATATATGTTCCAAAAATTTGATTTAAATTAGTCTCAGCACTAAACGGTTGTAAAAATTCCATAATAAAAAATATAATGTTTAATGCATAAAATTGGATTACTATTTATCATATGAATATCAAATATATTGGATGAATATAAAAATATATTTGAATTATTTTATAATATTTATTACATTAATATAACTGACTAGTTGTAATTGATTTTATTTATTAGGATAAAATATCTTTGTGATCAGGAATGTTTTTTTCAATAAAACCATAAGAATTATTTTCAATTCTAATACATTGGTAACAAATGAATTGAGTCATGTATTTTACTACGATAATTAATCATATTCATAACCATCAATATAAAATCCAATTTATATATTATTATATTAAATATTATTAAAAATAATATGATATTAATGTTTGGTAACACTTGGTCATGCGTCTTACGCAAGCCATTGATGAAATTAAGTATTGTTTGCAATGTACACTATCCTCGATGTTTCGGGTAGATAATGATACAAAATATATTATCTAAAGTGAACGATAACATGGATTTGATAATAGAAAAAGAAATCAATGTTCTTAAATATAAAAACTGAACTATTTTCTATGTTTTTTGAATTGAAAAATATGAAAAATAATATATTAATTTGAAATTTTTTCCCAAAATCATGAGGTGTTACATTCCACATCCCTTAAAATAAAACTCTCCCTCAATATTCATATAGTTTATCAATGGTTTAATACATTAATGATTCATTCATAAGAACAAATATATGAAAATATATTACTAAAACATCTATTAAAAAGGGAATTATGGTACAATAATTTTTACACAAATTCAAATATAAATAAGTTTCCTTATAGGTCAACATTGGTTAGGAGTGAAAATTGGAAATATAGGTAAATAATAAATATTTAAAAGGATTGATTGAGATCATAAATCAAGAAAAAGTTATTGATCGAATAAATTTTTAGGATAGCAATGTCATGTATATGTGATTATTTTAAATGAAATAGGTTCCACAAAAATTAAGGTACTATGATGTCCCATAATTTTTTATTCATTATATAATTATGGACTAATTATTTAATTTATGTACAATGATAGGAAATATATTTACTTGATACATTTCAAAATGAATCATTTTCTTGGTATTTATTTTACCTTTTTCTATTTCATCAATTACATATATAAATTGATGTCCAAGAATTAAATTTGACAGCCTCGGTACAGAAATTAATCTTTTATCATATCTTGTGGAAGACAAATAAATGAAAAGTTTATCATTTTTATTAAACCATTCATAAAAATCAAAATGATTTATAAATTATTATGTAATAATAAAAAGTAACTAAACTCATTAATCATTAAATCTTATTTATCCTAAATAATTAATCTATAACTAAGACATCACATAGGATACTTGTATACATGAAACCCTTATCGTCTTTTGGTCATGGGATAAAGATAAGCACTAGGCTTGAGGAACATGATTTGTTATCATTGTACATACATGATATTGTTTTCTGAAACAACACTAATAAAATTCCCAAAATATGATATTCATCCTTGAACCAAGTTTAATGATAAAATATCCTTTTAAAAAAGTTTTTTAATAATGTTAAACAAAAAATTAATTCCTCTTAATTTGAATAAAAATTTCCATGAATGGTTTTCATTATAACCCTTTAGATTGATGATTATCCAAAAAATTATAAATAAATAAACTAAATCAGTTTAACATGGATCCCCCATATATCACAAATTATATCATGGTTATTATAATAAAATATTGTTGATAAACTCATCGTATATTCTCTGGAAACATGGTGATGACCTAAATTACCATAAATACTTGTTGAAAACATATTTGATTCCTTGTTTCAGTGGTTACAGAGTATATTCCTTAAATACATGAAGTTGAAAACATCTTCCATGATGACATAGACCACTTTTTTTTAAAAAAAGTTGTTAATCAGATCCATCATAATAATATATATATATATCATTATCTAAATCAATAATCTCTTTATCCAAGTTAATCACAATTTTCCCAACATATTGATCACAATAAGAGTAACATTTCATTAATTGAAATATTAATTTTCAAATTCTTCATAACCATTCACCATATCATTTTAAATACACAATGAAAACTTATACCAAAAATAATAATGAATTTAATGATTCATATAACATAATATTCTAATTAAAAAATATAAATACATCATTCATACAGCTTCATTCTTAAACTATTATTCAGGATTCATCCACTTACTTTTTAATACCTCTTTCCAAGATTATGAAATATAAATCCCGTCTTATGGTTTTTAAACCTTAGTATAATCATGAATATTATGTTTAACGTAAGAAATACTAGAATAACAAAACATACCATTCACATTACATTTATGACCTCTCTAGCAGTATAAGTATAACACAAACTCATAACATCTTCAGGATTAACAATATGAATGTTACACTTGAAATAGATATTCCTAATGTTCATAATTAATAAATATAAAACATTCATTGGAAGAAATATTACATATTGTTATCGCAATTGAGAAAAAATAGAAAACACAGGGTGAGAAACACATATCATAGAGAAAACCACATAATCAGGATAATATGCATATATGATGTCTAAATGAAGGAACATTATCTTTAATAAATGAAATATATTTTCTATACTATGTTATTTATAGTCATATTACCTTTAAGTCCTTCATGGTGATACATGAATATATTGTGAATTTTAAAACCATATCCCCTAGGAGTTTTATCCTAATTGTGTTGTAAGGTCCATTATCTTGTATTAGATTAACCTGAGTTAGGAATGAGAAATCTTGTCAGAGCTTTTACCCCTATGTACATATATTAGAAAGTCACATAAACTTTAATTATCTAGAATGATATGTATTTTTGTGAAACCACTTACTGTATCCCTTACTGAAATTCCATAACATTTTATCAAATGTTATCCCAGAATTATACATTTCCATATAGACATCCCTAGATATTTCCTTAAAATTATAAATACGAAAATCACTATTGTTTCAAATCCATTTTTCTAAAGTTTTAATAAGAATTCACTCAAAAACCAACTATAATTGAGTAGTCTTGATATAAATTGCAAAAAAATCATAATACATAATGCAATATACAATAAAAATCTAAAATGATTTGTTAGTTAAGAGGCTTCAGAAGCATTAATATGTAAACACTAGTACATAATTGAGCTACATTATATCCCACTTTGAATTTCATGAATATAAACCTTCTTAGAAACATAATACATAATAAAAATCTTTATAACTAAGGGAAGGAAACATAAATATTAGAGAGCCCAAATGTTGAGTAATGGTACAGAAATAGAGACATGTAATCATAATCATGATCATATGGTTATGATAAGATAATCAAAACATTAAAATATCATACACTTCACATCAATTCTCATAAATATAAATCATGTCATATGTTTTTTCATTCATATTACAAGAATAATAAGGAAGTAAAACTCATAATCCATGAATGCCTAACTGGGGAAAATGACATAGTAATTTTGGAATATATATAGGAATAAAAAATATTATGTCAAGTATACCTACCAAGACCATTATAATATGTTACAATTGGAATTATATCCATATACCTTCTTGAGTTTAGGCATGGTTAATATCTCATGTACCATCATAATTTTAGTCAAGGTCTTCAAATCATGTTCCTTATTTTTTCCGGGCTTGGGAAAAAACCAATATACCATATTACTTTTAGTCTTTGGATACTAACTATGTACATTATCATTTCTGGGATTGGGAAACAACCAATGTTGCATCTTACATTTAGGCTTGAGGAATTATCCATGTAACTTCTTATTGAGAGGATTGAGATACAACTCATGTATCATTTGATCCCATATACAACTTATTATTTCCCAATTCATTGTAGAGTGATTTTCCACTAATCCATCACATAATGAAATCCAAAATTCATGTGAAAAAAGATAACAAATCATTCATTATATCATAATCCATGAAAACTGATGGGTTTTAAAAATATCAAACTATAATTCATGAAATGAAATAGGTATTAATAATATTTAATCACTTCACAACAAATTCAAAATAGATTTGTTAGATAATCATTTCATTAAGTCATAATCTATGAAATGTATCTCATTTCTAAGTAATATATCCCATATAAGATTAATTTGTTTCATAATAATCATTCCCTAAAAATATAAACCATTCTTGAATAAATATTAAAGGATACTTTTGATCGTGACCCATAAGGGTTTTTGTAACATTAATTGATGTCATATTAGATGGATAATAACATGTAAATATATTTTAAAAAAACTCATAAAGAAAAAATCCATTCCTCATTGGAAAATTATAATTAAAACATAGAATTTTTTGAAACCCATATTTACGAAAATATACTTCAAAACATATAAATATATATTAACAAAATTTTTAGAACCGTGTGTTATGAAGAATAATAAAGTTTATTGAAAACATTTTTAAATCCAATTTATTTGAAAAATTATTAATATATCATAAAAATATTTGATAACCATTTTTCATTGAGTACTTATAAAAGGATCTTGAATTATTTTTTAAAATATATATCCTTGAAAAATTATTAATGAACTTGATTTTTTTAAAACCACTTTCCTTGAAAACAAATAGATTGAGCTTGAATATGTTTTGAAAAAAAAATCATTGATAATTACATTCAAACATTATAATGAAATATTAAAAAAAAATTGATAGTGATTTCAATGAATTTTTTTTTTCAAAAATATTTATCATAAAAATAATCCATTAAATAATGAAAAAGATGATTCAAAAAAATAATGGTTGGTTAATCTATACATCTTATATGATTTAAAAGGAATAATAAATTTTCACTGTAATATGTGTGAAAAATTATATGTTCCGAAGGGGAAAATAAAATATCATTAAAAACAGTCTTAAAATAAAAAAGGGAATAAAATTATTTTAATGGTTTAATGTTAATATTAGAATATTCATGGAAAACCCTTTTTAGAAAACATTGTTCTCAACGTATAGATATTTTCAATCAAATATAGATAAAATTACGGCATTCCTAAAAACATATTATTAAATATCATAAGTACAAAAGAGTGAAATAACAATACTAATTCATTAACATATCATTACTTTCGAGAGGAAAACAAAATTCAATAATTTTTTAGAGAAACGGATCATAATAATACACCGAGGGATGTAAAAACAAAATCGATCCCTATAAGCAATTATATTTTAAAAAAAACTCTTACTACTTAGTAACTTTGAACTATACTCCATGTATAGTATAATATAATAATAAAAAGAGTTTAATATCATAATAATAAATATATTTATGAAACAATAAATCTGAGTAAGTATATACATATCACAAAGAAATATAAGAACATAACATGGAATGTGTCTCACAGAATAATAATTGAGAACAAAATTACTTTTCCGAGTTAGTGACACGGGAAAAATATACCCCATGTTTGAAATATCACAAAACTTTTATTGTAATATCTATAATAATAATTATAATAAGCACATAATTCATCCATGAGAATTATAAACACTACACAAAAGGAATTTGTGGCAATTAATGCCTGTATGTCATTGAAATAAAAAGTGAGATTAAATTCCATAACCATGTGTCTTGACACTCTTCGGACTCATAAAAACATCCTATATAATAAATATTATTTTATTAAACATATTTTACAGAACCATATTATTATATTTTCTACCATATATGGATTTATTATGACATCATATTAACCACTTATTAACAATTTTTTTAGGGTTACACATCATGTAATATTCAATTTGTTTTTTGTATGTTTCTTTATATGTTATATAATTGGCACTTATACTTATATCATGGTTTAAATAATGGGAAACATGATATTACTATCAGTAATATTCATTATAGTTTTATTATAACAAAATATAGAATAAATAATTATGAAATTGAATACACCGTTCATTCAGAGAGTGGGTCGATCATATATGTGAATGAAACATCTCTTTTACCAATATATTTTAAAAAATATTTTAAAAAATAATGTTTGTATATTTATATATTTATAAATATTATTACACTATATTTATTATTTCATATTAAATCATATTTGTTCACTAGTCATATACTTAATAATTTTAATTTAGTGTTTGACTGAATCACATTGATTTGTGTGGGCATTAGTCAGCACAACCTGAAACCATACTATAATATTTACTCAATATGGAAATAAAATGGGTATATTCTACATAATAATTATAGAAGTATAACGAAACTATAAATATAATATAAATTACATATAAATATATTTTCATCACAATGTCATCCATGAGATGTGGTAAACAAATAATGAACAATCACAGTTTCATTATATGGTAGTTCATTTTATATAAAAATAGTAAATTTATTACCCATTGTATGTATATTTACATAGGATTAGGTTTTGAAAAAATCATACAACATCATATTATATTTATAATGTAGAATCTATGAAAAAAAATAGAGTAATTTAGTTTTATGGAGTGAAAAATTGATATAAGAGAACATAGATTGAAGGAGGGTGTTTCCTTTAAATTTGGTAACTCTTTTCGGTTTTCACCAAAGGAATTACATGAATTAAATTCATCCCAAATAGATTATTTTAGAATGAAGGTATGGATTTGGGGAAGTTAATTTTTTAGATAATTACTGATCCTATGAGGTTTGATAGGTTAGAGGAAGTGGGAGAGGTAGTGGCCTTTATATAGAAGAGAAAGTCACACTTGGTATTTCTGAATATAAGTTACTTGTATCCAAATTTATATTTATAAAAAGTCTCAACAAAATAAATCTATAATGTAATGTTTTTCACTAATTAAGGTCTAGTAAATGGGTTATGGAAAATTGGATATGTTAGTAGCCCCCCCCACATTTAATTTATATTCACATGTATTGCTTAAATTTATATCAATAACTGTATTTAATTTTAATTATATTCATTAATATTTTTGGTCAACAACTATCTTCACCATTTTATAAAACAATTTTATTTATAATAAATATGGGATTTATTTTTCTAAACTAATAATATATAATAGGTAAAAAATAATTTAAATTTTATCTCACTGACGAGACAATACTTTGTCTTTTTAAAGTAAAAACATCCAGGAGATCTATATGTTTTTATAATAAATTTCAAAATAAACAAATTAAAATTACCTATGTTTTACTAATTGATAAAATTTTTATAAAGATAAAATTTGAAACAAATTTAAATTGTAATTAATCCTTGAGAATACTTTATATGAAGAGGCATTTTTGAACAAAAATTTAATATTATTTAAAGAATAATATAAAAATGAAACCTTTGAGAAAAATACAATGAATTTAATGTAACCTAATTTTTTTGCTTCTATATCAATTATTAATTTTATTTTAAATTATGTAATCTATCAATGTTCCAAAAATGGATTTGAAATGGTATGTCCATTCAATGGTAGTAAAAATATCATAAATAGAAATATCGAATTATATTCCTAAAATTGGTGTTGTTTTAATCTATTCATAACATTAAACATAATGGTTGTTTTATATATTATTATATTAAATAATAAATTTTTTAATAATATATTATAGTATGGTTACAC
This sequence comes from Viscum album, assembly GCA_963277665.1. Lineage (NCBI taxonomy): Eukaryota > Viridiplantae > Streptophyta > Magnoliopsida > Santalales > Viscaceae > Viscum > Viscum album. The sequence continues at coordinate 626,821,079 of OY728133.1, forward strand.
TTGATCATGTGTGTTGAACATGACACTGAGGAAAGTAAATATTGCATGTAATGTATGCTAAACTTGTTGTAACACATATATAATGTTAATAAATATAATATGTGAAGTAAATTATAAGATGGTTTTATGTATAATGAATAAAAATTGTTCTTTAATATATATACTAATCTATTTTTAGTGTTGTGTGAAATGAAAATTTTCAAAATTATTAAATTATTTCGATAAAAAATATTTCACAAAAATTTCACAGTGTTAACTTGAATCTATCCACATTGGGTGGAACTAACCCACCAATAAGGTTTTATATCACATAATATAAATAATTATCTGTCAGTGAAGGGTCCCTCTACTTTGTATATTAAATTTCATATCAATCATCTCCAATATAAGTATCTACAAATAATCCATGTTATCCTTGAGAAGTATCATAGTAATAACCACCATCAAAAGGTATCCTATTTATGTTCAATAGTCTCATCACATAACAATTATAGTACTCTGTCACCTGATAAGGGAGTTTATCTCACTAATAATCTTGGTTGATCTATATATCTAAAACTCATAAAAAATATGCAAGTTCATAATTTGTCGGTACTACATAATCAGATGAATGTTATCCTAATAGAGATCATCTTCCCAAACCATTAGAAGATGGTAATATTTATGAGTGATAGCTGGATACATAACCCATAATAGAACTTGTGAATCTTCATCCTATATAGTTCCTTAAATAAAAACCTCATCAGAAAGAAGATAATAACTATGATCCTACTAATGACCCTTTTATCGCTATAATATTTGATGAATCCAGACATAACAGAGATGAAACACATAAAAAATATAATATCTATAGATATAATGTTTAAGTGATATGATTTAAAAACCAATGTAGTGATATTATAAATAATTTCTAAATATATTAGATAGTGATATTTTTTATAAAAATATTATGTCATTTTTTTAAAGGAAAATATTTTTAAACTAAAAACTTTACATAAAAGGATTTACCTAAATGATTAAATAATAAGTTTGGAAATTTTATTTTTGATAAAATTAATAAAATTCTCTAACATAGTATATCAAAATTATATAGGAGTGATTTTTTTAATATATTATAAGTTTCATTTTTTGACAAATTGTGGAAAATTCTAAATTTAGATTGAGAAATTATTTTTCATTTAAATTATTTAATATGGTAAGATATATGTTTCATTAATTGAATTTTTTAATTATATTTATAAATATATTAATCCCATTTATGTTACTATAATAAATTTAATACTATCTTTTTATTTTGACACATTTCATGCATTTCATCATTTTCTTTATAAAACCCCTGGGGTTGTCTTGGACCTATTTAGATAATATTAAAATAATTTTTTTAATAAATGAATTTAATTTTGAAAAAATATCTAATGTTTTAAAATAATATTAATTTAATATTTATAATAATTTAAAATTTATTTTTCTAATAATTAATAAGGATAATAGTGAAAAATTAATTACGGTGATTAAGGTAAGAATGGATTTAACATGAGATAGTTAAAATAAAATTATTATCATAATATTAATGAGGGTAATTGTACATAAAATAATTAATGGGAATAGTTTGACTATTACATCTCTTGTTATCAATAATGGTTCATTTTTTTATCGTTGTGAAATTTTCAAATTGAGGTTAGAATTCTCTCTTTGAAAAGTTTCCCTGTTTTCCATTCACTGAACATATTAAAGGATACCCCCTCTTCTGATCACTTAATAAAATAAATACTAATTAGATAATACAATAAAACTCAAAATAAATTCTCCTCCCAAATCCAATCATACCAAAATTCATTCTTCTTTATAAACATATCCATGGAATGACTTTTGTTAAAACTAAAAGGAATTACGTAGAAAGGTGATGACATTCATCAACAAAGATTTTTTAATTTATATATTTCTCCATCCAGTAAACTATCCATATTCCAGAATTATATAAAAAAATAAGACTTCTAAAAATATAGATATGTTTTTAAGGTAATTACCTAAAAAACACACAATTACATCATATGTATCATGAAATCATCATTCTTATGTATGTGAGACTACCACCTCAAAAAATGATGTTGTTCATTTTTCCATTACCTCCTACCATGGATAGTAATAGTTATGGATATAAAGAATATATAAGATATTTATATTATAATTATACATGTATATTCATTATATATTATATATTGTTTTTATTTACCTATCATATGGGATACATTCACATCACTCATCTATATGGCGGACTACCGCCTCATGAAGCGATTCAAAGTGTTTCACCAATGCGATACAAAGATGGTAATAATGGTAAAAAAATTAAGATTACATATTTTATACATGAAAACATTTTTATATTCATGAAATCATTATCTTTTTTTAAATATGATTTATTAATTTTCTTATAACCTTCTCACATACTAAATATGTGAAAATATTGTTTATGGATGTGTCGATTACCACCTCCTCTAATCGATGTGATCACATATACATATATATATATATATCAGGAATTTTATATATATGATTACATAATTAAATATAATTTTATATATGTTATAATTATATTTTTGGAATGAGATATTATTTCATTAATTCTTCAAACGGTGATCATTTAAAAATGACAACATTACTCTAATGTACATCTGGACTACAAACTGAATGATCAAATCATTAGTTCACACTTCATTAGTATATTTCATGATTGATTTATAAAATATAATTACTTATAAATGTTTTCATTATTTCATGATTATTATTCTAGATATGTTTAAATAATGTCTACTATTATAATAGTTAACATACTAATATTGTAAATGACACAAATACCAACTATGATCAAAACATTCGACATAAAATTAACTTTATAAATTAATTAATATAAAATGTTAGTCTGTTAAAAAATATTAATAATAAAATGGTAAAGGGAGATCCTGCATATAAATAACTATCATAATTTTATTATTTAGTAAAATATAGACACATGTAACATGACATACTTAGGGTAGCAGAATTCAAGTCACTATCCTTTCATTATAGATTATTATAATGTTGTACACATGTAATATTTTACGAGGTGTATATACATCTCCTTTGAAAATTAATATCATTAATTTCTGTATGAGATGGCTATTTGATGGTTTTGATGCTATTTTATTATGATTCATATAATGAAAATATTTACAATGAGATAAATTATTTGAAATTAAATGGAACAGAATCCTCATTATGGTTTTCCTTCCATTATTTACTCTTACATTATTATATATTTAAAAAAAATTTATGATTATATTTATATGGATTTATTAATTTTATATAGAACATTTTAGACCTCTTTTATTTTATTTTATTTTTTTCAAAAGGAATTAGTTTTTTAATAGTGAATGTTTTGTTAAATGAAAAGAGGAATATTTTATATTTAATGTACAAGATAATAATTACTTTTCAGTTTCTATGAATGTTATTTTATTTCATTCATCCTTTGTATGATTTGATATTTTATAAAAATATAACCCTATTCCCTTTGGATTGGGTATTTTGGAATAGATACAATTTTAAAAAAAATTATTATTCTATTGAAATAGGGTATCAAAATAAAAGGATATTTTGAAATCGAAAAAGGACTTTAATATCAATTTAATAATGTTTTTAAAATATTATTTAAAAAAAATTAAATAATATAAATTTTTTATTCATGATATGATACTCTAGAAATATATGTTTGGGTGGCCTAGAAAATTATGGGTGATCTCTTTATAACATAAAATATGGGGAGGATCAGATTACCCTAAGTGATCCATTAAAATATTACATAATGGGGAAGCATAAATTTTGTTGGCTGAGACAATTTAACTTATATGATAGAGAGTTATATATATAAATATGTGAGCCTATAATATCTTAAATGATCGGTGCACCCAAATAGTTCTCTAATGTCGTAGGTAATGGTAATATTGGAAGTAATTCAAATGGAAATTAAAATTTATTGGTTTTAAAATGTTAATTTTTATAAAGATTTAAGTCATAGAAGAATGGTTTTTAATATTTTTATAATTTTTAATCATTTTATGTGACTATAATTTGTGTGTAATTTTAGTGTGAAATTATTTTATTTTATATGCTTAAAAATTTTGTGATATTAGAAACTTTTATTTTTGTTTTCATGTTTTCAAAAGACTAATGATTTTCCATCATTATGTATTACATACTGATATTTTTGTTCTCAAGTCATGATTCATTATGTTTTTTCATAGGATTCAGGGATAGTAAAGGAAATGAAAAATGGAAGTTGAATGTCAGGAATATTTTGCCAGAAAAGAAATCAACACTTCCTTATGTTTTATATTATCGAAAAATGGGTAATAACCAGAACATTAAACTTTGTATTATGTGGTTGCATAATGTATGATTCAAGACGTATTTCTATAAAATTATAATAATGCAATATTATTTAAATTTAATAGAATTAATTCTCAATTAAAACTCATGATTATGTAATTATTAATAATTAGTGCTTATATTAGGTATCAAATCATGGTTTAGATTGATTTAAAGGAGAGTATGATGTTAATAACATTAATTTGAAATAGTTTACCATAGTGTTAGGAAGAAATTATATTAAATTTAATGATTACTAAGTTACATTAAATAATGTATTTATTTCAAAAAATATATCCTTAGACAAAACATGGAAGATATAGATTAATGTAACTGCGGGGAGAATATCATTACAAATCAGAATCCTGAGATGGTTTCAATTGGAATACAATAGTTTATTTTAGTGATGGATCAGTTGAAACTAGTGATAAACAGTTGTGGTATCTTTTCTATAATAGATCATGATCTACTATGATGTAAAATTTGTTTTCTAGTGAATTTTATGGGGGAAAATCCCCCATCATTTATTGGATCATCATAACATTTCATTTTTGATGGTTCTATTAATACTCTAGAAAAAACATTTGACATCCTTTAATGTACATTACATGACAATTTCACTGTAATCATTTATCATTATTAAGATGTTGATTTTTCATGGGGTTCTTTTATTAATAAATCCATATAAATGATGATCTTGATTCCATCATAAAAGTAAAATGTATGGATCATTTTATAGATAAATATTTCTTTATGGTTATTTCAATCTAGATGAAAATTTATTTTCCTATAACTGAGATTGGAATATGACAATTTTATAGATGTATGTTAACAAAACATAATATTATTCGACATATATGTGTTATATTTTACATTTGAATCTAATAGTAATGTTTAAATATTTTAATCATGGTTGAAGCTATGCTTTCAAATATAATTATCCATAAGTGAATCAAACATAAAGGATAAAGTGGTTCATTGTTCTCATAATGTTGTGATAGAGTTCTCTGAAATATATATTCCACATCATGAAAAATAAATTAAAGGTCATGCTGGAAGTATATAGAGAAAATAAAAGAAAAAATTTCTGTAGTTATGTCCCCAAAATGTTCCATGTGTGGAAAAAACATTTCAATGAATTTATCATAGGATCTATGCTGTTTTCTAATTGTGTTCGGTTTTATCAATGGGATTAATACTATAATTTATAGACTCCTAGACAACAAAATATTGGGTAACTAATATCTATGCATTGGTGATGTGACTTATTTTTATTGTTTTCTCTAATTATTCAATCATATGTCCAAATTTTATTTCACAGGATACCAATCCTCATGATATTAAATACAAAGATATTGAATGTAATTTATTTCCAGTACATACGGTGTTAGGAGGTCAAATTAGTTGTCTAAAGGTATTTTATTTTCATGTTCTATTTATTCCAAAACCAATTTTTTTACTCTAGAGCAACAAATTAATTCATATCAAATATATTTCCAATTATACTGGGAATATCACGTTATGAATGTACAACTGTACATTGTGGAAAGTCCTAAATGAAATTACTTTAGAAACCTAGATGTATAGAAATATTCTAATTATTATCATTAGGATTGTATTTGTATGTAATATTGATGACTCTGATAAAATATTGTTTGATATAATTCTTAGAATGTATTGGATTTGAATTTATTATGCTAAGAAAGATTATAGAGCTATGAAATATGGGTTTAATGATTTTATGCCTTTCACTACTTTCCATAAAGATGGGAAATTGACTAGAGATGGAAGTGAAACATAAAAATTGCAAATTTATTTAAATATTGAAACATATAAAATCAGTGATTTTCAAGTGGTAAAAATATGCATATACGTTTTTCCTATCAATATTCCTAGTTTTATTCTTGATTGAGTGGTTGATATTACTATTGAAAAAGGACAAGATGATAAGCCTTTTTCAAAACCCAATTATTAAATGTCTTAAAGTTATTTATTAGAACTAAAAAATAAATATATCAATATAGTAGATAATTTTTTCATCTAACCATGAACGTCAACATTGGGTGATCATATTTTTTTTGGTTGAAATAAATCATTTTTATAAGAATTTTTATTTATAATAGTTTGTTTAAAAAATCAATATTAATAATTTTTTTCATTTTCCTAATATTTATTATTCATTTGATTACCTTCATAGAGATAAATATTTTTTAAAAGTTATCTTGAGGTTTGGGTACCATCAGTTTAATGTGCAATAAGAATAAAATATAACTAATGTGTTTCAGATAAGATATGGGCACTATGGGTTTGTAGTTATGTCATTAATTCTCTCTATTTCACCTTATTAATTAGTGGATCATAAGAATATTTATTTTGCTTGTGTAATTGTAATGAAATTGTAGTTTTTTTATTTATGTGATTTTAGGTAATTTCAAAATTCAAGGGGAATATGATATAAATCTATGGGTCATTTTATAAAAACATTAATGAAAAAAACTATATGGGATGTTTAGTAAATGAGAATTTTGGTTGTTAAAAATTTGTGCTCTTGTACTTGATGTTTTTAGATATAGAATAAATTTCACTTTAATACTTTTTCTTAATCTATACAATAATGAAAAATCATATAGATTCATGATTTTCTTGTATTAGTGTATTACTACTAGCGTATTGATGAAGACTTTTTTATTTTTTATTTACCACTGGCTAATTTAACTTGAAAAGGAGGAAATGTAATATGTCAAAAATAATTTGATTATTCTTTTTAGGATATAAAAAGAATATCAGGGAATTATTTATTTTTTCTCATGCCCTCCAGAGATAGAGAGTCTTTCGATTTTAGTGATTCTTAATTGAAATAAAATGGATGTGTCCTACCATAGAATGATTTACTAGTAGCTTATGATTCATGTCAGTTGAATTCCCATGAGTTAAATTACCATAGAAATGAATTGTTATTTTATGTTGTGGATCATTCATTGAAAACTTATAAGAATTTTTTTTATTAATGACCAAAATATATTCTAATAGCCAAATCCTAATGTATATTTTCCCTTAGAAATAATTTAATATACTAAAGGGATGATGGTTTGAACTAGTCATAGATTATTATTACATTATTCATTATCATTCTCCAAAATAAAAAAAAAGTTGATGATGTCATGATTAGTCAAAAAAAATTCTATATTGACCACATTACATTTATAACATGCCCATTTGGTTAGTTATTTGTTATATTTTTTCTTGATTTTTTTATATAGGGGAATTATCAATTCTGTTAAAGTTTTAGTGCAGTCGATATTTTTAGAAATAATTATTAAAGCAATGAAGGATGATCAAACATTATATAAAAATTTAGAATATATAAATAAAGGTAATATTATTATTTATAATTTTGATAATGAATATGTTATATAATTTTGAAAGATAAAATGTCGTCTTTATGACTCCTAGTTGAGGAGAGAGTTTTTTAGGAAAGCACATTGTTCTCTATTTTTTATGCACTAGAAACGAACTAATATATAAAGAGTCCATAGTGATTATTACTAATGGTATTGACTAAAATAATATATCATAGATGATACCATTAATATTTTGAAATTTCAAAATGTTAATGAAGATTGATAGTTTTCGAAATGGATACTTCCACCATTTCCAATGCCGGAGGGGAAGATATAAAAAATATCCACTAATTTTTCTGTGGGATAGAAAATGAAAATAGGATATAATAATTTGATTTCTATTATTATTTTTAAATTAACCAAATATAAACATTTAGATCCCATTAAGGATTAATTTAATCTATACATTCTCTCTATATTTAATCGATACATTATAATCATGTTATTTGGTGTTCATCCCTTCAATATATTGGACTATATTCTCAGGTTCACATCAAATAATTTGAAACAACTATAGAAGTCATGGGTAATGAATTAAATATCAATACAATTTTAATACTCAATAAGTTAGATAGTATAACAGGAAAAATTATGGAATATTATACATGATTAATTATTTTTTTATGTGTTATCATTGATGTTTGGATCAAAATCATTATATGGGTATTTAATCATATAAAAATAGTTTTTGTGCCACTATACAAATGAGAGAATTTGAGGAATTATAATGAAAGAATTATCAATAAATAGATTTTTAGGATGATGTAGGATAAGTTAAATTTATTAGATTAGTTTTGGGAGAGGAAATGTATGGGATGGTGTGGTTGATTCGACACTATAAGTGGACAACATAGAGTTGAAAATAATTTATATAGATAATAAGAGGATTTATATTTCTTAATTAGGTAGTTTATCATTTATTTATCAATGTTTTCAATAGAAAAGTCTTATGAATTTTGGTTAAAATTTTAATATAATGTTATGGTTCATTAGATCATATGAAATCATGGTTAAATTTGGATCAGTTTCAGAGTGTGTGGCCTTACCTTTTTTTATCCCAATAACACAATATATTTAAATTTTCAAATTTAAGGAAATATGTGCAGAATTCATCTTATTTTTAGAACATGGATGTATTTTAGTTTGAAGTGAGTTACTATTATATGGATTATCCATTTCTGATTCTTGACCATAGAGTGAAATTATTTAGGAGTAATGTGATTCACTTGTAAAAGCTTTCATTTAAAAACAATATGGTTAATAAAGCATTATTGGAATCGGAAAAAATTATAAGGTAATGATATCCCCACATATATAACAACTCAATTATGTATTAAGGATAACATTTCAAAATGGGGGAATGTATATAACAACCCATGTAAATATAGAATAAATATTTTTTATATTAATTATATATTTATATTAGTTATAAAAATATCACATAATTTTTTTCAATTGGAAAATATATCCTATTAAATTCACAAACTATATTGTTATTAAGTATAATTTATAAATATTTAAACATTATTTTTATGAAATGATTATTTTTAAATCAACGTACCAAAATTTTCTTAGGGTGAATGTCTATGATTTTTATGAATAGTTTACTATTTTTTCTGAATAATGAAAAATAATTAATTTAAATTGAAAAAAATTATTTTATTTTACATAGATTTAATGATGAATACTATTTTGAAATGGTTCAAATCATATATTAGTTATATTATAAATCTATTAATAAAATTAATGTTATTGAAATAAATGAAACAGTAAATTTTTATATAAAAACATTTCAAACTTTTGAACTCTATCTATTTAAAAAATTGTTGTCTCACTATGTATGCGAGATTAATTTAAATTAAATTTTTCCACATTTGTAAATTGAATTTAGATAAATAGATTCAAAAATTTGAATCATTTTTTTTTCAAATATGTTTACACAATATTTTTTACCGAAATTAATTTTTAAAATAGAAAATATTAGTTACCGCATTTAATGGGAAATGGGATTGCCAGTGGTTAAAAAAATATAATGGTTACAATCACCAATAATTAAAAAAATTAAATTTACATATATCTAGCAGGAATCCAATTTTGTTCCCAAATTTATCATTTTAATCTATAATACATATGAAATATGTTGGTAAAATTAACCCTTTTAAAAATTTATAATTTTTCCACTCACCCTACATATTAAGGGTAACATCCTCTTATATTTTGTTTACACCACAATAGATAATGGATTAGAAAATACCAAATCATATTACATTATCCCAAGTGTTAACTTATCATATAAGACACATCATTGGGTAGAAATCAACCATGTATGTCTTTTGTTGAAAACAAAAAAGGATTACTAGATGAATAAGTAACATTTATCAATAATAATTTATTTTTATTTTATTCTCAACCATATTTAATTAATCATATATGATTATTAAATAATAAAAATTATATTTAAATATAAAAATATTTTTCTGTTCATTTTGTGACCTAGTACCACATAAAATTTTGAAAAATGGGTTACAGAATCATTATTCATGTGTTTGGGGGACTACTGCCAGGAATACCGATATCATTTATTTTCCAATTACTACCTCTCATGGTTGGGAATAATGATGAATTAAATTTATATATATTATATTTATAAAATAATTTTACCTCTTGAGAAATTATATCATATATAAAATTTTATATTCCATACCATATGAGATTCTATTATATCATTCATCTGTATGGTGGACTACCGCCTTGAGTACCAATATGAATAATCTATCACTATAACATTACATGGAATGTAATATGCCTATAAATAACAAATTTATATGATATAAATGAAATATTTTTGATATTAATAACATATTTATTTTCCAATTAGTATAATATATCATTTTCTTTCTTACATTTCCACACACTGAAAAAGTTATAACGTAGAATGTGGGTGTGTTAACTATAGCCTCCTCAACTCAATAAAATTAATTTTAATTCATATGATATATATTAATATATATATATATATGTGTGTATATATTATTAAAAACATTAATTATGATATTATTATTATTATGAGAACATAAAATATTATATACCTTCTTTTTATAATGATCATTGAATATAGAAATATTAACTATTAATACACACAACCCACCTTCCCAATGATCATATAATTGGTTAATTTTTTATAAAATAATAATTTATTATTTTATTAGTATTATTGTGGTATAGAAATGTTAGTCATTTCATTTTTTTTATTTGGAGATTTTTAACTAATGACTTAATTGTCTATTGTCAACTTATTAATGTCATTTGGACACTTAAACTGAATATGGCCAAAACATATCCCAATAACATCATTGACTATGTATAGAAATAAAACCTTGTAATAATTGAAATATAATATATAATAAACGTTAAAATTGTTATAAATAAATTAAATAATTTACATAAATATTTATTCTATATGAAATTGGAAAACATGAAATGTTAGAATCATGTTATGGGACATCGGCTCTATCTCCTTTCATTGAGGTATATTTTGATGTTATAAATGCATACAATTTTCTGTCTTGTATATACATACCGTTAAATATGTTATCTAGTAATCATTACATCAATATAGGTATTTTTTTTATTTTTTAGATGATATTTCCTCATGGGGAAAAGGAATTAAATATTTTTAAGGTGACTATGGGCTTACAATTAAAAGAAAAAAATCATTAATTATTTCCAGGAAAATATTTAATTTCCATATCTATTTAAATAAATAAATTTTAAAAATGCTTATATATGGACCTATAATATTTATAATATAATTTTTATTAATATCATAAATTATTTAAATAGTCTAAAAATTGTATCTTTTGATAGATTTATACAAAATAACTCACCAAATGAAAAAAAGTAATGTTTTATTCTTAACATACATTAAATCACTAATATTTTTTCCACAATGAACATTATTTGATATATATTTTTTAAAACATTTAATTATTTATTGAACGTTAAACCTTTGTTCTTTTTGTTTTTGTTTTTTAGTAATAATTTTTTTCAAAAGATAATGGTTTTATAGTAATAAATATATAGTTTTAGGAGAAAATGTTATTTCGATATCCAATTTTTTTCTTATGTGATTGAACAGTTTTTTAGAATATTTTTATGATAAAAAATATTAGTAATAAAAAAAATTATTCATGATATGGATCTTGTGCATTATGTTATGAGGATTACCATATTGCAGAGGGTGATCACATTACTACTTATACAATGGGGCGTCCTAGAAAGGACATGGTGTGCCCATTAAAACACATATGATTGGGTTTTCTAGATAGTGTTAGTTGAGTCTGTGATCGCTTATCTTATTTCCTATCCTCAGTAGAAGTATTTGAGCTCATTATAGTATAAATAATTGATTCTCCCATATATTCTTCAATTCATTGGTTAATGATAATACTGGATGTCAAAAATAGGTTAATTCAAATTAAAAGGGCTTTTAAATATTTTTACATATATGATTATCTAAGTCAAAAAAAGATGTATTAATTGGTTACATTGTGGATTACTGATTTTAATTGAGAAAAAGGTTTTTTCATGATTAATTTTTTATATAATATTTTCATTGGAAATTTATGATAATGTTAAATGTCATATAATTTTTCTTGTTTTAACATGATTAATTATTTTTTTTCAATATAATATTGAGAATTTTCATCCTATCATAAAGTTTTTTTTAATATTTTTTATTGTATTTTATGAATATTAATTGAATTGATGAATTCATGTTGTTATTCCTACTTATTGAACATGAAAATTAAACATTATTTATTTTAAACATTTTATATTATTGTAAAATGGATACTAAAAACATGATTAAACAATGTATTTCATTATTCTGTAATATATGAGTTATGAACAAATTTTATAAAACCATATTCCAAAATAGATACTCATATTTAAGATAAGGAATTATAGACTAAAACTCAATATTATATTATGTTTACATTAGGGTCCATATATATATAAAAAAATCATTCATATGTAATACATCTATCAATGTTTTCCCTAAAACTACATCCTAAATTTTTTGAGTAAAAAAATTGGAATTATATGTTCTAGTGAATGGATACAGAAACAAAATAATCCACACTATGATTCATGGCATGAAACCAAAGCTTGAAACAATTTATCAGGATTTCATTATTTACTAAACCTTGAAACATATTTAGACTATCACCAATATATACAATTAATATAACCTCTTCTCATACAACTCTATCATGACCCTACCCCCTAGAAAGTACATAAAAATTGTCAATTTGATTATAACACACAAATAACAAACCAAATAGGCTAGGGGATCATGACTAGCACTAAGGGGATATATCAAACACCTGAGTTTTGTTTTCATAAGGTACCTAAACAAATGAAAATATCTTTAGATACCAATGTATTGTTTAAAGGTAAAAATTTGATTGTTTAAATTATTTCATAAAACATAACACACAATAGAGTATTAAAATAAAATAAGTATTAAAATGGTACAAATAAATCATGAATATTACTAGAAATGATCCCAAAATATTCAAATAATTAGGTAAGATAACCAAATAAAAAAATTGAATAAAAATAAGTTATTTATAGAAAAACATGGATTGATTTATTTCAATCTACCTTTGACACCAGTGAAAATATATTCATCTTCTTATGATATGTTATTATAAAAAAAACACAACGTAGTGGTGAGTATAAAAATTCCCTTTAGGCCACCCGGAAATCCGTAAACATAAATCATTATTATTTTGGTTAGTTCATCGTCTAAATGTTATGTCAATAAAACATATGATACATAACAACAACAATAAAAATTAAACGTACCGATATAAAATGTTAGATAATTATTCTAAAATTCATTTACAATTGAAATAAAATCAGAGGATATTACATGTGGTTTCTAAGTCATTATAAATAGGTAAAACTCACTAATGGATAATTATTATAATTGTATATCTTATCTGATAAAACAAACTATTCAATCCATTCAGTGATTAATCATGGAGAAAAAAGGGAGGGGTCATCTAACATTCTCACTCAACATGGTTACTCCAAATTAGAATAAAATATATGTTGGTACATAGATAAGAGATCACACACATGGAAATTGGGTAAGTCAAATCATATCAACAATAACCTACTAAGTAAGGGGAAATGTGTTTTTTGATCATGGTGATTCATGAAATTCGAAATAAGGATGATCACATGATAGATTTTCCCTCCCAAGACACAGTGTTGGATATTTGATTCTCTATCTGATACTAATATCATTTAGAGGAACATATATGATGACCAAGATGTGATTCCTTACTATAATATTGTAAATATTGACCAATGGAATACATATAAGATAAATAATTCCAAACTGAAATAGTTCCATGTAACACTACCATGATCCAGCCAGAGAAAAAATAATACAAACAAGGGATCTTTATTTCCCCTAAATAGTTACACTATATGTCCCTAACGATTCATGGTGTGTATCATTAATACATGAAACTAATGTACTTAAGCACACATGGACTGAATTACTCGACGTATATATCATGTACCCTAATGTAAAAGACATATTGAGGTTAGTCTATCACTCACAATGTTTCTTGTTCTAGTATATAAACTATATACCAATCATGATACGTAAGGGATTCCCATGTAATAAAAAAATTCTATGTAATTTCTAATATATACATTGTTTACTCCACATCACACAATGTGTAGAGGTAAGGCTGGATGTCAACATTTTCTATCTTCCAATTCTAGTTACACTACAAATTACATGACATGTGACCTGACACACATGACATTTTGAGCCACATGACATATTGGGTGTGTGCATATAATACATACTGATCCAACTAGATAAAGGGAACATCTTCTTTGAGTTTATCATACAACATGATATATTTATGTCAAGACTTAAACACATGCCTCCACATAGACAAAACTACATGGTGGGTGTTCCTCAAAACACATAATATACTGATTAGGATTACATAAAAACTCATTTTCATAACCAATATCCACACATGTTCCATTTTTCACTTTGATATAACACTCCATTTTCCAAAAAAAAAATCACAGATATAGGATTACCACAATCCATTGTCCTCTTAATGTTATATATTAGAATTTCATTTCATTAAAAATAGTATCGGCCAATTTCCTAGAGCACTCACAAACCATAGGTGCACAGAAACATGTTTTTTCGGATTATTATATGATTCCCTAATTATGGGTGAAATTATTCTATAAACCTAATGAATAGAAACACCCAATATCATATCAGTTGATAAATGATATCAATTCAGCTTACCGAACCACCATTACAGGATATATCATTTGATTCTAATTGTATATGCTATAGCTTTATAACCATTAAATCCAAAAACTACCCTTGAGATCAATATCCACTATGATAAAGTCACCAATCACAATTATTTATCATCCATAGTCTCATACAATTACCAGTCAACATAAATTCCATTGACAAACATCAAATAATAGAGGGATAACATCACATAGAACATAGAGATCATAGATCGTGTGTAATTTTTTTTCCTTTCATTGATGAAATACAAATATATGTGACTCTTATAGTTATTAAGAAAAAATATATTAAATTTCCAAATCTATGAACATAAATGAAGTGTTTGGATACACATTGGAAATTTATTAATAAAACAATTTTGGAAAGGATTAAGTTTTTTCTGAGACAACAAATTTGCACTAGAAAATGAAATACCTTAATATTAGTTTGGATTATTTAATAAAAATAGATCTTCCACATCACTATTGTTTCTGATAAATAATAATTATTTCTATAACAATGATCTTTATTGTACTTCGAACATTGAACCATGTTCCTCCAGGAATTTGGAAACACACTCTCTTCCAAATATCTCATTCATATATATTTCATGTGTTAAGATGTTATAAATCAAAAAATAGGTATCATATAGAGATTTAATTTGGTTTTAGAATATATATAAATTAAATTAATTAATATTATTAATCCTTTTATTTTATCCAGTACATTCTTCAATCCATGCACCTGACGCTGATAAGACTTGTATCCCACATTATGTTAAATAATAATTATATATTTTGTGGAGGAATTATAATTAAAATATGAGACACAATTTAGTATATATTCCATTATTTATATATAAATTAATTTCTGGGATCTTATAAATAAAAAAATTAATATATATACAATATGGATCTCTAAGCCCTATAATTCTGTGCAAACTCTTCCACCGACTATAAAAATATTCCTTGAAATATTCTATAGTTTTACCCATAAATATAATATTTTATACAATATAACATGTGTATGTAAAATTATTTTATGTATTATGTATCATTGTCTAACTGTTTTCATTTTCGCAACGTAATATAAATTTCAAATGTTTGATGCTTCCTAGATTATATTTTCTATAATGGACATATATTACTCAAATCATTTAATAGTTATTTTTTTATTCATTAACATATTTATTATTATTATTTTATAAAAAATATATATTATTATATAGTATTATATATTTCACTTTTTTAACATGAATATTTATGGAAACTGATTTTTACTCATAAATGAATTCTAGATTTGAAAAATGGTATTTGAAAATAATAATAAGTAGTTTCTCGTTGACATTAATATGTTCTTCATACACACCACATTTCTAAATCATAAAACTAATTATTTTCATGGTAAAATTATTATAACTTTTATTTAAATTGGAATTATTAAAAATTATTTCATATGAACTTTTCAAAAGAAAAATTACAATGTGATATATAGACATGTATTTTACATTGATGTTTTAAATGTGTTTTAAATGGATTTATATATTTTTAGTAACTAAAATATTTTACCAATTAATTATGTATAAAAAGATTTTTGTTTTACTATGTATAATGTAATATATATTTAATATTTAGTGGAAATGAACTCATCATACCAAACAAAAGAATTACACATCCCTTATTTAGTGGTATTGTTCAGGTAGTATTTTGTGATGATGTTTGTAATATATGTCCACATCCTTCAAGGATTCTTGTGTTACAATAATCCCGTTATATTTTTAAACCATACACCATCATTATTTTGGTGGCTTATGATCATGTTATTTTATTATTTTCGTAGTTGTATAATAATTTTTCTATACAGTCTGAAAATTACATTTTATATAATTTTTATTTGATGATATTAAACTAGAAATAATGTAATTTTATTAATAAGCTGAAATTTATCATCAAACAATATATTATTATTTGAATATGAATGATTATTTGAAATTTTATTTTTTATATTTTTACCATATTTTTTTATAGGATGCGTAATTATCTTGTATTTCTATTGTTAATATGTGGAAATGTATTTACATTATTGAGAATTATTTATTGCTAACAAACCCTGATCATATATTGATATTAAATATTCTTAATTATTTTTGTTTTCATGTTTTTGTACATTTTTAGGTTCCTCATTGAATAATATGTAAGGAATTATTGACAAATATGGTTAATTTATTAGACATAATCATGAAAAGTGTGTGGTCTATAATTATATACCCTATGATGAATCGACATTATACACAGTAAAATACAAGGTTGATTTTGGATTATACAATTTTCCAGAATAAATTGTGTCTTTCCACAAGATCATGGACCCATGTTTTAATCTCTCACATTTTTCATCACATTAGAATCACAAAAGTATTATTAATATTGGTGCATTCATTTATTGGAATTAATATAAATACATCTTTGTTTTAGTTTATTATTGTATTATTAGATTTATTTATTTCTTCCAAATTATATATAAAATTATTTTGTTTTTAAAAACTTCACTTATTGATTTCCCATATATATAATTCAATGTCAAACCTTCTTGTGTTATTATATCAATATTCATTGATGTAAAATATTAACAAAATATTTCTAACAAGATAGAATATGTGTAAAATGTTATGGGAAATGATGAAGAATTAAAAAGGATTAAGTAGTATTGTATATTATGGAAGACATTAATGTGATTTTTGTTCAAAGAACATTAGGATTATTAGCTATTGAATTCTAATAATTCACTAAATACATAAACCGAAAACAATATTTGGGTATAATGAGATCAAATAATTGTGTTTGATTTTTAAGTGTATATTGTCCTGACTTATATAACATTTAATCAAAGTGAGTATGTAATATGTGTATTAATGGAAATGGATTTGGGTGTGGTGGTCTAGGGAATCATTGTTAGTATCAATGGAATTGTTAATATAACATTGGATATTAGAATATTTTAGTGGTATAAATCAATGTCTAATAATTATAGTTTATAAATATTTTAAATGTAGTGATAAACCATTTGAATATTGTATGATTTACTATAAATGTTATAATACAAATTTTATTTGGTTTTTAGGATATGATGACATTAGTCAAAACCTATAGAAAATTCTAATTGATATTTTTATATTTAGGGGAATATCATTACGTTTTGGAAATGTAATTTTTTTTTTGATTCTCCATACCACTATATCCCAATTTAGATATTATTAGTTGATATCAAATCTATTATTGATAACTACAATGGAAATAAGCCTATAAAGGGTTTTATGGGTATTTATATAACACATAATATCTTAATTTATAATTCCATTTAAATAATTTAATTTTTTTATTTTCATTCTCCACAATTATCATCGAGCATGAATGAAACTATTATATATTTTTCCAAAAATACAAATATTAATTATGAACATTAAGACCTAGGTGTCAAATTAGTATGAATGAATTCGTGTAACCATTTTATTATATATATATATATATGATTAAAATAAATTATTCTTTTAATATGAATGAAATAAAAATATTTTTTATCATATTACTAAGACGATAATATAATACTTATAATGGTGATTTTATCAAAATAACATTTGAAGTAGTTTTCTATTTCAAGATGAATTTGACTAATAAAAAAATATGATTAATTTAAACAAATATTTAACATAAATTTAGTTCTTAAATGATATTAATTACGAAAAATAATAGTCAATATTTTGAATTATTATGTTTTAAATAAATTTCTTTATAATTTATTTTTGTTAAATGTAATTTTTTTTAAAATTTTAAAGGAATACTAATATATTTATATTTAAATTACTATATAAAAATTTACATAGTGTGTATTTTTAATATTTATATATAATTGATGTTTATTAATAAAACAATATGGTGTTCACAATGTATTTAAATTATTTAAGATTATATATATATATATATGAATGATATATAAGTAAAAAAAATTGGTTGCTAAATTATTATTCAATGGTTAATAATTAATCCTTTTGGATTTTTATATGAAATTATAAGTCCTACATATAATAATATTGGAAATAAAATAAAATATTAGTAGAATAGAAATTATTTTTTCAGTCTATTCATTAAATCATTTCAAAATTAGTAATGATTCAGTTTTACATTGACATAAAATAATTATAATTTTTTAGTTATTAAATCCATATAAATAAAATAATATCTAATATCATTTAATATTTTTAATTAATTTATATTCTATATCAACAATTTGTCTTCAAAAATCTATCATATGAATATGTGTGTTTATTTTAAAATATAATATTCCCAGCATTAGAGTTTTTATATTAAATTATTATTTGAGAATTATTGATTTTAATCATCCAATTCATTTAAATGTACAATATTTTAATTAATTTTTTTGAGGATTGAATTTAATTACCATGTTAAAAGTAAATAAGACTTAAATTTAAGAAGATAATTAAAAAATTCATATATATTTGAATTATTCTTCCAAACGAGTCTATGATTTGATTTATAAACCAAAATAATTTTACACTATACATTTGTTCATATTGTCACCATTTTCACTAGAAATTTGACTATTCATTTTTTAAAAGGTAGGTGTTGCTCCTAAAACTACCCTTCGTTTCACATATTGAATCATAACATATCAAAAAAATAAATAATGACCTATAATTCTAATTCCATAATAAAAAATTAATAGATTTTTATATAAAGATCCATAGAACATGTTAAAAATATTATAGGCACATTTATTTAGCATAAGTCACCCATTTCCTATTGGAATTCTAAAGAAAATTGATGTCTCTAATGGGAAAAATATCATCTATATGCATTTTCATATTAATGAACCATATTTATATTTTATTTATAGATACAAATATAATAAAATTTTATTATTTATATACAATAATATTATTATATTATGTTTATTATTATTGATTATTTTTATACGCCATCAATTAAGAACACCCAAACTATTGTTCATACATTGTGTAAACATACCCTTAATAATGAAACATGACATAGATTCCATCACAACCTTTTATGGATGGTTATAAGTATAATAGTAAATAAATATCATGAAATTTAGGAAATAATATCCTATTTGTTATGAAATATTATAGAACATATTACATAAATGGTCAATAAATGAAGATTAATATTTTCATCGTTTAAAATAAGCGTATTAATAGGACAATAATAAATCTAATTGTGTTTTATTAACATATCCATTAAATATTATTAATATTACATTAAATTATTATATATAAAATTAATAAATTAAAACTAATATCATTATTCTTATTTTATACTGATATTACTACATAACCATCTCATAGTCATCTAAAAATTTTCATAGGTTATGATTTGTGTTGGTTTATCAAACATAAAGAACAATAAAAAACATTTATGTTATAGATGAGTATGATAATGTATTTAATGTAATAATATTATATATATATATATATGAGAAATAAATGTTTCTGATAGGTTTATATAACATTTTAGTTCATAAATTCCAAAAAAAATGTTTGATCAATAATAAATACATAATCATGTTGCTTATTGATTTCATTGTCATATGTAAGTAATATTATAATAATAAATGATATAAGATACATTAGAATTAAATATCAATAATAAAAACTAAAATATTTAATCATCTATAAATTATTAATTTAATAATAATAATAGAAATATACAATGCTACTATGAAATTATCAAAAATGAAGAAAAATATATACACACAACATGAAAAATTAGAATATGTAAAATAAATAATAACTACATATAATGATTTTGAATGAAAATTATTATTATTAATGTTCTAAATTATTTTAATTTAATTATATGTTGTTTATATATGAGGCTAGAGTACATATGTGGTTGGTAGGAAAAAGTGAATGACTTTTTCATTTCAAATTTTTTTGGCGAGACATGTTTGGAATAATAATAAAATATATTTATTTGTGAGGTTAATATACTAATTATTTGAGATATAATGTATTAACTTTAATAATTATATATTTTGATCAATTAAAATCCATATATTTTATGGGGGTTTTGTGATTTTGTTACACAATATGAATGGGTTTTGTTGGTCTCAATTATATTTGAATATGAGAATATATATTTTGGGAACCATGTTACCATTTTTATGGTGAAATAATATACCATGGAAATATATTTATCATACTTATTCTATATCATATTAGATACTAAAAAATTGAGTTCCCTATATTAGGTGGCATTTTATATAATATTTTATGATTAGTGGGGATGTTTGGTTAAACAATTTTCATTCATTTAGTTATGATGATTCATTAAAACTATGTCATATTAGTTGAGTATATTTTTAATATTGAGTATATTATGTGTTATTCACTTATTTTTCCCCATGGATATACATTCCTACAATATGAAATCATTGATGAATATTCCCCAATCATTTTCTAACTAACATTTACATCCATACACCTTCATTATCTCAATTTATTATGATTATGTTATTCCACTATTTTTATAGTATTGTATTCATTACTCTATTTAATATGAAAACTAAATTCTACATAATTAAGATGTTATTATTCTTTCCTTGAATAAATTTTAATATATCTACATTTGGAGAAGTATTGGGAGTCGAAATGATTTTTTGAAATATATATTGATATTGGTGAGTTTACTAATTACTATTTTAGTATCAACCATCACTCTCTTGTGATTTTATGAATGTGTTACCCATTATATTGACATGGGTAAAGGTATTTCGATTTAATATTATTTTTTACTACCAATATAGTCAAATCGTGTATTGATATTAAATATTATTCATCATAAATAGATCAATTTATGCAATTAATATGATCTTCATTTGGGAATGGTATGAAAATTCTATATAACATATATGGTGAATGTGTTGTACATAATTTTTTTATGAGTGGGGATTATAATTTTGTATCCCCTTTAATGTTGATATGTATCATAAAACATTATTAGATTTTTTTTCTAAGTATGTGTTCCCATTTTAGGAAAATGTATTGATTGTGATCCTGAGGACATGTAAATGTCTTCAAAAACACCCTTGACATTAGGGTTTTGATGTCCAAAATTATGAATTTTATTAGTATGAGATCATTTTTTGTTATATAAATATTTTTATTCATTATCGTGGATATATATTTCTACTTTTTTTATATGTCTTCATGTTGGATACTTATTCTTTCCAAAATATTTATTCCATGTCTTGAATATGATTTCCATAGTTTTAAGTTTTCACCTATGAGGCATTTGAGCCAACTATATCTTATGAATCAATTAAAATAAGTAATGAATAATATTATAATAGTTGAAATCTTATAATGATAAATTTAATGGAATAATTTATTTGAAATGTTTAATTTGAATTGTGGATTAATTAGTTTAACATATATTTAATAAATCTACATGATTCAAAGATTATAGGATTTTCAATTTTTTATTATATCTTAATTTTCAAATATTGTAATCCTAAAAAGATCATATAGATATAATATATTGATATATATATATATATATCATATTTCTAAATATGTATGGTATATAAAAGATTTTAGAACTGGTCAAAAAGTGAATATATTATGTGAGAGTGTATAACATCAGATTTGGGGGTGCATGTTTAGGGTATCATTGTTTGCATAAATTAAAAGGTTTAGACAAATGTATTGAAATTGATATCATTAGAGTATAATTAATGTATAAATATTTATAACTTCTTAATAATTTCAATCTAATATATAATATTTTTTGATATTATATTTTTTTAACAATGCCCATTTTTATTAGAATTAATTTAACAGACAAATAGTAAAAAACTAGGGACATATATAAGTATAATTCTACAAATAAGAGGACATCATGATTTTTTATAAAGTAATTTTTTTGTTCTCTTATAAGGTAAATCCATATCTATTAATAAACATGGATTTATTTTCTAGAATATATATATGTTGTGTTAATAACCCCAAAATTGAAGATTTTGAATTAAGTCAATCATAACCTTGTGCATGAAAAAGAGGTATAAATACAAACCATGTTTAACACAACCAAGGTATATTATTTATTTAACATAATTATAATTATAAACCATTTTACATTATTTATTTATTTTTATAATTAATTAGGGTAGAAAAAGTAATAGAAAAAAATACCATATTTAACAATGTTTTGAATAAAGAGAGACATGGGATAAATAAATAGTATCACATGTTTAAAACTAGATACATAATGAAATAAATATTAAAAAAAGTTTTAAAATCCGCAATCATGGTATTATAATGTTAATTATGCATTTATTATTTGGATTAAAAAATATTATGATGTTGATGTAGTAGAAGGTATGTATCTAAAACCATGATGTGTTGTATCTGAATAAGGAAGCATAAATAAATGATTACATATATTTTTATATCCCAATTATGATTTAATTTTTTTGTTCCCAAGTGCTAACTAAGGGCATCAGATAGATATTTTATTGAAACACTTGCCAATTTTAATTAATGATATTTATAAATGAGTTTATGGTATATATTAATTTTTATGAAAATTATATGAGGCATCAGAGGGTTTTTTCATAATGATTTTCCCATAATAGTATGGATAAATATATAAAATTTAATCAATAACCCGGAAAAGTTAATATATGATATGAATATATTTTTTGTGGAAAAATATTAACGAATACATTATTATTTTATATCAAACAGTCGTCTATATAATAATATTTATATTGAGATAATCAATGATATATTTATTTTTTAGAATTTGGGAATATAATATTGTAATCCTTGAAAATGATTATTAATTTAAGTAAAATGTTATTCATTATTATGTTTCGTTGTTACATAAATAAGAGGACTATGATATATATTGACCTGTGTGTAGCCATTTGAAATAGTGGCTAATACCATTTTATGTCGAGTGAAAGTGTTAATTATTGGATGTATATTTTCTCTCATTGTTGTATAACTTCTTTGAGATTCATATAGGTTTTGGGAAAGGTATGTAATTATGAGTATATTAATAGGGTATATATATAAATTGATTTATTATTGTAGTAAAGAGTAAAATTTATTGGGGATGAATAAGATATATTATAAGAGTATATATATTATGTATTATTATGTTTAAAATACTTTTACAATGATTAGGAGTTAATTAGGATCTGCATTATAAGGTATAGATTAATAAGTATGATAGCCCCCACTAAAAATTATCCATTAATAAACTAGAATTTATATATGTTAAATTGTGAGTGATATATATTTCAATTACTATGATAAATATTTATTTTTAAGAATAATAGAAAATAATGACTGTGTAATAATGTAAGACATAATGAGGATGCAATTTCCTATAGTTATTTTGGGTAATTCACCTTTACTGTTCATTATTTTTCCCAAATGATTTTGGTTTAGTAATGGTTGGAACAAGAAGGGACCATTTGTTTGGGGGATAATAAAATTATTAACTTGATAAACCCCCATTAGTATGGGAGATTAAATATTAAACCATTTTTTATGCCAATGAAATTTATTAACAATTTTAAAATAGTCAAATACCCAAAACAACTGGGGACGATAAAAATAGAGTCTCATGAAAGTTCCATTTATTATGATGAATGATAAAAGAAGATTAAACATCATATATTTAAAATATATATTAATAATATAAGTTTATTTTCCATAAACAAAAAATTATATTCTATATGTGGGCAGAGTAATGTTAGATGTCTCACAACTGTAAGGCAAATAGAAAATCTAAAAACCAATTGTTATTATATTTGGAAATTATACGACGTAATGACCCAATCCATGGTCCAATGGTCGATTTTACCACCAATAATCATGGAAAAACATAAACACTATTAACATACTACTAATAAATTAGATAGTGAATTGGCACACTTGATTTTCTATTCTTGTATGTCCTGTATTATTTTAGAAATTTCTAAACATTGAATAAAAAATAAAAATACCATAGTGTGTGATTATTTTATAAATTTTTCAATGTTTAAGTGATGTTATTCCTTTTGGATGTAGATATAAATATATTATATGAAATTTATGTGAAATTTAAAAAAATATTATTTTTAATGCACAAACAACGATTTTTCATAAATATGAATATATTTTAATAACCAAAATATACGAATGATTACCTAGAAGTGTATAGTATGTTATGAGTTTCTTATAGAAATTATTATTATCAGTTTAGTTAAATATCATGAATAAGGGTTATTTATGTTTGAAAACTATAACACCCCAGGATTTAAATATATGATTATTATAAAATACATCAATTTTTAATAGATATTACCACATGTAGCACTGAACATGAGTGAAAACATATTTTTTTTAAAAAATAACAAATATGAGGTAGATTTTTAAATAAAATCCATTAAACATGAAATAATGAATTACAGTAATTGCTTTATGAATATATATATATATACAAATTTAATTATAATTTAATTATGAATAAACTTGGATATGATTATGGATATAAATCACATGACTAATACATAATGATGTAGTGATATTGGGGGTTATTGTATGTTCATTAATGTTATGATATGAGGTATTTGTTTTGTATAATATTCCTCTCATTAATACATTTTTGGTATTGTCCACGCAATTTAATTTATTTGTTATACATACAATCTATTAGATATATCATATAAAATATTAACTTTTAATAGTAATATTTGAATTCATATAAACTAGAATCTGTTTCAAGGGGTTTTGGTTATGGTGATACTCAATTTATAAAGGGTTTCATTTTCTCAATTCTAATTCATTGTTAAAAAATAAATTAGGTGCGCCATTTTACCATTTTATGGTTTTTTAGTCTATATGTAAATATTTTTATCTTACTTATTGTATATAATTTTAATTATGAGCTAATGAATATTCATAAATTTAATGGGGAATCTATTCTTTTTATTCCCAATAGTGAGTATTTTTGAATAATAAATTTTCATTTAATTAGTTATGTTAATTCATCAATATTATTTTATATAATTAGGGTACATTATTCCATTTTATTTTATAAATTATTATTTTGTCCAATATTTTTATGAATATACATTCTTTTTACATAAAATATTTATTCAGTATTCTTTAATTCTTTATATATTTAAATTATAGCCATCCAACATCTTTATATCTATTTTTACGATGATGTTACTCATGTGTTATATTATCCATATACATGTTACACTATATCGTGTGAAAATTACATGACCTATAATTCATATATGTTAATGTTCAACTAGAAATAATTTTATTCTATCAATATGGATATTAATACTAGAACTCTATTTATTGTTATTAAAATATGGATGATTATTGAAATGATGACTCTATATTAATAAACAAAAAAAATTATATATATTTTTTATGTTCATGCTACCCAATTTATTTTCAAGGATATCAGTATTAGAATAAATTAATATTATTGATTTCAAAAAAATATATTCATGTATTGATATATTTTATTTTTCGTTGTACAAATTTTTTTTTACTCCAGAAGTGCTTTATTGTAAATTGTACGGCATGTGATGTTTCCACATTTTGTAACTGAAATTTAATTAATTATGTGATGGGTGGGGAAGAAAACTATATATACCCATGATATATCAATATAATTCCTCAAATAAAACATGTTATCATATTTTTATGCCAACCAATTTTAGATATATGTTGTTTCTATAGTATTATTGACAATTTAATATTTTGGGATGATACTGTGACAATAAATTTTTTTACTTATTTATACCATAATATTTATTCCATAATATTTATTCCATATTTATAGAATAGGATCCTATGTTTTAGGTTTTCACTAATTGGTATTGTGTTCTCACTCATTATAGTGTTTTTTATTTCATTGGGTGATGAATAAAATAATTTATTATTACATGTTTAAAATTTTATCATGTGTGAATGAAATTATTAGAATCATTGAAGTAAAATTATATAATATGTAGTTTTTTATATAGTAAAAAATAATTCTATTTCATATAATTAGAAGAGAATTTACTATTTTTTGTAATTCTATAATGTTACAAACCTACAAAGTTACTTTGATATAAAATGAATGTGTTATTTTTACTAAATATGGCTATATATAGGATTTTATATCTGATATAAAATTAAATAATTATTGAATGTTTTATTTTTACAAGACATGTTTTTTTTGGGTTAAGGGCGTTAAAATAATCTTAATTATCACCGAGTACATCAAAAATTAGTCTATCATTACAACATGTTTAACACTTTTATGGTAATATTCATTGGATATTTGAACTATATTATTTACATTCCAAGGAAAATCTCTATATCCATGTTTATCAACCTTCACACTCCATATATATATGTCACTATTTTGAAGACCACACTTATTCCATTCCCTAGTATATATGACACCCATATTATCCTCTCATTCAAAATATGATTTCTTCAGATTCATCTCTTATCCTAATCTAACTCAAGTTCAAAACCCCGTCATTAAACGTCTTTACCTACTCCCTTCCCCCTTCATTTAGTTTTGAGTCATTAATCTCTCATTTCTTTCATTATACATTTTTGAATGAATTTCTCTATTTAACAATTTTGTCTTACCATATAAATCATGTAGCATGAATAACTACACCATTTCTAACACCAATTCATCTCATATCAATTATAATCATCAATTGTTTTACATTTTAATTTCAGCATGAATAGAAAACAAAACTTATAATTCTATTATATGTTATCCCCAAATCAATAAAAAGTTTCTTAATCAATATTACATGTCATCTAATTTTATTGATATCTATTACATTTTTCTTTTAATTGCATTGGTTTTATAAACCATACATAAATAATAGTATTTATCATTATTTACTATTATATTTATAGGAAACCTATCATTTTGAAATTATGAAACTATATGTTCCTCACATCTCCCATGATGGTTTGTTTAAGGTTGAAATCAATCTAATACTACATGGTTTTTTATTTATCTACACAATCAATATTCGTAACTACAATCTCTATTATCTTATATATTATATGAGTGATGTTAGATGTATAATCTATCAAAAATTATAATGATTTTTTCAACCATTTATTATAAATAAATCATTTTTTATCCAACATTATTAGTGAAAATATAAATTTTCAACATATTTCACTCAATAATATTTTTTCAATTATTCTCATAGCTTTTGCAATATACCTAAAGGGACTATAACTCCTTAATTATATATTGATATAGTATAAATTCATGTTCATCATGACTAGCACAATAATGTGTATCAATGTTCACGATAAAAATACTAGTTTTATAGGTTATAATAAGTGTCATTAATTATTTACATTACATATTTATATATTTTTTAAATATGTGTCCCACATACATTATAAATTATGATTTTACTCTATTAGAAAAGTTTCTACACATTATTTTGGAAAAAATAGTAATTTTTTATTCCATTATGCCAATGTTTTATCTTATTTCACTTACATTTTTTTTTATTTTATACAACATTTCTTTATAAAATATAACATATTATGCTAATGCATAAATTAATGTTTTTTTTATCCCATAGAAAATACCATAGTTCGAAATAATTTTCTTCACTCAGAAAATATAAATTCTATATGATATATTATGTCAAATGATCATATCTATAAGTCACTAGGTCATCATGTTAGGAATTATAATTATTTACATTATGATTCTTATTGAAGAAAATATCATGATAATTACATATGAATAATATTTAAAAAATTTTCCTTCATTTAAGTATAAGGGACTTAAATTTTTCAATAAAAATCATTCATAAAACACATAATACATAATTATAAAATTTTATGCTAATTATATTGTAACACCCTGAGATTTTAAAATAACACTATCATTGATTATGTATAAAATACAAAACACCTAGCTTAATGAAACCGTGAAATATTAATATTTAAATATAACCATAATATCCTAGTCAATGAATTAAAATTTATGAATAATATTACATCTATCATTATTTATATATATAATGTCCTTACTCAAAAAATTTTATTTATAATTTATAAGATATTTGATTCTTATTTGTAGTAAATTCATTTTATTCTCAAAAAAATCCATATAATACGAAAATGCTATTTATTTATTTTATAAGAAAATTTTATAAGTTATTTCTAGAAATTTCATATAATATATTATAAAATATGGAATTGTTTTTAAAATTCAACATAACCTAATTATCTTTTGATGAATATTTGGTATTTAACAAAAAAGATCAATTTTTAGTGAATTGTGGAAATAATAATTTTTGTTTAATTTTTTTAAAGATATAATAATGGTCTATTTTGATTTAAAATGTATTAAATGATATATTAAATTTATTATAATATGTATAGTCTAATTATTTTGATTGGAATTAATTTTATGTTTCTCTTAGGTCTAAAAACATTTGATTATGTAGAATGGTATTTCGTTGGGAAATTGTTTTTAGTGCATTATTTATTTTTTATTTCAAAGAATTTTAAAAAAAATTAGAAAATGTATCAGCAATAATTTATTCTATATTTGTAATTTTTTTATGATATTTTGTATATTTATTAAATTTAATTTTTTCTATTTATGAATAGTAATTATTGTTAAATTTCTCAAATCGGTAAAGGGAAAATCCAGATATTAAGGTTTAAAATTTTTTAATATGGAATTTAAAATCATCCCAAATAATTCCATTATTTCATTATTTAGGATTATTTAATATGTATTATTTATAAATTCTAATAAATAGCTTTTTGATTCTTATTTACACTGGTAATGTGATTTATATGTATTTTTCTGAAGATAATTTTATAATGTTGTCTCATATATTTAACTTCTTTTATATGTTAAAATATACACATGAATAAGTTATGAAAGAATATAAAAGAACATTTTTAACATAATAATCATTTTTTATGTTATCAATTGGTTTTAAATGTTTATTAATTGAATAATTATTGTAAATTGTTATGTATTGACATAATTTTATCTTTTCAGTAATTATAAACATAAATTAAATGATAATAAAAATATTGAATTAATATATTATTGATAAATTAATGTTTCCCAAAAAAATATACAATATTATACAACATTATTTAATTTTTAACAGATAATATTCTAATTTCATTTATTTATTGATGATTATTAAATTCAAATAAAACGAAAGCTGTAAAAATTTTCATTATTTAAATTTAACAAAAATAATATTGTATTAAATTTTTGAAAAAAGAAAAATATATAGAAATATGAATAGTGGGATTATATATGTTGTAATATTTCATAAAATTTCAATTTATGGTCCAAATATCTTTTTACTGTAACATTGTCATCCCATAATGTGTAGAATATTTCTAATATGGAAAATGTGTTAATGGGGGTAAAAACTAAGAGACATGGTTGCAAATATAAATAAAAAAAACTGAAAATAAAGTGAATGAAAGGAAATAAACTAATATTCATTATATTTTATTATTATTTCAATTTTAATCCATTTGGATAAAGAAAATAAATTTTACTAACTAAATACATAAATAAATTCCATGAATTCAAAAATCCTCACTTAAAAAGTTACACCACTTTTCACTCATTACATAAAATTTAGAAAATAAAATTGAAAAATAACTACCGGTTCATTTTTTCTATAGCCTTATCCATTTTCTTGAATGTATTTTCTTCCCAATAGAGAGACTCAAATTCCCTTAATAGTTGATATAAGAAAATCCATATGAAGAAGACGTAATAACTATTACCATTTATTTCATGTTTTTTTTCATCTTCTACACCATTTAAATAATTGGTAACCATAAATAAATAATTAATATTTTATCATAAAAATATCTTTCTGATAATATTAGTATGGTTCAACCACATTCCAACTAATTTAATTCCCCTTAAATTTGAAAACCTCACCCATGAATACACACGTCTTACTATATCCTTATAGGGGTGTAATGTTTTTCATAACAACTTTACATGTCCCTTTTAAAAGATATAATTTATTAATATATATGTTATTTATGTTTTAGTTTAAATTTTGTGGATTGTTGAAACTTAATAAATGTACATGAAAAATAACCACTAAAACAAAACTTATAATTAAAATAAAGCAATTATCACCCAAATCATTGATTTTAATAATGAATTATAAATAAAGTGAGGTAAAAGTCAATAAGTGATCATATAACAATATATATATATATATATATCTGTGTGTGTGTTTGTGTGTTTGTGTGGGTGTGTGTTATTATTATTCATTTACATGTTTATAATAATTCAATATTCATTGTATATTATGTTGAAACACATATGAGTCAATTATTACTTCGTTTAAGGGTTCCCCATATGAATTTTGTTTCATAGAGATATTTTTATGTTATGAACCCAATTTTTTTTGATGAGTATATACTGATATGTAGAAATTTTATATCCTAAATATAATAGTTATTATAATATTTATTACTATTTTGGTACAATAATTTTATAGTGTATGGATCATAATTAAGAAGTGTGTAGCATGGTTTCATAAAACAATTTAAATTAATTATGTAATAACTAAACTTAATTGTCTATATTATTTTTTTATTATGTGTGAAATGAAATCCAATAGTATTAGCATATGTTTCTAAAATTTTCAGTGGTATAATATTGTACTACACCTGAACACATTATTACTAATTATATATATATATATGTATTATTATTTTTAAGGTATTCCCTCTCAATTTCCACTTCTTCAATAAATATTTGGAATCTTGAACTTATTTTATTTTATGTGCTGTATATATAGAAAAAATAATTTATATAATAGATAAATATATTTATTAATGATAAAGAAATTTTGAATTTATGTTTACTCATTCAATAGGGAACACTTTTTTATTCAAAAAAGTGGTAATAATTTTTTTAAAGATATCATTGTTTAGGGACTTCTTATATATTAATAGAAGGTATATTGTAATCATTTATTCATACACATAAAAATACTTTTATTTTCCTCTCAATATTTGTTGAGTTCCCATATTTTTATTTATCACTTTTCATTTGTTGGAAAATGTATAAATATAATAATTTTTAAGCATAAAATAAGATTTAATTTAAAATATATATTTTCCTTCCATGTTGATATTTTATAAAATTATTTTGAAAAATAACTTTTTATTAATAAAATGATTAATAAAGAAATTTGTTTATAATTGAATATGATAACAGTTTTGAATGAATTTTCAATAGTTTTTTTATAAAATGTTCATATTTTAATTTCATTAAAAAAATATTAAAATTAATGTTTTTAGCATATACGATTTTAGTAGACTTTCCCAACACCATAACTGTTATATGTTATTTATTTTCCTAAAAATGATTTCAATAGTTTTAAAAAAACAAATAATGAATTTCTATATTAATACTTGAATTGCTTTATCTAAATGAAATTATTTTACTAAGTAAAATATATTTATGACCAATTTATAGTCATATATCCTCTTTTAGATAATGTTCTGGTATATAACATTATCATGGTGGATTTATTATTTGTGATCATTTTTAATTACAAATTACATTTATCTTAAATACACTTATTTTTATAGTATATATTTTTTTTAATAAAATTGTTTCTCATTTCCACATATGGTTTTTACTATGAAAATTATTTCATTTTTTGTTGAAAATTAATATTATATTTTTTTACATGATATTAATAATAGTTGATAAATAAGAATGTGTTAAATTTATCATTAAATATATGATAAGTGAAGTTCAATTACAATAATAAGTGGAGCTAACAATTATATATCCTATAGATTCATCAGTAAGACTCATGAGATCACCCTATTATCTAGCATTATTAAATGGGGTTTTTGTGTATACCAACCCATTAATAAATCTATATTGATATAATAATAATATTATTGATTTATGATGTATTCTAACAATTCCTTGATGGTCAATTTTATTTTTCCATAATTATGAATTACTTAATTGTGAATATAATTATCAATTTCAATGTTATTATATGAATACTAATGATATTTTTTGAAAAAGGTTCAAACACATATGTTTATTTAAATAGAATTATTAGATCCTCATTTATTCATTACATCTGATTTTCATGCTCTTTTTATTGATGAAAATTTAATTGTTTTATGATATTTACATTGAAATATTGATTATTAATTATATAATCTTGATATATTTATTATACAAAATCCTCACCCAGAATTTTACATCACCATAATTTTGTTTCCATTTGACCTATATAGGAAGAAATAATTCTTTACTGAGTTCAAGGATATTGAATGTTTACTTTCACTATATTTTATTTTATCACATTTATAAGAAAATACGTCTATAATATATATATATATATATATATATATATAATTACTACTATAAAATTTAGTCCCAGGGGATGTGATTCATTTTATCTTTGTTCTAATGCAATAATGAATCCTCTCTCTTTGGGTTACTATAATTGGGGTCACACGAGATTATATTTGAAAATTTTAAGATTATACATTATGAGCATGATTTTGGGAATCATAGATTATCAAAGATAATCCTCTGTATCACATAGAATATTAGTATATTTTTTGAATAACAACTTATTTTTTTCAATATTCTTATTATGTTCCATTCCAATATGATTATTTTACCTTATACTATAATTTTAAGAATTAATGAATAACATAGAACTATAAGATTCATTTTTACATTTAATGTGATTTAAAAATAAGAGATTATGTGTAATTGTTTTTATTAAATTATATAAAATATATTATGATTATATCAAATCAGTTATCATGCTATTGGATTAATAAACTAAACCATTAATACTCACAATCTCAAAAAATAATGAAAAAATGACTATTTTTTTATTTATAGGGTGATAGAGACAATGTAGGAATGAATGAAGAATTTTCTTCATATTAGAGAGGTGAAAATAAACACTATAATGAATGATTCTAAGGATTATGGAACGTTTTTTATTGAATAAACAATTTATAAAAAAATTATTGAAAAATTGTGAGTTCTATGGAAGTATATGATGGTCATCCCAGTGTACTATTTATTATTCAATTTTCTATGTGTAGGGATTGTGGAAACTATCCAAGACAATGCCCTATTGAAAAATATTTCTTCTAGAACATAGAAGGACTTATGCTATGAGAATAATTAATGTTGAATAATTTTTGTTATATATTTTGGGTTAAAGGTATTGATAAAATTCCCAAATTATATTATATAGTAATGTTAACCTTTATGTTGGTTAGTGATTTGATGAATATGTGATTTAGGTTATCTCTAATGATATTTATTTTATTTTTAGATTTATGGACATTGTATTTTATTTTATTTGAGGAATGATGACTATGTGGTTTTTTGAAAAAATAAATGTTTTCATTTGGGTTTTAATTAAGAGTTATGACAATAATTATGGGATTATATGTATTTGGGTTTTATAAGATCTAAGTTAACGATAACCCTTATAATGAATTGAGTGATGAGATATTTATGAAATTTGAATCTTCTCCATTATTTTATAAAGAACAATATATTGAGGATTAAATAACCGATTAGGTAAGTACTCTCTAGTTTTTATTTTCTAATGGACAAAGGGTGATAGATAACTATGGTGATTCAACTATTTTTCTTTGAATATATGATATTATTTGATATAATTATGTGAAAGCTAAGGATTATATTTATGGTTTGTATCAAAATTTAGTTTTTCACGAACCAATTTGGGTGATCATCCAAAATGGTGCCAGACCCAATCAGTGGAAATTCCCAAAGAGAGTTCCCTATCCTCACTATCTGGAACAAGTTCGCATGTATCATAAATAATGAGTGGGACCGATTTACCTGAATAATTATGAATTACAAATACAAATAATAAATAAAGTGAATATGAAAATTCAATACAAACAGAAAATTACCTATCTTCAAAATTGATTTACAAGGATAAAGATAAAACTGAACAACGAAAAATCAAAAAAGAACCAAACCACTATCATAAAAAACCATCATAAGGCCATGGGAACCCACATAATCCATATCCCCATCCATTCACTATGACGAACTCTAAAATTGCAAAATCCAAGCTCTTAAATCCTTTTCCTTACCTGTGTCAAGCATTACCATGCCAACATACATCCTAGGGTGAAAGTAGGGTGTGAGCCTTAGCTATGTATGAATCCACCCAATATAATATACCATACTATAAAAATTACATGTTAAATGACATGTATGTTTTATAAAAAAGTAATGAACATTAATAAAAAAAATTCAAGACCTCCAACTATTTAGGAATACTACATTAAAAGAAACAATGGTTTCTATGAAATTACCAACAAAGAATACTATATTCTAGTGGTATGTGCTGTATAGCAAATGAGAATTAGTCATATGAAATTCCCTTAGGCCCTATTTACCAATGGGAGAATTGGTTGCACATATCATAGTGAAATGTGGAATGGATACCGTGAACAACAATTTTCTTGTACATGATCCACTAGAGATGAGAAACATCCAAAATTTTAGTTGTCTCTAATCATCATACGTTTCTAGTGTGTGTTTTCATCATTATTCATGTTATATGAACCGGGCCATATCCAATTCTGCATTACTAGAATTGTATTCCTAGTCCTCCAACTTAGATGCCTTGGATCCATTTTTTCACATACAACTTCCACATGTCACATAACACCACATACACATTTTATCAACCAATCAGTGATTTACTCAATATATTGCACAACTATCATGCCCAAATTCCATTATAAATTAATTCACACAACAAAAAATTTCCCATACATGTTTTTCATATCTCACATAAGGTAATATACAATTTAAAAAAATTATAAAAAAATTTCAAAAATCAATAAATGAGTTTTAAACCAAAATCATATTTTAATATAATCCACACCTAATTCAATATCGAAACAAGTGTTCTATACCCTTACATAATACAATAAACTTGTTACGAAATTTATAAAAAACTACAAAGTTTCATAATAAGATTTTATATTAGGAAAACACAAATTTTTACTTAGAAGTTCTATTTTTAAATCAAACAGATATTTAAACCTACCAAAAACCACTTTTCCAATACAAAAATTTTCAAAGAACATCTTTAATTACTCTATCGAGAAAATTAATTCCCCAAATAATGTTGAAACCAAGAACCACTTACCTTTTTTTTTTAAATCCCCAAAATTTGGTGTGAATATCCAACCACACCTCAACCAATCATTGAGAAAGAATAAATGAACACTATTCATAATGACCAAACCAAAAAACAGAATAAAACACTAATAGTAAAACCATACCTATTAGAAAATTATAACCCCAAGAAAATATAGAACTAAAAATAAGAAAAAAACAAGGAAGAAACCAACTCACTTAAATAATCATGACTCTTCCCTAAAAGAATATTCTTCAAATGTGGGTGCCCAAGGGAGTTTCATAGAGAAAACATTCCTCGTGTGGCTTGAACTCTTTAGTGGGAAAGAAGAGGGGTAGAATAAGGATTAATTTATAAAAGGAAAAAATGGAAAAAATATTATTTTTAATGTGGTGGATAAGGGTATATTTTGTCTTCAACGTACTTCATGACAGAATGGTCACTTGGTCCGAGACACATGGTATTTCGGTGGCCATGCGGTAGATCATAATTCTACAACACATGCATTTGGACAGGGCACACTATCGTGTGGTGGTCTTGTATAAGGTGTTGTCATATAATATTGGTACCAAATCTGGGGTGAAAGGATCCTCTAAACAATGTGACGACGATGCTCCTGGTAATACTCCCCCAAAAGACTATATTTAATCTTAAATATCAATTCGGTATCTAAGGGGAAAAGTAATAAAAATATATATTGGAAGAATACCTAAAAATGATATCATGAATTTTAAAATTCTCCTCACCATTAAAACTATTCTTTCATGGAATGTTATCTTGAAAAATTATTGGAAAATAAAAATATATACTCTTTCTCATCCCATAACTTCCACTCCCAAATCTCATGCAGATCATTCCATCACTATCAAAGGGAATAGATCAATGGAATAGAAATCTCCAAATAAAGCTTCTCTTTGGAATCCACTATTCAAACTGGTCTTCCAAACACTGATAATTCATGCTCAAAATCTAACACTTCTAAATATAGCATGTGGAATGGATTTGGATTATACCTCATTATTTGGCAGACAAAAAATACGTCATTAATTAATGTAAATTTGGAAGGATATAAAAACCTATATGACCACATTCCAATCTACTTGGTGATTTAAAAAGGGTTGATGTACTTTTTTGTTGGCTTTCACTACATTCATCAATGAAAATGACCCCGGTGATGGGACACATTCTTCAAAATCCGATCATCCATATAAAACTTATGATCATGACAACTCTAATTGGAATAAAAATTTTGGGAACTCTGATATGTCAAAAACCATTTCCTGATCAACATTACATTCTTAAACATCACCTTCACATGGATTGGTCCCAAAAGTGAGTTATTGCATATCTAAACCAAAAATAATGTGGACCAAAATGGTTGAACATAATGTTCCCCAAATGGGTCCATTTTAATTGAATATTGGTAACTATTGTTATAAACGAATTTGAAAAACCCTTAATATTGATCCCATAATCATCTTAAATCTATTAAATATCCCCAAAGCAAGTACACTAAAATATTACATTCCCACTTGATCGGAACATCCATTCATAGATGATATTCCATAATCATATTAAATTGAGATCCCAATACCATTTTGATGGACTTAATAGAAGAAAGAGGTAAAACATGAGGCTCTTTTGAATTAACTATTGAAGACTCATTAGGAATACTTTCCACCTCTAGAAAAAATACCTAGCCAAGATCATCCACATTCCTTGAATTATTGATCAGATTGTAATGGGATTATTTGGTCAAACAATCAATCACCACCAAATTGGAGTTCCTTCCATTGGATATATAAGGGAAGCCGAAAATAAATCCATAGTGAGCACACCCCTCTTCTAGGATGGAATGGGTAATGAGTAAATCTATTCATAGTGTGTTTTATTCTCTTCTTTACCAGCTGATATGCATAAAAACTCAATTTTAAAATATCTATGTTTCACCCCATTCATGGAACGAAAAATTTCAAATCAAAATCGTAATAAATTTTTGTAGCCCAGGTTGAACTTCTTAAAAATATTATTGATTATCATATATCAACACCATTCTTAAAGATAAAAACACCATGAAACGTCTCTCAAAGCACAATATTACCTTTGTTTATGAATACCAATTAGTAGATGTATTACCACCATAATGTACTACAGAGACTACTGACATAGCTCATCACTAGGCTACTACTACTGAATCAACTCTAGACGAGATGGAGTTAACTGAATGATTTCTAAGAATGCACCACTATTGTACTCACTAGTCTCCATGTGCATTTGGTAAAATATACCCATCATGTTATTGTATATATTTGACATAAATAGATCTTAAACTATCACTTTTCGCCTCAATGAATCATCAACAACATTACCCTTTCCTAGGGAATAGATGATATAAAAATCCATCCCCTGTAAATATTTGATCCAACTGTGCTACCTCATGTTCAATTTTTTTGGGAAATATGTAGGCTATGATTTTATAGCTATAATAGACAAAAAATCTCCTCGAATATACTTTGGTGCCAAGTCTTGAAGGAAATCTTCACTAAAAATAATTCCAATACATGGCTTATGAATTTTTTTTATGAAGTCTGAGATGGCGAGAAGAATAAGACACTACATGTTGATCTTGCATGAGAAAACACTTGAGGCCGATACCAGAAGCATATAAATAATTCATATATCCATCAATTTTTCATGCATTATCAACATAGGGGTGCTAGTCATCCACAAACTCAATTCCTCAAAGTATTCCCCTCACTCGGGGATCCATTCAATAATCACCCCTTTTTAGGTGAGAACAATCAAGGATAAGGCTATATGAGAGAACTATAAATCAATCCATATATAATAACCGACTATCCAATAAAAAATCCTAATCATGGACACATTATTTGGCTTCTCCCATGAAATAAATATATTGATATTCTTGATGTCCACCAAAACCCCCACTCCAAATCACCTATCATAAAAACAACACCTCCCTAATTCAAAAAATTCACTTTGAAAAATCTCATTATGATGATGATCCCATAGAGATCCCAAGATGACCCACAA
The DNA here is from genome assembly GCA_963277665.1 of Viscum album. Lineage (NCBI taxonomy): Eukaryota > Viridiplantae > Streptophyta > Magnoliopsida > Santalales > Viscaceae > Viscum > Viscum album. The sequence continues at coordinate 626,860,595 of OY728133.1, forward strand.
GTGAATATTATGCTCCTCCATAGATCAATAATATTATTTTATGTATTCCAAAAATAAAAAAATGATGTTGTTGAGAAACTGGTGGGACAACCAATTTATAACATCTATTAACAATGGATAATTGGTCAAACCATTTGATGTAAAAAATTTATCAAAGTGTTCATACATACTAGGGAAAGACATATTTGGGATATCCATCACTGTCACCATGACTTGGTGGAAACCCCAATACAATTCAGTCTTTAAAAACCACTATTACACATTTAGTTGGTCCAATAATTCAACAATTCCATGAAAAGTGTATATATTCATAATGGTAAACATATATATCTTTTGGTTTTTTGATGAAAAATAGAAGGGATCATCTAGAATTCATCACGAATAGATCAAGAGCATCCCAATGAGATTCACTCAAGCGCATGAAAATTTTGGATTCATGAATATCAAATAATATATTTAATTCCTTAAGATTTGTGCGGCCCATAAGATATGATGTAAGATATATTAACTATTATAGTAGCACTAAATAAATTAAAAACACCACATCCTTCTCTGGGGGAAATCATGAATTATTTTTGGATATTCCATTGAGAACTCATACATTATAGAAGAAAATCCATCCTTAATAGAACCTGCATAATCCTCCTAAACGAGAGAAGATAACTCAATGACATGATCTCCCAATAATGCGATTGAAGGTACCACACGACCCAACTGAGGATCCCATTCCATAATAAAACCCAAGGACTCCCATGAGCTTCCCTAAAACTCAGTTGCCTCCAATAGAAATTGGTATGTTCATTGATGTAAAAAAGCCAATACATGACAAGGATTACATAAAAGAGTTCCATATCCTAGACTAGGAAATTCCATTCGACATCAACCCCTAACTTGGAGAGCACATATGAATGGAATATGTGACCCTACACCTTCCTCTTGCCCAATTACATTACCAACTCTTATAAAAAAGAAATGAGCTTTGTTTAGAATATAAAATGATTAAAAATAAGGGTAGAGATAAAATAAATATATTGATTAATATCAAATAAAATAGCTTCTATAGATGATTCATTAAGAATGGTATGTCAAACTATCAAGGGACCTGCATTCTATGACACTAGTCCATGATCAACAATATGAAGATCCATGGTCTGTTTATGAGAATGAATGCTCACCTATGGACTTTCCCTTAACTGGAAATGACCTATAGATAAACTAATATTTCTTCCATGACCACCAAACTGAGCTCACATAATCCTTGAAAACCAAGACTAAACTAACAGGCTCCAAGATGCCACAGATCCTACCCCAATCTATATTGTTGTGTCTCTCTATGAAATCATTGTGTGTTACCCATAACCCCAAAAAATTAAAAGGGATATGAGGAGGCATACATTTAGGAATAAATGTAACCTACCATCCCATACTGATGGTGCTAAGAAAACCCTACATCAGAAGCTATAGATGTAGACTGCCTTGAACAATGACCCGAACTACCACCTCCCATATTCTCGTCCTCACCCTGATTTCTCTTCTTCTAAGATGAAATTCCACTACCAATCACTGAAAATTCCCTAGAGGAACCATAACTTCCATTATTGAAAATCTACACTATACAATTTTAATCAAAAACCTCATCATATGTCTCTTTCTTGAATAGAAAAACTTGAAGAAGCTACCCAGGTTCATGAGAGAGACGGACCCACAAGAAACTTAGGATTGGATAGAGGCTATGGAAAGAGTCTTCTGATAGGTAGGGACACCAGCCAATCTATTGACGATTCATTATGCCTATCTCTTATAGGAAGTACCATGAAGATGGTGGATTTTGATTTTCTAGGTTCAATGTGAGGAGATGCTTCTCTGGACAGACTTCGAGAGACTATTTCAGGCAGAGTATCTTCCAAAGTCTCTTTGTGTAGTGCCCATATAGGAGGTACTTCATCTACAGCAGGGCAACATGCATGTGGCTTAGTACTTAGTGAGGTTCACTGACCACTCTTAATACTCCACATATTTGGTGCATAACTGATTCATTAAGGCCCAGACCTTCATGAACGGACTCAGGTGGGAGATCAGGGATTCAATGATCTCACTAAGTATCCCGACGTAGGTGGGGGTGTATGAGAGAACCCTCATAGTTGAGAGTTTTCTTGTTGAGAAGTCACCAGTAGCGAGACCCACCAGCAGTAATCATGTAACAGACTCTTCTACAGCTCGCAGCCGACCGATGTCACACATGTCCAAGATGACAGGAGCTGCAGGTGGACGATCGCATGATTTAGAATCGGTTGTGCAGGGCACCTAAGGTAGATCCAATCAAGACAAGAGAGGGGTCGTGTTACGCATGAGGCATGAAGGGTCACCCGACTCATGACTGTCTGACCCTCGTACGGATGATCCGTATATGGTCAAAAGACCTCCCAGGTAGAGATAGAGATACTACCAAGGAGGTCTGCAGGGAGTAGGTGGATGTTGAAGAGGAGCTGGTCATGAAGCTAGTGGTGGGAGACGATTCCAGATGTTACCTCCACCACCACTAGGTGGTCCACCTCGACCATATGGAGTAGGAGGAAAAGGTCATTCTTAGTTCTAGGAAGCTGAGGCCTACGATCACGGCACTTCAGAGATGTTACAAGGTATGATCCTTGTCTACAAAACCATATATGCAGGACTGATAGACATAGGTGTCAGTCATTCATTTACTTCCACTACCCCTATTCAGATCTCAAATAATTTTATGGAGCTGTTGGCTCAATCATTATGGCTAGAGACTCTTAGGAGAGCATATTTGACAATTACGCACTACTTCTGTCAGTGTGATCTTACTCTAGTAGTAGCGTCGAGGCCTTACGACATCATCTTGGGTATGGGCTTGTTATCTACATTTCATGCTCAGATTTAATATATTAGGTTCAATGTGTGTTGTGCCCATAGTTATGGGACAACGTTTACCTTCACCAGCGAGAAGGGTGCCTTTTCAGTACATGATGGACTTACTTAGAGGAGAGTGCTACTAATCACTCATCAGTTGGCTAGACTTACCCTTGGAGCAGTTGATGTGTAGAGTCCATGTTATCCTATAGCGGTGGACCAGTACACAGATGTCTTTCCTGATGATGATTAGAGTCTACCTCCTTATAGAGAGGATGACTTTTACATTGAATTTAACCACATGTCAACACCGATATCTACACCAGCATATCAGATAGATCCTACAGAGCTTCTTGAGCCGCGGTTACAGCTAGAGGACATGTAGGGTATGTGATTCATTTTTCCTAGTGTTTCACCTTGGGAAGCCCCAATTTTGTTCCCCATGAAGGAAGATGGGAGCTTGAGATATTTTGTCGACTATAGGTGCCTGAACAAGGTGAGCGTGATGAACAAGTTCCCACTTCTGAGGACTGATAACCTATTTGATCAGTTGATGGGATCATGATGGTTCTCAAAGATAGTCCTCAGATTAGGCTATCACCATCTTAGAATTCAAGATGAGGATGTGAAAAATATGGCCTTCAGATTTTGATACGGCCATTATGAGTTCTTGGTTATTCCATTCGGCATAACCAATGCTCCAGAAGTGTTCAGGGGACCCATGAACAAGATCTTTCAGCCATACCTTGATTACATTGTTGTATCCTTCATCGAAGATGTTCTAATCTACTCAACTAATGTGGAGGATTATGCATATCATTTTCAGGTAGTACTGGACAATCTCTGAGAGCACCAGATTTATAGTAAGCTCTCTAAGTGACAATTCAAGATATGAGAGTTTCACTTTCTGGGACATGTCATATCGGAGGATGGAGTTGCATTTGATCTAGCGAAGATTGAGGTAGTACTTTATTGGGATCCACACAGGAGTGTGACAGAGGTATGAAGTTTCCTAGGTTTATTTGGATACTACCAGAGGTTGGTGCCAGATTTCCCAAAAGATGTTGTACCTATATCATCTTTGATGAAGAATAGGAAACCCATCATGTGTTCGGAGAGATTCCAGCTGAGTTTTCAATAGTCGAGGTAGAGGCTGACTAGTGTAACCATCTTGAGTCTTCCAGAGGTGGGTGTAGGGTACATAGTATACTGCAATGCTTCAGGGATCAGGCTTGGATGAGTCCTGATGCAGGGGTGATCGGCGATCACATATGGTTCTTGACAGCTGATACAACATGATTCGAACTACGCTACCCATGACCTGGAGATAGTAGGAGTCGTCTTCACCTTGAATATTTTGAGACACTATCTAATGGGAAAAGGTTTTATAGTATAATCAGATCAAAAGAGTCTTAGGTATATCTTCTCTCAAAAGGAACTGAACCTTAGAAAATGACATTGGCTTGAGCTCCTCTAGGACAATGACATCGAGATAGACTATACTATTGGGAAGGGGAAATTTGTAGTGAATTCATTCAGTAGGATATCTAGTATATAAGTGTTAGGTGAGGCAACAGATCAACTAACTTCTTTATAGATATCCTTCATGGAACATGATGGAGCAGCTTTCTCTCAGTCTCTTATAGTCACTACACAACTTCTTCAGTTAGTTAGGGAGGCGGAGCATGAGGACACTGAATGTGAGATACAACGTTCTCATATGTCCATAGGGCATGCACCAGATGGATTTTATCAAGGTGAGCAGCATGTAATCCTCTTTAGAAGATTTACCATGCTACCAATGTCACTTCGAGAGGTAGTGTTGAGGGAATTCCACACATCCCTTCTAGAGGTATATAGCATCCCACATTTTTATAACACAAACATTCATTACATTACATAAAACTGAGGATCTTTAAGGTTTAGTGTCTTGGAATCCAAGAACATAATTCATGAAAAAAACATAAAACATTCTTCTTAAAAACTTGAAAGGTTTATCCTTAAGTTCATCCTAGGTTCATTACTACATCTCATAACCTGGGGACATACATCAAAAGAAAGGGTGAGAAGAAGGCCCAGTAAGGGAAACAAGCGAAACATTTTACATATGAATTTGAGATACATCAATAAAGTCATGAAAAGAACATTAAGGCATGAGAAAGAAATCATTAGACATATCATAATAAAAATAACATTTTTCATAACTTGAAGATGTGGATACAACATTTAATATTTACAACCATTTCTTTTCAAAATGGTCCATCCACAAGGTGTCATTAAAAATTACCAAGGTTATTCACCAAGGTATCAGTCTAAAAAGTCATATCTAGAGATTAAGTCTTTACCCAATGCATTGGAGCGCTATTTGGGCTCACCCATGACATGTCTTTATTATAATGTGAGCCCCATATATCATCATCAATCATTTCAAAAACAACCCATATAGCATAAAACAAATGGGTTTCATTTCATAATCATAACATTTTAAAAACATCTTTAAAGACATGATCTTTATGTCACTTAAAACCCACAGAAAAGGAAAAGCGGGTTTCATGTATGTAAATCCAAGAATTTAAAATAGAACATTTTGATATATATATGTGAATACCCCTGTAGAAATAAGAGCTTTGAGTATTCACTTAATAACATAAAATAATTTTGAGATAAAGAGGTAGTCATTTTGAGACGAAAACTATGCAGCATAACGTCTATGATACATGGTTTTAGAAAATGTTGGAAAGAGAGGGAACATGGGTCACCCACTAAAAAAGGATACATAAAACAGTAGGGGAACAAAATATAAATTATTTAAGAACGTGGTAATGAATTTTAATGATATACCATTTGAAACTAAGAACTTGAAAGGAAGACAAAAATAAAATTTCTCTTATGAGAATTCGACATCCCAACGGCGTCACTTAAAACTTCCAAAAAATGATTGACGAGATAAAATAGGGTCTCTAATCATATGAACATAAATGATCAGTATGATAGTTATAGAGATCATACCCCAACATAATAAAAAGTAACTTGAAAGACTTGACAAGGAAATAGATCTTGAAAATGAGAAGGGTGAAAGAACCCCTTAGAAATTCGACAGCCTAACGGCGTCACTTAAACTTCAACAAAAATGAATTGATGAGATCAAATAGGGTCTCTAATCATATGAAAATAAATGATCAGTATGATAGATTTAGAGATCATACCCCAATATAATAAAAAGGAACTTCCAAGACTTGACATGGAATTAGAACTTTGAAAAATGAGAAAGGTGAAAGAACCACTTAAAAATTCGGCAGCCTAATGGCGCCACTTAAAACATCAAAATACTTAATTTAAGAGATAGAATGGGGTCTCTAATCATACTATCATAAAAGATCAGTATGAAAGATATAGAGATCATACCCCAACATAAAAAAAAGGAACATGAAAGAATTGACATGAAAGTAGAACTTCAAAATGAGAAGGGTGAATAACCACTTAAAATTCAGCAGCCTAACGTCGCCATTTAAAACTTCAAAATACTGAATTGAAGAGATCAAATGGGGTCTCCCATCATATGATCATTAAAGATCAGTATGATAAATTTATATATCATTCCCCAACATAATTAAAAGTAACTTGAAATACTTTACATGAAAACAGATTTTGAAAATTGAGAAGGGATAAAGAATCTGTTACAAAAATTTCGGCAGCCTAACGACGCCACTTAAAACATCATAAAACGAAATGATGAGAGTAAGAGGGGATCTCTCATCATATAAACATGAAAAGTGCAGTAAGAGGAATATAAAATAACATCCTCCCACATAAGAACATATATCATAAAAGGAATGACAAAAAAGAGATTACTTGAAAAGAAAGAGAGGGTTCAGATCCCTTACCTTACAACGTAACTCTTAAAACTCAAATGTTGGGACCTTGAGGGCTTGGGGCACCTTGGGAGGACTCCTTGGGAGGTAGTGAGACCAGAACTTCGTTGGGGAAGAGTGGGGAGTCGAATGGATGAGATTATGTCTTGGTATTTATAGGGAAAGTGAGGGGACAATGCATTAATGGCCAAGGGACACCTCATTAGTGGTTTTGGCAAAACCATGCGCTTGCCCATGGTATTTGCCCATGGTATTGGCCACTTGGGACACCTAATACCTTATATTACTATTCATAAGTCGAAAATATTTATTAAATACTTAATACATCATTTAATGATGTCATTAAACACCCGTAACTTAAAAACTGTATTTTCACTATTCATCGAAAATTAAACTTTCTCAGAATAATCCCAAAATTTCACCTTAACCAAATATCAATGCTCTGATTTCAAAAATGAACTCCATTTTATAAAAATTATTTTCTAAATATTTTTAATTTATTTTTTAAATAAATACACTATTCACCGAAAATTCATTTTTTTCAGAAAAAACTTCAAAAATAACATAATATCGGTGCTCCGAGTTCAAAAATGAAATCCATTTTATAAAAATAATTTTTTTAATTTTTTTAATTTAATTTTTATTTTAAAAAAAAACTATTCACTCGAAAAAACTAATACTTGAATAATAATGTATGAAATCATTATTTAACCATTTTATTGAATCACATTATTAATCTAGTTGCCTAGATTATATTAATACTTTCTTTAAATGATATTACTATTCCATTTGGACACATTACTAATCCTAATCATAAAATCACTATTCAAAATTTACTATTCATCAATAATTAAGTTGATCTTACTAGACCCTAAATTTCGTACTGTGCATAATTGTAGAAGACCATTTTTTGAATATCATTACACATTTTTAATTATTTAAGGTTTACATAAACATTTTTAAAATATCGTTTTTCTAAAATTCATCAAAAGTAATCATACTATATTTATCCGGTCATTTGAAAATTCATAAACTTCATCATAAGAAGAAATCCCATTTTTTTTAAAACAAAGGATTACACAAGGCAGTTACGGTCTCCTTACATATCCCCTTATCACACTAGCAAAGGACCTAAGTGTAAGGTGTGCTAGGGTGAGAGAATCTGAGGGAGGCTCGACTAACATCGCACGAGTAATAATTTCTATCAGTTTGAACTTCTCGCAAAGGCGATTCTGTTTTAGCTTCACACGATGAAGTTCGGCTTGGGATTGGTCCAGAGCAAAGCCCAGTGGTGCTACCTCCTTCCCATGTTCTGTTAGATGGGCTTCGATCGGTCCAAGACAACTGGGTGAGGCCATCAAATCATCTTTCTATAATAATTAACCAATATTACTTGTATTTAGATACAATAATCAAAACGTTTAGTTTCTAGGGGTCATATTGACCAATGGTCATATACCAGTCAAAACCCAAAGGTCTCATTTTAATTATACTCATGTTATCAAATGAAACAGTATTGTTGAGTATCAAAAATAAAATAACACAAAAAATTAGGAAACAAGATTTATTCCAAATTTTGGGTCGTTACAATCTTCCCCCGTTAAGAAATTGCATCGTCGCAATTTTTAAAAATTGGGTTTTGAAATTTCATTGAAATTCCCACATCGGTAAAGGAGTCAGAAAAACTATTACTTTAAAAGAATGAAAGGGAAGTACAAAGGTCACCCGAGTTAACCCATACTATGATTCCATGGAGGAAACCATGGATATGGAATAAAAAACAAAGGGTCAAATTCTGGGGGAGAGTGATAGAAAACATGATTAGGAGAAAGTTAACCATAAGAAAATCCCAAACATGCGATGTGTGTAAACGGTCTTTGATTACCTAGTAGAAAACATAGACCAACAACGTCTTTGTTTTACGTTCCTTTTAATAATTTTGAGGAATTTATTTACTACATAGAATAAAAACATAAGGAAATATACCTACCTACCAATAGAGTTTCATCCTTTAATATGTTTCTACCAAAACGAATCTTTTCTCTAAATGATGAGAATTCAAAAACACTTGGTCTCATCAAAAGCATAAGAATCATCTATTAGAGAATCGCATAATCCACAAAAGATTAACTATCTATTTCTTCTATCTTTAAACATTATACCAAAAACAGAAAGGGTAAGGTAAAACAACTCTTCAAAAAGAAAGAATCTCATTAGAATGGAAACTACTTTAAAATATTCAAAGTTCCATGGTACTACCCAAAGTTCATCATAGACCATTCCATAAATAATTGTTCTTAAAATTTCTTAAAATAAACCAAACTAAGATTGAAACCCAAATACGATAAGAATTTGATTATATAGTCTTTCAAAATAAACTTCATTGTTCATCTCCAAAACACATCAACCACTCCTAACATCTTATAAAAAAGTAGCTAACCTAAACATATTTTACCCAATATAGGTTAATCATTTCCATAAGTAACCTAAACGACTATTAGTCCACATTAAATTCATCAATTCTATAAGTCAACCTTACTCCTCAATGAAAATACCGTAGTAATCTATTTACCTCGATCATATAGGGTCCCCAAAATAGTGAATGTCTTCCAAAATAATAATCATCTTTTAATACCCTAATCATCTATGTCATATTAATACAGAAATCATTGCATTTCCTATCACAATGGTTGTTGGGACATGTTCTTTCATTTCCCACCACTAACTAAGAAGAGAAAGTATAATTAGAGGCTTAAATAATTAACCAATTATCATGAAAAGGAGCTTAAAGAATATAAGGATAACTTGTAGAAGAATAGCATACCCGAACTTGTGATCCCCTAGGTTTCAAACCAGGTTATCCATGATCATATATTCTTATGTGAATCTTTATTTTGTTTTATCCTTGTTCCTTTAATAATGGTTCATACTATGCTTATGAATTTACCAAACCATATACCCCAGGAATGTCATAACCAAAAGTGCGGCAAGGGCCGTTGTCGTGTACTAGTTTCCGTTCGAGTCTAGCTCAAAGAGGTGTTTTCAGGTTTTACCCCTACGTAAATCTGTTCCAGAGCCACCTCTACCTGCTCGTATCCAGAAAGGGAGGTATTTTCTTGGAAACCCCTTACTCAATACTCACCAAAATACTAGGATGATTCCTTATATTTAATCTTTTCTATAGGGTTATACCTAGAGATTTCATATCCTAATTTCCACAAATAACTAAACCATACTTTGATACCAACTATATTTACCTGGTCATTTGAAAATTCATAAACTTCATCATAAGAAGAAATCCCAATTTTTATTAAAAACAAAGGATTCCACAAGGCAGTTACGGTCTCCCTACATAGCCCCTTATCACACCAGCATAGGACCTAAGTGTAAGGTGTGTTAAGGTGAGAGAATCTGAGGGAGTCTCGGCTAACATTGCACGAGTAGTAATTTCTATCAGTTTGAACTTCTCGCAAAGGAGATTCTATTCTAGCTTCACACAATGAAGTTAGGCTTGGGTTTGGTCCAGATTAAAGCCCAGTGGTGCTAACTCCTTCCCAAGTTCTGTTAGATGGGCTTAGATCGGTCCAAGACAACTGGGTGAGGCAATCAAATCTTCTTTCTATAATGATTAACCATGATTACTTGTATTTTGACACAATAATCAAAACGTTTAGTTTCCAAGGGTCATATTGACCAATGGTCATATAAAAGTCATAACCCAAAGGTCAAATTTTAATTATACTCATGTTATCAAATGAAACAGTTTGGTTGAGTATCAAAAATAAAATAACATAAAAATTATGAAACAAGATTTATTCAAAATTTAGGGTCGTTACAAGGTATATCTAGGAATGGAAAAGATAAAATAGGATCTCTGACGACATCACTAGTGGCTAGTAATGAAGAAAGACGTTGCGAAAATTTTCTCTTGGTGCCTCACTTGTCAGCAAGTGAAGGTGGAGCATCTGGTACCAGTAGGCTTGGGTCAGCCTTTAAAGGATTCATTTTGGAAGTGTGACTCCATATACATGGACTTCGGGATACGACTTCCACGCACATCTAGGTGTCATGAATTGATTTGGGTGATCGTCAACCGACTCACCATGTCAGCCCACATCTTTCTAATCAGATAATAGGCATCAATAGAGAGTTTGTGATGCCTCTATGTGTAGGAGATTTTGCGGTTGTATGGAGTACCCTAGAAGATTTTATCTGATCGTGATACAGGTTTTACTTCCTAACTATGGAAGATGTTGTAAGAGGATTTCGGGATGTAGCTTCATTTGGTCGACAACTTCCATCCTTAGGCGAATGGTCATACTGAGTGGACCATTCAGACCCTTGAAGACATGCAACGTGTTTACATCCTTGATGTCAGTCATAGATAAGAGGATCACTTTCCTTTGGTGTAGATTTCATACAACAACAACTATCACTCCACCATTGGGATAGAACCTTTTGAGGTATTATACGAGCGACCTTGCAGATCACCTTCGTGCTGGACAAACCCAGGGGAGTCAGCACTAGTGGGACCAGATATGGTATGGGCTACCACAAAAAATGTGCAGATCATCTAGGATCAGATGATGACTGTTTATAGAGGGCATAAGACTTATGCCAATAGGAGACAGAGAACTATAGAGATCAAGGATTGCGACTATGTTTTTCTATGGGTCTCAACTCGACACGGATTACAGAGATTTGACCGAGGCATAAAGTTATCACCATGGTTAATCAGACCTTTTTAGGTCCTCATCAGAGTTGTTTAGGTATCATACTGCTTATCTCTTCCACCTCAGTTGCACCGGGTGAATGACGTCTTCCACGTATCCCGGTAAAAGAGATACATGCATGACCCTTATCACATCATCAACCATGGTGAGCTGGACATCGACGATGGGGAAAATTTTTCAGAGGATCTAGTAGATATTGAGGATTGACTAGAGCTAGTCCTTCGTAGGTAGTCAATTCCTCTGGTGCACATTTGTTGTTAGCACGAGAACCTCTAAGAGAGCACATCAGAGCAGGAGGCTTAGATACGTGCTCAGTACCCCCACTTGTTCTGATAGATTGAGTTGTGACTTATGGGTATATAAAGATATAAGGTGGTTAGAATGTAATGAACTAGTATTTCCATGTAATATTTTTTAATATATAATAATTTTAAGATTTTGAAAAATTGACGGTGCATGATTACATGGCCCTGTGCCCCGAAATAAATTTATGAAATTTTTATAGAGTAGATTTACTAAACCTGTGAGCTAGTTTTGGTAAAATTTGAACCGATGCTCGAAATTTATAGCTGGGGGCACCGTTGAACTTGCAGTGCTGATATTCACTTAAGGGGACCTTCACCTCGACCGTAGTAGGTCGTGGGTGAAAGATAGTTTTTCTATTTTTCGTGAAAGAATAAAATAAAATAAAAATGTGTAACGTTTTATTTTCTTTTGTAGAACTTTGTATTTTGATGTTGAGAGGTGGGGATTTCAAGAATTAAACCTCACATGTGAGGATATGGTGGTGGGGACCACCCGAACCAAACCTGCAATGAGAGGTTATGGTGGTGGGGACCACCCGAGATTAAAAGACATTTGAACCTCCCACTTAAATGAGGGGAAGTTACATGAACTTCACCTTGATTAATTAGTCCACCCTCTTTTTATTAATACACCAACTCAATTAATTAATTATTCCAATTTGAAATTATTACAACAGTTTTTATTATATTGGATACCCTTTATTTTTGGTGGGTTGGGGGAAATAAATCATTGGCAAAGGTGGGATCTTGGGATAACATAGAGGAAAAAAATCCTCTAATGAATAATTCAAACAAAGAATGCTTCTCCTTCAATTAATTCATCTCCAAACTATGTTGAAGGATGGGAAACGAGGAACATCTCCACCGATGATCGAGGAAACGCCGATGTCACCAACTTCTGTCTATCCGCAATGATGGTGTCTCCCTCCTCGTGACCTCCGCTGAAAAATCAAATGAGGTCTGGGTTATTTATGAATGATTATACTTCCCATGTTATTCCCTTCTAAACAATGATCAGATTTTTTCATTTTCTTCTAGTTGGGAATAATAATTTTCTGGGGATTGTGAAGTTTGATGTTTTGGATTCAAGTTTTTGTTGAGTTGTTTTCTACCTCTCTAACAGGGAGGGTGCATGCTAAATTAACATGACCCCACCCCTCAACCAATTTTCATTTTATGGTGCATTCTTTATGGTGGTGATGGAGAACGGTGCCGGTGTTTGGAAACATTGGAACACAAAAACGGTGGCTGATACCACCACCGACCAAGACGATGGCGACGACACCGCCCCCGTGGCCTTTTCCACCCTGCGGCCTCCGCCGCCCCACAGCTTATGCTGTCTGCGGCCTCCACCATACATGGCCAGCACTACTTCCAGCAGCATCACCGCGATGCGCCGTGGATCACCGTGCTTCAATGTGGCCTGCTGCAAAGCCCCACAGTCTCGCTGTGTTTCCCCTCACCATGCCTCACCGCCCTGCGGACTCGTCGTACTGCCCTGGGGATCGCTGTGCAGCCACGCGGTTTTCCGCACTGCCCAGCAGCATTGTTGTCCCACCCCGCGGCATGTCGCGCCACCCTACGGTCATGCCGCCCCATGGCCCTCTGCGGCCCATCACGACCACCGCCCCACTACCAGGATGGGCCACCCAGCGGGGGTGGGGCAGCCTAGCATGAGACGGGTCATACTTAGCGGGCCAGGCCCGACCCATCGGGTGAGTCTGGGTCGGCCCAAAAAGGGTCGGCCTAGGCTGGGGGGTCGGGTCGGACCAGACCTGGACCCTCTAAGACCGATTTCCGCTCTTTTCGGCCATCTCTTTGGCACCGGACGTCCGTTTGATGAACCGTCTGTTGTGCTAGAAACCTTGTAGTGAGATAGTCCCTTTGTTATTCTCCACTATTATTTTGGATAATGTTGTGGAATGGTCGGGTTGGATCAAGAATGAATCTAACCAGGTCCTCAGGACTAAAAGTCTAACAACTCACAAATTGGACGTGCAATTAACACACTATCTATAGCATTGTGCCCAATATGAGGTGGTGTTCCTTTGGGATAAATTTTCGTGGGACTTCATGGAAGTTTGATTATCGGAAAGTGACTTCTGGAGAAGACCTTATCTAAGATGAGTGTGCTTTGCATGGGAACCTTGTAGCCTGCTGTGACGTTAAGAATGAAGAGCGATCTTGTGTGGGTCAGAACATTGCGATCCTGTGTGGGTTAGCACATAGCAATCTTCCATGGGTCATCACATAGTGATCCTGTGTGGGTCAGTATCTTGTATTCCTATGTGTGTCATCACGTAGCAATCCTATGTGGGTCCACACCTAGAGATCCTGTCTAGGTCAGCACCGAGAGAAATTGTGCGGGTCAGCACTGAGTGATCCTATGCGGGTCTACCTCTTAACAGAGTAAAATGATTCTGTAGTTACATATAATCATCTCTCCTACTGTACTTATGTTATACCTGGTGTGAGATTAGTTCATACCTGAGAGGTACATTCCATTGTGGTAATACCATTGTGGTAGTCTCCAATATGGCATACCTGTGTGGTACGTTCCTTCATGGTATTCCTTCCTTTGTGGAATAGTTCAGCTTTGGGATTTGAGTTAGATTATGTGTTTTCCTCATGATTTATAAGGGTATACATGATAAATTAGGTATATGTATGGGAATATACCTATCTAGGGTTGACAGCTAGCTTCATGCTTTATGGTTTATTCATTGTGGATTTTTGTGAGACCTTGAGGGTCTTGGAATCCATACTGGGTATTGTTATACTCACCCCTACATGGGCTATGCCCACACTCCATTGTGATTGGTGTAGAAGATAGACAATGCTAACTGAGGATGAGGGTACCAGGACTTGAGGTAGCTCAGAGGTGGACGTTAGAGGAGGCGAACCACAGAGACATATGTTCGTGAGATATACCTACCCTTTAGGTAGGATCTGTGGTGGATGATATAGGAGATGCTTTCCACCTATCCGCTGTCTTGTACTTTCCAATTTTCCTGTACATTCTAGTTGGGCTTGTATTCTGGCCCCTTTTTACTTACTGTACTCACTATGTTTTCTATTTAGTTTACTTGTGTTTGTATCTGGATGTGTGCTTTGTTGTATGGGATACAGTTTATTAAGGCAATGCCTTCCCAGTTTTAGGGAATACACCTTCAGTGCTCGTCACCCGCCCCTCCCTATGGAAGGCGGGCTTGGGGTAGTCATGGAACGGGCCCGGGGGGATGTGTCTCGACAAATAACCACTGAACCTAATGGTAGATCATCTAACTATTTAAAATATGATCCACATATTCTATATCGAGGTCATGAAAAGGGTAATTCCGATAATGAGGTATGAAATAGAGGGACCCATAAACGAAAACCAGTTGTAACAACATTTTAAAATCTCATAGATCGATCAATAATGTATAAAAATATATAGTTTGTCTTCTTCTTGACTCTAGTAGAATTAGTATTAATACATTACTTAGTCTTTCATTCAAAATCTATAAGGTTATCTCACTATCATATAACATGAAATACCTCACAGACATATAATTAAACACTGTATGAGGTGATTAAATGCATGAGAATTTATAAATCAATATTATATAATATATATACATTTTATAGAGTAGGAATTTGAAAAACACATTATTAGTCTTGTCCCTGGTAACCATTAGGGTCTGCTTCCCTTTTTCTAATGATACACCATCCCATGAAATGATATGACCCGATAAGTGAACCTTATATATTCAAATGTTGATTTTTTTTTATAACAAAATTATTTTGTGATGTTTTAGACTATCTATAATAATCTCAATTTGGATTCTTTGCACATTTATAGATAGAGAATACACCAATATGTCATATTTGAACACCACAAAAAATTAATCCTAGTATGAATGAAAGGTATAATATATTAATTCTAATATGAATTCCAATTAATTTGTATTATTGAAATTTATGAAAAGTTATTCATATAGTCCATGATTATATTTGAATGCTATATGATTTATTTATTATGGTATCACATTTGGCTAATGGTAACCCGAACTCAAATCGATCATATAGAGAACTGAATCTCCTTGGAGCTAGTCACATATCTATACTATATGAGGCAGTGTATAATAGTTATTAACTATAAGCTAGTTAATCCAATGGTAATCCACATAAAAAATGAGCATATGATCTACCATCCTAGAGGAAATGATAGTTGAACCCATCGGGGAAGTGATGGGTCTGACAATACCCATTTTAGATGATATTATAACTGTTTCTTAATTTAAATTAGACCAGTATGTACCATCCAATATAGACAGATGAAAAACTACTATCTCACATAGAACTGACATGATTGTGAACAGAACATCTATAATAATATGTAATATAGAGAATCCATTAGGTAAGTTGTCCATGAAATAATTCAATATAGGATGGAATTGCACTTGTAACATCTCATGATCAATCATAAAGAGACTCGCCATCTAGGATGTCACCATTACCATCCCATTACATTCGTGTCTAGCTCAATACTTCTAGATGTTTGCTTATTCATTATTAATGTATGTAAAACCCTTTAATGTTGTAAATTAAATTGGTTTGTGGTATCAATCAACAAAGTTATGTTAAGGCACTAGCTATTCCATATTTAAAATGATAATAAAACTTTAAAATTGATATTTTTTATTCAATGAATTTATATAATGATTCAAAACCCTCATCTAAAACCTATATCTGGATCTGTTTAATAATTTATATCATTGGATTCTTTGGAGACACTAACTACTGCCCAGTACTAAGGATAGCTTTTGTTCTTTGTCCCATATAGAATAGTTTATGATCCACCATATGAAGTCTTAATTGCATTTTACAAATGACAACTGCTTTTAATTTATAATAGGAATCCCTATATTTTGGTAACAATTTCATTTTAAAAAATTAATTAAATAATTTTTTTTTGGATATCGATATCTCAATCAATTTATTTATGTCAAAAATCCAAATCTATAATGACCTATTCTCTTTACAAATTAAAATTGGTATGTCATGTCACTAAGAACATACCATTATGTCTTGTATTATGATGAAAAAGTTCATGCATAATTTTTTAAATTAATAAAGAACTATTCCCAATTTATTGAGATATGTGCATCAAAAATAACAATTTTCAATCATTAATCATGTTAATTAATGTTGTAGCTCGTTGACATAGTGGTTCATGGATAAAATGTGGCATAATTGGTTAATTAATGTTTAATTATTAGTCTAGGTGGAAAAAACATCAAAGATTAATGTAGGAAAATTAACCTAACCTATATTTTTAACCGAATAAGAAATATTAGAACACTTATATTTAAAATAATAAAGGAACACAAAAAATACATGAAATAGAAAAAATATCATATGAATATAGATATGAAATAACATAATTAATTTCAATAACATATTATAGTTCATACCATGATACATTAATTCATAAGTTCTCATATAATCATTAAAGGGTAGAAGAAATTACAATATAATAATATAAATAATATTTCTGTGATAAAACAATTATGTATCCCAATAAGAAAATCTATAAAACTATAATAAGGGATACTAATAATAAAATTATCCCCTCAATAGATATTTTTTTCCCCTCTACATGGGTTATCTACTTCTAGTCAAATTCACATTTCCAAATTCAACTATATAATATTATATAGTCTAATTCCCAATAAGCAATACAAAAGGAGAAATAATGTTCTAATAAAATATATTTTCCATCCCTAGAAGTGACATAGCAGTTCCCAGAAACAGTTGGGGACATGACTACATGTGTGCATCCCCATAAAAAATGATATTGACTTGTAGCAATGCCTTAGTGTGTTTCTATGAGGAGACTATTAACTCAAAAGTCTAGTTGTAGTAGAAAAGTAATATAAATATTATAAGAAATAGAAAGATCAAAAGACAAGTAGAAATTGAATAATTGTAAAACAACTTTGTAAAAAATCATATAGAAGCAATATCATAAATAGATAAAAAATGATTATTACATTAGGTTGATATACAAAAAGAGACCCACATAATACATGGGAGAAGATATATTCCACATTTTATACAAAAAACAAAAAAAGCCATAATGTTTCACTACTATAATCCCAAGCATAATATTGTTCCCCAACACCTATACTCCATTAAAGATCCCAAAATCAATCATCGAAAGTAGACATCTCCCCTTTATCTATGGATGAAACTGTGAAGTATTCTTAGGTACCAACGGAGGCATAATCAGTATGATAGATAAACTCACTATTCTACAACCAACGACTACTACATTAGTCTAGTTTGAGTATATAAAACTAATATTTTTAGATGATGATAAAAACTAGGAAATAGGTAAAAAATATGTTGGTCTGGGTTCCATCGTAGATATCTCATTAGTACAAACTCTTTCAACCAATGTTGAAACCATATGAACCAAGGTGAACCTATTAATATATTATAGAAAAAATTCATGGGACATCATAAATAACATGAAAAAGGAATGACCATTCCCACTCATTGGATTTGGCATGGATCATATGTTCAATAATTATATATCGGGAATTATAGTCCATTTATTAAAATTCCATCATTATACATTAATAAAAGTATCCATGATCCAGTACATGAAGATATGGAATGTAATCCCATGTATCACTTCAGGAGACCAATAAATATAAAAACTCATTGACCTTTAGCCAAGGATGTCCATAAATGGACTACCTCATATCTCTATAGAAAAGTTTAAATAATCCCTCTAATCCGATTCCTAGTATCTCACACACAGGATCGAGTATCAGTTGGACTTGGTAGGCACTGGGCCCATTCTTGGTGTCTCCCCTTTGGATATGTTATTTCCCACATGGAGGAAATGTATCACATAGTGATCCCATCCCAGGAATACCTACTATCTATCCTCGTGTGTATAATTTTTTTACAAACTCTAATTAAAAATCGTGATGCGCCTATCCAAAGAATCAAATAATGATCCTAGTATCACACTATGCCTGGATATGTGAATGCCTTACTTATCTATACCAATTAATTTAGAAAGACACGTCTCATTTAGAAATTCAGTCATGAGGTTTACAAAATTTAATTATGAAATTCAACAATGGACATAGGTGTATAATTATAATTCCTCACCTTCCTTTTCTATTAATAAATTTAAAATTTCGTGCGTTTCATTTAATAGAAGGAAATGAAAACCAATAATGTCTGAATAAATAACTCAATAAAACGATTGTAATTCGATTATGTAAAGGAAAAAAATATTAGTTTATCACTTCATAGATAATAAATAAGTGTTGATATACAATTAGCTATTATTGTGTAGAAAATGGTAAATGAATTTAATTTATATTACTAAAATTCTAGATATGTGGTCAAATAAGTATGGTTTGTAGAAATAAAACACATAATATAAATGTAACGACAGTTGTGAGAGCAATGATTGACCACTTATATCAGTACCACTCTCCTTCTCCAGTGTCAACCAATGAATCGAGCTATTTGGGGATGAATATGAACAATCAACAAATTTATAGAAAATAATGCATCATATATTTCACAAAAATTTCACAAGAGATATGATGAAAAACTAGAGGTGGGTGGATGTGTAGCATATATTATAAAATAGGGGAGGAAATTCACTTCATAGTGAAGGAGAAAAGTATAAAACAAGGAGAAATAGAGGATCCCATTATTGGGTGTTGGGGAGGTGTCATGTGTATATCCTCTTCTGCTCGGTGGGAATGGAGGGATCTATTAATTAATGGATCCCCTTCTATATTAAAAAAACACCCATGGGTAGATACAAAATGTGTAAAGGCAATATAAGTAATGTACTATAATACTTTACCTCCATGTTAAAGCCTCTACACATTGTGAAATGTGGAAATTCTATCCAAATA
Organism: Viscum album; assembly: GCA_963277665.1. Classification (NCBI taxonomy): domain Eukaryota; kingdom Viridiplantae; phylum Streptophyta; class Magnoliopsida; order Santalales; family Viscaceae; genus Viscum; species Viscum album. Next base: position 626,880,319 of record OY728133.1, read on the forward strand.
AAAAACATATATTCAATAATAATAATAAATTTAACTAGAAATCATTTTTTCCATTGTATAATGGTTTTGAACCTCATGAAACCTACATTCTTGAAACAACTAACCCATATTTAGAAATGTTTCTCTAGGTTTAATGACAACTAAAAAAAGAACATATGTCATTGATAAAATAGGATGATAAAAAACTATTTACTGAAATATTATTTTAATATTTCAAATCTATTTTCAAAAGGAATTTATTTTACTAAGAAATAATTTTTTCTAATGAATTTATGTCCATATATCATCTCTTGATTTATTTTTTGGTTCATTAAAATTTTCTTGCAATTTTCCACTTATTGTGTTTAATTTTTATTGGAATTTCCATTTCACACAAATATCAGCATTTATGGTATCATCGTTATACATATTTCTAAAGACACATTCAATTTAAAAATAGGGTTTTTAACCATGAATGTTATATAATTCAGGTATTTGTGGTTTGGATATTAACTAATGCATTATGTTTTATGTGTTAATGGTGAAGGGAAAAAGGAGAATCGTTTAGGGTTTGATATGGTTGTACTAAAATGTTATTTATGTGGTGCACATTTTATTCATTAATAATTGAAACTCCCATAAATTTGAGGCTCTCTACACTTGCTTGTTCAAATTTGAGTTTCTAGCACATTGTGGAATGATTTACAATTTGGTTCATATTGTTGATTATTCAATTAAAAGAAATAAATAAAGAATAGATGATTTATATTTGTGCCACTACATTGATCATCATCATGATTCGAGATTAAAGGGTTGTTTCATAATGTATTTAGTTAAAAGATCACCAATATTGTTCATTTTTTAATTTTTTAATTATTTTAAATTTAATTTATTGATATAAATTAAAATAGATTCTTCGTCTCTTATGATTCACATAATAAGTGTTATTAGAACCCTTTGAACCCCTTCTATGATATCATATCTTTAATTGAAATTTCATTTGTAAATTTGTGCATGAAATGTAGAATGTATGTACTAGTTTTCATTACAAATGGAAGTCATAAATATGAAAAGCTTATTTCTCTATGGGTTTTGTATTATGTCATACAATGAATGGTATCAAATTCCATTATGTGATTCGATTTTTTTGTATATTAAATTTATATGTTGAGATATAAATATTGAATTAATTACAATTTCTATAAAAAAATATCAATTATAAAACATTTCGTCATTATTCTGATATTTTTCGTATCCTTATATATGATATAATAAATCATAAGAACTGATTATCCTTTTACTCATAACACACATTTGATATCATGAATATTTATTTTTTTATCATACTTTATGATTTCCATTGTTCCATAACTATGGTTTGGAAATAATTATTTATGATTAAGACAATATCAGAAAAATAGATAGATGTGGTGACTAATTATTTTAATATGTCTCAATTACAACTTGAATTTAATTATTTTTATAATTTTTTTAAATTCATTTTATATTTTGTGATTTATACAAAATCATAAAATATTTTTACAATAAAATTAAGTATAAAATGTCTAATATTATTTATTTATATGTTTTGAAATATTATTAATAAATATTAATTTATTATTAAGTGTATGTATTAAATGAAAATTTCAAATTTTATATTGCATGGAATATAATTTAAATATAAGATGTTCATATTAATGATATTTAGAGTAATTTAAATATGGTTTACAAATTACAAAATAATGTTTCATAAAAATGTGTTTATTTTTATTAATATTAATAAATGACCATTACGATTATTATATAATTATCAAAAAATTATGAAAACTTATCTATAAGTTATAAAATACTTATCAAAAGAGTCTTGATAATTTTATATGATCATTTTTTTATATTAATATATTCTACTTAGATTATGTAAATACATATCTTAATAAAAAATTAAAAAATTAAATAGTTATATTTAAAAATATATTAATTATTAGTAAAATAACTTCCATATAAAAAATAAAATGAATAGTTTTTATTATGAATTTAATATAATGAATTTATAGAAAATATTATTTATAATACCTAATGAATATATAATTTATAAAATGTTTGTAGTTGTTATATATTTCTGTTTTTTTATAAATTCTTATATATCAGCTAAATAATTGAATGATTAATTTATTTAATTTTTATTATCAATATTATTCATAGTTATAAATTTCTTATATTATTAATATTTTATTCTTTAGTTTCAGAAACTAAAATAAAATTATAAATATTTAATTACAACATTACATTGTCTCTATTATAATACAATATTTAATTTTCATGTATATTGACAAAATATTTTGGTTAATTCTATTAGCATGAATTTAATTTATAGACATTACAGGTGTTATAGTTATGATGAGTTTTACATTAAAATAAGTAATTTATCCATCAGTATATAAGTATAGGGATAGAATTTCCCTTGGTCTAGAGTGTTAGTCCATGTTAAGAATTAGTTGAGGGGATGAATATCTCAAGATTCAAGATTCTTATAGAGATTTTCAAAATTATACAAAGAAAAAAATAAAATTAAGGAGCTAACGTACACTATTTAGAATATGTATTTCATTTTTTAATATATTTTTATCGTTATAATATGTATGAGTAACTGGATATGTGGGTTCTGTAAAGAGTTATAAAACTCTATATTTTTAATATATTAGATTACTTGATGATATATGATTCCAAACTAAAATTTTAAATTTTCTCATATATATAGGGAATAACATGAGCGTTGATTTTGTTTCAAAATATTATTAAAAATTATAAGTTGTAGATTCCTTCTAAATATATATATATGTTTAGAAAAATATTATTTTATGTGTTAGGCTATGAAAATAATAGGGCCCCCTAATTTATCTTGTGTTAGTTAAGAAAGTAATAGGTGAACCTGATCTAACCATCTAGGTATGTAATGCCTTAAATTATTATCCCGAGTCTATCTTATGTACAATTTGGTTTTAAAATTTCAGTATGATTTACTAAATAAGGTCTCTGGGGTTAATTAAATTAACATGTAATTGAAATAATCCCATATTTATTCTTGATCTATCCATGAAGATCCTAACATGTTTATATAATTAAATAATATATATCCGTTTTTTAATTGTAAAATGTAGTAAACAACATATCTATTGATTTATTTTGATTATTATCATTAGGGATGATGAAAATAGACACCTACCTCAAAGGGTTTCATTTTAACAAAATGATACTAATTCATAATGAGAATATCCCAATTCACAAAAGGGGCTCATAAAAAATCACTATTCAAATAAACAATATATCAAATGGATGAATAACATCAAAATATTTCCATTAAACTAATTATAATATTACCATAAAAACCCCATCATCCACCTTATTTGATCTATCTCATTTAATTTATATAGGCCACGCTCAACACTCCTCATGAATAATTGAAAACTCGAATCACCTGCATATATTCACTTTGGTGTAATGTTAATTGAAATTAATAAATGTATATATATGAAATATTTATTCCCTTAATACTATATTATTACTAAAAAACATTCGGAGGATGAAAATGGTGGGTGTGATTAATATAAAATCTATCAAATGGTTTTAAAATTGTTTTAAGTTCATTGCATCCAAGTGAGTCTATGTTCTATTCAATAGAACATAATAACTTAATGAAATAATACCAAGAAATAACTTAATGACATGTTGAGTGATCATTTATTTATTTTATATGTTTGTCATAAAGATATAATTCTTGTTCAAAACATATAATCTTTGACCTTAACTAAAATATATGAGGACATTATAATAGACATCAACACACTTTTTGATTCCGTACAAGATAATTCCTAAAAGAAATTTAATCCAATTATCTTTTTTTTGGAATAACAACTATTTTTTCATCTAATTCCTTATCATATGAAATAACTTTTTTTCCCACTAGCGATGCATAAATTTTACTAATTCTTTTAAGGTGTTTGATTTGATCTCTATAAAATATAATCATATCTCTTTGTGCATATGTCCACAAAAATAATAATCATATACATCGTATATACACCAATATAATCCATTTTCCAGGGACATATATTGACCACTAATAATAAGAAAATATCAGTGTTGTATTATCATCTCATCATTTCAGGATTATCATTAAATTATTTACCAACTATATCGGTACACTCCATATTGAAGATATAGACAATGATCACATTACATGTACCCCACAATGTAATTGAAACCATCATATTTGAATAAAATAAAATTATCCATGAGTATACTTGGTATGATTATATCTAGGGATATATGTATTTAAAATCCATACAAGTGGAATATTCCTATCATGGTTGTGATCAAATAGACAAAATGATTAACTATATATCCAAGCATCCTCTAATTGTCGTTGTTTCATCTAACATGAGTATGTAAGGTATTAAATTATAAAGGTTAGTTTTCTTGTTATCTATCCAAAAAAACTAATAAGATTATTTATAATAATCTGACACCTTTGAGTATATTTATGATTATATGACATTAATAGATATATACTATTGAAGGTTAGTGAAAGTAAAATTTCTGAAAATATTACCACATGAATGTTTTTTATATCATATACATACCTTAATAATGTGTAGAATATTTTATTCATTATAATAATAAATTATCCTCATGAAACTTAAAAGGCAAATAATATTATCAAATATGGAAAATTAAATATTGGAAATTTATGAGATTTTATCATCCCACCATTGTATAATATATCATTTCATTTGAAGCATCCTTATTGATCATTACAACTCCACCCAATTATTAAATTTGGTGTATACAAATGGATTTAATAAATATTTATTGGTACCCAACCAAGATATATTTATATGACCTTCTCTATGAAATCCCTCTTGGGATATTATATGTGATGGAACACTTTCCATAGGATATATCATGGTTATTTAGATAGAAATATAGATAAATAATTAGGGCAATAATAGTAGATTCCTCTCACAAATCTAGTAACCAATCCATGTTCCAGAATGAAATTATGTATTCAATTAGGTTTCTTTAAAAATAATTATGAAGTGATTTAGTATAGATTTATTTCCATGATTATAATGGTGTCTAGTTTTGAACTGGTTGCACTGATTGCTCCAACATTCTGAAAAACATGAAATGTGATTAATATTCAATGTTATCTCTATTATTTTCTCACTATGTACATGTGTAAAATTTTCAACAACCCCATTCTCACCATCAAATATCATGAACATATCAGCGATATTTCTCAAGTATATATGAAAAATTATTTATAGTAATCTGGCGAGTTACATAATGACTGTAATGGTACCAACTAGTTATTTTGGGGACGATTTTATATCACCTCATGTAAAATAAATGTAATAAATCATTGATCGTATAGAAAATGTATCATGAATTATATCTATCATTAAAAAAAATTATAAGGATCCCAAATCATCATGTGACATGTGAAACAAAATACCAGTAATTACCCCATCGTGGAGTTCTTCATGAGAAACAAGTGTAGAAAATTTATAATATAGTTATTTTTAATCTACCTATGTATCATTTTCGATCTATATATATTTAACTTAATTTGTTATATATATTATTCTTAACACATTAATTTTATCAATAGGATATGTTCCAACCAAATATTAATATAGTGATGTGTCAAGATAATATATATGATAATTATTGATTCATATATATAAAATTTCATAAACACTAAAATAATCCAAAACTGAATTTTTATACAACAATCATTGACATTTTTAATAAATAAAATATCCAGATTTCATCATAAATATATATATATTCCAAAAGAATGGTTTAGTGCGTCAATGGACCATTTCATCTTTCTTAACCATATTTCCTCTTTTACTTCCTCAAAATCGTTTTAATGTATCATATATACACCCATTATTATATTTAAATTATTGAATATGTTTTTGTCATTAATTTAATATACATCATAATCAATTTATCTAGTTATAGTTGTGAATTATTAATGAACATTATCATGATAATAAATGAACATGTTTCTTCATATACAATACAATGTGTGTTTTATATTATTTTCCTCAATAAATTAATCTTAAATATCCAATATTCAATCCATGTTATTTATGTTATATAACACCCAATTTTCATTGGGTCCTACCCCCATCTAGTTCACCCACCATGATCTATTATATTCAATCGAACATTGATTCAATTTGAAATTCCATGGTTTATCAATTTTTTGGAATCAAACCCCACAATAGATTCCCAATATTTAGAGGGTACATATCTTTTGGATAATAAGTTATAATCATTTTACATTAACTGTTCTAATATCTCTTGTTCTTCTTCAAAAATTCCAAAATAACTATTTTCATATATCTCATGAGTGGGTATTTTTCCACAACTCTGTACAGAACCTGATCGACCTAAACCTCAGTAATACATCATGATCATTGGTATTAATCTTATTCAAGATAAAAATACATCCTATAAACACATTGACATATGTGTTTCGTTGAAATAATTAACATATAATGTTAGAACAAACTCTTCTAGATTATTATGGACAATAAATTGGACTCCAATTCCTTCTATAGAATAATAAAGATGTTTTTCTTTATTTATTCCAATATTAATATAAATCAATCATTTTATGAGTTATTTGTATACATAAATATATATTGAATTCAAATTATAATTTTTCCAATACAATACCTCATATAGAGTCATTACAACTACATAAATGATTGAAAATTTACATGGAATGATATAGTATCTGAATCATAACTACAAAAAGTATTAAAAATATCAAAATAAATAAACATTGATAAAAACATGTTGGATAAGGTCTAATTTCTCCTCTCAGACACACAATTCCATTATGTTGATCTAGGTGCAGGAAATTACCAAAAAACTAAATAATATGTTGATGATTATAGAATTCCTTATTTATTCATTCTCACATTATTTTATTAGGGAATATTAATATGATTCCCATATTTATAAAATATTTCATAATGAAACTGATTTTATATATAATATATTTTAAAAAACTCATAAAAAACGCAACACCTAATCTGATTAAATTCATAATTATTTCTAATAATGTATGAAAAACCAAAATATTATTGTATTCTTATTCATCTATGGACATTTGTAAAATTGATCTTCTATTATCCACTATACAGTTGTTCTTATTCTCCGGAAATGGACCTTATTCATTTTTCTTAATAAAAATATCATTATTTGTAAATATCAAATAACATGTAACAAAATTATTCCAAAAATCATTATTTTTGTATCCATTAAATTTTTCCTTATATATATGTAAAATTCCATAAATTTAACTGTAGGTGGTTTAATAATCAATTATAACTGTCTGATATAGAATGTTATAACAATATTATAAATATATAGAATTTACTACCCAATAATCATATTGTTGATGGAATAACTTTTTATATTATATATATATATAATATGTTATTAATATTGAATTATAATCTCATATTTCTCTACAATGATATAAATATATAGATCTAGTTTATGGTGGGGAAATATTAACTCATTTACTATTCAATAATCAATCTATATGGTTATTCTATCTCATACATTCCATCCTATAATGTAAGAAATATTTTTTAATTATTGAAATAATGATATACATCACCCTTTTAAAATAATATATATTCTTGAGTTAATTTTTTATGGAAAAATGGTTTGACAACCACCAAGTATCTAATATCTGATTATTATTGTAAGTGAAATTTCCCAATAAAATATTAATATTTATATGCACATTATTTTTATATTTAAGAATATTTGATAACCATAGACACCAATATCGTGATTTTTTATATTTCATACCTATAGGTGGTATTAATAATATTATAATGAAATATATCAATAACCTAAATAAATTACATACAATAATGTAAATGTTATGTTTTTTATTTTCATTAATTAATATAAATAAAATTTATCCCCCAAATTTTTTTGACCCAATATATCATATATATTTACTGTGAAAATATTTATATATTAATTATAAATGATACAACTAGTGTGTTCATCTCACTGCATTATTATTTTTCCATAGAATCATCCCAATCCCAATAGTAGCGATTCTTGTAATGTGATTTAGGTACCACATTTCCCATATCCATCATATTAAAAAAACATACTCTATTACTTCACTATATTTCTTATTAATATCAATGATTATTTTATCATACGTAAAATATCGAGAACAAGTACCAATCATTATATTAGCCTCATTATTTTTCCATCCACATGATATAACCAAGTAAACAGACATTATCATAAATCTATATAGATTATTGAAAAGGGACTCATTACATTATGCTTTAGAATTAATTTAATAAATGTGGATTGAGGGATATTTTATCAATGTTTGGCCAATTTAATATACATGCTAATAATATTAAAATAATAAACTATCTAAATTGGTAATTGTCTGAATAACACTATAGAAGACTCATTTCATAATGAAATATTGTTATTGACCTAGTAATGGATATGATAAATTTTTAATTCTTGCATCATTTTAGAATGAGCATATATGATTACTTTCATTATAATATTTTAGTAAAAAATGACACTCATTTGAAAAAATTCATAAAATATAGATAATATCATCAACAAAATCAAGGATATTAGATTTGATATTAGAACAATAGTATTAAGAATAATAGTGTACTAAACTCTTAAGATAGGTAAATTATGAAAATTTATCCTGTAAAACATTATATTTTAGTAAATCACCTTCCTAAGTGATCACATGTCAAAAATATTTAGAATATTTATCTAAATTATTATGAGACTAAAATAATTATTCCACTATCTTTTCAAAGTCATTAGATGAAAATAATTACGTGAGGGATATTTACCCTACTCGTATTATAACTATTATTGGAAATGTAAATGAAATGATGAGACTAGTTGCTTCTTAATGACTATTCTTGTTATGGAATTCAACCTTTTGTAACCTATTGAAATGTCCCAAAATATTAATTTTATTATGATTATTTTACATTAATTTTTTTTATTATTTTGGGAATAGATTAACTGAAAATGTCAAGCATCTATTTAGGTTTTATGTAGATAATAGAATTAGGTAAATATATATACTAAAAAAGAAAAGTTATTTGGAGAGTCCAAAAATATTTATTTCATGTATGCAATAAATTTCATTAATTCCCATAAGTAATGTGTAGAATGAAAGAAGAACGATGAAATAATATGGAATCATGCCGATACTCGAAGGGGAAGTTTGTAACACAATTGAATATATCAATCAATTATCATTATTGTAATATTTTATTATTTTATTCCGAATGTTTAGTGATATAATATTTATGTTTTAAAAGTTTTATATATATATATAGTTATTAATGATTAAGGGAATAATATGTTGAGATTATATTTTTTAATCATGTGAAGATGTAATAAGTTTTTTACATTACAAATTTAATGTAATGTATGTTTAAAAAAATTATTCCCTTGACCCAACATGAAATGAAATTTTGAAATACAAAATCATATATATATATATATGAACTAAATTAAATTACAAATATTTTATTGATATTCCATCATTCACTAGTTGTATGTTATGCACTTATATTAAATGTATTATTAAAATATTATAGTAGTTACAATGATATAATGATAACTAAAATATATCATGAAAATAATATTACAGATTTTTCATAAGGTCCAGAATGATAACGATGACTGGCTACAAATAGCATGTGACTAACATGTGTTAGGGGATTATAAGCATTGATACTTAATCTCAGGATGTTTGAACATGTTGATCTCATATAGATAAGACCATGAAGATTGACAGATCAGTATGAACATTATGTCTTTCAGTTTTCATTATTAGGTCATATTTACAAACACATATAATTGAATACTAAATTGAGATTATAATTATAATATACTATATGATCTTGTACATTGATGTATTATTATAACAATTAAATTTATGTACTAGAGAGGAAGAATGTGTTGAGTGGCCCAGTAAATTAGTTTCACTAATTGATTAATCAATAAAATAGTTTATTTTAATGGTTGTGAAATATATGGACTCATTTAGTAGGATGTTACTATATTCACTAAATCGATGACCATGTTAGATGAATTCATTTTTATCCCATATTGTTAATCAATAATAAGGGATGTAAAAATAAAGTAACAAATTTCATATTATATTTTTTTGACAAAAAAATTCCTTTTTTCATTCTCTATATTAATATGTGGTAATAATTTATATGACTATTTCTATTCTCCATAGGAGAAGTGATTAGTTTTCATACACTACTCATCTTTTTCATCAAAATTCGTTAATATGAAAACAAATTTTTAGAGGGAAAGACACATGATATATTGAATAGTATTTTCTATTCTATATATAAGTAATTCATAATGTGGTGTGTAAAAGCACACAGTATGTGTTAATTTATATGTGTTAAAAGAATCCCTAATTTATATAAATTCATATTATTCATGTTTATAATAATTAGTATTGAATTTATTTATCAAAATTATTCACATTATATAAAGATAATAAAATAAAAAATATATACAAAAAATATTATGAAAATATACGAGGTTTGTTTAATATTTATGGGAATAAATATTTTCGTTAATTAATATGTTTAGTCTTGTAATTTAGCTTTTATATTTCCATTAAGTGTTAAAAATATAAAAAATATGTATTTCTTAACTCCATATTTATATTTTTTCATTTATGACTTATTTTGTAGGTGGCACATATTCTTGGGCTCAATCACCATTGATGGGTATTTTATACCTCACTATAAAATTTAGATTGGGTTCCCATTTGTGGTATAATACACAAAAAGAATTTTATGGTATCTCTCTCATCTATCACTTATCCCAAATAGAGAAAAATTTTATCTAATACATGTTTCCATTATCATCTTCACGGATCAATTTATCAACATAGTGGTGATAATTGGGATGTCTAAATAATCTTATAATATCTATGGTAGTACGCAAATTTTTATTTATGACATTTACATGGAAAATTAAACCATATTACGATTATTTAAAGGGACCCATAATTGAATTATTTCAGAAAACGATAATGATGATCTCTGGTTTTTGAACACTCCTTCAAATAGAAATTGGTAATTATCAATTTATTGTAGTGTATAATTTTTTCAAGGGTGATCCTCATATCTATTGTAACACAATTTAAATATATTGAGATGAGAAAATTACAACAAAACCTGGAAAAAAAATGTTTAAATCCTATGACTACCTACTCCCACTAAATAACTGAGTACCTTCTATTAGTATCAATGGTATCATGGGATGTTTTTAGCCAAGGAAAACGTGACATATTCTTTATAATCATTTATAACCCGTGAAATTGGTCCCCTAAAAATGCACTATATTATGATATTCACCAAAATATTCATTTTATAACCACATGAGTATTTAAAAAAGATTAAAACTTATGTTTATATGGGATTTATTTTTAAGAACATGTCTAGATATTATTATTTATATTTGTTATATTTTTAACCAGGAGTTATTATTAGTGATGGTCTCAAGGTAACACTTACTAAGACCAAACTCTACCATCCGGAATAGGGTTTTTAATATTTGTAGAACATAAAAAAATCTATGGAATTTAATAAAACATATTTTACCGATTTTATTGGGTTTTTAAATTTTGGTAAAAATTCAAAAACTTTTTTTAAAGGCTGTGTTTTCCACCTGTAATGTCATTAATTTGGATACAAAATTATTGGGTTGATTCCTATAATGGGTAAAAAAAATTAAAATATATATATAGTGGGGTAATTATCACTTCCTAGTACGATATTCATCTACAATATTATCTCTCCACTAGACCCCCGCCACCCACCACCCCCTTTCATTTTACCAGTCCTACATGTCTTCCGACTGCTCAACTGGTCCCTCTGGGAAGCTCCTTCCACTCAGCTAACCCACCATACACCATCTGTATCCCCTCTTCCCATCATGTGGATAGAAGAGATCCTCCTTCTGCCCAACCTGGAATTGATAGGGGCTATACTAACTCAACCCATGGAAGGGAATACAATATATTATACAACCCTATTATCGAACCATGAAATTGTGAAACCCCTTTTAAGGGTCTTATAATACACATGTGTACTTTATAAACATATAAAATTTCAAAAATAAGTTACAATTGTTTGTAATTAAATATTTTTAATTTGGGACCAATGAAATATTTTTCTGGAAATAACTTTGTAATGAATTACTATCATTAATTTAATTTCCCTCAACATATTATTAGACCAATGAAAATTATTTAATTTCCATTTAATTTTCATGAGGAATGATTGTGACTAGTGACCAAAAATATTTAGACGGATGAAATCATTAATTTTTCTACAAATTCAACTAATTTTCATTGTAGTCAATTAATTAATCAGATAGTTTATGCATCATTTATCTTCCTTATTAAATGTATAATGTCCACTATGTCAATAAGTGTTTTATTGAATATTTATTACACATCCCTAATGTCCTCTCACATGGGTTAGAGTATATATGAATTATTTAAAATGTTATTGCAGATTAATAGCACACAAACATGGGGAAAATTTCTAAACAATACCTATACTAATGGAGTGGGGTCAGTGCAATGAAATTACATAGACTCGACCTTGGTAATTAATCAAATGGACTTGGTTTATATGTTTATATCTCAATAATAAAATATATAATAAATAATATTCTTCAATAAATAATTCTATTTATTTATACATGTTTTTATTGGAATATTCATTATTAAAAAAAACATAAAATTAAAAAAAATCCAAATATTAAATTATCCAATGACATGTAGAATGTTATCAATTTATTTCATGTTCATTTCACTAGTGAAAAAGAATGCAACATGGTTGTCTAAATGAAAATTTTATAATTTACCATGAAATATTAATATTACTCAATGAAATATATTATAGTAATACCATATGTCAATTGAATTTGAACAAAACATGGTGTATTAGGTTTTATTCATCCCTTGTTTACAGTAACTCCACAAACATGGGTGTTTTTATATAATTATTGGGATTAATTAATATAATATTAATGAATTTGAATTAGATATTTTAAAATTTATCTCACATTATATTTAATGAATTTAGTAAATCATTTATATTTTTTATAGAAGTATGGGATTTACTCAATAGTTAAAGGATCTACAGGTCAATGTGATTTTCTAGCCAAAAAAATTATGTTAAAACACAATAATTATATAAAAGGCCATATCGTGGACTTTTATGAGATATTTTTGTGATCACATCCACTATCATAATCAAGTATCTAATTACTCATAATTTACATCTATGGGTTACTATTATGTGGTAAAAAATGTGTTGAGATATAATTATAAAATTAATTTGTGTTGTGATATATTTAATCAAAAAGAAATTACTATTCTTCAAATCTTTGAAAATATAGTAAATGAAAAATAATAAACTAGAAATAAATAAATTATTTTTGAAATAAATCATGTACTAAACGGTATCAATTTACATGGGTATTAAACTTACCTATCCAATGTACTATAATAAATATGTAAGTCAAATGTGCTAGAGTCCCCACTACATGTTGAGCCTGCACAAGAAGTGAGGGTGTGATATATGATTACAATTGAATCTTGAATGATAAAATTTTTGTTTATATCATAATAAAATCATAAATGTCTAATGTGTTTCTATAACATGATTAAGACATTGATGAAATCACATGTTTTCTCATATTTGAGATGTCAATAAGAGATGTTTAGTGTGATAATAATGAAGTGAAAACTACACCGAATATGGGTAATGTAAATAATGGATCGTGATATTTTAATATGTATTATTATTATATAATTATCACCAACATATTATGATATAATTAATATTTAATAATTAGATGGATGGAGAAAATTATTCATTTCTATTTAGGCATGTTTCACCTAGTTCCCAAGATGTTTCATTGTGACTAATATTTAGTTATTATTGTGAAATAGTTTAAAAACATGTTTAAAAGACTTATGTAGAGTGTGATGATGAATATACCTTCTTAAACATTATTCAACTAAATGTTTTCGGTAATAATTTTGTAGGCTATTTTATTAATATATCATGCTATATGTTTATGGAAGATAAATTCAATAAATAAAAATTTAATTAATGATAGGCATCTTTTAAGTTTATATTAGTCATTGTATGTGAACTATCATTTATACATGTTTTTTATTATGAAAATATTACCTATAATGTTTTTGTACATAAATATAGTATCTAGGTATGAAAAAAAGTACTATAAAATGTAAGGTGAATGCAATAATATTCTGAGATATTTCATTATTATGTAAGTGGGGATAAATAAAACACGTCTAATTGCAAATATTAATGATTAAAGTTGATATTTTATTTATTATTACCAAAAAATATCACATTATCATGGTTCAAATTGATTCAATATTTTATTTCAATAATGAATTTTGTTTTTTGTTTCTCATACGTAACTAAAAGTTCTGTAATTCATGAACCATCTATGAAGTCTAGTGAATGTAAAATATAAGAGTTTACTATACTATATTGTGGAATGATAATTATTGTTATTGTGATACAATATAGTTGCCAATGATATTCCCATAACAGCAGTAGAGTCTTTGAAATTGAATACCAAAGGTATTATAGAAAGATATAATTTTTTATCTTAGGAAAAAAACATTCAGAAATAAAATTAGGCCACAAATATTTTTTTTTAATTTTTCAACATGGTAGTGTAAAATATTAAATGGTTAAGTTAGTGGTAAATTTATATACATTGCAGAATTCCATTAATAGTTTTATGTATTTAAATTTAAACTATATAAGGTTCATGGTAAGAAGATACGTTTTTTTGGTTCTTATAATCTAAAAAATATATTCTCTAAGGATTCATTGATCATAAAAAATTTTGTAGAGAGATTAAAGAGTAGATATTCCCTTATAAAAATAAATTCTAAGTTGTAGGTAAAAAGTATTGATGATAAGTCTATCAATTAATAATTTTTCAATAAAATGATTTTTGGATTAATTCATAAAAGAACATTCCTTAATACACAACAATGATATGATGCAGGTAAAAGTATAATCATTGTTAGGTTCTATATGTATTGATGTCACTTCCATTATTTTTCAATACATTAATTATAAATTTAGGCCATCAACATAACCATATTCCAACTATATTGAAAAATTGATATAATAGTTATCACATTATGATATAAATCTATCTCCTCATAAAAATTTGTGATTAGATGAAATGTGTTGGTTTAGGATATAAACATACACGAATCACGGGAACCACATAATGCATCCCCATTCTAATAAAATAGATAATATAGGATATTATATAAATCTCTATCACAGAAAATATACATTCAATTGTTAGAATACATTATTATAAAATGTATTTTTTTCTTTGTCTATGATATAAGACAAGATAAATTGACATAGATTTAGTCAATTTTGGTGATACACAAATGGTTATCATATGAACTTGTTCTATAGGAAAATATGGAAAATAAATGATCTAAATACACGTAACAGGTATGAATGATAAATACATTGAAGTAAATTTACATCCACCATGATGGGAGATACATTATTCATTGAAAATAATAAATACTATAAGGATGTTTTCAATGGTAATCAAATATGATTGACATGTTTATGTGAATTGAGAAAATGGATACCATGCACCAAAATCAAGTCTATACATTGATAGATTCTTTATAGGACGTAAATCCACTAGTTGATATTCAGGATGAAATATACAAGGAATGCACAATATAGGGTCCATAACGAATCAGGTAATTGTATCAGGTAACCAATTATAAATATATTAGAAATATACATCTCATAGGTACACATTTTTATTATTATAAAATTCATGGGATTTCAAGAACACCTTTCTTGGAAATATTCTATTAGATACTACAACAACGATTTGGTGGCACCATATAACACAAATATGTTGACCATGTTTCTAATATCAAATACTATATAGAATAATGATATACGATAACTGATTATTCATATATTATTATATTGAAAATAGATTCTGCAATAGGATATGTGGAGTGTGTAATTTTTCCAATGATAATAAGTTTCATAACATATAAAAATTTACTATTAGTCAAACAATTAGATATGATATTAATTAAAGTATCTAAAAAATAATTAATATAATATAAATGTTAATTTTATAAGAAATGATTTATGCTAATGTATTTTTTTTACCAATCCAATATATATATATGGTATTGAATAATGAGGGTTTCTACAAATAAAGAGATATATTTTTTAAAAAAATTATAATAATTCTCTTCAAGAAGACATGTAGTTGACATAGGATGAGATTATAATGGTGTGCATAATTCTATGAAATTTTATTATTGTAAAATTTAATTTTTTATTCTATAAAGTTGATATTAATTTTCCATCATTTACTTTATAATGTGATAAAATAATATATATATATATATAGGATAACTACAATTGATTATGTCAAAAATATCCAATTTTCATTGATGTAGGATTAATGATATGTACTTGGTACTTGGAGTGGATGGAAAACTAGTGTTAGTGGGAGAAAATATGATTAAGTTAAATAAATGTGATATAATATCACATACCAGGATAATAAATTAACAATATATTGTTATTCCACCATTCAAATAAATATCTATAAATACAGAGTGTGTTGTTTCTTCTCCAGCAGCAAAAGAAGTAATTTAAGATATGAAACAATTTTTTCCAGATATTTAATCATACCAATTATGTAATGTTTTATATTAATATAAATTCATATAATCCACCTATTGGTACTTGTAATTATTTCATGATTTGAATGTAAAAGAAAAGATTATTCATCAGGATAGCATCACTAGAGGACTCTTTCTCATGAAGATGAGGTCGAAGATAGAAATGTATTCACACAACAATGATCAAGAAGGCATGATTACTCCACCTACAAATCCATTGATGCATAATCTTATAATATACATATATATAAAAGGATAAATATCATGTTGGACCATGTTTATGTTAATTTTTTTTGTAAAACATGGTTCCACATAACCAACTTGAAATGTAATTTTTTGACTAATGTACAAATTATATAGTGATTAATTCTTGATGAAAACATAGAAAAGATATGTTAATATTTCTGAATCTCCTATTTTTAGGTAATTTCATTAAAATGTTGGAATATTTATAATCTTATAGATTTTAGTTGGTAATAATTTCAACCTATATATACCAAGATATAAAACATATTATTATGCGATATTGATAGAATCTTCATGTTGAATAATTATAGACGATTATTGAATATTAGTTGTTTGAGAACATAATAATTGAACCAAATTATCAGGAATCTCAAACTTTTTTATCTCATGCCAATACAATCATAATAATTGATCTACTAATTGGAACATCAAATGTTTTAAGTGTGTAACATCCTATTAACATGATTGGGTATGTATCCCCCTTTCTCTGTGTTTGATTTTTGTTGTGGAGATTTTAGTCATTTCCATCTATTGGATCATGGTGATTTCATTAATTTTAATGGTTTCTAGGTGGATTCCCTGAGAAGGATTCAAGTCATGAAGGTTTACCTGATGTGATGAGGTTGTAAATGTGATGAGTTATTTTATGTTCAAATTTTAATATAAGGCTATTCGATTTTCTATTTATGTTGGAATTATGGATTTAATTATGTTTAATGGTATTACATGTTGTGTAATTTCCATAGAAAAAATTCATAGGGTACTATACAGGTTTAAGTTCCTATATTTGGAATATAAATCTTTGTTTCTCTTGAACTATGGTTCCACTCCATGATTTTTTAAGAAATTGTTCATTCCGAATAAATCCATTAGGTTCTTGATCTTTGTTGGTAGTCATGATGAATATTCCTATGTGAGTGATCTTTATACTTCATCATTTATATTGATCATTATATTTATCTTGTGTTGCATTACTATATTCATTGGTATTATTAATTGTTTCATCATGTCATCATCTAAATATGTTGTGTCATCTCATTACAGAGATCATTCCTTTGTTGTTTGTGGTGTGGAGGGTGCCCATTATTTAGGTATGTGGTGTTTCCTCTTCTCCACCATTTTTTTTCTAAATTGAATCTATATTGATATGTGGATTAGTTTTATGGGCCTTCTTATATGTTCATTGTTTTTAATTGTTTGTTCATCCCATTATGGATGTGTGAGACCATAGATTCAATGAAGGTGGTTCATGTCTAGACAATTTTGATGAAAATTTATGTTTCTAAATTATAAAATTCATTATAAGTTGAATTTAAATTTCATTTGAGTGTATTAAAAATAGTTTTTAATAAAAAAAATTCCATCATATATAAAAAATGAACATAATGGGTATTTTTAATGCATTGAAATGAGCGAGTGAAGTAGATTTGAAATGGGTTTTCAATGAATTGGAATAATTTTTGGAAAAGGGAACAAGGGTTACCCTAGGTACTTAGGTGAGTGTATTATATTAAGGGCATAATCCATTGTTTTTTAATTTTCAATTGGTTTTCCCGAGTGGATTTCCCCTACTTTCTCATCCTATGGTAATAGGGGATTGATATTGACATTGTGAGTGGGTTAACTCATGGGGTATTGATCTAGAAACTGGATTGTACACATGTTTTATTATGGTACAATTATTCTTCTAGCATATCCTAATATATTATTTGGGGTTGTGATACCTATGATTCTACCTTTTTTTATAATGTTTTTCATTGTAATATTTTATCCTCAAAATTCTTGTTGAAGCATTGGAAAGATGATATGGGAAAATGTTCATTGAAATTGATATACCAAGTTTCATTTTAGAACAGTGAATAAGGGAAATGTATACCATGATATCTATAAAACTGATTCACTACTTATTAAGTATAATTTTTTTGAAATTTAAATTGTGAAATTTTTATAAAGAGTCATTTCATAGAACACCTTGTAGGGATCCAATTATTCCTATTAGTTCGCCCATCTTTTACCCCTTTATTGGAATGTATATCCTATTATATCATCCAATGTAGGTAAAGGAATTGTGTTGTAGTGAGTTCAAGAGGTTTTAGGTGAACTAAGTTGGGTATAAAGCGGTTAGATGGTCTATGTTCATCTACAATATCATATAGAGTACCTCTTTGGGTCCATTTCATTATGACTTGTCTCTTAGATGTTTTTAATCCCTTTATAGTTGTTTTGTTTTGGCTATTTTATTACAGTTGTGTACTATATTTATTAGTTTTTTTGTTTTATCCTTCTCCATATATATATATATATCATGTGCTTGTTCAGGTTGGCATAAATTGATCCCTCTGGTTTGTTTCCCAAAGATCATTCACTTGTTTTCATACCATGGGTATTGGGAACACCCTTCATATATGTGATGGAATAGTTCATGTGCAAATGTTTACAGTAACCTGGGCCTTTTAATGAAAATGTGTTATCAAGGATGGTATTTCCTCAATATTCCTTTTCTTGGAAAGTATATTATACTAGATGTATGAATTTTTTATACTTGAAAGGATGTCATAATAGGCCCTTGAACAACTCTTATTGTGAGGATAAACAAATTTCCATGGGAGGTGGGGATATGTGTCTATAGTGTGGTGTTTTCTTTTAAATCTTAGTTCTACTTATTTATTAATTATTTTGAACTAATATTTAACCTATTATATAATTTTTTCTTTTGTTTTGGTGTTTAGTAGTGTTCCCCCAATCCATCGTGCACAAGTTCCTCAAGAGGGATCAGTAGACACTGCATAAGTGAATCCACAAACAGGTCAGAATCTCTATAGAGTTTTAGCATGTGTAATTTATATTGTTGATCAGAACATATTATAAGTTTTTAATTTGGTACTTTTGGTATATCCCCAAGGAAGATGAGAGAAATAGTGTCCATGATAATTAGTGTTTATGATGAATCAATCTTTTAAGGGAACAAATGAACCTCAACGGTTGGAAGACTAGCTAGATAAGATGAATAAAATAATCAATTTCTGTGATACACATGAGAATATAAAAGTAATGTCTGTAGAACTTAGGCTTGAGGGTTCAAGTATGTGATGGTGGGATTTCGAATTCATGGACGAAATACATGTGGACTTGTATTAGAAGGGTTTGAAAACACTATTATTCTAGTAGTTTTTTCCAAAGTCACCAATACTAGAAAAATATATGGTTTTACTCTCTTTTTAGGAGGTAGAAAATTTGGTGTTGGTGTACAACAATCATATTGCTCAGCTTATCCATTTTCCTTGAATTTGGAAAAGAATGTCTAGTTGAAGGAAGAAAACAAATGTAGGGTTTGTGACCAGATATCAGATTAGATGAGTTTATTTTAAATATATTTACCTCTAAAAATATTGTAGAAATATATTTGATGGATGAGACAAATATGGTAGGAAAATATGTATTTTCACCTCTTCTCTCAATCTGACTATAGCATTAGTGGATTGTATGGGAAAAAGTGGAAGTAGAAGAATCATCTGAAGAGTGTGTGAGGTGGGTCTCAAAAATGATCATTCTTGCAAACATCTTTTATAACTATTAGTGTTCCAATATCATTCAATGAAGTGTCATGGTCAGACTCAAAATGAATCTTTTTCTTATGCCCACAAATATGTGCAACTTTTATGGATGTGGTGGTCACTTGTAGTGCTTCTTCCAAGCTATGACTACATCTCATTGTGATTGGGGTTTTTTCTCTCTAAAGGCATCTATAGTGTAGTATTTGATGATTAACTTGCTTCATCCACATGCCTCATGAGTGAATCAATATCATACAATATTTGAGTATCCATCATAAGTTGATGCATGTCCAGCTACAATAAGAGGAACTATATTTATTCCATATTTCATTTCAATACCATTGAAATGTCTGAAACCCAGGATCCACTTCTAATGCCCGATCTGGTTGACCAAATGACCTCAAGCACACCTCCCTATACACCAATGGTTTCCGACTAACAGCAAGGGTTTAATAGGACACACATGGAGACTATACCCTTTTAACCAAAGTAAGACATAATAGGGAATAATTTAAATAACAGAAACCATATGAAACAATCAATAACATGCATAAATTACCAAATTCTCAAAACATTGTACAAACATATGATAGATAAAATATAACATACCATGCTACAATGAAAAGATAACAAAACCCAAAAAAGGAAGAAAATATCAGAATACACAAAATGTTCTGGACTCCAGGTTCTGAACATCTCCCATACATGTCTCATATCAAACTCAACTCCCTAGCATAAATGCCTTTTACATTTCCTTACTTGTATGTCTGAAATATTAATGGGCACCAAACGATGTCCCCAACAGGGTGTGAGTATAACCTAGTCGGCCACCACCAATAGTGTCTACAAATTATCCAAAAAATGTATATAGTGCATGAAAATGATAAAAATGTAAAAAAGGTAAAAATTTCAAATTTTCCATTCTAGACTATGCTCATCAAATTTGTACTATCATTGAATCCAGGTCCACTACATAGACATTTCATGGTTTTATCTTCCATTTTTATGTGTTCAATGGATTTTTCAGGTTAAATATTCTCATGTATATGAGAATAATTGTCCTGTACTATCTCAACAGGAATCACATTATAAACTTATCATAATCCTCAACTAGACACCTCAGTCGGCCTAAAATGCAATAATTAGGGAAATAGAACTATGTCTCCATAGCTAACCTATGAATTTAGGTTTGAAGCTAGAACCTCGGACTACCTCAACCTATTGGCTTAGAACCTCATGTCAATATCGTCCTCTACCAAATCGTGTGCACATTATTGTTTATCATTCACCTCAATCAACCATATCCCAACAAGCATATCCAAAATCATTTTGAATGTCACAACAATGTCAATAAATGTGAAATTAAAAACTTTATTTAATCCATAAACACATTCATAATTTATATTAATTAACCCTTTAGCCTCGTTTTCCATTTTCTATGCCTATCATGTTATGCCGATTCATTTATAAATCTATTCCTTTAACATTTTCCCTTTAATTTTTAACCCTCTTCCTTGTCAACAAAACAACCAATTGGATCATTACCCATCCAACATGTATTATAACACACATATTTCCATCATATTAACATAGTCATCAGTGCCTCTATGTTCTCATACAATGTCTTTTTGCTTACATAGAAAAAATCTAAATCTGGGGAATAATGGAACCACCCATCGGTGGCCCTAATCTAATTTGGTCATCCCCCATGCATCATGTGGGTAACATGAGGTGTTCGATTAGACATTTAGAAACCCCCAATATCCAAATTAATCTTAGGGGAACCGTGAATATAGTAATTTAAAACTAAGAACATGACCTTACATGCATAAATGTACTTGAAACCCAACAGATACGACTTGTAGACCACCTACCTAGAATCTGTTGGGGGATACCCTCTCAACAAAATCCTTAAACCCCGATTCAATCAACCATTGAATCCTCAACCTAAAACATAAAATGAAAATATGGGTTTGAGAGCTTTGAAAGATGGTAAGAGGGAGACACCAACCCAAATCACGAAAAAGAAACAATGAGGGGTTTGGACTTACAAGGATATTCAATCCACAACTGACAGTGCTCTAGAAGGCCATAAAGTGAGGGAGATTGAACATTAGATGCTCTTGGGATCATTGGTTCATTCTTAGGGTCCATGGGAAGAAGAAGGTAGGAAATCCAGAGTACTGTATAAAAATCCCTTAATGGAATTTTTGTTAATTTTTTAATGTTTTTGGGCCGCATGGTTTACCCGAATGATTTTTCAAACCGTACACTAACCATGTAGATTCCTCTGAATAAAAATATCACACTTGAATAGTTTCCCAAAAAATGCACAAACCTTGTGGAGGATACTATCTAGAAATCCTTATTCTACACAGTTTACTTGGGCTGTCTACAAGGTTAGGTAAAATCATGTGTTGAATGTGTGGCTTCCCTAGAGAACACATTTTCCTCCGCTTTCAGGCCCCAAACAACCTTATAACCCCAAGCCTTCTACAAGACTTGGTAAAACTCTTTATTGAATAAACTAATAGATTAAACTGAAATGTGGTAAAAAAAATTCCATTACAAAGAAATACTATATCTTATATCCCCCGTACCTTATAGCAGCTGGTCCTAAAGCCTCTCTTCATGAGCATCAATAGTTTTTACATGTAAATATATCATGACACTGGGCCCCCATGTCATATTTCCACTCCCAAGATTCCCCCTGAACATTTATTTACTACTCTAGAACACAATCTAAGGGCAGAACCTTTCTCTACAAAACATTCTCACTATGATCCACAATACTAAATAGTTTCTCCTTAATGGATACACCGACCCCACGCTCGAAATAATCAGTGTTTAACACATGAGCCAGATCAGGGTGATATTTTCATAGTTGTGAGACATGAATAATAACATCCAATCCACCATACCAATGTAGAAGAGCCAAATTGCATTCCATGGGTTTGATCATCCCCATAATCACAAACGACCCGATATATTTGGGTGTCTACTTTCCCAGCATCTGAGTTCGATAATGACCCAACCTTGGTGACACCTGAAGAAACACACTATAACCCACCATAAATTGATGAGGTCTAAGGATCTTATCAATATATGAATTCTGCCAACTCTGAGAAGTTTCTATATTCATCTAAATCAAACAAACCTTCTCTAATGTTTCTTATAAAATGTTTTTTCCTATCATCTCAGACTCTCTGGCCTCTAACCAACACAACTGAGATCTAAAAGGTGTCCCATAAAGTTACTAAAAGGGTCTCATCTGAGATATATCTTGAATATTGTTGTTGTATAAAAATTACACAAGTGTCAACTTATTTTAGCATGAACCACTAAAATCTAGATCACATGATCTCAACATGTATTCTAATACATGAGTTTTATTCTCTTACTATACGTTAGTTTGTGGGTGGTATGTCGTACTCAAAAACACATGGGTACCAAGTGCCTGCTATAGTCTTCCCCAGAAGCATGAGGTAAAATATTGATCACGATCTGAATCTATGTTTCTCATCACACCATGAAACCATGCTATTTATTGAACATACAATTACCCAACTGGTCGATGGTGTAGGTCTCCTAGATCAGTTAGAATTGAGACACTATTTTTTTTCAGATTTACCACCACCCAAATTGATGGAATCCTTACGTATTAATCATGTTTTAATGATAAAAAATCTCATTAATGATCACTAATATTATACATCCTATTTAACTCAGAATTTATATCCAATCATGTGTATTTATGTTTCAATTTATCTCATGCTTTATAATGGTTAAGCTTAATCCATTTCATGCTTATCAATATTTAAGAATGAATACAGTTGTTTGCCGAAGTACAAGACACCGTAAGCTAGACACTGTGAATCCAGACACCATAATCCAAACACCATAATGCCAGACACTATAATCCAGAAACCATGAAGCCATACACCGTAAGCTAGACACTATGAATCCATAAACCGTGAATCAAGACACCGTGAATCTAGACATCGTAAGCTAGACACCGTGAAGACATTCATCGAGAATCAAGACACTGTGAAACAAGACACGGTGAAGCAAGACACCATGAAAAAGACACTATGACACTCAGACATCGTGACACTCAGACACCATGACCCTCAGACACCGTGACACTCAGACACTGAGACACTCAAACACCGTATGAAGGAGACACCGTTTTCATAGCATACTGTGACACGGTTTCTTAAACAATTTTGTCGTCTTTCAATTTAATTGTTAACAGTATTATTTTATTCCTTTAATGCACTAACATAATGAATATTTCATTGTAGACATAAAACGAGGTATTAGTTATGAAGCACATGGTTCATGTCGGCTAAACCTCATGAATTTCGAAGATAAAGAGTGAATTGTCTCCAAGAGTTAAAGAGTGTGATTCTGAATGAAAAAAAGCCTATGAGCATTACCATGAAGAACATATTGAATGATTTTCAAAATAATATTTGACTCATGAACGCAATCTGACTCTTCTTAAGAACATACGAAGTACATTGGAATCCAGAGAACATCTTCACATTATCAAAGCTTGTGAAGAACACAAGCTGAATCGTGACACTATGTATTTCAAGACAAAAACCAGAGGAGGAATCAGAAGCATTTTAGTTTAATCAAAGGAGTCCAGATATACACTTCAAATAACTAGAGAATTCTAAACTCATATCAACTCTCACTCAGTGATTTCATTACATACCTTTTTTTGTAGTTTGTGTACTCTGTATATTCCATACACACACTAACTCTTGTTCCAAACTAGATGATTTCTAAATCCTTACTCCAAACTCATTATTTTTATTTACCCATGAAAACTATAGAAGAAATCCCTATGTGGCCTGGTAATTATTATATTTTGTTTACCCATAAAAACAGTGGAAGAGGTCCCTGTGTGACATGGACAGTCTGGGTACTGTTGTTAACCCCGATCCTTGGGGTGGATCAAAGTTTATTTATATAAACTTCTTGGTGGTAGGTGATCATCAAGTGGAGTGGATTAGGTGTCTCCTTGAGACAGAACCACTTGTTTTATATCCTTTGTGATGTTTAAACATAGTCTTATCTGTTTTAGTGATTTGTTGAATAATCCAGAAAACACTAACCTCACTTTGATAATTAATATTGGAAAGAAGTTATAACTGATTTGACTTAGTAGGATAACTTCAAAAGTAATATTAATAATACAAATTAAGATTACTGAGATTTAACTGATCTTATAAGAAGTTTTTAAAAAAGGTCAAACTCTTATAACAGTATAACTTTGATTAACTGGGCATTATCTATTTTTGGGGAAAACATTTCATTTCAAAAAAAATATACTTTTAACAGAAATTTTTATAGTTACTCAATTCACCCCTCCACTCTTGAATAAACTACTCCGACCAACATTTGGTATCATAGGTTGCTTTATTAGGACTATGTGTAATCTAACTCAACTATTATTGTATTTGTACATTAATGATATGTAAATTTCTGTTAATTATATATTTATAGCTCTTTTAAAATGACTCGTTAGTATGGACAATAGATTGGAAGGTGTTATAACCAACAGACCACCATTCTTCAATGGAACCAATTTTGAAAAATGGAAAATTAAAATGAAAATGCATCTAGAGAGTATGAGCTTGGAAATTTGGTCATACATTATAGATGAATACAAACATCAAGTGACTTATAGAAATACATGGAATGAACCTACCAAACATTATTATAATAACAATTGCAATGCCATGAATGCTTTGTACTGTTCCTTAGGAGATCAATTATTTAATATGATTTCTGCTTGTAAAACTACCCATGAAATTTGCGATACCCTGTCTGTCTCACATGTAGGCACATCTAGTGTAAAGGAAATGAGAATTGATACATATACTATAAAATATCATAATTTTAAAATGAAACCTAATGAACCTATTTTTGAGATGTATCTCAGGTTCAAAGAGATTTTCAATACAATTATTTATCTAGGAAGAGAAGTCACTGCTAAAGAACAGATCATGTGAATCCTTAGATGTCTACCTGACAGATGGAGGGGAACCTCAGTCTATGTTAGAGAATCGTGTAAAATCAGCAAGCTCCCTATAAAAGAAATCATTAGGATACTGATGATGTATGATGAATAGATGAAATTCAACAAATAAGAGGAGGATGAACCAAAGAGTAAATCTATAGCATTCAAGACCACCACCTTGAAGCACAAAGACAAAGGGAAACTGGAAGCTTATATAGAAAGTTCCACCACTGAACAATCATCACCGTACATTGATGAGAAAATGAAAAAACTAGCCAGAAGATTCAAATGATTTTACAAAAAGAATAACCTTTCCTGAAATCCTAACTTCGATGGAATGTATTATCTAAAAGGAAATTGGAAAAAGGACTAGAAAACAAGTTACAAAACTGGTGAAATTTTATTCTACGAATTTAAGTGAAAAGAAAATATAAATACTGACTATCTAAAGCTAGAGTATAAGAAGAAATATTAGAACAAGGATAATAAGTACAAAAAGGCTATGAATAAATACTGGAGTGCCTCTGAGGATAGTTCAAGAGACTTAGAGACATCACATGATGAATAGGCTAACAAAGCCATTATGTTTTTATGAAAAACACATCTGAGGTAACACTGAAATATTCTGTACGTAATTCATACTATTCCGAAGAGGAAAGTGACTCTGAAAATATGACTAATGAAGAAATGTTTTAATATTCTAACTTGCTTGAAGGGAAATACAATGAATTAAAATATAAATATAAATCATTTAAGAAACAACATTCTCTCACTGTTAACGTTGAATCTGAACTTACTACTGAGATGGAGAAAAATGGTCAACGTCTCAAAGAAAACAATGAATTAAAAATATCTAATGAGCAATTATAAAGAGACTTAAAAAAGTTTACTAATGATAAAAATACCCTTACCCAAATTCTAGGCAAACAATTTTCCCTCAAATACAATACTGGCATTGGTTATCAAACTGGTAAAAAAACATTGGTAGAAAATATTTTGTTTCAAATTCTAGGACATATGGTTTTTTTCCTAGATCTGGACACAACTCATCTAGCTCATGTCATGATAAATATTCTATTGTTTAAAATTTTTGTGGGCCAAATACAGTTTATTTTTCAAAAACATTACATAATGATTATAGGAAACCTATGAGAAAAATAAGGGTTCCTAATGCACTTAATAATAATGTTACTGGACCCAAACAAGTATTGGTACCAAAATCTGTTTTTGATTGATAATGTTACATGAAATCTGCTTAAAGAGATCCTATAAAAATATATGGTACATGGACAATGGATGCTCAAGGAAGATGACATGAGACTACTCATGCTTTAATAACCTGATAAAAGTAGATGGAGGACATGTCACATTTCGTGAAAATGCCAAAGGGAAAATCATTGGCTTAGGCCAGATCGGTAACAGTGATTTGATTTTAATTTCTAATGTACTGTTTGTTAATGGCTTAAAATATAATCTACATAGTATCTTAAAATTATGTGATGATGGATATCATGTTAAATTTTAAAATTATGTATGTAATGTATTTAATTCTAAATATGAATTAGTATTTTCTTCATCAAGGAATGAGAATTTTTATTCTATTAATTTAGATTCCTTAGCTTCACAAAATGTTTCCTGCTTAAGTGTATTTCACAATGAATCTTGGCTCTGGAATAATAGACTATGACACTGTAATTTTCACTCCCTTAGAAAGATAACTAGAAAAGGCCTAGTTGAAGAATTACCCAAACATGAGTTTTCACATGACAAAGTATGTAATCCTTGTCAAAAGGTAAAACAACACAAAATATCTTTCAAAAAAATGAAGCATGTTTCTAATTTTCAACCTCCCGAATTGGTTCACATGTATTTTTTTGGACCATCTAGAGTTTCTAGTTTAAATGAGAAGCACTATGTTTATGTTTTGGTAGATGATTTTTCTAGTTATACTTGTACCTTCTTCATGGATCAAAAAAGTGAATTCTTCACTTATTTTACTAAGTATAACAAGTCTGTAAAAAATCATAGTGGCCTTAAATTTAATTATTTAAGAAGTGATCATGGCCGTGAGTTTGAAAATCAAGAGTTTAAATCCTTTTGCTCACAAAATGGTTATAGTCACAATTTCTCAGCCCCTAGAACACCTCAGCAGAATTGTGTTGTAGAAAGAATAAATAGAACCCTGCAAGGAATTGCTATAACAATGCTTAGTGAATATGACTTACATATTTACTTTTGGGATGAAGCTGTTAATACAACATGCTACAAAATCAATAGAGTCTTCATTAGACCAATTCTCAAAAGGACCCCATATTATCTCTATAACAATAGAAAGCCAAAGGTTAATTACATTAATGTTTTTGGTTGAAAAGTGTTTATTCTCAACACTATGGATAATATTGACAAATTTTCTTACAAAAGTGATGAAGTAATTTTCGTAGGATACTAAATATTAAGTAAAACTTATAGAGTATTCAATAAGAGAACTATATGTGTGGATGAAACTGTTCATATCACGCTTGATGAAACAGACCCACATGATCCATGAACTATCCTAGAAAAACAGGAGGATGATGTATCAAATATAAACATCATCACAAAAATCCTCAAATTCCACTGTGAAAGAATCTGTGAAAACATCAAATTATGGAAATTCTCCAAAATCAATTCAAAATGAACTTGAATCTCTTGATGAACTTGAAATCACTAGTCCCTATTTTTCTAAAAGTTTTAGAACCATTAAAAACAATCCCTTAGATGCTATTTTTAGAGACTTAGAGAACGGAACACAAACTAAAGATTCTCATAGAAATCAGGTTGAACATCAAGCCTTCTTCTCATAATGTGAACCTAAAAACATCGATGATTCCATCAATGATGAATTTTGGGTAATGTCTATGTAAGAATTACTAAATCAGTTTGAAAGAATCAAAGTTAAAAAGCTTGTTAAAAGACCCAAGGAAACATTCCTCATAGTAACTAATTGGGTGTTTAGAAATAAGGTAGATGAAGCCGGAAATATATTTAGGAATAAGGCCAGATTTGTTGCACAAGGCTATAATCAAGAAGAATGAATTGACTATGGGGATACATTTTCTCCAGTAGCCAGACTTGAAGCCATCAGAATCCTACTTGCTTATGCTACACATCTGAATTTGAAACTATATCAAATGGATGTTATGAGTGTATTAATAAATAGGTATATAGTTGAGGATGTTTTTGTTGAAAAACTCCCTGTATTTACAAATCTTCATTTTCCCAATCATATTTTCAAACTATCAAAATCTTTATAAAATTTAAATCAATCTCCAAGATCTTGGTATGACGGATTGAGTACATTTCACATTTCCAAAGGTTTTACAAAGGGAATTGTAGATCCTACCATCTTCATAAAATGAATTTATAATGATGATTTAGTTTTTCAAATGTACGTACATGATATTATTTTTGGATCTTTGAAAAATTCATTATGTATTGATTATTCTAAAATGATGAAAAATGAATATAAAATGAGTTTAATTGGTGAACTAAAATGCTTTCTTGGATTTAAAATCATTAAAAATAATGATGGAATTGTATTAACTCAATGTAAATACACTAGATATCTTCTAAAACATTTTGGATTAGATAGCACTAAAAGTAGTTACACTCCCATGAGTACCACATGTAAGTTGTATCATGATGAAGATATAAAATCTATTGATCAAACAATTTACAAACGAATGATTGGATGTTTACTTTACTTAACTACCAATTGTCCAGATATTATGTTTAGTGTGTATATATGTGATCTTTTTCAAGAAAATTCTAAATAATCTCATTTATATTTTGTAAAGCGAATTTTCAAATACTTCAAGCATACACCCAATCTAGGACTGTTCTATCCTAAAGGACAGTCATTTGAACTTGTTAGTTATTCTAATGATGACTTTGGTGGTTATAATTTAGATAGAAATAGCACCTCTGGAACATATCCCATTTTTTGAAAGTCATTAGTATCATGGTGTAGTAAGAAACAAAATTTTGTTGAATTATCTACTGCAGAAGCTGAATACATAGCTGCTGGCAGTTGCTGTGCACAAATTTTTTGGAAGAAACACACATTACTAGATTATGGATATCAATTTAGACATGTACCAACAAATTTTGACAACACAAGTGCAATTAACATCTCAAAAAATACTATTTCACATTCTAGGAAAAAACATATTGATATAAGACATAAATTTTTGAGAGATCATTATCTAAAGGGTGATATCACCTTGGAATTCATTGGTACTGAATATTAATTTGCTGATATATTTACTAAACCATTAAATTCTGAGATAATAGACTACATCATACATGATCTTGGCATGATTAATCGGATATAATTATCTTACTTGTCTTATTGTTCAACATCTTACATTACTGTTTCATGTTTACTGTTTATCAGTTACTGTCTCTCATGTTTGCGGTCTTACCATTAGCACTTTGTACTTACGATCTGACACTTACTGTCTCACCATGACGACCACTTACTATCTCACTCTAATGACCACTCACTATCTCACCATGACGACCACTTACTATCTCACCATGATGACCATTAACGATCTCATCGTGAAAATTCTTTATGAATATCTTTAATCTCATATCACTGTAATTATCATTTCACCTCTTTTACTTTCCCCCATTTTTATTTTTGTGAAGATTGCCATTCCTAAGTGATAAAACACAAAGTTTCACTCGGTTCTTCACTCAAACTCTCTCTCGTTTCAAAACCTTTCAACCTTGCAACCACTTCTCTCTCTCTATCTCTCTCGAATATTCAGTGGATTCCAAGAATGAAATGTCTGTCATCATCCAAACCTGAGAAGTGTAGCCCAAAGAAGAAGAAGATTTCACCTAATACAACACCAGAAGGACCTCTAAATCTTAATATGGTCAATCGAAGTGTTGTCCCTGTGAATCAAATTTTCCCCTAATGGCTTCTGTCTAGAAATTCTCGGGTCATGAAAGTGTTAAAAGAACAAGGCTAGTTAGGGTGGTTCTCAAGGGAGAATAGACCCATCTATCATAGATTAATAGCTCAGTTCTACCAATATGTACAGTAATATTTTTATTCTGGTGAATGTTTTGTTGTGAGGAGCTAGATTAATGGCCCACGATGCTCTTTCTTTTTGAGGTTATAGGATACATGACTTAGGATACCTCATGAAGGAATATGTGAGGATTATTAGAGATAAACTCCTCCTTCAAATGATTTCATTGATCTTGAAGATGCTTTGAAACCCGTAACAGAAAATGGCACCATGTGAAGGGCCATTGCTACTGAACTAGATAGATAAACAATACTTCGGTATAAGTTTGGTCAAAATCTGATTAGTCCAAGAAAAGGTGATTTTACTGTGTCAAAATTTTAGGATGTGTTTCTGATTCATCTTAAAAAAAATGGACACAATATCAACATGTGCAAGTAAATCAATCACCATATGTGTGAATTGATCAAGGATACATCCAAGTCCACTTATATGTTCTACTCTCGACTGATATCAGCCATGCTTGTTGAAAAAGGTTTTTTTGGACCTAATGAAGAAGTGATTATGGTATGTGAATAATGTCTCTCTAAAGCCACCATCAAGAGAATGATGGTAAACTGGAATCCTTGGAAAAAGTAATGGGTGGAAG